>CM068497.1:34235084-35525709 GCA_034769265.1 Remorina albescens | reverse complement strand
GCCACACTCTGGTTCTCCTTCACAGGCCCCAGATGTCCAGTCTTTTGTTTTCAGAGTGTAAACAGGCTGATTTCATCTATCTTCAGTCAAGAAGGGCAGGCCCCTCATTACAAAGCGACATGAAGTGGGGATGTCAGTGTCCCTGTTTTCCGCAGTGACTGTTTCCTCTCAGCTGTACACTCACCTGCACTGACAGTGACGGCCTCAACAAACTGCTCTCTCCAGGAGTGCGTGCCAATCACCAGCGCTAGATTGGTCTTCTTGATGAGTTTATCGACGGTACTCTGCCAACACAAGCACAACACACTTCATTAGCAATGAGCTATATATCGGGTCACAGTGATATCCTCTACTTCTGCCTGGATCACAGGGCGACGTTGTCCTGTCCTGTCCTGTCCTGTCTTCATTTCTCCTCTATATGACTGACTTTTTGCCTTTTATTTCTTTTCTTTATTTCCTGTTTTATTGTAATAGATCTAATCTCTCCTATTCGTTCAATTCGTTGTACTTGCCCCCTCCTTGGCACAATATTTAAAAAGAATTAATCCAGATCAGAATCCTCCGTATAGGATTCATTCTCAAAATTGGGTATTTAAAAGGATAAATTTGATGCTAAATAGCAGAATTTCACTGAACAAGCTGTAAGGGTTGATTGATGTTTGCAGATGAAATCGACACAGACTATGACAAAAAAATATCCAGCCTCTTTTATTTTTAACCAACTAAGCAAAAATGCATAATAAATCCGAATACACACCCACAAAACTCAGGGAAATCAGGGAAACCTTGCTATTTAGCATTAAACCTATCCAATACCCAATTTTGAGATTTAATCCTATCTGAAGGATTCTGATCTGGATCAAATTTTTTGAAATAATGTGTCCATCTTAATCACCTTGAACTCATACGACTCTTCGATCACAACCTCCAGGCGGCTGTGCTCCCCCAGGATTGGCTTCCCCATCTCTGCTATCCTCCGGGCCTCCTCCTCCTCAGCACTCATCTGCCCCACTACCCCCTCTGTGGGGGCAAAAGAGGGGGAATAATAAATATTGTTGTGTGTTGATTACATTGTGAATCGCAGATGTTTGACAAATATTCACAGAACAAAGATCAGCCGATTGATGATGATAAAATATCTCCACCAAGACTAAAGTCCCTTAGTTTGAAGGACCAGGACATTCAGGTCTCACCTTGGTTAAGCAGCAGAGCTGAGGAGAAAACCGAGAGGACACAGTGAGGACACAGAGAGAGCAAAGTAAGGACACAGTTAACACACCTGACATCACACACACCGAAAGAGTGAGTCATCATCTCTCAGGGGTCAAAGTTCATTTTCAAACAAATCCCAACTTCCAGTTTTAGGCTGAAGCTCTGACTACTGTGTCTGTGTGTGTGTTTGTGTTCATGTGTCTATGGTTGTGTGTCTGCGCCCCCCCAATCCTTTTCCATCATGTGTTACACACACATAAATACACTAATTCTGGACTAGTTGTAGTTCTGAGTAACTTTTCTTGTTTTTCAGGTGAGTAAAGATCTGGGCCTGATGATGTCACAAACCTGAGATCCCTCTCTTAAGCCAGCGAGGCTCCTCCAGCACAATGAAGAAATTTTCATGTTTCTCATACTCTTCATCATCTATTATCATCACCTGGAGAGTCTGACTGCACACCCACACAGAGACACACACACACGCAAACACGCACCCACCCACCCACAGACACACGCACACCACGCGCGCGCACACACACACACAGAGGGGAAAAGTGAAGTCAGAAGGAGGAAAAAAATTACTTTTAAACATTTTAACTCATTTAAATGTTGATGAGCTTCAGAAGAAGAACCAGGAAGAAGTTTGTGTTTTTGAATCTGTATAGTTTCAGTTTATTTGTTTGTTTAGTTAAGTTTATTTGTATCAGGGACAACGTACAAAATAGTATTAGTCTCAAGATGAGAAAAGATGCTTTGTACCCAATTTAGTGTAGCCTACTAGCTACTTTCCATCCGTCATCCTTGGACAGGTAAATAAGGGCAATAAATGGTAAAAAGGGTCAAAATACAAAACAATCACATATACACATGCATACACACACCCACCAACACATCACAAAATATGGGTATTCAAATATGAAATATTTTGACCAAGTTGTAAAACAGTTGTTTAGGCTCTCCCAGTTTCCCATTCAACCAGGGCTTAATTTGTGCCTGAGCTTCTGGGACCCCTCACATTGGGACTTTTAATTGGATTTGGCATTTCCTGCGTTTTTTTAAAACATATAGGCTAAATAAATGTTTGTCTCTCAGCCCATATAATATTATTTATCTTGATAGTCTTTAATTTCTATTTACATTGCACAATAATCCCTTGTGGGGTAGCACAGTGGCATAGTGGTTAGCGCTGTTGCCCAATATAGGAAGGTCGCCTGTTCAGTTCCCTGGCCTGGGGCCTTTCTGTGCGGAGTTTTCATGTTCTCCCTGTGCCTGTGTAGGTTTCCCCCCACCGTCCAAAGACATCATGTTTGGGTTAATTGGTGACTTTAAAATGTCCTTAGGTCTGAGTGTGAGTGTGTTTGGTTGTTTGTCTCTGTCTGTCTCTGTGTGTTAGTCCTGTGATGGACTGGCAACCTGTCCAGGGTGTACCCCGCCCTCGCACAGTGTGAGCTGGGATTGGCTCCAGAACCCCCACAACCTAGAAACTGATAAGTGGTTGAAGATGAATGAATGAATGAATAATCCCTTGTTTTCCCATTTTAGTCTTGCTGGTAAATATTTAATTATTTCAGTGTTTGTGTGTGTGTGTGTGTGACCATCACCAGCCCTCCCTGGAAGCTAGTTTGTTTATCTTTATTGAGTGGATTGGCATTTGTGTGGCAGGGAGGGCAGTGCTACATCTCAGTGAATAGAGGGGGGAATAAAGGACAGAGAAGGTGCAGAAGGATGAACAGGGGAAGGGAAGCAGGTGGTGCTGGTAGGAACCAGTGGTGTGAAGGATGCTGTGCTTTTCCTGCCACCTCACTCAAGATTATGAGAGTCAGGAAGAATTCTGTGTAGGTCTTTGGAGAGATGGGAGACCAGATAGGTGAAGGTTTCCCAACAGAGGAGCCGAGCCACAGGTAGGGTACATAGTGATGGAGTGAAAGAACAGCTCAGCCCAGTTTTGGCAGGATTCATCAATTTTCCATGATGTGACCCAACATGAGCTGGCAAGTGAAACCACACATGCATGTGGGCATTCCCTAAAGATGAGTGAGAAAATCACTCATGACCCAGAGTCGGGTCAGGGCCCCAGGCTCCCCGGGCCTGCCAACCACTGTGCAGGAGCACCCTAACCCAAAACCCAGGGGGGTAATGGGCAGCACCACTGAACCACCCAAGCCAGTGGATGTGGGAGTGGGACAGGAGGGCCCCCCCACCCCTGCATAGCATATGCATAACCCTGCAACGTGAACAAGAAACCCTGGATATGGTGTTGTACATTAAGAGTGGGGGAAAGGAGAGGAAGGTGGGGGCAAGTCAGAGGGCTACAGCACACTGCTATCCTGCAGCCTGAACCTGCCTGGTCCGTAACCCAAGGTGTGGTGTCTTAAAATCTTTTGGATTATGTATGTTGTGTGCCTGTGTCTGCCTGTGAGAAATTATTTACAGCACTGGTGCAATTTAAGAGGCCAGGCAAGTGAGGCCCTGGTTTTCAGCCAGAGGGTTGCTGCTTCAGCTGTCCAGGGGCCTGCAGGCAGGGCGAGCAGAGGAGTGGAAAAGCTGCAGTCTGGTGGTTGGTCAATCAAAAGTTAAGTTTTACATCCACATCAAACATGGCTTGTGCACTGTATATCCTTGAAATACACAAATACTTATTGGTAAATAAATGTAAATGTTTATTATGTGACAGAATGGTGGTATTGTGTTTAGCACAGCTGCTCACTACAAGAAGGGTGCTGGTTTGATTCCCAGGCCTATGGCCCCTCTGTGTGGAGGGGTATGTTCTCCCCATGCTTGTATGAGTTTCCTCCAGGTACTCCGGTTTTCTCCCACCATCCAAAAATATGCATGTTTGGGTTAATTAGTGACTCTAAATTGTCTGTAGGTCTGAGTGTGAGTGTGAGTGGTTGTTGGTTTCTGTCTGTTTCTGTATGTTGGCCCTGTGAAGGACAGGTGACCTGTCCAGGGTGTACCCCGCCCTCACCGATGTAAACTGGGATTGGCTCCAGCACCCCCTGCGACCCAAAAATGGATAAGCGGTAGAAGATGAATGAATGAATTAATATTATATAGTTTTACAGAGAAGGCTGCATAAACATGGCACAAATTTTTAGGTAAAGACATCTGTTTTTCTGTGACTTTTATAATATTCATCTGATTATCAGAATTTTATCATATTGACTGGGATTAAGAAATTTATTGTTATCCAAATTTTGGCCATATTTTCCAATCCTAGCCCATCTTAAAAGCTCTTACTAACACTCATTACAAGTTTAGTCTGCACATGGATCAGTAGTGAGTGTTCTGAGTGAAACCTCACTCTTAACACTGAAAATTAAACCAGGAAATAGAAATGCCTTGTCCACTCATATGTCTGGAGAAATTTCCTCCTCAGATTGGCCAAGTTACAAAGAATTTGACCTTTGACGTCTGACCACTAAATTCAACTCAGTTCATGTTTGAATTATTTGAAAAATGTGTTTTCGCCAAAAACATTTAGTGTGATCAATAACAAAGTTGACCTCTATCGGCCTACACTTGCTCCTCCCACAGGAGGGAGTGGGAACACACAGAGAAATAAACATGATCTGGGGCCTCATTTAAAAACGGTGCATACGCACAAAACCGGACCTAAAACTTGCGTATGTAATTTCTACGCAAAGCTTGTGATCTATAAAAAACAGTCTTGACGGGAAAATGTACGCACCCCTACGGAAACTCTGACCCATGTGTACGCACAGTTTGGAGGAAAAGGGGAATTAGCGACACAGACACACGGTGGTAAACTGAAGTCAGATTGAAGAAATGAAGAGTGGGAAGAATGATTAAGTGTTTATTATTGCCCTTCATACATTTAATTTCAACCCGTATCATGCGTCGGAGCCATGTCATCAGAATGATTTAATGCAACAGCGTTATTTTGCATTGGACTGAGTAATTGTTTCGGAAACATCTCCTTAGAATCTAACAGAAAATTCTAAATCAAAATCCCTTCTCAGTGCCACATAGCCTTATTTGGGAGGCGTTTGATTATTTTACAGTGCCTGGAGTAGTTGTCAATTTAGTAAGGGCATATTTCCAGGATATCAGACTATGCTTAAGTACAGCAGGCTTTACAGCAGGTTGGCAGAGGCTAGAAATAGGCATTATGGCAGGGTGTATGATTTCTCCATTAGCATTCACAATGGTGATGGAGGTAAATATTAGAGCTTCTAAGTGGGTTGTAGGTGGAGAGAGGCGACAGGATGGGATGCGCCTTACACCAATTAAGGCATACATGGATGATATGACTTTGGTAAAATGGTGCCATGTATGAAAAGAGTACTTGAGAGACTTAATAAAAACTTGGGCTAGTGGGCTAGTATGAAAATCAAGCCAAGTAAGTCTAGAAGCATCTCAATAAGTAGAGAGAGATTAAGTGATCAAGAGTTTGTAATAGATGAAGAGGAAATTCCAATAATTAGGGAAAAAGCAGTAAAGAGTCTAGGTAGGTGGTTCAAGGCAGACTTGCATGATGGAGAACAGGTAGTGCAGTTTCGGAAGGATGTTGCTGAGGGACTGGATAGAATAGATAAGTCAGGGCTTCCAGGAAAGCTGAAGCTGTGGTGCTTGCAGTTTGGATTATTTCCCAGGTTGGGAAGGTTGTCTGTATATGAGATTCCATTATCTGCTGCAGAGAAAATGGAAAGACTAGTAAGCTTTTACATTAGGAAGTTGCTAGGTGTTCCTAAATGTTTAAGTACTGTGGCACTGTATGGGAAAGGCATACTTCAGCTCCCAGTATCTAGTCTAGTGGAGGAGTTTAACTGTACTAAGGTTAGGACAGAGCTCCTGTTATCTGGGAGTAAAGATGCGGTAGTTAGTAAGGTGGTTCCAAACCCAACCAAGGGGAGAAAATGGAATCCAAGAATGTACTCAGGAAGCAAAAGCAACTCTTAGGCATACAGAGATTGTGGGTAATGTGCAAATAGGCCAGGGAGGCTACGGGCCTGGCCCAGGCAAACCAGTGTGGAGTAGAACAGGTCCCAAAGAGAAGAGGAAGCTAGTTGTGGAGCAAGTTCGTAGGCAGGAGGAAATATTAAGGAGTGCAAAGGCAGTGGCTCAGGCTAAGCAGGGACAGTGGTTGAACTGGGAAGGTGTAGAGAAGAAAAAGCTTAGTTGGAAAGAGCTGTGGATTATGGAGGAAAGTAGTATTAGATTTTTGATAGGGGCAACATATGATGTATTGCCAACTCCCCAGAACTTAAAACTCTGGGTAAATGGAGACCTGCTATGTTCATTGTGTTCAGGTACTGCAACTCTAAAGCACATCTTGTCAGGTTGTAAGGTTAGTCTGTCACAAGGAAGGTATACGTGGCGACATAACCAGGTTTTAAAAAGCTTAGCTGCAGGCAAATTTAGGAGGGTCTAAGGAAAAGAGAGTTGCAATTCAGTTTGTTCAAGAGGAAGAGAAAGTTAATAAGACAGCAAGGAGGCAAGGCAGCTTAGAGGATGCCAGTGACTGGGAGATGCAAGTGGATTTAGGGGGAAAGCTTGTTGTTCCCTGTTGTTTTGTGGTCTAGGAGTAGAATGAGAGTATATTTCATAGAGCTGACTGTGCCGTGGGAGGATTCAGTTGTAGAAGCGTATGAAAGAAAAAAGCTTAGGTATGTAGACTTAGGGGCTGAAGCTGAGCAGCGAGGATGGAAAGTTAGGATTTGTCCAGTGGAAGTAGGATGTAGAGGGTTTGTAGCAAGGTCTGTTGTGTCTTTGTTGAGGGACTTAGGAGGAAGGGGACAGAGTGTGAGGAAAATAGTGAAGAAAATGTCGGATGAGGCAGTAAGATCAGGTCAGTGGATCTGGATTAGAAGAAGTAATAGTAGCTGGGGGCCCAGCAGGGGGAGCACTTAGGATAGACAGACCATGGGGAGAAGCAGAGGAAGAAATCCAGGAAGAGGAAGTGTATTTAAGTGAAGGGTGTGGCCTCTGTGAGCCTCTTTGACACCATGCGTTTAGTCTAGGTGAGTTGGCCTGTATTGGCTTATTTGGCTTGTCTTTGTCTTTGATTATAGAACTGCTTAGGTGAGTTTGTTTGCTGTATCTCGTCCTCCACCTCCTGCACCCTTTATACTTTCATTACCCCCCACCCGAACCAGGGTCTGTATCCCATCCCTACTTTTATCTCCACCTCTTCTATTTCTCCCCCTACCCGAACCAGGGTCTGTATCCCATCTCTACTTTTATCTCCACCTCTTCTATTTCTCCCCCTACCTGAACCAGGGTCTGTATCCCCACCCCGCTTTTACTGGTGCAGTTGGTGCGAGGTCGGAGTAGTTGACGGTAGTGCTGTTTGAGATAGTTGTCTTGGTGTGAGGAGCGGTGATACCTGGCATTAGGGGGGTGACTTTGGGACGCCAGTGATCACTGTCTAGCCTCCTGGAGGTGTCGTGGGACCAACTAGATGAAACACCGGTGAAAGGAAGTTCCCACCTGATGATCCCAAAGACATGTTAGTTATCACTGCTCACTGGGCTAGTTAGATATAGTTATCTTTAGGGCACATAGGGCAGGTCGCAAGGTTGTTAAGTTTAGGGAATTAGTCACTGAGTCTGGTCCATTTTTTGTGGCACAAGTTTCTTGTGTTTACTCTGAATATATTTAATCACCACCATCTCTCCGTCATATTGTCCACTCCCGGCGCGCAAGAGGAGGAGAGGACGGCGCATAAAGCAACTTCCTAACATGTGTAAATAACATAATATCTTCCTGTGATACTGTGAACACATAATCAAATGCCAATTAAATCCTAAGTGTGGAAAACAAAGCCATTAACAATCGTTATACTATATACTTTGCTGTTCTCAGTTAGTCAGCTCCACTTGATGCTTTTCATAACAAACCAGGAATAAAGAAAAGGGTAATGTTCACACACTTCAGTGTAAAGAATATTTTTAGTGGTGGGGGTTAGCACGAACTGATTATCAGTCTGATTATTATAAACCTATAGATACAGCGGTGAGCCCTGTGCGTAATGCTGCACCATGGCACTGCTGGTACTATGCCAGTGACAGAATTAGGAGAGAGAAGGTCTTCAGGGGACCATAAAGACTTATTGGCCCATGATGATTACTGTCTTATGAGCCATTTTAGATTCCCTAGAGCTTCTCTTGGATCTATGTGCTGAACTGGGTCCAGCATTAGAGAGGGCAACACGCCGGAACCACACCATCCCGGTACAGACGCAGGTCCTCACCCCGTTTTTAAATGAGGAAACTGTCTTAATGAGGTCCATGCCTGTGCACAGTCAGTGGTGGAGCGCGCCACCGGCCTCCTGAAGTGCCGGTGGCGTGCTTTGGATGGGGCGGAGGGCAGGCTTCTTTACCATCCTGCCAAAGTGTGCCGCATTATAAGAGCGTGTGGCAAGTTACACAATGTGGCACAGAGGAATGGTATCCCCTCACTGCCAGCATTATGACCCGGAGGCAGAGCCCCTTTCAAGACAAGCGGGATATGAACAGGGTACAAGACTCCGTCAGGATGTCATGCAACTAAAGGTTCATTTTTGCACATTGCCTTTTAATATTTCTGCAATTTCAACCATTACATTTCTCATTTGTCTCAACTCCTCCGTCAGGTTGTTGATTGCTTGTATTATCTTCCTTTGTGGCTACAGGACTTTATCGGTGAGCACCCGGCCGCTTGCAGGCGTACCAGAATGACGCCAGTTATGGACGCAATTTTTGTGTGCATCGGTGACAGGTCAGGAGCACTGCACTGCCTGGCTTCCTTTGGATTTTGATTCCGGTGCTATGACCTCCAAACAGGATGGTTTTTCGGGCCCCCACCTGACCGACAAGTGTCTCCACTTCTGACCCCCAAAAATGTATTTTTTTACCTTTTCTTCCTGTATCCACCATCTGTTCCAACAAGACATAACGCTTGTATCTGAGTATTATTTTATATTCATGAGGTGCTTTGCATTGACCATTTATGGTTGAAAATGGGCGTTTACAGGGCGTGACATGAAGTCCAACACAGCTGCGCACACTTTTAGTCAAATCTGTGATGTATAAAGCAAAGTTTGCTTTAAGTGTGTGTACGCAGGGTTTTATAAATCCGAATATTTTCTGACGTACGCAAACTTTGGCTTTTGGGCATAGTTCACTTTTAGTAACGATCCTACACACAGTTTTATAAATGAGGCCCCTGGTCTGTTACTTGACATAATACTGTTGACCCAGGGAGTAAACACCCAACCCTCCATGGAGATTTTGTACCAATGCACCTGAGAAGCAGATGTGGGAAAAGAGATGGGTGCGCTCACGTGGTCTGGTCGTTGGTGAACTCCAGTTCTCCCCTGGCATCCTCGTAGTCCTCTCCAGCCTTTGCGGTGCCTGACTCGGTGTGGTATGGCAGGATGACAGTGCCGCGGGCACCCGAGTTGCGAGCCACTGTCACCTCCATGGTGCCCACGCTTTCACTCACACGCACTACACGCTGGCTGAAGGTGAAGATGCCAGCATGGTCATCATCCAGGATGGTCACTGTGGCAACCAGAGGCTCAACCAAGCAGGCTTTGGGGGTGGTACCCACTTCGTCACTCTCAAACATCCCTTCTGCATCACCCACTCGCAGATTCAGCAGGCGCACAAAGAAGTGCTCATCTTCCTCAAATATGTCATCATCAATGATCCCAACCTGGGGAGACGGAGAGTATCAGGGGTCACAAAAAGGCTGAACGTTGTCTAGTGGAAACCATCTGTAACATTTCTGTTATATTTCTACTAGTTCCATGAATAAACACTGCCAGAACTGATACACAAAACCAACCAACAAACATAGACTTCAATCTTCATGAATATACAAGTGCAGTTGAAACAGATTGAACTTCCTCAGAGAACCTTTATGACCGAGAAACTTCCTGGACAATGAATTTCTGTTCCTTCACTCTGTAGCCTTGTACTGTGTTTAAACAGTTTGTTCCAGTCAGGGACTTCATGGGTTTCACCAACAAAAGTCAAAATAGATACCTATGTGTTTGTGTGGCCATATGGACCAAGTGACCTCACAGGTTCAGATGCTTTATCTCGGAATATCACCTAAAGAAAGACCTTCAAAAGGAGGAACAGGGACGGATTATGATGTAGCAGGATCAAAGGTCCTAATTAAAAATTATTAATCATTCAGTTCTCAGCATGTACTTGTAATGTACAGTATGTATATGATGACCATTAAACTGAGCTGAGCTGCAACTGAGCTGCAACTTAATATACCCCCTGGGGTGGTGCATCACCTAACTCCTATTGTATTTAGTAAAATGGCCTTTCTGTTTTTGGCTTTTACCAATGCCCAGAAAGTCAAGATCCTATTTTTTCTCCCTTTGTTTCCCCTTGTTACATTCCTTTATGTGGGTGCAGGACTGTTAGTTGCAGCTGCGCCAATTCAAATCAGATTTATTTATATAGCACCAAATCACAACAAAGTTACATCAAGGCACTTTACATATAGAGCAGGTCTAGACCAAACTCTTTATAAAATTATTTAAAGCGACCCGAGAGAGAGAGAGAGAGAGAGAGAGAGTGAGAGTGAGGGAGACACACACAGAGACACACGGGGGGGTGGGCGGCAAAGTTGGGTAGAGAGGTGCTTCCCCCAGCAGTCTAAGCCTTTCGCAGCATAGTTAAGGAGTAAGTGAGCTTTGACTTTTTAACTAAAAGCTCTATCATATAGAAAAGTTTTAAGCCTGTTCTTGAAAATTGCTAAAGAGTCCGTCCCCCGGACCGATACTGAAAGTTGGTTCCATAGAAGAGGAGCCTGATAACTGAAAGATCTGACTCTAGGAACCACAAGTAAACCTCCATCTAGGGAGCGGAGTGGCCTACTAGGACAGTAAGGAACTATGAGCTCTCTGAGATATGATGGAACTTGGCCATTAAGAGCTTTATATGTTAACAGAAGGATTGTAAATTCTATTCTGTTTTACCAGCAGCCAATGAAGAGAAGCTAAAACAGGAGAAATGTGATCCCTTTTTCTAGTTCCTGTTAATATTCGCACAGCAGCATTCTGAATCATTTGGTGGCCTTTCAGGGATTTGTTTGGGCATCCAGATAATAATGAGTTACAGTAGTCCAGCCTAGAGGTAACGAATGCATGGACTAGTTTTTCTGCATCCTCTTGAGACAGGATGTTTCTGATTTTCCTAATGTTTCTCAGGTGAAATAAAGATGCCCTATAGACTTGTTTTATGTGAGGGACAAAGGACATGTCCTGGTCAAAAGTTACTCCAAGATATCTTACAGTGGAGCTGGAAGCCAAAGTAATGCCATCCAGACTGATTAGATGATTAGACAGGGTTTCTCTGAGGTGCTTAGGGCCAAGTGCAATAACTTCATTTTTGTCAGAATTTAGAAGTAAAAAATTATGGGTCATCCAGACTTTTATGTCTTTAAAGCATGTCTGCAGTCTGACTATCTGACTAACTTCATTTGGCTTCATTGATAAATACAGCTGAGTATCGTCTGCATAACAGTGAAAATTGATGCTGTGCTTCCTGATAATGCTGCCTAAAGGAACCAGACATAGGGTGAAAAGGATTGGTCCAAGAACCAAGCCCTGTGGAACTCCGTAGTTGGCTATAGTGCGTGAGGAGGAGCTATTGTTAACATGGACAAACTGATATCTATCTGATAAATAGGATTTGAACCATCTTAGTGCAGTTACTTTAATCCCAATTTCATGTTCTAGTCTGTAATAAAATATTATGGTCAATGGTGTCAAATGCAGCACTAAGATCTAAGAGGAGAAGTGTGGAGACTGATCCATTGTCTGAAACCATTACAACATAATTGGAAACTTTAACCAGCGCTGTCTCTGTGCTGTGATGAACTCTAAATCCTGACTGAAACTCGTCGAACAAGCCATTCCTATTTAGATGGTCATATAAATGGTGTACAACTGCTTTTTTGATGATTTTAAAAATTAACGGAAGGTTCGATATGGGTCTATAATTGGCCAAAATATCTGGATCAAGTTTCGGCTTTTTAAGTTGGGGTTTGATGACTGCAGTCTTGAGAGTCTGGGGTACAATAACCCAAAGATAAGGTCAAATTAATGAGATCTCGAATGAACGGCTCAGTTAAGTAGAATATCTCTTTGAAGAGGCTAGTCGGTACTGGGTCTAATAGAGGGGTTGATGGTCTAGATGAGACTATAGAAGCTAGCTCTGAGATATTCAGAGATGAGAATGATTCCAGGTGTACAATAGGCGTTGCAGTGGATTCAGGAGTTGCTGCATTCAGTAGAAGATTACTGTCTAATGTAGGTAAGAGCTGATGGATTCTTACACTGATTGTTAATTTTGATAATTTTATCTGTAAAAAAAGCCTATAAAATCATCGCTGCTGAGAGCTAAGGGGATCACTGGTTCAATTGAGTTATGACTCTCTGTCAGCCTGCATTGTAAAAAAAACTAACAAAAAAACGGTAAAAGCACTGGCAGCAAAGTTTCCAAACAGATACCGTAAAATTAGAGAAAATAACCGCATCACAGAACTACATACATACATACATACTGTAAAAATAGATTTTTACAGTCAAAATCAATTAAAATACAGTATATTATAGTTGATAAATTCCCATTATACTGTAAAATAACATACATATGTCAAAAAACAAAATCAGACACCTTTCAGATTAATCTCTGCAATTTCATGGTATACATTATTTATTTTAGGAAACAGCCAAGTCTATCTATAGTGATTTCATGTTAAAATACAATTTTTCCCAAGCATAATAATGTTATAGCGTATAAAAACAAACTAGGTTCATAAAATTAAAGATAATTGTCTGCAATGTACACTATTCATCCGTCATTTTAGAGAATTAGCAGATTAAAAAGCAACCATTGGACAGTGGAAAAACAAGCTAAATACATTACAAATACATCAAAAATAGCTACATTTAAGGACAATCCCTTTTAATTAAGGGTATTTAGTAGTCATTTCTTGTCCATCTACACTGATTTGCTGCATAATTGTGGTTTCCCCTAGTAAAAAAAACAATGACACAATGTATAAACTAAATATGTACCTTTAATCAAATAGGAATTTCTGCACATTTACAGTATTACAGTACTAGTAATTTTAGAGAATTGGACAATGGGAAATTAAACACTGTACATCAAAATACATTAATAGGTATATTTAAAGATGCTATCTGTAAATTTAAAATTAAACAATCATTTAGTAAACTGAGCACATATTCACTGGGAGTCATCCTCTATCATATATCAAATATATGTAACCCGTCTCCACTTAATGTCTCTGTTGTGTCCTGAGTTGGAAAGGAGACGCACGAGTCAGAACTGGACCTCTGGATCTTTACTTGGCAACTGTGGCGACAGACAGAAACACACAGAAATTGTGAGCTGTGAGCTAGAAAAGGCTTTTTAACATATGAAATGTTACAATAAAATAATCAATTTTGCACAGAAAATTAAATTACAAAAAATAACACAAATTGGTCTTTTAAACAGGAGAGTGTCTGCTTTCATTGCTTCCACATTTAAAGTTCAACAGGAAACCCAAAAATAAATGACATCAGTAATTCTGCTTTTTTTTTTTTTTTTTTTAGATAAACAATTAGGTAACCAAACTTAATATGGTAACCAGAAAACGCATTTCACTACCTCAATTTAACATTTAAATCCAAATGGACTAATATCACATTCAGCAGCCATCTGTATCATTTAGCAGCAACAACATGTACAGAGCAAATAGACCCAGAGATTAACACTCAAAACATTTAAACACAAACGAACAAGCATCTCCACACCTGTGGCGACAGACAGAGATAAACTCTCCTGGTGGAAAAAAGGAGCAGACTAGCGAGGGAAGACGGCAGCAAGCAGGCTAACTTAGCATGGTAATGCTAGAATGAAACTAATTTAAAAACTTAAATTAACGATCTCAGGTCTCTACGGGACTCACGGAGGACGAGTGGGACATTACATAGAGCAGCATACAGCAGTTTGACCACATTCAAATCACGAACATATATCAGCAGAGAGCAACACAATTACCACTAACCTCTGGCCATGTTAGAAAAGGCTTTGACCGAAAGCGCGCGTTAACAATGAATACACTATCTGTAAAATAAAATAACCCGGCTGCCATCAGTCACAAAACCATAAAAAACGATAGCTATCTACTAACAATAGCTTATGTGAGGGCAGCAATTTATCAGAGGGATGCTAACGTTAGCTTCAAGGCTGTCCACTGGAGGCATGAAAAGGAATTACAATATCGTTAACATGCGTTATCTGGGATACTCACCTCAAACGGTGTTTGTCCATTATGGGTGTCTCAGACATCCTCCTTGAAGATTATGAGGGCACGTCTTTCACCTATATGACTGATTGGACGGTAGGTGTGGGCGTATCGATACCAAGGTGAGTATTGGTATCGGATCGATACTAGCGTGATGAGATCAATACTTTTGTTGCAGTTTCTCTTCTATACATCCAGCAAATTACTCGAATCTCCTCACAGAGTTCCTGCGAGCGCAGCGTCTCTCCAAGTCTGTCTGCGCACCTCTCTCTATCTCTCTCTCTGCTGCTCATTTAGGCACACTTTGTCCCCCCCCGCTCTGCCGGAGAGCGGAGAGTCAGAGCACTGAGAGCAGCTCGTGGTGGCGGACAGAAAGAGAAGCCCCGTGTGGGGTTTATTCACGGCAGCTGATAGGGACACTGCCACATGCGATGTGTGCAAAAAAAACAACTCGCCATTGTGGTAACACCACAAAAATTACATAAACACAGTAAAGCAGCTCACCCCCGTGATAACTCCGAGCTGCAAAGAAAGTTGAGGAAGGAGGAGGAGGGAGACCCCGAAACCCAAACCAAACCCCCGACACAGAGACAGAGGTCTCCAACAGAGGCTTTTCAGCCAAGAAATCAGGAGTATCCAGGTAATCTCCAGCATTAAGCAATGTTTTTCACAGTGTAATTAGTGATCAGAGAGGCAGGGGCGGATCTACCGGGGTGGCATAGGGTGGCAAATGCCACCCTAAAATAATGCCTTGCCACCCCTGCTGCCACGCCACTTGGCAGCAATGAATTCAAAGAAAAGTTATGGCCAATTTCACATTTACGAGCGGGAATCTCCGATGTCCCACTGCAGAGAATGCAGCACGAGAGAACGTCAGAGCGGCACGAAACTGTGTGGAGCGAAGCGAAGGAGCAAGGAAAGAAGACACAGGAGGAAAGAGGTAAAAATTGATTAATTATCTATCTAATAATGAAAGCACAGTGCTAGTTTAGTTGCTATGCTGATTTTAAGATGAAAAAATCTGGTTGAAGAACGTTATTTCGCTAACAGTACATGTAATGTTAGCTATGGTCTGACTTAAGTCCTGTGTAAAGTAGGCTACAAACGCTAGTATTGATTCAACGTCTGTCAAGGAAAACATTGTTACAAGTTACTTTGAATCTTACAGAAATGAAGAGGTAAGGTAGCATTTGTAGTTTTTTCTCTGAGCCATGTTAATATGAATCTCGTGCTTTATAGTTAAGTGAATCTTAGACAATTTATGCAAATTAGGGAAAATATATATGTAAAACTAGCAGTTGTTTTTGTAATTGAATCTTATGTAGACATACAGTATATTTATAATATGTGTGTAACATATGGCATTTTCATTTATTTCAGTTTTACAAGTTGTACTTAAAGAGCTGCAGACAACAGTAAAGGATACAAACTTTACTACAGCTTCTGGGATTTCTTTAAGCCTTGTTTGCTACCTGTCAATTTGTGTAGGGACACACACTGAGGGCAGGATAGACAGTGACTATTAAATATCTCTTCTTTTGTTTATACAGTATAAAACTGTCCACAACTGTCACAAAAGGTTTTTGTACTTTTTCTGACTGGGAGCAAAATTTATTTTCATGTGACTCCTTTTCAGGTTTGTGGAGATTTTGATTTAATATACCCATTTGTACTGTACTGTATTTCTCATCACTTTAGCAGTAAAAACCTCATCTGTCAAAAATTTTTTCAAGCTACTGAGGGACAAATGGGGAGAATGTGTGTTCTGAGTAAACAATAAAAGCCATGTCCAGTACCTTGTTTGAGTACCGTGACCCACTTATTTACATAGTTGACCTAGTACCATCAGTGACACGGGGGAATCAGATCATCCATGTAGCAATGCTCACCTTAATACAGCTCACTCCATAGATCTTCATAGGTAAGTTTTTCTTTGGATAGTTTGCTGCCTGCAACGCTGCCACTCTGACACAGTTTGATTCCCCTCTCACACATCTGCCACTCATCACCAGTGTCTTACCTTAATGCCCTTCCTATGATAATGCCCCACTTACAGCAGTGTTACCAAAGTTCTATCTTTTATTCAGTTAGATCCCATTGTATGGTCACTTATTCCTAATATGAACTGTTTCACATGAAACCTCAAATGGAAGACACTGATTGCATGAGATTAAGTTTGTATGAGTTTGTAAATGGCAGCCCGTGCCCTTATATCCACACATGAGATACATGTTCTAAGTTATGTATAAAGTCCTGCAAACAGAAATGCTTGAGTGTAGATTATATTAGTCTACTATTTCTCATCAAACTGTGATAACTGTGATTAAATTCAGTATATACATCTGCCATATGTTGCCACCCATCAAAAATTCCTGCCCTACTTATAATCTTAATAATTTTGTTATTTCACCTAGATAATTCACAAAGAACCATGGCTATCACAAGGAGCATTGCTGAGATGATTGTGATGGACCTACAACCCCTCTCTGTGATTGAACAGGAGGGTTTTAAATGTTTAATGAAGACGCTTGATCCCCGCTACAGGATTCCAAGTAGGAAATTTTTCATGGGAGAGAAAATACCTTCATTCTATGAAGAGTGTCACTCAAAAGTAAAAAAAAAATGCCTAGATGCTGCTAACAGTGCTGTATACGTGATATGTGGACATCAAGAGCCACAGAGGCTTATTTAACTTTCACTTGCCATATTATTGATGACAACTGGCAGATGCAAGCATATGTGCTAGAAACCAGTAGTTTCTCAGGAAAGCACAGTGCTGACAACATTTGCTCAGAATTGAAAAGAATCATCAATGAATGGGGCATAACTTCCAAAATTCAGGCTGTAGTCACAGATAATGGTACCAATATGGTTGCTGCTGTACGCAAAGCAGGTTGGGCTCATTATCCTTGTTTTTCACACACCATAAATCTAGTTGTGAAAGACTCCATTAAGAACCTTCCTGAGCTTCTTGACACCCAACAGAGCTGCAGTGCTATTGTAGCTTTTTTTCACCACAGCACAAACGCAACAGAGAAGCTCAAAGAAATCCAGAAACAACTGAAGTTTCCAGAGCACAACCTCATACAATCAGTTGAAACTTGCTGGAACTCTGTGTTCTACATATTTGAGTGACTATGTGAGCAAAAGGAAGCAGTTACCATTGTACTTTGCCCTCTTGGAAATCATCTGAAAAACACGTGTCTGTTTCAAAGGTGATCCCCCTGGTTACATTACTTCTGAGATCAACTGCATCCCATGAGGCCCAAGTAGTAAGCATAAGCATAAGTAGCATATGTCTTGAGCTTGATCCCAAAGGTACTGTGACACGTTAATCACAGGTAAAAATGGCCCGCACACATAGCACGGACACCAGCGCGCATAGACTTTGAAGAAGCTGAACAGCCAAATATATTATCTTTATTCTTTATTTTCTGAACTACCATAATGAGAGTGAAGGTTGGATAGACGGTGATTTTAAGAAACTGAACTCTAAACCAAATCAAAATGATAAAAGAGCAAGTGGACTGAAACATAAGGGATAGACTAACATTTTGTCTTTCTCTTGGTCCTTTTTTTTTTTTTTTTTTTTGAAGGGGTGGGGGCTGTGGTATGATACTTAATTGAATAAAAGAGTATAAGGCCTATTTTTTTCTCATTTCTTTTCCGTCTTATTTTTTTGAGACATATAAATGGTTTGAAAAATTGGGATAAAACCCATAGTGAACTGTGTTTAAATCTGCTGCTGGCTATTTTATTTAGGCCTACTAATGAAGTGTCTGTCGAGGCGAGGCAGATTGGGCAAAACTTAAGGTTGTAAATCTCTAAGGATAATAAGCAACATAACGCAACATTTATTGCATTTTTAAAAAAATTAATATAGCCTTAATCTATCTTTATATTCTTGCCCATAAAGAAGTATGAATTCTTAAAAGATAAAGGCACATATTTGTGTTTAAATATCTATGGAGAAATCAGGAATAGAACCGAAAGGAAATAGTTTTAACTTCCCTCTCCCTTTAATTAATTTTGTTGCTTATCGTTTCAAAGAGAAAAGGGGGAGGGGGGGCTCACAGCAACGTACAATGCAACTTGTTTTTGGGAAGCAGTAACTGCTTTCTCATTTGGGGCAATTCTAGAGAGAAGCCCCAGATTCCTACTTAAATTTAGGGAATCTATACTCATTCCGCAGTCTTATAGTGACTGCCACTTTTGGAAGCCATCATCTTTTTTCATCTTTTTGGTATGGGGTTTTTGTGTTGTTCACTTATTCACATGACTGTGAACGATAATGTTAAATATTTGAAAAATAGTGTAACCAAAATTCTCCTACATAACATGGACTGTGATTTAGTGGCCAAGGTCAACATATATGCTCTCCTTGCTAATAAATGAAAGTATTAAAAATTATTTCATATAATGTGAACGGTATAAATAATCCGATTAAACGTAAGAAATTACTTCAACAACTTAAAAAAGAAGCGGGAGATATTATTTTCCTGCAGGAAACACCTTGTGAAATCAGAACATGAAAAACTTAAGAAACCGACAAAGGCCCAAATCTATTACTCATCATATAAATATTCAAAAAGAGGAGTTGTTATTTTAATTATGCCTCAAATAGCTTTCACGCTGGAAAAGATGGTAACAGACAAAGAAGGTAGATAATATAATGATAGTTGGAAAGATCGATGAGGTTTTAGTCTCATTTATGAACGTCTACAATCCACCTGAAGAGGGTCCAGACCTAATAAAAAAAGTTGTTGAGACGATAGTATTAGAAAGCCAAGGGATAACACTCACTGCAGGTGATCTCAATCTAGTTATGAATCCAAGTATGGACACACAAAGTGATAGATTGCATAGCTCAGATCAAGCTGCTAAAATAATGAGAGGAGCAGCCAAAGAAATAGGGCTGATAGATTTGTGGAGAACCTTCCACCCAAAAGAAAGAGATTATACTTTTTTTTTTTCAAAATCCGTTAATAAATACTCAAGACTGGACTATTTTGAAAGTTTAAAAATCAAGTATCAAGGGTGGCAGAATGTAACATAAATTCCATCACATTGTCTGATCATGCTATGATAACCATGAAATTAAATCTTGACCTGGAAGTGGGTCACACCTTCTGGAGATTGAATAACTCTTTGTTACCAATGGAAGACTTTAAGACTAAAATAATAAAAATTTTAAAAAATTATCTAGAAATTAATGATACAGAGGACATTGAACCGGTTACATTGTGGGAGGGAGCAAAGGCAGTCTTGAGGGGGGAAATCATTTCTTTTGCCTCATATAAGAAGAGAAAGAGGGGGAAAAAATCAAAGAAATAGAACAATCAATAAGGACATTGGAGTTGGAACATAAGGCGAAAAGAAATGGTGCTATTTTAAACCTTTTGAATGAATTAAGAAAAAAACTTGATCAATTACTGCCTGAAAAGGTAGTGAAATCTTTGATATTTACTAAACAACGATACTTTGATAGTGGAGCAAGAGCAATGAAAAATCTGGCATACAAGTTGAAAAAACAACAGATAAAATCAAATATTGTAACTATTAAAGATCAAACTAGGAATATAAATGTAAAAGGCAAACAAGATATAGCTCAGGAATTTACAAAATATTAAGAAAAACTGTATAACCCTGAGGATGATCTACTTGATCAAAATAAAATTAGAGAATATCTATCTGGAATAAGACTACCACAAATAACAGATGAACAAAATGTAAACCTAACTATAACAATTACATTAGATGAGATTAAGGTAGCAATAAGAAATTAAAAAAAGGTAAATGTCCAGGGAGCGACATATTTACAGGTGAATTTTACAGAGAATTCGAGAAAGAACTACTGCCAATATTGGAGAGAACATTAGATTGGCCTCTGGACCACGGCCAACACTTGGTGCAGTTCAATAATCACAGTAATATACAAAGAGGGAAAAGATCCCTCCTACTGCGGTTCATATAGACCAATAACCTTATTGAACGTAGACCAAAAACTGCTTAGCAGTATTCTGGCAGATAGACTTGCAAAGATTGTCCCGAACATTATAGACCCAGATCAAACAAGCATTATTCCAGATAGATATTTATTTGATAATGTATGACGAACTCTGAACATAGAAGATTACTCACAGAAAATGAACATTCAAACACTGATTCTAGCTTTGGACACTGAAAAAGCCTTTGATAGGGTGTCATGGCCCTTTATCTTTGAAATTTGTGCTAAATTTGGCTTTCATGATACCTTTATCAAATGGCTACAAGCAATGTATAAAACATCAAAAGCTCAGGTCAGGGTAAACGGCACCCTGTCGGACAGATTTGAGCTAAAACGAGAAACAAAACAAGGGGACCCACTGTCTCCTCTAATTTTTGCAATCTGTATTGAACCTTTGGCAGCATATATAAGAGTGAATAAAGACACTGAAGGCGTAAACATAGCAGAGGAATGTCACAAATTGGCTTTATATGCCGACGATGTGGTTTTATACATAACAAACTTAGAAAAATCATTACCAGCATTAATGCAAACTATTAATGCTTATAGTTCAGCCTCAGGTTACAAGTTAAACGTACAGAAATGTGAAGCAATGGTTCTAGGTGCCCCTGTCTGTAAAGCATTGAAAAAGGAGTATTCATGGCAATGGGATAAGGATACCAAAAAACATCAATTTACTGTACGACCTGAACTATAAAAGTTTGGAAGTACAAATTAGGCAAGACCTGAATCGGTGGAGAACTGTTATCTTAACATTGGGTAGAAAAATTAACGCAATTAGAATGAATGTACTCCCCCACATTTTGTTTTTATTTCAGACAATACCTGTGTATATAAGTTATAGTGATTTTATAAACTGGGATAAAATGATGAGTAAATTCTTGTGGGATGAAAAGAAACCGAGAGTTAAATTGGAGACACTGAAACTGGCCAAAGAGAGGGGAGGACTTGCTCTCCCCAATCTGAAGCACTACTACTATGCTGCTCAAGTGTACCCAATATGGGTTTGGTTAAACGATAATTCCAAAGCAAAGTGGAGGTCAACAGAGTAGTACATGTGCCATGTTTCATTAAAAACAATACCCTTCTGTACAGTAATCCAACGAAAAACACAAGTAACTGAGAATGTATTCAGCAGAAATACTTTGGAGATATGGCGTAGAATTAAAAAGCATTGTGAAATGAAGGATGACCTAATTGCACTGAGAGAGATTAAGGAGGATCCCGATTTTACACCTAATAAACAGGATGTACTGTTTAGTACATGGGCACAAAGAGGATTGACCATATTTGGACAGTTACTCGATGATAATGGAGTAATGCCATTTGAAACTTTAAGGAAGCATTATGATTTACCACACTCCCACCATCTTCGTTATTTGCAAATGAGAAGTTATATCCATGACAGTAAGATAGGAAGAAAAACCAAAAGTGAGCTTCATACATTGGTTCAATTTCTGTTAAAGAACTATAGCAATGTTAGACTACCACATCAAATTTCAGTAGTCTATGCTATTTTGGGAAATAGCTGCAAGCAGCAAGACACAAGGGCCAACTTAAAATGGGAAGAAGAACTCAACATATATATATAGCAAAGGAAACATGGAAGCAAATTAATCAGAATGTACATGCAACTACAGCATCTCCCTATTGGAGGGAGTATGCATGGAAAATTCAATCACGTTACTTTATAACACCAGTGCAACAAGTTAAATATGATAGTAAAGTACTATCAAACTGCTGGAGGGACTGTGGCGAATCATGCGCTAAACTTAGTAATATCTTTTGGTTTTGCCCATCATTAAAACCATTTTGGAATAATGTACAGAAGGAAATTAATATTATTTTAAAGGTTGACATTCATCTGAATACAGACTTTGTGTTGTTGGGTAAGACAGCTGATGAAATACGTAATGAAAATGATAGATATTTACTAAGGGTTTTGCGTGTAACTGCATTGAAACAGGTAACAAGGAACTGGCTTCAAAAAACACGTCCTGTGATTGATAAATGGAGAGATACTGTTCAACAAATATTTAATATGGAGTATTTAACTTATAAACTGAGAGGTAACTTGAAATTACTTTATAAAAGATGGTCTAAGTGGTTGATGTGCTATAATGTAGTTAAAGAGTGATTACTGAAAAAATGAGACCTGGGTCCTCACATTGACAGCCATATGGGGGAACACTATATGTGCCTTGCCTTGAGTAAGGCTTTGTTTTTGTTTCTGTGTTTTTTTTTTGTTTTTTTTTTTGTTTTTTGTTTTTTTTTTCTCTTTCTTGTCTCCTTGTCTTTTTTTTCTGTATAGATGAAACCTTGTTTGGGGAAAATATTTATGAAATAAGATCTTTTTTTCAGGTGGGAAAAGAGTTAAGGAGGTATTTGTCTGGCTTTTAATTCATATTGTTATGAACTTGAGACTGACTGAGTACATGGAAATGAAGTGTCTGCACGTTTAGTACTAATTTATGTTTTTTGATGTTATATCGTCTGGTTTAATATATCCCTGGGTGGTGCACCTATTCACATCTTGCTAAAAAAAAAAAAAAAAGGCATCTCTATACATAGTAGACTGCTAAAATATGTACAATGTGTGAATAAATTCTGATGACAATAAAAAGTATTAAAAAAATCTTTAAATTACTGCTAGTATCTGTTAATTTACAGTTATTACATTGTCTTGTGGAAAATGGTAATAAACCTGTAAAAAAATACAAAAAATTGTATGTAAAATTACAGTTAAAGATATAAAAAATACAATAAATTGTCATTAAAAATATTATTTTAATGTAATATTAAATTATGGTTAATTAACTGTAATTTTAAACATAAAACCTAAAATTACTGAAAATATCTGTAAATCTACTGGCATTTCATTGTTTTATTGGAAAACAGGAAAAATCTGTAAAAAAAAATTACAGAACATTTCGTGTAATTTTACTTTTTTTTTTAAGTGTGGCTACAGTGCTGAAGAGAAACCTGGGGTTGTTCTTGTTTATTTCTAATAGTGCTGAGTAATATGAACTTCTGTCATTACGGAGAGCATTTTTATGTTTTTTAGCTTTCTTTCCAGGCTCGGTGAGACTCTTCGGAGTTGCTGGAACGCTATTTTCTTTCTAATTTCCATGACGTCTGCTCTAAGGCACGAATTTGAAAACTATACTGCGGCACCAGCCTGTTTTATTACTTTCTTTTTGAGAGGGGCAGCATCATCAAGATTTGCATGCAGTGTGGCCATAGTGCTAATCACAAAGTCATCAACCTGTGTATATGGGAGAGATATTTTCTTTAAATTTAGCCACAGCATCTTCAGATAAATATTTTCTATAGCCAAATTTATTCCTTGATGCTGTACAGTCAATTAAAGTAAACTCAAACGTAATGAGGTAATGGTAAGTCAAAAGAGAGTTTTGGGGAAAAATTGTTAACTTGTCATCTTCAGATCAAGGAAATGATTGAAGCAGTCAGTTGGTTCATTCACATTCTGGGAAAAGCCTTAGTTCTGTGTTTCTTTCACTTTCTACATGAATATTGAAATCTCCCATGATTTTATCTGTACTGAGTACAAACTCTGATATAAACTCAGAAAACTCTGATAGGAATTCTAGGAGTACGGACCAGGTGGATGGTAAACTGAAATCAGAATCAGAAATAGTTTTATCGCCAGGTATGTGTAAACATACTAAAAATTTGACTCCGGTGTTTCAAACTTGGACAAGGGAAAGACAGAAATAAAAGCTAAAAAATAAAAATGAAATATATATATATAAATATATATACATATATACATTAAAATTAGAAATATATGCAGAGGAATATTTACAATAGTGCAACAAGGTGCAAATGTTTCATGAGGTTGACAGTCAGCTTATGGGGAGATCTGGGAGACAGCCTGGGGGAAGAAACAGTTTTTAAGTCTGGTACTTTTGGCGCTAGTTTTGGAGTTCTGTAGCGTCTATCAGAGGGAAGCAGTCTGTAGCGATGGTACCTGCCCAGTTCCTGACTCTGGACCTGTAAAGGTCCTAGATGGAGGGCAGGTCGGCCCCAATGATCTTCTCTGCAGACCTTATAGTCCATTGTAGTCTGTTCCTGTCCTGCTTGGTGGCCAATCCAAACTAGACAGTGATGGAAGTGCAGAGAACAGACTGGATGATGGCGGTGTAGAAGATGACCAGCAGCTCCTGAGGCAGGTTGAACTTTCTCAGCTGACGCAAAAAGTACAACCTCAACTGGGCCTTCTTCCTGGCAGAGTCTATGTGGGAGGTCCACTTCAGGTCCCAGGAGATTGTGGTTCCCAGGAACTTGAATGAATCCACACTAGACACTGTGCTGTTGAGGATTGTGAGGGGGGGTAGGGTGGGCGGGTTCTTCCTGAAATCCTGAGTCATCTCAACAGTCTTAAGCGGATCTAGCTCCAGGTGGTTCTGACCACACCAGAAGACCAGTCGGTCCACCTCGTGCCTGTAGGCAGACTCATAGCCGACCTGGATGAGGCCGATGACCGTTGTGCCGTCTGCAAACTTTAGAAGTTTCACAGACGGGTCATCCGAGGTGCAGTCGTTGGTGTAGAGGGAGAAGAGGAGCGGGGAAAGAACACACCCCTTGGGGGTGCCAGTGCCAGTTACTAGCAGAACTGGTTTTTCCAGTTTGAGTGAGAAAGACTAAATTCGATATGTTCATACTGTTTGAAGGACTCCAAAAGGTGAGAAGTGTAAATATACAGTGAATATAAACTGGCTCTACACTGACAAAAGTTAAAGATGGAGCAGAATCAACATGGCTGTAACTTAAGCATTTCTGTGAAACCTACTTATCAACAGCCTTCGTGTGACTATGTGAAGATCAGTATTATCTTTCCACCTTCACAATACAAAAGTGAGGTAGGATCAAAGTTTTTATGGTCATGTGGGACTCACAGACAAGAAAAAGACTGTCATAACACTGACTTGAAGCAGCATGTTGTTAATTGGCCAAGCAGATAATTAACTGTCTTGCTTGAACATCCCTGACATCAGTGGTGCCCAGAGTTCAGGACGGTGCACACCAACCTGAGTTTAAACATTGCAGAAGAAAACAGAAGTAGTGCCCAACAAGTTTCAACTGAGGACATTATGGTAGGAACTCTGTACTTTGTTCCCTCAAAATGTATTGCAGAAAAGAAATAAATACCATGTAAATGTCAGTGTATGAGATAGAGCAGCTTTTTCAAATGACTGGACATTCAAGTGACTTTGTGTCCAGTTTACACCACAGACTGGGGGCATCTTCACTCATCCTGTAGCCTTTTAAAATGAAATGAAACATGCCTCTGCGTCATTTCAGTGGTTGGCTCTTATTACTTAAGGGAAAATCACTTCTGGTTATTTTTAAAATTTTTCATCAACAACGTGACCCTTCAGACAGATGGTCCCATCATGAGATGCTGCTGTTGCCCCTGAGGTGCCTTGCACAGTTTGGACTGGTCTGTTCTTTCTAAATTGCCCTTTTTGCCCTGAAACCCGGTTTGGCCGATTATTGCCATTGCTTGCTTCATCTTTCTCAATGCAACTCAGCTCAAAGACACTGGTTCTACAGATTTCATAATGAGCCAAAAATTACCATTTCCCTCCAATTCTGCTCCTCACCAGGTTAATAGCCAGTTAATAGTCAAAAGTCAAGTTGCTCTTGTCCTGGGGCATTTATTTCATTCTTTCTGTTACCGTTAAGACCTGTGAGTCTGTGAGGTTAGGTCTGTTTGACGAGCACTTTTCACATCTGGACAAACAAACCCATACACCAGTTCCTGATGTCAGCAGTTTACTTTCCCCACCTCTCAGTGTATACAACTTACAAAACCATCAGAAACCTGCATGTAACAGTTAGGAAGGTGATGATGAGGAACTCAAACTCTCATGCTCACTTTTTTCTTCATCCATCTGACTTTGAGCGCATATGATGGTGTTGGTGATGTCTGTGGCCAATAGTGGTGTTTGTCTGGTGGTTGGTGGTGCAGAGCTCACTTACCTTGATCTCTTTACGAGTGTCTCCGGGTTTGAACACAAGAGTCCCTTCACTGTACTCATAATCTGAGCCAGCATTGGCAGAACCGTCCTCAGTCCTGTAGTCCACATAGAAGGTGTTTTCTCCCAGACCCCCTGAACACATCAAACACAGAATATGATCACTTTTCACAGAGGCCTATCAAAGATCAAAAACATGAAATGTATCTGTGAATGGAAGCTTAGTGCAATAGAATGAGCTGCAGTGACGGAACAGTCAGATTTCAGCATAAAACAGGGAAGTTAAGGCTGACCTGAAAAAATCTCCATCCCTGGCTGAAGTAGTGAGACTTACAATTCCCTCCACTGGAGTATTTTATGCTTAAACTGAGAATTTGAAGGGAGTTTTTATATTACATGTCAAAAGGAAACTACTTTTGTCTCACAGGCAGAATGAGTTAAAATAAAGGATGTGGGAAGTTTAGCTTTGATTCACTCTAATAAAGAAAAAGCCAGGATTTTACACAACCATTAAAGTTCAAATACAGAGAGTTAAATTTAACACAAAGACTATTTAGTTGAAGGAAAGATGTATATTGAGATATACATTATATCTAATAAGATTTATATATAAGACTTACACTTTACTCCCACACCAGCCTTCTGACTTATTCATGTGAACTCACTATCAGGTCATGATTTATTAATCCCATACCTTGGCAGACCACGGCCAGGGTCAGAACACCACAGTTCTCCATGCACTGACTGTGGGCACTTTCAAATGAGATGCGGCTGCATATCCCCAAGTCATCTTCTTCTGGTGCTTCTTCATCAGGAACAGCTGCTCGGCGTGCATGGTCAGCTGCATGCTTCTTCAGGACATTACCAGCGCCGATCATCATACGAGTTGCCTTGAAGGTCACAGAGAGGAGGAGTTCAAAACACAACAATGTTAGTTAGTTGCCATGCTCAAAAACTGGGATTTTTTAAATGCTTGAAAAAAAAACAACAGGTCTGCTTAAACTTGAACCAGCTTTTGAAATTATTTAATGATCTTTATGAACTTTAGGTCTGGACTGTGTGTTTTTCAGGTGCTATTGATGAATAATGTATATTATATCATACACCTGTATGCGGTAGAAGGCTCTGCTCTTTTGTTGGTGCAGCAGGGCGTAGTAGTTGGCGAGCTCCACCAGCTGGTCCAGCTCTTTGTCGGGATATTTCTGCTTCAATTCCTTCAGGATACGAATGACCTGGAGAGGGAGGACACACTCATGATGGTCAAGAGAACACACACTGAACTAAAAATGGCAGATTTTCAAACACATGGCTGGAAGTCCCAAAATCTAACTGAATGCTTAAACCTCCAAATCAGGTGGAAACCTCCAGGACTGAAACATGAAGGAAACACTGATGAGTAAAACCTGCGGTTCCTTTACAAACCACTAGAGTCTGGATCCAGCAATGAGTCAGTCCCATTAGTTCCCATTATAGTGTTTACAGAAACTCACCTGTATAACTCACAGTTTATCAGCTATTAAAGTGATGTGTAATGCTTTAAGACAGGTTGGTGTTGACTACCTCTTTGTGAACTCTTTGTGACATCTGTGTGATCTCTGCACCATGATGCTGTGTGATAATGATTATGATGTGTGATGATAATGCCGTGTGAGGATGAAGATGCTGTATGATGATGTTGAAGCCCCCCCCCACCAACACCCACCTCTTTGCGGCTCTCGTCCAGCTCCTTGCTGCTCTCCACATTGCCAAACATGCTGTTGGAGTTGGGCAGGTTGCCCCCGGCTCCCATTGCTATGGTTCCTGCTGCTGCACCAATATTATTGGCTGCAGCTGTACCATTCTGAGCTTCCAGGCAATTTTCAGCAGGGACCACAGCACCCCCTCGTGGTGGGAATTTGCCATCTATGATCATCTCCATGCCGCCTTTGTTGGGTGTCAAGTCTCCCTGAGTCTCTACGACAATGCCGTGACGCTTGTGGGCACGGTAACGCTTGCCCATGTACTTGTAAAAGAGCAGGCGGCGGTCAGCGATCCAAGCCAGGATGACACACACAGGGAAGTACAGCAGGGTCACAAAGGCTTCCCACACCTGAAATAAACAGATGAGGTGATAAAGATCATCATCACCATCACTTGTTCTTGGAGCAGAGTCTGAACCTTGATGATGAAAAAGAACAAACAGAAAGATCTTGAACATTTTCCCTCAGCTTCTGTTTGGTGATGGCAGAACATGGTCAACTAGGTTGAGATCTGGCAACTGTGAAGATGACAGCATCATCATCCTCACAGAGCATCATCATCTTCACAGAGCATCATCATCATCCACAGTATCATCATCACCCACAGCATCATCATCTTCAGACAAACTCATCATCATCCTCAGTATTATCATCCTCATACAGCATCTTCTTCTCTCATCCAGTCGATGATGATGAAGAGGATGAAGAAGAAAAGATATGCCACACCTTTCAGGGTCATATAAGTAACATCATCAGTGTCACATCAGTGGCATCTTTAAGAGGGCTTTTTTTTAGCAGTTTCTTCCTTCAGTGACATTGAGGCAGAGATATAAATGTTTCACTCAAACAGAATAACAATGTGACCTTGTTCTCAACTGAGTCTCTCCTCAAACCAATGGCATCTCACCTCAACCACGCCTGGCGTCATGACAGACAGGATAAGGTAGAGCCAGATGTAGGCGAAGATGCTCCAGAAGGCGGTGATAAAAAAAACACGCAAGTGTTTGATCTTGCGCGTCTCGTTGTTGGGGATCACCCACACACAAATCCCAATGATCACAAACATGTTGAAGGCAGCGCTGCCAACGATAGTCCCTGGTCCCAGCTCACCAGCCTCGAAGTTATGACCACACACCTGAAAGGAGACAGAGAGGGTTGTACCGCGTGTCGGTGTGTGTGTGTGTGTGTGTGTGTGTGTATGTGTGTGCATGTGTGTGTGTGTGTGTGTGTGTGTGTGTGTGTACATGTGTACCTCTATGACAGACAGCATTATTTCTGGGGCGCTGGAGCCCAGAGCCATTAGAGTCAGATTGGACACAGTTTCATTCCAGATTCGAACCGTTGCCACTGAAGTTTCCCCGTTAGGCATCGTGATGGTCACCTCCTTTTCCTGTTGACCCCCGTCACACAACCATAAGTTTCAGTGAAAGCCTTTTCGTGTTCACTGTCTTACCGTTCTGACACTATGATCACTTTAATTAATGGCTTTTATTTTTCAGTTGGTTCTATGACATCTTCTCCTGCAGCAGCAGAAACAACCAAAAAGACAGGCAGTGAAGCAATCAGACAGGCAGACTGACAGCCAGATAGTCAGAAAGACAAGAAAACAGTCAGACAGGCAGGCACACAGTCAGAAGGATGAGCAGCTTCATTAAACCTGTTATTTCTCATTACAAACATTACAAACACACATACAGAGAGAGAGAGAGAGAATTGTATTCACCTTTAAATCTCTCCGAGTTAGTTTCTATAGTTTCATCCTTTAAACCATCACCTTGTCTTTTAGACCTGATACCAACCACACTGTAAAGATGTTTCTCCATTAAATAACCAACATTCTGCCCTATCTCTCCCTGTTCTCATCCTGCAAGTTCCAAGTGTTTGCTGGAGGGACTTGATGGGTCTTTTTAGATAATTCTAAGAGTTTGGTCTAGACCTGGTCTATATGTAAAGTGCTTTGATGTAATTCTATTATGATTTGATGGTGTGGCAGTAAATTTGATTTGATTTTACCACACTCCCTCCCCAAAAAAAGATCACACTGACTCCCCTGTCAGAATGGACTGGAGATCCAGGACCTCCCTGCTTCCAGTTCATTCCTGAACTGTAATCTGCTGGTGTGAGAGATCTGTGCATGCAAAGTTTGGAATCAACAAAAACAACAAGAAAGATTCCACCACAGTGAAGACATGAAGGGTCAAATTTCTATCTGGTACTTTCATCCAGGTTAAAGAGCAATGTTTTCAGATGTATAATATATATATCAATCAATTTATATATGTATATGTATGTATGGGGCGGCATGGCGGCATAGTGGTTGGCACTGTTGCCCCGAAACAGAAAGGTCGCGGATTCCCGGGCCTGGGGTCTTTCTGTGCAGGGTTTTCATTTTCTCCCCATGCCTGCGTGGGTTTCCTCGCTGCTGGTTCTGACTCTAAATTGCCTGTAGGTCTGAGTGTGTGTGGTTGTTCGCCTCTGTCTGTCTCTGTATGTTGGCCCTGTGATGGACTGGCGACCTGTCCAGGGTGTATCCCGTCCTCACCCAATGTGAGCTGGGATTGGATCTAGCACCCTCGAAAAACGGAAAAGAGGTGGAAGATGAATGAATGAATATGTATGTATATATGTACAGATCTATACTGTGCTTTGATCATACACAGGAATGAACAGTAGTTGGACTGTGTACCAGCTGTGTCACAGTTTTGATCATTTCCAGATTTTTATGGACTAAGCAATTCACTTAAAGATAATAAAAGGATTAAAAAAAATCTGAGTAATCCAGTGTAACTGTTCGAGGATGCATTGAGTTAAGACAGAACACATCCACAGTCCGTTTTTCTGCTATAGATCAGGATCAGGGTATATCGCTTCATTTCTGATGATTTCACAATCATAAATTCATCATAATCTAAAGTCAAGTAAGCGAAGTCATAAATAAGAGACAGGAGTCCACTCTCCCCAATACAGTTGTCCTCACCTGTGATGTGATGACCTCTATAGATGCCATGAAGCGGTCAGCGATTATGGACACCCCCAGGAACATGTACATCAGTGACACAAAGTAGACCACAGCTCTGGCCACCTGATGGCCCAGCCCAGGTTGGTTGGGCTGCCATACAGGAAGCAGGATGCCGTGCTTGCATACTGCCACCTCCTCACACTTGCTGCTGTTACCTTTAGACATGGAGGAAAGGGGGGTCGAAGGGAATGTGGAGGTTGAGACTGCTCTCAGAGTGGGGTCGTTGCTTGGCTCACTGCGCTGAGACTCTGGCTGACAGGAAGGCAGGAGGAGAAGAACGAGGAAGGGAAGGAGAAAGGACTGGGAGGTGAACGCACACATTTCAGCGTGTGGAAGAGATTGGTGAGGCTGAGAATGATGGTCTAATGCTGAGCAGGAGGGAGATGGGAGAAGGCGTTGGTAGAGCTGAGGGTGGTGCGACTAGGTCACCTACAGGGAGAAGGAGAATGACAAGAGAAACACAATTAGGTTGTGACAGACACACACACACACACACACACACATTCAGCACACATACATGCACACTCAACACAAATACACAGACACACACTAACCCTCTTTACTGTTGGCTGACTGTGAAGGAATGAAACAACATTTGAGGTCAAAGGTCAACCAGACAACGTTGAATGTTAAGGGGGTTCCTTGTGCGTTGAAAATTATTTATCATGAGGCGATGAGGCTACTCCCAAATAATGGCTTTCGCTTGGCCAAATAATACTTGTGTGGGTGTGTGTGTGTGTATGTGTGCGCGCGTTTGTTGACTGAGGAGATTAAAAGCTCAGTGGGAACCATAGCATGGACAGATGGACCGGACCCTGGTTCCTACTGTATGTTCATCTTCTCCCTCACTCCTCCTTCCGCTTGTTCCATCTCTCTCCATCTGTCCATCCATGAGGACAGAGCACCTGCTAACACCTTCTGTTGTTACACACCTCAGGTAATCACAGTTCATCCACTTCTTCTTCTGCAGAAAGAAGCTGCAGGACATGGATGGACATGAAGACACATCTTAAAGGACAGACTGGGAAATCATTTCAGCCCAAACTTCTCCATTCAGGCGTTTTTCCAATGGGTGTTTAAAAGTGAATTTTGATTCTCTAGGAAGTTTGTGTATCTACACAATCATATTACATTACAACTGCCCAACATGTTTATTCTCCCTGCGCGTGGCCTGAACCCAACAGTCACTGAACATCCTGCCAACAAACAAACACAACAGGGAGGAAGTTTCTTGGCTTTTTCCCAGGCTGCCGCTCTTTGATTGGACCAACTGTTCCTCCGATCTCATACTGGACACACTAGTCAGTAACAAACACACACACACAGGGTTCATCAGTGTAGGGAGAACTCAAGGGATTGGAGGGTGAAAGAAGACCAGGGTTAGAGGGAAGAATAGAGAAAGGAGGGAAAGAAGAGGATGAGAGGGAATGAATGATGAAGGGGTGAAAAACTTATTCAGGTAGGTGGAGATGAACACATTAAATGAGAAAAGGAGGAGTGATGGACGTATCCAGAGCACAGATGCACATCACAATGGCAACCACAAGAAAGGGGGAATCAGTCACCAGGAGTCACAGATTCAGGTCATAATTGATCATGGAAACGTTATCATTTTTTTTAATATAACAGATATACCAGCAAATGGGAGACTGGAAGGACTAGAAACATGGAGAATGAAAGACTGGGTGACTGGCTTGAGGTGAAATCTTGTCAACATGTGTTTTCATGAATGTTTCAATATATTTTTAATCACCTGACAACAGAAGCAGAACAAAATGTCCACTCAACTCACTGACTGTTAAACAGATGCCCCATGTAGATTCTCCTATTTTTAATTTTTCTTGGAAAAAGGTGAATTAAAAACTATTAATGTGACAGGTGTTCTTTGAAGTGAACACAGTCTCTCTCTGAGGAAACTACCTGCTATCAGACAGAATCAACTCAGGACTCAAGGTGAGTGGAACCATCGATTGGGTTCTAACCGATTGGGTTAAGAGGGAGAGAGGGGGAAAGAAAAAATAACTGTTGGAGACAAAGAGAGGAGAGAGCGGGGGAGGGAAAAAAACTTTCATTTATCGTGTTCTCTTTGCTCCTGATCTCATTCTCTCCTCTCTTCCTCTCTCTCTCTCTGTCAACCCAACCTGTCAAGGCAGATGGCTCCGCCCACTCAGAGGTTTCTGCTTCTTACAGTTTCTTTCAATTGTTTACGCACAATTTTTACAACAGGGGCTCCTTTTTTCTAAACACCTCACACAATTAACGAAACACCACACCCAATTTGCAGAACACCCCGGTTTGTTTGCAAAATTAAACATATCAGCCAAAGCCATAAACAAACTGATAAAAATCTTATTTTGTTCTCAGGTCACTAACACAGTCTTTCAATGATCGTACACTGTTTCAATCTATTACATACTACCATAATAAATTCAAAACATATTTGTAAAAATCCTTTTTTAAGAAATAGAGTGATGGATTATATTCAGAAATATTGTTTGAGAGCATGGTTATGGGATAATTTAGATGACAAAAATATATTGACAAACTCAGTACATTATTCATGATTACTTTGAGGTATATAGAGAAAGTACACAAATACTATAAATCTACAAAGCACTACACAACACTAATGATGCAGACTGAAAATATTTATTTCTTACCATATACTCAGTTACTGTACAGTAACATGTCAATCAACAAGAAAATCAGAACAAAATAGTAATTTTCTTATCTGTAGAGTAATAAAAATTACTGTATGAGGTACATAGGGGAGAGCCGGTACGAAAGTAATACAGTGATTTATATATATATATATATATATATATATATATATATATACATATAGTTCAGATGGCAGTTAATACTGTTGATCAAGTATCTTTTGATCCACAGATGACTCTCAAGGAATTTCAATCTATGGCTAATCCTGTAGAAAAATCTATTTGGAAAAAACAGGGTTATTGTGATTCTGACGTGGTGTGGAGAGCTCCACATGATAAACCCTGGTTGCCAAAGCAACTTTATTCTTATATGGCTAAGCTTTCACATGGACTAGATCGTGTTTCTAAGAGAGGAATGGTTGATTTTATTGCTAAGAACTGGGATTCCATAGGGTTTAGCACAGCAGCAGAAATTTTTTGTCAGAAATGTCTGGTTTGTGCTCAGCAAAACTGGAGAAAAATACCAAATGGGAAACAATCAGCATTTCCTATTCCTGATTAGCCATTTCAGCATCTCATGATGGACTTTATTGAGTTGACTCCCGCCAGAGGATATAAATACTGTCTAGTAGTTGTAGACATGTTTTCAAAATGGATAGAAGCATTTCCATGCAGACATGCAGATGCAAAGACAACTGCTAAGCATCTGTTACAAGACATTGTTCCAAGATGGGGAATTCCTTGTAAGCTGTCTTCGGATAATGGACCACATTTTGTCAACAATGTAATTTCATATCTGGCTGAGAAATTAGGCATCAATTTAAAACAGCATTGTGCTTACCACCTTCAAAGTGGGGGTGCAGTGGAAAGAGCTAATGGAGTACTAAAAAATAAGCTAACAAAAATGCTGAAAGAAAAAACGGCTAGACTGGGTTTCCTGTTTTCCTTGTTTTAATGTATATGCAAGGACGGCATCATTCTACAATAGGTTTATCACCTCATGAAGTTGTGACCGGAAGAATAATGCCCATGGGCCAGAATTATATACTGGAACAATTACAGATCAAATTCTTGTTGATGAGGCCATAGTTGCCTGTTGTAAATTATTAACACAGGTTGTCAGTTCAATTTCTGTGCAGGTAAAATCAGCCCTTCCATCTCCCCTGAAAGGAAGGAAAGACAACTCATCGCTACCAGCTGGGAGACTGGGTACTGGTCAAAGATCTGGAAAGACGTCATTGGCCTTTTCCAAGGTGGAAGGGTCCATATCAAGTGTTGCTCACTATACCAACGGCAGTTAAGGTCAAGGAAAGTGTTACATGGATCCATGCTTCTCACTGTAAAAAAAGCTCCTCTACCATGATTAAAAGTAAATAGCAAAAGGAAAAAATGAAGAATTTTATACTAGTTTTCCTAGTGACCTATTAACAGCAAGCAGAGGTTATTTAGTGTCCAACCTTCCTGAGGAACACAAGGATGACATAATAGAGCAGAACCAACATGAGTGGATCAAAAGACTTGCTCTACCAGAACCAGAGGCAATAGGCGATGTCAGAAATAAAAGAGGAAGTAATAGACCTAGTAATAGAGGGTAATACATGGTATTCTATGATAACTAATATGATGCATCATACATACCATGGGAGAAGTGATTTGACGGCTATAGTTGTTCCACCATGCACCAGTATAGATACCTGTTTACTGAGTACTGTCAGCAACTTTGGAGACAAACCATCAGAAAAGATTTTGATCATCAGTGTCCTACTAACAAGTATGGTGAACTTATCCCGCTTCATAAAACAACGGATCTTATAAAATAGGCCAAAACCTATAGATCAAGTGCGAGTAACTGAGGAACCACCATATTGCTTTTGCCTTCAAGATGGAAATCCACCCTATCGTATCAGAAATGAAATAATGAAAACAATATTTATGGGTGTTGCAGATTGTGTTACAAAAGGTGGAGATTATCCCGGAAAGCATACTTTCAGCAATAATGTAACAATTGACATAGACGAAGGCCACACTATAGGATACACGGCTGCAAGTGTAACTGGTAGATTTTGTGTTTATGTGTGGGGGCTCAAATTATTATTTTTACCTTCCTAGATTTTGGTCAGGATGTTGTTATTATGCTCATTTAACAGTACCAGTGAGTGTGGTTCATTTGACTGAAGAGTTAACCCTCTCATCAAATGATGCACAAGATTTTAGTAGTTCTCCAAATAGGAAACCTAGGTCATTACCTTCAATTTCATTCTCAGAGCCAAGTGTCAGTCTTCAATCACCAAGTGTCCTGGTATGAAAAGGTTTTTAGTTTCTTTGTTCCTCAATATGGGGTTACAGCTTTTTCCCTGCATCTTGATCATTTGTCTTACACCATGTGGGGATTTGCTTATGCTACAATAAAGGGATTTTCACTTATTAAGGACACATTAAAGTCACATAGACTTACTTTGCTAAAACTTCAACAGGTGTTGGATTTCTTGCTTGCAAAAAGTGGTGGTTTATGCGCAACTCTAAATTTAACAGATAGATCCTGTGTGACCTTGATTCCTGATGTTACGAGCAATTTAACTGATGTGATTTCTACTTTGAAACATCTCCAATCTGCTCTAAACCCTGTCCCTATGTTTTCATAATGATGTGTTTTTTGAATCGTGTCAAAATCATGATCCGTAAAGCAGTAAATACTACTATTTCAGCTGTAGCAATTTCATCTGATGGAAAGGAGGATCGAAAATTAGATGAACTAAATGATGAAGACGTCTTGAAGTAACTAGAACATTATTAGGATAGCCTGTAGATGAACTTGGACTAAGATTTTAACTTGAACTTGATTTCATCATTGAAGTGACCTTTTGTGGCTTTCACTAATGCTGTCTTTTGAAAGGTGGTGTTGCCTGCGGATCCTCTTAATCAACCATCTCAGTGGAGAATGGGCTACAAAGGGGGGCTGATGCTCTAGGCACGCTCGTCTCAAACCTGGTGAAAATTCACCAATCTCCCTGGGACTTAGTGATGAGAAGATTCAAGGGGGATGCTACTGCCTCTATGAAGACATCAAAACAAAATTGATAGTGTTTGGCGTGTGAGTTGTTTTAAAAAGGGGGGAATGATGAGGAAAAGCAGGAGGTTCATCATTCAAAACAACTGCTACTGTGACAAACAACCGTAACTCATGTAAGTAATCTGAAACTTCTGTACCTATATGTAGACATAGGTTTCAGCTAATTGACAAGACCTTTACTTGAACCTGAAGATGGGCCTCCTGAACCCCCATATAAGGATGTAGTTAAAATTATCTGGAGCAGGAATGCGGTCAAGAGCCCTATATAAATGTTGTGCAGAACTCTGTGATTTTGAGACATTGCTTGTACCTTCCTGTGCGTTGTCTCCTATATTGCGCAATATAGATATTCCTTCCAACCAATCAGAGGTCCTTGCGTGTTTACTAAATTGTTGTTCAGAGTGCTTTAAGACAAAAATTCCATGACATGCATGTTTAGGTTGATTGGTGACTCAAAATTGTTCGTAGGTCTGAGTGTGAGTGTGAGTGGTTGTTCGTCTCTGTCTGTCTCTATGTTTTGGGCCCTGCGATGGACTGGAAATTCAACATTCACATGCATAATGGACTGTACTACTTGCAAACTGAAAATGATGAATGTGAAGACAAATGTAAGAATTGCTATGACATACAGCAATGGCATGAGATCCTAGGGCATTGTAACTGTGATGATGTTCAGAGATTACAGGGTGTTGTTGATGGTATGACTATCAAGGGTAAACCAAACAAACCTGCTCCACTTTGTAAAGTGTGCACTCAGGGAAAGTTTACACAGACAAGGAACAGGGATCCTGATGTAAGAGCAAAAGCTGTAGTGGAAGCAGAAGTGTACCTGGTTAGTAGGGAACATATAGGGAGATGAATAAACAGGGAGTAGATGTAAGTGAGCGTGGATGAACAGTTGTAAAATAAAGTGAGCTGCTGACCGACCCATGTTTCCCGTCTGGAACTATACAGAGTGCCTAAACACGGCATGTTACATGGTGTCAGAAGAGTGCTGAATCCCGTCTCGGACGGTCGCTCGGAAGAATTCATCCGACGAGTTACGGTAGATAAATAAATAAAACACGACCCGAGAGTCGCGGTCGGAGCTAAGCTAAGCTAACGCTAGCCTACAGTTAGAAACTGGGTGCAGTGTAGCTAGTTAGTAGACAGACGGCGAGGGAGCGTGTTTGAATGACAACGCGTCGCAGAGAAGCCTGTTCAAAAAAAAGAAAAAAAAGAAAAAGAATGGATTCCCTTTCTCCATAAGCCCACCGGAAAACTTTGATTTCTCGGATTTTGCTGGTTGGCCCAGCTGGATTCGGCGGTTTGAAAGGTTCCGGGTGGCAGCCGGACTGGATAGTAAGAATGAAGAGTTCCAAGTTAATTCATTAGTTTATGCTATGGGCGATAAAGCTGATGATATTTTGGGCACGCTAGGCTTACGTGTTGCAGACTTAAAGAAGTACAAGGCAGTAAAGGAAGCCTTTGATAAATACTTAATATGCAAGTATGATGTAATCTATGAGAGAGCTTGTTTCAATAAGAGAAGCCAGGAGCCAGGTGAATCGGCTGAAGCCTTCATCACTGCACTTTATAAACTAGCAGAACACTGTCAATATGGCCCTCTGCAGAATGAGATGATTAGAGACAGGTTAGTGGTGGGGATAAGGCATCATGGTCTGTCTGAAAAGCTACAAATGGACAGTGAACTGACACTGGAAAAAGCAGTTACCACAATAAGACAACATGAAGAAATAAAAAAACAGCAAGTTATAGTGAGAGAAACAAAAACTGCAGAACAAAAAGAGGCGAATGTGGACTTACTGAAATTCAAGAAAAAGTCACACAAAGAGTACCAGACAGGCAAGACAAGCCACAGAAGGGGACAAAAAGATTTCCAGAAATGACAGAAAAAACTGTGGACAATGTGGAAAAGGACCGGCACACTCCCTGAACAACTGTGCTGCACGGGATGCAGAATGCAGAAAATGTTGGAAGAGAGGACATTTTGCAGCGGGTTGTAAATCAGGTAGAGTAGGTGCAGTTCTCGAGGTGGAAGAAGAGGACACTCTTTTCCTGGGAGCAGTGTCCACAGGAAAGAAACCTGAAACATGGAAAAAGACACTGAAAGTGAATGGTCAAGACATTACCTTCAAACTGGATACAGGGGCAGACGCAACAGTCATCCCAGGTACTGCCTACTCAGAGGAATGGCACGGCCCACTCACCAGAGCCTCAGTACCACTGTGTAGACCCAGCAACGAACCACTAAAGGTGAGAGGTCAGTTTGATGGAGTCATAAAATACAAGGACAGAACAACAACACAACCAGTGTATGTGATACAAAAGCTAGCTACCCCTCTGCTTGGTTTGCCAGCGATCTCAGACCTGAAGCTACTGCATCTAGTTGACAGTATTGGAGAACTGGAAGCAGACATGAAGAAGCAATACCCCAAGGTCTTCACAGGACTGGGTGCCTAAAAGGGGAGTACAGAATTAAGTTGAAGAAAGATGCCAAGCCCTATGTATTATCATTGCCATGACGTGTACCTCTACCATTACATGACAAAGTCAAAGAGGAGTTCCAGAGAATGGAAAAAATTGATGTGATTATGCCAATCGAAGAGGCTACAGATTGGTGTGCATGCATGGTTGTGGCACCATAGCCCAAAGGAAAGATCAGGATCTGCTCTGATATAACCCATCTGAATGAGTATATCTGCAGAGAGAGACATATCCTGTTGGCCGTCGACGAAACCCTGGCCAAGCTTGCAGGGGCAACAGTGTTTACAAAGTTAGACGCCACAGCCGGATTCTGGCAGGTACCCTTACACCCAAAATCAGTCCCTCTGACCACGTTTATCACCCCTTTTGGGCGATACTGTTACAAGAGACTGCCTTTCGGGATCTCGTCAGCACCCGAACACTTTCAAAAGCAGCTAACACAGATGCTGACAGGGCTAGAAGGGACTGTTTATCATGCCGACGATATACTCGTTTTTGGATCAACACGTGAACAACACGACCGCAGGCTGCACAGAGTGTTGGTGCGTTTCCAGGAAGAGGGCCTGACACTCAATAACGACAAGTGTCAGTTTGCAGTTGACAAGGTCATGTTCCTGGGCCACATTGTCAGTGCAAAGGGCATTGAAGCAGACCTTGAAAAAATTAAGGCGATCACGGAGATGCCCACGCCCAAAGACGCCGCTGATATAAAAAGGTTTGTGGCCATGGTCAACTAGGTGGGTAAGTTCTCTCCTCGTATAGCAGAGCTCACACAGCCACTACGAGACCTGCTCAAGACAGACACAGACTGGGTGTGGGGGAGTGCACAGAAAAGGGCGTTCGACGAGCTGCGTAAGGAACTGAGTTCACCAACAGTACTGGCACAGTACTGTCTGCACAGAGAGACAATAGTTGCAGCAGATGCTTCCTCCTTTGGGCTGGGAGGAGTCTTGTCTCAGAAGCAACTGTCTGGAGAATGGTGGCCAGTTGCCTTTATATCACGCAGCATGACGGACACGGAGCGTAGATATGCTCAGATAGAAAAGGAAGTGCTCGCGCTAACCTGGGCGTGAGCGTTTTCAGTCTTATAGGGATGGACTTTTTGATACAGACTGACCACAAGCCTCTCATCTCCCTGCTAGGCAGCAGAGCATAGGATGACTTGCCACCTCGCATTCTGAGGTTCAGGCTGCGACTGCTTCGCTTCACGTACAAGATTGAACGTGCCTGGAAAGAAATTGATCATGGCGGATGCACTGTCCAGGACACCGAATCAAACCCCGCCTACACCAGAGGAAAAGCAGCTGGAAGAGGATGTGTGTGTGTCCCTCAACTTGATAATGGAGCACTTGCCAGCACCAGAGCAGAGGCTGGTGCAGATCAGGATGGCACAGGACACAGAGGATGTCTGCAAAAGACTGAAAAACATGGTGCAAACAGGTTGGCCTCTGACCAGAAAAGCTCTTCCACCACTGGCAGTATCGACATAACCTGCTGGTTGTAGACGGACTACTGATAAAAGGCGAGCGACTAGTCATCCCAGTCACAATGCAAGAGGAAATGCTCAACAAAATACATGAAGGTCACCAAGGCATGACAAAGTGTGTCGCCAGAGCACAGCAATCCATGTGGTGGCTAGGTCTGACCAAACAGATTAAACAGAGAGTGGAAAACTGTGTAACCTGTGCACGAGACGCTCACAACACACCAGAGCTACTGCTGACAACTCAGTTGCCAGAAAGGCCATGGCAGCGTGTGGCAGCGGATCTGTTCAAGTGGGACAATGTACCTTGTGGTTATTGACTACTATTCGCGCTATATTGAAGTGGCTAACCTTACCTTCACCACCACAGCCCAAGTGACAGGAAAGCTGAAATCTATTTATGCCTGCCATGGGGTCCCAGAGACTGCTGTCACGGACAACGGCCCCCAGTTCTCTGCAGCGGAGTTTGCAGCCTTCGCCAGAGACTATGACTTCACACACACAACCAGCAGCCCCCGCTGCCCTCAAAGTAACGGAGAGGCTGAGAGAGCGGTGAGAATGGTGAAATCTCCTGAAAAAGGGGGAGGATCCACGCAAGGCTCTTATGGCTTACAGGGCCACTCCCTTGTCACACGGTTCATCCCCGGCACAGCTGCTGATGGGCCGCAACATCAGGACACCCCTGCCTGTCAGTCAAGAGAAACTACAACCTGGATGGCTTGACCTCCAGGCATTCCAAAGGAAGGATCAGGACTTAAAAGAAAAACAGGCCTCCTGGTTCAACAAAAGACACAACACTAAGACAAGACAAGAGCTCAGACCAGGGCAAAAGGTCTGGGTGAAGAACAAAAAGGAAAGAGGGACTGTCAGTGGTCCAGCTGAGACACCCAGGTCTTACAACATAGACCTGCCCTCAGGAAGTCTCAGGAGAAACCGATCTCACATCAGGGTCATTCCAGAGACTCCCAGAGAGACTAGACCGCGCCGGACCACAAGACCACCAAACAGACTGGATTTGTAGGCTAGATAGAAAGGTGTGGTTTGCTTCACAGGGCAGAATCAACCCTGCACAGCTTGGGGACCCAGGTATTCTACCCCGACTCCTAGATAAGGAAAATACGTTCTATGTTTGTTAAAATAAAAAAAAAGAACAGAGAGGAAAAGAAAAGTAATGCTGGTTACTTGAATGTTTGGTGCTCAGATTTTATGTTTACTGTTCATGTTTATTTACAAATATGGTAAAAACAAAAGAAGTTATTTTTAGTGTCTGACGGTTTACTAAAGGGGGGAGATGTAGTGGAAGCAGAAGTGTACCTGGTTAGTAGGAAACATATAGGGGGACGAACAAACAGGAAATAGATGTAAGTGAGCGTGGATGAACAGTTGTAAAATAAAGTGAGCTGCTGACCGACCCATGTTTCCCGTCTGGAACTATACAGAGTGCCTAAACACGGCATGCTACAGAAGCAGCTTTAGAGCTGGTACATACAGATATAGCAGGGCCAGTAGACCCAGAATCTAGAGACAGCTATAGGTTTACATTTTCATCCACTGATGATTTTCCCAGTGCAGTGTTTGTGTATTTCCTAAAACAAAAGAGTGACACAGTGCAGGCAATGGAGAAGTTTCTTGTTGATACAGCAAGATAAAATGCATTAGATCTGACAATGGTGCAGATTCTATGAGAAAAACTTACCAGGCACTACTGAGTAAAAATTGGATCAGACACGAAACTTCAGCACCATACTCCCCACACCAGAACGGTATGGCTGAACGAAACTGGCGTTTCGTTATGGACTTATGCAGTGCAGACAGCAGCTGTAGTAAGGAACAGGTGCTTTAGCAACCGCACAGACACCGTACTTCCTACTGAAAGGGTGAAGGCCTAACCTCTCCAGGATACAAAAATTTGGGACAGAGTGTTATGCCTATAAACAGGACAAAGAAAACTTGACTCAAGATGTGAAAAGTGTATCTTTGTCGGGTACGACAAGAATAGCCCAGCCTAGATGGTTTACTATCCTGACAGTGGAAAAGTGCAGAAGCACAGACTGGTTAAGTTTGTGAGCAAAAACAGTGTTGAGCAGGAGACACAGACAGACATGTTACCTGAGGATTGTGATTTTGAGGTGCCAAGAAGTGTTAACAACACCAGGCAAAATACTGATGTGAGTCCAGGACAAAATCAGAGCCAATCACAGGTGGCTATGCCTGATTCGGACAACCAAACCCAACGGAATGAGACTAACCATGAGCATAAGAGGTACCCTTACAGAGTGAGAAAGAAGCCAGGTTATCTGACTGATTTTGTATTAGACAATGAGAGTGATGATCAGGTACTCACCAACATTGATTACTGTTACAGAATACTGTGTGATGTACCGCTGACATTTACAGATGCTGTAACCTCACCTCACTCAAAAGAATGGGTTAATGCTATGGATGAAGAGATGCACTCGTTAAGAGAAAATGACACGTTTACCTTAACCAACTTGCCTGAAGGTAAGAAAGCAGTGGGGGGTAGATAGGTATATGCTCTTAAAAACAATGCTGATGGGTCTAATAGGTACAAAGCAAGATATGTTGCTAAAGGATATAGTCAGAAAGAGGGTGTGGGCTATAATGGAACATTTTCACCTACTGCTGACCTGACTAGTGTCAGAGTGTTAATACAGAAAACAACATAAGAACAACATAAGAAAACCTGAAAACCATCAGATGGATGTCAGAACTGCATATCTACACGCCCCAATAGACTGTGAGATTTATCTCGAACAGCCAGACAGATATGAAGTGAAACCTAGTACAACTGAAAAGTTGGCATACAAACTAGAAAAGTCATTGTACGGACTTAAACAGTCTGGCAGAAATTGGAACAAGACCCTACAGGACTCTCTGAGTGAAAACAACTTTGTGCAGAACCCTGCTGATCATTGTGTTTACACAAGAGAAACAAAAAATGAGAAGGTGATCCTAATAATATGGGTTGATGATGTAATCATCGCTGCAAGTGATGAGAATGTACTGAAAGTTGTGAAAGAAATGTTAACAGCCAGGTTCAAGATGAAGGACTTAGGAAAACTGAAACATTTTCTTGGGATCGATTTTGAACAAAGTGATAGGTGTCACAAAAGAAATATGTCGAAAAAATACTTGAAAGGTTTAACATGCAGTGTAACATGTAAACCTAGAGTGACACCTTGTGAACAAAAGTTCAACTACTCTGATGATGCAGCAAAGATTAGTGATGCCACAAGATACAGAGAAGTTGTAGGCAGCCTGATCTATTTGACTACGTGCACAAAACCAGACCAGTTTTGTTGTATGTAAAGTGTCACAGTATTTCTCTGAGCCAACAGAAGAACAGTGGACTACTGTAAAGCACGTTCTAAGATAACTGAAAGGCACAGTTGACAAAGAATTGTGTTATAGGAATACATGTGATGATGACAAACTAGGACTACAAGCATACGGTGATGCAGAATGGGCTGCTGACATAACTGACAGATGTAGCACGTCCTGTTATTGTGTAAGCCTAAAAGAGAAAAGTCCTTTGATATCATGGAAAACCAAAAAGCAGCCCACTGTTGCCCTTTCTACCTGCGAGGCAGAGTATATGGCTTTAGCCACAACCATGCAGGAGTGTATGTACTTAGCACAACTGCTAGAAGGTATTGACAAATGCCAGTACCCACCACCCAAGGTTTATGAGGATAACCAGGGGACAATAGCATTAGCTAAGAATCCCATGAGCCGACAGAGATGTAAGCACATTGACATAAAATATCATTTTATAAGGTCGTGTGAACAATGGAAAAATAAGTCTGGAATATTGTCCAACAGATAAGATGGTGGCAGATGTGATAACAAACCCACAACAAAGTTTAAGCTGTTAGAGTTTGCTAAATTTATGTTTGGAGATTAAGCAAGTAAGGGAAGATTTACAGGATGTAAGGTTTTTGTTTTGGGAAAGTAACAATGTGAGTGCAAGTATGGGTGTTAACATATATGGATAAATGAGCCCTCAATTGTATAAAATGTTTATTTTTGTTAACACAGAGGCAAACTTAATATGTTCAATGTTATACAGATATTTTGTGATGGACAGTGATGAGAGCTAATAAGATGTCCTGAAGTTGACATTTGATGTGATGTTTATATCAAGGGGCGTGTCAAAAATAAAGTTCACCCAGAATGAGTTCCAGTCACGAGCAAGACTGATTCCTCCGTTATTCATCCCACTGTTATATTTATTTTTTGGTCTAGCACTGGGTACACACGCAGAGCTGCTGAGCTTTCCGACTCTACCGACACTCTGGCTAAGGACAGAACTAAGGAATTACTTGCAGATCAACTGGCTTTCTGTATCATCATCAGACTGCTTTTAAAGCCTCCGTGGATTATCCAACCTTAGCCATTCCAGCTGTCTAACAAATTTTCAGTCCTGGATGAACAGCAGGTTTCCTCCACTCACTATTCCCTGCATACCCCCCCCCCCCCCCGTCAGTCTCGCCGCTTATCCATCATTCCAGCTTCTCCTTATTCAGGTGGCCCTGGAAGGCCCACCACTCATTACTCTAAGCTTCAATTTACTCCTACACCTAAAGTTTCGACCTCCTCTTCAGTGGGAAAGGTCAATGCCGCTCTGATCCAGCAGATCCAAAGAAATCCTAATAACTGGTGATTTTTATTTGTACATCGAAAACAATTCTGATTTATTTGCAAATGTGCTCACAAACCTCTTAAACTGCATGGACTTTAAATGACGTGTCACACAGCCTACTCACAACAGAGGAAACACTCAGGACCTGGTCATAATCGATTGCCTGTCCACTAGTGTGTCCTCTGTTGTTGACCTGGCTGAAACTTTCAGTAGAGGTGCTACTGGACCTGAGCACTACTTTTGATCCAGTAGATCACCACATTCTATTTGAAAGGCTTAGAAACCTGGTGGCCTGCCCTGGACAGATGCACCAGCAGCCCTCTGGCTGAGGAACAGGTCCTCACATGCCTGGCCTCTTAAATTTCACCAATATCACTCACCACACACTTTGCTCTATTAAATTTCTCACAGGCGCATTTAGGCACACAACATACATTAAACATAAGATTTTAAAGCAACACACCTTGGGGGGGGGCAGCACGGCGGCGTAGTCGTTAGCACTGTCACCCCACAATAAGAAGGTCGCGTTTGCATGTTCTCCCCGTGTCTGCGTGGGTTTCCTCCGGGTACTCCAGTTTCCTCCCACTGTCCAAAGACATGCATGTCTAGGTTAACTGGTGACTCTAAATTGTCCGTAGGTCTGAATGTGAGTGTGAGTGGTTGTTCGTCTCTGTGTGTCTTTGTGTGTTGGCCCTATGATGGACTGGCGACCTGTCCAGGGTGTACCCCGCCCCTTGCCCGGAACATTGGCTGGGATTGGCTCCAGCACCCCTGTGACCTGGAAACAGAAAAGCGGTAGAAGATGGATGGATGGATGGACTGGCTGCTAGTCATGGCATGACTTGGGGGCCTGGTCCTTCACAGTTGAATGGCACGTGGGGGTGTTCCCTCCCGCTGTTGGGACTGGCAGCCCCGGGGCCACATGGAAAATGGTCCGGTTGAGAGCCCAGGGTCCTCTGGGGCTCTATGCTTGAGCCTTGTCTCCTGGCACTCTGTGATGATGGGTCCATTGCAGCTCCATTCCCTTTGGTCACTGTGGGTCCGATGCTGGCTAGTATGCAATGGCTCTCTGCTTCTTCTTTCCCTTCTGGGGGAGTGTTCCTGGGGCATGGAAAAATTTCCCTCTGGCACGGTCTCCTCAGTCTTTGTGTGCGGGGCCGGTACCTCGCAGCACCACAGTCCCCCGCCCCTGCAGTTCTTCCCCCGAGGGGAAATTTGCTGGTGTCTGCGCACAGGGGGATTTCTCACGCCCCCCAGCGGGTCTCTATGGCCGTAGGGGTGCATCTGGCTTGTCCGGTTGGTGTGGGGGGGGGTTTGGGCTGTGTGGTGACGGAGGGCTAGGTGGTGGATGGGGGGGCGCTGGGAGCCCGCTCCAACGTGTGCTGGCTTGGGCAGTTGTGTGGTGCCATTGCCCCCTGGATCTCTTGGGGCTGCGGCGTGCTGTGTAGATGTGGTGGTTCTCTGGGTTTGGCGCCTCTTGTGCTCCCACACACAGTTAAGGGCCTGGGGAGCCTGGGCCCCTGACGCAACTCTGGGCCCAAGTGGTGGTATGGTGGTCTGGTCTCACTCATATTTAGAGAATTCTCGGTTGACTCAGTATTCTGTTGGGATGCCTTGCTCTGCCCATCCTTTCACATCTTCTCTGTCGTTTATTCCCTCCTGAATTCACTGAGGTGTAGCACTGCCCTCCTTGCCTCACAAGGTCATTTCTCTCAATAGAGATCAACAAACTAGCTTCCAGGGAGGACTGGTGATGGTCACATACACCCACTGAAATAATAAAATATTTAGCTGCAAGACTATAAGTGCATCAATCTCATAAAAAGTTGACACAGCTTGTGGTGTTAAACTATGAGGACAAATGCAGACAAGGATAAAAAAAAAAGAAAAAGGAACCTGGTGGGTCAGGTACTATTCTTAACTGGTTTTATTCTTATCTCTCTGATTATAGATTTTTTGTAGGTATAGATACATGCTCATCAAGAACATATAAAACAAAGTGTGGGTTCAATTTTAATCCACATATATACCTGGGGACGTCGTCAGGAGACACGGCATAAATTTTCAATGCTATGCTGATGACACATAGCTTTACATTGCAGTGTCTCCCGATGACACAGACCCAATTGATGCTCTTTTAAATTTCATTTCAGTGTAATGTCATGAGAGGTCACCGGGGCAGGCTTAGGGGGGAGGCAGTGCAATACAGCTGGAAACACAGGCAAAAGTCAGGTGCAAACCCACAAGGGGTTGTTTTATTTCTCCCAGGGCAGGTAATTAAAGTAACTCAGGTAAATAATTCCATTCCAAACAATGTCCAAAGTCCAACATAAAGTGTCCACTTTCCTTTAACGGGTTCTTCTAAGGTTTCTTTATTTGGCTCTGAGGGTTCCTCCAGGCCTGGCTGTCCAGCTCCTTTTCAGCAGCCTCTTCTCTGTCCTCCTGCTCTTATATCTGTTCTGCCCCACTTCAGGCATCCTTGTTCTGTTTTAATCAGGTGGCTCAAGCACCTACACCTGTCTGAGTGGTGAGGCATTGTGGGAGATGCAGTTGGTGTCCCAGCAGCCATCTTGTGACGCAGCCGCTGCTCCTGTATGGGAATGTAGTGTCCTTCCACTACATGTCCCCTGGTGATGCCACATCAGGTATACAGTTACAGATTACAAACAAATTTCCTACAGTTCAACCAGGACAAAACTGAGGTTTTAATTATTGGAGACAGAGAAAGGAACCTCTGCCAAAATTTCAAGATTTAAACCATTGCAATGCGTTAAAAACCTGGGCATTCTTTTTGAATCTGAGCTTATTTTATTCCACATATCAGGAATACTCCAGATTCTGCTGCACAAGTGCTGACAAAGACCAGAGGGCAGGCGCACATTACATCTGTTTTAGAATCCCTGCATTGGCTCCCTGTGCGTTTCAGGATCAATTTTAAGTTTCTTTTATTAGTCTACAAATGTCATAACAGTCTTGGGCCTTCTTATTTATCTGAAGTACTTCTACACTATGTGCGCTCAGGGTCATCCGGTACTGGCCTTTTAGTTGTTCCAATACTTTGGCCCTTGTCTCTGCAGCCCTGGGGCCATCCAGCAGGCTGTTCCAGAGACAAGGGCCAGTCGAGGTTTTTAAAAGTAGGCTCAAGATCCACCTTTTTAATGTAGCTAATGTAGTTTCAACTAATCTTTTCTCTCTTTTTAAATTCTTAATTTAGTTTTTATCAACTCTTACAGTATCATATGTTCCTGCTTGCACCTGTTTTGAATATCCCCTCCTCCTGCTCTCATTCTCTCCCTACTCTACCCAACTTTGCTCCTTCCCGTGTGTGTGTGTCTCTCTCTCTCTCTCTCACTCCCCCCAATCGGTCGAGGCAGATGGCCGCCCCCCCGAGCCTGGTTCTGCCCGAGGTTTCTGCCTCTTAAAGGAAGTTTTTCCTTGCCACTGTGGCCAAGTGCTTGCTCATGGGGGGATTTGTTGGGTCTCTTTAAATAATTTTATAAACAGTTTGGTGTAGACCTGCTCTATATGTAAAGGGCCTTGATGTAACTTTGTTATGATTTGGTGCTATATAAATAAATCTGATTTGATTTAATTTGATTTATAGCTCTTAATTCTTTCTTAAGTTCTTTGTATATTTTTGTGTTTTTCATGCCATTCTATCTTTTATGTCAATTCTTAACTCATAGGTTCTTACTCGCATTATTTTTTATCTTTAGTTCTTTCAACTCCAGCTCCTAATGGGAGCCCTCCACACCTGGAGTTATGTCTCGTCCACCTGCAGGGGTATTGTCCTTGCGGCCTTTCTGGCCTAGGCAATGGTGATTGTTCCTGCCCCACGGTTTTACTGCCATGGCGTGGGAAGCACCGTCTTTGGTTGTGGGCTGTGCTGCCTCTCGGTGTGGAAGGCTCCCTAAGATAGCGTTTCTTCACCTGGTTCCTCAGTGCCCTTTCATTCATGTTTGTGTGTAACTGCGTAATCTTGTATGTTTTTCCTTTTTTGTGTGCATGTTCTTCCTGGCTACCCCCCGAGTTAGGTTCTGCCCAAGGTTTCTGCCTCTTAAAAGAAGTTTTCCCTTACCACTTTTGCCAAGTGCTTGGACTTGAAGAGATATGTTAGGTTCCTTAACAATTGCATGAAGAGTTTGGTCTACACCTGCTATATGTATAGTACCTTGATGTAACTCTGTTATGATTTGGTGCTTTATAAATAGATTTGATTTGAAAAAAGCCCCCAATAATCCCTCATCTTCAATTGATTGGGAATGACATAACTTTAATGAAAAACTTTCAATGAACAACTTCCATTTTCCTTTCCATGAGTTAAGTTTCTTGGCAGTTTGTAAATTAGATTAGATCTAGATTTTTATGATCCATCCAGGCCAGCATGGATGTTTGGCCCCTCTTTAGCCAGTGACACCACTCCACCAGTTGTACTTCCATTCTGTCAGCAAGAATGTATGGTACAGGAAAGCTCACAGGTAGAGCTGATTGTCCACTGCAGCTCTCTGGGAGAGCACTCCTCCGACCCCCACATCAGTGGTGTCTATCATGAACTGCTGGTGAGGGCAAGCATAGTCAGCACAGCAGGAAAACCTCCTCTTTGGCCTCTAGAAGACCTCTTCTCCATGAAGAAAAACCTGGCTCAAGTGAGTATGACAAGGCTTGGATAACGCCAGTGCCCAGGATGACTCCACATGATCCTTCATGGTCTTTCCTTTTTGTGCAGAGCGCACACAACACACTGAGTAGGAGTGCGATGTAAAACAAACACGCTTTACGTCACTCTTTACGGCAGCCTTTACGACGGCTGTCCCAGACTACTACTGTCATAATGTCTTTGTTAAAGGCAGTCACCTATGAGAGTCCTTATATGACATCTCCCTTTTTTCAACTTTTTTTGTTTCTTTTTTTTTTTTACTGTAAACAAAACAAAATTACTCTGTGCAAAACATGTAATTCCTATCAACTTTTCAATAACACAAAATGTAAACAGCAATATCAGCAGTGCAAAGTTATACAGTCAATTCTATACAGTTTTCTGAACGACCTGTGACAATCACATTTTTTCCTTTTTTTTCTTTTTTGTTTGTTTGTTTGTTTGGGCAGCGTTCTTCATACACCCTCACTGATTCAATCTGTCCACAGATCTGCTCAGCCTGCCAGACTGTGTGAACAACTGTCCATCTCGTGCCTGAAGAGGCCGGACACCGGTAGCCGGTGGCGCAGTGTTAGTAGAAACAGCAGGGTCAGACTGCCGCACAGCAACCTCATGTTGTAGTCCTTGTGGTGCTGGAGGTGGTGTATCCCCAGCTGACGCAGGGACATGCTGCAGGTGACGACGGTTGCGTCTCAGAGTCTTACCATGGTGTGTCTCAATGACATAAGATCTCGGAGTAGCACTGTCATTAGCAACGACAGCTGGTGTTCCCCATGTGCTCTGATGATCCACCTTGGTGAGAATAGGATCACCAGGTTTCAGCAACGGCAGGGTTTTGCTCCATGACGGTGGTTAAAGTTGAATGCTTGTTTCTGTTTCTCCTTTGCATCCTTGCTCCTGACGGCTTCTAGGTTTGGCCATCGGGGTTGGAGGTTGGACTCAAGTGTTGTGAGGTCCGGGGGGGGAGTTCAATCTCCCACACCCCTCAAACTTTCAAAGAGACTATTGCTCTAACCAGAGATTTCACAGGTCTAGGTTTAATTGCCATCCTGGACTCTTATCTGACTCTGGCATCGAAAGACCCTGCTTTCCCAGATAATAAATTACAATTCACGCCACAAATCAGCAAAACCTGCCAAACCTCCCTTCAGAGAGGCACAGTTCTGTGACATTTACCCCCGGGTTGACTTGAGAACCCTATCAGATGGTGGTTGTAAATTGCCACTATGGAATGCATCCAGGCCAACAAGAACACAAGGATGGATATAATAATAAATTGACTATGCTGATCAAATAAGAGACTGCAAACATGCCGAACTGGTTCCCCTGCAAGAAGACGACTTCACAGCTGTTCGAACCACTCTTCTACGAGCTAATTTGGCAGGGATAAAATTAATACCAGACAATGAACTATTCCAATAATGTAACCACAGCGCCACCTGAATGGCGAACCACCGGAACCGATGGTGCATTGCCTGAGTACTGTAACCTATGTGCTTAGTTTGTTTTGCTTATAAATGTTCTGTAAAAAGAAAAAGAAACTTCATACACAGTCCGTAGTCATGCAATTCTGATTTCCCACAGCCAGTCAAAATATGCATGAAATATTCTTTCCCTGTTTCATCTGTTTGTGTGTTCTGTGATGGCGGGAGTAAAGAATAACCATTTAATTGTGTTTTGCAGTGGATAGGAGGAGAAGAGAAACCCATGTCCACCGAATTAACCACAACAAGCAGAGAAAACCGAACTTATCAAAACGATACATTTCTCTTTGTTTTATATATAATTTTAAACTTGGGTGAATGAAAGGCGTAGCTTTAAATCCAAAAAACCGCCCTCGTTATGCCGTGAAACTAGAGGGAGAAATTTGATTGGACCTAATTCGCACTGATAACCATACCACGCCCATGGGTCGGCCCCCAAATAAAAGTAGTCAATATGAAATTTTATGAGAGTCGTGAATTGGAGGGGTTCTGGGGAAGCTCTGGAGAGGAGAGCTTGCCCAAGAGACTTGACGGAGCAACAACAAAAAAAAAAAAAGAAACTCAGAAGTCAGATCTTAGCTGCTAAACTACAAGGGCTAAGTTCCTACTTGAAGCCAAGGCTGCTTGCGGCCGGGACAAGTTTGGCTGCACCGCATTCAGTCTCCAGCGTCTCGAGTTGTCATGGTAACCAGGGCTGCTCATGCTGCGCGTGGCTCCAGTCTGTTTTCATCAGGAAAGAGAAGAATAACTCGGACATTAACTTAATAACCAAGCCAATCGCCCAAAGGACAACAGTGCCGGTGAAGAGGGACGAGACAGGCCGACAGCCACTTCAGCCAGAAACAGTCTTCCTTGGAAGGCCACGACGAGGATCTCAACATTTCCTACATGATCTGGCCACCCAGACTTAATGTACTGCAGCACCATCTGTAAGTTACTGTCAGCTGCTGTGGCCGCCAGTCTGTGTGGTGTAGCTGGCATGCTGCTGACAACGGCTGCAACGTAACACAACACAACAATGTCTGAATGTGTGTCACTCCCCTCTGATGTGCACTGTAGTGGGCTACGTGAGAGGGTGTCTGCTACAGTGAGAGTTTTACCTGGTGCATATTCGGCAGTTGGTTTAAACCTAATGAGTCTCATCAGGAGTCTCTGACACTGTATGGGGACATTGTCCACCAACTTAAAGTCCTCAAGGCCAACAAGGTACTTTTCGAGCCTTTCGCATGCCCAAACGCTCGCCGGACATTCTTTTTCTATCTGGGCATATCTGGTTTCAGCGTCAAACAAGCATAATGAGCAGTAGGCGACCGGTTTCCAATCCCCGTCATGTTGCTTTAGCAGCACGCCGCCAATGCCTTAGCTGCTAGCGTCTGTTGAACCAGCCGTACTGGAGAAGTAGACAGGATGTCTTTGACATGCTGGAACACCTCCTGTTGGGGGTGGTCCCACATCCATGCAGTCTTAGATCTCAGCAGTTCATATAGCGGCTGGGCCACTGTTGACAGATGGGGAATATATTTTCCCAGGTACGTGAACATCCATAGGACGTGTTTCAGATCCTGGACATTCTGTGGTTGTGGAAGCTCCCTGATTGCTTTCACTTTGTCAGGGTCGGGCCTTACTCCTGATTTGTCAATCACCTGGCCAAGGAAGTGAAGCTGGTTTTGTCTGAACACACACTTGTCTCTATTCAACTTTAAGCCAGTGGACTCAGTTCTCTCCAATACCTTGTTTAGGTGTTGGTCATGCTGTTCTGCAGTGTTGCAATACACGAGTATATCGTCCATGTACACAGCTACTCCCTCGAGACCACTGAGTGTCTCATCCATCTTTCGCTGAAAAATCTTGGGAGCACTCATGATGCCAAAAGGGAGACGTTTGAATGCGTATCTCCTGAAGGGCGTTATGAACGTGGTTAACTTGCTGCTTTCTGGATGAAGAGATATTTGCCAAAACCCAGAGGCAGCTTTGCAGTGATTTCCTCAGCAGTTGGAAGGACATACCTCTCTCTCTCTTTAAAGCCTCATCTAACCGTTTCAGGTCCACACAGCTGCGTATCTTGCCATTTCGCCTCGGAACTGGCACCATGGGTGCACACCAGTCCGTAGGCTCTGTCACTTTCTCAATGACACCGTTTTCCTCCATATCCTGTATTTCCTCCTTTACTTTCTGTATATGAGGCAAGGGGACCCTTCGCGCCGTGTGTACTGTGTATGGTTCAGCGTTCTCTTTTAACTGTATTTTAACAGGTTCTGTCTTGAGAGTCCCATGTTCACCGAATGCATTGTGCATTTCCTCAATGCATTTCACTAGCCCCATTGCACATGCTGTGTCTCTGCCTAGCAGATTGTTTGCAGTCTGGCTATGAATGACATACACTGGAAATGAGTGGTGCTTCTCTTTGTATTTTGCACTGGCCTGAAACTTCCCCATGCAATTTAGCTGACCACCAGGGCTGTTCATTGGTGGAATGTTCAACTGCACCAGTTCCTGCTCAGGGACTAACATGTTGAATGTGTCTTCCTCCATAATGTTTAGATCTGCCCCTGTGTCAATTTTAAACTTAACTGGTGTTGCACCAATGACAACCTGTACAGTCCACTGATCGCTGTCTCTGTTAGAATCTGTGACTGCTCCTAAGAAGTATGGTGTCTGTGAAACAGTCTCTGTCTCTGTCACCTCTCTGATTGATTTACTGTTGCACATTCTTCCCCAGTGTCCCACCTTTTTGCATTTGTTGCATGTAGATTTCTTGGCTGGGCACTTATCCTGGTCTCTGTGCTTTATTTTTCCACATTCCACATCTTCCACATTTTGATTCTGTTTGTTCCCCACTTTCTTTCTTTTTATTTTTCCACTGCTGTTTTCCTCTGTATGAGGGCTTAGCGTGTGCAATTTCCTGCACCGCAGCGCAAGTTGCTCCCTGCTGTTGCACTTGCATAGTCACTTCCTCGGACTGGTGCACCGTCTGGATAGTTTGGGGTAACGTAAGATTTGCCTCCAACTGCAGTTTACGAGACAGCTCTTTGTCATTTATTCCCACGACTATGCGGTCTCTGATGTACTCCTCTCTGTGCGTACTAAAGTCACAATGTTCAGATAGGTCATAAAGAGCTCTGATAAACATCTCAGCTTTCTCACCGGGCCGCTGTACTCTCTGGTGAAAACAGGTGCGCTCGTGAATTACACTGCTCAAAAAAATAAAGGGAACAATAAAATAACACATCCTAGATCTGAATGAATGAAATATTCTTATTAAATACTTTGTTCTTTACATAGTTGAATGTGCTGACAACAAAATCACACAAAAATTATCAATGGAAATCAAATTTATTAACCCATGGAGGTCTGGATTTGGAGTCACACTCAAAATTAAAGTGGAAAAACACACTACAGGCTGATCCAACTCTGATGTAATGTCCTTAAAACAAGTCAAAATGAGGCTCAGTAGTGTGTGTGGCCTCCACATGCCCGTATGACCTCCCTACAACGCCTGGGCATGCTCCTGATGAGGTGGTGGATGGTCTCCTGAGGGATCTCCTCCCAGACCTGGACTAAAGCATCCGCCAACTCCTGGACAGTCTGTGGTGGATGGAGCGAGACATGATGTCCCAGATGTGCTCAATTGGATTCAGGTCTGGGGAACGGGCGGGCCAGTCCATAGCATTAATGCCTTCGTCTTGCAGGAACGGCTGACACACTCCAGCCACATGAGGTCTAGCATTGTCTTGCATTAGGAGGAACCCAGGACCAACAGCACCAGCATATGGTCTCACAATGGGTCTGAGGATCTCATCTCTGTACCTAATGGCAGTCAGGCTACCTCTGGCGAGCACATGGAGGGCTGTGCGGCCCCCAAAGAAATGCCACCCCACACTATTACTGACCCAATGCCAAACTGGTCATGCTGGAGGATGTTGCAGGCAACAGAACGTTCTCCACGGCGTCTCCAGACTCTGTCACGTCTGTCACATGTGCTCAGTGTGAACCTGCTTTCATCTGTGAGGAGCACAGGGTGCCAGTGGCGAATTTGCCAATCTCGGTGTTGTCTGGCAAATGCCAAACGTCCTGCACGGTGTTGGGCTGTAAGCACAACCCCCACCTGTGGACGTCGGGCCCTCATACCACCTCCATGGAGTCTGTTTCTGACCGTTTGAGCAGACACATGCACATTTGTGGCCTGCTGGAGGTCATTTTGCAGGGCTCTGGCAGTGCTCCTCCTGTTCCTCCTTGCACAAAGGCGGAGGTAGCGGTCCTGCTGCTGGGTTGTTGCCCTCCTACGGCCTCCTCCACGTCTCTAGATGTACTGGCCTGTCTCCTAGTAGCTCCTCCATGCTCTGGACACTACGCTGACAGACACAGCAAACCTTCTTGTCACCACACACATTGATGTGCCATCCTGAATGAGCTGCACTACCTGAGCCACTTGTGTGGGTTGTAGACTCCGTCTCATGCTACCACTAGAGTGAAAGCACCGCCAGCATTCAAAAGTGACCAAAACATCAGCCAGAAAGCATAGGAACTGAGAAGTGGTCTGTGGCCACCACCTGCAGAACCACTCCTTTATTGGGGGTGTCTTGCTAATTGCCTATAATTTCCACCTGTTGTCTATTCCATTTGCACAACAGCATGTGAAACTGATTGTCAATCAGTGTTGCTTCCTAAGTGGACAGTTTGATTTCACAGAAGTGTGACTGACTTGGAGTTACATTGTGTTGTTTAAGTGTTCCCTTTATTTTTTTGAGCAGTGTACATTCCTTTTGGGGTAGAAGTATTCGTCGTATTTTCATAACATGGCGTCAAAATTCTTCTGATCCGCCTCCGCCGCAAAGGTGAATGCTTTGAAAATGTTTTCAGCCTCCGGTCCCATGGCGTATATTAGAGAACTGACTTGGACCTCGCTGTCTTCCTTGTTCAGTTTTGTAGCCACACGAAAGCGCTGGAAACGCTGTTTCCAATCTCCCCATTCAGTCGGGCGGTCGAATGGGAAGCTCTCTGGGGGGTTAAACTTTGCCATCTTACTGAAGCCGTGCGTCCGTCACAAGCTTCTGACACCATGTAAAGTAGTCGAATGTCCACACGATACTTTGAATTGAAATAATAAACTTTACTGCTGACTCTTGGTACTAGCACAGTCACACATGAGCACAAACACACACAGAACACACAGATCTGCCTGGCAGGTAAGTCGGAACAACCACACACTGAGCGGGAGTGCAATGTAAAACAAAGACACTTTACGTCACTCTTTACGGCAGCCTTTATGATGGCTGTCCCAGACTACTACTGTTGTAATGTCCTTGTTAAAGGTAGTCTATTTACCTCTAAGAGTCCTTATATGACAATGGGTTCAGTTGTACAAGTGGTGATGAGGAAGAGTAGTGGCTTTATTGAAAATCTGCTTTCAGTCCTTACAACAGGGGAACCTTGGACAAATTGGGAAACTCCGACTCCAGGTCGTCAGCCGGGAGACACCCTACACTGATGTTTCGCTCCTTTAATCCCGGAACATCTCCAGGTGGTGGAGCAGCAGTAGGGACGTCTCCCTACCACTCCCTGCAGCCTGCCCTTTCTGCGGGGTTAGTTTTATTTTTTTTAATGGTTTCATTAGTACAGATTCAAGAGCCACAGGAAATGGAAGGAGAAAGAGCGGGGAATGACATGTGGCCTATGGCATTGGCTAGAACTGAATAAGCATCTGGGGTGCATGCTTATCCACTCCACCATCGGTGACCAGACACATTATATTAAATATTGTGATTCAAAAAAAGCTTTTAAGTTTTGATATCAATGGACAAAAAGACCTTTTTTTGGAGAGTAGCCACCACTGACTTTCCCATATGCAAAAATATTCGCTCTAACTGACTGACCAAAATGAAAAAATGATCTGATTGGCCTTCTTTTCAACTTGTCATCTATTTTCTATTCATTGATAAAAATGACAATTACATTTTATTTAATTTTAGTCATGATCACTTATTTTTCTCTTAATTCTCCTTTTGTTTCCCTCATTCGTTGAGGGCCATGTTGAAGAAAACATTTACATGACAAAAGTAACACCGCTCAACAGGTGGAAGCTGCAAGACTCAGAATGACCACCAGGGACTATAAACTGGAAAGGCTGTGTAAGATTACTTACGCAGCATAGCAGTTGTCTCTCCATGGTGGTAGCCTCCAGGGTGACAGCTTCCAGCACCGTCCCATGTGGCACTGAATCAAGCCCCAGCTTCCTGGCTAATTCTTTCTATTAGGTTCACATCTGAACGAGTCCAGCAAACAGTTAGAAGGTAACAAAAGGCAGAATTGAGGATGATCAGGGGCTTAGGATAAGAGGGATTTACAGGAATGTTGGTTTGCCACACTAGTACAATCTTTACTGGTGAGCACGGTCTTTTGGACAGGAAACTACAACTCCACACAGTAGATGCACAACCCCTCTCTTAGATGTCCCCACCACTCTTCCATGGTCAGTCTTGTTCTTTCTAGCTACATAAACTCCTCTGCTGCCAGATTAGGCTGGGGATAGAGGGAAGATGATACAGACTAGCGGCAAAAGGATTAAAAATGTGCTTGCACCTCTGAAAAGGTCCGGAACTGTTGGCTCAGACCTGTTCCTGTCTATGCCTTTTATACATTTAATGGTCAGGGTAATGAGGGAGTCATGGTTAGCAGGTAAGTCCAGGAGAGCTAACTGGTCTTTCAAGGGACGATGACCCTTGAAAGACCACACAGAAAGGGGGGAATTGTGCTGCCCTGTTCCAGCTACTTTTAGCTGCAAACATGCAAAAGTCAGTGGTTTCATTGGAAACTCTTCACTTTAGACAAAGTTGCAGGCAGGGGGACATTCTGCTCCACTCAGCCTGGTCTCCCAGTTATCAGCCCTGTAAGAAATGATGTAGGATATTTTGGTGCTATTAAAAGTTTATCCTTTTAATAGCATCCTTTTAATAGCACCAAAATATCCTACATCATTTCTGATGGCTGCCTTAAACTCAAAATGGAGGTTGTAGTACATTATGAATGGCAGATAGTCCTTAGAGTCACCAGAGAATTGCTCTAGTTCAGAGAGGTTGGACTGGTGTGTATGAGGCGGAGTAGCTGGAGAAGGCATTGTGATCAAATGCCCCTGAGGAGGTGGAGCCTACTCTTGGCTGTGGGATGCTGGTTGACTCTGCGTTGACTTCTGAGCACATCGCCAATAAAAGAACTTAACTGTCCAATGAGAAATGGCCAACTGTCTCTCCTGACAGTTGGCTAAATCCCTTGTTTCATGGTGCTGTTCCTCTTGCTGGTGGGACTACAGGGACTGTAAAGACGATGGCGATTACAGTCTCCCCATAACAATGTCTCCTCCTTTGGTCGATTGTCTTCCAACCAGGTGACGTTGTTCCTTCAACTGTCCCTTCTGGCAATTTTCTGAGTTACTCTTTGTTTGATCTGAGCGTGGTTTAAAGTATCTGAGGCTTCAGAGCTTGAATGAGAAACCACTCAGACTCATGGGACCCATTGTCCCTAGATGTTTTACTGTCTTCTGTCTTTATCAAGAACTCGTGGATAAAATATTCAGTTCCTATTTGACGTGATCAGGATTTACACGTGGACTGTAGTGTAAGCCTTGTTGCACCTCTGACTCTGGTGAATGGAATAAAGGACGCAGAGAGCATGTTGAGTTGTGGTTCCTGGCTCTGCACTCTGTAGTATTCTACTCGGTCCCGTTGACATGCGACACCAACTGGATCTTTTGGGTATTACACGCTCAGAGAACCAAGTTATTTTAAACAATTTTAAAACTAATCAACAATAAAATAAAATATAGGGGTGTTCTCTTTTTCATTTTTATTAACACAAACAGTCTGACACAGACCTCAGATCTAACTGATCCAGCAAACATAAGAACTAATGAAGTCATTAGTCACTGCCTCATTAACATCTCCAGACAACAGTAACAACAGCATTTCTACACAACAATGACACAACTTGACATAACTGCCATGAAGGCTGGTGGTTTGATCATTGGTTCCTGCTGTTGTCCCATTGGTGGATGTGCTGGATCAAATTGGAGGCGCATGGGGTCATTAGACCCCTTCCACTGGAGCATGTGCCCCAGTATAAATTTGCTGTGCCCTTGTATAATATATATGTAGTATAGTATAATTAAGCAATAGCTCACAACAGGCCATGGAGCGGACTTATTATCAGAGATAAGGGTAGTTGTACGACGCACTTATGTTATATAAGTGAGTTGCTTTTATAAAATGGCTACAAAGTATGCCAAAAAAAGTTAGTAACAATTAAAGTAACAGTAGTAACTGTAACCAGTAAAAGTACTAACTGTTATTTTCAGCGCTGTTACAGTTACTGTTGCTTTTACTACTGTTACTGTAAGTGTTCAACCTGTCACTGTTACAACTCATGCTATTACTACTGTTAGTGCAACTGTTTTTGCTGTGACTGTATTTGTTGTTGCAGATTTTAGCTACTGTCTCACGGAGTCCTGCTGTCCTGATGCTTTTAGACTTGACAGCTGCTTTTGATACAGTCGACCACTGGCATTCTGCTACAATGTCTCGAGCAGTGTTTGGGCATTACAGGTAGGGCCCTAAGCTGGTTCAAGTCTTATCTGACTGACCGTAGGCCTCAGTGCAGTTAGGTCACTTTTCCTCTGCTGTGTTCCCACTGACCTGCAGAGTCTCTCAAGGTTCCATCCTAGGCCCTGTGCTTTTCCTCCTTTATATGCTTCTCCTAGGTTGTTTTTTACATGGTATCTCCTACCACTGTTTTGCAGACAAAGGCCAGATTTACCTGCCATTAAAGTCCAAAGGCAAGGACTCATTGCAGCCATTGTTGGACTGCTTGTCCGATGTCAAAAGTTGGATTAGCCCTAATTTCTTAAATCTTAACGAGTCTAAGACTTGTCAGAGATTATCCTGTTCGGAGGACACGCTTATTCAACTTCCTCCATTGATATCCTGAGTCCTTTACCTTCTAATATCTGCTCCATCTCGGGCCGATTTTTGATAGACACTTTAAATTTGACAAACAGATCAGTGCTGTTCTAATAACAAGCTTCTTTCAACTACGTCTCCTCGCTAAGATCAAACCCTATCTCTCCGTAACAGACCTAGAGAGGGTGATCCATGCCTTCATAACTTCCAGACTTGATTGATGGAACTTTTTGTATACTGGCTTAGACCAGTCCTCTCTTAGCCACCTACAGCTTGTCCAAAACATCGCAGCTCGTCTCCTCACCAGCAATAAAAAGTGTGAACAAATCACACCAGCCTTGGCTTCTCTCCACTGCCTCCCAGTCCACTTTCATATTGATTTTAAACTTCTTTTAATTGTTTTTAAACACCCTAAATGGACTAGCCCCTTTTTATATTTCTGAGCTTCTCCATTGCCACACCCCAACCAGTTCCTTAATGTCCTCTGACCAACTGCTGTTGGTGGTGCCACAAAACAAGGCTAAAGTCTAGAGGTGACAGGGCCTTTGTGCTGGCTGCCCCTAGGCTTTGGAATAGTTGCTCCTTATAGATCCTCCCAGAACCCAAAGATGTTTAAATCCTCCCTGAAAACTCACTTTTTCTCGCTGGCCTTTCATCCAGTCTGAGCACACACTATGTTTGTTGTAATGTTCTGTATGTCACTCTCTTTTCTTGTATCTGTTTATTGTTATACTATGTTTTAACCTTTGTACAGCACTTTGGTCGACTGCTGTTGTTTTAAACGTGCTCTATAAATAAAATTGAACTCAAACAATTACTTACTTTTGTTGCTGTTAGAGTTACTTTGGTCACTAGGGTGGGCACCTTCCATGCAGAAAAATAAAGTACTACACGCACTATCACCCTATCACTGGCGAGACATCACTCCTCTTGCCTCGTGACCAAACCAATTAACTTTTTGGGTAAGACAGAACTAGTTCTAAGAGGCTGGAGGTGGAATGATGATGTGTTCAAGGCAAATCAGAAAAAGGGACCAATCGCATCCTGGATTGGTTCAAAATGGGACCAAATATTTAAGTGTAAAAAACGGGACATTTTAAGGGACGAGTGGCAACCCTAGTTATTACTGCTCTTCCATTGACTGTTTGTTTCATTAATTCAGCTGAAGCTGTTACACTGAACTCCTACAGTACACATAGCCTATTAAGGAGAATAAGTAGAAACGGAAGATGACTGCATCAAAAGCCAGCCATTGAAGAAGTGAAAAGTAAGGCCTCCACTGTTTGAACTTTTAGAGGCTCTGCTGAAATGTTGTCTGGCTAACAGGCTAACCTATTATCAGGCTAACCCATTAATAGACTAGCTTATAATCAGAATAGCCCATTAATAGGCTAACCTATAAACAGGCTAACGTATGAACAGGCTAACCACATTATTACAGGGAGGGAGGTTATCGCATGGCACTGACAGGTTAGATTTAACTTGGTTCCTTGTTAGCTTTCTGAAAACTCCTCTAAAACTGACCACCGGCTCAAGTATATTGGTATAAGCATTTGAAGAGTCCTGTGGGAGTTGACTTTATCTAGAAAATGCAAACAAAGAAAAAACTCAAAGTCAGCTGTGGAAAAAAGCTGGATGACCATACGTACTAAAGGGGCAGCACATGATGCTAACGCTGCTACTGATGCTAACAAACAAGAAGATGGAACTGGTGTGCCCCAAATAGAGATGTTCCGGGGGCATTCGTGTACTAAGATATAAACAACTAATCTGCTAACATGATGGAAGCAATAAATGGCAAGAAAAACAAGAAAAACAAAGGAATGGGAGAGGCTAAGGCGAGAATTGTTCAAACTGAAGAGGATGTGATAGCCCTGCAACAAAAAGTTGGACAGCTGGAAGATGCTAAATAATAAAATCCAAGATCAAGAAGACGGAGCAAGATGCCCTTACCTGAGACTGAAAAAACTGAAGGTCCAAATACAGTATTATGCAACTTTATGGAAAAATGGCTATACTCTACTCGCTTGTGATGTTGACGAGATGCTGTGCTGTTCACTGTATTTCTGTGTTACACTATATGGACTGATATCCTTCCTTTTACTGACTGTTTTAGGGAGTCATGTAACTTGACGCTGCTGCAGACCAGCATGTGCTCGTACAGTGGGTACGAAAAGTATTCAGACCCCCTCAAATTTTTCACTCTTTGTTACATTGCAGCCATTTGCTAAAATCATTTAAATTGTTTTTTTCCTCATTAATGTATACAGAGCACCCCATTTTGACAGAAAACTTGTGACCATGTGATATTTCAGTTTTTGCTCTTTAATAAATTAGCAAAAATGTCTACATTTCTGTGTTTTTCTGAGTGAAAAATTTAAGGGGGTCTGAATACCTTCCGTACCCACTGTATATATTGAAAAGGTTGGTTTCGATCTAAGAAAGAACATTGTCATTGTCATTGTTGTCCAACATGGTGAAAATATTACAACAAAGCAGGATTGTGTCCTTCACCAACATGCCACTCTTGGCCTCTACAACACAGCTCATATTATCTGATTCCTTAATATCCTGCATGCCGTACTTGTTCCCAGTGACCACGAGAATGTGCCAGGGGGACTCAAAACGTTGGATGATGATTGAACTAACATTGTTGTTCTATAGCAAAACCAAAATTAAGTTCTCCCCCCTACAACCTTAGTCTTCTTTCTGGAACCCTATTAAGCAGCTCTTTTTGGCATGGCATTGGAAAGTCTATGATTTTTTACTTTAGAAATGCACAACAGTCATGCAGGCAACTGAAGTGCTTGTGGCGAGACTGATTTGGAGGCATGCCAGGGCTGGATACGCCACTCAAGACAATACTTCCTCTAGTCTTTGGCCAGGGAGAAAATTGCTTGTGATGTTGTCGAGGTGCTGTGGCCAGATCCATATGTACAGTAACCACAATACTAAATGCTACTTCACTGTATTTAGTTTGTGCATATAATCTTCAGTTGAGTATTGAGAATAACCAATTTTGTTTCCCCATTGCATTTGTGTGCTTTTTCTTTTTTTTTTTTTTTAAAGGCTATAATGAAGAATGGCATAAAGGCAATAGTGTTTTTAGAATTAAAAATGTTAGATGTGTCTTAGATTTAGCACAAGCGCATTTCTCTGTATTTATGTGTAAAGTTTTGCTGCAAAAGTATATGTTTTGGAACGGTTTATATAGAGGTATAAGATGTTTTGTGGAGTTTCAACAAACGGCCATAGTTTTAGGAACTGTGTTTTTGCAATAGGTAAAAACTGCCACATAGTTCTGTAGCTATGCATCTTTCCAAGTCCATGCAGCTCCAACATCGTGGCTCTTCTGACTTCATTTGTTTGGGAGTAGTTGCCCATATCTTCAGTCTTAAGTCTTTCAACTCTCAGGGTTCCAAGGGGAAATGGTACTGTCATTATGGGTTGAAAGCATGCTGATTATTACATTAAGTGTAGAGCCTTCCTCAAAAATTCTGAAAAATACTTTTCATCTTGTCTTCCATTCTTTCTAAGTCAGCTTAAAATTTTTGCAGAGACATAGCTCAGTATTTTGAGTAAGAACTATCAGGCTCAAAGAGTATATAGAACTACAAAGCAGCTGTCAGGCAATGAGGAGTTCAATGGTTTTTTCAGCAACAGGTCGTTACACAGTTGATCAGTTCAACAGGCTTAGGCATAAAAATTTTTAGGCAAAAAAGAGTACATAATAGGCGAAACAAAGGTCAACTTACACTACGACGTAAATACAAGGAATGCTACAACTCTCACAAAATTACAGAAGATCTGGCACAGAAGAAGGGAAAGACACAGACTAAATACGCTAGGAGAGGGGTGAGAGAGACACAGATGCAACACATAAGGGCAGGGCAGACAATCACAGAGGTGGGACACTTAACAGGAAGTGAAACTGCAACGAGACAAAAGTTAAGTTACCAAAATAAAACTGGTAACAAATAATGAATCAGAAACTTCAGACTAAACCAGGCTCAGGTTGGGTGGAGCAATCTGCCTGTATAAAGCAAAAAACTGTAAGCTGTCCTCCCCTAACCTAATCACAAAATGTAATGCGGTTTTCAATGACATCAAAGTTACATCAGAACAGGTAGACTCTTTCCTTTCAAACTCTTTGGATTTATTTCACCCATGTCATAATATCGTTTGACTAAAAACCTTTATGTCATTATAACTGGACAAATCCGTTTGTCATACTGAATTTTTGGAAGGGCGTCATAGGTAATATCATGGTGGACATCATCTTCATGGAGAGATGATGCTGATTGTAAGCCCACATCTGCAGAGAGAACATGGGCTCTTTTTGCTTTCTTTCAGGGGCACCCTCTTATGACATTTCCCCGTGTTCCCTTCTGTACGGTGGCCGGGAGGTTCAAACCAATGTTACAAAATCTGAAACATAATATTATTATTATATTATTGGAAACCAAATTAACAAAACGCAAAACACTTTTACAAACACAACGAGACAAATTTACAAGTCCCGAAACAAAGTTATATTTCAGGAAAGAAATTAACAAAACACGAAACGCTTTTACAAACACCAAGATAAATTTACAAGTCCTGAAACAAACCAGAAAGGGAGTGTCCCAACTCCTTCCTATAATTAATAATAGCATGTTCAATAGTTTCAGCTTGTTGACAGATATCACACACACCAGTTGGATGTTTTCCAATGATATGAAGTGTCCCATTTAAATTACTGTGTTCTATTCTAATTCTACTCATTGTTACCACTTCTTCATTGTTACCTGTTTCCTGATCCCAATATTGCTGCCACTCGACAATGATTTTCTTCCATATAATACTCTTTGCCTCTAATTTGGAAAGTTTTATTGCGATGTCTATTGTTTCTTTTTTAACAGCTTGCTTAGCCAGTTTATCTACTCTTTCATTTCCGTAAATGCCCATGTGGGCAGTGACCCAAATGAATGTGACCTCAGTGCCTTCTCTAACAACTTTTGAGTGTATCTCCATTACTTTGAACACCAGATCCTGACGAGAAAGTCCCAACTCCGGGGTTGACCCAGTGATAACAGCCAGTTGGAGTTTGATGGAGTGCTGAAGTCTCTATGATATGAATGAAGAGCATTGTATTTTCTTTTCTTTTCTTTTTCTGCTGCTGTGTATTTTATTTAATTCTTTATGTCTATAGCCTTGTAGATTTTATTTATAACAGAGATAATTTTGTATTGTAAAAAGTGCACGTTCCTATCGAAAGTTTTTGTATATAAGGAAAATGTAAATAAAGTAAAAAAAAAAAGAAAGTTTGATGGAGTGCCAGTTTTGCCCGCTTTGTGGCAAACACATTAACCGCTTCATTCTTCCTCATAATGGGATTACCTCAAACAGTCTAAAACTAAGTGATTTGTCCTGAATTTGCAGGTGTTTGCTAGCATTAGCATTTGAAATGCTTTGGTTGTCACCGAGACTATGCTATGGAATATGCTGAGCTTTACCATTCAATAAAGATTTGCAGGTATCTGACATTTCAAATTCAGAGTAAACACAAATTTGTGCTACAAAAGGACCAGACTCGGTGACTAACTCCCTATCCTTAACAACGACCTTGCGACCTGCCCTACGTGCCCTAAAGATAACTATATTATTATATTATATTATATATATTATATATTATTATTATTATATATTAGCCCAGTGAGCAGTGATAACTAACATGTCTTTGGGGTCATCAGGTGGGAACCTCCTTTCACCGGTGTTTTGTCTAGTTGGTCCCACGACACCTCCAGGAGGCTAGACAGTGATCACTGGCGTCCCAGAGTCACACCCCTAATGCCAGCTATCACCGCTCCTCACACCAAGACAACTATCTCAAACAGCACTACCGTCAACTACACCGACCTCTCACCAACTGCACCAGTAAAAGCGGGGTGGGGATACAGACCCTAGTTCGGGTAGGGGGGAGAAATAGAAGAGGTGGAGATAAAAGTAGGGATGGGATACAGACCCTGGTTCGGGTAGGGGTAATGAAAGTATAGAGGGTGCAGGAGGTGGAGGACAAGATATACAAAATTTATCAAAATTGATAACACTTGAGAACAGAAACTTACCTTGTACAAAATGTACACTACATAGTCTAATGCACGTAGATGGTTTCCAATTCTTTTTATTGATGGCTGCAATCCATTTCATTCTTTGTTCTTCCAGAATATTGATATATAAGCATATATTTGCCTTTCCTTGTCTGTTTGCAAATCTCTCTGCTCAATAGGAGATAATGGTTTTTATGTTTTGAAAGATAATATTTATGGTATGGAAGGACAACATTAAAGACATGAAAGGAGGGTGATTACAATTTACCTCCAACGAGAAATAGGATCTTTTGCTTTGAAGGTAGGGAAAGGATCCAACTGTGATGTCACATGCTAGATGTCAGTATTTTGGATAAGGAACAGCAGCAGAGGTAGATTACATTACCATTTAATCATGCTAACATTCCTGTTAGCATTAACATTACCTGTAATGTTGGTCTTTATGTTAGCAGTAGCATTAGCTTGACTTTTCCAATAATGTAGGAGCTGCATTTAAGTTTATTCATTTTATTTTTGTTGAAAAGATAAACTGAAAAAAAACTTGATCAAAAAAATTATTTATTTAATATAGTATCCATTACCCACCTTCATCATCTTCCTCAGCTGGTGAGGGCGGGGCTTAGTCTTTATTTTTAAGGTGACGTATGTGGGTAAGGGGTGCATCATAGCAGTACACTGAAAGGAAAATTCATATAAAGCTATGAATCTCATACTTTTTGTCTTAATTTTTGATAGTAAACTCTATATCTGAGCACCATAGTCTTTCACTGATGTCTTTGTTTTTCTGCGTGTCAAGCAAACTGCTTTGCTGCTGGTGGTAAAATTGTACTGTAACGCACAGGAGTTAAAGGGCAAACTCTTTTGGTGTCAGGTCCAAGGATTTGCTTTGGTTGTTACTTCTTGTTTTATTTTGAAGTCCTGTGCTGTCTTGTCTTTGTTTGTTTTACTTCCTGTTTTCATCCTCCCCTGATTACTGTCCTTGCCCTAAAGTCATTCACCTGTGTCTCGTTTCCCTTGTGTATATATACCCGGTGTCTCCCCCCATGTCCTTGTCCGGCGTTCTTTCCTCATGTATTGTTATCCAGTGTTCGACCAGTTTTGTCTCATCTTGTGCCTCCCGTTTGCTTAGCGTTTTTGTGCCTTTGCCTTTTGATATCCCAGTGTTGACCCCCAACTGTTTTTGGACTTCCCAGCCAGCCTTGTGGTTTTGTACTGCCGCTTGTTCTGACTGCCTGCCCGTGTACCAAACCTGGACTGTTAATAAACTACTCCCCGCTACTCGCTGTCTCTGATCTGCTCTGTGGGTCCCAGTTTGTCTGTCCCGGCCTGACAGTACAATGTGACCACTACCATAGACCCTGCAGATCCAGAGCCTGTCCGTGAAGACCTGAAAAACCAAGAACAGTGGCTTTGCCAACACGAGGACCAGATGGCTTCACTAAGATGGGAATTGGCTGAATCTTACATACGCCAGTAGGTGGCCATCTCTCTATTGTTTTCCCAGCTGGGCCATCTGGCTATTGGTCTTCAGCAGGGGGTAACTAACACACCCCCAGGCAAAGGCGCTATCTCCCCATCCACAATATCACCCAGACCATCAATCACCCCTCCGCGCCTTCTGGGTCTACTCACCTCCAGCTGTCCAGTCCTGAGAGGTTCTCCGGGGAGTCGGGGGATTGTTGGCCATTCCTCATCCGATGCGATCTCCACTTCGAGTTCCAGGCTGCAGCTTTCCCCTCCGATCGCAGCAAGAACGCATACATGATCTCCTTCATGTCAGGGTGAGCCAAGGACTGGGCCACCACGGAATGGAACCGCCGTTCCGCCATCTGTCACGTCTCTTTTTCAGAAGACCTTCTTGCAGGTCTTTCAGACGGTGGTCCCAGGTTGGGAGGCTGCAAAGGCACTTGTCACTCTGCGCCAAGGCAGGCGGAGCATCATGGACTACACCATCGAGTTCCGTACGCTAGCAGCAGACAGTGGCTGGAACCAACCTGCGCTGATGGATGCCTTCTTTCAGGGTCTGTCGGAGCGCATCAAGGACCACCTGACACCGCTGGACCTGCCCTCCAAGTTGGAGGCTCTGGTCTCCTTGGCTCTCGCCTCTACATCCCCTACTCACACTGGAGGCATTACTGAGGAGCCCATGCAGATCGGCCGCACCCGGCTCTCTCCTGAGGAGCGCCTACGCAGTCGCAATGAGGGCCTGTGCATCTACTGCGCTCAACTGGGTCACTTCTTGGATAATTGCCCCATACATCGCAGGGGACCCACCTGGTCGGCACCACTGCTGGTAAGCACCTCCCTCTGTAAGATCAGATCTTGTCAGGGGTCCTCTTAGATCACTCTCTTTTCTGACTCCCTATCTCTGTCTCACTCGGTCCTCATAGACTCTGGTACTGATGCCAATCTTATGGACATCAAGCTAGCCCAGACAATTAACCTCTCTTTTTTCCTGTTAGAGACCCCCGTACCCGCCACTGCCTTAAACGGCCATGTCATGCATTTGGTTACTCACCGCACATCCCCGGTTACCCTGTTCTCCCCAGATACACACTCTGAACAGATAACCTTCTTCCTCCTTGAGGCACCCCAGCACTCCCTAGTCCTTGGTTACCCCTGGCTTACCCTGCACAATCCACACATGGATTGGTCCTCCAGCAAGGTACTGTCAACTGTAAGTCACGGTGCCTCCTGGGTTTCCCAGCTTCCAGCTCCGGGGGCGTTACCACCTCGCCTGAGGAGGAGGATGAGGGAGAGTTCCTGGATCTCTCTGCTATGCCACCTTGTTATGCTAATCTGAAACAGGTTTTCAACAAGGCGAAGGCAAACTCACTGCCACCAAACCGTGCCTACGATGGCAACGTAGATCTGCTCCCTGGTACCTTGCCCCCTCGTGGCCACCTGTACTCCCTGTCGGCACCTGAGCGTCAAGCCATGGAGGAGTACATCGGAGAGGCCCTCAAGGCTGGGATCATCCGGCCTTCCTCATCACCAGCAGGGGCAGGGGTTTTCTTTGTGGGTAAGAAGGACAAGTCCCTCTGTCCCTGCCTTGACTATCGAGGACTGAATGACATTACCATCAAAAACAGGTACCCTCTCCCACTTATCTCTTCTGGTTTTGTGCTTCTGCAGGGGGCCAAAGTCTTCACTAAGCTTGACCTGTGTAATGCTTATCATCTGGTGCGCATCAGAGAGGGGGATGAATGGAAGACAGCTTTCAACACCCCCACAGGACACCAGAGGTGCCAAAAGTACTCATATTAGGTACTTAAGCAGAAGTACAGATACATGTGTAAAAGAATACTCTGGTAAAAGTAGAAGTACTGATTCAACTCCTTTACTCAAGTAAAAGTAAGAAAGTACAGGCTCTGAAATGTACTTTCAAAGTAAAAGTAAAAAGTAAAAATAAATTTTTGCCGTTAATGAAACACAATACATCCTTTGATAATTTTGTTAAACGAAAAAAGTTCAGACAGAATAGTCAAGATTGAACTGACCAGAGGTACGGCATGAGCATGCATTCTGAAGCATCGCCATCGGCATTACTCCCCGGTTCGCTTCCTTCCTCCATGTCGCTGCTACAGTACAAGATCTCAGTTCTCTCTCTACCGTCCCCTCATTCACTCGCCTTCTTCCCGCAGTTACCTGTCCCCCCCTCTTCTTCTCCCTCTTTCCCTCTCTAGTTTGTCACGTCTTTTACGTATGCTTTTACGTCATGTCGTCATCTGTGGAGGTTTAAAAAAAAAAGTAACGAGTCTGATTTTACAACGTATGGAGTAGAAAGTACATATTTTTGTGTATAAATGTAGGGAGTAAAAGTAAAAAGTCGTCAGAAAAATATATACTCAAGTAAAGTACAGATACCTGAAAAATCTAGTTAAGTACAGTAACGAAGTATTTGTACTTCGTTACTTGTCACCTCTGCAGGACACTATGAGTATTTAATGATGCCCTTTAGACTCACTAACGCCCCGGCTGTTTTCCAGGGCCTGCTGAATGATATCCTCCGAGACTGCCTGAATAAGTTTGTATTTGTTTACCTTGATGATATTCAGATTTTTTTTAATTTATTTATTTTTCCCCTGATGTTGAGACCCATGAGAAACATGTTCATCAGGTCTTGGAACTGCTACTAGCTAACCAATTATTTTTATTTAACCAATTAAATAATTAATTATTCAAAGCTGAGAAATGTGAATTTCATGTTTCTACCTTGTCCTTTCTGGGGTTTGTGGTGTCCAAGGGGAGGGTCAGCATGGATCCAGAGAAGGTGCGGGCGATGCAGGAGTGGCCCACACCCTCATCCAGAAAGGAGGTCCAGTGTTTCCTGGGGTTTGCTAATTTCTATAGAAAGTTTATCTGAAACTTCAGCCAGATAGCTTCTCCTTTACATGCACGAACCTCCTCCAAGGTACAATTTCGCTGGTCCCCTCAGGCTGAGACTGCTTTCCATCGCCTGAAGAACAGTTTCGTCACCGCACCAGTACTGACCCTTCCTAACCCCAAGCGACAGTTCCTGGTGTAGGTGGACGCCTCCGATCTAGAGGCGGGAGCCCTGCTCTCGCAACGTTCGGAGAAGGACAACAAACTCCACCCCTGTGCTTTCCTTTCTTGCAGGTTTTCCCCTTCAGAGAAGAATTATGATGTTGGAGACCATGAGCTGCTAGCCGTGAAATTGGCCCTGGAGGAGTGGAGGCACTGGTTGGAAGGGGCCGAACAGCTGTTTTTGGTTTGGACGGACCATAAACACAGAATACATCAGGACAGACAAGAGGCTGAACCCTCGGCAAGCCAGGTGGGCCCTTTTTTTCTCTCGGTTCAACTTCACTATCTCCTACCACCCCGGTTCTAAGAATGTTAAGCCTGATGCCTTGTCTAGACTGTTCAAGGAAAAAACTCCCCCTAGAGACTCGGAGACCATTATCCCAGAGACCTGTGTGGTAGAAGACAGCCAAGAGGGTACGGTGCGGCAGAAGAAGAGCCACACCCGAGTACCAAGCCGGACAGTGGGTGTGGCTATCCACCCCGCACCTGCCCCTCAAGATAGAGTCTAGAAAGCAGGCCCCCCTCTTTGTCGGCCCATTCCCTATTTCAAAAGTGACTAACCCTGTGTCCGTGAGAGTCAACCTTCCCAGGTCCCTGCGGGCCAACCCTACCTTCCATGTAAGCGAAATTCAGTCTGTAAGGACTAGCCCGTTGGTCCCTCCTGCCAGGCCCCCTCTGCCCACCCGGATCATTGATGGCAGTCCGGTCTACACCGTCCGGAAGCTATTGGCTGTTCGCTGTTGGGGTAGGGGGCTCCAATACCCCGTGAATTGGGAAGGTTACGGACTTGAGGAGAGTCTTGGGTCCTCTCCCGGAACATCGTGGACACGGGCCTCATAAAGGACTTCCACCAGAAACACCCTCACAATCCTGGGCCGTCAGGGGCTGGCCATGGGGGAGTACTGTCAGGTCCTAGGGTTTTGTTTTGGTTGTTACTTCCTGTTTTATTTTGAAGTCCTGTGCTGTCTTGTCTTTGTTTTTACTCCCTGTTTTCATCCTCCTCTGATTACTGTCCCCGCCCTAATTTCATTCACCTGTCTTGTTTCCCTTGTGTGTATATATACCTGACCCATGTCCTTGTCAGATTGTCTGCATCATTTGAGTAGCTTTCCGGCGTTCTTTCCTCGTGTATTATCCAGTGTTCGACCAGGTTTGTCTCTCTCGTGCCTCCCGTTTGCCTAGCGTTTTTGTGCCCTATCCTTTTGATATCCCAGTTTTGACCCTCGCCTGTTTTTGGACTTTCTACCTAGTCTTGTGTTTTTGTACTGCCGCTTGTTCTGACTGCTTGTCTGTGCACTGAACCTGGACTGTTAATAAACTACTCGCTGTCTCTAGTCTGCTCTGTCCGTCCCAGTTTGTCTGTCCCAGCCTGACATTTGGAGGATTTTCTGCCACTACAAGTAACATCAGCCATAGGGTGAGCAATAACGTTAATACTAACATTGTTGGTAAAGTTATCAGTAATGTTCACACCAAAAGCTCTGGCCTCAGACAGTGACCTGCTGTTGCAGGCAGTAATAACAAGTGCCTTCTCTCTGTCTGTGATGTTCGAATTTGTAAGAGCAGCAACGAGATGTAACTTACTTTAAATACGCACCAGAAACATGTGATGCTTTCAGAAAGATCAAATCAAAATCAAATCTTACATATATAGCAGGTCTAGACCAAAATCTTTATGAAATGATTTAAAGAGACCCAACAGATCCCCCATGAGCAAGCACTTGGTGATAGTGGCAAGGAAAAACTTCCTTTAAGAGGCAGAAACCTCGGGCAGAACCAGGCTCAGGGGGGGCAGCCATCTGCCTCGACCGATTGGGTTGAGAGAGGATGAGAGGGAGAGAGAAAGAGAAACACACACACGTGGGACAAAGTTGGGTAGAGTAGGGAGAGTAGTCCAGCCTAGAAGTAACAAATGCATGGTCTAGTTTTTATGCATCCTCTTGAGACAGGATATTTCTGATTTTCCTAATGTTTCTCAGGTGGAAGAAAGCTGCCCTACTGACTTGTTTTATGTGAGGGACAAAGGACATGATCCAAAGTTATTCCAAGATTTTTTACTGTGGAGCTGGAAGCCAATGTAATGCCACACAGACTGATTAGATGATTAGATAGGGTTTCTCTGAGGTGCTTAGGGCCGAGTACAATAACTTCAGTTTTGTCAGAATTTAGAAGTAAAAAATTATGGATCATCCATGTCTTCAAAACATGTCTGCAGTCTGACTATTTGACTAACTTCATTTGGCTTCATTGATAAATACAGCTGAGTATTGTCTGCATAACAGTGAAAATTGATGCTATGCTTCCTGATAACGTTGCCTAAAGTAAGCAGATATAGAGTGAAGAGGATTGGTCCAAGTACCGAGCCCTATGGAACTCCATAATTGGCTATAGTGCGTGAGGAAGAGCTATTGTTAACATGAACAAACTGATGTCTATCTGATAAATAGGATTTGAACCACCTTAGTGCAGTTCCTTTAATGCCAATTTCATGTTCCACTCTCTATAATAAAATATTATGGTCAATGCTGTCGAATGCAGCACTAACATCTAAGAGGAGAAGTATGGAGGCTGATCCATTGTCTGAAGCCATTAGAATATCATTGGAGACTTTAACCAGCGCTGTTTCTGTGCTGTGGTGAGTTCTAAATCCTGACTGAAACCCTCAAACAAGCCATTCCTATGCAGATGGTCATGTAATCGGTTTGCTACTGCTTTCTCAATGATTTTAGAAATGAAGGGAAGGTTTGATATGGGTCTATAATTGGCCAAAACATCTGGATCAAGATTCGGCTTTTTAAGTTGGAATTTGATGACTGCGGTCTTAAGAGTCTGGGGTACATAACCCAAAGATAACGTCAAATTAATCAGGTCTAGGATGAAGGGCTCAAATAAGTTGAAAATCTCTTTAGAGAGGCTAGTTGGTACTGAGTCTAATAGGCAGGTTGATGATGAAATTATAGAAGCTAGCTCTGAGAGATTCAGAGATGAAATGATTCCAGATGTAAAATAGGTGTTAATTCAGGAGTTGCTGTATTCAGTAGATGATTACTGTCTAATGTAGGTAAGAGCTGATGAATTCTTTCTCTGATTGTTATAATTTTATCTGTAAAAAAGCCCACAAAATCATCACTGCTGAGAGCTAAGGGGATCACTGGTTCAACTGAGCTATGACTCTCTGTCAGCCTGGCTACAGTGCTGAAGAGAAACCTGGGGTTGTTCTTGTTTTCTTCTATTAGTGCTGAATAATATGAGCTTCTAGCACTGGGGAGTGCTTTTTTATACGTTTTTAAGCTTTCTTTCCAGGCTAAGTGAAACTCTTCCGAGTTACTGGAACGCCAATTTCTTTCTAGTTTCCTTGACATCTGTGTAGTGTATTTTTCACCTCATTTCAATATCTAAATTGTTCTATGTTCTGTTCTTTTCTTTGTTTTACTTTTAAGTCAAGTAAGGATGTCCATTAAGGCCTAGTCAAAGGTTTCTACATGACCCATTGTAGGATGAACTAAAGGAATGTGCCTTGAGGGTCAAACTGTCACCCATTTGCTCTCCTGATGGACAATATAGAGTATGAAACAACATAGAGACAGGATGAGGCTATTTACTGACCCCTAAAAGGTCAAAGGCCAGAGACCTGTGACCAGAGGATATCTATACCATCTGGTTGGGGGTTTCTGGTTTGGAAGAAGTGTCCATTTCAAAGACAGATAAGACCTATAAATATAGGGGTTTGGGAGACAGAGGACAGAAGATCTCACATTGGCAGAGAGGCTCCAGGATTCAGCATTTTTGGCACTGTTCCTTTCTTGACAATAAACTTCTTTTTTGACTGCAAGAAAAGACGTGTCAGCGGTGATCACTTCTTCACATCGGCATCTCAAGATACCACATCTGCTTTAAGGTACGAATGTGAGAATTATACCACGGAGCCAGCCTCCACTGTTTTATTACTTTCTTTTTGAGTTGGGCAGCATCATCAAGATTTCAACACAGTGTGGCCATAGTGCTAATCACAACGTCATCAACCTGTGTATGGGAGAAATCCTCTAGTCCTCCAACACATGAGAGACTATCTCCCCCCAGACTTCGATCCCTACCAGTTTGCATACCGGGCAAACAGATCCAACGACGACGCCATCGCTGTAGCTCTCCACTCTGCGCTGTACCACCTGGAGCAGCAGCAGAGCTACGTCCGAATGCTCTTCATGGATTACAGCTCGGCCTTCAACACAATCATTTCAGACATTCTGATTACAAAACTGGACACTCTCGGCCTCCCCCCTCTCACATGTGCCTGGATAAAGGACTTTCTCACCAACCGGCCCCAGACTGTGAGATTCGGCCCCCACCACTCCTCCACGCGGACACTGAGCACCGGCTCCCCACAAGGCTGTGTGCTCAGCCCCCTCCTGTACTGCCCCTACACCCACGACTGTCGTCCTGCCCACAACAACAACCTCATCGTCAAGTTTGCTGACGACACCATGGTTGTTGGACTCATCTCAGGTGGAGACGAGACAGCCTACAGACAGGAGGTCCTGAAGTTGGCAGCTTGGTGTTCAGAAAACAACCTGGCTCTGAACACCAAGAAAACCAAGGAAATCATCGTCAACTTCAGGAGGCCCAGCACTGACCTCGCCCCCCTCTACATCAACGGTGAGTGTGTGGAGATGGTCAACACCTTCCGGTTCCTCAGCGTCCTCATCTCCTCAAACATCTCCTGGACGGACAACACCACAGCGATCATCAAGAAGGCGCAGCAGCAGTTACATCTCCTGAGGGTTCTCAAGAAGTATGGCTTGAACCCCAAACTGCTACTGACCTTCTATCGCTCGTCCATTGAGAGCCTACTAACCTACTGTATCACAGTATGGTACGGTAGCTGCACCATGGCAGACAGGGAGAGGCTTCAGAGAGTCGTAAAGGCGGCTCAGAAGATCATAGGCTGCCCTCTCCCCTCCCTGATGGACATTTACACCTCCTGTTGCCTCAACAGAGCAAATAACATTATCAAGGACAACTCCCACCCTGGTTCCAACCTGTTTGTGCTGCTTCCCTCAGGGAGACGCTACAGGTGCATCAGAACCAAAACAAACAGACTAAAGAACAGTTTCTTTCCAAAGGCCATCACCACTCTGAACTCACAGATACGCTGACACCCCAACCCCCCCCCCCAGACTACCTCTACACCATCTATTGTGCAATACTCATCGTACATATTGTATTAAAACTGTATATATAACTTACACTGTACATAAAAACTCACTGCAATACCCACTATTTAAATGTGCAATAACACATCTGAACCATGTGTACATATATATTTATTTCTCTTGTTTTCCCTCTATGCTATGCATTGGTTTTTTTTCTTTCTGCACTGATGGAGATGCTCTTAATCTCATTGTACATGTGTATAATGAGAATAAAGGCTATCCTATTCTATTCTATTCTATTCTATCTCTATGAACTTCATGCAGCATCATATGTTCCTGCCTGCACCTGTATTGAATATCCCCTCCTCCTGCTCTCATCTTTCCCTACTCTATCCAACTTTGCCCCCGTGTCTCTCTCTCTCTCTCATCCTCTCTCTCTCCCTCTCTCAACCCAACAGGCAGATGGCCAACCCCCCTGAGCCTGGTTCTGCCCAAGGTTTCTGCCTCTTAAAGGAAGTTTTTCCTTGCCACTGTCACCAAGTGCTTGCTCATGGGAGGATCTGTTGGGTCTCTTTAAATAATTGTATAAAGAGTTTGGTATAGACCTGCTCTATATGTGAAGTGCCTTGATGTAACTTTGTTATGATTTGGCGCTATATAAATAAATCTGATTTGATTTGAAATGAAAATTTTATAGATCAGCGCTGGTGAAGGTTTTTTTACCTTAATAACTTAATGTATGTGTGATCTGCTATGACAGTTTACGTTGCGCTGAACACCTTAACTCACTATCCAATCAACACACAGGGTTAGACCACATGGGCTTTGAAGCTGGGGTCAAAGTCTGTTTGTTCTCAGAGCTGGAGGTGGAAGTCATCTCAAGCTCAGCTGTTAAAAACCCTTGGTTAGCTTGTATTTTGGAGGGTTGACTGAACATCTTCATTCACTTCTGTCCAGTGACACTGAACTCCATCTCCTTGAGTCGGGTTTTGGAGACAGAATGTTGGGCACCAGTTCTTATAGGAGTTGCTGTTTTACCTCATTAATTGTTAATTTGGCTTATTATCCTGGAGAGAGACACATTTCTAGGCAAAGATGCCATGGTTTTCATTGTTTGATATGAATAAGGGAGCTTGTTTGAAATTGAAAGCAACCTACTTTCAAGTACATTTGCTTCTAATTTAAAACCAATTTGCATTTAACCTACTAAAGGCCCAGAGTCATAGAACCACAGGACTCCCTGTTCCCCCTGTGGGGGTGTGAAGGTTTCTGTTGGCACACAAACAAACACACGCGCACACTCACACACACATAAATGCACAAATGCAATAATGACCCCTCAACAATGCTCATTCATCATCATTTGGCTGTGTTGCTGTGGGAAAAGACTAATGAGCCATTACTGCTCTTTCCCAGAATACATTGCTGCAGCCCGACAAGCCCTCAGCCTCTTTGTCACTGGTTGAACACACACGGGTCACACATGTGTGCTTCTGTGTCTGTGCACACCCACTGATATTGTGTTTTATATCTCAATACACTCCATGTTCAGTGTCTGTTTGTGTGTGTGTGTGTGTGTGTGTGTGTGTGTGTGTGTGTGTCTGTCTGTCTGTCTTTCTGTGGTGTGTATATATGTATGTATATATATGTATATCTGTGCATACCCATGGTGATGGTGTGTTGTTAATGATGATGTCATCACTGACTCACCACTGGTCTCTTCCTCTTCAACTCTTGATCCACATAGAACTCCTGCAGAGAGAAAGAAGGAGAGAAACTCACTGCTAGTGCTGTTTGTACACAACACAGTAAAATCGGACCCAACATGAGTAAACAGGACACAATAAGACAATGTCCTACCAGCACAGAGAGAGGGGAGCCAACAGTTAGAGGTGGAGGGATATGGGTCAGTGATCAGGTCTCAATTACGGAAATGACAGTTAATTAGTCGACCAATCATTACATACAATGAGCAAAAACACAAATTCTCGATCATGTGACCATGAGAATGTGACCACAGTGTGTGTGTGTGTGTGTGTTCATGTCCTCACATCAAATTTATTTTCACCCCCAATCTCATCTTTTGCTCATCTTCATCCACATCTTGAAAGGTAGCTATGGTGCACATTCAGTAATGTGAAGTGCTGTGATCTCAGGCAGAGTATAGAATGGCTGTAGACACACCCACAGACACATACCGTCTCATTCCGGTGCTAATTTTGACTCTGAAGGATGGACCTGACCCGGAAGTGTCAGAGCCAAACACAATTTTTAAAAACACAAAAATAATCACTAAACCATGATGAAGATAAGAGGTTACCAAAGAGCAAAGTTCAAAAAACAAACTACCAGGATCAAGGGGTTGGACTTGGGTCAGGGTTTCACTGAAAGGAAAGACTCAGCTCCTGTGAAGCTGAGCTAACATGCCGACAACAGCTATCAATGAATCCTGATCAATTGCCGAACAGCCAAGGATGATGGGGTTTTGAGTTTTCTAATGCTGACCTGGACCAAAGAGGCAGGCCAACAGACTCACTGCTGGGATTCCACCCCTTTCTGGCTGCTACTGTCCCACAACTGCAAACGGTCCTACTTAAAACACAGCAAAACTAAAGTGTTACTCATTGAAGGTGACAGCTGTGTAAACTATGAAAACAGTGGCTCATAATTACAATCGGACGTAAAAAAAAAGGGGCCCATTAGTCAGTGTTGTGCATGTGACACTGCTTTAAAAAACTTTAATGTCTTCAACTTATTTAGATGAAAACCAGGGTTGTCAGCATTAATACATTAATCACTACTAATTTTCTTTTATAATGGCAATCTTTTGTGTTTGTGCATAGTTCCCAATGTGGAACAATGTAATTGGTACAAAAATAATGTATTTCACAGAATAGGCACTTTGAAGTTGTATCACGACATCCAATTTGCAGCGTGCCAACTTTACCACCTTGTTCATAGCCTTCTTCCTCACGTAATAGCACAATCTTTAACTGCTTATCACATACCACACCTCCACCAGCTATAATTCCCAAGACTAAAGACATTTATCCTTCAGTCAACGTCCAAAGTTCCTTGGCATCTCTCCAGACTGTATTTCCTTCCAGGCATTCCCCCTTCTGAGAAGACAAAGCATATCTCTTTACCACTGTTGTACTATCTTCTGACTGATGGATGCACAAATCGCCAGCTGCTAGTATTTCTCAACCATCTTAATTACGCTATCCGCATAATTCCCCAGGCAAAGTCATTCCTGTTCATTCTCTTATCCAAAGCTATGGCCATCCCCTCTTTCCTTGGTAGTCGTCCTCAACAAAGAATGAAATCTTGAGAGGCGCATGTGGCTCCATTTCTTGTCTTCTTGTAACAGCATTTCACTCTTCTGCACAACCTCATTAGTCAACCTCAGGACATCCAACTCTTCACAGATGCTGCTCTCTTTATGTTCTGGCCTGCAGACCCAAGCAGTGGTGGACAAAGTACACAGCTCCAGTATTTGAGTCAAAGTACAGACCCTCCTGGTCAAATTTTGCTCCAATAAAAGGGAAAATAAGTATTCAAAGTATTAAGTATTCAAAGAAACTGACTCTAAAATAATGCAGTGAATGAAATTATTTGAACTGAATTGGATTATCGAATAAGAAGCAAAAGGCATCCAGTTCTTTAGTAAGACAAGATCTCCTTTTTTAGGGGGCAAAGATAGTACTGCTCAGTGACAAGATGCTGGGAGAGATCCTGTCCTAAAAGACTGTAAAAGGACTTCATGCAAATCATGCCCAAGAAAGCTCCAAAATTGTTTGAAAAAGTCAGCAGTCAAGCCAACAATCCCAGGAGATCGTCCTGATGCCATCTGTTTTAACAAGGTCATCAACTCCTCCAGGGTCAAGTAATAGTCCAGAGCAGTTTTCTCCGCCTGGCTGAGCAGCTTAGACCGTCAAAAAGCTCCTTATGGTACTGCAAGTCACGGGGTTCTGCTCCAAAAAGGTCTGCATAGAACTCCCTGGTGTGGTTTCTCATCTCAACAGGATCTGTGGTAATTCTGTCCCCTGGTAACTTGAGACAGGGCACCTAATTCCTCTGAGCCACCAATCTCTCCAAGTTGACAACTGGAGGTAATGAGAATGGACCAGGGCCCCCTTCACCTTCTCCTGCAGAAACGATGTTAACTCCATCTTCCTTTCCTGCAGCACAGAGCCCAAGATGGAATCCGTCCTCCCACTTGGCCCCCCTTAATTTTTTAAAATTGTACCTCCAGATCTTTGACAGCTGCCTTCATCGTAGCAAGAGAAGAAGGTGTACTGCTGGCAGAAAACACAAATCTTACCTACCTCCCAAAATTTGTTTTTTCAGTTCTCCAGTTACACCAAAAGGGTTCAAAGCTTTAACAAAAAGTTTTGTCCTGAAGAAGTTAGTTGTTAAAATGCCAGAAAGATTTGGTTCTTTCACCTAGTGTGATAATTATTTGTGCAGTGATGAGATGATCTCTGAAACCAACTGGATTGATATGACTATGAATTAACCTGGAGCTGAGAGTTTGAGAGATGCAAATCCTGTCTAATCTTGCTGCACATACCCTATTGTGATTAGCTTTAAGCCATGTATATTTCTGGAGTGTGGTTGTTTGATCCTAGAGGTGTCTAACAGATCCAGGTGTGAGATGACGGTGCTAAGAGTATTGGATGACTGTGGAAGTGGTTCCTCTCCTATCTTATGTACAGTAAGGTTTAGAGTGCAATTAAAATCCCCACCAATAACGATACATTCCTGTTGAATGTATCGTTACTGGTGGGGATTTTAACTAATGCCACACGATGTTCACTGAGCAAAAATGTAAATACAGCTCTTCGTTTTTAAAGGAAGTTAAAGTCAAAGTTTTTTTTGTGGTTTTATTTCTCTTCATATTTCACAAACATGTTCTTTTCCCACTCAGATGGTAAAGGCTGATCAACAATTCACTTCGATCGGGTCCTGCTGAGACCTATCAGGGTACAGACCTCTCATAGAGGTTAAATCAGACATTCACAGGTTGTATTTCTTGGGAGGTTGTGGAGCAGAGAAGTAATATCATTCTGAGCAACATCTCTTTCATACAGAGCTGAGGATGACTGTTGTTCACTCTTCCTCAACACTGTGGTGGACACACAACACAACAAGCACATACTTTTGCTAAACTACCTTTGTAAAATGAGTAGCTCAAGCAATCTGATTGATTGGGTTGTAGCAGAGATGTTCACAAGTCTTTTTTTGCAAAGCAAGTCAAGTCTCAAGTCTTTGGTCACAAGTCCAACTCAAGACCCAAGTCTTTGTGGGGTGAGACTTGGTCAAGTCTCAAGTCTTTGGTCACGAGTCCAAGTGATGTCTCGAGTCTCTAAAAAATAAGTGTCTCGTGTCTCTTCTGGTTGTAATGAGCCTTATATCATCTGCTGCTATACGGTCTGTTAAGAATACTGCACAGCTATATCTAAGAAATTCAAAGCATTTACTGTATTGTCATCACTCCTTTATCTATACATAGCTGGTGCTAAGCTAAACATGTTTGCTAACCATCCATATGCACTAATGTGACTTAACGTGAGTTACCGATCCGGGTGAGTTTTCAGGTGCCTGATAAAATTTGAAGTAGTTGATCCAGCTTCCTTAATTGTGGTACCACAGACTTTGCAGTCTGCGCTTCTTTTGTTGAAGCCATCTTTTTAAAAGTTTTTATAACCAAACGTAATTACAAAGGGTAACGTTACAGAAGCACCTACAAGTGTGCCGGTCGCCATAGTTACCGTCATCTGAGATATGAGTGTGTGAGGTTCGCACTCGATGCCTAATATGGTTATTACCATGACAAAAAGGCGGTAGTGACATTAAGCTCATCAGATATTTCGACGTTTCCTTAATGTTAATACGCTGTCAAGCTGGGACAGACAAATTGGAACCCACAGAGCAGACCAGAGACAGCCAGTAGTGGGGACTAATTTATTAACAGTCCAGGTCCCGTACACAGGCAGGCAGTCAGAGCAAGCGGCAGTACAAAAACACAAGGCTAGCTGGGAAGTCCAAAAATGAGATATCAAAAGGCAAAGGCACAAAAACGCTACGCAAACAGGAGGCACAAGAGAGACAAAACTGGTTGAACACTGGATAACAATACAGTCATTTCACCATATAATGTCTCTGACTGCTCTTCCATCCTCGATATCTGCAGGCTGGTTGGGCTCTTCATTGAGGTATTGTATTTGTAAGGCAGGGTGGTGGTCTCCTCTAACTGTGGCAATATTATGAAGAACACATGGCACAGTAATGTCACAGGCCCTCTCAGGGGTCACCCTGAGGTAACGTAGGAACTGGAAATCGATTTTCAGCAGGCCAACAGTCATCTCCACCAAGGCTCTCATCCCCCTGCCTCCCAGTAGAAAGCACTCAAAATCTCCTGTAAGTTCTTAAAATGTATCTATATAGTCCTTTTCTTATAAAACAATGCTTTCTAGGGTAATATAAAGCAAGTGCATGCTGTATACATGTGAGTGTATTTAAAGAGGGAGACAATTGACTGATATTGTCCAAAGCTTTAGGCGGCTGACCCATTTCAGTCAGTTGCTCAGGGTGGACTCACAATTTATCCCCAAGTCCTGCACAGACCTGGACACTTTGTCTTCATATTGGTAATAATATGTGCAGAATCACATATGAGCTTCACATAACAGAGGGAGATATTTAAGCTGTGGTATTGTGATGTGATCTTTGACATTTTGAGACTGTAGTCACTGTACCTGCACATTAATAGTGGAATCTATATTCACATAATCCGCTTCATTTTGGAAGGAGCAGTGATGGGAATATGAGTGCCATTGATGCAGCCAATAAATTAAAAACTTTGGGAAATCCTCAAAGAAATTCACCCGACTAAATCCAGTCTGAGATCGCAGCACCATGTTATTAACGGAATTGAATTTATAATCATTTTTTAAAATTGATCCCAAATTATTCACAGTAAATCCTGTTGAAATTCAGATATTGAGTCAAATGTGAAGAAAAATGGTCATCTGGCTACAATGGCAAATCTAGTTGGAGCCTGAAAATCCTCTCTCAAGGTTTATTGAACTCTCTTATTTAATGTATATTAAACTCACTGTAAAGTTGCAACCTCTTCATCTACAGAATCCTCCGCTAAAAAACATTCCATGTTCAGAAAAAAAAGTTTTATATTGATATTACTATATGTACATGCTATATCTACAGGCCTCTGCAACAGACCAATCTGGATATTTATTCAGAGAGATGGTCTAAAATGTACTGATATCTGATTGAATGAATTTAAGAATGAGAAACTACATTTCTGGCTCTGAAAGGGGGAGGAGTCAGGAGAAACTTGACGTTTCTTGAGGAGAAAATGCTCCCAACCAGGTTCATTTCACATACTCAGTTATCATAGTAACTGACTCAGAATTTAAGTTACCTACCTTTCTGGAATGGGAAACTCAGAGGTCATCTCAGTTCAGGATTAACAAAGTTTTTAGTTAACCCACCTACTGACATGGATCCCCTAAACTGCCTTAGTAGTTTCACCTACATTACATACTACTACATACCACTAACCATGTTTCCCCGAAGTCTCTGTCTCTCCCAGTTCCTCTCCTCTCTCTGCCTGTCCTCATCCTGCAGGTGGTGAATCATCGATACCCCATGTTCCTGCAATGCCTGCTGCTCCCATATTTCTATGATCTTCATATTGAAAGTCATGTTTCCAGTATCGACTCTTAATTATGTTCTGTGAATGGAGCTGGATCTAGGCAAGGCAAGGCAAGGCAAGTTTATTTATAGAGATACACAGAGTAATTCAAAGTGCTTTACAGATACAATAAATTACAAGAAGGCAGATAAAATCATTACATAAAACATAAAATAATCATTGAATAAATTAAAAGCAAAAAAAAAGTACAGATAAAATACTTTCAGTTGTCATATGCATACCTAAATAGAAGTGTTTTCAGCCTGGATTTAAACGTTGTCAGAGTTGAGGCCACATCTTTTGAAAGACTGTTCCAGATTTTAGCAGCATAAAACTGGAACACAGCCTCACCATGTTTAGTCCTGACTCTGGGTACCATCAGGAGACCACTCCCTAAGGTTCTCAGAGCCAGAGATGGTTCATATGGCTCTAACATGTCAAAGATGTACTTTGGTGCTAGACCATAAAGAGACTTGTACACAGAGCTGTTTTAAAGTCTATTCACTGAGCGACAGGAAGCCAGTGCAGAGACCTGAGCACTGGACTAATATGGTCGTATTTTCTGGTTCTAGTCAGGACTCGAGCAGCAGCATTCTGGATGTACTGCAGCTGTCTTACAGGTCGTTTAGAGAGTCCAGTGAGCAGGCCGTTACAGTAATCTAACCTGCTGGAGAAAAACACATGGATAAGTCTCTCCAAGTCTGGTTTAGACACTATTCATTTGATTCTGGAAATGTTTTTTAGATGATAAAAAGCTGCTAATGTTATTGATTTAATGTGGCTTTTAAAGTTCAGGTCTGGGTCTAAAATTACCCCTAGATTTCTAACCTGATTAATAGGTTTTTGAGAGAGAGTCTCGAGGTGACTGATAACTCTTTTTGTTTTATTCTGTGGGCCACAGACAATGATGAGTTTAGCTGGAGAAAACTGTTTTGCATCCACACACTGATCTGTTCGAAGCAGGCCCATACAGGGCCATGTTCACTTGCCGTCAGTGACACGTAGATCTGAGTGTCATCTGCATAGTTGTGGTAGGACACATTATAGCTGCGTATTAGCTGGCCTAATGGAAGCATGTACAGATTAAACAATAGGGGTCCCAGGATTGACCCCTGGGGAACCCCACAGGTCATAGTCATTTGGTCTGAGACACAGTTACCAATTTCAACAAAGTACGTCCTGTCCTCGAGGTAGACTTGAACCAGTTTAGAGCAGTACCAGAGATTCCCACCCAGTTTTCTAACCTCTGTAATAAGATCACATGGTTAACTGTGTCAAAGCCAGCACTCAGGTCCAGCAGAACTAAGGCTGAGACTTTATCTGCGTCTTTGTTCAGGCGGATATCATTAGTCACCTTGATCAGAGCTGTCTCATTGCTGTGGTGGGGCCTAAAGCCTGATTGGAAAGTATCAAAAACACTGTTAGACAGGAGAAAGTCAGTAAGTTGTTGGTATACAACTTTTTCCAGGACTTTGCCTAAGAATAGTAGGTTTGATATGGGCTGATAGTTGTTCAGTACTGTGGCATCAAGACTGCTCTTCTTTAGAAGAGGCTTAATGACAGCAGTTTTTAAGGCCTTTGGAAATGTTCCAGTCTGAAGTGAGATGCTGACTAGTTGAGCAAGTTGTGGTAACAAAGTGCTCAGCACAGACTTTAGAAATCTAGTGGGTAACTCATCAAGGCAGCCCGTTGATGGACTCAGACTGCAGATGATCTCTTCCACTGTTTTGTCAGTGACAGGTGTGAAATGTGTCAGCTCGAGGTGTCTAGCTGGATGCAGAGTAGTTATTTGTGTTGTGGAAGTTATTGCATTTTTAATTCCTTGAAATTTGTCATTAAAGAATATTGCAAACTCATTACACTTAGGTGTAGATATTAAGTCTAAGGGCAGTGAAACTGGAGGGTTTGTTAATCTGTTTACTGTATCAAACAGGACATGAGAGTTGTTACTGCAGTTTGTGATTATTTCAGAAAAATAACTCTCACTCGTTCTACACCAAGGCTGGTTGAACACACATAACTTTTCTTTATAAATCTCATAATGAACCTGTCCTGAAGCTTTGACTTGCGGCATTTCCGTTCGGCTTTCCGGCATCCCTTTTTCTGTGCCCTGACCGAGTCTTCTTTTCTCCATGGCGCCTTTTGCCTACTTTTAACCATTCTAACCTTGACAGGAGCAATGGTATCCAAAACATTTAAAACACTTGCTGTAAAAGAGTTCAAAAGATCATCAACATTAGAATGCGGGGTATTTTCAAACCTAATCATTTCCATAAACTGTGTCCCTGCGCTGTCATTTATGAGTCTTCCTTGAACAACTGGAGACCCAATTATCTGTTTGGGTGTAACAGACAAGTCAAAGAAAACACAAAAATTATCAGAAAAAGCAACATCGACGACATTCACATTTGAGATAGTAACACCCTTGGTAATGAGCATATCCAGAGTGTGCCCTCTGCTGTGGGTGGGCTCAGTCACATGCTGAGTTAGACCAAACAATTCAAGGACAGCAGTGAGTTCTTTAGCATGCCTGTCATTGGCTACATCCACATGCACATTCAAGTCACCTGTAATGACTAAACTGTCAAAATCAGTGCACACAATTGAAAGTAATTCAGTAAAATCGTCAATAAAACTATTCTGTGGTGGTTTGTAAATGTACATAATCAAATGATGGAAAAACCCCAAATGACAATTTCTGGCTGAGTATGTTGGCTCAAACACCCCCACCCCTCTGGTTTTGTTGTGTTTCAGACACAAAATTGAAGTGAGGTGGACTAGACTCAATTAGGACTGCATTAGCTGTGTTTTCGTCGAGCCATGTCTCGGTTAAAAACATAAAATCAAGATTGTAAGAGGAAATAAAACTATTAATTAAGAAAGATTTGTTGTTTAAAGCTCTGACATTGAGTAATGCGTGTTTAAGATTAGCTGGAGTCAAACTGGATGGTGCGTTCTTGCAGGGGATATGGATTAGATTTCTCTGATCGGACAGTCTAACTGTCCCTCTCTTATCTCTGTATCTCTAATCTTTGTGGTTTAACAGTAGTTACTGTTTTAGGAAAGAACCCTCCCTCCCTGGACCTCTGGTTGATATGGGGCTTAGCGGGGTTAGGGTTAGCCCTAACCCTAACCCAATGATGTTGGAGATAACAGCTGTGGGTACCAGTGGTGTGGGCCGAGCTGGGAGGGCCTTGGCTGGTGGAGTAAGCTGAGGAGGGAGAGGGGCGCAATTCTTTTTTGGGGATCAAATCCTTGATCTTTCCATGTCTGGAGTGAGGGGAACCATTTTGATCCAAGTTTTCACCAGGCTTTCAAGGTGATCAGGAAGTCTCATGGATGACGGTGGAGACGAGAATGATAGTGAAGCTTCTCTGGAGGGTGTAGATGCAGCAGGTGGGTCCCAGGCCTGTGGTGAAGGTGATGGAGGAGCTGCTGCATCTGAATCTGAATCTGCATCTGTGTTGGGGAAGTTGCAGGTGCCACTGTAGTTGCTGTGGCCAAATCCTTCGCTGGGTCCTTGGTTGACAAGGCAGGAGCCCTGCTCTCGCTCCTCTCTTCTCTCTGTGGCAGCACAGGATCTGGTTCAGGCCAATTCTGATGCCTCAGAGCATGGAGGAGGTTAACTGTCAGTGGTCTCACTCCATATCTGTTCAGGTGTGGGCCTTTTCCATTGAACAGATCCTCTCTTTGCCAGAAATAATTAAAGTTTTCGATGAAATGCAGTCCTTTGGCCTCACAGACTTTGAACAGCCATGTGTTCAGCTGAAGCAGCTGATCCTCCTGTCAACGTTTGGAGGATCCAAATGAACTAATGAACGTGGCTATTGCCACTTTATCAAGACTGTCAAGCAGTTTATCAAAGTCTTTTTTTAAGATTTCAGACTGGTTCTTTCTGTCCACCGCACCCACGTAATCATCTGTTTGAAAGTAAATGTGGAATTTTCACCACTGGATTCCACTGGAAGTGTTTCATTAAGTTCTTTTTTCAGATTCTAAGGCAAATTTCCTTCCTTGTAGGCAGTACTTGAGTTGTAAAAGAAAATCAGGGGGGATGGTGGATTTGGGGCGCCAAAAAGGGGGGGGGGGGATTCCAGGGGCCCAGAGAGGCCCCTAATAAAATTATAATTTATACAAATAATAAATTGTAAAGATTCTTTTCATAGGGCCCAAAATCCCTAGCGGCGCCCCTGATAAGAGGTTTACAAGAAATGTAACATGTTACTGACCAAACACTGTAATGTTATTGCTGTAAGGATAGAGAACCTTTTAACACTTATTTTAACAACAACAACAACAACAACAAAAAAGACAGCATCATAAATATGTTTTATGAATTATTAAAAGCACAGCAGCTTGTTCTTCCAGTAGTTAGGAAACTACATATTTTAATGAAAATGCCCAACATTCAGAGAACAACTGATTATAAAATAAAACACCTTTATTGCCAAAAATAGTTTTCTCACCTTCCTTTTAATACCACAGTTTAAACATAAAACAAAATACCGTGAGAGTTTTCAGAGACCCATAGAAATGTCAAAATTGCTTGCACTGGTTGGCAACTTTTAAGGTACATGCTGGCAGGGAAAGAGTCAAATTATCTTAGAGTTAATAGTTATCAAACCTTCAATTCTCTCAGGACAAGGTTGGTCCTGGCTATCATCTATGGAGAAAACAGCAGTGGCCAAATACAGATTGTTATTAGGTTAGACTTATTCCCAAAGCAGTCACCAGTTTTTAAATCAATTCTAATTTTGTGAATGTAAAGTCTAACCTGATGTTAGCTAGCTAGCTAGCGTTTGTTAACAAAAAAGAACAAAAAAAAACGTAAGCGCCAAACTAACATCGTTAACTGTGTTGTTATCACCCCTGTCCAGAAATTCCACATTTAGTGATATATAAAAAGCTGTCGCTTGGCCATTCTCCTTCTTCTCCTCCTGTCTGTGTGATTACTGTATAACCTGCGCTATGGATGTATTAAGAGAACTGCGCTGCTGCAACGTGACGTCAATTTAAAAAAAAATTGTTGTGTCATTGTAAGTGCGCGTGCCCTCGCCCATAGTATTTTACTCAATATGCACAAAAACAAAAAGTTTAATAATATTTCCACATTCATTGATAAAATAACACAGGGGATGGGCCGCCCCCCCTCATCCCCCCTCAACTCGAGCCCTGCTTGTAGGGCAAGAATTTCTTGTTGATATAGCCACAGTTTTCACAAGGAGACTTTGTTTGGATTACTCCTTCGGGCATCTTGAGAAGACTGCGGTTGCTGTCTCGTCAGATCAGTTGTAAAAGGCAGAGAAAGGATTCAGAATATCTTGGTTTAAGAAAAAGAATAAAATCATATCCAAGACTTGTAGAAAAAAGTAGATTAATTTAAAAGCGAATAAAGCAGCAAGCAGCAGGAGCAGGCAGAGACACATCAGCACCGTGTCAGAAGCAGCTGTCAATCTATAATTAGATCAGTGGTTAGCTCTGTCACACAACCACACAGCAAGAAGTTTCTGGGTTCTGGGTTTTTTTCTTAAGACTGCAGCTTGTCTTTTTCTGTCAACCAATTTGTGTGTGTAAGTGTATATCCAGGTGATCCAGCTGGTGACATGTTCACAAAGATCTTGTTCGTGTTCTACGAAAATATTCTATATTCTACAAATATAGAAGAAGAATGGGCTCTGGCTGCAGCCCTCTCAAGTTAATATGGATATGTTAAACTATTGAGATATTATCCCATTTGTAAAAACTGTGGATTAGGGACATGAATATATAGCTCTCATCCATCTACTGAAACCATCACCAAATCTGAATTTCTATAGGGTGGATAGGTCATTTCTTTTCACAACCTCAAAATTCAGCCTCAGGCCACTCTTGTCCACAATTTTGCCTGAGCTCTTAGTTGCTTTGATCAGAGCAGAGCCAATAATTAAAGGAGCTATGGGAGGTGACAGGGAACGTGCATGAAAAGGTGTGCATGAGAAACTGTGTTGGTATCTTTCAGACTGCTTTATCTCCAATGTGAGTTTGGAAACATCACCGTAATACTAATTTCCAGGGCCAAATAATAAGGAAGCTGCAGAAATTATAACTGAAAGCTTCAATACTGACTCTAAAATTGCCTGTGGGCATTGAGTGTGAGTGGTTGTTTGTCTCTGTATATCTTTATGTATTGGCCATGCAATGGACTGGTCACCTGTCCAGAGTGACCTTGCCCTTGCCCAGAATGTTAGCTAGGATTGGCTCCAGCACCCCTCACAATCCAGATGGATAAGCGGTAGAAAATGAGAGAGAGACAGAGAGAGCGCTTTAATGCTCCTTTAATGCATTCTTGATCTCCAGATCAACCTGTCTTTGTGTTGGGTGACCAAAATACATATATGCTGTTGTCAACTTCAAACTGGGTGTATACAGAGTTAACTGAAGCCAATTCTGATTGGTGGGCAAAGAGGAGCACTCACTCTATTGCTCAGTAGGACTGTCTTACAAGGAGGAAATACAAGCTGTTGCTTTTTTTTTCTATTAAAAGAAAACCACCCCTGTTCAAAATCAAAATGCTAGACGAAATAAGTTATAATTAACTTTTTGGCTCAGTGACAACACCTCTGTAAACTGAACTCAAAGCCAAAGACAGAAATTTTAATTTGGGTAACAGCTGAAAAACTAGAAATTTTCCTCTCCATTCCTCTGCTCATTCTACCCCTCCACTCCATTCCTCCCCTCTCCCTCTGCCTCTCCCTCTCCTCTCCTCCTCTCCTCTCACCCACATCTCTGCTCCTTTCCCTCTCTCCCTCCCGTCCTCTTTCTCCTCCACTCCATTCCTCCTTCTGCTCCAATCTTCTCTCCTCTCCTCCTTGTAGTCTATTGCTCAAACTGGAAGAAGAAGCTTTTTTTCAAAGTTCTGTGAAGTAATTCTTCCGCATCTTGGAGTGAACATTAACCCAGCTGGAATTCTCTAATGCAAATGTAATGATTACTTCACAGAAATGTAGTGGAGTCAAAAGTACAATATTTGCCTTTTAGGTATATAAGAGTAAAAGTACAGCTTCCAAAAATTAAATCACTAAAGTACAGCTCCTCATATACTGTACTTAAGTACAGTATTTAAATACATTTTCTGTTACCGTGCACCACTGCATATGTATAATTGCAAGATACAACAAAAAGTCTCAAGGACCCATACCCTAACTTTAACAGGAAGTCAGCTTTTATCAACTGAAGTTTTTCACCTGAATTTGGCAATTTCCACTCCTTGTTCTTTAACAAACTTTTCCTACAGTTTTGATCCAAATGACTTAACATTCACTCAGTATCATCTCAAGACCTTGAAGATAAAAAATGATCAAAATGTTTTTCGTCTATTATACCTGCTGGGTGTGGCGGTGCGACAAGTTTTTGAGTGTGACCATAAAATAGGAATACGTCAATACTTAGACTCAGAGCAACACCTACTTCATACAGGAAGTCGTCTTCATATCGTAAACATCGTTCCATTTACATGATATACACAGGATGTGTTCTATGTGTTATACTAGCTCATAATGTACAACTGGTTGGTGTTCTCTAGTGCCACATAGTGGAAACTGACAAAATGTTGCACACAACACCCCTTTTGGTGAAACATTTCCAGTTTTAGGGTGATTTGGTGGGAGTGACTCCTGAGTGCTCCAAGTTGTCTGTTATTGGGTGCTTGCAGCTTTGATTTAAAATGTTTCTCTTGGATTCTCAGCTCATTGGGAACATCTATTATCCATTGAAAATGGAACGGTACTAAGGTTGAAACATGTCCGAGGATGTAGCTCATGTGTGCTTGGCATGCAGAGGGCCCCAGTTCAACCCCAGCCACAAGGCAAATCAGTGATAGAATTGTGCCAGTCCCAAGACCAGATAAATGGGTAGTGCTGCGAAAGGAAGGGCATTTGGCATAAAAACTGTGGCCAAATCAGTCATGCAAGTTACAAAAGCCAAAAGAGAGAGAGGAAAAAATTTGAGGTTAAAACATACAATATAGACATTATTTTTTTTCCCCTGTCTTTATTAGATTGGACAGCCTAAAGAGTAGTCAGTTTAGCCATCATTGCTTAGGTTTTTATTAGTTCTTGTTTCATTTTCGTCATTTGTTGAAAAACACCAAGACAAATGCCTAACTTGTTGCTCTGACTTAAAGACTGCCTGTTCTCTATTAATATTCTTTTTGTGAACATCATGTTATTTTTTGTTGGATATTTCACTAAAAATCCAATAATTATTTATAAAGAATGTTGTTCCCCCAAGGCAACGTTCACCCCTACACTTTCAGGTCATCTCTTTATCTCTCTCTCTCTCTCTCTCTCACACACACACACACACACACACACACACACGCTCACACACGCACACACACACACACACACACACACACAGTTACTGTATGCATGAAAAGAACATAAACAACATCATCTGTAATTAATGCAGTTGTTTCATTCCCCTCTACTACTTGTTGCTTTTTCCTTCCTGTACCTGTGTAAGTAAACAGTCTGGGCCTCTAGGCCACCGTTTCCATGAGCTCCATCCGTAGCCTGTAGCCTGATGTCCCACAAGACCAAAGGTGTGTTTGTGTGTGTGTGTGTGGCAGGACATACAGTACGTGTATGTTTACTGGGACCTGGAGGTTAAAAGTCTATTCAACCGCTGTGTGCTCATCCAGTGCTGTCCATACTGCTGAAGTGCCACTGAGCTTGTCTACACCCGCATTTGTGTACAGCAGCTCTAATTTTGTGAATTAATTTTAATTAGTAACACTGAAATGGATATTTTTACCAATTAAATGCATGTTATTCTGCATCAAAACTGATTAAAAAAAAAGCAACTTAAAGGTGACAGGACTCTGACCTAAATCTAAAATGATATATGTGATTAATCTAAAGTGACTAAAAAGTAACAAAGATTTTCTTTAGATTTACTTAAGTTACTACTATGTACTGCTGTAATCCAACTGTGGGAAACATGCTGAGAGGATGCTAGTACATTCAGACCTGATTACAAAGAAGCAGAAATACAACTGAACTGAATATCTGCTGAGCTGAGTTACATAGGGCCTCCGATGTAACTGAGATAACAGTTTGATCAATTGGACTGTCTGTTTTGCTCTGAGTGATCCATGTGGCTGAACATGCAGCACCAGGCATCACAGCAAGAAAGAACTGGCTGCTTCTGTTTTTACATGTGCCTGGTTTGCAGTAGTCTCAGTTGTGCGTTGCATCATAATTCATTAGTGACACCCTGCATGTCGCTACAACAACAGCACTGGGGATGCTGTAGCATGATTCAACAGATGTGACCCTGTGCAGGATGGTGGTGAACAGACTGACTGCACTCACTCCCTGATACAGATAAACGCTATAGGAAGAGGATTAAGTATTACACTGTTGTGATGTTTTATATGAAAATGACATAAATATGTTCTCACCTACATTTAACACCTGCCGCTGTTTACCGCCATTAATCAAGCTACAGGAAACACGGTTTCCTCCTTTTCCCTTGTTTCAGGGAAGCGTTGTTCCCCATGGCACCTTGGAGATCAGCTTCTTGACACATTCACACATAATTTTTTAAAAAACATTTATTTTATTTTACAGTTATTGTTTTTTTTTGGTTTTTTTTATAAGAGAAGTCCCAAGTGGTCATACAGTGATATGTTTTCTTTACTCTTAAAACACAGGGAATAAAATGTATGACTGTATGACGCCTCCGTACTTTATGGCACAGATTATTGACAAATTCTGCTCTTTACAGTATATTGTCCACCTGGTCCTTACTCAGAGTTTCTATCAGAGTTCTCTGAGTTTTGACTAGAGCTATTCTTCAATACAGATGTGCTGGTCTCATTTAGGGTGATTTAGTGCCCCCTTGTGGACATGCGGAATTAGCAGTTATTTTAGTTGAATGGTGGATCAAGCATGCAGTTCATCACTTCTCTGTTCTCGGTGGATATGGATTGAATATTTCTGTGAGTGCTACAGAGCAGTTATATTTTGTTTGTATTGTAAGTGTTGAATTGTTTAGCGTCAAATTCATTGTGTTTTAGTTGTTTTATGGGAAAATGTTAGATGGTTCAGTTGAACTAGTATGAAGCTAACAGGCTAAATGGCTAACACCACATAAGCAAAGCTACAGTGTTCTAGGCTGCTGTATTATTTTCTTTGTTCTATCTGGTTTATTTGAATTATTGTGTGGAATAATGGACACATGACTGCATTTAATGTTTTAATGTCTCCTTTGTTATTCTGTTTCAGTTTTACAGTTTGTACCATGAGACTGAAGGACTTTCAGTACAAGAAAGTACAAGAAAACATCACAGCCTTTGGTCGTTTTTGGATTTTGTTATCTATCTGTCTAGTTTGAAATCCACTGAATTGATTTCATCTGTTATTCTGTCCTCGTCTAACATTCCACTGTCAATGTTCATGTACATGATGACAGTAACAGCCTTAGTTCTGCATTTTATTGATTTTTAGACTAAATTGGTTTTTCCTTGCAGGCAGCATCGCAGTGTAGTGGTTAGCACAGTAAGAATAGAAACCCCCAAAATAAGAAGGTCGTGGGTTCGGTTCCCGGCCTGGGTCCTTTCTGTGCGGAGTTTGCATGTTCTCCCCATATCTGCGTGGGTTTCCTCCGGCTATTCTGGTTTCCTCCCACCGTCCAAACACATGCATGTGTTGGTTAACTGGTGAGTCTAAATTGTCAGTAGGTCTGAATACGAGCTTGAGTGGTTGTTTGTCTCTGTGTGTTGGCCCTGTGATGGCCCTCGCCCGGAACGTTGGCGGTGATTGGCTCCAGCACCCCCTGCAACTCGGAAACGGAAATACGGTAGAAGATGGATGGATGGCTTTTCCTTGCATGTGAAGAACCTACTAACTGTTTCAATCACACCCTTGATCCTGTCTTCACATTGAAATTGAGCAATTAACAACATTTCCCCACAACCCTCTCCTCCCCAACCACTACCTAATAACATTTGAGTTTACAATCATTGGCTGTACAGCATCTTAGAATAGATTCAGCTATAGTAGATGTTTATCTGATAATACTGTCGCTAAAATTAAGGAGAATATTCAGTCAACACTTGCTCCAATGCCATGTCTAAAATCAATAGAGGTTGTGATTAGCATCATGGCCTGACTGTGACACTGCTGCCCCTCTGGAAAAAAAATAAAAAATAAACAGGAGGTTGGCTCCATGTTATGACTCAAATTTGTGCCTCAAAGCATATGTCAGGGAAATCGTAAATTAAGCGACAATCCAGGCACCTAAAAGAATTTCATCTAGCCTGGAATAACGCTTTAAAACTTAAAAAGCTGTCTGCAACGCCAGAAGCTCCTATATTTAATATTAATATTTATTAGTAAAAGAAAACAAGAACAACGCAAGTACTGTAGCCAGGCTGAAAGAGAGTCATAGCAGGCACATAACTGGTATGCATGCGCGACAGAAATCAGGAATTAGTTACGTCAGTTATATCACTACGCGCCTTTACGTACCTGACAGTTAGGTTAGGCAACACCACACATCTCCATTTTACAGACACACACTATGGAGTAACCTACTACTGCTTAATATGTCAAAGAAACAACAGATATTAAGCAGCTTCTTTGGTGTTTTCGCAGCCAACAAAGAAACAGCCAATAATATTCTAAAGGCTTCAGACAATAGACTGGCTTCCATGCTCGTCCTGTTAGATCTTAATGCTACATTTGACACCAATGACCATGGAATTTATTACAGAGACTGGAACATGAAATTGGGATTAAGGCAACTGCACTAAACTGGTTTAAATCATATTCATCACATAAATTGCAGTTTTTTCATGTTAACAATGGCTCTTCTTCAAGTAATATAATTAATCATTGAGTTCCAAAGGTTTGGTACTTGGACCATCCCATTTCACCCTCTATATGCTTTCTTTAGGCAACATCATCAGGAAGCACAGCATCAAGTTTCATTGCTACTCAGATGACAGTATAATCAATCAGCGATGGGAATAACAGCGTTACTTTTTTCAGTAATGACTAATCTAATTGATTACTCTTCCCATCTTTATAACGCCGTTACTGTTACTGCCAAAAAATGCAGCGCGTTACTACAATTGAAGCTGTTTTTTTTCATATGACCAACTAGATCTCTGAGCTGAGAGGCAAAGACTTTTTTACTCTTCTTCTTTGGTTATCGGGAACGAGACAGTCGCATAAATGATGACGATTGGCTGAGGTAGAGTCAAATTTCATGGTAAGCCAACTGTGGGTGGGTGTTGTTTACAGAAATTTGAAAGCACGCATAGTTGGACGCACAACAACCGACACAAGTGAGTCAGTCAACGAGAAACAGGAATGGCGAGCCCAAATAATCCAAAAGTAGCCTTCTCTAAATGGAAGTGTAGCCATTACTTTTCCCTCCAAGAAATTAAAGGAACAAATGAAATCGCGAAATGCACATTATGCCCTGGACAAAAGTGCCCCTCCACGTCGTGTCAAGTAATTCAAACTTACTCAAATTGAACATGCACATATATTTTAAGTTCTGTTATAGAGGGGTGGAGATGGGGTCCACATTCAGACACCTTTGAGCATTTAAAATTTACTTTAAAGTAACACAATAGTTACTTTCCGTAGTAACTAGTTACTTTTATAATTTGTAATGGAGTAACTAATTTAGTTGCTTTTTGGGAGAAGTAACTAGTAACTGTAACTTATTACTTTTTAAAAGTAACTTGCCCAACACTGCTATCAATGAAGCCAAATGAAACTAATCAGCTAATAAGACTTCAGACATGTCTTAAAGACATAAAGGCCTTGAAGTACTGGAATTTTATACCGAAACTCAGAGAAACTGATTACTTTGGCCTCCATTTCCACTGTTAGGAATCTTGGCATAATTTTTGACCAGTACCTGTTTTTTGTCCCTCATATAAAACAGGTCCCCAGGAAAGCCTTCTTTCTGCATAATATTGCGAAAACCAGAAACATCCTGTCTCAAGATGATGTAAAAAAATTTGTCATTGCATTTTTTACCTCTAAATTGGACTACTGTAATTGGCTACTATCTGGATGTCCCAACAATTCTGTGAAAGGCCTTAAGTTGATCCAGAATGCTGATGAATGTTATTGGAAATAAAAAAACAGATCACATTTCTCGTCTGCTACCTTGTACCTAGACTGCAGACATGTCTTGAAGACATAAAAGTCTGGATGACCTGTAACTTTTTACTTCTAAATTCTGACAAAACTGAAGTTATTGTACTTGGCCCAAAGCACCTCAGAGAAACCCTATCTAATCATCTAAGTGATCGTCTCAGTGATCATCTCAGTCTGGATGGCATTACTTTGGCTTCCAGCTCCACTGTAAGAAACCTTGGAGTAACTTTTGACCAGGACATGTCCTTTGTCCCTCACATAAAACAAGTCACTAGGGCAGCTTTCTTCTACCTGAGAGACATTAGGAAAATCAGAAATATCCTGTCTCAAGAGGATGCAGAAAAACTATTCTCTGAAAATTTCTGAAAGGCCTTCGGTTGATTCAGAATGCTGCTGCACGAATATTAACAGGAAGTAGGACAAGTCATCACATCTCTCCTGTTTTAGCTTCTCTTCATTGGCTTTCGGTAAAATTCGGAGTAGAATTTAAATCCTTCTCCTAACATTCAAAGCTCTAAATGACCAAACTCCATCATATCTCAGAGAGCTCATAGTTCCTTATTGTCCCAAGAGGTCACTTCGCTCTCTGGTTTTAAGGGGGAACTGTCTCACATCTGTCAATATCATGCTTAAAACCTTCCTTTATGACGAAAGTTATGACAGTTAAAAGTTAAAGTTTAATTACTCCTCAGTTATGCTGCTATAGGCCTAGACTGCTAGGGGATGCACTGAGCACCCCCCCGCCCATCTCATCCATGTTCCTGGCCAACTCCTGCTGTAACAGTTTCTATTAGGTATCATTAGGTAAGGTACATTTAGTGTTACCAGACATTATATCTGTATACATCTTACATCTATATTATAGTAGAGTATATTTATACCTGCATTTTTATCATACTCTCTCTCATCCTGCTCTCGTTCTCCCTCTATCCCCCCTCCCCCATCTCTCACCTCTTTCTCTCTCTCTCTCAACCCAGCCAGTTAAGGCAGATGGCTGCCCTCCCTGAGCCTGGTTCTGTCTGAAGTTTCTCCCTCTTAAAGGAGGTTTTTCCCTCCACTGTCACCAAATGTTTGCTCATGGAGGGATATGTTGGGTCTCTTTAAATAAATCTTTAAAGAGTTTTGTCTAGACCTGATCTATATTGAAAGTGCCTTGGTGTAACTTTGTTATGATTTGGCGCAGTAAAATTTTTTTTTATTTGATTTGAATAATCATTTTTTAAAAAGTACCTAGTGACTTTGCCATACATGGCGTGGAATCCAAAATACTTCCACGTGCTTCTAAAATGTTTTGTTGTTTTGATTTTCCACTCACCCACTTCCGCTCACTATTATATAGTTTATAAGAAAACGACGTTAACATTGGCTTGGTTTAGTAATGGGTCAATATGGCCCAGGGCATGCAATAGGTCAAGTTGATAGTGAACTTTTAAAGTCACAAAAAAAGTGTTTCAAATGGTCTGCTATGCTAATAAAGACTGCAGACTACATTTTGAACAGGTCATTACAATTCGAATACAAGATTTTCACCCCTTGTTTAAATGAATATTCGAATTTCAAACAAATGTGTCGTAACATCTTATACATTCAACAATGTTGTAACACTGCAGAGGCACCACGGCCCAAAGATTGTATCCCATGTTTGTACAGGATCATGTGTTTTTGGTAGAAAAACAGCATTACAGTGAAAATATAATGTAAAAACATAATTACAACTAAAATCACAATATCAGCCAAAGTTTAAAACCTCTGGGCTGTAACAATCATCATGAGACTGAGGTACAAACACACATACATACACACACGCACAGAAACACAATAATCCAATCACCTTGTGTCTCCCAGACACTTCAGTGTTGGTCAATGTCAGGTTCGATTCCCAGGCACAAAATGTGATGTCCCATTGGCTCTGTAGCATCTGATGACCAGAGACACAATAGTTAACACTAGAAACTCAGAGCTGCTGCTGTCTGCTCAATGTGTGTGTGTGTGTGTGTGTGTGTGTGTGTGTGGGGGAGGGGGGGGGGGGTCTATCAGCTTGTCATCCTGGTGTTTCACCACATTTTCCCAGCAGCTAATGAGACACTCACAGCCTTCATTTGGAGGAGATCACAGCATGCCATCAGTCACATGTTAACACACACACAAACACACACACTTACACATACATAGACACATTCATACATACAGTGAAAGTCAAACTAAAGTTTTACAAATCTCAAATGACTCTGATGACAACAAAAAACCTCCTTTGTTTCCTGATGTTATCACATGTAAACTAAGTTCCGTCTGATCGGAATACACTGAACTAGGACTGAGGACTGAGCTGGACCCATGAGAGTCTGAAGAACCTAAGCTTAAGCAGCTCTGTGGATAACAATAGCAAGAACCTTGTGAGCCCAATCCATCTGGCAAAGCCTCTCAAACTCTCATCTGCCCCTGAAATTATCACAGCCTTTACCTGCACTTGGGTGCCACCATTTCGTATTTTGGCATCAGTCAAAGCTCTGGGCGGGGATTTATTAGAGGAATCTCACATCCACTGGCTTCCCTGTTTTCCCTGTTTCCCTTGTGATGGTCTCACTCATATTTAGGGAATGCCCACATGCGTGTGTGATTTCACTTGCCAGCTCATGTTGGGTCACATCATGAAGAATTGATGAATCCTGCCAATTTTGGCCTGAGCTGTTCTTTCATTCCATCACTTTGACTCGGCTCCTCTAGGACTCCCATCTCTCCAGAGATCTACATAGAAACCCTTTGGACTCTTATAATCTTGAGTGAAGTGGCAGGAAAAGCACAGCATCCTTCACTCCACTAGTTCCTACCAGCACCACCTGTTTCCCTTACCCTGTCCATCCCTCTGCACCTTGTCTGTCCTTTGCTCCTCCCTATATTCACTGAGATGTAGCACTGCCCTCCCTGCCACACAAAGGTCATTTCACTTAATAAAGATCAACAAACTAGCTTCCAGGGAGGGCTGGTGATTGTCACACACACACACACACACACACATAAATGATAAAATATTTAGCAACCAGACTATAAGTGCATCAATCTCATAAAAAGTTGACACACCTTGTGGTGTTAAACTATGAGGACAAATGCAGACAAAAAAAAATAAAAAATAGGTGAATGAATGAAGTTTAAATCACTCTTTGAGGACACAAACTGGTAAGAAATGAGTCGCAAAGGTAGCAACAAAAGACACAAGCTAATGCTTGAAAAAACTAGACAAGGTATCAACACAAATCACAAGGCTAAGCTTGACACAAAAGATCAAAGTATCATCATATCACGATGAACTGGACCAGGACAAAGGGGGCTGCAGACTATATATACAGAAGGTAATGGGGAACAGGTGAACACAGTTAAGGGAAAGACAGTCAGACTGGCACAAGAGGAAGGACAAGCAAACTGAAACACAAGGAGAGAAGGAATTTCAAAATAAAGCAGGAAATGATGAAAACACTGTCACAAGACAACAGTTTCAGGACTTAACATTTTTGATCAGGACATGACTTTTGTCCCTCACATAAAACAAGTGTCAAGGATGGCCTTCTTCCAGCTGCATAATATTGCTAAAGCTAGCAGTTTTTTAAAAGGATTAAAACTTCTTGCCACGCTAACTTTGTGTTAACATTACAAATTCTGCTTCACTCTTACAAATGCCATGATGTTGGTTAAAATAAATATCAATAATGATGGACTCTGTGCAAGTGTCGCTGTAAGCGTGTTGCGTCATTTCCGGTCACTGGTGGTTGTGCTCTGTGTTACCTTGTGTGCTGTCTCTGCTATTCTTTGCTATTCACCTTGATTACTCGACAGTAAGCTCAGAATAGAATTTAAAATCCGTCTCCTAACATATAAAGCTCTTAATGGCCAAGCTCCATCATATCTCAGAGAGCTCATAGTTCCTTACTGTCATAGTATGCCACTCCGCTCTCTAGATGGAGGTTTACTTGTGGTCCTTAGAGTCTCCAAGAGTAAATCAGGAGGCAGATTTTTCAGTTTTCAGGCTCCTCTTCTGTGGAACCAACTTCCAGTATCGGTCCGGGGGGCAGACTCTTTAGCAATTTTCAAGACCAGGCTTAAAAGCTTTCTGTATGACAGAGCTTATCGTTAAAAAGTTAAAGTTCATTTACTCTTTAGCTATGCTGCTATAGGCCTAGACTGCTGGGGGAAGCACTGAGCACCTCCCACTCCCTCTTTCCCTCTCCCTCTCCCTCTCTCCCTCTCCCTCTCTCTCTCTCCCTCTCCCACTCCCTCTGTCTCTGTCTCTCTCTCTCTCCCCCTTGCATGCACCGACATATCAATAACTATGTTTTATCTGAAGTCCCTGCTTCTCCCAGTTCTGAGCATATCTAACTATTTACTAACCATGTTTTGGTGAATCATCGGCACCCCATGTTCCTGCAACTGCTCCCATATCTTCATGAACTCCATACAGCATCATTTCTATGAACTTCATGCAGCATCATATGTTCCTGCCTGCACCGGTATTGCATTACCCCTCCTCCTGCTCTCATTCTCTACATACTCTCTCCAACTTTGCCCCCCTGTGTGTCTCTCTCTCTCAACCCAACCGGTCGAGGCAGATGGCCGCCCCCCCTGAGCCTGGTTCTGCTCGAGGTTTTTGCCTCTTAAAGGAAGTTTTTCCTTGCCACTGTCGCCAAGTGCTTGCTCATTGGGGGATCTGTTGAGTCTCTTTAAATAATTTTAAGAGTTTGGTGTAGACCTGCTCTAATGTAAAGTGCCTTGATGTAACTTTGTTATGATTTGGCACTATATAAATAAATCTGATTTGATTTGATTTGATTTGAACAGAAATATGTCAAGATAAGTGAGCCAAACCTGGATGAATTTTTGAATGCAAGTAAGACAATCACACATTTGAAATCCAAAAACTGCAACAAAACAACTGTTTTGTTTTCTTTTGGTCTGTCTGATTCTTCTCACTGCAATATTTAGAATTTGACTACGCTACCTATTTACACCTTTGCTGTCAGGGTAACAGATTTCTCATTTAAGCTATTCACAACTTGAAATCTTGAATATTCCGTATGAATATATAAAGCTCTGTTTGTTTTATTATAGCATTCATCTAGTTCTCCAACTCTCAGTGAAGGCATCAGAGTTTATGATGAGACAGGGACTGAAGTGGATGCAAGTGTCTTCGAAGAGGTGGTGCTACATCCTAATGCTAGTGTATTCACAATCAAACTGGACAATGATACACATGATTTTGTTAAATTTTATTTATTTATTTATTTATTGCTTTGATCCGTGTATGTGCACCCCTGTTCAAGTAATGTCGCCTAGAAGTACATCTTTTGTATGCAATGAACCATAATATCATTACATCTGCCTGCTGAGTAAAAAACTTTAGAGCCTCCTATATGTAACTATTTCATAAAAATATGCTTAAATTATTTTACTAGTTATTTATTACTGAATGAATGGAAGAAATTACCAAAATTAGTAGTTATATTTGCAGTCAGCTAGTGCTTTGCCTACAAGTTACTCTAGGTTTTGGCGGCTTCATCAGTCTGTGATTCAGGTGAGAAAGTTATGTTGACCAAGGAGGACAGCCATTGCAGATGGAAAATGTATAGAGAAGCCAAACATTTCAGTTATTGTGTAATTGTGTCATTTATTATGACAACTTCTCATTAGTGGGAGAGCAATTCAAATTTGTCTTCTGGCAAGTAGTAGGTGTTTATCCTTGTATTACCACCTATGATCAGCAATATATTTAAACATTGGTGCAAGTTGCATCATCAGGATTTTCAATTTCTTACTAGCAACAGAGCTGAAAAATTATTATACTGGTGCATTTCTCAAATTTTTTGAGTGTTAATGTACTGCTACTTCTCCCATAACTCTCCAAGTCCACTCTAGCAGAGATTATTAGAATTTTTCTCTGTGAGAAAAGTGAAATTGAGAAATACTTCCCCCCTTCTGTGGAAGTCTGGTAAACAGGATGAAGCCTGTCCACCCAATACACACACATAGCCTGTCTTTAGTATAAAAAGGCATGTCACATTCTGTAATGTTGGATCTGTCTCTGTTTACATTGTTAGTAGGGTCGCTGTGAATAAAGAGATTCCCCATCTGACACCTGTGTTTCGACCATCTGATTCCTCTTTTAAACCACCTCTTTCTGCCACAACAATGTCTTGAGCTTTAACCAGACTGGGTTTTGTCCTGTGTCCTTAAAAGTCAATAAACCTCATTCATATTTGCAGACAGTTGAATATTGCATATTATTCATTGAATTAATATAAAACTTTAACAATAAGAATCTGTGTTTCTGTGTGTGTGTGTGCATCAGTGCGTATCTGCCAAATGACAGCTTCAGAGAGAGAGAGGGAGGGAGAGGCTGAGTTCCATTCAGTGTCGATGCTCTAACATAAAGCCTTTATAGTTGTGCATGACAGATTGAAAGGAAGCAAGGGATGATGGGATGAACAAGTGACAGAGAAAACAAGTGAGAGACTGAGAGGGACAGAACAAAAGAAAGAGGGTGGGAGGCTTTCACTAAGACTCTGACAATAACAAACAGACTTCACTATAAGCCAAGCTGAGGAGCAGTGGATTCTGGGTAAATGAAAAAAAGTAAACTCAGCAACAAACCTTGGTTCTCTGTGATGACGCCTCAAATGACAAGGCTGCAGTTGTTAAGAGCGACTGGTCAGCTCAATGTTATTGATTGTTACCATGGTAACAGTGGTCTCAACACTGGCCAACCCGGCACTGCACTGCCACCCCACTCCCTGAGACAGGAAACTTCTAACCAGGAAAGGAAAATGGCAGCTAGTATTGAGCACACCATACCCTGAGCACATTTTATATCAGGGGCGATATTCTGTGAGGTAGTCCAGAGTTAGGTCACCCCTTTATAACTGAGCTGAGGTCAGAGGTGAATTCAGACCTGTGACCCTGTCTGTGAGAATTAATCCAGGAATCCGTCACTTGTTGTTTCCTATGGACACACTGAGCTTCCACGGAGTTAAACTCTATTTCCTGTACTTCCACAGAGAGGCAGCTGCTTATTGTTGGCCCTCTGGGTTTGAGTGGATGATGGTGACACCCACCGACCAACAGCTGATTTACAGCTCAGACTGAGCTCTGGGGGCCCCTAAGATGGGGAGTCACAGACAAGTTTTCACTCTGTCCATGTTTCAACACATTACTTCATCTACTGTCCTGAAACTGTAGACTTTAATGAGTGTTTTTGAAGAAAGGTCATTGATCTCACAAAGCACCATTTTGGATCCATCCACTAATGATGGCACACAATCTAATGTCTTTAAGAATAAAATGTTAAGGAATTAGAAAAGGTCAAAGCTCAGCTTTACTGTGACATCATAACATTCGGCAGAAATACAGCCTGTGACCAGGGGGAGATGACATTAGTTTTTCTTATTTGGACTTATATATTTTAGTATTTTTTAGCTGCGACTTTTCTTTCCTGATTTCTAAGAGTAAGTTATTTATCCAACGTATGGGAAATTTCTTGTTACAGCAGCAACCATAGATATAGAAGAAGAGAAAGAAGATATAAGAATATAAACAAATATATACAAAGTATAAAATAAAATACAAAAACCAAAAAATATAAAGTGGCAGTGGTAAAGATAAGGTGACTGTGAGAAGACAAACTCTCCTCTAGTGCAAAAAATGAGATGTAAATGTAATATGTAATTAGTCCGGAGTGCAGATTTTTATTACAGCGACAGAGAGGTGTTATAAAGTCTGATTACTATTGGGATGAATGATCTGCGGTAGCACTCCCTCTTGCACCGCGGGTGCAGCAGTCTGTTGCTGAAGGAGCTGCTTAGTTCTCCCACAGTGTCACGAAGGAGGTTGGAGTCCTATCGGATTTGCTGTTTCTGCTCAGAGCATATGATGGTGGCAGCAGAGTGCACAACAAGCTGTCTGTCAAACCTATTCAGTCTCCTTGGCCTTCTGATACTCCTGTTTTGTTTCCAATCAAAATGTCTTTGATTTACTTGTTTATGATCGGCAGTTCTTTTTTAAAATCAAAGATTCTGTGATTGAGCATTTCATTAGAAAATATACTCATACCCTCCCCCACCACTCCTCTCAACAATTCCTGTGTACCTGCACCACACACCTGTACGATACCCATGAGGAAGCGTTCGGGGATAGAGGGAAAGCACAGTGGAAGAGTTGCGAAAATACAAGCTGACCTGCATTCTCTAAAGAAATTCAATCCTAGTTTCCTTGTGGTGATTGTATGGTAATTTCAGTTCCTTACATTTGATCTACTTGAAATAACCCACTTCCCTTTTCCTCACCAGGATGTCAGATCCTTTTAGGTTTTTAATTGTGATGTCTAAACCTTTTAACACCAACATACAAAACCCTGCAGGATACCTCCGGTGTGGACCACACCCCAGGGAGTCGGCACCGACACCTATAGCAGACCAGAGGGTGTGAAAACACACCTTTGGGTTGGGGCGCGTTCCTCAAGTATAAATGTTCTTTCCCCATGGGTCTTTCTTCATTTTTACTGCTTGTGTGATGATTGACCTTTTCTTTGCAAAAAAAAAAACTTGTCGGCCGGCAGAAGTCTCTATTTCATCCTTCACCAGCAGCAGAGAATTTTCACAACGTGATCTACTGTCAAATACAGCATCTTCTTGATCAACCACAACAGCTGTTTTGTATTTGGAATCATTTTAAATCTCTTTGAGCTAGTTTTTATAGTTTCATCATCAAAACCATCAACTTGACCTGAATGTTTAAAGATGTTTTTTTCTTTTTAATCATTAATTAACACGTACATTACAAACCTGACCAATGTGACTTTATCTCTACGTTATGTACCACAGACTTTCAAGATTGCAGTTATTAAACCTCTTCTCAAAAAAACTAATCTTGATTGGGATGCTTTGGCTAATTATAGACCCATATCTAACCTCCCACGACTCATAAAATAAGGTCCTTGGGTCTGAGTCTCTCGTTCACATGTCACATGACAGCTGCACATTCTCAGTGTAGAAATTAGTAATTTGTTCACGACTCATAACTATGGGTCTTCAGGTCTTTTGTTCATTATTCACGTGGTTCCAGCAGTAACATGACCAATGCTGTTATTTGTCACGATCCATTCCGGTATCCTGCCAGCTTTTTCCACTCACCTCCACTCACCTGTCTGCTCCACCTTCCTCACCTGTTCCTCATCAGCTATCAACCCCGGATATAAGCACCCTTTTCAGACACTCCTTGCCAGATTGTTCTCGTGTTATGCCTGACTTTCCAGCACTCTTCAACGGACTGTCCTCCTGTTTTCTGATTGGCTCGTCCCTGACCATCGCTCTTTGTCTCTGCCCCAGTAAACCTACCCGCCTTCAGTCCCTGACTCCGAGTTCTGCCTGCCTGTTTTCGGATCTTCGTCTGCTTGTGGCTGAGTGGCTCCCCACTGACTCCGGATCAGCCATTTTCTCAGGTTGTGTCTGCTCTGCTGCTGGGTTTCCTGCTGCTGACGCAACCCAGTTCACAGTACCCAGTCTACAGCCTTCCAACAGGGAGTTTCCCTTTTCTACCCTCTCCAGTATCCCTCTCTCCGAACACACTATTGGGCTTAGTGGAGATCTGGACTTTTGGACTGTTGCTACTGCTGTACCCCTGTGGGTTGCGTGTTTGTCTGGGAAACGGAAGAGCAGGGTGCAATTCCCCATGGACCCATACCCTGAACTGTGTGTTTCTGTCTGTGCTGCCTCTGTTTGGATTATTGAGTTCATTAAAGACTGTAAAAACATACAGGTGTGTTTTGTGCTGCTATTGGGTCCAACCTATACCCGTTTCAGTTATTACAGGTGAGGAGAGCTATCTGACGTTAACTTTCATGCTAACGTTAGCTATGTAGCTATGGGATGGATGTTTAATTTACCTTTCCGTTGGAACAAATTCATACACTACGGGTCTTCAGTGACCAGGTAGGCTAAAGTGAACAGCCATCAGAGAATGAGAATTTTTTAATGATAGGTGGAGCGCTCTCCTATGGGCAAATTAAGTAATCAGTAATTTTAACTTCAGTAGGCTATGGCTCAAAAGGGTGCTCACTAGTTTAACAAAAGCAAACTTGTGTATTATATGGCAAGTAAAGCAAACCGTGTTGCTCTTCGGTGTTTGAAAGCCATGCTTTTTCAGTCATTACTCAAATGACAGCTCCAGCACCACACTGGTTCCAATGAACGAAATGAACGAATTACTTGAAAAAAGATTTGTTCATTTTACTGAACAAGATTAAAAGACCTGAGTCAGTAAAGAGATCCGAACTTCCCATCACTAGTCTATACTTGGATGCATTCTTTTCACCCTCTATATTCCTCTTTAGGCATAACATCATCAGGAATCACTGCATCAATTTTCAAATCTACGCAGATGACACCCAACTGAATTTATTGATGAAGCTGAACGAGGCTTATCAGCTACTCAGACTTCAGACATCTCTTTAAAGGCATGACGGCCTTGATGACCTGGAACTTTTTACGTCTAAATTCAGACAACACTGAAGTTATTGTACTAGGTTCTAAGCACCTTAGAGAAACATTATCATGTTAACACTCTGGATGGAATTACTTTGGTTTCAGTTCATCTGTTAGGAATCTTGGAGTCATTTTTGACAAGGACATGTCCTTTGTCCCTAACATAAAACATATCAAGGACAACTTTTTTTTTTTTGCCTTCACGATATTGTGAAAAACAGAAACATGCTGTCTCAAGACGGCGCAGAGAGCCTAGTCCATACATTTGTTACCTCTAGACTGGACTACTGTAATTCATTACTATGTGGATGTCCAAAAAATTTTTAGAAAAGCCTTTGGTTCCACGAATATTAACAGGAACTTGAGAAAGAGATCACATTTCTTCAGTCTTAGCTTCTCTTAATTGGCTTCCACTAAAATTCAGAATAACATTTAAAATCCTTTTCCTAACATAAAAAGCTCTTATTGACCAAACATCATATCTTAGAGCTCATCATTCCTTATTGTCTCAGTAAGCCACTTCGCTCCCTAGATGTAGGTTTAGTTGTGGTTCCTAGAGTCTCCAGATTCAAGAGGCAGATCTTTCAGCTATCAGGCTCCACTTCTATGGAACCAGTGCCTGTTTTTGTTTGAGACATGCTCTATCTGTAAAGTACCTTGAAGTAACTGTTATTATTTGACTGACTGATCTCCGACTGAATTCCAGATGATCTGATTAAAGCATGCAAACTTCAAACAGATAGAGAAATAATAAATCTCTCTGAGGGATCATCAGAAATACCAGAGTGTGTGTCTGTAACTCAGTGTTGTGGTACTGACCATGTGCTGAGAACAAAGGGAAGCATACAGACACATCAAAAGCCTGATAAGAGTTGAGTCAAGGACAAAGGATCAAAAGGATTCTTTGAAAATCATGCCAAGATGCTCAGCAGGTAAGGGCATGGCTAAGCCTGGGTCAGGTAGACACAGCGGCACCCATTGGTCAGAGGCACCATAAACTCTGGTCACGGGACTGCAGACGCTCCAAAAAGATAAAAGGGAGAAGCAGCAGGGAATCGCTTTTTCCCCAGCGAGCTCAGTCTGTGTACATCAAGGTCCCTACCCCAGCAGCTGTAAGGGAGCACCTTTAAAGCGTCACTTCCCCCCCTTCTTTGCTCAAGACACAGTCTGCAACTCACAGGACAAGAAGGACCGTTTCCTCACATACCTGTAAGAATGACCATAATCACGGCTGGATGATGCAGCAAAAGAATCGTTGAGTGTCACAGATGAGGTCTTTTATTGATATGTCTCCAGCACATGGTGAGCCTCCTCCACAGCAACCAGCATCAACCAACACTGATGACAAAATGGCACCGTATATATATGGTGACTCTCCAATTGAATAAGGAAGAATCCATTTACAATTCTCACACGCTCACATTCTCCTGACACACATTTTCTCTTTCCTAGTTACCCACATAATATTAATACTATATACATCGCGATATTAACAAATACACCCTCATCCACAATCCCAATACATTACTATAAATAAATACCCCTTCTTCCAATATCCCCACACTAATTACTACTTGGGTGCTCCCCAAAAATGGTGCCTGTTGCCTGGGTAAGCCTTTTGCCCGAACACCCTTGAGAAAAAGAGATTGGTGAGTACCATTTCACACAAACACACACACACACACACTCTACAGTTCCCAATGTACTAACAGTTATGGCACAACATATACACTGCTCAAAAAAATAAAGGGAACACTAAAATAACACATCTTAGACCTGAATGAATGAAATATTCTTATTAAATACTTTGTTCTTTACATAGTTGAATGTGCTGACAACAAAATCACACAAAAATTATCAATGGAAATCAAATTTATTAACCCATGGAGGTCTGGATTTGGAGTCACACTCAAAATTAAAGTGGAAAAACACACTACAGGCTGATCCAACTTTGATGTAAAAACAAGTCAAAATGAGGCTCAGTAGTGTGTGTGGCCTCCACATGCCCGTATGACCTCCCTACAACGGCTGGGCATGCTCCTGATGAGGTGGCGGATGGTCTCCTGAGGGATCTCCTCACAGACCTGGACTAAAGCATCCGCCAACTCCTGGACAGTCTGTGGTGTGTTGGTGGATGGAGCGAGACATGATGTCCCAGATGTGCTCAACTGGATTCAGCTCTGGGGAACGGGCGGGCCAGTCCATAGCATCAATGCCTTCGTCTTGCAGGAACTCCTGACACACTCCAGCCACATGAGGTTTAGCATTGTCTTGCATTAGGAGGAACCCAGGGCCAACCGCACCAGCATATGGTTTCACAATGGGTCTGAGGATCTAATCTCAGTACCTAATGGCAGTCAGGCTAACTCTGGCAAGCACATGGGGGGCTGTACGGCCCCCCCAAAGAAGTGCCACCCCACACCATTACTGACCCACTGCCAAACCGGTCATGCTGGAGGATGTTGCAGGCAGCAGAACGTTCTCCACGGCGTCTCCAGACTCTGTCACGTCCGTCACATGTGCTCAGTGTGAACCTGCTTTCATCTGTGAAGAGCACAGGGCACCAGTGGCGAATTTGCCAATCTTGGTGTTCTCTGGCAAATGCCAAACGTCCTGCACGGTGTTGGGCTTTAAGCACAACCCCCACCTGTGGACGTTGGGCCCTCATACCACCCTCATGGAGTCTGTTTCTGACCGTTTGAGCAGACACATGCACATTTGTGGCCTGCTGGAGGTCCTTTTGCAGGGCTCTGGCAGTGCTTCTCTTGTTCCTCCTTGCACAAAGGCGGAGGTAGCGGTCCTGCTGCTGGGTTGTTGCCCTCCTACGGCCTCCTCCACGTCTCCTGATGTACTGGCCTGTCTCCTGGTAGCGCCTCCATTCTCTGGACACTACGCTGACAGACACAGCAAACCTTCTTGCCACAGCTCGCATTGATGTGCCATCCTGAATGAGCTGCACTACCTGAGCCACTTGTGTGGGTTGTAGACTCCGTCTCATGCTACCACTAGAGTGAAAGCACCACCAGCATTCAAAAGTGACCAAAACATCAGCCAGAAAGCATAGGAACTGAGAAGTGGTCTGTGGTCACCACCTGCAGAACCATTCCTTTATTGGGGGTGTCTTGCTAATTGCCTATAATTTCCACCTGTTGTCTATTCCATTTGCACAACAGCATGTGAAATTGATTGTCAATCAGTGTTGCTTCCTAAGTGGACAGTTTGATTTCACAGAAGTGTGACTGACTTGGAGTTACATTGTGTTGTTTAAGTGTTCCCTTTATTTTTTTGAGCAGTGTATATTAAATTGTGTCACTACTTCACATTAGTTCATCTTAGTGCTTCAATTACCACACAAATGCATCTCATGTCCCTCTCTTGCAGGTGGAACCATGTTGCTATCACAGCACCTACCAGCACAGTTAAGATTTTAAAAGGAAAATAAATATAGAAAACAGTCAGTAAATATGATATCTATATCAAATGTGCAAATCCAATATATATCACCCCGCTTCAAACTCCAGGAATGAAGTGCTTTTTGTTTTATTTTTCTCTTCAATGTCTCCATTTAGATCTAAAAGAGATTGGACCACAGCCACGCCTATCTCCAACTTAAGAAGGACTGCACCAAGAGCCGTTCTTCGGCCGGGTCAACCCAAATTAAGACTAATAGTGTCTGGGCAGAGCTGTTAGCATATACTTTGTATTTATAAATCCCGGCAGTATTCTGATTGTGGTTAGATGGACCACCGCCTCCACAAAGTGAAACAAGCATTGCATTGTTGCTTGTTGTGTGGACAAATGAAAGTTGCCATGTCAGACAGACCGCCGCGTCTTCATCAGGTCTCACACGGCGACCGAGAGTGTCCATCATTGATCTGCGGATCTCTTGGCCGTAACTCCACGGGGAGCGGATTGTAATTTCACCTGTTGAAAGGGGCGCACTTGATCAGCTCATCGAGCCTGCATCTAGTGCTGCATGGTGAAAGGGAGCAGGCCCACATCTCCAGGTGTTACCAAGGGTCTCGATTCCCATAGGGTCACATTCCCCTTTGTTCTACCTCTTATATTGCTTTCCTATCTTTTCTTTAGCGCCGGTCACCCCGACTTCCCCACATATACATATAAACCTAAATACCAGCATTGCTGGAACAAACACTTGTGTTGGCTTTTGGGCTCTGTGGGGACCCGGGTGGCACACACCACAGGGGCCGGGTCATAAAACCCTAGACCATCTCGACATCACTGTAGCCTCCCTTTTCAGAGTGTTGTCCGCCATCCTGGTCGGCCATCTTGGTCGGCCATCTTGGCCCACCATTTTGTGCTGTGATTTAATTGTTTGTTCTTCACGAACCTTGATGGTTTATTGATGTTTTTGTTAAATAAATAGTCCCAATTGAAGTGGTTGTCTTATGTCTTTATTAAGTTGTCTAAGTTGTCACAAAGTTAATGACGCCCTGTGTGAGGCTGTATCACAACATGTGTCACGCTGAATTAAACTGTGTTAATTCTGTATATGAGAGGACAGGACATTATGTTATCAGTGGTGCAACCATTTTTTCACCCAAAATGTGTTTTAAATCCTTTTAGGTTTTTACTTTAGTTTTAAGGCACTTTGACCTATTACAAAACAAAGTGCTAAAAAGTGACTGACTGCACTGATTGAAAATGGAAATAAAAACCCGAACTGAGTGCAGATAGTTTCTCCTCAGATCTGATTGAACTGAAACGCTAAATCAAGAATCAGAAAGGCGTAAACAATGAGATCAAATCTGTGTGGCAGCCAAGTAATGATCTCAAGTGATATCATCTGGGTCAGCGTCAGTTCAGTCAACAACAATAATAAGTAAGCAGTCCATGTAAAAAAAAACAAAAAAGAGAAGCAGAGGCAGTGAAAGAGAGGGACACAGTGACAGCGAGCATGAAGGGGGGGGGGGGGACTCGGTAGAGGAATGGAGAGAGAACAACAACAGGAGACTAGAAAATGTGATGGAAAATACAAACAAAACATACAGTGATTGCAACCTGGTAGCACTAAATGTGCATTGGTAAATATTAGCTGTAGGGGAGACGAAGAGGTTACAATGGGAAATGAGTAGTAGTGTGTAATGATAGCTAAAAGTAATTGTTGCAGCAGCAGGTACTGAGCAGGAACATGGAGCAGAGATGATTCAACACCTGTAGGACGGGGACAGGAAGAGAGAGGACAGGAGGGACAAAACACAGACTACAGGAAGAAACAAAGTTAGTGACATGATTTTGTAATGTACATGGATGAGTGGGGGAGAGGGAGAGAGAGAGAAAGAGAGAGAGAGGAGGAGAGTGAGAGGTATTCAGTGCAACCCTCGGCAGTCAAGGCCTATAGCAGCACAACTAAAAAAAAAAAAAAGAGTAATTAAATCTCAAATTTTTAACTGAGGCTTTGTCTTAAAGGAGTGTTTTAAGCCTGATCTTGAAAGCTGTGAGTCCGGCCCCCGGACCGATACTGGGAGTTGATTCCATAGAAGAGGAGCCTGATAGCTGAAAATTCTGCCTCCTAATTTACTCTTGGAGACTCTAGGAACCACAAGTAAAGCTCCATCTAGAGAGCGGAGTGGCCTACTAGGACAGTAAGGAACTATGAGCACTCTGAGATATGATGGAGCTTGGTCATTAAGACTTTTGTATGTTTAGAGAAGAATTTTAAATTCTATTATGAATTTTACTGGGAGCCAATGCAGAGAAGCTAAAACAGGAGAAATGTGATCTGTTAATATTCGTGCAGCAGCATTCTGAATCCACTGAAGGCTTTTCAGAGAATTGTTGGGACATCCTGATAGATAATTACAGTAGCTTAGTCTAGAGGTAAAAAATGGATGGACTAGTTGTTCTGCATTCTCTTGAGACAGGATGTTTCTGATCATTGCAATATTGCATAGGCGAAATAAGGCTGTCCTAGAGACTTGTTTTATATGAGGCACAAAGGACATGTCCCGGTCAAAATTGACTCCAAGATTCCTAACAGTGGAACTGGGGGCCAAACTAATGCCTTCCAGACAATGCTTCTCCAGGGTGTTTAGGGCCAATGGCTGAGTTCATAAATATAAAGTTGCAAGTCATCCAGGTCTTTATGTTTGAACCATTGTTAACATGAACAAAGTGATATCGATCTGATAATTATGATTTGATCCAAATTAATGGGGCTCCTTTTATCACATTTTAATGTTTCAGCCATTGATGTTTAGCCCTTAATGTCACACTCTCCTCCACACCCCCTTTTTAAGTAACAAAGTCCTTCTTCATCTTAGCACTTCGGACCAGAAAGGAATAACCCTAACCCTAACCCTAACACACAGATTTATTTGAGACTTTTGGAATAAGAAATACAAATTTTCTCCAGTACCTACAGGTGATCAAGACAATTAAGAGGAAAATTCCAATGCTCCAGAATTTGTCATTAACATCAGAAAGCTCTTGCCAAAACAGAAGAAAAAACTCTCTAAAATATATAATTTACTCTCAAGCACCCATTTTATGCATCTACCAATATCGAAATGGGAAGCAGATACAGATCTGTACAGCACTTCTGGTCATTGGTAACACAGAAACTCTCCTCCATCTTGGACTGCAGAATCCCACTAACCCCTAACTTTTGCCTTATTTGTGACCTGACAACAACCAATTTACCTTACCATCTATCCCAATCTCTTCTTGTAGCTCTAGCCATTGCCAAGAAAACAGTTTGTGTTAACTGGAAAAATAAACTGTCTCTTAAAATCTCCTAGTGGTTGAACTTCCTTGCAAAATATATATAATTGGAGAAAATATCTGCTACCTGAAAAAAAACCAATTGACTTTCTTTACAAAAAATGGGCAGCATTCATTGACTTTCGAAACCTCAATCTGCATCTTGACCATGCCTGCTAGCATATGCCTTCTAAAGTGATAACTCCTGTTTATGGCAATGTTTTTATTACCCTCCTCATCCAGGATCACAATGGCAGATCCCCGGACCACAGCAGCTTGAGCATGCATTAGGGATTGTTGGGTTTGAAAAGGGTGCATTTGGTTACCATCTATAATTCCTAATAATCAGAGATAGTCAATTAACAATGTGGGGCACCACCTGGAAACTGGGACCAATAACCAAACTGTAAATGTTGCCTCATAAACAGTTGTTCAATTAGAGGAAATATCAGCACCACTAGGTGAACAGTGAAGGTGTGAAATCCGAGCTCTGACTCTCTCAATCAGCCACCTGTCACAATAAAATATGCACAATAATGACAAGAATAAATTAATAAATAAATTAATAAATACTATACTACCAACAAACGCTAAGCAAAATACATAAAGACAGTAGCAGTGTAAAGGTAAACAAGTAAACTACAGTGTGTGCATGTATATATGCGTGTTTGTGTGTGTGGGTGCGTGTGTCAAGATGGCATGGCTCCTGAGGAAGGTTACGTCACACGTAAACAAACGGCAGAGCTGCCGCAAGGTTCCGGTTAACAATAGCAGACAGCGCCAACTGGCAGTTGGAGGCGTTTCTGCACACGCACAAATCTGATAGTAGATAATGAAGGGGGAAGGCGGTGCTATACCCGCATTATCTGGTGATCGGATGTGCGGAGCGAACCGTGCGCGATTGAATGGACATGTAGGTTTGCGGGTGCGTGTGTAGTATGTGTTAGTAAGAGAGAGAGGAAAGCAAGAAGAAGGGAGACCAACTCTCGGTCCTGCGACCGTGAGAGGAGAGCAGCGGTTGCCTTGACTACAGAGAGCGAGCGTATGGACGGTAGTCTGTAACCCGTTTGGTTGTGGACTGACAAAGCAACTTGCTTTTCACTCATGGTGGTGCAAACACAAAAGTAATAATAATCCCGAAAAGGATTACGCAAATAGTTTAGCGTGGTGAACACAAACTAAACAGGCAGCAACTTAAAAATACTCCTCAGAGTACAGAAGATGGCGGACTCGGCGGTCCATTAAAACACACAACAGTAACTGAGCACTAAGCTCATGAAACACACAAATCTAACATCTCTGTCCAGACAACCTCTTACTAGTGTCACTCTCCGACCGAACCAGTGTGTGTGTATAAGTCTGTCAGTTTGATCCAGCAGCGGGTCCTCCGGTGCGTGGTGCTGATGGCCCTGGTTTCTCGGCGGGGCAGCGATGAAACACCTGGTGGTCGACTCAAACAGTAGACAATGGGGCGTAGAAGTTATCCGCGTCTCCGTGAAGAAACTCTTTCTTCCTTCTGCAGGTAATAACTGAAAGGTCACTGGGTTGCAAGCAGCTGACTCTCACAGACCTGGAAAAGTCTTCAGGCGAACACGGGTCGGGTCTCGTCTCTTCCAGCGAGGGTGAAACTCCCAAAAGGGCGAGTAAGCATGCGTGTATAGGTCACTTTTGTCGGTGATCTAGCTGGTCGAAAAGGCGGAGCCAGTGGAGGGAGGCCAAGACTGGTGTGATGTGGTCGCGCTTTTTCTTGCCCGAGAGAAGATTCTGAATGAGCTGAAGGCGGTTGAGAGAGGACTGGTCCAAGCCAACGTACGAGGAGTTACAATAATCTAACCTACCTGTAACGAAGGCATGGATAACCTTTTCAAGGTCGATCTTAGAAAAATAGGACTTGGTCTTGGCTAAAAGACGGAGTTGGAAAAAGTTTGTTTTAACAACAGTACTGATCTGCTTATCAAATTTAAAATGGCTGTCAAAAATCACCCCAAGGTTCCTTACACAGGACTGAATGTTGGAACTCAGGGGGCCCAGGATATCAGCAGAGCAGGCTGTGGAAGTGTTTCCTCCAAACAGGATAGTCTCTGTCTTGGATTCATTAAGATTTAGAAAATTAGCGCTCATCCATGATTTAACATCACTCAAACAATCAAATAATGGCTGCATTGAGTCCTTGCCTATCGACCTTAGTGGCAGGTAAATCTGGGCATCGTCCGCAAAGCAATGAAAAGGAATTTGATGCTTTCGAAAAACACCACCAAGGGGCAACATATACAAAATGAGAAAGAATAGGGCCTAGGATGGAGCCTTGAGGGACCACATCTGAAGAAAAGTGACCCAATTGCACAGAAAAGCTCCACTCTTTAAGGCTGGACCTGAACCAGCTGAGGGCAGAGCCTGTAATGCCCACACACTGCTCGAGACGATGCAGCAGGATCGCATGGTCCACTGTGTCAAAGGCGGTTTGAAGCCAGACTGAAACTTTTCATGGATGGATTGGGAGTTTCACCCTCGCTGGGCTAAAAAAAATTTCAGCTGGATGTACGCTGCTCTCTCTAAAACCTTGGATAAAAAGGGAAGCTGGGATATGGGCCTAAAATTTGAAAGGATGGAGGGATCAAGGTTTTTCTTTTTGATTAAAGGTTTCACCACAGCATGTTTAAGGGCTAGAGGGACACAGCCTGAGCTAAGACTGGTGTTGATCAGCAGCAGAATACTAGCTCCAACTGAGTCAAAAACTTCTCTGAAGAGATGAGGTGGAATGGTGTCTAAGGGGCAGTTTGTAGGACGCAGATGGTTGACTATAAAGGCCTATCTCAAATCCTGCTCCTTCTCTGTGCTCTGCTACCCTCGACCAGTTCAAGCCTAACACCTGAGTGAGCTGGTCTGAGGACATTTTTTTGATAAAAAATTGTATAAAGTTATAACAGGGAGTAGGCGTTGGCACAAGAGGGGAGACATCACTAGGATTAATAAGAGAGTTCAGAACATTGAACAAGACCCAAGGCTTATGGCTATTATTTGTGACTAGGGTAGAGAAGTAGGCCGTTTTGGCAGCTTTGACAGCTCTCTGATAGTCAGACAGGCAGCCATGAAGAATTTGTTGAGATACAATAAGATTATCTTTTTTCCATTTTCTCTCAGCACGTCTACATGCGCATTTGAGAGTGCGCATTGATTCATTTAACTATGGCTGTGAGAGTGGTTTAGTGCACCTTGACCTAAGAGGAGTGACACAGTCCAAGATTTCTGTGTATGTGGAGTTGAAAACAGACAGAATCTCATCAGTATTAAGAGCACATTTTTCATCAAGTGTACACAACAAGGAATCATTAAAAATAGCGGAAAACTGTTTGGCAGTCAAAGGGTTAATGGCACGCCGGTGGCACTCGGGGGCAGTTGGTTTACCCACTGAACACGGAAGCGTCAAGGTGAACAACACAGGTAGATGATCGGAGATACACATAGTTGTACAGATTTCATTAATAGAGACAGACAATCCATAAGACAACATAAGACCTAAAATACCCCCCTTTTCATGAGTCGGGCCAGATATGCACTGGGTAAAATCAAAAGAATCAATCAGGTTTAGAAAGTCCTTTCCGCAACAAACGTGAGTATTAAAATCACCGGAGATTAAAATATGGTCGTATTTCACCACGATCCCGGACAGAAAGTCCGCAAAGTCATTTATAAAGTCCTTGTTGTATTTTGGTGGACGATATACAACGGCGCAAAGGACGGGAAATGACAGGTTCAGTTCAAAAAGCTGCAGCTCAAAGCTGCAATAGCTCGTCACAGGCTGGGACAAACGGTGTGTGAACCGATTTGGTTCCCCATTGGAATTCCTGTTCTCGAAAAGCCATGTTAACTGACGCCGCCCACAGGACCAACCCAGAACAACTGGTTCTACGGAAAGCAAAGTGGTACACAATGATTGACGATTTGCGTGAGATTGCAGCGAAAATCAGATTTCCCTATTGGTTTGATCATTAGTTATTTCATTCGGTACTGCCAGTCATTGTTTTTGATGGAAAACAGTTAATGGTATATTTGTGATTTCTTAGCTCCGAGTTCACGTCTGTTGATTTATTTATAATTTTTAATGAATAAATAAATACCATGCTTTGTTGTTGAATTGTTATTGTGTCTATGCAACAGTTTAACTTGTTGATCATCACAATGACAATTATGTAGGCCTATAGCCTATTTTCTGGGCATGTCGTGCAAGAGATAACATAATGGGTGGGCTTTCAGGAATAAAATTGTTTAAGTGTTCAGTGAATGGATCCTTGATTTTCGTATAAATCATGCATCTACTTGGAACTAACCTAGGGCATAACCTAATTCCCAACCCAGTTTTTCAAGGGCACAAAGTTGATAAATTCAGGTGGCCAGGATGCGCGTTTGTCACGTGAATGTATGTTCATGCTGGTAAAATGAATAAACTTATGTTCAACGAGCCCTTGAATAATAAAAAATATGGACGCTATCTGGTGGGTGTTTCCAAGGAGCAGAAATATATCATTCGCAGGCGCTCCGCCCGTTTCCAAACGAATGGTAAGCAATAGTAACACTATACATCAAAAATAATGTCATCAATCTGTCAGTTGAGCATGCTAACCAGTAAGCCAGCAGCCCATTTCGAAACGACTAACTAGTGTAAGTGATCCGGCAGTGACGTTTACTTAACGTATGCTACTCTCGCACAGCTAGGCTAGCTGGCATCCATTTACACAAAGATTGACAATGAATGGTCTAACAAATGCATTCTCAATTTATTGTTCTAATGTAATAAATATCAGTAACCTACACATTGGTTTGTCACATTTCGCTTTCCGTTCACCCAGCTGTGTTTCTATTTGCGTTTCTTCCTTACGTACGTATGGTAACATAGCAACTACGCACGACTCAGCAGTAAAAGGGAACAGGAACTTGGGGGGAACCAAATCGGTTGACACAATGGCACTGAATTTTGGATTTAAACACAGAGGCTATGCCGCCGCCACTGCCCATGGTATGGGGCGAGCTAAAGAAAAAACAGTCAGGAGGAAGGAGTTCACGTTCCGTCATACACATAATATCCAGTTTGCGGGAGGTGAAGAAGTCATTTAAAAGTAAAGTTTTATTAGCCACTGACCTAGCTAATGCTCAATGCTAGAGCTAATGCTCTAGGGCCATGCTCAAATTTAGCTCTGGGCCGGCTGATGACCCACCGCCAATTTAAATAGCGGGCAGGAGGAGCAAGTCTGAGGCGTGGATCGGTCAAATAAGAGGCTGAAAGGTAAGTCTTGAGTCTGACAAGCACACCGGCATGTTTTCCCCATCTTCTAGTGCGCTTTCTTTGGGGAAGTGGACAAGACAGCCGGTGTTGGTATTCCGTGCCGGCGGAGCGTGACCTCTGACAGCGCCCCCTTCGGGGAGAGACACAGGGCAGTCGGTGCAGGTGATCGGGAATATCTGCCAACACAGGAGGAAGTGTTTGCCGATCAAACAATGAGCGATCAGACAGCAATAAAGTCTCAGATGAAGCTCTGATTTTGAAGAGAGCTTGGTGATCATATACCATTAGAGCAGACACATCTCGGTAGGTATAAAACAGCAGGAGCAGGGCAGCAGCAAACAAAACAGTGAGGGGCTTGCCTACACGGGTGCCATCTTTGATTCTTCAAGAAGCTGGAACACTCCCAACTTTAGCGGCATTCCCTGTTTGCTGCTGTCGGTTGTCAGGGTGGAGGTGGCCATTCCTCCTTTCTGGTGTTGCCAGCATGCCAGGGCTGGGGGGGCTTGTGGTGGGCGGAGTCTCTGTGTATCTGGGGACGGGGCACGGGCCCTCCCAGGGCGTGAGTGGGGCTGGCGGTGCCTTTCAACTGCATGCCTGTGTTGGTTTGCGGTTGGCTGCCGGGGCAGCTGGCGCGCCCCTGTCGCTGCACTGCGCTGGGGAGCGGGGCCCCCAGGGAATCTGGAAGCCCCCCCCAACCACACCCCGTGTGCCCTGGGGACCAGGCCCTCACTTGCCTGCCCGGTCCTCCTTGGTTGGGTGGAACATGGGGCTTGTGGCCTGGGGACCCTACGGTGGACAGTTCAGTTGGGTGCCCGGGCTCTTCTTGGGCCTTGTGTCTAGGCTTTGTCTCCTGGTGCTGTGTGGTGATGGATCCATAGCATGGCGGCTCCCTGATTTCCTTCTCCCGCAGTCTCCTCGGTTTGTGTGTGTCGGGGGCGCGGGTCCAGCACCCTGTGGCACTACAGCCCCCCGTCCCTGCAGCCCTTCACCGGTGTCCGCCCGTGGGGGCATTGCTGGGGCTCCTGGGTGGGTCTCTTTGGCCAGTGGGGTGCCTCCAGCTCATCTGGGGGATGGGAAGTGGGGTTCGGGCTGTGAGATGTTGGTGGTGGGTGTGGATAGCTGGGTAGTGGATGGGGAGTGTTGGGAGGCGGGGGGCCCTCCTGTCCCGCTCTGACGTATGCTTGCTTGGGCGGTTCAGTGGTACTGGCCGTTACCAGCCTGGAACACTGTAGGCTGCGGCGTCCTGTGTGGCTGCAGTGGCTCTCTGGGTTTGGTGCTGCTTGTGCTTCCGCACACAAGGTGGCGGGCCTGGGGAGCCTGGGCCACTGACCCAACCCTGGGCCCTAGTGATGGTCTCAATCATATTTAGGGAATGCCCACCTGCTTGTGTGGTTTCACTTGCCAGCCTGGGTTGGGTCATATCATGATGAACTGATGAATCCTGCCAAAAATAGGTTGAGATGTTCTTTCATTCCATCACTATGCACCCAATCTTTAACTCGGCTCCTCTACTGGGACACCTTCACCTACCTGGACTCCCATCTTTCCAGAGATCTACGCAGAAACCCTTTGGACTGTCATAATCCTGAGTGAGGTGAGGTGACAGGAAAAGCACAGCATCATTTTCTCAGTTATTTCCTACCAGCACCACCTGCTTCCCTTCCCCTGTCCATCCTTCTGCATCTTGTCTGTCCTTTGCTCCTCCCTATATTCACTGAGGTGTAACAACAAACTAGCTTCCAGGGAAGGCTGGTGATGGTCACATACACGCACTGAAATATAAAATATTTAGCTGCAAGATTATAAGTGCATCAATCTCATAAAAACTTGACACACCCTGTGGTATTAAACTATGAGGACAAATGCAGACAAAAAAAAAAAAAAAAAGAATTTTATGGTCAATGGTGTCAAAAGCAGCACTAAGATCTAACAGGACGAGTATGGAGGCCAGTCTGTTGTCTGAAGCCATTAGAATGTTGTTGGTAACTTTTACCAGTGCTGTTTCTTTTCTATTATTGTGGAGGTGGGCGTGGTTTGGGCTCCGACGGTAGGAGAGGGAGACAGGGCAGGGCCGGCTCTGCAGGACCAGCGCCAGGTAAGCGATTAAGGCCAGCTGTACTGAGGAGTACTAATGGGGCTCTTTTTACCTGCAGTAGGGAGGACAAGGAGGGCAGGGAGGACGCTCACCGCAGGGAAGAAGGAGCAAGGAATACACAACATATGTACATGGACTACGGCATATAAAAAGAGAATAAAATAAAAGGTCTTGCCGATATCTCAGTGGTGGTGTGGTCATTACTGGGGGAGAATCTGGGTGGCTTACGGCCACAATTAGGTACTGTAAAACCTGACTGAAACTCTTCAAATAAGCCATTCCTATGCAGATGTTCACATAATTGTGTTGCAACTGCGTCTTCGAGGATTTCAGAAATGAAAGGGAGGTTAGATATGGGTCTATAATTAGCCAAAGCATCTGGATCAAGATTAGGTTTTTTTAGCTGAGGTTTGATAACTGCAATCTTGAAAGTCTGTGGTATATAACGTAAAGATATAGTCATATTGGTCAGGTTTGGAATGTCCATAATTATTTAGGATAAAAAAACATCTTTAAACATTCTGGTCAAGTTGATGGTTTTGATGATGAAACTATAAAAGCTAGCTCAAAGAGATTTAATTTTCTGTGTACTGAGGAGGAGGAGAAACTGGTGTAGCAGCAGGTTGTCCTCCAATCAGAAGGTTGGTGGTTCGATCCCGAGCCCTTCATGATATTTATGTGATGCGCGCACACAGACACACACACGCGTTGATAGCCTTAAAAGGAGCTGATAGGTGATTCCAGGTGTTTTCTCTAATTATCTTCAACAGTGATGTTGGAGTCTGAACACAAGCTCTATTTATGAATAAATCTTCCTGCTGCATGCTGCATGGAAAAACATCTTTAAATGGCCTGGTAGGTACCGGGTCTAAAAGACAAGTTGATCATTTAAATGATGAGACTCAGAGAGTAGCTCAGAGAGATTTAAAGGTGAAAAAGATTCCAAATACAAAGCAGTGTTACAGTTGATTGGGAAGCTGCTGCATTTGATGGTGGACTACTGCCAATTGTAGGTAAAAAGCAGGTCAATTCTGGCTGGTTGTTATGATTTTATTAGTAAAAAGGCCATAAAATCATTGCTGAAGGATAATTGAAAAACTACAGCTAAAGGAATCAATGGTTCCACTTAGCTATGACTCTCTGTCAGCCTGGCTACAGTGCTGAAGCGAAACCTGGGGTTGTTCTTGTTTTCTTCTATCAGTGCTTAATAGTAGGAGCTTCTGGCAATTCAAAGAGGTTTTTTTATATGTTTTTAAGCTTTCTTTCCAGGCTAAGTAGAATTCATCTGCATTACTGGACCACCACCTCCTTTCTAATTTTCATGATGTCTGCTTTAAGGCACGAATTTGAGGGCTACGCCAAGATGCCAGCCTCCTCTGTTTCATTACTTTCTTCTTCAGAGGAGCCACAAAATCAAGATTTGAAGACAATGAGGCCATAGTGCTATTCACAAGGTCATCATTCTGTACAGGGGAGAAGTTCTCTGCTGATTTTAGAACTAGCAGTTTAGCAAATGATGTCTGTATATTTTCCTTAAATTTGGCCACAGCATTTTCAGATTGACATCTCTATAGCTGAATTTATTACCATATGCTTTGCAACCAATTACTGAAAACTCAAACCGGGTCATGTTATTAGGTAGTGGTCGGAGAGAAGAGGGTTGTGGAAAATATTATTAATTGCTCAATAATTTTAATGCCATATGTTAACAGAAGATCAAGGGTGTGATTGAAACAGTGAGTAGGTTCATTCACACACTGGGAAAAGTCAACTGAGTCCAGTAATGACTAAAATGCAGAACTAAGTCTGTCACTGACTACATCTACGTGAATATTGGCATCACCCACTGTGATGATTTTGTCTGCACAAATTATTAATTCTGATAGAAACTCTGAGTAAGGACCAGCATGACGATATACTGTAACTAGCAGAACTGATTATTCAGTTTTCCATTTTGAATGGGAGAGGTAAGGCTATCGAAAGACCTATAACCAGAGTTTGGCTGAGGATTGATTAATAAACTGTAATGAAATATTGCAGCCATCCCTCCTCCTCGACCTATGGTACGAGGAATATGAAAGTTAACATGAGTGGGGGGTGTAAATTAATTTATACTAACGTACTCATTCTAGGGCAGCACAGTGGTGTAGTGGTTAGCGCTGTCGCCCCACAATAGGAAGGTCACGGGTTCGGTTCCCGGCCTGGGTCCTTTTTGTGTGGAGTTTGCATGTTCTCCCCATGTCTGCATGGGTTTCCTCCAGGTACTCCGGTTTCCTCTCACCATCCAAAGACATGCATGGCTAGGTTAACTGGTGACTCTAAATTGTCCGTAGGTCTGAATGGAGTGTGAGGGGTTGGCATTGTGATGGACAGACAACCTGTCCAGGGTGTTCACCCTCTGACCTGGAAATGGAAAAGCAGTAGAAGATGGATGGATCTTATCTGAAATATTTTCACTCATTCATTTTTCCAGCTCCCCTAATAATGCGCACAGGTCTTCAATAAAATAACATTTTTAAAACCAAAGAAGTCAACGTTTCATGAGTAGAATTGAAATAGTATCATGAATTACATTTGTCTTTAACCTTCAGATTTAACAGTGACATTTTTAAGCATTAAAAATACACATGCACATTGCAAATGATTTAGTCCTTAAAGGAATAAAACAAATGTCCTTTTCAAGGAAATACTTTAAAAAATATATCTGACAGAGTTGACGTGGCATCTTCGGAGTTGACAAATTAAAATTGCAGGAATAATAAAGTGTTGTTAGACAACATCAGAACACACTTTTTAGGCTAAAATACTGTGATTTCTGTCACAGACATGTTTTGTCCCAGCTCTCAAGAATCACTGATGTTATGTAAATTATGTAAATTTTGGCCATAATGCTCAGCTGTAGGTGAACAGCAAACAAAATTAACACTTACTCATACACGTGACTGTACCTATGCAGTCCCCCATTAATACATACTCAAGCTTCATTGAGAGTCTCTAGTTAGTAACAGGATCCAATGTGGTCACAGTGTGATGAGTCAGTGTGGGAGAGTGACGACTTTGACAATCAAAAACCAAATCATAGCTGTTTGTGGGTGTGTGTTCATCTTGATTCAGACTGATGGGGAGAAGGCTGACAGGGTACTGTTGTTAACTGTTGTGTACCTTTAATTGTGAGTGTATCTCTGGATGGTGATCATGTAGATATTGTAGCAAATTGGATGTGTTGGACCCTTTGGCTGCAACTTTCTTTCAGCAGGTCCGGGTCATCCTTTTTATAACCAAAACACTTCCACACTAAAGATTTCAAGCAGCAATTTTTATTCTGCAAGTTTGTATTCTCTTAAAAAAAAAACAAAACCCTGTGCTTTCTGGGGAGTTTTGCTCTGGCTGCACAGGCTGCAGTGGAGGTTGCTCAACAGAAAATTACTATTAATGCCTGTCTTTTTCTGTGAACCTCATGATAATGACTTGTCTTTCTTTCTTTTTGAAATCTTGGTATTACTCAGCCCCTACAGTTGAATAATTGTAACATTTCAAATCGATTTAGACAGTAAAGAAAATGTAGCAGAAAGAGCTTTTCTTCCTTCTCTTCCTCCTCCTCTATCAGTCTCAACCCGACCCATTTAGTAATTGTTGGATCTTCCACTGATCCCGGTTATTTTTGCACATTAACTAGTCAAACTGCTGGAACATAGTTCATTAAGCTGCTTTATAAAAATGACAGATGATTTAGTTTGTGGGTCATCCTGATGATCAGAGGCTGTGTCTTATGTCTCTTGATATGGTGGGAAGTCCTCAGATGGTTTGTACCAGAGAAACACCCACAAGTCCAAAAACAACAGAACAAAGCTGAACCAGCTGAGCTGGTTTTAATATTTAGCTTGAAAAAAACCTTTTAATGACACACATACACACTGAGCAGGAAATACCTGAAGAAACCATCAGGACAATGGGAAAAGGAGGATAGCTGGCAGATCGTGGACTCTGACCAATGGCAATATATGCAGGCAGACTGGTGTGTGTGGGGTGTGTCACGTCTCAGCAGGTGCTGCATTGAAACTGAGCGCTGCAGTCTGTTTGGTCCAGTGCAAACAGTTTTGCACAATCATTATCATCATCATCCCTGACGGTTGTTTCTCTGCTGGAAAAAGGCCAATGAGAATGAACTCCATTGACGTTAATGTACTAAATCTGCTAATAACTCAGTGATTGGTCTGATGCAATAAATACAAATATTTTCTCTAGGGATGTGCCAAAAAATTGATTCATATAAAAATCGCGATTCTCATTTACTACAATTCAGAATCGATTTAAAATGTCCCAAAATTGATTTTAAAAAATAAAACAAATCCGCAGGCTGTCTGCCTCCATTTTGTACGTGGGACGTCCTGACGTCACCACGCAGCCGGTTCTGGAACATACGCATAAGCGGTAAGCACCAAAACAAGGAGGAAATTACAATAATGGAGGAAAGAGAGATTCAACCGGCCCCGTCCTCGTTGAAGGCAAAGATTTTGGCTTATTTTGGATTTTACCGAATGCCCGGGAAGACTGAGCTTGACATGAGCTTCACAGTGTGCATGGTTTGCAAAATGAGGATTAAGCACTTCAGGGAAAAAAAGACACTTTTATTTTTGTTACTTAAGCAATATGGGATATTGCTTTTATGTAACAGTTGCAACAATTCCATCTAAGCATGGATACATGTTTGAAACTTAATAAATGTGAAAAAAACACTTTAATGTCTCCATTTGTCATTCTGTCTTGCAAATCAGACTGGAGTAGATCATGAGGATTCTTTGCACACCTATAGATTGAAGCAGAAATCATCAATCCAATGAATCGAATCGTGAGATAGTAAAAGATTCCCACCCCTAATTTTCTCTCATGAATCTTGATCATTTGCTTTTGCTCTTCAGTTCAGAGATTCTAATTAAACTGATCCATCTGGTTCCATTTCATGGTACAACCTCTGTAGGTCAGTAAGATTTAACTGGAGTTATTTCTCCATTATGTTACACAGAACAGAACAGAAACCATCTCCTGTTAGAGAAGAGACAGAGTTGACATATGAAATCACTAACTTCGAATAACTCTCCTCTCCTGTTCCCTTAGGAAACACAGGAAACACATGAGAGGACACATTTATAGCCTGTCAGTCAGAGACTGATGTAACGTGAAGGGGAAGAATAGAGTAGGTGGAAGGTGACATGAAAGGGGTGGGGACAAAGGATGGAATAGCAGGAAGAATGATTACGGTAATGAGGTAGGGTTTTTAAAACAAGATCGACATTTTCACAGTTTGTATTTTGCACTTATGTATCCAGTGGTTTCACATCTGGTGCGTGGACACACACTGGATGTGTCACATGGGTGTTGGGGCTGCAGAAGATCTTGGTTTCATTTTGGTGCCAATGTTAGGAGATCAGAACAGATACACAATCAGCTTTTTGCTTTGTGGCTGTGTCACACACCTGCAACAAAAGTATAGTTTCTGTGTCCAGCCTAAATCTGATCAATGTCAGAGGAATAAAAAATACAAATATATTTTGGCCTTTCTCAGCAGCATGTGGAGACCAAGTGTGTCAAAAACGAAATTCTAAATTCACAGAGAGATTGAATACTCAGGGATCCTGCAAACTCTGTGTGAACAGTCGGAGCAGCAATGACACAGCAGAGACAGCAGTGATGCAGCACCGTGAACACAAGCACGATTTCAGATCAGCAGCGGTGGCCAAGAAGAACACACTACGTAGCCAGTGTGTCTCCACCATAAGAGCCGGGAGGACATGGGCTCGTCTTCCACACAACCAAAGAGTTTTGAAACTAAAGCAGGGCCTGAAGTTTAAACAGAATAGACAGTAACACAGAAGTTTTGCCTTTGAAAACTTATATTAATTGTGTCGTCTTAGCCTCAGTGCAACACTTTGGTCAAGGCGGAGCTCAGCTGTCAGATGGATTCATTCTGACTTTACCCATAACAGCCGCTCTATACATGGTCGGTGTGTTCAGGTCAAATCGGGTTTATGACTACTTCAAAACTAATGAGCATGCAGCATGTTAACCTTGTTAGCATGCTAAGTTGCATAAGATAAGATAAGATAGTACTTTATTTATCCCACATATGGGAAATTTGTCGTTACAACAGCAACCACAGGTATAGAAAAAATACAATAGAAACAAGGAATGGAAGTACGAGAAAAATATGAAGTGGCAGCGATAATGATAAAGTGACAATAAGAAAAACTTTCAACTAGTGCAATAGTACAGAGTGCAGATTTTATTGCCACGACCAAGTGGTGTTATATAGTCTGATAGCTGCTGGAATGAATGACCTGCGGTTTGTGACTGGTTGTTTCAGTTTCTGATTGTGTTGGATATGGTGAAGTTTTTGATGACCATAGGTGTAAGTTTCCACTGTCACATCTGTGGGACAGACAAATTGTCCAGACACCCAGTGTGGGCACAGGAAATGCAATGATGTAAAAGAAAAAATAAATGGGCAGATAGATGAAGAAGTGTTTAAGGAAGAAGTATGTAAAGAGGAAAACTGGAGCAGCAGAGCATGATAGGAGAGATTATCAGAATAAGAAAATGAAGGAGGAGGTTGGGGAAGAAAAGACACCAATAAAAATAAAGAGGGAAGATCTGAAGAAAGAACAGGAGATTAAAACAAGATGAACAAAACATAAAAGCAGACTGAGAGAAAAGAGGAAAGCAGAGGGAAAATGGAAAACATGAAGCTGAGAAGAAGGTAAAAGAAAAGAGAGAAGGTATAAAATAAGGAGAAGAAGTGGGAAGTAAGGATGAAAATTAAAAAGGAGAGGGAGGGCAGCCAGTTCCGTACATGAGGCTTCTGCACCACTTCTACCCAGACCAACATCCATGCAGAACAGCCTGCACCACCTCAACTTAAAGGCTGTGTCTGGGTGTGTCCCATGAGAGCAATATGACAGAGGAGGCGGAGGAAGGATGGATAGTGAAAACAAGAATAGAAGATTTGTTGATAAAGGAAATACACCTTTATCTTTTCTGGTTTGGCACCCTTTGTATGCTCTTGTCCAGTCGTCTGGAAGCATGGGAGGAGATAAAGCGGAGGAAGGAAAGGAAGAAGATGGAAGGAGGCAGTGGTGGAGGAGAGAGAGTGCAGTGTGATAATGGAGGAAGAGAAGAGGAGAGGCTGAGAGATGGAGGCAAAAGAGGAAGGAGGGGTTTAATGAATAATCCATTAGCCAATAGAAAAGTGTTCAGATTTGAACATTAAATCACAGAAAATTCTCATCATTGTTGTGTCTAACTGCCATCAGAGGAGCAAAGAGAAAGAAAAAGAACACACTGTACCTCTTCAACTGAGGCATTTAAGAATGCAACTCTTATTATTTCTAAAATATTTCTTCTGGGACAGATAAGGTGCCTACTGGACCTCATTTACATTTCCTTTACAGTTTACTTCCTTTTACATTCCTGTAATGTAAAGGATCCCCTTCCCAGTTCTGCTGCTGCATTTGTGTCATACAGTCTTTCTTTCAGCAAGAGATGGAGGAAAGAGGGTAGTCAAATGGCCATGGAGACAGAGAGTTGGATGGAGGGAGGACTGGGCTTTCAGCTGCAGTAGGGAAAAGAAGGGAAGTCCCAGAAAAACTGCAGGGGGGTCAGAAGAAGGGAGAGGAAAAGCCCAGGGAAGCCCCACTGCAGTTACAAAAGCAGGAATGGGAGGAGGCGGACGAAGAAGAAGGGGAGGAGGAACAGGAGAAGGGGGAGAAGGAGGAGGAAAGGGTAAGGAGGGGGAACCCCCACTCTCCCCCCTTACACACACACACACACTTACAGCTGCAGCCGCTCTATCATTAACCTGCAGCCTCAGTCTGTTCTGCAGTAAGTCCCCACTCAGCCTGACTCCATCACAGAAACTCCATGTTTGTACATATGAAGGATCCATGGTCACTGTCTTTATTTCATTCATATTTTATCCAGAATTGTTTCCAAAAACACACTATTTCATGTATCGTACAGAGACATAAAATTGTGTGTTTTTGGCAATTAAGGAGAAGAACACACCCACACACACACACACACACACCCACTAACAGAGACACACCACTCAGTCACAGCAGAGTCTGACAGCTTACAGCCGCTGTCAGAAGGATGTGGACGTAAATCACTGAGGCTGCGCCAAGGCAGGAAAAGATGGAAAAAGACACAAGGAAACTGGAAAAAGCAAAGTCCTTTCAAGATAAAAGTGTAAAGGGATAAAACACATTGTATGATAATCTAACGAGACCACATCTGTTTTGGTTTCATATGCTCCTGCTGCTGATGATGATGATGATGATGTGAACAAGAGTCCAAAGTCTGAGAACAGCCTTATGAGAAACTGAAAAACTGCGCAGGCTTTTACTTTGAAAGTCCAACCAGATGTCATCATGCGCTTCTTTCCACCGACTTTACTTTGTTCTCTGCAGCTACTCTCACTACTACATCCTCACACACACACACACACACACACACACACACACACACACACACACACACAGCCAGTGACCAAAAACAATAACAGCCGATGACAGACAACAGCCAACCGACAGCCTCAGTAGAGAATCACTGCTACAGTCCCTCACACACAAGAACAGAAATTGACCAATGTGACCAATAGCAACACCTGACAACAACTAACAACAAGCAGTGGCCAAAACAACCGAGAAGACCAACCAACATCATTAACAGAGAATCACTTGTACAACCTCACACACACAATACACATTAGCAACACCCAACAAACCAAACCACACTAACAGCAGGCCATATTTAAAGTGTGTTTGTGTGTAACTGTATCATTGTGTATTACAGAGACAGTTCCCAGCCCTGGCATTGTATAGTTCGGTTGCTGCCTGGTTGTGCCCCCCCCCGGGGGCAGCGCCACCCCTAGGGGCAGAGTAACAGTGATTACTTTGGGGGGGGGGCAGGAGGCTCAATGCGGTCCGTGCTGCTCCACACACCCCCGCAACACGATCAGCAGTCCAGGCACGATCCTGAAAACTTCAGTGGAAATAGGAGGGGCAGACCCGGTCTGTCAGCACCACGGACCAGCAACAACATGGCCCAGTACCACGAGGATAAGCATGATCTCTGCATGAACAACACTAACATACACACACAGTAACACAACCGGAGCAGATATGTTTTACCTCCTGTTCCAGAGCCGAGTGATGAGCTCAGTGTCGTCTTATGCGGCTCGATGTCTCCGTCTCTGTGTCCCAGTTTCCCCGTGTCTCTGTCTTTGAACCTGTCTCCCTCCCTCACACTCAAACTGCGCGCACACGATCGTGCTCCCCTTCCCAATGGTACTTCATCACAGACACATCACACGCTGCGCGGGCGGCGGCCCAGGCGCGCGGTTTGTGCTCGAGGGCGCGGATGGATGGGGATGGGAGGAAAGGAAAAATGGAGAGAGAGAGACTAAAGTCATTAAAAAAGAAAAAGCAAAGATACGAGGGAAAAGGGAAAAGAGATAGGCATGGAAGAAGAAGAGGAAGAGTAAATGACTGACAGGGCTTAAAATTATTTACAGAAATTAGAGGAGAGATACTAAAAGAAAAAGAGGAATGAGGAAAAGAAGAGAAGTAGATGATAAGGGAAAGGAGAGAAGATAAGAGGAGATATGGGAAGCAAATAAAGAAGACAGAAAAGGAGTAGAAAATTGAATAAAGAAATGCAAGAGGAGAAAGGAAACAAGGACATGAGACTAATTAATAATACAATTACAGAGTGACAAAGAAAAGGAGAGGAGAGGAGATGAAAGAAAGGGGAGAGAGGATGGGAAGAGAGGTGAAGAAGAGGAGGAGATATACTACAGATGGAGAGGAGAGAACAAGAAAAGAAGGAGAGGAGTAGAAATGAGAGATCAGGAGCAGAGAGGGTGAGGAGAGGAGGAAGGGAGAGATGGAGGAGAGAGGGAAAGTAGGGGGAGGGGGTAATTTATCAAAGTATTGAACTAATCACTTATCCTGAAGCTGCTCCGCTGACCAAGCAGACAGGAAAAATTCAGTGAGTCTGAGAGTTGCTGAAGGCTTTAAATATGAGTCCCAGAGTTAATTGAGTGGACCCCTCTATTTCATTCACTCAGGAGTGCTAGGACTCATCCTTTTCTCTCCCCCCCCTCGTGTTTTCCCTGTTTGTGTGTGTGTGTGAGAGAGAGATTTCCACCAGCCAACCTGCGCTGCATTAAAGCCTGGGTCAGTTCTCCACCCATCGCCAGTTTGTTGTACTTGTTCATGTGAATTCTCATCAGTAGCCACATCTGGCTCATCCACCCTGTGCACCTTCCTCCATTGCCCCCCTGTCTGTCTGCCTGTCTTCCTTCCTCCCTTTCTGCCTGCAAGCCTGCCCACCTGTTTGCCTGCTTATCTGACTGTCTGCCTGCCCGATGGGTTTCCAACCTGCCACACACTCCCCTGAGTTTGATCCTGTTTCATTCCCATTAAAGCCTTTTTTCTCTTCCCCACCTTCTGAATGTCTGTGCCTGCTACTTGAGGTCCACTTTCTGTATCTCTGGGCTTAAGCCTAACAAGGAGCTGTGGTCACAGACACAGAAACACACACAAACACACAAGCACACATTTTGCTCTCCTGCTTCATGCAGACAAATGAAATGACATGACATGTGACAATGTGTCACATGATGTGATCGTAATCATATATTGTGGTGATAATGTAAACTAGCTCAGACAGTCTCTTTAAAAAAATGTTTATGATGAATCACATGTGGGAGGAGTCAACTCCAGACATGATCGTCACCTCAGAAGCCCAAAAACACCTGATCATACTGGAACTGACAGTGCCTTGGGAAGAGGGCATTGAGGAAGCCAAGGAGAGGAAGCGCGCCAAGTACCAGGAACAAGTGGAGGAGTGCCAAGTCAGCCGGATCAAATCTGTTAGAGAGCCCACTCGTCCCCACTGCCAGACCGCCACCACCTCCTCCACACTTCATCTCCGGTGAAACAGTATACACAGTCAAGAAACTGTTGGACGTCCGGTGACGGGGTCGAGGCAGAGAATACCCGGTGGATTGGGAGGGTTATGGACAGGAGGAACGTTCATGGGTCCCCTCCCGGGACATCCTAGACTCCCAGCTCATCACAGAATTCCACCAACGCAACCCTCAGGGTCCTGGGCCGCCAGGAGTCGGCCGTTGGGGGGATACTGTCAGGGTCTGTCAGTTTCCTGTTTTATTTTGATAAGTCTCTGTGTTTACTTCCTGCCCTGCGTAATCACCAGTCCCCGCCCTGATGTGTTTCACCTGTGTCTGATTAGCCCTTCCCTCCTGTGTGTATATAACCCGTGCTCCCTTGTGTGTCATTGCCAGATTGTCTTGTCTCCTAGAGCAGCATCCAGTGTTGTCTTTTAAGTATTCCCCGTGTCTGACCAGTTTGTTATTTGATTCCAAGTCTCTGCCTGTCGATTTTGTACCTTTGCCTGTTTTTGGACTGCCTACCTGGTTTTTGAGCTCACACCTTTTGCCTGCCAATTTTGTACCTCTGCCTGACTGCTGTACTGGTTTTGACCTCAGACAGAATGAAAGACCCTGAGAACTGAATCCCGATACCTGCATTTGTGTCCACCAGTTTCATTGTTCTGACACTAGGTGGCTTTGGTTAAAGAGGGCTCATCTGTGGGTAGCTGCTGGGATACAAGTCAGGGCCTGATCAACCCTGGCTGGGTCACCTGGGCAAGGGTGTATGTTATGAGACCTGAAACACCTTATGACCCCAGGGGTCCATTTCACCAAGCGGGTTCAACAAACTCTGAGTCTAACCCTGAACTCTGAGTTGATCTACTCTGAAATAGGAAACTCAGAGTTTTTTGGTTCCAGAACAGCAGATTTGAGTTAGTTTGATCAACTCGGAGTAGTTTCACATGGAGTTAAGCGCGTGCACCACAACTATAAAAAGACAGCATCAATGGAGCCCCGATTCGGCAAATCACCATGGCAACAGGGAATTCAGAGTAAACACAAGAAAATTGTGCTACAAAAAAGGACCAGACTCAGTGACTTACTCCCTCACCTTAACAACAACTTTGCGACCTGTCCTACGTGCCCTAAAGATAACCATATCTAACTAGCCCAGTGAGCAGTGATAACTAACATGTCTTTGGGGTCATCAGGTGGGAACCTCCTTTCACCAGTGTTTCATCTAGTTGGTCCCACGACACCTCCAGGAGGCTAGACAGTGATCACTGGCATCCCAAAGTCACCCCCCTAATGCCAGCTATCACCGCTCCTCACACCAAGACAACTATCTGAAACAGCACTACCGTCAACTACACTGATCTCTCACCAACTGCACCAGTAAAAGCGGGGTGGGGATACAGACCCTGGTTCGGGTAGGGGGGAGAAATAGAAGAGGTGGAGATAAAAGTAGAGATGGGATATGGACCCTGGTTCGGGTAGGGGGTAATGAAAGTATAGAGGGTGCAGGAGTTGGAGGACAAGATACACAAGATACACAAGATACACAAGACAAGATACACTAGCAGATTCACAAACAGACTCACCTAAACTGTCCTATAATCAAAGAAAGACATAACACAAGCCAAGTCAAACCAATACAAGCCAACTCACCTGGACTAACCACATGGTCTCAAAGAGGCTCACACAGGCCACACCCTCCACTTAAATACACTTCCTCTTCCTGCATTTCTTCCTTGCTTCTCTCAAGAGTCTGTCTATCCTAAGTGCACCCCCCGCTGGGCCCCCAGCTACTATTACTTCTTCTAATCCAAATCCACTCACTGGATCTTACTGCCTCATCTGACATTTCCTTCACTATTTTCCTCACACTCTGTCCCCTTCCTCCTAACTCCCTCAACAAAGAGACAACAGACCTTCCTACAAACCCTCTACATCCTACTTCCACTGGACAAATCCTAACTTTCCATCCTCACTGCTCAGCTTCAGCCCCTAAGTCTGCATACCTAAGCTTTTTTCTTTCATACGCTTCTACAATTGAATCCTCCCACGGCACAGTCAGCTCTATGAAATACACTCTCATTCTACTCCTAGACCACAAATTTATATCAGGCCTTTGTATGTACAGGCTATTTCCTGGGGAACAACAAGCTTTCCTCCTAAATCCACTTGCATCTCCCAGTCACTGGCATCCTCTAAGCTGCCTTGCCTCCTTTTTATCTTATTAACTTTCTCACCTTCTTGAACAAACTGAATTGCAACTCTCTTTTCCTTAGACCCTCCTAAATTTGCCTGCCTCCGTATATCTTCAATGCCTACAGCTAAGCTTTTTAAAACCTGGTTATGTCGCCACGTATACCGTCCTTGTGACAGACTAACCTTACAACCTGACAAGATGTCCTTTAGAGTTGCAGTACCTGAACACAATGAACATAGCGGGTCTCCATTTACCCAGAGTTTTAAGTTCTGGGGAGTTGGCAATACATCATATGTTGCCCCTATCAAAAATTTACTACTACTACTTTCCTCCATACTCCACAGCTCTTTCCAACTAAGCTTTTTCTTCACTACACCTTCCCAGTTCAACCACTGTCCCTGCTTAGCCTGAGCCACTGCTTTTGCACTCCTTAATATTTCCTCCTGCCTACGAACTTGCTCCACAACTACCTTCCTCTTCTCTTTGGTACCTGCTCTACTCCACACCGGTTTGCCTGGGCCAAGCCCCAAGCCTCCCTGGCCTGTTTGCACATTACCCACAATCTCTGTATGCCTAAGAGTTGCTTTCGCTTCCTGCACTGCCATTCTTGGATTCCATTTTCTCCCCTTGGTTGGGTTTGGAACCACCTTACTAACAACCACATCTTTACTCCCAGATAACAGGAGCTCTGTCCTAACCTTAGTACATTTAGGCCCAGTCCCAATACACCCCCTACCCCTACTTTTGAGCCCTACCCCTAAATTTTGCGTGTTCCCGCGTGGGTAGTGGTGTCCCGATTCCCTTTTTCACGTAGGGGTAGGGGGCGTAACGAGGGGTAGGGGGTATGAATCTAGCCCTTCAAAGAGAGGGTTTTCCGATGCTGACTTACCGAGGAAGGGCCAGTTCCGCGATCCCCAGAGACCGTGAGGATGTGGAGAAGTCGGAGAAAAAAAACACAAAAAATTCACAAGAGACAACAGACGTCAATGGTGTATTCTTCTCCATGTACCTCTTGGTTTATTTATCAACCGAAGCATGATGAATGGAAAAAAAAATGATCGCGACCGTAGACTCCATGTTTTTGTTTTTTTTTTATATATTGACAAAATTTACATTGACAGACAGAGTACGAACAGGGTGAGGGCGTTACATACGAAAATAAAATCATGCCGATTGAAATCTACATGAACCGTAGCCTCCATGTTGCTGCTGGGACTACGCAGTTGCTTGCCTGCCGAACGTAAACTACGCGGTGACATAGCAAGTGGTGTCCCAATTCCTAGGGAAGATTACAAAGCCCTACCCCTTGTGGCTTCCTTTTGAGGGTTAAGGGGTAGTGTCTGAAGGCTAGGGGTAGTGAGTAAGGGCTAGTGGTAGTGAGTAGGGTGAACATTGGGATTGGGCCTTAAACTCCTCCACTAGACTAGATACTGGGAGCTGAAGTATGCCTTTCCCATACAGTGCCACAGTACTTAAACATCTAGGAACACCTAGCCACTTCCTAATGTAAAAGCTTACTAATCTTTCCATTTTCTCTGCAGCAGATAATGGAATCTCATATACAGAAAGTGGCCACATCAACCTGGGAAATAATCCAAACTGCAAACACCACAGCTTCAACCCTCCTGGAAGCCTTGATTTATCTATTCTATCCAGTCCCTCAGCTACATCCTTTCGAAACTGCACTACCTGTTCTCTATAATGCAAGTCTGCCTTTTACCACCTACCTAGACTCTTTACTGATTTTTCCCTAATTATTGGAATTTCCTCTTCATCTATTACAAACTTTCGATCACTTAATCTCCCTCTACTTATTGAGATGCTTCTAGATTTACTAGGCTTGATTTTCATACTAGTCCACTTTAAGTTTTTATTAAGTCTCTCAAGTACCTTTTTCATACATGGCACTGTTGTAGTTACCAACATCATATCATCCATGTATGCCCTAATTGGTGTAAGGCGCATCCCATCTTGTCGCCTCTATCCACCTACAACCCACTTAGAAACCTGTGCACCTTTTTATTCTTTGTGTGGTTTGCTGTGGGAGTGTCTGTGTGGGTGTGGTGAATCAGGTGAGGAAGATCAGGGAAGCACTGCTCTATTTAAGCAGCAGACACACCAGGCTCTGTCTCTCTGTGGCTTGTTGAACTCTGTGTCCGGGTAACTGCACACTCGGTGTAACATACTTTACCTTTTTGTTTATGCAGAAACACTTTGTGAACATTAAATCTCTCTGTGGCTTGGTGAACTCTGTGTCCAGGTGTGCTTGGAGGGGGACCTGCAGACTTTGCCAAGGAGGAGGAATGGATTAGGTCTGAGCCAGTGGTCCATGACAGTCTGACCAAAACTCAGCACAACCTCAAGCATTGCTTGGCCTGCTGCATGGCTTTGCCACACAGACAACTGGAAGCAACAGACCCAATCTCCTCCATTGACTCTCCCTCCGCTTGGCCAATAGCACACCTGCACTTTAGAACATTCCCCCATTTTAACTAGTCTTTTTAATCTCTTTTGTAATAAATTTGCCTTTTAAAACTTAATCCTGACTCTGTGCACTTTGTCCACATTCTACTGGTTGGTCAGATAAAAGTAACCGGCATTTAAAATGCTGCACCTTCATCCATGGGATCGTTATCAAAAGGACATGCCATGTTAGTGAAAAAAGTTGCCTATTGGACTTCTAATATAGGCCTACTGACTGATTCTTTTTAAAGATTTTTTTAATAACAGACAGCAGAATTATGCTACGCCAAACTTGCCCGCTGACTGAATTAATGAGGAAATCAAATACCGTGTGTGTGAAAGAGGGCAGAGTCAGAGAGAAACTCGAGGTTCATTGCGGAAAAACCTGGTCCCGACCAGGTTAGGTTCATAGAGTCTGTTACTACAGTAACTGACCGAAAGCTTAAGTTACCTCTCTCTGGGAAACAGGCTAGAGTTACCCCACTTTCTCCTGTTTGAGTTACCTCCCTTTGTGAAACGGAAAACTCAGAGTTTCCCTCATTTCAGGGTTAACAGACTCAGAGTTTCCACCAAACCTGTTTTGTGAAACGGACCCCAGGTCACAACACTAATGATGCATCCCAGTGCATCCAGGAGATGTTTCTCGAATTCTTCATCTGCTTGTCTGATGTTGATTCTTCCTCTGCAGCTTCAGTGAAATAAACACAATCTTCACCCAGTAGCACATTCTTGTGTCATTACCCATGTTGGGCACATTACTTTAGAAAAGTAACTAGTTTCCAGGAAAGTAATTATTGCATGAGAACTTTTTTGTATATAACAGTATTTTTAAAAAATATGTAGATTTTTTTCCCTCCATTGGAACTTTAAATTCAATGGTTTAACTATTGATAATGAATACTGAATATTATATCTTTGTAAAATTAATGCAATGGATGCCTAACACAGTAAATGATTGCAAACTGGAAATTCAGACATTACAATTTTTTTTGTCAAACACTACCTTTCAATTGCCTCAGTTTGACATTGCTGCATGTGTCCTGGTTGTTTGTTTGTGTGTGAGTCTGCATGCGTGGGTGTGTGTTTGTGGATGTCTAGGTCTGCATGTGGACACCTGCCCACCTCTGCCTCCAGTTGGCTTACCATGAAGTATTCTACCTTAGCCAATCATCATCACTTACCATGCAGGTTCCCCCCTACCCAATAAAAATATAAATAACAACTTTGCAGCTCTTCTTAATTTGAGAGAGCTAGTGGTGAAAACAGTTCAATAAGCTCATTTATAATAACTTGGCCCTTTGTATTTGTCTGCGATGTAACCATGGAGGCAGTAATTAGTTAGATTATATGTAACACCATTTATTTTAATGCTGTTATCCTTATCACTGGTCCTAATGTAGGGGAAAGACAAGGTCCAGGGGCTTTGTCTCTGTTCAGACGTCAATATTAGAGCCAGGTCACCTGGGGGGTATTACACAAAAGTAGGATAAAGAAATCCAGAAATCCATAACTGAGCAAGCGCGGCTTGATCTAGTCTGGTCTGCGCATCCTAGCTTACTTGGTTGCACGTATGCCGAGCCAAGATGAAAAGGCACGGCTATGTAAAGCCAAGTGTAGATAGCTGGGATAAGTTCATGTTCACGGCCATAAACATATATACGTAGACGCCGCACTGAGCGCTGAGCTGTACGTCAACGTCGCCGCCATATTGGATGTGGCAAGCGTCGGCGCAGAGAAGATGCCTCATTCCTGTGCTGCGTGGAATTGTAGCAAATGTTGTACACCCCAAACCAAATCTGAGGGAATTACCTTTCACAGGTAAGACTTAACAATTACCTTTGATAGTATTTGGCGCATACTCTGCATTATTTGGCCATTTTAACATAGTTTTGAGAGTATAATTTGCCGATGTTGTGGAAAACACTATGTATTCCTGCGCATTCATTCATTCATTCTTTTCATTAATTTATTTTGATTTATTCTGCTCATGGTAGTATATATTTTCATCACAATATATACAGTTAATAATTTAACAACTCAGTTTACACATCCATAGTAGGAAAGGAACAGGTGGGAGAACAATCTGGTATGTTGCCCCTTATTCAGAACATAAACAATGAATTAGCGCGGTGAAACCTGCCTTCAAATGATGAAGTCTTCATTCTTATTTTATTATTTTGCCCCAAACATTTTTGTAAGATTGTTGTTAATTGCTTGGCTAACTCTTGTCGTACTACATAGGTTTCCGAAAGATAGCAACAGGAGGAAACAGTGGGAAGTAGCTCTCCGGAGGGATGGGTTCAATGCAAGCTCTGTGTGTGTGTACACACTATACATACAGCTATGAACACTATATACACAATGTACATAGCCTGTGTATTGTGTGTGAATAGTGTACATAGCCTGTTTATTGTGTGTGTGTGTATATAGTGTACATAGCTGTATGTATAGTGTACACTGTCTGTGCATTGTGTGTGTGTGTGTGTGTGTGTGTGTGTTTGTTGTATATAGCCTGTGTATTGTGTGTGAAAAATGACTATGATTTGTTAACTGAAAAATGGCTAAAATAGGCATCTGTAAAAATGAAAATTGTGTTATTTTGTTGGCAGAAAAATGGCTAAAATGTTTTATTTTGTTGCCTGAAAAGATAAGAGGATGTGTTTCTTTATTTTTAAGCCACACTTGATTCCTATTCCAATATATATATATAGCCTATATGTGTGTGTGTGATCAATAAAGTTCTTCTTTTAGTCATCTTAGAAGATTAAATACATTGTTTTTGGTCCCTAACTGTTTGTCAAGTATAGTAGTGCATGTGTGAATGAATAAATGAGAGGCATTAACGTAAATTTCTTTGTAGAAAGGCGCTTTATGAAATTAAGTCCATTTACTTGTATTCGCTTACAGCGCAGCCTTGCCACATCCAATATGGCGGCGACGCTGACGTATCGCAGCAGCGGCCAAACCCGCTCCATGCGTCGTCTACGTATATGTTCACGACACTCTTAACTAGACCACGGGATCGATCACAGAATCATCGATGGGAAAATGGACGAGACTCGCGCTTCATACTTCATGGCCGCTGAACAACAGCACCTGATGGAGTTCTACGACGACGTTAAAGACATCCTAAGAAAAAAAAGGCAACACCAACGCCATAATTAAGGAAAGGGAGGAAGCCTGGCAGACAGTAGCGGACCAGCTTAATGCGTAAGTAATCCGAAAATGTACAATTATTAAACAGTGCTCCAGTGGAACTGTCATAAAGGAGTTATTTATTTTAATGGGTTATTTTTCAAGTCCACTAATCAACAGTACACTTTGTTTTAATTGTGGCAAGTAGAAGTGCATGTTACTCAGGAAATGTACTGTAGACTATAATTAAGTGCAAATAATTATCCACAATGTTTGTCAAAGTTATCTATTTAATCAGTTTTTCCCATGTTATGTTTTTGGTCTCTTTTATTTATCTATCCTTCATAAAGAACAAACTTGTCTAGCCAGAAAAGGACCTGGCAGCAAGTTAAAATTAAATATAAGAACATTTTGCAGGCTGGTAAGTGACTTCAGTATAAATAACAATTAACAAATGAGGTGAATAGATGGGTGTCTGCTCACATATCGAATGTCTGTATGATTGTAGTAGTTTAAAAAAAAGCCCGTAAAACTGGCACGGGTGGCGGCCCACCAAGCCAGGATTTGACCCCAGCAGAGGAGCTGGCACTCCACGTGAATAAAAGGAGGCCAATGATGGAGGGGATCCAGGGAGGGACAGTCACAGACTGTGTCCCAGCAACATACACTGGATGCTTCATACAAGGTACATATTGCAGTACTGTACATGGAACACAATCAACTAAACATACTATACTGTCTGACTTTGGATTTCCTTGCAGGGAGCACAGTCACACTTTTGGAGTCACCAGAAGATCATCCGGTTAGTACATTTTATTGAAATTCCAGGCCTGACATGTCCTGTCAAAAGTCTTAATACAAGCTCTCTTGATGCATGTATGTATATGCCAGAGGGAAGGCACATGTGCACATGAGGAGACTGTGTCACTGGACTCCAGGCTTGAGGTATCGGGGTCAATTTTGAGGAAATATCTTGCTTATTTAGTCCACAATTGATATGAAGTCAGTGATTTGGTGCTAATGGAAAATAACATATGTGTAACAGGACCCAAACGCTGTACAGCCGCATAAGCAACCTGGTAACATTGTGAGTATTGGATAAAGTAAATCTACATTATGCACAAATCCTGCTGTGCTAATTGACATTTCTTTTACCGAATTCACAAACAGTCAGTAGTCTCTACATCAAGTATCTTGAGAGACAGATAGAGTTTGCAGAGGGAAAAAATAAACTGAAGAAGAGAAAGCTGCAAGAAATAGAAATCAAATGCAGGACCCTCAGGAAACTGGACCTGGAAATCCAGGAACTAGAAAGAAGTGAGTATTTTAGTGCACACTGTAACCATAACTGTAATATAGTGTATTAGAATTTGTTGAGAATTTATTTGAGAACATATATTATTTGTTAAAAACATTAATTAGAGAAAAAAATTTAAAAAAAGTAAAAATTATAAGATAAAATTTCATACGAGAGATGTGTAAAATTTAACTCAAAACCAGAATTATATCATTTAATGTCATCTGGATGTGAAGACATTAAAAAGGACTACATTTCCCATGATGTTTTTAGAAGCAAAACCTGAATGTTACGTGATGACGTGTTAGTTTTGTTGTCGTGGGAAGAAGCTATGCTGTGTCTTGTTTTAGCTGCACACGTTGTATTGTTGTATGTTGCTGTAATTGCATGTTTGCCGTTTGTTCACTAAAGAGAGTCAAATCCAAGCAACCATCTCGCTTTGTTCATATCTTCCGTTGCAAGAGTGAAAGCTGCAACACATTTTGTTGCCAAAACCCGGGAAGCAGGAGATAATGGTGGACGAAAATAGAGACACCGAGGAGCGACAGGACGGCAGGGAACAACGTATTGAAAAGGTGAAAAGAAAACGTCGGACAATACGGAGTTCCACCACGAGACTCCTGAATCAGATGGATAACGAATTATTAAAGGAGGACCCGGACATTGGCCGTGTTGTCGGAAAAAGAGGACAGCTTGCATGAGCTAGACAGCGTCATGGAAGAGCACACTCCACTGGAGAACATGGAGTCGGAGATTGAACAAGCAGAGGATTACAGAGACCGCATCGCCGGCATGAAAGTGCAAAATCACCAAGTGATCAGAGCACATGGGACTGTGAGTAACGACGATCCCTGACCTGCTAGGCAAAGTGATGCTAGCGCCAACTCTGCAAGCTCTCAACACAGCAACCTGACAGTGAGACTGCCAAAGCTGATGATCGAGAAATTAAAAGATGTAAGTTTATGGCAGGAGTTTTGGAGCGAGTATGAGACTGCTATTCACAGTAATGAGACCCTTTGCAAGAGAGAAAAGCTTACACACCTGAAAATTTACCTCACAGGAACGGCTACAAAGGCAGTAGCAGTGCTCACACTGACAGACCATAACTATGATGCTGCAGTTGATCTTCTCCAAAGCAGATTTGGAAGAAAAGATCTAATTGTAAATGCCCACATGTCATAGCTGCTGAATCTCACTCCTGTGAAGAAATCCTCTGATGTTAGTAGGGGTGCAACGGTAAAGGTAGCCCACAGTACGGTCCGTACCTCGGTTTTTGGGTCACGGTTTCGGTACATGTTTTGTTCATAAAGAGACATTTTTTTTCTCCCTGAATGATTTATTTATTTTGCTTGTCAGAACAAGTTCCAAACAATTCTGGTACTTAACACTTAAAGTTAACAGTTGGTTAACAAATACAACACTTAAACTCAAAATAGTAGACGTGCCTCTTTTTCCTTGCCTACTACTTACACCATAGCATAAAATATGTATAAAAAATTAAAACATACAAAAATGTAAACAAAAAACACTTTCAAATATTGAAGTGCCTCTTAGCATTTACTACTAGTATACATAAATAGTAGCAGTTACTAATGGCCTTATTTTTTTCAGTAACAGGTAATCTAACTAATTACTATTTCCATTGTTACAACACAGTTACCGTTACTGACAATTAAATGTGGTGCGTTATGAAGTGTGAAGTGAATCAACTCATTGAAGCTGCCATCTGACTTGGCTCTCAGACAGCCAGCCACAAAAGCAGCAAAAGGGGTGGTGGGGCAACTGCAGAAGTGATGATGATTGGCTTAGGTAGAGTAAGATTTAATGGAAAGCCAGCCAGAGTCGGGTCTTGTTTAGACACGAACACACGCGCACAGCAGCCTCACACAAACTATCAGAGATAGCCTGCAGCAATGGCAAGTGTGGAGCATTCAGAGGTAAAGTTTTCATTTTCAAGGTAGAAGTTTTCCTGCTTCTGTGTGTGTGAGGTCCCAATGGCTCCAGTTGCAACAGTGTGATAGGTTAGTCACCGTGAGTGGGCGGAGGCACAACAGTGATAGGACATTAACTCGCGGGGGAGGCGCACACACACACACAGTAGCCTGTAAAGCAGTAAGCGCTAATGCGACCTGACTTATACCGAAAACCCGCGGGACATAAGGGCATATTGTTCTGTGCAGGGCATACCGAATGGTTCGGTATTTCACCGAGTACCGTTGTATCCCTAGATGTTAGTGCACAAAGGCAGTTGTATGATGAGTGTGAAGTTCAAATTAGAAGCCTAGATTCAATGGGAGTGGTATCAGACTCATATGGAGGCATGCTGTGCCCAATACTGCTCCAAGTGATGCCAGAGGACATGGCTCAAGTACAGCCGTCAGAGGGGAGATGAGGATAGGTGGAAGGTGCCCCATTTGCTCAAGTTCCTGCAGAAAGAGGTTCAAAGTCGAGAGAGAGCTTTACAAATGATCATATAACCAAAGGGAGAATCAGTCACTTCCAAAACCATGCAGCAAATCTTATTCATCCAGTGGCATGAAACTAAATAAAGTATGACATCAGCGGCTGCACTACACTGTCAACCAGAAGATACAAACCTGCCTGTTCAGTGATAGCGCTGAACACAAACTGGAGAACTGTCCAGATCATCAAGTGTCAGCATGTAAAGAGAAACTGAAGAAGCTTGGCAGGTGCTATGTCTTTTTGGGACCTAAACACATTGCAAGGTTCTGCAGGTTAAAGGGCGCATCATGTGTCATGTATGGAGGGAGACATCATGCTGCCATTTGTGAGAAAAGTGAGGCACCCCCACTTGCTGTCTCTGTCAGCACTGACACTGTAATTTCTTCAGTAATTCTCCAAGCAGAAGAGAGGGAGCCTGATAACGAGAACACCGTGCTGCTACAAACTGCCAAGGCATGGGTTGTAGAATCCACAAGCAGGAAGATGGTCCGCTGCTTGCTAGATGTAGGCAGCCAAGGGAGTTTTGTACACGAGAATGTGGTGAGGGCGCTGCAGCTACCTGTCACAGGACAAGGGACAATTACTCTTCACACATTTGGCTCCTCTGCTCCGATAACAGCGAAACGCAACATAGTGAAACTCAGCTTGGAGGACATCTGGGATAAAGAGCAGAGAATTGAAATAAAGGCAGTTGTGACTCCCAAAGTGTGTACAGCAGTGATGAAAGTCCCTGGTGAACATATACAGAAAGAGATGACAAAGAGAGGTCTCCAACTCTCAGAATTCCCTGGAGAGGATAAACCTGAACTTTCTGTACTGATTGGCTCAGACTACTATTGGCAGGTAGTATCAGGCTGATTAGAGAGACTGACACAGAGCCTGGTGGCACTGGAAAGCAACTTCGGCTGGGCAGTGCAGGGCCCAGTAGCAGTGTCCAGCATGACAGAAACCGCATAAATGCACATTCATCTCAGTGAGGATGCAAAGATTGACAAGCAGCTACAAGCATTTTGGGAGCTTGAATCCTTGGGCATCACAAGTGAGAACCCTGAGAGCCCAGAGGATGTGGAAGCATTGCAGCAGTTTGAGGAAACTCCATCTTCAAGGATGGGCGTTACCAAATGGAGTTGCCATGGTGACCAAACCATCCTCCACTCCAGGACAATTACTGCATCGCAAGAGAGACTGGGGAGCTGAAACAGAACACTCTACAGAAGATACAACGATGTAGTGGAGGACTACTTAAAACAAGGAATGGCTGAGGATGTGACAAGGGAGCAAAGGTCACCACCAAGCAGTGAGACATATTACTTACCTCACCACGCCGTATTGAGGGAGGATAAGCTGACGACAAAACTCCAGGTCATGTTTGATGCTTCATCACACGAAGAAGGAAGTCCCTCACTAAATGATTCTCCTAACAGGTCCCAATCTGAATCCAGATCTGATGAGTGTCTTGATCAAATTCAGACTGCATGAAATTGCACACATGGCAGACATAAAGAAAGCATTTCTGCAGATATCACTCAGAAACAGACAGGGATGCTGTGAGATTTCTGTGGTTCACAGGACCACCAACAGAGAAGGACGAGAAGCTGTGTGTGCTGAGAATGACAAGAGTGGTGTTTGGAGCCTCCTCAAGCCCGTTCTTTCTCGCAGCCACTGTAAGGAAACATCTGCCACAAATAGCCACAAGTGTTAGAGACCATCAGTTCCTCACTTTATGTGGATGAATTTATTTCAAGTGCAAGTGAGGTGACAGAGGCCCATGAAGTGACAACATCAGCCAAGAACATTATGTCTGCAGCAAGCATGGAGCTTTGTAAATGGATGACAAACTCCCCTGAGCTCAAAGAAAAATGGCAGGAGAGCTCAATGTACTGCCCTGTACAGCAGAAAGCCATGGGTCAGTGCTGAAGATTCTGGGTTTGGTGTGGAGACCATTAACTGATGATTTTGTTTTTGACCTCAGGAGGTTGCTGGAAATTCTGAAAGAAAGAGAGGACACAAAACGGAGTGCCCTGCAGTCTTCTGCACGCATCTTTGATCCTCTAGGATTCTTGACCCCATTCACCATCAGGATAAAGTGCATGTTCCAGGAAATGTGGGAGAGAGTGCTCAAGTGGGATGAGAAACTGCCACATGATTTGAGGAAAAAAAATGGGAGCAGTGGTGCTCAGAGCTCCCCCAACTGCACCAGCTATCAATTCCACGGTGGTGCAGGACACTCGTGCTGCTGTCACGACCAGGCTAGGACTCAGGACACAGATGCAGGGTTGAGGTGCAACAATAGAGTCTTTATTGTTATCTTCCCAAGGACTCCAAGATCGAGAAATGAAACAGGCAATAAACCTAGATCTATCAATCACTCCTCCACCATACGGGAGGAGGCGTGGCTATGAAAAATATCAAAATAATAACCACTCCACTAAAAGGAGGAAATAACACAATAGGCTATCAAATTTTATCAGTAAATGAAAATCACTCCAGCTACGGAGGAAAACAAGAACTAGAAATAAACAGGCAAAACAACAGAAAACACTCCTGAGGACTGGAGGCACTATTCTATGAAAGGTAGGTAAACAAAAGATCACTCCACACGGAGGAAACAAAAGGCTATGAAAAGATTAACTTTGGAACTAAACTATGATATAAAACTTACAACTCAAAATCACTCGCTTGGAGGAAGAAGAACACAAAATCCAGACAAAGGCTGTGGCAAAGGCTGTGGTAAGGCCTGTGGCAAAAGGCTGTAGCAAAAGCTGTTGCAAAAGGGCTGGGGTGAACACACGCAGACGAAACACACTGGCACCAGACAAAGGGACACGCAGACTATTTAAACACAGGGTAATGGGGAAAAGGTGGAAACACCCAGGAAGCAATCAGACTGAGACACATGAGGAAGGGCAAGTGACCTGAAACGAGAGGAGAGTTACTTTTCAAAATAAAACGGGAAATGACAAGACAAAACATGGAGACAGGACAAAAACCCAACTTGACCTCACCGCGGTGTGACAGCTGAATTAGAACAGTCAAGGTTTAAGGCTGCTTGTTTTTGTATACTTTTCTTTGTTTTCATCAGTTGGATTTTGAATGTAACATTTATAAAGCGTCTTTTTCTTTTTAATTTATTGCAGTATGGCCCTTGTAAGCCATATTTTCTGATCCCCAACAGCACATTTTGCAATTTTCTCATGTATGGTAGAGTTTATTGAGTCAGTTATTTCTTAAATGAGAACATTATATGCCGCATCTGGAGTTTTGCAGCTATTAACAGAATCCCGTGTTTTATATCTAAGGTTGTCAGATAGTTTCATTAAATTCTTTTCATTCAATACTCTCACTTTGGTTTTTAAGGTTACCTCATTAATCTTTTTAGTAATATCAAATGAACAGTACTATAGGAAAGTGATCTGTGATATCTGATAAAATTACACTTGAGTCAAAACAAGCATTGTGAATATTCGTGATGACATTATTGATGACTGACTTACTGGATTCTTTCCTCTTGTGTATATGTTAATAGTGGGGAAGAAAGATGAAGAGTACAGGGCATTTATGAAATAATTTTTTACATTATTTTCTTTGGCTAAATAGATGTTACAACCCGGCTCGCAGGGGAAAGGGAAGCAACACAAAAAGCCAGATGTTAATAGGTAAAGTTGTTTATTGTAACTTAAATTCTAAAGAAAATGGTTAACAAAGATTCTAAACCAAACCATGGAATAGGGCTGGAGGGTGCTGTTCAAAGCAAAAGCAGAATATAACAAAAGGAAGACTCTCTAAGAGCAACAAATTTTCACAGTCTAACTTAAATTAAAAGGGAAAACAAATGCTGGCTACGTAAACTAACTGAAAACCAAAATACAACTGAATCACCCCCCATTTAACAAAGAAACTGGCCGCACCTCAAAGTTTCACAACACAACTCAACAGGAGCTAAAATATGGGCTTCACAATGCACATAGTACATAGTACATATCACAGAAGTGAGCTGCCACTACCAGTAAGCCACCTGGACTGACAGGCTGGCAGGGGCTTTGTAACGTTGGCCTCCTAAGTGGGCGGCTGGGATTGGCCGGCTGTATAGAGGCCGCACCAATCAGGAACCCAGGTGAGTTGAGGGCTGAGCTGCCAGGGGCTGGGAGGCCACACCAATCAGGACAGAGCGGGTGGAGCATCTGGGGTGGACTGTGCAGGCAGCTTGGCAGACAAGAACATTACGCACAATAAGGTGGGAAGAGCAGCGGCCGTAACAGATGTTAAAATCGCCAAGAATAAAATTTTTAGTTGTTTTATTTACGCAATTTAATAATTCATCCAATTTGATCTTAACACTGTTAAAATCAGAATCCGGAGGTCAGTAGATCACTCCTACAATTAGATTCTTTCCATTATTTACATTTATCTCAACAAATAAAGAATCTGATTATCAATCATCAATAAATAAGTCATCAGACATGCAAAGAATACAGTGAATTTATATAGACGCACACAACACCACCTAGTCTGCCAGATCTGTGTCTATTATATAATGCATATCAATCCAGTTTGAATGTATTCAGATACGATCTTTCATTAATCCAGGTTTCACTGCACCCAATTACATCAAACCTATGGTCTATATTGGCCAAGAGGGATAATAAATCATCATGATGCCTATTCAGGCTTGTAGTGTTTAAATGTAGCAAGGAGTATGAATAATTATTTTTATTGTTGATATATTTTAATTCATCCGGTGTATAGCGTATTGTCCTGTCTACAGGACAATAATAATCCAAGTTTTAGTGGAAGCGCAGCTTCTTTGCATCAGTTTGTTTATCACATACCGCTGATTAGAGTTCCTGAGTCCAGCTTGCTGCAAGCTTGTCTTTAAGTTTTTTACACAGGTCCTCCAGCAGTTTCACCCTCTTTGCAGTTAGGCTCTCCAGAATATGCATCTTTGGTGTTGATCCCTTGAGCCGTCTATTCGCTTTATAGATCTTGTCTCTGGTATTATACTGGGCAAACTTAGCGATGATTCCCCTTGGTTTGTCCATTTTTGTTGGATTTAGGTCCAAAGTGATGGCTCCTGTCGATTTCTCCAGGCTATACTTGGATGTTGAGTTTTGTTTTTAGTTATGCCCATTATAACTTCATCAGTATTTTCCGGGTCATTTTCTGGAACACCAAAAATGACAAGACACTTTCGTCTTGAATACTTCTTTTATTTGTTTAAGGTGTCCTCCATGTCATCATATGCTTGTTGTAGTTCATCAAGTTTATCGACCATATTTTGTAACTCATACTTCAGGGAGTCCTTTACAGACTCTGTAATGGAGCCCATAATAGCCCTCTTGATGGGCTCAATCAGAGAATCCACCAGTATCTTACTGATTTTGCAGATGAATTCACAGTCCTGAAATAACGTATCTATTTGTTTGCTTACTGTGTCTTTGATAACATCTCCAGGTATTGTTTGTTGTTTCACTTCCCCCTGTAAATCCTTGGCAGTGCCTGTGTCCCACGGCATGTGGCCAAGTTAAGTTGAAAAAATGTTCAGACACCTTCAGTTACACAGCAGAGGCAAACATAGATAGAGAATCACATTAAATTTATTATGTTTGTTGGTCAATGATCTGAGCTGAGTTTAGCAGCACCCATCTTGTCTTGATGACATCAGCCCTTCTTCTAAACCGCTTTACTACAGATCACACACACTTTCCTTCACTGCTGACGGTTTTCCAGAAGCTGATCTTTGTGTTTAATGGGTTTTTAATGCAGCAGCTGTTCTCGTCACGAGCTCCAGTGGCCGAGCATCGGCTCCCTCCTCCAGAGCGGTACTCCAGTGAGCCAGGAACCTGTCGGCTTTTCCTCACTCAGTGCTCTCTTGATTGGCTTTCATCATTTCCCAGCTCACAGGTAAAGCCAGAAATTGTGGAACAGCCAAGTGAGAGAGGCAATCCACGGTGTGCTCCTCAGTTAAACCTTTCTCCGGTGAACTAAGGAAGGTCTTCTATCATGTCACTCCCGGTTTAAGAAGCAGCTCGAGGACTGCTCAGCCTGGTTCAGGGAGAAAGGGGCATAGCAGACTTCTCCATTGAGTTTCGCACCTTAGCCGCAGAAACTAATTGGAACTCTACCTTACTTTATGATGCCTTTTACCATGGCCTCTCTGAGGGCATTAAAGATGAGGTGGCGGCTTGAGATCCCCCTAAGGACTTGGATGACCTCATTGCTCTTACCATTCACATGGATGGGAACCTCAGAGAGTCACTCTTTGAGTGCCTCGGTTGAACCTGCAGAGCCTATGCAGCTGGGAAGAACTCGTCTCTCCTTGGCAGAACACCAGCGTCACCGGCGGGAGAACGGGTGTACTGTGTACTGTGGCCAGGTCGGCCATTTTGTTGAATCTTGCCCAGTAAAAGAACAGGCTCACCAGTAGTTCAGGGGGTGTTGGTGAGCCGAACTATCCAACCTGAAATGCCCTCTCGACCCCTGTTTCATGGAAAATTTGTCGTGGCTGGTCAGACCCATATCCTGGCTGTTTTCATTGACTCTGGAGCTGATGCCAGTTTCATGGACAATACCTTGTCCATGCCTACTCCCATCAGCGTCCTGGATGGCTATCCACTCTGCTCGGTTACCCATTGCACTGTTCCTGTTCTCCTGGGAATGTCAGGTAACCATCAAAAAACTGTTTCATTTCACCTTATTAATGCACCCAGTACACCTGTTGTTTTGAGATATTCCTGGCTTGAACTTCCCAACCTCACATAGACTGGTCTTCTGGCGTAATTTCTCGGTGGAGCTCTTATTGTCATGCCGTGTGTCTCAGGTCTGCCTTGCCTGTCACTCCCTGTAACCCTCCTTCAACTGAGTTCTTTGACCTATCAGGGGTTCCCCCTGAGTATATGGACCTTAAGGAGGTGTTCAACAAAGCTTGCGTCTCCGCCTTATCACCTCATCGCCACTACAACTGTGCGACAGACCTCCTGCCCGGCACTTCTCCACCCAGGAGTCATATCTTCTCCCTGTAGATTCCTGATGTTAATGAGTCATTGGCTGCTGGTCTTATCCATCCCCCCTTGTCTCCTGCTGGGGCTGGGTTCTTCTTCGTGGAGAAGAAGGACAAGTCTCTACACCCCTGCATTGATTATCGAGGCCTCAACAATATTACAGTGAAAAACAGGTACCCCCTCCCACTCCCTTTCCTCAGCGTTTGAATTGCTACAGGGGGTCATTGTGTTTTTCAAACTGGACCTGAAGAATGTGTTTCATCTCATACACATTAGGAAGGGGGATGAGTGGAAAACTGCCTTTAACACTCCCCGGGGTCACTATGAGTATCTGGTCATGCCTTTTGGACTCACTAATGCCCCTGCTGTTTTCCAGGCTCTAATAAACAATGTCCTCCGGTACTTGCTCAACACCTGTGTTTTTGTCTATCTGGATAACATCCTAATCTTTTCCAAGTCCATACAGGAGCATGCGGAGCATGTGCACGGTGTCCTCCAGAAGCCAATTTCTACCCGCGGTTCATCAGGAACTACAGTGCTTTGGCAGCCCCGCTTACAGCCCTCACATCTGTCAAATCCCCTTTCGTCTGGTCCCCAGAGGCTCAGAAGTCATTTTGCAAGTGAAAAAGTTTTTTCACCTATGCTTATATACTCACCTTCCCTGACACCTCTCTAAAGTTTGTTGTTGAAGTGGATGCTTCTGATTCAGGTGTGGGGGCTGTCCTCTCCCAGTGGTCCAGCAAGAAGCTGCACCCCTGTGCCTTTTTTTTTTCCTGCAAGTTACCTTTGGCTGAGAGGAACTACGACATTGGTAAACAGGAGCTGTTAGCGGTCAAACTAGCCGTAGAGAAATGGAGGTACTGGCTGGAAGCCACCATGGGAGCTACCATTTGTGTTGTGGAAATATCACAAAAATTTGGAGTACATCCATTCCGCTAAGAGACTTAATTCCCGCCAGGCCAGATGGGCCCTATTCTTCAACCGGTTCCGTTTCTGTTAGGAGCCCTCCTTTTGCCTTGTGATCCCTCCGTTTTCTGTTGGTGGTGTTTGTCACAACAGTCCCCAGGCCTTAGTGTTCTGTTTGTCTTGTCGTTTCCTGTTTTATTTTGGTATTTTCCCTCCTGTGTCGTGTCTGTTGTCTTTACTTCCTCCTGTGTGATTACCTCCCTAATGTGTGTCACCTGTTTCTCATTTACTCACCTCCCAGCACTATATAAGCCCTGTGTTTTCCTGTCTTCACTGCCAGTTTGTTTTCTTCCATAGTGAGTTACTTACCAGCGTTTTTCTGACTGCCATACTGAGATTGACGGTTTCTACTACCTGTTCCTTGAGATTTGCCTTTTCCCTGTCGGTACCGTTACCTCCATCTGCCTGTCTGTGTTTCGACCCTGCCTGCCTGACCATGTCTCTCAGCTTTCTCCCCAATGGATTCCTCACCTGTTCCTTTGGGTTCACCAGTTCATCTGGAACGCTGGTTCAGCATTTATTGACTGTCATTCAATAACTGCCTGATTGACAAGTGCCTCTCTGGTCATGCTTTTGGGTCCAACCTTTGTCTGTCTGGCCCTGACAGTACAAACTGGCCAAACATGGACCCAGCCGACTCAGAAGCCGTTCATGCTGCTCTCATCGCCTCGGCTCAACACATTAACCGCCAGGACGCGAAGATTGATCTTGTTTGCTGCAAGCTATCAGAACTACAGGCTCAGCAAGAGGAGATGATGACGTCTTTCAGCTCCCTGGTCACTCTGCTGGTGGAATGACTGTCCAAGCGGCAGGATGAACCTCCTCAGCTGTCCCCCTCTGCTGTACCGGGACCAGCACCTTTGCTTCCTTCCCAGGGGGCGGCAGATTTGGCCCAGCCCAGTAACCACTCTACTCCCTTCCTCTCTCAACCAGCTTGCTTCTCCGGAGGGTCGGGGGATTGTGGGACCTTTTTGTCTCAATGTGAAATACATTTTGAACTTCAGCCTGAAGATTTTCCCAACGACCGAGCCAAAATAGCTTATATCATCACTCACCTGACGGGCCGGGTGGAGGCTTGGGCTACCACTGAGTGGGGTCGCTCGTCCTCTATTTGGCAGTCTCTCGCCATGTTTTCTAAGACCCTCTCCCAGATATTCCAGTACACAACCCCTGGGCGCGAGGTGGCCCGGGCTTTGGTCCGATTAAGGCAGGGAAGAGGCAAAGTGGTGGGTTACGCCATCGAGTTCTGCACCCTGGTGGCCGAGAGCTCCTGGAAACCCCCCGCTCTCTTTGATGCTTTCATCAAGGGATTATTGGAGCCTCTCAAGGACCAGTTGGCGCTACTTTATCTTCCCCCAGATTTGGACTCCCTCATCGATCTTGCCATCAGGACTGATAAGCGTCTTTTGGACCAAGAAAGAGAGAGGGTTAGTACCCGTTCCCAGTGCTTTCTTCCTCCCCACCAGGGACGCTCTGTGGCTGCTACTGTCCCGCCTGATCCTCACCCTGTTTCTATCCCATTGGCTGTCCCCGTGGGACCGGAGGAGCCCATGCAGGTTGGCCACACCAGGATGACTCCAGAGTAACGTCAACGGCAGATGATGGGGGGTCTCTGCCTATACTGCAGTGAACAGGGACACCGCTTAGCTTCGTGCCCTATTAGAAGCCCGGGAAGGCAGAAACTACTGGTGAGTCACACGGTGACTGTTACTAATCCCTCTTGCTTACAGCCTATGGTCACCCTGTCGTCTTCCTCTGTGTCTCTTCTGCGTGTTAGTTGATTCGGGCTCTAACGCTAACTTGATGGACTTTTCTTTAGCCAAAATGTTGGGTCTGCATCAGTTCCGGGTCCAACGTCCCATGTTGGTCCGTGGCTCATTTTGCATAACCCTTATGTGAGCTAGGAGACGGGGCAGGTCCTAGCTTGGGGTCCTGGTTGCTCCCAGTCCTGTGGGATGGTTCCTCAGTTTCTGTCACCGCCACCCAGGGTTTCACCACTGGAGTCTCCAGTCAGCCCTGTGGATCCTGACTTAGAATTCCCTGCTCTCCACAAGGTACCCCCCTGTTATCATCATCTGAAACAAGTTTTTAACAAATCCAAAGCCACTTCCCTTCCTCCTCATAGACCTTTTGACTGTGCCATCGACCTTCGTCCTGGAACAACTCCTCCCAAGGGGAGATTGGACTCCCTCTCGGGGCCTGAAACAGCAGCCATGTCCAAGTACATTCAAGAATCTCTGGCTGCTGGTCTCATCTGTCCCTCCTCCTCGCCTGCTGGTGCTGGCTTCTTTTTTGTGGACAAGAAAGATAAGTCTCTTCGCCCAGGGATTGACTTTCGGGGACACAATGACATCACCATCCATAACAAGTACCCCCTCCCTGTCATGTCTTCTGCCTTTGAACTGTTACGTGGGGCCAAGGTTTTTACTAAACTTGATCGACGTAACGCCTACCATCTAGTGAGAATAAGGGAGGGGGATGAATGGAAGACTGCCTTCAATACGCCTAGTGGACATTATGAATATGTCGTAATGCTTTTTGGTCTCACCAATGCCCCAGCAGTGTTTCAGGCTCTAGTTAACAACATCCTTCGAGACATGCTTAAAGTTTTTGTGTTCGTTTACTTGGATGACATCTTAATCTTCTTTCCCGATGAATCCTCTCATGTCCAGCATGTCTGACAGGTCCTGGAAGGCCTTCTCCATCATCAACTCTATGTCAAAGCAGAGAAATGTGAGTTCCATCAGTCCTCAGTCTCCTTCCTTGGGCTCATCATCTCAGTAGAAAGTATCAATATGGACCCGGATAAGGTCCGCGTGGTGGCAGATTGGCCTTCCCCTCTTCTCGCAAGGAGGTACAGCATTTCCTGTACCATAAAGGTTGCCTAGGACGAGTGGTGTCACTGGCTCAAGGGGGCTGAACTCCTGTTGTTGGTCTGGACCGACCATAAGAACCTTGAGTACCTGAGGTCCGCCAAGAGGCTTAACTCCCGTCAGGCCAGGTGGGCGTTGTTCTTTAACCGCTTTCAGTTTACTCTTTCCTACAGACCTGGAGCTAAGAACGGCAAACCAGATGCACTCTCCTGAGTAATCTCCTCAGAGAGGTCCAAGCCCGAACATTTGCCCATTCTCCCGGCCTCCTGTGTCGTCGGAGCTGTCACCTGGGACATAGAGGACAGGGTAAAGGACACCCTAACTAACTGTCAAGTCCAGGTTGTTTGTACCTCTCCCTCTCCGCCCCCAAGTCATCCACTGGGCACACACCGCTCGGATTTCCTGCCATCCCGGAGTGCGCCGAACCATGTTCCTCATCCGACAGCGTTTCTGGTGGCCGGTGATGGAAAATGAGGTGGCGGAGTACATTGCCGCCTGCCCAGTGTGCGCCATCTCCAAGCCCTCCCACAGGCTGTCAGATGGTCTCCTTCGCCCCTTGCCTGTGCCACAGAGACCCTGGTCGGAAATCTCATTTGACTTCGTCACGGGACTCCCTGTCTCAGAAGGTAACACTGCTGTTCTCACGGTGGTCGATCGCTTCTCTAAGATGGTGCATTTATTCCCATGCCAAGATCCCCTCGGCCAAGGAAACGGCCGAGGATCAACATGTTTTTCATTTAAATGGGTTTCCTAGAGATTTTGTTTCTGACCGGGGTCCGCACTTTGTGGCACGGTTTTGCACGTCCCTTGGCGCCTCCGTGACTCTCTCCTCTGGCCATCATACACAGACCAACGGTCAAGCTGAGAGGTTTAATCAGGAGTTAGAGGACTTGGCACCGGGCTCACTGTTCCCTGCTGCATGCCTCGGAACGCTACAGCGGTGGCCGACCGTCACCGGGCCCCTGTTCTGGCCTACCATATTGGGCATTGTGTCTGGCTATCCACCAGGAACCTTCCCCTGCGGGTGGAGAATTGGAAGCTGGCTCCCAGATTCGCTGGTCCGTTCCCCATCTCTAAAGTTATTAACCCTGTGACTGTTTGTCTGAAGCTCCCCCGGGCCTTGAGGGTGCATCCAGCTTTCCACGTCAGCCAGGACAAGCCAGCCAGGGAGAGCGCCCTGGTTCCCGCTTCCCGACCCCCGCCCACCCCCCTGGCTTGTGGATGGGGCCTTGTCTACTCAGTCCGGCAGCTTCTGGCCTCTCGCCACCACGGCCCTTGGGTTCCAATACCTCGTGGATTGGGAGTGGTATGGGCCCGAGGAGCGCTCTTGGGTGCCCTCTTCCCTCATCACTGACCCAGACCTTATTGCCGAGTTCCACCGGCTGCACCCTGGGGCTCCTTGGCCGTCCGGTACCAGCCCTAGAGGGGGGGGGTACTATCACAACGGTCCCCAGGCCTTAGTGTTTTATGTCTGCCTTGTCGTTTCCTGTTTTATTTTGGTAGTTTCCCTCCTGTGTCGTGTCTGGTGTCTTTACTTCCCCCTGTGTGATTACCTCCCTAATGTGTGTCACCTGTTTCTCGTTTACTTGCCTCCCAGCACTATATAAGCCCTGTGTTTTTCTGTCTTCACTGCCAGTTTGTTTTCTTCCATAGTGAGTTACTTACCAGCGTTTTTCTGACTGCCATACTGAGATCGACTGTTTCTGCTACCTGTTCCCTGAGATTTGCCTGTTCCCCGTCGGTACTATTGCCTCCATCTGCCTGTCTGTGTTTCGACCCTGCCTGCCTGACCATGTCTCTCAGCTTTCTCCCCACTGGATTCCTCGCCTGTTCCTTTGGGCTCGCCAGTTCATCTGGAACGCTGGTTCAGCATTTATTGACTGTCATTCAATAAACTGCCGGATTGACAAGTGCCTCTCTGGTTGTGCTTTTGGGTTCCTTTGTCTGTTTGGTCCTAACAGTATTTCCTGTTTTATTTTGTAGCTCTTCCTGTCTTGTCTCTTTTTTTCCCAGCACACCTGTATTTTCCCTCCTGTGTAATCACCTCCTCATTTTCCACATGCCCTGCACCTGTCCCTTGTCTTCTCACCTCCCTGTGTGTATATATACTCCCCGTCATTCTTTGTTCTGTGCCAGATTGTTGCATGTCTTCCCGGCCTGTGTCCCCGTTCCTGCGTTCCTGTCCTGTTTTTCTGGCTTTTTCCTGTATCCTTAGCATTTCCTCTGTCCCTGGTTAGTTCCTGCTTGCATTGATTTTCTTTTGCTACTTTTGCTCATTTACTCTCGTCTTCTTCCTGCCTCGCAGTGGTTTTTGGTTTGTTTTCTTTTGAACTGTTGGACTCTGATTCCAAAAGTAACAACAGAAAACCACTGCAGAACTGGGAAAAAGTTCTGCAGTGGTTTTCTGTTGTTACTTTTGGAATAGCTTAACCCTGTTTCTCCCTGCTTTGCAGTGGTTTTTTGTTTGTTACTTTCTCTTGCCCCTGCCCTGTGCAGTGATTTTGATTTTACCTTTTGGATGATATTTTTACTATTAAAATGTCCATTTAGTTTTGAACACTCCTGAGTCCAGTGTCTGCCTTGTGGGTCCTAGAGACTTTGACTTCACGGCCCGCCCAACAGTTTCACCCTCTCCTACCGCACGGGCTCCAAGAACACCAAGGCGGACACCTTGTCACGACAGTTCCAGGTCAGCAGCTCCCAGGCAGAGCCGGAGGGGATTCTCCCATCTGCCTGTCTGCTCTGCACCGTCACCTGGCCTTTGGAGGACAAGGTAATACAGGTTAATTCTCAGTTTCATGCCCCTAATGCTTGCCCCAATAACTGCCTCTTGTCTCAGCCAACCTTCACTCCCAGGTTTTTCAGTGGGGACATTCCTCACCCCAGACCTGCCACCCTGGAATCACCTGCACCCTGGCACTCCTCAAGCAGCATTTCTGGTGGGCGTAGATGGAGAAGGATACCAGGGACTTTTTTGCCGCCTGTTAGGTTTGCCCCCAGAATAAGAGTCTTCGCCAAGCCCCGGCCGGTCTGCTTCAACGTCTACCAGTTCCTCATCGACCCTGGTCCCACATCTCCTCAGACTTTGTCACGGGACTTCCTCCCTCAGACGGTAACACGGTCATACTCACTGTGATGGACTGTTTCTCTAAGGGTGCTCACTTCATTCCATTACCCAAGTTACCATCTGCTAAACAGACTGCTGAACTTATGTTACACTATGTTTTCCATCTTGCACAGCCTCACTAGTGACATTGTATCTGACCAGGGGCCTCAATTCACCTCTGGTTTTTGGTGGGAGTTTTGCAGGCTCCTTTGTGCCTCTGTCAGCCTGTCGTCTGGTTTCCACCCCCAGTCCAATGGCCAAACCGAGAGGATCAATCAGGAGTTGGAGACAGCACTGCGTTGCCTCTTGTCCCGCCGCCCGTCATCCTGATCCAAACAACTGTTGTGTGCACAATATGACCATAACACCCTTCCCAGCTCAGCTACCAGACTATCTCCCTTCCAGTGCTCCTAGGACTATCAACCTCCGCTTTTCCCAGCACAGGGGAAGGAGGCCAGGGTCCCATCTGTCCAGGCCTTCATTTGTTGGTGCCGCTGCACCTGGTTACAGTCTTGCTCCACCCTGCTCCGCACCTCCAACCGATACCACAGGAATGCTAATCGGCGTCGCCTCCCTGCCCCTCACTATACCCCTAGTCAGAAGGTTTGGCTTTCCATCAGAAACCTGCCATTAACAGTGAAATCAAGATAATTGGCCCAGAAGTTCGTGGGCCCATTCCGTGTTTCCAGGATCATCAATCCTGCAGCAGTCCGCCTCTGCCTGCCTGGTTCCATGAGGGTCCATCCCACGTTCCATGTTTCTCGCCGCAATCCTGTCAGAGAGAGTCAACTCCAGCCCTCCTCAATGCCCCGCCGCCCGCCCAGCTCATTGGTGGGGCTCCTGCATACACCGTGAGGCACCTCCTGAAGTCCCACTGACAGGGGAGGGGCTATACGTATCTGGTGGATTGGGAGCATCCTGGACCCCTCCCTCATCAGGGACTTCCACCATGACCATCCTGATCAACTGGGTGGGATATCAGGATGTCGGGGGGGGGCAAAGTTGGGTAGAGTAGGGAGAGAATGAGAGCAGGAAGAGGGGATTTTCAACACAGGTGCAAGCAGGAATATATAATAATGTATGAATTTCATAAAAATATGGGAGCAGCAGGCATTACAGGAACATGGGGTAGCGATGATTCACCACCTGCAGGATGAGGACAGGGAGAGAAAAAAGAGAAGCTGGGAGAGACAGAGACTTCAGGGAAAAATGGTTAGTGGTATGTCGGTGCATGCAAGGGGGAGAGAGAGAGGGAGAGAGAGAGGGAGAGAGGGAGATAGGGAAAGATGTGCTCAGTGCTTCCCCCAGCAGTCTAAGCGTTTCGCAGCATAGCTAAGGAGTAAGTGAGCTTTGACCTTTTAACTATCAGCTCTGTCATATAGAAAAGTTTTAAGCCTGGTCTTGAAAATTGCTAAAGAGTCCGCCCCCCGGTCCAATACTGGAAGTGCCTGGAGGAGCCTGATAACTGAAAGATCTGCCTCCCGATTTACTCTTGGAGACTCTAGGGACCACAAGTAAACCTCCATCTAGAGAGCGGAGTGGCATACTAGGACAGTAAGGAACTATGAGCTCTCTGAGATATGATGGAGCTTTGCCATTAAGAGCTTTATACATTAACATAAGGATTTTAAATTCTATTCTGAATTTTACCGGCAGCCAATGAAAAGAAGCTAAAACAGGAGAAATGTGATCCCTTTTTCTAGTTCCTGTTAATATTCGTCCAGCAGCATTCTGAATCATCTGAAGGCCTTTCAGACATTTGTTTGGACATCCAGATAGTAATGAGTTACAGTACTCCAGCCTACAAGTTACGAATGCATGGACTCATTTTTCTGTCTCTGGACCATTTTTAGATGCTTAAGGAATAAATGTACTGCCTTAGTTAAGAAGGCTAAATCCAGCTATTATCTTGCCCTTACAGCGGAAATTTTAAATAACCCTCGGAAATTCTGGCAGACAATTAAATCACTATCTCCAAATAACTCCTCTAGTCTCCCAACTTGCATTGTGTCAGAGTCGGCCACTATCCATGACAGAGCTGAGATGCTACATTGTTTTAACACGCATTTTGTTTCCTCTGGTTTTCTCTTTGACAAAGTAAATATTTCCTCTTCTGCCTTGGCTCCACTTACTGTTGCTGAGCCCCCTTTAAATAGTGAATTCAATTTTAGACCATTCACCGCTGCTGAAGTGCATAAAGCTCGTACAAAATTAGATCCTAAAAAGCCAGCAGGGCCAGATAATACAGGTGTCTATTTCTTAAAACTCGCTGCAGACTTTATTGCAGAACCACTGACCTACATTGTTAACTTAACTCTAACTAGTAAGAAAATACCCAAAATCTGGAAAATGGCTCATGTTCTTCCCCTCTTGAAAGGTGGTGAACCGTCGAGCCTCAATATCTACAGGCCTATTTCAAATCTGTCTCCTTTAGCTAAGATTTTGGAAAGTCTGGTAAGTGATCAGTTAAAGGATTTCTTGTGTTTTAATGATATTTTATCCTGTTATCAATCTGGTTTTAGAAAATCGCACAGCACAGTCACTGCAGCTTCCAAAGTATTAAATGATATTGTTATGGCCCTGGATAGCAAACAACACTGTGCTTCTCTTTTTATTGATTTTTCCAAGGCATTTGGTACGGTGGACCATGATGTATTAATGCACAGACTGGCTAATATAGGACTGTTTAATTCTGCTATTGGTTGGTTTTTTAACTATCTTTCAGATAGGACTCAGTGTGTTAAAGTTGATGATTGCTCCTCTGATACCATGGATGTCCAAAAGGGGTGCCACAAGGCTCTATATTAGGTCCCTTGTTGTTTATTATATCAATGATTTGGGGAAAAATGTTCAAAATGCAAATTTCCATTTTTACATGGACGATACTGTCGTGTACTGCTTTGGAGACACTGTACTGCTGACTGCTGTAAATCACTTACAAGCTGCTTTTAAAGAAATTGAAGTCCAACTTCTGCTTTTGAGACTGGTGCTTAATGCGGATAAAACTAAAATGATGATATTTACCAAATCCAGAGACAAAATTAACTTTCCTGCTGTATATACATCTCAAGGTACTGTTATTGAGAATGTTTCCACTTTTAAATACTCAGGTATCATCCTTGATGACAATTTGTCTTTTAAACCACATATTGAGAACTTGGCAAAGAAGCTAAGGGTGAGATTGGGCTTCTATTTCAGAAATAAATCCTGTTTTTCATTTGTGTCTAAAAAGAGGCTTTTTGACTTTCTTGCTTTTGCCCAATAATATTTTCTTTCGCAAATTAAATTAGCCAATTCTTCAGAGAACTAGGTGTTTTCCCTGCCCCTTACTCTATACCTTTTGTAGGGGGCATATTTATCAATGATTGACATAAACAAGTCAGCAAAATAAGACCAGGCTAGTTCAATGTCAGGTATTATAAAGGCCCTGCTCCAATCAGCGAAATTCAGATCATGTCTGTAGCCCTGTTCACTGAAGTGTTTTGTGTCACGTTTTGTGATGTAACGAGGCTTAACCTTTGGAATTCTAGTATCCCTGACACCTGCAATAACACAGTGATTACTCACGTCATATGGAAATACACTTACAGAGGTATACTTATGAGGATTATTAGTAGTGATGGGTAGATGAGGAGTCATGAAGCATTTCGACACATTGCCAAACTGTATTGTACTGTGTCGATACTGTGTCACTGAATACTGACACCTGCCAGACCTTAAAAATCCCTACAGGCAACCTAGTTGACAGACTCAACTGTCACTGATTTGATGACCTAGTATTTACAATAATATAATCTAAGTCATTGTATTTTATATTGTATTATTTCATATCTTCATTTAAATTTAAAATATCTTTGATACTTTTAGATACAGTCAATAAATAATGTGAACATTTATCATAATGTGAAAATCTAAGTGAACATGTTGTGAATGAGGATGCTTGTGGACTGGGATTTTGTTATACAAATTTTTATTCAAAAAAATAAGTTTGTCCAACGTTTTGAAATTGAGTCTGTTACGCTTTTTCGATACAACTTCTCCAGCTGTAGAAAACACCCGCTCACACGGCACAGATGAGGCTGGAGTGCAGAGAAATTGTAAGGAAAGCCAGAAAAGGTTTGGATAGATTGTGTTTTGGTTGTCCCAGTATCTCATAGGATCCTGGGACCTGGCAATATTGCCCTCTGCCAGGTATCTCTGCACCTCCTGGATGGCATCAGCTGTGGCACTTTTGGTCTGCCTGCCCACTTCGATGTCGAGATGTTGCCAAAGGTTATCTAAAAAACAACAAATTGGCATTTTAGTACATGATTTCCAAACAACAACAAACAAATAATGCTGAGTAACATGCCTGAAGTGGGTGCAGACAGCTGTTGTGAGGACAGTCCCGGCTGGGGCTCATTTGTGCGGCCGATTACAGATGCACATTGTCTGTGACTCGACGCTTCAGGTGTTCATGTAGGTGTATGGCTACCTGTGTGTGCAAGGTTGAAGCATTATACTCTAGTGCAAGATAGAGCATTTTCATCATCGGGATGACCTTTGACCCTGTAACTCGCCTCTCTTCAGACAACTCCACTGTAGTTTGATGGAAAGGAGCAAGCACAAGAAGTGTTTCTCCTATGATGGTATACTCATCAGCTGTAAGTGGAGTCAAATCTGTTTTTAGAGAGGCCAGAGATACCCACACTGGTTCCATCTCATCATGTAGCCTTGACAGCATTTCATATGTTCTGTTCCAGCGTGTTGGCACCTCATTGATAAGTTTCAGGGTTGGCGTCCCATCTGTTGCTGCACTTGAGCAAGCTTCTCCTTGGCTGTAGTGCTTGATCTGAAGTATGTGACAATGTGCCTAGCTTTGTGTCTGATGGATGTAAGTGTGGGGATCTGATCACATGATTTTCTAACTAATAAATTGAGACTATGTGCAATGCAAATTGAGTGCCGAATTTGGAGCTGTCTATGAATGCAATCATGTTTGGTGCTGCATCGGTCACAGGACACTTTACTTTATTGGTTATGGCCCAGTCCTCCATCATGCCCCTTTTGACTTGGGCCAAATTGTCAGCAGTGTGACTTTGTGGAAAGTATTGCACTCCCAACACAAATGTACACAACTGCAAATTCTCATTAATGTAGTGACAGGTAAGAGCCAAGTAAGCCTCCATGTTCACAGATGTCCACATGTCAGCTTTTATACTCACTGCCACAGCTTTCTGTACTGTACTCGTTCCCGTTCCTCCTCGTACTTTTTGGCCACCATTTGTTTGATGGTCTGAAAATTACACCAAGTCAAACCAAACGCAAATCAATATATTTAAATTAAAGATTAAATAAATTGGATATATCAACTACTACTTTAGATAATTTCCACACAAACCTTTCTGGTTGGCAAAACATATGAGGGCTGAAGGACCTGAACCAGTTCCCTGAACCCTTCACTCTCCACAATGCTGAGGGGCTGGCAGTCCTTCAGGATGAAATTCAGCAGAGCCTCATCCAGCATCTGCTTCCTGGAAGCTTGATGGTTACAAATGAAGTAAAGAATAAATTAATAGGAATTATTTATCAATAAAGCAAATGTGAGTAAGTTGTAGAATGGCTGTATACATGAATTTATCCTGGGTGTATCTGGGACTTCATTCTCATGCCTGGCCCAAAATGCCTCAGCAGTGAGGAGGTGGTTTTGTTTAAATAGGAAAGTTCTGTCGAATAAATGCAACATTTAACCTGCATAAAATAATATGAATAGTAAACTAATGAAATGAAATGAATTTGAATTCAGATAGATCAAGTGTAAACTCTGAGAGGAACAGGATGAAACAAGGAAATTAAAACAAATACCTTATTTTCCGATATGAGATCAAAATGGTCCCACACGGCGGAAACCTTTTTTTGGCTTGAGGCTGCTCCATAATTCTTGATGAATTTGACAATGAACCGCAAAAGATCAGAGGTTCTTTTGGCAGATGCATCCCATTGACAGATGCACTTCCTTATACACACAGTTTGGCATGTCAGTGTCAGTTCGAAACAGATCCTGTATCGGTCACATGACTTTCTTAAAGCGATGCAAGCATCGACACGGGATTATGCTCTATGAGCTCGACACATACGCCGACGCATCGGCGTTGCCGAACCCATCACTAATTATTAGTAATGAGCAAATCAATTAAAGTAGATTTTTCTGGACATTTTAGATTTGGACGAGTGGGAAAATCAATTAATAGTGTCAAATTAATTGAATTACAGTAGGTTTTAAATTCATCTGAGGCTGGTGACTGCCAGTCCCAGTTCAGATCACCACAAAGGGCTATCTCGCTGTCAGATAGTTTAGAAAGAATATTAGATAAGGATGACAGGGTTTCCTTGGCTGCAAAAGGGGGACTGTAGCAACCAACAAGAGTAATATAACAACCCTTGGACAACTCAATCTGCAAGGCAAGAATTTCAAACTGATATGGTATTGACTTCTTTACCAATACTTTAGTGTGGAATTTATATTTAGAATACACAACTACACCTCCACCACATTTAAAACGATCAGCACAATTTATATTGTAACCATCAATAGAAATGACATTATCATTAATAGATTTGTTAAACCAACTCTCATTACAATGATATCAGCATTGGTTGTGTGCGCCCACACTCTAACAAAGTCTATTTTAGGTAGAAGACTTCGGGCATTTAAATGAATAATACCCAAACCAGATCTTGCACTAAAATCAGCAGGAGTTTGAATACAAGCTAAATCAGGACCAGGATTAGACTGAACATCACCAGATATCATCAACAGCAACACAATCATACACCATGATTTAAACATTTTGGATGAGTTGCACTTTAAATTTGCACCTGTGCAAAGAATTGAAAAGAAAAGAGCATCCGTGGGAACAATGAAACATGATTTAAGCGTATAGTAACACATTAAACAGATAGACAGTTGAGCAGGCAACAAAGCAACAGTTGGACTCGGCGCTTGTGGCGAGTTCGTGCGCAAAGTAAGCGTTTGGGCGCTGGGTAGAACCGGGGAGGAGAACAGTCTCCCTGGCTCACTCACCTGAGAGTGGCCAGCGTAACCCCAGTATGCCGACGCGAGTAGCAAGGCAGCGAGAAGCCGTGTCGGCCCCATAGTCCGTGATTGGATCCGAGAATAAAACGTATACAAGGGGGATCGGTGCGCTCAAAGTCACTGGTGTTTAGTGTGTAGTGTGGTGTATGTGTATGGTGGGGGCAAGGAGCAGGAGAGCAGAGCGGGGGAGAGAAGTACCTGACCGGGAGTGACAGGCAGGTAGGTAGGCAGGGAGGAGCAGTTCAACAAGAAACAGCCATAAAGAACCATAAAAACTATGAGTAAAAGACATTAAAATCTCACGGACACAGAGAAGACACAGAGCATGAGAACAGGGAGCTGCCATCTTGGAGGAAGTGGTGGTGTGTGTCCTTCATGAATTCCATACAGCATCATTCCTATGAACTTCATGCAGCATCATGTTCCTGCCTACACCTGTTTGAATATCCCCTCCTCCTGCTCTCTTTCTCTCCCTACTCTACCCAACTTTGCCCCCCGCCTCTCTCTCTCTCTCTCTCAACCCAATCAGTCAAGGCAGATGGCCACCCCCCCGAGCCTGGTTCTGCCCAAGGTTTCTGCCTCTTAAAGGAAGTTTTTCCTTGCCACTGTCGCCGAGTGCTTGCTCATCGGGGGATCTGTTGGGTTTCTTTAAATAATTTTATAAGGAGTTTGGTCTAGACCTTCTCTATATGTAAAGTGCCTTGATGTAACTTTGTTATGATTTGGCACTATACAAATAAATCAGATTTGATTTGATTTGATTTGATATGTCACCACAGCCGCTATCTTAGCCTCCACTGGGCGGGCCTGCCCATGACCTAGCTGTTTTCCCACATTATAAACTGTGGCCTTACCAAAGTCACATTTTGCCAAGTTCAAAGTAAGATTAGCCTCTGCTAACCGCTGGAACACTGTCTCCAACCTGGACACATGACTTGCCCAATCATTGGTTTAAATGACCACATTATCAAGGTACGCGTTACACTCTGGAACCTCACCCAGCACCAACTGCATTAACCGCTGGAACATGGCTGGCATGTTGTTTAACCCAAAAGCCATCACTGTATACTGCATGAAATGATCAGGGGTGACAAAAGCAGAGATCTCTGAAGCACAGGGGGTTAATGGGACCTGCCAGTATCCTTTAAGAAGATCAAACTTGGTTATATGAAGGGCTTGCCCAATGCTGCCCACACAAGCCTCCATACGGGGCAAGGGGAAACAATCGGTTTGTTGTAACTGCATTTACTTTTCTAAAATCAGTACAGAAATGGGGCGTTTCGTCTGCCTTAGGAGCCATCAAGCACAGGGAGCTCCAAGGACTGCGGCTGGGTTTCACTAACCTGTTCTCTAGAACAGTCGTTCTCAAACTTTTTACACCAAGTACCACCTCAGAAAATACTTGGTACCACCATAATGACCAACATTAAAATACAGTAGTGTAGTAGGTCTAAGTATTCAAACTGTAAAATGTTACAGTGCCTGACAATATTAAATATACAGTACTTCTTAGCAATTAAACCTCCGCCTTGTTTTTGATGAACAGAAACACAGCGCTTAAATATAGGAAAATAAAAAAACTGCGCTTAAATAACGATTCAATTAAAATGCATTGCACATAAAAGTTAAATAAACATTGTACTTAACTTACATAAATGCTTATCATAACTTAAATAGTACATGACAGATGAGACAGATGAGTATGTATCTTAAAAAGGATTAAACTACAAAGATCATTTTAAGGAGAACAGCTACATGACAGTCACCAGTTATGACGTTCACCAGCTAAATCGTAACACCACAACTACCCAGAAGGACTTGCAAACTTTTTAAAAGTCTTAACTTAATTTGTATCTCCTTTCATTTTCTTGCCAATCGGTTGATGATATATTTTTGTCCATTCTAATATGTTTGATAGTATTTAATGTTTTAAGTTTATTTTATTTTATTTATATTTAGTTCAGTGATTCTTTTGCGTACCACAATTTGAGAGTCACTGCTCTAGAAGGTATTCAACCTCTGACCTCATTACCTGCCTCTTGTTCATAGAACAGCGATATGCGTGTTGCTTAATGGGAGCAGCACAGCCCACATCAATGTCATGGTGCAAGACATTGGTATGTAATGGTACATCTCCAAACAACGTGGGGATCAATTTAGAAAGGCTTAATATGTCACGACGCTGCTCATCAGAGAGATAAGATAGATGGGAGTCAGCACACGACAGGAACTCAGAATTTTTCAGCTGGACGCTCTGTTGACCACCAGAGGGTACTGTGTGCCCATCATCTGCCACCAACTCCGAACACACCAGAGAAACAGGCTCTTCCTTTTTCTCCTAGGTGGAGTCTCTGATAAAAAAATAAGGCTTGAGCACATTTACATGACACAGATGAGTTTTTCACCTACATTCAGGTGTGGAGATAACATAATTGGTCTGACACCTTTTTGTCCACCTCGTATGGACCCAGGAACCAAGCACCAAACCTGGCACCAGCATTAACACCGGTACTTGATCACCTGGAACAAACTGGCGGATCACTGCCTTACGGTCAAACCGCCTCCATGCCTATTTGGGTGGCGGCTAAGGCCTGCTTAGCTAGCAAGGTGGCTCTATGTAGCCAGGCTCTGCAATCTAAAACAAAATCTAACACATTGGTTTTGGAGCCCATTATGTCCAAACACCAATTCAGCCACCAGTGTTACAAAGAATGGTAACTAGGTGCTGATCCTAGTGCTTACCACTAAAAGACACAAACCCATTTGATGTAAAAGATTTAAAACAGTCATCCAGCCCAACTCTCTAACTGACTTGAGGGGTGGTTGCCACTGTGCTTATTAACCCGACTCCTTTTGGCTTTTTCTGCGCACCTTCCTGCACTCTCCACTTTAGCGCCTCACAATCTGCTACCAAGTGACCTGGATTTAAGCAATAAAAACATGGCCTCACCTTTGATCCTGCCCCGGCACACCAGCAAGGGGAACGGGAAGCACCTGTGAAGTGTCAATTTTTGGGGAGCAGGGGCACCAGTTGAGGGCGCATCATACTTAGTGAAGGCATTCTTATGTGTCAGAAAGAATTCATCCACTAATACAGCTGCCTGCAGTAGGGTGGTAACTTTCTACTCATTCAAGTATGTTACAATTTTGTCAGGGACGCAGTTTTTAAACTCCTCTGTGATATTCAGCTCACGCAAGGAGGCCATGTCATTCACTTTGCACACTGAACACCATCGATCAAATTAAAGTCCCTTTTCCCTAGAAAAGTCTGTAAATGTTTGGTTCTGGCTCTTCTTGCGCCCACAGAAGCGCTCTAGCTATCTGCTCTAACTGTGTTTTCTGTCCCTGATCCCCTTCCTAAACAGGGGGGGTAGGTGTGTGTGTGAATCGAAGTGTGTGGGTAAATGTGCGTTGGTAGGTATGTGTGCGTGTGTGTTTCAGAGTGTGGGGCACAAAATGGCTGACCAGGATGGCTATAGCCAAGGTAGCCAACACCAAGTTGGCGAACAACACATCCTGAGGGCAGGGCAGAATGACCTTGAATGATCTCCATTTTTCTGACCTGACTCATGTGGTGTGTGTCACCCAGGTCCTTATGAAGGTCCAGAAGCCAACGTGTGTGTGTGTAGGTGCAGACAGGTAGGTGACTGGTGCAAAAGTAAAATGGTGGAGCGATAGAAAAGAGGAATGCGATCTGCAGAAATCGAAATCTTTGGTAACAAGAGGAGATACTGACCCGCTCGCTTTCACCATGGCACACTAGATGCCGGCTCCATGAGATAAGATAAAACATTTTCAAAAGTTAAACCGCAGGCTCTATGACATAAATAATAAACACAATGCTGACCGCAGGTCATAGACAGGGTGTTTTGTAGCTGTCTGTCGTTATATAATACGGTTTCGCAACGGTTTTCTAAAAATTGTACAATGTCTTTAGGGTAGTGTAGAAAGTCAGGAGTGAATCCAAAAAAGTGCCCATTCCATCTTCTTCCAGAGTAAGACCCATCCAGTGTTCTCCGGGCTTGTGTCCCAGGTGCGTTTTCACAATCATGTAGACCGGGAGTCTAAAAGATTACATCAGTAAAGGCAGCTGGTCCAAGGCCCACACTCTGCAAAAAACATCTCCCAGTAAATGATGCATGAAACTTTCCACTTGACGGTTATTCATTTCCTTTTAATAATAAATTTTGTTTTTTGCTCGTTTGACTTTAGTAGTAGTCCACCAACATTTGTCGTTTGGAATAGATTTCCAAAATAGATTCGTAGCAGGAGTAAACAATCAGGGTGGTGGTATGAGGTAAGGGTACCCTTAATCTCATTTCCAGCCTTAAATTTCCGTTGGAAACGGGGGAAAAGGTGTCAGCGTCTTGGAGATTGAAGACAAACAGAGAGTAGCCCTGTTCAAATTCTTGCCTGTCGATGCTCAGAGGTAAATCTTTCAAGTGTCTGCCCATAGCCGTAAACATGTTGTAAAACTCTGACGGATGCCCCATGGTTAAATTGAGGTTGGAAATCTTTGGCGGGAATTTGTCTCCCGTCCTGACACAGGGCCAGTTATTCCACATCGTTGTGGATAAAATTGAAATCTCTTCTACCCGTGAAAGCTCTGTGGTGCGCCATAGCCAAAACAACGTATTTAGGCATAGTCCCGAGAAAGAGATTGTCTTGGTTACATATTCTGGAATTTTTGGGGATGGAATATGTTTTCGCGTTCAGGCGCGCCAAAGGGTACCGAGCGTTGCCCTTCATTAAGGCCACTGCATGTCTTTAACGCATGGCACGGGGCCACGCTGGCTTTTTGACAAACAGAGAAGCTCCCTGACCTTTTAAAAGGTAGGTGGTTTCACCAGCACACATGAGGCAGAAGGCGTCGCTGGCTCTGGTCAGCTTGATTCTCAAATCCACAGCGTTCAAAAGAAGCCTCTCGCTGAAAAATATGTCGGCGTGGAGAGGTCCCAGCAGGTGAAGCTCTTTGGACTCGGAGGTGAAAGCGACTCTTTTCCCCAGGCCTCTGTTGGGTCTGTTGGTGATCACCAGTGAGTCCATAGCTCCCGCTCTGTCTTTGTTGAATAGCCTGGCGCTGAACTGAATTTTTAGGGCATCTTCAGAAAAGTTAAATAAAGTTTCTATCATAGCCCTGTAGGGTGAGTGGCGTTGGATTGCGATATCAATCTGTCCCCCAGAATAACGTCGCATTGACTGAAAATTGTATTCAGGGGGTAATTGATCAGGCCTACAGGGCCATCGTTGACCAGGTTTGAACCGTCCGCATTGGTGATTTTCAGCCTGAGGTGCAGCGAGGTGCCATTCAGATCCAGATATTTTTCACCGTCTCCAGGTATGAAAAACTCTATAGGACCGCCGTCTGTAATGGCGGATAAAGGCACGACCTCCGTATAGAGTTTTTCGTCGATAGACAGCTGGGTCATGGGCGCTGAAAATAAATCCAGCTCGGCCATACTGCATTCGGCCAATTTGTGGTGTAATAGGGCCATCCTTTATTTATTTTTCTAAAGAAATACACTGCTGAAAAAAATAAAGGGAACACTTAAACAACACAATGTAACTCCAAGTCAGTCACACTTATGTGAAATCAAACTGTCCACTTAAGAAGCAACACTGATTGACAATCAATTTCACATGCTGTTGTGCAAATGGAATAAACAACAGGTGGAAATTATAGGCAATTAGCAAGACACCCCCAATAAAGGAGTGGTTCTGCAGGTGGTGACCACAGACCACTTCTCAGTTCCTATGCTTTCTGGCTGATGTTTTGGTCACTTTTGAATGCTGGCGGTGCTTTCACTCTAGTGGTAGCATGAGACAGAGTCTACAACCCACACAAGTGGCTCAGGTAGTGCAGCTCATCCAGGATGGCACATCAATGCGAGCTGTGGCAAGAAGGTTTGCTGTGTCTGTCAGCGTGGTGTCCAGAGCATGGAGGCGCTACCAGGAGACAGGCCAGTACATCAGGAGATGTGGAGGAGGCCGTAGGAGGGCAACAACCCAGCAGCAGGACCGCTACCTCCGCCTTTGTGCAAGGAGGAACAGGAGGAGCACTGCCAAAGCCCTGCAAAATGACCTCCAGCGGGCCACAAATGTGCATGTGTCTGCTCAAACGGTCAGAAACAGACTCCATGAAGGTGGTATGAGGGCCCGACGTCCACAGGTGGGGGTTGTGCCTACAGCCCAACACCGTGCAGGACGTTTGGCATTTGCCAGAGAACACCAAGATTGGCAAATTCGCCACTGGCGCCCTGTGCTCTTCACGGATGAAAGCAGGTTCACACTGAGCACATGTGACAGACGTGACAGAGTCAGGAGACGCCGTGGAGAACGTTCTGCTGCCTGCAACATCCTCCAGCATGACCAGTTTGGCAGTGGGTCAGTAATGGTGTGGGGTGGCATTTCTTTGGGGGCCGCACAGCCCTCCATGTGCTCGCCAGAGGTAGCCTGACTGCCATTAGGTACCGAGATGAGATCCTCAGACCCATTGTGAGATCATATGCTGGTGCGGTTGGCCCTGGGTTCCTCCTAATGCAAGACAATGCTAGACCTCATGTGGCTGGAGTGTGTCAGCAGTTCCTGCAAAACGAAGGCATTGATGCTATAAACTGGCCCGCCCATTCCCCAGACCTGAATCCAATTGAGCACATCTGCGACATCATGTCTCGCTCCATCCACCAACGCCACGTTGCACCACAGACTGTCCAGGAGTTGGCAGATGCTTTAGTCCAGGTCTGGGAGGAGATCCCTCAGGAAACCATCCGCCACCTCATCAGGAGCATGCCCAGGCATTGTAGGGAGGTCATACGGGCACGTGAAAGCCACACACACTACTGAGCCTCATTTTGACTTGTTTTAAGGACATTACATCAAAGTTGGATCAGCCTGTAGTGTGTTTTTCCACTTTAATTTTGAGTGTGACTCCAAATCCAGACCTCCGTGGGTTAATAAATTTGATTTCCATTGATAATTTTTGTGTGATTTTGTTGTCAGCACATTCAACTATGTAAAGAACAAAGTATTTAATAAGAATATTTCATTCATTCAGATCTAGGATGTGTTATTTTAGTCTTCCCTTTATTTTTTTGAGCAGTGTATATCTCCGGAGCTCAGGTTCCCGGAAGACTTCCTCCCTTTAGGAGGGTTTCTTCTGACAGATTTTTTCTTGACGCCTCTTCTGCGTTTTTTTTTTTATCACCGCTCCTCCTGAAACACGCTCCCTGGGATCTCTGCCTAGATCTTCTGGCTAAAACCATGATACCTCCGGATCCCTCTTGAGATCCTGGGTCCTCTCGCCTGCTGGCAATTTTACCCACGGCGTGGGAAATCACTTCAGTGGCTATGTTTTTGGCCGATTTTATATGAGGTTTACCGATGGCAAAGGCGCTACAAAACAAAATAATTTTGAAAATACAGAGCCATACGAATCCTGTACATCACAGGGGACCCGTAAAAGCCAGGAAGGGCTCCTCCTAGTTGATTTTCATAATAACTTACAAAATGGTGAGGGTCGAGTCGAATCATTTTTTTCTTTTTTTTATATGGCAGAAAAAGTTTTGACAGGTCTAAAATTTAATTTCACAACTGTCTTGCCAAAGGTGAAATCAATGGGTAGGTTTTGATTAGATTTAATCTCTATGTGAATGTTTTCAATTTGGTTCTTAGTCACGGGCAGATAGTAAGCGGGGATGAAATATTGGGTGATCACATCCCCGTACGTTCCTTGTATATCGATGATTCTCAAGAGAGGAGCATAACCATCACCCACTACCTGATGTCATACCACATCACTGTAACAGTAGAGGTGGTACATCCCCGCCCAGATATCCACCGGATAGGGAGCCATCCTTTCGCCAAACAATATCCATTTTCCGGGCATTACACCCATGATGTAAGCCTGTGGCAAAATATTTGACGTGTTTCTTCATCAGGCTCTGGAAATTCTTGTTGAAAAATTATTTACCAGAGTCCGTTTGTAACTTTTCAGGGGTCTGAGTCTCTTTAAAAACAGATTCAAAGGCCTCTGCCACCTCTGAGGCACTTTTTTTCTTTGAAACTCTCACATTGCTTTATTTGAAAATACATCTATGACCGTCAAGAGATAACGATAACCGTCGTTATGTTTAGCCAGGGCTTGCGTATCGCAAAGATCAAGTTGAAATTGAACCAGAGGTCGTGGTACAAACACTGTATTCCTGGGAAAATGTACTCTGATCGGTTTATGTAGAGTATAAGCGTCCTGCTCCAATAGAAAATCTTTAAATTTTTCAAAGTTTACTTTTTTACCTGTTTCATCTTGCAAGGCCCTGCAGAGTCTATCCACTCCTCCAAAGCTACCTGGGTGAGCCAGGTTATAATAAACTTTTTTCATGACACTTCTCAGACATGTTTGCCCCCCACCCCTCTCCAGAGTTTATGGAAAATCAACAAGTCGTAAATTTCTTTATAACTTTTTTTTTTTTTTCAAAGAACATTTCGGCCATCAGCATCAAAATTCTACACACTAGTATAAAACATAAAAAATCTACGCAGTTGTCTAAATCATAAAAAAAATTTACACACTAGTATTAAATATACACAGTAGTCAAACACAAAGTTTAAGTGTTGTCAAGGCTGGATAGAGTGGTCCTCAACACCAAGGTACTGATGGTAGCTCTAATAACAGTGCAGCTGTCAGGGTCAGTCAGTCAGTCAGTCCTTGTGTCTTTGTGTTAGGTTCAGTTTAGTTTTGTTGTCACTTCCTGTTTTATTTTGAAGTCCTTGTCTTATCCCTGTTGTCCTGTCAAGTTTCCAGCCTGTGTGATTGCCTTCCCTGCCCTAATGTGTTTCACCTGTGTCGTTAGTTCAGTTTGTATTTAAGTCTTGGTTTTCTGTTCACTCCTGGTCGGATCCCCTGTTGTGTTTGGTCTAGTTCAGTTAGTCCTGTGTAGAGTTTTGCATGTCACCATTTGTATCAGATCTGAGTCTTTGGTTTCCATTAAAATATTAATCGCCACCTTCACCCTGCTGCCTCCAGCTCCTGCATTTGGGTCCTCACCCCAGTGTTACCCGTGACAGCAGCTTCCACAATTCAGTCAAGACATCTTTAGGTACGTTGTTTTGTGCACATTGACTTACGACATCTACAAACAAAGCGTACACTGTAAATAGATGACCCACATTCACATAATTCATCTCTCTGATAACTTTATCAAATGTAACAGATAATGGCAAGTCGTCGGCGAGTTGCAAGGTAGTGTTGACAGCCATAGTCCACAAGGGATCTACGGCTTCAGATCGAACCAAGTCCAACATCTTTTTCATTAGTTGTGTTTTTAATCACCTGTTCTAAAACAAAGACTAAACGGGCGATAGTCCAGTGTTCCTCCAAACGCTCCATAAATTTTCCACAATAATGCCCAATTTTTTGAACTTGGCTCTGCTGCGTGCAGAGGCAAAAGGCTTCCGTGGTGGCTTTCAACTTGCAGACCTCTCCTTCTCCAGCAACTTATCGTACAAGTCAGCAATTCTCTCCTGCACGCATCTTCTGAATTTCAGATCGTTGAGAAAGGCTTCCGCCAGACCTTGGATCCTCTCTTCAGAGACGTGGATGGAGCGACTTTCAAGGGCTGAGGCCATGGCGGGAATAAATGTATCCATCCAAAGTCTCTCATTCACCTGCTTAAAGTAAGACAGGTAGAAATAGTCCTGCATATCCACCAGACACTCGTGCTGTGTTAGGAATGCTCTACGTAGCCCTCAGGGAACTCAGTGGTGCACAATATCCACTCAACGGATAAGGAGCACCTACGCCGGCGAGACCGCAAGGATTGCAACTTAGGAGGAGGAGTGGGTGAGTGAACCGGTGTGCCTGGAGGAGACATTTTTATATTCTTCTTTTTTCTCTTTTTTTAAGCGTGCTGCGGGGATGGGATTGGTCAGGAGGAGGAGGAGGAGTTATTCGTAGACCGTGGAACAGAAGGGGGGAGGAGTGTAATACTGCAGAACTTTTCTCACCAGCAGAATGTCTCTGGAACTCTGACTGTTCACAAAAAGACTTTTAATTTTCTCTGCATATTCCTCCATCATTTTCAACCAGTTCTTGAATGGAATGCGCTAAGATGTCTGAAATACATCGCATTTGTTGTTGAAATACTCCAAAATAAATTAATCCCAGACTCCACGTTGGCACAACGGCTGGCTATGTAGTACCATCGACAGGAGGGGGAACTCTTCGTCTTCCACACAACGCTGGCCGCAATTCTCCTTTTTTTCCGCAATGCCGGATGATATCCCTTCTTTTTTCACCACATCCATTCTCAAATTTGTTAGACCCATAAAAGTCAACACGGACCAGTCTGTCGAGGTGAGTGTCGCTTTTGCAACCATAGGGCCGTAAATCTCCTCTTTAGCCAACTGGTAAAAACACACCTCGTAAGAGGTATAGTTGAACACGTAGCCCACGCACCGCCGTCTGACAGTTGCCACTCTCTGTGGAGAACCTCAGGTGCGGGAGTCTGAATCCAACATAAAACCCTCTTCTCATTGGTCAGCGACGTGGCTTGGGGATGGTTTCATGATCTCATCACATCATTATGGGGGCGTGCTAACCCTAACGTTTCTCATTGACCAGGGGGTGGGGTTAAGGGGCGGGGAAACGCGCTCATTGGACGGGGGGCGGGGTTAAGGGGGGCAAAGTCAAAGGTCAAAAAGATCAAAAGACCTGTCAAGTTTGACGAGAAGTGTTGCATATAATTCTCTAATAATATCTAATAATAATGGTCTAATAATATCAAAGTCTACCATAAGCTGTGCACACCCCATTTGGAGATGTTGACCCTGTCCATCCAGCCCTACTATGTACCTCAGGAATTCTCTACTGTTTTGGCCAGCTTGTTGCCCCCAATGCTAACATCAAGGTAGCAGCGGAGCTGATAGTTGAAGATGTTAATTCTATGCTGGCTAAGTATCCCGGGCCCCACTGTTTATATTGGGGGATTTTAACACCTTCAGTCTGGACTCTGTATTTCCATCACTTTAACAGTATGTGGACATTCCCAGTGGCTGGGTTATGGCAACATTTCCAATGCATTTTGCTCCAGATCATATCCCCTGTTTGGACTTCAAGCAGATCATAATGTCAGCTCTCTACTTCCTCTGCACAAACAGGAACAGCACAAAGCACAATGTTAGAGCGCCCCACAGTGGTCAGAAGATGCCATTACTCAGCTCCAAGGCTCTCTGGCTTGCACTGACTGGGCCATTTTTGAGTGAAAGCTGTATGGTACAGTTTATGTCATTAAAGACTATATAAATTTCTGCATTAGCTCCACTATCACTGTCATGATAAAGAAATATATCTCCGAACCCTGGATCACCCCCCACATAAAACAGCCCCTTAAAGCTCCGTCATACCTCAGAGAGCTCATAGTTCCTTACTGTCCTATTAGGCCACTCTGCTCTCTAGATGGAGGTTTACTTGTGGTTCCTAGAGTCTCCAAGAGTAAATCAGGAGGCAGATCTTTCAGTTATCAGGCCCCTCTTCTATGGAACCAACTTCCAGTATCGGTCCGGGGGGCAGACTCTTTAGCAATTTTCAAGACCAGACTTAAAACTTTTCTGTATGACAGAGCTTATAGTTAAAAAGTTAAAGTTCATTTACTCTTTAGCTATGCTGCTACAGGCCTAGACTGCTGGGGGAAGGACTGAGCACCTCTCTCTCCCTCTCCCTCTCCCTTTCCGCTCTCTCTCGCTCTCTCTCTCTCTCCCCCTCTCCCTCTCTCTCTCTCCCCCTCTTCCCTCTCCCTCTCTCTCTCTCTCCCTCTCCCTTTCCCCTCTCTCTCTCTCTCTCTCTCTCTCCCCCTCTCCCTCTCTCTCTCTCCCCCTCTTCCCTCTCCCTGTCTCTCTCCCCCCCTCGCATGCGCCGTCATACCAACAACCTGCTTCTCCGAAATCCCACTTTTTCTCAGTTCCAAGCATGTGCATTGCATTTACTAACCATGTTTTCCCGAAGTCTCCGTCTCCCCCAGCTCCTCTCCTCTCTCTCTCCCAGCTCCTCTCCTCTCTCTCCCTGTCCTCATCCTGCAGGTGATGAATCATCACCATCCCATGTTCCTGCAATGCCTGCTGCTCCCACATCTTCAAGAATTCCATACAGCATCATTCCTACGAACCTCATGCAGCATCATGTTCCTGCCTACACCTGTTTGAATATCCCCTCCTCCTGCTCTCTTTCTCTCCCTACTCTACCCAACTTTGCCCCCCCCCCTCCCCCGTGCCTCTCTCTCTCTCTCTCTCTCCCTCTCTCAACCCAACCGGTCGAGGCAGATGGCCGCCCCCCCTGAGCCTGGTTCTGCCCGAGGTTTCTGCCTCTTAAAGGAAGTTTTTCCTTGCCACTGTCGCCAAGTGCTTGCTCATCGGGGGATCTGTTGGGTCTCTTTAAATAATTTTATAAAGAGTTTGGTCTAGACCTGCTCTATATGTAAAGTGCCTTGATGTAACTTTGTTATGATTTGGCGCTATACAAATAAATCTGATTTGATTTGATTTGATTTGAAAGAAAAACAAGCCTTTAAAAGCAAGGATTGGGTTAGTCTTAGAATGGCAAACTGGAACATCAAAAATGAAATATTTAAGGCAAAATTGAAATACAGAGACAAACTTGAATTTGAATTTGCCAACATGAACACAAAACGGGCATTTCAGGGAGTCAAATCACTAACTGGAGGTGAAACCAAAGCCAAAACATGCACAATAACTGACCCAGCGTGGTCTGAGTGGAGAGCCCCTTTCACTGAGGAGGAGATGTTGAGTTCTTTAAACCTGAACTCGTACATTCGTTTGATGAAGGATGCAGGAGACGTCCAAATCAGTCTTCACATGTTTTATTCTCACATTTGACAGCAAAAATAGACCATAGAAAAAGAGATCGTTTACAGAGCTCTGGACCAGACTATGTCTCCCTGACCAGCATACGATCCCAGCGTCAGTTCACGAAGTCTGATGCTCTGTCTTTCCCTGGTCCAGCTTATGTTATTGTTACGAAGGAAATTACATATGTGGGTGTATTCTTCTTCTGATTGGCTGAGCTCCAGGCCGCTTCCCATTGCACACTTCCTCCTCGTGCTATCTGACTCCACTCTTGTGATCAGTGCCTAGTAGCAATCGACAGGTCCTGTTTTTGCGCGAGAAAAAGAAAAACGGACACAAACCACAATACCCACATTCCCAGTGTATCTTCTACATTCAGTCAGCAATTAACAGAAGGTCATATCTGACGTTTTTCTCTCCTGTCTGTACATTCTATTCTCATTGCATTGTGCAATTGTTACTTCTTTTATTCATGTAAATGTTACTCTTTGCTCCATTATAATGCTTCATCATAAGCAGTTCATTAGGGTCATACAATGTAATCAAATATGTCACTCTCTACTTCATCATAAGCACTTCATTAGGTTCACACAATATAATCATCAAAAATTATAAAAACATGTTAAAAGCACAAAAATCAGATATTTCAACAGAGGTAAGGCATCAGCTCAGTCAGTGTAAGCTGGGCATCCCAGCAAGGGTGCTTAGGACATGTTTACAGAAGCTCTCTGCCATGTTTTACTCAATCTTCACCAAATCTACATGACTGCCACAATATCCACTATCTTGAAAACTGCCGCCATAGTCCTGGATCCCAAATAAACCCATCCCATAGAACTCAACCACTACCGCCCTTTTCCCCTCACCCCCATCATAACTAAATGCCTGGAGAAACTGTTGCTGAACATCATCCTACCCATTGTTATCCCACAATTTGACCCCATCCAATTTGCATACAAGGCTAGGAGGGGCACGGAGGATGCTGTAGCCTGCCTGCTGCCCCTCCTTCTTCAACACCTGGACTTCCCCGGCCACTTCTTCAGAATACTCGTCGTGGACTTCAACTCTGCCTTCAATACCATCCAAAGGCATCCAATGGTCCAAAAACTATATCATCTCAACCATCTCTTCAAATACCTTGGAATCATATTGGGCAATAAACTTACCTTTGACCAACACATCACAGACATTCAAAAATGGAGACACCAGAGACCATCACCTATCCGTAAGCTAAGAGGACTCTATGTTGCTCCACACCTCTTTCTGCTGCCTAATGCTTTTAGGGTTCTCCCTTGCAGCTACTAGAGTGAATACTCTGGTGAGTAGCTTCACAGCAGCAGGGTTAACCACAGAAATAAACTCAAAGTAACAAATAACATGAGGAGGAAGCTTCTTTGAATCCATTTTCAGAGGGATAATTTAACTAGACAGCCAAACCACTTGTCCAGGTGCATAGTCTGGAGCTGAAGAATGATGCTTATTTGCAATGGATAAGCAATGGAGCATAAAGCATAAACTCAGAAGGGCTTGGACAGATGGAACCACTATGTTGCACTCCTGCACAGGGAAAAGGGGAGGCTAAAAAACCTATGGACCATCGAAAGGAGTCATACCAGTAGCAGAAGTGGAAAGGGAGTTGTAAGCGTATTCTACTCAGGGGAGATGAACACTGAAGAAGACCCTTCACTGATTGCGGGCAGCACATGGGAAGTGGAACATTTGAGACTAAACAACCAATCCACATACATATCAGTCACCTCTGTCATGGTGAGTGTACGCACCACAATAAACCAATCATTACAACATTACAAGCGTCCACTGCAGTTACATTTAAAGAAAGAAAACACACTGTCACTGTTTAGTCAATTTTGGTCACTTTATTCACACTCACACTCGCTGCTTTTTGCAGACGATGTGGTGCTGTTGGCACCATCGGTCTGTGACCTTCAGCTCTCACTGGACAGGTTCGCAGCTGAGTGTGAAGCGGCTGGGATGAGGATCAGCACCTCCAAATCAGAGGCCATGGTTCTCAGCAGGAAACGATGGACTGTCTACTCTGGGTTGGGAATGAGTCTTTGCCTCAAGTGAAGGAGTTCAAGTACCTCGGGGTCTTGTTCACGAGTGGGGGGACCTTGGAGCATGAGATTGGCTGGAGAATCGGAGCAGCGGGAGCGGTACTCCAGTCGCTGTATCGCACCGCTGTAACAAAAAGAGAGCTGAGCCGGAAAGCAAAGCTCTCGATCTTGAGGTCAATCTTCGTTCCTACCCTCACCTATGGTCATGAGAACTGGATCATGACCGAAAGAACAAGATTGCGGGTACAAGCAACCGAAATTAGCTTCCTCAGAAGGGTGGCTGGCTTCTCCCTTAGAGATAGAGTGAGGAGCTTGGTCATCCGAGAGGAGGTCAGAGAGCCGCTGCGCCTTTGCATTGAAAGGGGGCCACTTGAGGTGGTTCGGCCATCTGTTTAGGATGCCTCCTGGGTGTCTCCCCTGGGAGGTGTTCCAGGCACGTCCAGATGGGAGGAGGCCCCAGGGCAGACCGAGGACCAGGTGGAGAGATAATATATCCAGTCTGGCCTGGGAACGCCTCGGGATCCCCCAGTCAAAGCTGGTTGATGTGGCAGGGGAAAGGAAAGTCTGGGGCTCCCTACTGAAGTTGCTACTCCCGCGACCTGACCTCGGATGGGTGGATGAAGATGGATGGATGGATGAATATTCACACTCATCTCAAAAGCAGTGTTCTGTTGGAGTATGTCATCCTCATGTTGTTTTCTTCCCCAGTCTTCAGGTCAAAACAGAGCTGAACTGCAGGGCTGACTTATATGGGGGCTATAGCTGTCACTTGCAGGTGTGAGGAATTTGGTTTATACCATTGTTGATGGGACTGTGGGTTAGATTATTTTATGTGCTCCCCAACCAGGCATCTTGATTATTGATTGTTTGGACTTGTGAATTTATTCAATAAAGTTCTGAACAGTTACGGTCTGTGTTTGTGCTGTTCTTGGGTCTGCTCTCATACCCATTACATATGCTGCTTTTCTTTTTACCACTTTTGAAAATAAAAGCACCTCAAATGTTTTCTGCAACTTCTAGCCATATTTTTCCCAGTTTTTAGTTAAGTGGACCCACAACAATTTTGTAGCACGCTCCATGTAGAGAGTTTCTTAGCTGCCACACACGGAAGCGCATTTCCAGGTCTTGATTGGCCCACGCTGCCTGGCTGTTTGTCTATTGATGAAAACCAGACAAGAGACTGGCAGAAGTGCTACGGAAAGCCTTCCATATCTGAGATGTGAATTGTGAGCCTGTCTTAGTCCACTCCTGGTTTTCTCCTCAACCACTCCGCTCTACCTGCCTACCTACCTCTCCTAATCAAGATCAGACTCCTCCCAGCTGGATCTAATCACCCAGCCTCCTCTTAACCAGCTCCTCCACACTTACTCTCTTCCAGATTGTTGTTGTGTCATGCACTACTCTCCAGCACTCTTTTCCAGACTTATCTCCTTGTACACGATCTGCCTTCTGCCCCTGACCACATCTCCTCATCTCTGTCCCAGTAACCATACCTGCCTTCTGCCTTCGGACTTCGCATCTGGCCTGTCTGCCTGCAGCCTGGCTGGACTCCCTCCTTGAAGGGTCCTCACATGTTCAGAACTTGGACTGTGCTCGCCAATTAGGCATCCCATTTATTGTCTGTCTGGACTTTTGAACATAGTTAATAAAGTTCTGAACTGTTCCAGCCTGGGTTTGTGCTGTTCTTGGGTCCGATCTCACACCAGTTACAGAGCGCTTATTGGGGACTATCCCAAAATTTTGTTACTCAAAGTTTTCTCTTTCACAGCTCAATTCTCATTTCACTTTCCATTTTGTCTGATCCATTTTTAATTTTTTGTCTTAAAATTCACTATGAGTCATACTTGAGAGTCTTATTACTGGCTCATCTTCTCTCCTCATGAGATATAAATGAGAAGTAAGTATTACAGCTACAATGGAGCGCAGTATGTGTGTGTGTGTGTGTGTCTGTGTGTATATATATATGTATATATATATACATATATATATATATATTCAAAGGCTATTAAATGATAAAATATTCATCCAGAATGCCACACCACATGATGTAGGCCACAAGAATAAAAGAAATCACAAATTAGAGATGAATTGCCGAAACTGATTTGTGCACAATGGAAATCTGGAAACGGAAACGGAAAATGGAAATACTAAATTACAGGGCACAGTCAAGGGTCCATCTTTGCACTATGATCATTTTAATCCCCCATCCACTTCATGATTTCTGAACATGATAATGAATATAAAGATGTGATCACAAATGAACACTGCGTACTGGGTAACTTTGGGTAACACTGGGTAACTACATTACTCATTAACTTTAGCCACAGCAGCAGAGGGATTAATACTGGTACTAGTTTCTTGGAATCAGGCTTCAGTGGAATATTTTTGGATGAAAGAAAAACATTCTTACATGTGCACGCAGCGACCAGCAGTGAGTGAGAGTTTGGGATGTTTGAGTTCTTGTCTTTTAACATCTCTTAACGTTGTTTTATATATTTATTAGAGTTTTAATCATATGGAATAAGTGCCCCTGGGTCCTCTCCAATTTAAAATGGATTTCCTTTCACTTATCGTGCTGTGGATCCTTTTTATCGGACCTTTTACCGGTGGCATTCTCACCGAGGCAGTAAGTCAAACAACGAGGATCAAATACACCAGAGATAAGTTACTGCAACTACACATCATAAATCTGGATAAAGTGACACACTTGCCAAGTCAGTTACCAGATTTTATTCGGAAAGACTTAAAGGACTCGGGAAGTTTAAAGTGGGACAAAAGGAGAAAGCGGGGTAAACGAGGGGGCATCAGACAACGCCTGAGGAGAAAGCCGCTTCAACGGATCCCTCTACCTTCGCTCATCATGGAAAATGTCCAGTCCCTGAGAAACAAGCTGGACGAACTGCAAGGAAACGTTCATTATAAGAAGGACTTCGGGGACTCCTGCGTCATGGCCTTCAGTGAAACTTGGCTCTCTGAGCACGATCAAGATGACAATCTATTCATGGAGGGTTTCGGGGCTCCGTACCGCCTCAACCAGCAGAAACAGCTGACTGGGAAGTCACAAGGAGGAGGGGTATGTTTATATGTAAACAGACGCTACTGCACTGCTGTGACTGTAAGAGAGCGTATTTGTACGCCAAACATAGAACTCTTGTCTGTTTCTTTACGTCTCTTTTATCTACCCCATGAGTTCCCCCAACTTTTTATTACAACTGTGTACATCCACCCAAAAAGCAGACTCTGCCGCTGCCTCCACTACCATATTTGATGTGGTGCAGAGATTACAAGAAAATTCTCCCGATGCACCAAATTTTATCGTGGGTGATTTCAATCATGTCTCTCTTAAAAAGACTTAAAAACTTTGATCAGTATGTCTCTTGCCCAACCAGAAGGAATAAGACACTTGATCTATGTTATGGATCACTAAAAGGCGCATACAAATCCTTCCCACTTCCTCCTCTGGGCTCTTCGGATCATAACTGCGTGCATCTGTGCCCCACGTATAAAACTGTTCTCAAAAGAGAAAAACCAGTAACCAAGGACATAAAGGTTTGGTCTGAAGAATCGGTTCTCTCACTAAAAAAGTGTTTTAACTGCACTGACTGGGACATTTTTACACTGTCTTGTGGCGATGACTTGGACTCATTGGTCAATGTAACATGTTCATACATCACATTTTGCGGGGACATGATCATCCCATCTAAGCGGATCAAAATATATCCTAATAATAAACCATGGGTTAACAAAGCAGTTAAGTCATGTCTCCAAAGGAAACATCTAGCTTTCAAGCAGAGAACTGCTTCTGATCTGCATTCTGCCACAAAGGAAATGAAAACTGAAATTTTAAAGGCAAAGCAAAGTTATAAATTAGACCTGGAACAGAAACTGGCAGCAGATGAACTAGGGTCAGTCTCGACAAGTGTGAAAACCATTGCAGGCCTTCATAAGCCAGACAGTGGTACCCGAGTCACCCTAAATGGGTTTTCAGGGGTTTCAGACTTGGACCTTGCAAATGCTTTTAATTGTTTCTATAAACGTTTTGATGCCTTTGATTTTAGTGAGGAAACTCAAGAGCTGAGTGACAAAGTGAGGGATAACCAGCATTTCCTCATTGGCCTGCAAGATGTCAGAAGGGCTTTCTGCTCAGTTAAGATTAGGAAAAGCCATGGTCCTGACAATATCAGCGGGCACACTGTAAAGCTTTGTGCTAGTGAGCTGAGTCCTATCTTTCACCACATCTATAATAAGTCATTACAGATACAGCATGTACCCACCATCTGGAAAGATGCTGTTGTTGTTCCTGTCCCTAAATATAACCGCCCCAAAGCTGTCAAAGATTTCAGACCAGTTGCTCTGACATCAGTTGTCATTAAAGTCTTTGCCTTAAAATCTCAGTCTTGACCAATTTTTCAGACTGAAAATATTTTGGATCCTATGCAATTTGCTTATAGGTCTCACAGAGGAGTGGGGGATGCAACACTCACTCTGCTAAATAAGCTTTTCAAGCATCTGGATTTTAAAGGGACCCATGCCCGACTCTTATTTCTAGATTTTTCCTCGGCTTTTAATACAATCCAACCTCACATTTTAATCAAAAGGCTACAAGAAGAATTTGAGCTGAGTACCAACCTGGTGGGTTGGATTTTAAACTTTTTAACCAACAGAAAGTAAAAGTAAATGGCGTTCTCTCTGAGAGAGAACACCATTCTCTCTGAGAGAGAGAGTGCTCATCCACCGCTTCACCTCAAGGCTGCGTTTTGTCACCACTCCTACACATTTTATACACAAATATGTGCCAAAGCAGACATGAAAACAGATACATCATTAAGTATGCAGATGATTCTGTAATTGTCAGTTTACTGCAGGAAAATGAATCCAGGCATGGTCCAGTGGTTGACGAGTTTCTGCAGTGGTGTGAACAGTCCTACCTCCAAATCAACATAGCAAAAACCAAAGATATGGTTATTGATTTTAGGAGGAACACCCAGATGCACAAAGACACCTTAATCAAAGGTCAGACTATCGAAGTGGTGCAATCTTACAAATATCTTGGAATTTACTGTGTTTACATGGTCTTTAGTATCCCGGTTTTGAGGCTTATCCCGTCTTTGAGCATAACCGGGATATTATGTTTACATGGAACACAGAGAAACCCGGTTATTCATATCCCTGTATACATGATGAATACCAGTAACCTGTTTTCTGATCACTGCATCCTATCTGTGCAGGCGTGTGTTACGTCTTATATGTCTTTTGTTAAAATAAAATAAATATATATATTTTATAAAATAAAATAAAATAAAATAAAAATTAGACCTCTGGCTTCTAGTGGGCTTAGCCTTGTTAAATACTCACGCAGCATTACAGCTTTCATCATATTAAGGCAAAATTCCGTCTCTTCTTCGCTCCAGTAATGTGATGATGTCTTTGCTGCCATGTCGTTTGTATATCCGGCGCGTCACTCTGGCGCCTGCGCAGACGGTGTGCAGCCGTCAGAAACCCGGATACGGTGTATACACGCTCCAGTATCCTGGCTTCTATCAGAGTACTTCAGGTGGCAAAGATGGGTTTTTCTCGAAGCCGGGAAAAGAGAATAACCCGGTTTCTGAATTCGGGATATGGTGTTTACATGCACAAACACAAAAACGGAATAACTCAAAAACCCAATCAAAACCGGGATACTAAATACCATGTAAACACAGTAATTGATGATAAATTGAAATTTGAAACAAACTGTGAAGCTGTACGCAAGAAGGGTAACCAGCATCTTCATTGCTTAAGGAAGCTCTCTCACTTTCATGTTGACCGAACCATTCTTACCATGTTTTATCATGCTTTTATTGAATCTGTTTTATCTTTTCTTTGGTGTCATGGTTCGGTCACATGTCTTTAAAAGAGAAAAATGCTTTGAACCATATTGTTAAATGGGCATCTTGTTTGATTGGTGAGTTTCAACTTTCCCCAAGCTCCCTGTATTCCAGACAGTTGCAGAGGATTGCATTTTCTATTATAAACAACGACTCTCACCCCTTGAGCTGTGAGTTCCAGCTTCTCCCCTCCAGACGGAGGTATTTGGTCCCTAAATGTAAGACCAAACGCTATCGGAACAGTTCCATCCCTGCTGCCATTATCCAGCTGAATAAGCAGTAACTATTCACACCTTGCACGAACTATTTATTTATTTATTTATTTATTTATGTAATTTTATTCCCACTGTATACCCAAGAATCTGGGTTATTTTAATTTATTTTATTATATCAATGATATCTTTGGAAAAGTGGCTTGTTTTTATATTGGTAACCTGGTGTGTGTCTAAGGAAATCTAAGGAAAACTGTGTGTTTTTATTAGGACATCCTGAGCTATGGAGCACTTTTTATCTTTCATTTCTTATTTTATCTTCATCTAATCTTTTATCTGTATCATGTTCTTTTTGGGTTGTTATGGTTAAATGTTGTATCGTATGTATGGATGTCAAATCACTGCAAAACAAATCTACCTACGGGTATAAATAAAGTGACCTAACCTAACCTAACCTACCTGGTTTGTATGTGGAGGTTGGGGTCTGATGGTGAGTAGCAATGTGCCAGCAGTCATCAGGGCTGCGCAGGCAGAATAGCAGAATGTCCTCCAAACCTCTGAGATGAAGTAGAGGCCCTGGGCTGTGGAATAATTGGTACATTGGAATGCCATGGAGACAGAAGTTATTATTAACCAGAGGATCTGCAGTTTCAAGAGCTGTCAGGTGTACGGGGAGAGCCACAAAGTGAACTGCCTTAGGAGAATGGTCATTGGTTCTGAGAATGGTGGTATTACCTTGTGATGGGTGCAAACCAGTAACAAAGTCTAGGACAATGTGGGACCAGGGGCGACTAGGGACTGGTAGTAGGTGTTGTAGACCAGCAAGTAGGCAGTGAGAGGACTTCCCACGAGCACAGACGGTGCAAGCAGAGACAAAGGCTCAGGTGCCATCTTCCATCCTTGGCCAGCAGGTGTGCTGTTTCAGGAGGAACACAGTGATTAATAGCAGGATGGCAGGCAAAATGGGATGTGTACCCATTGGAAGAATGAGTGGAGTCAGGGACAAACAAACAGTTTGGTGGGCCATTACCAGGGTTTGGTTGAGTCTGTTGGGCTGCTCTCACTATGGACTCAATCTCCCAGGAAATGTCTGCCACAACACATGTAGGAGGAAGAATGGTGTCTGGATTTGAAAGAGACTCATTTGAGATATGTTGGTGAGATAGCAGATGCCCTATCTCACCAACATATCTCAAATGGTTTAACATTTCTGGATTCTGGTATGTACGTAAGAGTAAAATTAGGAAGAGGAAGACAAAATCATTTACCAATGTGCTTGGCAGGCGTTGAGTCTCTTGGCTCTCTGAATGTAAGCCAGGTTTTTCTGATTTGTCCAGACTACAAACAGTTGCTTAGCTCTTTCCAACCAATGTCTCCATTCCTCAAAAGCTAGTTGACAGCCAGGGGTTCCCTGTTACCCACAAAAGAAGGCACAGTGATGTAGCTTCTGCTGGGAGTGCTGCCCTCACTCCAATGTCAGAAGCATCATCTTCCACAATGAACTGAGGTGAGGGATCTGGTTGGATCAGGATAGAGTGGAGGTGAAGAGGCTCTTTAACATAGACAAAGCTGGAGCTGCCTCTGGAGACCAGGTGAACGGAATGGTGGAGGGGGTGAGTGACTACCTTGCTTTTAACCCTTTTAAAGCGGTGGTAAAAATTAATTCCAAAAATTGTTGAAGTTGCTTATGTGGGAATGTGGAAAATGTACCCCTTTCCCTGACTGATTGCCTGCAGTCATGTGACCAAGCGTCAATCAGGAAGTAATAAATTGCTGACAGTCTCAGTAGAGAGCCTTTTGACTTGGCTGCAGCACCTGTCTATGGTGAACTCTCCCTCTCACACAGGGTGACAGCCAGAAGCGAGCGTCCTGTCCATCACGGTGGTATAGAGCGACGGATTGCCGTGACGGCTGATGAGCTGCCATGCTAGAGACCCAAAGATACCGTTGATGCATCAGATTCCTCCCTCTGCTCCTGCAATATTGTACCACGGGAGTTTGTGTACCTTTGCAAAGACCAGGGCAGCCACTGTTTTCTACAGTTAGTTTACATTTCTGTGTTTGTTTTATCTGATTTTAACTGTTCTTGACTGTGGGCTACGCTACGCCGTAGGCTTGAGGCATTTATTCTAACTTAAGTTTTTGTTTCTTTGGATGGAGGTTTCATTTGACGTTTCTGTCCTCTCTTTTGTACCTACATCTCGACTCTGTGCAAAGCTGGGTCCGTGGTGCACACTGCCTCCCTTCTGTGGCTGGGACTGCACGGGTGGTAGCTACTTTGTAGTGATGTGTATACTTCAAATCAAATCAAATCAAATCAGATCTATTTATATAGTGCCAAATCATAACAAAGTTACATCAAGGCACTTTACATATAGAGCAGGTCTAGACCAAACTCTTTAAAATGATTTAAAGAGACCCAACAGATCCCCCATGAGCAAGCATTTGGCGACAGTGGCAAGGAAAAACTTCCTTTAAGAAGCACACTGCATGATATTTGGTTGCAATAGATAAATACTTTGTAGTGGTGTGTATACTTAACTGACACTGCTTGAATTTTGTTGTCATTTACAAATAGATACACATTACGATTTTATTTTATGCTTGGGTGTTAGATTTCAACCCTCCTTTCTGTCTCCCACAGCCATTTTTTTGGTTGTTGTGCATAGCAGACTCAACTATCCTTTAAGAACAGTTAACTAATTTCACCATCCAATGTTTTATTGTTTTGACATTTTATATATTTTCATATTGTAATAAAGCCAATTTACTTTTGCACAAGATATGCCTCTTGTTACATTGTTCCTGTTCGGAGAAGTCAGAGTGGGTCACACGTGCTGATCAAATATTTAAGGTTTAAGGGTTCTTCCTGCCCCTTAGCAGGCAGTGGCGTTGTCAAGTTAAGAATGATGAATGCTGTTAAGAATAAGTCTTAGTACCGGGTACTACACTTATTTTAAGTTGGTGGGTTCAGGCCAGTCTTCCACGGATCAGATCTTCTCTGGATCAGTCTTCACCTGCCACCTTGCATTGGTTAGACCAGGGGTTCCCAAACTTTTCAACCCGCAACCCCCAAAATAACAGTGCCAGAGACTGGCGACCCCCACTATCCCTGGAGGTGACTGAGGAAAAAAAAAAAGTGCGCACAGGCCATATGCACTAGGCTTATCCAAACACGGGCATAATGACAACGTGAAAGAACAAAGCAGCCTGTTATGATTTTTCATATAGAAATTAACTATAAGATAAAAGCAGAATACAGTCAAAATAATATCCATGTAACTTATGTGTGAACATTATTGCTGTCATGTGTGGTGTAAACTTAACTTTGAAACATTACTTTCATTTCAATTTTAACAGAAGAATATCTCAGTCAACGTAATATCCACAAACTGTTGTAGGCTGAATAAACATATGTACATTGTTGCTGTGCAAATTAACATGTTGGCAACTATGTTTCAGTGTTAATCTCACCTAATGAGATGGATGCGCGCTATGCGCTGAACACAGCAAGTCCATTCTTGGGTTAATTTTGGAAACGGCCACATGGTGATCATCCTCCACATTTAGACGTGATCTGTATTTATTTTTAATGTACATCAGTACAGAGAAAGTCTTTTTGCACAGGTATGTGGAGCCAAACAGCGTCAGTACGTCCATCGCGGCCTTGGACAGCTGTGGATATTCCTTCTCGACTGAAATCCAGAACTCAGCAAGCGTCTTGGAATTAAAATCTGTCTGTAAGGTGCGGTCACTTGACAGCTCAACCAGTGCATCCTCAATGCTGGCTGACAGATGACTTGTGGTGGTTACAGTGAATGGTGATCTTATCCAGTCATATTGTTCCAGAGCCGTTTCCTCAGGGAAATACTTATCAAAGTGTTCCAGGAGGGCTTGAAGGTGGGTAGTGATAGACTTCATCACAAGGTTAACACTCAGATCATTTTCCTCCATGAATTAGTCCAGCTCAGGAAACATGTCAATCCTGCCCATTTGAACTCGTGCAGTCCATCGACCCACTTTTCTCTTGAATGTGCGGATTTTATCACTCATTGACATGATGCTTGTGTTTTCACCTTGCAATGACAGGTTAAGTCCATTAAGTCTGTCAAAAATGCAAGACAGATACGCTAGCCTTGTTAACCAGTCAGGGTCAGTCAGGTGGTCAGCGAGCTGGGACCCATGCTCCATCAGAAATAAGCGCATATCATCCCGCATTTCAAACAGGCAGCTGAGAACATTTCCCCGCGAAAGCCATCTGACTTCTGCATGGAACAGCAGGCCCTCATGCTGCGATCCCAGTTCGTTGCAGAGAGTGGCAAACAGCCTGGTGTTGAGTGGACGTGATTTAATGTGGTCGACAATCTTTATCGCAGTCTCAAGAACACTTTTCAGCTCTGGGTCAAGCGTTTTACTCACAAGACCTTCTCTGTGTATAATACAGTGCATGAATTTTATGTGGCGCGCCACTTGTAAGACTCTTGCTTTAAGTCCTTTCTTTTTCCCCAGCATCACTGCAGCACCGTCTGTACACACACTGATGCATTCATCCCAAGACAGTCCCTCTTCTTTTAGTTTGTTGTCAAGTTTTGTGAAAATCTCCTTGCCTGTGCATGTTCCCTCCAGCGGGGCGCAAAATAGCAGGTCCTCGTTAAGTTTTCCAACAAAACTATATCTAACGAAAACAAGCAGCTGGGCACAGTTTGATACATCCGTGGATTCGTCTAACTGCAAAGCATATTTCCCTTTCTTCACTCTGTCAATCAGCTGACTCTATGTCCTTGGCCATATCGCTGATACGCCTGGAAATGGTCCCGTCAGACAGCGGCACTGACTCCAGCTCACTGGCCTGTTTATCCCCATGCATTGTGCAACTCATAACAATGGCAGCTGGTTTTATTAGTGTTTCCCCAATTGTGTGTGGCTTTTTTGCCTGTGCAATTAAATATGCCACCTCATATGAAGCCCTTTGAGCTTTGTCTGGGATTTTTGTTTGGTTAGTTATGATTTCCTTTTGGCCTTGCAACTCTTTCTCCTTTCTGCAGAAAAAATCTGGCAGTTTAGCGGCAAGAGAGGGGTGCTTTCACGGTCTGAGCATTTTTATGGGCTTTAGGCTGTCATGTGCAAGCACATGAGTGCACACTACACATTGGGGATGTTGTACTTCGTTGACAACGACGCATGTGAGTCCATACTGGACATATTCCTCTCAATACTTGTGACACTTGGAGGAAGGCTGATCCGACTGCTGGACCCCCTTATGGCAGGCTCCTTCTCCCGCACCAGAGGTCGATGGCAGTTCTGAAGGTGATTCTCTGCTCTCCTCTGCTGCCCTCTCCACTGGCCTCTCAGCTTTCTCTGCTGGCCTCTCTGTCTTTTCTTTGCTCGGTATTATTAACCAACATTTAATTCTGAAAAAATATGCTAGCTTTAAAGCCTAGGCTGTATGACTTGAACTAGTTCAGAAAAAACTCCAGCCTACTGCATGGTGCACTCTTTGTGATGTTTACTGTGTAGAGCTGTAAAGTGACCTGACACCTGCAAATGATGCTGTCATTAATCTGTCATAATCACCTCAGGAGGGAAATCTAGGCTATTTGCATAGTTTTATTTGAATTTTAACTACTAAGTTTCATAAATTTACAATTATGGCTGAAATAGGGTATTTTTAATATTTTTTCCAAACTTATTTGATTTATGGAACTCATTTCGCGACCCCCACTTTGGGAACCCCTGGGTTAGACCAAAGGGTTTTACCAAATATTCAAAGTGTCAGAGAAGTGTGTTGAATGCCATTTTCCATTCATGGCCTTCTCTGATGTGGACCAGGTCGTAGGCATTCCAGAGGTCTAACTTGGAGAAGACTGTGGCACCTTGGAGAGTCTCAAAAGCAGAGTTGATATTTGTTTTTGTGATATTGTTGAGGCCACGAAATTCATACAAAGTCACAATATTTTATACTTCTTACATAAAAAGAAAAATACAGCACTGACAGGGGATGAAGGTCTGATTAAGGATGCAGCCAGACAGAATGCTGTTGTTGTGGCGGAAAGAGGTGGAAAAGAGGGAATCAGGTTGTCCGGACACAGGTGTCAGATGGGGAATCTCTTTATTCACATCAGCCCTACTAACAATGTAGTCAGAGACAGAACCACCAGAAAAACATGTGACATGCTTCTATACCTAAGACAGGTTACGTGTGTGTGTTGTGTGGATAGCCCTCACCCTTATCTTGAACTTCAACCATGGTGATTGTGCAGCACTATGTGTGTGTGTGTGTGTGCGTTCTCTTTCCCGACACCCCAGATGTCTTTTACTTATTGTTTTGACTTGTTTGGTGCCAGTGAAGGTCCTGATGACCTGACTCTCATATTGACGCATGAACAGAGACAAGGCCTCTGGACCCTGTCTTTCCCCCACATATACCCCCTGAAATCACTATAGTGATTTAAACTAAATGTGTTGATTATAAATGATGGATAAAATAACATTGCAAAACTAAAACACAAAATGATATGATATACTCAATCATGAAATTGAAACTTAAAATTGATACTGAAACATAAAAATTATATGATATACTGGATATTGAATAGGTACAACGTTACTGTGATAATGATAACATTCATCCGGATACACTTGGAATACATGAGACAGTTCACAACTTCAGAGATGTATGGGAGCGAAAAACCTTTCAGGAAAATTCTCCCATGGCCCCTTCCCCTCTGGCGACCAACTTCTCAAGTCACACCTTGAACCGTGAACCATCAACACAACACATTTTCATAAAAACTCAGACAATGAATAATGAAATTAAGTGGATATTGATATGACAATTAAGACTGTGGTGATACATTGATTCTTACTGCTAATACCTACATCGAGAGTATATGATGACAGCTATTATGCGTGAGCAGGTCTCCAGCCTATATGTGAGCGACTATGTGTAAGCTGTTCGTCTTTGCATATACTAGCAGCAAGCAAGTCTTCATTGCACAGGCATGTGGAAATAATAAAACAATTCTAATGCATTAGCTAAACCTTCTATATCAGGAATGTCAACATGGTACTAGGAACAGAACCTCTTTCCCAGAAGAGTTCAACCTTCATCACTTGACTGACTACAACTCCGCAATGAGCACATTACCCTAAAGAGTATGTGTGTATGTTAGTAACACACAAACTCACATCTAAAGACTTCAGTCCATTGAGTCCATCAACAGGTCTTAATTTCCATGTCCCCCCTGTCGGGCTTTTTTGTACTCAGAACTCCTTCTTCTCTTACTCTGATTCGTCTTCCGAATCATCGGCATTGTTCAAATAATCTGGTGTTGCGAACAACTTCATGTCCCCCAGTAGTCCTTGGACCACTGGACGCATATGAGTCATTTGTCCATTTGCCAGATTATTTACCATCCGAGCTCCCTGCAGGCCCATCATCATGTTCGTGTGTCTGTCCATTGCTCACAAGCACTGTCTCCTCAGCATGGGAACGGTGCAACATGTCAAAAAAGAAACCAGAATTAGAACTATGGCAGCACTCATGGCTTCCTTGGCCAAAACGGCTCCCCATTTTCCTAAATTTAGGTCCAGCCCAATCCAAAGACAGGCTACCTCCCCTACCAGCATTCCCCCTTATTTCTTCTTTTAACTTTAGTAAATTAGTCATGGCCTTTGTGAATGATCCATCAGCATTTGTGTTATTTGGGATGTAAGTACAACAATGTTTTCCAAGCATTTGACACACACCTCCTCGTTCTGCTGTCATCCATTCCAACACCTGTCGATTCTGCCATGCTACTCAGGTAGTCGCATGCAACTGTTCCCCCAATGCTCTAAACAATTCACTGCTGTAGTTAGTGTACCTCTGTTGATTGTAGTAAATGTAATTTATCCAGGCCACATTTTCATTAATTGTAATCCAGGGCAATATGGACTCTATTCCTGCCTTCACCTCATTTGCCTCATGTGCCTTAAATTCATCGGGAATTCCTGTTGGCAGTCCTATTGCATCTAACTGCACTCCTTCGTCCAGAATGAAATGTTGCTTTGACCTTCGAGGTAGATCTGACTCCATTTCCTGTTGACTATTTCATTCACTCCTTCATACATAACTACCATTGGAATTCGCAGTCTAACTAAAGCACATAATCCTATCCACCTTAATGGGAGAACATTACGCAACACATCCTCCCCACACATCCAAAAACTGTCGGCTACAGCATTGGTCTGCTCACTTATCAGGTACAGAATTGGGCGGGTCATATTTACAGTCTCACAGTCTTGGTTCAGTGACACTGGATTCTCAAACCATACAGTCTGGGTAATAAATTGAGGTTTAATCTGTGACTCTGGAAACCATGACAACACCCAGGTGACATTACAGTTAACAGTTGTATTCCCCACCATTATACCTCGAGAATCATTCAGGAAACCTCTGCTGGCAAAACACTCATACTTTCATGTATAGTCAACTTTGTAATCGGTTGGTGGCTCACTCTGTGATGTAAGCATGCTAAACTCCTCACACTGCTCTTTGAACCGACAGTTTGGGAATTTTTCCAAATGATTCTGGCTTCGCCTGGATCCGTACAGAAATCTGCACCAGACACCACACATTGGGCTTCTAAACAAGGGGCTTGCTTTTTCCTGTGGCTTAAACTTTCCTTCAGTACATTGTTGTCATTGATGTCATGCGCAATCTTTAATACATGTTTCCCTGGACTCAACATGGGAATCGGATCAGGAGATTCAGCACAGACTAAACACTTGTTACTAGTCATTCTTCTAGTATTTACTTTACCCACTTATACCACCCATTATAATTAGCAGCCTCCCAAAGTTCCCCACTGCCGCCACGCACACTTGGCTTGGCTGAGGAGCATTCCATCGCTTCCTCTGTCTAAGCAACTGGTCTAGATCAGCTTGATTGTAGTCCTGGCTATAGTCGTCATATACACTGCTCAAAAAAATAAAGGGAACACTAAAATAACACATCCTAGATCTGAATGAATGAAATATTCTTATTAAATACTTTGTTATTTACATAGTTGAATGTGCTGACAACAAAATCACACAAAAATTATCAATGGAAATCAAATTTATTAACCCATGGAGGTCTGGATTTGGAGTCACACTCAAAATTAAAGTGGAAAAACACACTACAGGCTGATCCAACTTTGATGTAATGTCCTTAAAACAAGTCAAAATGAGGCTCAGTAGTGTGTGTGGCCTCCACGTGCCTGTATGACCTCCCTACAACGCCTGGGCATGCTCCTGATGAGGTGGCGGATGGTCTCCTGAGGGATCTCCTCCCAGACCTGGACTAAAGCATCCGCCAACTCCTGGACAGTCTGTGTTGCAACGTGGTGTTGGTGGATGGAGCGAGACATGATGTCCCAGATGTGCTCAGTTGGATTCAGGTCTACAGAACGGGCGGGCCAGTCCATAGCATCAATGCCTTCGTCTTGCAGGAACTGCAGACACACTCCAGCCACATGAGGTCTAGCATTGTCTTGCATTAGGAGGAACCCAGGGCCAACCGCACCAGCATATGGTCTCACAATGGGTCTGAGGATCTCATCTCGGTACCTAATGGCAGTCAGGCTACCTTTGGTGAGCACATGGAGGGCTGTGCAGCCCCCCAAAGAAATGCCACCCCACACCATTACTGACCCACTGCCAAACCGGTTATGCTGGAGGATGTTGCAGGCAGCAGAACGTTCTCCACGGTGTCTCCAAACTCTGTCACGTCTGTCACATGTGCTCAGTGTGAACCTGCTTTCATCTGTGAAGAGCACAGGGCGCCAGTGGCAAATTTGCCAATCTTGGTGTTCTCTAGCAAATGCCAAACGTCCTGCATGGTGTTGGGCTGTAAGCACGACCCCCACCTGTGGACGTCGGGCCCTGATACCACCCTCATGGAGTCTATTTCTGACCGTTTGAGCAGACACATACACATTTGTGGCCTGCTGGAGGTCATTTTGCAGGGCTCTGGCAGTCCTCCGCCTGTTCCTCCTTGCACAAAGGCGGAGGTAGCGGTCCTGCTGCTGGGTTGTTGCCCTCCTACGGCCTCCTCCACATCTCCTGATGTACTGGCCTGTCTCCTGGTAGCGCCTCCATGCTCTGGACACTACGCTGACAGACACAGCAAACCTTCTTGCCACAGCTCGCATTGATGTGCCATCCTGGATGAGCTGCACTACCCGAGCCACTTGTGTGGGTTGTACACTCCGTCTCATGCTACCACTAGAGTGAAAGCACCGCCAGCATTCAAAAGTGACCAAAACATCAGCCAGAAAGCATAGGAACTGAGAAGTGGTCTGTGGTCACCACCTGCAGAACCACTCCTTTATTGGGGGTGTCTTGCTAATTGTCTATAATTTCCACCCGTTGTCTATTCCATTTGCACAACAGCATGTGAAATTGATTGTCAATCAGTGTTGCTTCCTAAGTGGACAGTTTGATTTCACAGAAGTGTGACTGACTTGGAGTTACATTGTGTTGTTTAAGTGTTCCCTTTATTTTTTTGAGCAGTGTACATCTTGCTCATTCTCCTTTTTCTTATCTGGGGTTGGAGTGATTTCTTCAACCTTAATACTTTTAACTGTTGGCTTAGTGGTAACTGTACGGACAGTAGTTACTATTTTCTCAGTCATAACTATCGGTTCTGTCGTTACTATGGTCACAGGGGTCATTGTCTTATTGGCTTTTACTGTAGTCATAACTGTAGTTGCTTCATCTGACTTAACGTCACTTGGTATGGTCTGGGCTGTCTAACTTGTGTCTCAGCATGTTTTTTACTTGTAACGGTTTGTGTGCCATGAACCTGGTATAGGAAATCTGGTATGGGCCCTAGCACTGTCTGGATGGATTTGTTTGTTTTTTGCATCGTACTCATCTGAATCATTGGGAGTGACTCCTTTCATGGTCTGGTGCTTTCCTTCCGGCGTCCTGCAGTCGCTTGGATCTTCTTGGGCCTGGCGGGGGCTGGTTGGTACTGGCTTTATCTGTCCCAGATTGCCTAGTGACATCAACAGGAGAGTGCTTGTCACTAGTTTGCACCACACAGTCATTCTCCTCATCGTTCTCTGTCAGTTTTATACTGCCCTTTTTGTCTTTCAGAACCTTTTTGGTGCAGTGATTCAGGTGATACCACGTCTTGCTTCCTTCCACCTGGACAGCCATTGGCGTTGCTCTTACAACTTTGTAAGGTCCTTCGCGCCTAGGCTCGTGTCACTTTCGTCGGAAGACTTTCACATACACCTGAGCTCCTGGCACCACTGGTCGGGCCGGATCCTGGTCCTGGTTGACCTCTCTGGCTTTTTCCTGCAAGTATATAGATCTATGGATAGCAGTTAGTTGTTTCATGTAAGCTTTTAGCTCATCTTGCAATTGCTCAAGCGACGGTCCCTTATGAGGACCTCTTAGTTGTGGTGCAGGCATATGTCTAGCAGTGAGCATTTCATGTGGTGTTAGATGCGTACTTCTATGTGCTTGCATGCGATAGCTCATTAGTGTGATTGGCAAAGCGTCAACCCAGTTCAGTTTGGTAGAAGCACATATCTTATTCAGTTTTGCTTTTAAGGTACCGTTGATTCTTTCAACCATTCCTTGACTTTGTGGATGATAGACAGCTCCTAATCTCTGTTTAATCTTTAACTGCTGCAAAATGCCTTTTGCAACTTTTTCCACAAATGCTTTGCCATTGTCAGAGCTGATTTCTGACGGAATATCAAAACATGGGATGACTTCTCTGATCAGGAATTTGATGACAGTTCCTGCTCCTAGAGCTTTTGATGGAGTTGCTTCCACCCATCTGCTGAACCTGTCAGTGACTACTAACATGTACCTTTTTCCATGGGCTGGTTTTATCATGTCAACATAGCCAGTCACTAGGTGTTTGAATGGACCTTCCGGAACTGGAATGTGTCCCACGGGTGTTGTTATTGTTATTCTCACATTGTTTTGAGCACACACTTCACACTGATTCAGCACTTCATCCACCTTGCATGTATGATGACCAGTATCCTTGTTGTTTTATTTTCCTTAACACCTCCCCCCTGGCACAGTGATCAACATTGTGCACTTCGGAGATCAAAATGGTTAATAGGGTCACAGGTGCCACCAGGAGACCATCATGCAACCTCCACAGTCCTGTCTCACTCATCGTAGCGCCTCTTTGTCTCCAGAGGTTCTGCTCACTCTGATCTGCTTCTTTTTGCATCAAAATAATGTCTTCTGGCGTAGCCATTGGTTGAAATGACACCAGTGGTGTCAATACTGCTGCTTGACACCTGGATGCCAGTTTGGCTGCCTCATCTGCAGCATTGTTTCCTCTTATGACATCCTCATTGGCTTTTCTGTGAGCTTGACATTTTATGATTGCTAGTCTCATTGGTAGCATCATTGCCGAAAGTAGTTCTTTAACCTGCTCGCCATGTTGCACCGGGGTCCCATCAGCTCTCTTGTAGCCCCTTTGTTTCCAAAGTGCTCCAAATAAAAAACAAACACCATGAGCATAAGCAGCGTCTGTGTAGATATTTGCTGCTTTTCCTTTGGCTAACTTGCATGCTTCAGTTAACGCTTTTAACTCTGCTAGCTGAGCTGAACACGGCTGCTCACATTTTTTAGCTTTTTCTGTCACCCAAGCATCCTTCTGTTGCCTCACTACTGCATAGCCAGCATGATTTCCCACATAATCACGATAGCATGAACTATCTACAAAGTAGGTGACATCTGCATTTCGAATGGGGGATGACTCTAGATCAGGCCTGAGCTTGGTGTATCTCATAGTTTCTGCTACACATTCGTGAGGTTCATCTTCAAACTCAAATGGGATGGTCATTGCTGGGTTTAGAGCTGAACATCGTTTGATGGTTACATCTGGATATTTTTGGTAGTGATGCGTGCTACAGACAATGTACCTGAGTTACCACAAATCGTCCTTGATTGATCAGTTCAGCTATTTTGTGTGGTGTCATAATGATAATTGGATACCCCATCGTTGTGACTGATGCTTTTTCATACGCGTAATGGACGTCCGCTAGCCCCTGATAGCATGGAGGCCATCCATGTGCTATGTTGTGAGGTCGGGGGGGGGCCTCACAACATAGCACATATACCTCACAACTTTCAAATAGACTATTGCTCTAACCAGAGATTTCACAGGTCTCCGCTAAGTGCCATCCTAGACTCCTATCTGACTTTGGCATCAGGAGACCCTGATTTCCCAGGCACTAAATTGCAGTCCACACCACAGATCAGCAAGACCTGGCAAACCTCCCTTCGGAGAGGTACAACTCTGTGACATTTACCCCCAGGATGAACTGATAACACTAGCAGATGGCGGTCATAAACTGCCGCTATGGAATGTATCCAAGCCAGTAAGAACAACAAGATTGATATAAAAGAAAAAAGGACTATTCTCATCAAACAAGAGACTGTAAACACGCAGAACTGATTTCCTTGCAAGAAGAGGACTTCACAGCTGTTTGAACCACCTTTCTACAAGCTAATTTGGCGGAGACAGAAAGAATGGACTATTCCATTTATAGAACCACAGCACCACCTGAATGGCGAACCACCGGAACCGATGGCGCATTGTTTTGGGTAGACAAGGTCGAAAACAAAGTATGCCTTGAAACATGCATTGACAGCTCCCAAAAGTGATGGCTGCTCCAAGGCGGTCCCATTTATTACTGTGAACGCTTGTGAACACTCATGCTCCTCCCCCAGCATCAGAACATATGGAGATTCTGTAGGTGCTTTTGCAAGGTACTCCACCATGTTGGTCGTAGGCTGAGAAAAAAACAGAAAACAAGATTGATACAAGTTTTTAAATCAAATCAAGTTTAGCTTTATATTCAGCAGAGAAGCTGTAGGAATGAGGGTTTCAGTAGAAACTTTGTCATCCATCTGATTGTCAGCCATTTGTCTGACAATCAGATTCGAAAATATCAGACTCAGTGTGACTTGTGTTGTTAACACTGTCAAAAGCAAATCGGATATAGGTCACATTTGAGTGAAAAAATCTGATTCAGGTCACTTGTTACTGCAGTCTGAACATAGCCATAATGTACGCTTAACTCAGTTAATATGGGTCTCTGTGTTTTGGTATCAGCAAACTTTCTCTGTCTCCTTCTCAAAACTCCATATGAATTGAAATAATAAATAATAAATTTAAATAAAAGAAATGAATTGACAAGAGCAACGCCTTTTTTGTATATTGGATACACATCAGAGACCAAGCTCCCGCTGACGTGTCACCTAATTTTGCTCCGAAGGTGCCACTACACAAGGACTTTGTGAACCATTCCACCCCTACCCTTAACTTACCGGCTGGATGCCAATGAAGGCTGCTGGGCCGGACAACTCTCCTCCCAACTTTGTAGGGTGCAGCTGGAAGCAGGATTGGAAGCACCAGCAATGCATAATCCCCTTGTTTGTCTGTTAGGTTAAAATATCAGTTAAAGGTTGAAACAATTAAAATCATTATTTTATAAAGGTTAAATTATTAATAAATTAATTGGATCCTTAGTGGTCCATTTAAACTATAGCAGGTGACAAAATAGGTACTAGGCCTATATAATGATACAAATGGCAAATGCCATATTGACCCAAATAAAAGACGCCCCTGAATATAAGATGACCCCCCTTTTTCAAGACCTGTTTTTGGAAAAATACTTTTTTAAGACAAAATCATCAAGGCATCAATCAATAAAACAGCAGCAGTTGGAATTTTTATGAGTAATAATAGTTCTAACTGTAATTTAGTATTTCTCTTGTGAGTTAAAATCCAATGCAGTGCAATTTTCAGACACCCCGCAGGTGGACTGTACCATATCTGAACCTGAACCTTAGACTATTAGAGGAGGACTATTAGACCTGAGGTGACGCGTGTCACTTCATCAAGCAGAGCAATAGGGCACTATACAGGCTATAGGAGAGAGAAAGAAAGAGAGAAAGAGAGAGAGAGAGAATGCTCTGACTCGCTTGAGGGAAAGTCGTTTGGTGTCACCATTTGATTTACATATATAAATATCTAGACCCTGAATATAAGACGACTCGTCTTTTTCAGACTTTTTTCGATGAAAAAAATGTTTTCATATTCGGATCAATACGGTACATGATTATGAATGCAAATGCTCTGTTCTAAGGAAAGTTCGTCTTTTTCAGACTTTTTTCGATGAAAAAAATGTTGTTTCATATTCGGATCAATACGGTACATGATTATGAATGCAAATGCTCTGTTCTAAGGAAAGTTCTTTATGTCTTTTAATCATTTGACATGTCCCCAAACCCTGCCTTTCCACAACAATTGATAACACTGCCAATGGCACAATCAAAAATTAAAAAAAAAAAAATGTGATTACCTGCGGTAATTGCATCTAGGTTGATGCAAAGAGCAGCAGTCCTCTCCTTCTTGGCCATTTTTATTATTTTTCCTGAAAGCAGAGGATTCCAGCTCTCAGTCAGCCTTGCTGAGATCTCAGGATTCATCACTGAGAAGTCTTGAGAAATCTAAATATAGGACAAAACACAGTTACAACAGATACAAAAACTGATTTTAAATACACAATAATTGATTTGTTCAAACTCCTTCTGTGAAGGAACCCTCACCATGCTTTGTGTGTCCACTAAGCGTGGAAACTCAGAAATAATCTGGTGTAATGGCACCGTCCCATTTGACCGGATCCACCTTGCCCTGTGGATTGCAGTGTCCCTCATGTACTCTGCAACCTGGAATTGTGGCCATATGTTATTTTTCAGCCATTCAGTCAACTGGAGGGCCCACTCCGAAGTTATCATGGCATCTGCAATCTTCTTCTTCTTCTCCTTTCGGCTTTTCCCTTCAGGGGTCGCCACAGCGAATCAGTTGCCTCCATCTAAGCCTGTCTTCTGCATCGTCTTCTCTCACACCAACTACCTTTATGTCCTCTTTCACTACATCTATAAAACTCCTCTTTGGTCTTCCTCTAGGCCTCCTGTCTGGCAGTTCAAAACTCAGCATCCTTCTACCAATATATTTGCCCCCCCCCCCCCCGTGCCTCTCTCTCTCTCTCCCTCTCTCAACCCAACTGGTTGAGCCAGATGGCCGCCCCCCCTGAGCCTGGTTCTGCCCGAAGTTTCTGCCTCTTAAAGGAAGTTTTTTCTTGCCACTTTCGCAGAGTGCTTGCTCATCGGGGGATCTGTTGGGTTTCTTTAAATAATTTTATAAAGAGTTTGGTCTAGACCTGCTCTATATGTAAAGTGCCTTGATGTAACTTTGTTATGATTTGGCGCTATACAAATAAATCTGATTTGATTTTGATTTGATTTATCCCTCCTCTGGACATGTCCGAACCATCTCAGTCTGGCTTCTCTGACTTTATCTCCAAAACCTCTAACATGTGCTGTCCCTCTTATGTACTCATTCCTGACCCTATCCAACCTGGTCACTCCCAAAGAGAACCTCAGCATCTTCATCTCTGCTACCTCCAGCTCTGCCTCTTGTCTTTTCCTCAGTGACACTGTGTCTAGACCAAACAACATCGCTGGTCTCACAACAGTTTTGTACACCTTTCCTTTCATTTTAGCTGGAACTCTTCTATCACACATCACACCTGACACTTTTCTCCACCCGTTCCAGCCTGCCTACACACGCTTCTTCACCTCTTTTCGACAGTCTCCATTGCTCTGGACTGTTGACCCTAAGTACTTAAAATCCTCCACCTTCTTTATCTCTTCTCCCTGTAACCTCACTCTTCCACTCGGGTCCCTCTAATTCACACACATATACTCCACCTTGCTGTGGCTAACCTTCATTCCTCTCCTTTCCAGGGCAAACCTCCTACACTCTAGCTTCTGTTCCACCTGTTCCCTGCTCTCACTACAGATCAAAATGTCATCTGCAAACAACATAGTCCATGGAGATTCCTGTCTAACCTCGTCTGTCAGCCTGTCCATCACCATAGCGAACAAGAAGGGGCTCAGAGCTGATCCCTGATGCAGTCCCACCTCCACCTTGAACTCCTCTGTCACACCTACAGCACACCTCACCACTGTCTTACAGTCCTCATACATGTCCTGCACTGCTCTAACATACTTCTCTGCCACTCCAGACTTCCTCATACAATACCACATTTCCTCTCTGGGCACCCTGTCATAAGCTTTCTCCAGATCTACAAAGATACAATGCAGCTCCCTCTGACTTTCTCTATCAACATCCTCAAGCAAATACTGCATCTGTAGTACTCTTTTTTGGCATGAAACCATACTGCTGCTCACAAATGCCCACTTCTGCCCTTAGTCTAGCTTCAACTACTCTTTCCCATAACTTCATTGTATGGCTCATCAGCTTTATTCCTCAGTAGTTGCTACAACTCTGTACATCTCCCTTATTCTTAAAAATGGGCACCAGCACACTTCTCCTCCATTCCTCAGGCATCTTCTCACTATCTAAGATCCTGTTGAACAACCCAGTCAGAAACTCTACTGCTACCTCTCCTAGACACTTCCAGACCTCCACAGGTCATCAGGACCGAGTGCTTTTCCACTCTTCATCCTCTTCAATGCCCTCTTCACTTCATCCTTACTAATCTTTGCTACTTCCTGGTCCACAACAGTCACCTCTTCTACTCTTTGTTCTCTCTCATTTTCCTCATTCATCAACTCTTCAAAGTACTCTTTCCATCTTCCCATCACACTACTGGCATCTGTCAATACACTTTCATCTCTATCCTTAATCACCTTAACCGCCTGCACGTCCTTCCCATCTCTGTCTCTCTGCCTTGCCAACCTGTATAGATCAGTCTCTCCCTCCTTACTGTCCAACCTAGCATACAAGTCATCGTAAGCCCTTTGTTTGTCCTTTGCCACCTCTACTTTCACCTTACGCTGCATCTCCTTGTACTCCTGTCTACTCTCTTCAGTCCTCTCAGTGTCCAACTTCTTCTTAGGTAACCTCTCTCTCTATATACACTCCTGCAACTCCTCATTCCACCACCAAGTCTCCTTATCCACTTTCCTTCCAGATGACACAACAAATACTCTCCTACCTGTCTCCCTGATCACATTAGCTGTAGTTGTCCAGTCAACTGGAAGCACCTCCTGGCCATCCAGAGCCTGTCTCAACTCCTTCCTAAAAATCATACAACACTCTTCCTTTTTCAGCTTCCACCATTTAGTCCTCTGCTCTGTCTTTGCCCTCTTCATCTTCCTCACCACCAGAGTCATCCTACACACCACCATCCTATGCTGTCTGGCTACACTCTCACCTACCACTACTTTGCAGTCACTGATTACACCGTCTACACAAGATGTAGTCTACCTGTGTGCTCCTACCTCCACTCTTATAGGTCACCCTATGTTCCTGCCTCTTCTGGAAGAAAGTATTCACTACAGCCATTTCCATCCCTTTTGCAAAGTCAACCACCATCTGTCCCTCTGCGTTCCTCTTCTGGATACCAAACCTGCCCTTCACCTCCTCATCATCTCTGTTTCCTGCACCAGCGTGTCCATTGAAGTCTGCACCAATGACAATTCTCTCACTTCTAGGGATGCTCTGCATCACTTCATCAAGGTCCAACCAGAATTTCTCCTTCTCCTCCAGCTCACATCCTACCTGTGGAGCATACCCACTAACAACATTGAACATCACACCTTCGATTTCTAGCTTCAGACTCATTACTCTATCTGATACTCTTTTAACCTCCAGGACATTCCTAACAAACTCCTCCTTCAAGATAACTCCTACTCTGTCAACAGAAGAACAAGCGGTGAAACGTGCGGTTCGTGCGGTACGTGCGGTAAGCGTATAAACGATACTGTAGCTCCGCTAATTGAACTGAACGATTAGCAATGGCCTCCAGCTCTCTCTCTCCACTCTCTCTTCCTCCTTCTCCCTCTCCTCTTCTCTCCTGTCCTCTCTGCTACATGTCCAGTTACTCCTCTGCCTCCTTTTATGATAGTACTTGTTGTCATAGATGCAGGATGATGGTAGAAATGGAGGCGAGAATTAGTGAGTTAGAGTCACGGCTCCGCACCTTAGCTAGCCCAACTTATGCTAGTGTAGCTAGTCGCCCCCCTGTAGCCAGTGCGGGCTGACCTAGACCAGCTCCTACGGCAGCCGAGAGAGTTTCCTCCCCCCCAGCGGCTCCCGAGCAGCCGGGATCTAGTCAGGGCGGCTGGGTGACTGTCCGAGACAAGAGGCATAGTCGTAGGCAGCAGCCCCCGGTTCACCACCAACAGGTTCACGTTTCCAACAGGTTCTCCCCACTCAGCGACACACCCGCTGAAAAGCCGACTCTAGTGATTGGCGACTCTATTCTGAGGAACGTGAAGTTAGCGACACCGGCGGCCATAGTTAAGTGTATCCCGGGGGCCAGAGCAGGCGACATCCAATCTTACCTGAAACTGCTGGCTAAGGATAAGCGTAAATATAGTAAAATTGTTATTCACGTCGGCAGTAACGACACCCGACTTCGCCAGTCGGAGGTCACAAAGATTAATGTGGAATCGGTGTGTACCTTTGCTAAAACAATGTCGGACACTGTAGTTTTCTCCGGCCCCCTCCCCAATCGGACCAGTGATGACATGTATAGCCGCATGTCTTCATTCAACCGCTGGCTGTCGAGGTGGTGTCCCGAAAACAATGTGGGCTACATAGATAACTGGAACACTCTCTGGGGGAGACCTGGTCTGATTAGGAGAGATGGTGTCCATCCCACCGTGGGTGGTGCCGCTCTTATATCTAGGAATATGGCCGAGTTCATTAGAAAGTTAAAACCCTGACAACCCCGAGTCGAGACCAGGAGGCAGAGCCGCAGTTTAACACACTCCTCTGCGCCTCAGTCAGAGCGGTTCCCTGCTGAGAATAGAATAGAGTCTCTGTCTATGTCTAGGTCTATAGAAACTGTGTCTGTCCCCCGACCACCTAAATTTAGAAAAGTTACTAAACCTAGATTAAACAGAAGAGGAGCTAAAAACAAAAACTTAATAGAAATCAAAACAGCCACAAATTCGGTCTCTAATAATACTGCAGTTAAATGTGGACTGTTGAATATTCGATCACTATCATCAAAATCTCTATTAGTCAGTGATCTTATAACTGATCATCGTATTGATTTATTTTGTATAACTGAAACCTGGCTGCAGCAGGATGAGTATGTTAGTATTAATGAAGCTACACCCCCCACTCATGTTAATTTTCATGTCCCTCGTACCACAGGTCGAGGAGGGGGAGTGGCTGCGATATTTCAGTCAAGCTTATTAATCAACCCTAGACCAAAATCTGGCTGTAGGTCTTTTGAAAGCCTCACTCTTAGTCTTTCCCACTCAAACTGGAAAGTTGAAAAACCAGTTCTGTTAGTTATAGTATACCATCCACCTGGTCCATACTCAGAATTCCTATCAGAGTTTTCTGAGTTTATATCAGAGTTAGTACTTAGTACAGATAAAATCATTATAGTGGGAGATTTCAATATTCATGTAGATGTAGAAAGTGACAGCCTTAGTTCTGGGTTTCTTTCATTACTAGACTCAATTGGCTTTTCCCAGCACGTGAATGAACCAACTCACTGCTTTAATCATATCCTTGATCTTGTTCTAACATATGGCATTGAAATTGACAAGTTAACAATTTTTCCTCAAAACTGTCTTTTGACCGACCATTACCTCATTACATTTGAGTTTACTTTAACTGACTGCACAGCATCGAGGAATAAATTTGGCTATAGAAGATGTTTATCTGAAGACGCTGTGGCTAAATTTAAAGAGAACATTCAGTCATCATTTGCAGCAATGCCATATCTAAATTCAAATGAGGATTTCTCCCATACACAGGTTGATGACCTTGTGACTAGCACTATGGCCACACTGTGTTCAAATCTGGATGATGCTGCCCCTCTCAAAAAGAATGTAATAAAACAGAGGAGGCTGGCTCCGTGGTATAACTCTCAAATTCGTGCCTTAAAACAGATGACACGGAAATTAGAAAGAAATTGGCGTTCCAGCAACTCGGAAGAGTCTCACCGAGCCTGGAAAGAAAGCTTAAAAACGTATAAAAAAGCTCTCAGCAGTGCTAGAAGATCATATTATTCAGCACTAATAGAAAAAAACAAGAACAACCCCAGGTTTCTCTTCAGCACTGTAGCCAGGCTGACAGAGAGTCATAGTTCAATAGAACCAGTGATCCCCTTAGCTCTCAGCAGCAATGATTTTATTGGCTTTTTTACAAATAAAATCATAACAATCAGAGACAGAATTCAACAGCTCTTACCTACATTAGACAATAATCTACTGAATACAGCAACTCCTGAATCAACTGCAACGCCTATTTTACATCTGGAATCATTCTCATCTCTGAATCTCTCAGAGCTAGCTTCTATAGTATCCTCATCTAGACCATCAACCTGTCTATTAGACCCAGTGCCGACCAGCCTCTTTAAAGACATTCTTTACTTAATTGAGCCCTTCATTCTAGATCTCATTCATTTGACCTTATCTTTGGGTTATGTACCTCAGACTCTTAAGACCGCAGTCATCAAACCCCAGCTTAAAAAGCAGAATCTTGATCCAGATGTTTTGGCCAATTATAGACCCATATCAAACCTTCCCTTCATTTCTAAAATCATTGAGAAAGCAGTAGCAAACCAATTACACGACCATCTGCATAGGAACGGTTTGCTTGAAGAGTTTCAGTCAGGATTTAGAGCTCACCACAGCACAGAAACAGCGCTGATTAAAGTCTCCAATGATATTCTAATGGCTTCAGACAATGGATCAGCCTCCATACTTCTCCTCTTAGATCTCAGTGCTGCATTTGACACCATTGATCACAATATTTTATTACAGAGACTGGAACATGAAATTGGCATTAAAGGAACTGCTCTAAGGTGGTTCAAATCCTATTTATCGGATAGATATCAGTTTGTACATGTTAACAATACCTCCTCCTCACGCACTACAGCCAGTTATGGAGTCCCACAGGGTTCGGTACTTGGACCAATCCTCTTCACTCTTTATCTGCTTCCTTTAGGCAACATTATCAGGAAACACAGCATCAATTTCCACTGTTATGCAGACGACACTCAGCTGTATTTATCAATGAAGCCAAATGAAGTTAGTCAGATAGTCAGACTGCAGACATGTCTTGAAGACATAAAAGTCTGGATGACCCATAATTTTTTACTTCTAAATTCTGACAAAACTGAAGTTATTGTACTCGGCCCTAAGCACCTTAGAGAAACCCTATCTAATCAATTAATCAGTCTGGATGGCATTACTTTGGCTTCCAACTCCACTGTAAAAAACCTTGGAGTAACCTTTGACCAGGACATGTCCTTTGTCCCTCACATAAAACAAGTCAGTAGGGCAGCTTTCTTCCACCTGAGAAGCATTAGGAAAATCAGAAATATCCTCTCTCAAGAGGATGCAGAAAAACTAGTCCACGCATTCGTAACTTCTAGGCTGGACTACTGTAACTCATTATTATCTGTATGTCCAAACAAATCTCTGAAAGGCCTTCAGTTGATTCAGAATGCTGCTGCACGAATATTAACAAGAACTAGAAAAAGGGATCACATCTCTCCTGTGTTAGCTGCTCTTCATTGGCTGCCGGTAAAATCCAGAATAGAATTTAAAATCCTTCTGTTAACATATAAAGCTCTTACTGGCCAAGCTCCGTCATACCTCAGAGAGCTCATAGTTCCTTACTGTCCTAGTAGGCCACTCCGCTCTCTAGATGGAGGTTTACTTGTGGTTCCTAGAGTCTCCAAGAGTAAATCAGGAGGCAGATCTTTCAGTTATCAGGCTCCTCTTCTATGGAACCAACTTCCAGTATCGGTCCGGGGGGCGGACTCTTTAGCAATTTTCAAGACCAGGCTTAAAACTTTTCTGTATGACAGAGCTTATAGTTAAAAAGTTAAAGTTCATTTACTCTTTAGCTATGCTGCTACAGGCCTAGACTGCTGGGGGAAGGACTGAGCACCTCTCTCTCTCTCTCCCTCTCCCTTTCCCCTCTCTCTCTCTCTCTCTCTCTCCCTCCCCCTCTCCCTCTTCCCTCTCCCTCTCTCTCTCTCCCCCTCTTCCCTCTCCCTCTCTCTCCCCCCCCCTCGCATGCGCCGTCATACCAACAACCTGCTTCTCCGAAATCCCAGTTGCTCTCAGTTCCAAGCATGTGCATTGCATTTACTAACCATGTTTTCCCGAAGTCTCCGTCTCCCCCAGCTCCTCTCCTCTCTCTCTCCCAGCTCCTCTCCTCTCTTTCCCTGTCCTCATCCTGCAGGTGATGAATCATCACCATCCCATGCTCCTGCAATGCCTGCTGCTCCCACATCTTCAAGAATTCCATACAGCATCATTCCTACGAACTTCATGCAGCATCATGTTCCTGCCTACACCTGTTTGAATATCCCATCCTCCTGCTCTCTTTCTCTCCCTACTCTACCCAACTTTGCCCCCCCCCGTGCCTCTCTCTCTCTCTCTCTCTCTCCCTCTCTCAACCCAACCGGTCGAGGCAGATGGCCGCCCCCCCTGAGCCTGGTTCTGCCCGAGGTTTCTGCCTCTTAAAGGAAGTTTTTCCTTGCCACTGTCGCCAAGTGCTTGCTCATCGGGGGATCTGTTGGGTCTCTTTAAATAATTTTATAAAGAGTTTGGTCTAGACCTGCTCTATATGTAAAGTGCCTTGATGTAACTTTGTTATGATTTGGCGCTATACAAATAAATCTGATTTGATTTGATTTGACTCCATTTCTCTTCCTATCTACACCATGATAGAACAACTTGAACCCTGCTCCTAAACTTATAGCTTTGCTACCTTTCCACTTGGGTCTCCTGGACACACAGTATGTCTACCTTCCTCCTCTGCATCATGTCAACCAACTCTCTACCTTTTCCTGTCATAGTTCCAACATTCAAAGTCCCTACTCTCAGTCCTAGACTCTTGGCGTTCCTTTTTTCTCTCTTCCTACGAACACACCTTCCTCCTCTCCTTCTTCGACGAACAGTAGTCCAATTTCCACCGGCGCCCTGTAGGTGAACAGCACCGATATGGCGGTTGTTGTTAACCTCAACCTCAAGCCTCAACCGATCCGGTATGGAAGTCATAGATTTGATTCGCATGTTTGATTTGGCAAAGAATTATCAGAAACGTGGATCAATCAAAGCATTCTGCTTTCTATCATTTCTAAAAAACAGGATATGATCTTTACATGCACTACGCTTAACAGGGATACTCCAAAAGTTATCTTTAACTACAATAGTGGTGCACATGTAATGCACTCATGAGTAGTCAGGACAAACCACAGATCTACCTTCTTATCAGATTGTAACTGTCATAAATGCTTTACAACTCTATCTGTGACAAACTTGTCATGTTTGAATAGAGCCTTTATGATAAATTTGTATAATGAAGACTTATGTTTGAAAACCCAAAGGGGGAATTACTTTAGACTACTGAGAAAGCCAACAGTGGTACATATTCCATGTCATATAGACTTTTTTTGGTTATCCCTGTCTTCAATGTCTTCGAAGAGTGTGATGTTATGCATGTTCTTATAAGGTGTTTGAACAATGTGTGAAACATCCTTTTCAGTGGTTGGAGTCTTAACTCCTTAGCCACAGGAGAACCATGCATCCTCCCCAAAGTATTTATTTGTTGTGAAAACTAATAGTTCAATAATATTTCTTCCTTTGGATTTCCTTTCTCAATTTAAAGCAAAAGCCCTGGGTGTCAAAGCTGAAAAAACCAAGGCAGTTGAAGAGGAAGCAAATACAGAGATAGCTGAAATCATGAAAAATGCTGGTACAATATTATCTTTCAGAACTTTGCATTGAAAGGGATTTTAAACTGCTCCTCGTTGTTATTTAAAAAACTAAAAGAAGGGTCTATAGATTTTTCAGCCACTGTTTGACCCCAGTAGTAAGGAAGTTACAGAGCTAAAGTACCTTTTTAAATTAAACGGCATATAAATAGTGTAATGCTAATTCAAATGCATTGGACCTCTGAAAAAATAAATGTTGAATAGAGAAACTTACTTACATAATGTAAATGTCATTAAGTTCACTGTCAGATGTTAAAAATATTCTTTCCAACATATAGTATTTAAATATTTCATATTTCTGTTACAAGGTTTCACACAAGGCATACAAATCTGGGCAGACCAGTATAAAACAGAGGCCAGGCAGTCTATAGATTGTACCTGGGAAGAGGACTATGTCCCAAAACTAATGAAGCACCAGGAACTGTGAGTGTGTACAGCAAAAACATGTTTCAAATGTATTTTTCTTTGTAATATAAATGTCAGAAATGTTCAATACAACAGCCCCTCACTAAGTCCTTCCTTCATGATGGTTGTAATGTTCTTTTGTTGTCAAAACTGTTTGAGAGATTATAGAAAACAACTCTCTGTGTAACTCAGTACCACAAACAGCCTCCAAAATGACCATGAAATTCAATCTATTCAATCTATCAACTTTACATTATCACCTTGTTGTGCTGTTCTTAAATTGTATTGTGTTATACCATGTGTTATTATTTGTCAGTTGTGGAAAAAAATAAGTTTTTCATGTTATGTACAAATCTTTACTTTTCCTAGAAAAGGCTTGAGCAGTGTGACCAACTGCCCTTATGACCTCACTACACTTTATTTATATACCTATACACTTTAAGTATGTATTACCTTTCTTGAATACATAACAGTGACAGTGCTGATCTGTAGCTATATGGCAATTGCTATATGGCAATATAACAATTTCAGATTGGAGAAAAAAATAAAGATAATTGAGAGGAAACACGGCCTTCATGGAAGATGGCATCTGAGAAATGAATCGTGTTTACGCATCCAAAGTATCCGAACAATCGAAGACAAAAAACGACAGAACTCACTGCAGACCTAATTTTATAAAGAGTTTGGTCTAGACCTGCTCTATATGTAAAGTGCCTTGATGTAACTTTGTTATGATTTGGCGCTATACAAATAAATCTGATTTGATTTGATTTGATTTAGACCATGTATCGACTTGTCTTGGAGCGTAGGTTTTTATGCGGCCTTGTGAGAAAATATGCAGGTATAGTGAATATATGAAACATGCAAGTTGGTTAACTTTTTGTTTTCAGTAATAAACCTTAATCAACTTTTTGTTTTGCAGTGGGACAGAAAATTGCTATTAGATTGTCAAAGAAGATCTCCCTGATTTTTCAGAAGATTAGACAAAAGTAGAAACAATTCAACACCTCCACCAGAGCAGCTGCCTTGGATTACCATGATGTCATTCAGATTGACAACCCCATCTGGTCAACCATGAACAAAAAAACAATAGATGGAGACATGTCAGTAAAGCACAGAGTTTTTGTGTTGTGGAACACATCTAGAAGGGCATCTGAAGAGAAAGCCTACTTGTTGGAAGACTGCAGATCAGGAGTGAAGTTCTATGAGAAGCAGATGGAACAAATTCACAGATGCCAGCCAGACTGTCTGCAGTCATCTCAACAGCAGAGAGGTACTGCCGCTGCTTTGCTCAAAAAGAGGAGAGAATTTTCGAGCTATCACTCCGACTTCATCAGTCTTCTCTCAACAATGAGCCGGGATGATAGCAACAATGATGTCTTTCATCATGTTGGGAACAGTGCAGACTCTGACACTGATGAGGAAGAGGAGGAGGAGGATGAGGACGATGACAAGGTAGAGGATGAAGAGCAGGCAGGACATTGTTCATACAAGTTTTGTAAACAGCAGCATTGTAATATTTTGTTCACTGGTACTCGTGTCAAACAATGTAATAAATGTATCTTTCACTACACTGTTGTATCGTTTGTATTTGCATGTCATCAATGAATTAAACTGTTAAAATAAATGTGTACGTGTAGCCGGCTGTGTTACGCCTATGATGATCTGCATTGTGTTCTTGGCGAAACAAAAACAAAACCTAATAACCATGACTATGAATGGCAACATGACATTACAATATTGATAATGTCATGTAAATAAATAATCAATTATAATTAAACACATAGTAAACAAGACCAATACCTATATTTATTTATTTTTTTTAGATATCTTTTATACTTCTCCAGACCAAAACACAAATTGTCCTTGGTTTCTCAACATTGCGAGGCAGAAGGCTAAGGAAGAGCTTTGAGTTGTGGGCCCATTCAACTAATGTTTTGGGCTGTGTGAGTGTGTGTGTGTATCAAATGATGAAGGTGAGGTTTTCAAAATGGATTGTACCTTTCACATCCCTCAGTTAATCCCTGCAGTTGTCACTTTCATATATTTTAATCAAACTGGATTTAAGACTGTGCATTGAATTCAGCCCCAACCCAGGTACGTCAAGTGTTCCTCTAAACCTATAGTTATGCCCTAGATTGTCAGTATTGTAATCTCTGAATGTGACTCAATTTGGTAACTGTTTCCATTTAAAAAAGAAAAAAACAAACAAACAAGCCAAGAGCTTCATTTTAATCTTGGGCCTTCAAAGTGCTCTCTGAAACTAGGCCTGGGAAGGCTTGTGCACATAAAATGACAAAATTTCAAACTTTCTCATAAAGCTAAACCAAATAAATCGTTGGAAAGGTCTCGACCTGGAGAGTGACATATGCCAGTCTGATTCTACATGGCTCCTGCTTTGAAATGCTGACCTTTGAACCTTGACCTTGGTGCATTTTTGAAGGCTTATAATTCAGCAACAAAACGGGCTTCAGACATGGGACCAACTGTTATAGAGAGCTCTGGACCTCAGCTACCTCATGAGTATAGTCAACAACTGGAGGTGCTATTAATTATGGGTCAAATATTGGTATAATAAATTTTAACCAATTTAACAATTACATATTTAAAATCTTATTACAAAAATGTGTTTATCAGCCCCTTAAGCCTCCAAGTGTAATCTCAATTCACTATTTACAGCTTCCAATTCTAGGAAAAATAGGAAAAAATATTTTAAAAACTACAATTCCCTAGAGCCGCGTCATGCAGCTTGACACAAAGAAGTGTCACATTTGTAGTTCTTCCTGTTTTAAAGCAGGGTCATGAAAAGATACATCTACTGAATATATCAAATATCTGATAAAGCCGAATTAGTTATTACACTGCATAATGTAGCCGCAAGGGGGTACAAGCCAGTGCCTTATTGTGCCGGTCCCAAGCCCGGATAAATACAGAGGGTTGTGTCAGGAAGGGCATCCGACGTAAAACTTTTGCCAAACCAAATATGCGAATCGAATCAATGACTTCCATACCGGATCGGTCGAGGCCCGGGTTAACAACGACCGCCATCGGTGCTGTTCACGTACAGGGTACCGGTGGAAATTGGACTACTGTTCGTCGAAGAAGTCGAAGAAGGAGAGGAGGAAGGTGTGTTCGTAGGAAGAGAGAGAAAAGGAACGCCAAGAGTCTAGGACTGAGAGTAGGGACTTTGAATGTTGGAACTATGACAGGGAAAGGTAGAGAGTTGGTTGACATGATGCAGAGGAGGAAGGTAGACATACTGTGTGTCCAGGAGACCAGGTGGAAAGGTAGCAAGGCTAGAAGTTTAGGAGCAGGGTTCAAGTTGTTCTATCATGGTGTAGATAGGAAGAGAAATGGAGTAGGAATTATCTTGAAGGAGGAGTTTGTTAGAAATGTTCTGGAGGTTAAAAGAGTATCAGATAGAGTAATGAGTCTGAAGCTAGAAATCGAAGGTGTAATGTTCAATGTTGTTAGTGGGTATGCTCCACAGGTAGGATGTGAGCTGGAGGAGAAGGAGAAATTCTGGTTGGACCTTGATGAAGTGATGCAGAGCATCCCTAGAAGTGAGAGAGTTGTCATTGGTGCAGACTTCAATGGACACGTTGGTGCAGGAAACAGAGATGATGAGGAGGTGATGGGCAGGTTTGGTATCCAGGAGAGGAACGCAGAAGGACAGATGGTGGTTGACTTTGCAAAAAGGATGGAAATGGCTGTAGTGAATACTTTCTTCCAGAAGAGGCAGGAACATAGGGTGACTTATAAGAGTGGAGGTAGGAGTACACAGGTAGACTACATCTTGTGTAGACGGTGTAATCTGAAGGAGATCAGTGACTGCAAAGTAGTGGTAGGTGAGAGTGTAGCCAGACAGCATAGGATGGTGGTGTGTAGGATGACTCTGGTGGTGAGGAAGATGAAGAGGGCAAAGACAGAGCAGAGGACTAAATGGTGGAAGCTGAAAAAGGAAGAGTGTTGTATGATTTTTAGGAAGGAGTTGAGACAGGCTCTGGATGGCCAGGAGGTGCTTCCAGTTGACTGGACAACTACAGCTAATGTGATCAGGGAGACAGGTAGGAGAGTATTTGGTGTGTCATCTGGAAGGAAAGTGGATAAGGAGACTTGGTGGTGGAATGAGGAGGTGCAGGAGTGTATTCAGAGAAAGAGGTTAGCTAAGAAGAAGTGGGACACTGAGAGGACTGAAGAGAGTAGACAGGAGTACAGGGAGATGCAGCGTAAGGTGAAAGTAGAGGTGGCAAAGGCCAAACAAAGGGCTTACGATGACTTGTATGCTAGGTTGGACAGTAAGGAGGGAGAGACTGATCTATACAGGTTGGCAAGGCAGAGAGACAGAGATGGGAAGGACGTGCAGGCGGTTAGGGTGATTAAGGATAGAGATGAAAGTGTATTGACAGATGCCAACAGCGTGATGGGAAGATGGAAAGAGTACTTTGAAGAACTAATGAATGAGGAAAATGAGAGAGAACGAAGAGTAGAAGAGGTGACTGTTGTGGACCAGGAAGTAGCAAAGATTAGTAAGGATGAAGTGAGGAGGGCACTGAAGAGGATGAAGAGTGGAAAAGCACTCGGTCCTGATGATATACCTGTGGAGGTCTGGAAGTGTCTAGGAGAGGTAGCAGTAGAGTTTCTGACTGGGTTGTTCAACAGGATCTTAGATAGTGAGAAGATGCCTGAGGAATGGAGGAGAAGTGTGCTGGTGCCCATTTTTAAGAACAAGGGAGATGTACAGAGTTGCAGCAACTACAGAGGAACAAAGCTGATGAGCCATACAATGAAGTTATGGGAAAGAGTAGTTGAAGCTAGACTAAGGGCAGAAGTGAGCATTTGTGAGCAGCAGTATGGTTTCATGCCAAAAAAGAGTACTACAGATGCAGTATTTGCTTTGAGGATGTTGATAGAGAAGTACAGAGAAGGTCAGACGGAGCTGCATTGTATCTTTGTAGATCTGGAGAAAGCTTATGACAGGGTGCCCAGAGAGGAACTGTGGTATTGTATGAGGAAGTCTGGAGTGGCAGAGAAGTATGTTAGAGCGGTGCAGGACATGTATGAGGACTGTAAGACAGTGGTGAGGTGTGCTGTAGGTGTGACAGAGGAGTTCAAGGTGGAGGTGGGACTGCATCAGGGATCAGCTCTGAGCCCCTTCTTGTTTGCTATGGTGATGGACAGGCTGACAGACGAGGTTAGACAGGAATCTCCATGGACTATGATGTTTGCAGATGACATTGTGATCTGTAGTGAGAGCAGGGAACAGGTGGAGGAGAAGCTAGAGTGGTGGAGGTTTGCCCTGGAAAGGAGAGGAATGAAGGTTAGCCGCAGTAAGACGGAGTATATGTGTGTGAATGAGAGGGACCCAAGTGGAAGAGTGAGGTTACAGGGAGAAGAGATAAAGAAGGTGGAAGATTTTAAGTACTTAGGGTCAACAGTCCAGAGCAATGGAGAGTGTGGAAAAGAGGTGAAGAAGCGTGTGCAGGCAGGCTGGAACGGGTGGAGAAAAGTGTCAGGTGTGATGTGTGATAGGAGAGTTTCAGCTAAGATGAAAGGAAAGGTGTACAAAACTGTGGTGAGACCAGCGATGTTGTTTGGTCTAGAGACAGTGTCACTGAGGAAAAGACAGGAGGCAGAGCTGGAGGTAGCAGAGATGAAGATGCTGAGGTTCTCTTTGGGAGTGACCAGGTTGGATAGGGTCAGGAATGAGTACATCAGAGGGACAGCACATGTTAGAGGTTTTGGAGATAAAGTCAGAGAGGCCAGACTGAGATGGTTCGGACATGTCCAGAGGAGAGATAGTGAATATATTGGTAGAAGGATGCTGAGTTTTGAACTGCCAGGCAGGAGGCCTAGAGGAAGACCAAAGAGGAGGTTTATAGATGTAGTGAAAGAGGACATGAAGGTGGTTGGCGTGAGAGAAGAGGATGCAGAAGACAGGCTTAGATGGAGGCAACTGATTCGCTGTGGCGACCCCTGAAGGGAAAAGCCGAAAGGAGAAGAAGAAGTTATTACACTGCATCTAGATGATCTATGTTAAAAAAAAGTTAAAGATGTTGCTTCATTTCAGATATTCAGCCGAAAAAGGAGTTGAATGCGTCAAATCTGTCTGCACTGTGCACATACCATCCAATGTTTGTGTGTGTGTGTTTTAACTCAATTTCCTAAGAATGTTTCTAATCACTTTGTCAGGAAAATTAGGATTTCTGTGATGATGCTTTAATAGTCTCAAATGTGAACATGCATATCATTCATTGTGAGAAATTGACTGTCTATCTCTTAACATCTGTCCTGCAGTTTTTTTCTTTCATGAATCTCAATACACATCTGTGGTGCAAGTTTTGGTTATGTGCATGTTTAGAATAGTCCAGGATTTATTTATACTACATAAATTCCCAGGTTTGCCAATTGGATTTTAGATAATTACATCAAAGCAGTGTTCAGATAAGTGAACACTTGTGTTGTATTATAATACCTTCCTGTAATAGTAAAATATCGAGGAGCTGAAAATCTGATCTCTCAGCTTGTCATATACTGTAGGTTACTCATGTACTATCTCATCAAGTGGGAATGGCTCAGATATACACTTAATAATAATATAATAGTATGAAAATCAAGCCTAGTAAGTCTAGAAGCATCTCAATAAGTAGAGGGAGATTAAGTGATCGAAAGTTTATAACAGACGAAGCGGAAATTCCAATAATTAGGGAAAAATCAGTAAAGAGTCTAGGTAGGTGGTACAAGGCAGACCTGCATGATGGAGAGCAGGTAGTGCAGTTTCGGAAGGATGTAGCTGAGAGACTGGATAGAATAGATAAATCAGGGCTTCCAAGAAAGTTGAAGCTGTGGTGTTTGCAGTTCGGATTATCTCCCAGGTCGATGTGGCCACTTTCTGTATATGAGATTCCATTATCTGCTGCAGAGAAAAAGGAAAGATTAGTTAGCTTTTACATTAAGAAGTGGCTAGGTGTTCCTAGATGTTTAAGTACTGTGGCACTGTATGAGAAAGGCATACTTCAGCTCCCAGTATCTAGTCTAGTGGAGGAGTTTAAATGTACTAAGGTTAGGTCAGAGCTCCTGTTATCTGGGAGTAAAGATGTGGTTGTTAGTAAGGTGGTTCCAAACCCAACCAAGGGGAGAAAATGGAATCCAAGAATGGCAGTGCAGGAAGCGAAAGCAACTCTTAGGCATACAGAGATTGTGGGTAATGTGCAAATAGGCCGGGGAGGCTTAGGGCTTGGCCCAGGCAAACCGGTGTGGAGTAGAGCAGGTCCCAAAGAGAAGAGGAAGCTAGTTGTGGAGCAAGTTTGTAGGCAGGAGGAAATATTAAGGAGTGCAAAGGCAGTGGCTCCGGCTAAGCAGGGACAGTGGTTGAACTGGGAAGGTGTAGAGAAGAAAAAGCTTAGTTGGAAAGAGCTGTGGAGTATGGAGGAAAGTAGTATTAGATTTTTGATAGGGGCAACATATGATGTATTGCCAACTCCCCAGAACTTAAAACTCTGGGTAAATGGAGACCTGCTATGTTCATTGTGTTCAGGTACTGCAACTCTAAAGCACATCTTGTCAAGTTGTAAGGTTATTCTGGCACAAGGACAGTATACATGGCGACATAACCAGGTTTTAAAAAGCTTAGCTGCAGGCATTGAAGATATACGGAGGCAGGCAAATTTAGGAGGGTCTAAGTTAAAGAGAGTTGCAATTCAGTTTGTTCAAGAAGGTGAGAAAGTTAATAAGACAGCAAGGAGGCAAGGTAGCTTAGAGGATGCCAGTGACTGGGAGATGCAAGTGGATTTAGGAGGAAAGCTTGTTGTTCCACAGGAAATAGCCTGTACAAAACAGAGGCCTGATATAATTTTGTGGTCTAGGAGTAGAATGAGAGTATATTTCATAGAGTTGACTGTGCCGTGGGAGGACTCAGTTGTAGAAGCGTATGAAAAGAAAAAACGTAGGTATGCAGACTTAGGGGCTGAAGCTGAGCAGCGAGGATGGAAAGTTAGGATTTGTGCAGTGGAAGTAGGATGTAGAGGGTTTGTAGCAAGGTCTGTTGTCTCTTTGTTGAGGGAGTTAAGAGGAATGGGACAGAGTGTGAGGAAAATAGTGAAGGAAATGTCAGATGAGGCAGTGAGATCCAGTCAGTGGATTTGGATTAGAAAAAGTAATAGTAGCTGGGGGCCCAGCAGGGGGAGCACTTAGGATAGACAGACTCTTGAGAGAAGCAAGGAAGAAATGCAGGAAGAGGAAGTGTATTTAAGTGGAGGGTGTGGCCTGTGTGAGCCTCTTTGACACCATTTGGTTAGTCCAGGTGAGTTGGCCTGTATTCGTTTGACTTGGCTTGTGTTGTCTTTCTTTGTTTGACTGTTTAGGTGAGTCTGTTTGCTGAATCTGCTAGTGTAGCTTGTTTTGTGTATCTTGTCCTCCACTTCCTGCACCCTCCATACTTTCATTACCCCCTACCCGAACCAGGGTCTGTATCCCCACCCTGCTTTTACTGGTGCAGTTGGTGAGAAGTCGGTGTAGTTGACGGTAGTGCTGTTTCAGATAGTTGTCTTCGTGTGAGGAGCGGTGATAGCTGGCATAAGGGGAGTGACTCTGGGACGCCAGTGATCACTGTCTAGCCTCCTGGAGGTGTCGTGGGACCAACTAGATGAAACACCGGTGAAAGGAGGTGTTTCAAGGCTAGGGAGTTAATTACTGAGTCTGGTCCTTTTTTGTAGCACAAATTTCTTGTGTTTACTCTGAATAATCACAACCTCTAACAGCAATAACATTCTCAGGGATTCAAATTCATTTTTATTGTGCTTTTGTACACTTTAGTACAATTAACGAATTATTAAGTAACGTCAATTGCAATAATACAAAAAAGGGAACGATGTTTTCACCAAAGGCAAATCTCATAATCTACTTAATACGACAATAGGTGCACAAGTTACGCTTGAAGCCACATGCCGTATGTGACCATTTGTGGCACACAGTGCACTGCAACCAGGACCGCCACCTCTTCTTCCTGTTCTTGATCTTGTCATCAAAGTGTGTACCACATACAGCGCAGACATCTTTGAACGGAAACGAAATAAGAATAATCAATTCCTTCTACTTTAATGAATTTAACAGGGTACACTTAAGAGTGATATTATAAGTTCAAAGCAAATATTGTTATTTTCAGTAGTATTATGGATAAAGACTCAAAGTGTTATAACTAAAAAACATAATTCAGAGTACCAAATATTCTTTACCCATAATGAAATCACTGCAATCTTAAGTAATTCAAGGACACAGGATGCATCATTTAGGACTGACATGTTAGAGAGCGCTCTCTAACACCATCATCAAAACACCAAATGAGGAATGATATGAATCCTTCCAGAATAGTTTATAGACTTGTAGAATCAATGCTAAGGTGCACTGACCAGACTATTAAAAATATACATGAAAAGTGTACCTTCATTAACATTCGTAGCATCAACAATATCAGTGGCTCCATCTGAGGACTGTGGACGCCTGGCTTCTGCAATCCCCGCCCCCCCCAAAAAAAGAAAAAATCAACAATAACCAAATACAGTTGTAGAGTATGTCTTTGATTTACATTATTAATCTGGAAATAATTTCTTTCTACACAGACACATAGTGTCATTGTCAGACTGCTGTCATCACCAGAATTGAGGAAAATGTTACAATCTGTTCCACACATTGTAATGTATTACATGACAAACCTCAAGCATAAACTGCCTTAAAAAGAAAATCTGTATCATAAATTAAAGGATTAATAATGAATTAATTCTATCTGCCACATTTTCAACTTTTAGTACACACTTACCATTTCCACATATGGACTCAAGCATTGCCTCCACTGAAATTGTCTGAACACAAGCACCTACATCACTGCCTTAATTTACAAGACACCATAAAAATAAAGTAAGGATAAAAAAAAAACAATACTTATTTGACAATGTTCTACAGGTTCATCAAAATTAATAAGTACATAATTTTTACATATAAATTAATATGCTCATAGGAAAGAAAAGATGCACTTATATGAAGTATAAGTATTTTTACAATTACAAAAAAACAAGTTTACCATCTGTGTCCATCTCTCCAGTCACCATGCAGTTGGTTTGTGGTGTTGAGTCTAGTTGGATGACAAAAAAAAAGTCACTAATAATGCAAAACACTTTTTAACCTAAACTATGAGTTCAAAATATTGGGTTCTTACTGATATTAAAACCAGTTATGTTTGTTGAGATGTGATTTATAGTTACAGGCATTCTTAAACGTTTAAGAATTTACAATGTACAAATTTTCAATTGATGAAGAAAAAGTAAAATTGGTATTGAGTTTTTAGCCGTGGCAAATAACCTGTGCTGTGGTATCAAAGTCATTATGATAGATATGAAGTGGGAATGGTGAAAAGCCATATACAATACATATGTTACTGCTATATAACCATTGTTTGGTAATCTAACTTGCTTTGCATGGGTATTTCGTGGCTTTGCTGGAATGACAGTAAAGCCACCTGAAAAAAGGGACTTTTAATCCCAGTGTGTAGATGTCTCTCACTTTCTTATGTTATTGTATCTGGGTACGGGAGATAGGGTTGATTGCTGAGCACACAACTACCTTCATATCTAAGTCAATAACAACACCAATTGATTTCTCAAAATAGGTGCCATTCCAGAATTTGGTGGTAAAATCAAAGTAACTACTTAAGATGTTTAGAAACATTTAGGGGTGGAAATGTTACCATGACTGTTGCTTATTGTTGTATGGTTGCTGCAATTGAAGGTGCTCAAAGCAAAGTGCACAAGTGTATCAACACTTTCGTTTCAGAGCGTCTGTAAAGATAATGTTTATGGTAAATGTAGCAAGAAATGTAAATTTTTGCAATGTCTGCATGTATGTTTAGCATCTTGAGGAATATTTATATGCATTTTACAGTGTTGAGTGGTTGTCACTAATATTGGCATATCTGTCATACCATGTGGTAGAGATCGGGCTGATTTGACCTCTGGATCTTGAGTTCCTGGTGAAAGGGAAACCACATTTAGTGAAGGTGGCATTAACTCCCAGTGTAGCCGACTTGGTATTTGACTATGCAAGAGCCACAATCAAACCTGGACTTATGAATTGCTCAGGAAGCATACATTAGATCATAAGAATTTATATGGAAAGACAATCAGCTAAAAAAAAACCTACTTATTTTGAATGAGAGTTGGTCTGCCTCTTGCAAAATGATCTCGAGCTGCTTCCGTCCATAAAAAGAGGGCTTCCTCAGCGTGAGTTCATTGGGCAGCCCTGTGACTTCAATATCAAGGGTCTGGTTGACCAGCGCTTGATAGGGAAGCCTTCCAGAGCCAGTTGATTTATTTGTAAATTCTAGGTTCTAGGTCAGATGTTCAATGAACTGAATCAACATTTTAACTTTCTTAAATAAGAATTACATGTAACATGTAAAAATTCAGAAAGAAGAGTTTACTGTATTTTTGGTTGAGTAAGTCCTGGACTTTCTTAACCAAAACATGGACAGATTCCACAGTGACTGATGATGAAGAGCTGGCTAAACACATATTGACAGAACTTGTTAAATCAAATACCTACTTTAACACAACCTGAATTTGAACATATGAGCTTGCATAATCCTTACATTTTGATTCATTTATTTGGAAAAAAGTGACATACAAATCAGCTACAATCCAAGCCACAGAAGATCAGAAGAATCTACTGAAAGTAAGTTCTAAAACACTCAGTTTGAACTAGCATTACAGACCACTAGGTAATTTCTATCGGCTCCAGTACTTGTAATTTGTTGCAATTGCCATTAAGTACAAATGAACTTAACTGACAAATAGTAAGTAAGACTAGTTCAGAGCAAACAAGATCATAGCCAATAACCTGGGCTGAGCTGAAGTATAAGTGGTTTTGTTTGTACACAAAGGCTGTAACTGCTTTATATATTCACTGCTTTACTGGACTTTGTACAATATATTTAATTGACACTTAAGATTTTCACTCATTTCTTTCTGAGCACTGCACAGTAAAAGAATGGAAAACTGAAACTAAAGAACCATTAAGCAGGGCAATGCTACTGTAAAGACATGACATGAAAAATGTCAAGACACAACTTACGGAAAGTTTGGAAAGTTTGATCCTACAGCAACCTTTCACAGCTCATGTACATTTCAGGCAATCAGTCAACATGTATAACTGCTGCTCAGTTGAATGACATATAAATGAGGTGTTACACTCTTTTAAAGATATTACCTGCAAAATGAAGACCAAACTTGTTTGTGGTGTCAGTCGACTCCAGAAAGGCTGCAGCGTTTTTGCTGGACAACAGAAACACAGATGCCTCTGAGTTTAGGCAGTCAACTGACAATGCTACCGTTTCAACACCTAGCTCCTCCAGTTTGGACACCTTTGAAAATTTTGGAAAAATATATTTATTGCTGATATTATATGAAATATGAATATGACATGTTATTAATTATATACATATAATATGAAATAAAGTTTACTCCAGAAAACTGGTGAGGTAAGTGCAATAAAAACATTATACCTTTTTCATAATCAACCATTGGAATTTTGACTAACTTACTGTCACAGCCCATTTTATCATTAAACTAATTAAATGTAGTTTTGCTTTGTATTACACCAAAACAATAAGATGTCAACTCACTGAAGCAAAACTTGGTTTAATGCAACTCCATGGGCACTTTAAAGAAATAGTCACTCTAACAATCCTCTAACTTTAGCCGCTTAATGTGTGTCTTAATTTTTTGGGCCCTCATTTCAGGACTAAGGTCCTGTGCCTGGGAAGCCTTGAGCACTGCAGCCTCCTGCTTGTATCTTTCCCTGTGATGTTGCTCTAAAGTTGACCACCCTTTCATATATTTCATAGTCCCTGGAAAAAAAATAGGGGCATTCAATAATCTTGCTCTCATATTTTAAAATCAGAAATACACTTCTCACAACAAAGTGCAGTCTAGGGTAGTCCTTTACTTAAAACATTCTTTGTCAGCAAGTACAATTACACTTCAGCAGTAACACTCGCAGTTTACTAAATATTTGACAGCTTTGTTATGAATATTACTAGACTGTCACTCTGCAAATTTATCAAGATCCTTGATGTATTTCTTTTCAAAAATACAAGCAGCTTTGTGTTGAAATCCTCAAATTTTCATATCAACGACCAAAGACTTTGTTAGACTACTACAAAACAACTCCTATTAAACTTTTCTGATATGCTACCCCAATAGCTATGCAGCAGCTAAAATTGCTTGGTTTCATGTTAGGAAAAGACAGAACTCATTTCAGAAAGTCTTGTACATCCATCACATCCCTAAACTTCTCCCTGCATTTTTCTGTTGAACTATGATACCACACTACCTTGTGCTTTGTAAGCTTTACAAGTAAATGTTGATATTTTGCATGTTGTATGTGTGATTGCCTCCACATGTAACATCATATCCACTAATGACGGCAACTTGTGGCAAGTTACAAACGGTCCTAGGGTTGCTGCGTTATAATCTTTTTAAGATTGGTTTTGTTGTTGTGGATTTTAGCCATGACACAAAACCTCATTCCAGATCCAATTGCTATTGCAAGCTGAGGTGCAGGAGCACATGGGTGTAGACAAAGATGAAAACATCCAAGCAAAATGTTGACGGGCACACATTTGCAAAAGCATACAGCCTTCACCAGTTAATAAATTAATTATACATTTATTAGTCTAAAAGCTATCACAAAAAACTTACCCTTGTTTTTTAAGGTATCTCGGCAATAGAGATTGTACGCAGACAAATCTCTTGTGTTAAGTTTTTGCTTAGGGGCACAGGATGTACTTCTGAAAGACCTCTTGTAGTTTCCTATCCAATTCTAAAAGAGAAAATTAAAGTGACCGTCAATAAACAGAAATATTTTAGCAACATTATTACCTGTGTAAAATATTTAGAAATACAAGTTCCCTATTCCTTTAGCAACATTCCTGTAACACTACTGCCACAGACAAATTTACCATTCGTTAATATAAGAATCGCCAAAAAAAAACCCAACCCCATACCTCTATAACGCATGTATTCAGCCTTGTTTTCAGGGACGCGGAACGAGGGGTGACCCTACTCGGGTCATTCCTCGGTCAAAGAATGACACGAGGGTAGCTTTGGTCCCTCCGCCTATTACTGTTCACTCTGTTTGGTGATAAGGAAAAAAAAGGGAAAGGAGTTAGTTACAAATGTAGATCATAGCTCCATATGTCATGATTATAATGGATTTAGGTCTATGAAAGGGTGATATCAAACTCAGTCATGCATTTTCATAAGAATGATTGTTTACAACAACAACAAATAAGGGGTCATGGTAGAACTAGACAGTAATCCCAGTTTTTCATTAGTAAGGGTGAACTCACATTTATCTCATAGCTTTCTCATTACTGCCATCTCAAATTTAGATTTGCAAATGTATACCTTACCTCTAGATGTCTCAGTCATCTCCAGCCTGAATGATAAATAACAATTAAAATTGGCATGCCATTTCAGTCCACTTCAGCAAAATGGTGTCCAAAAAATTCAGTGATTACTCAAATTTGATAGAAACATCGAATAGTCCAAACAGAAGGCCAAAAGAAAGGGTATTTTGAAGAATTGAGCTGAATACTGTAATCAGGTTTGCTATTGTTTAACGCTTTAAAACAGTGACGTCGTTAATGTTACCAGTGTTATGTACGCGTGAAAGCGTGTTCATATTACAGCATCAGTTGTGATCTGTCTGTCACAAGATTCGTCACACTTTCATAAACATATTACTCCATCGTACCATGGTTGAACTTCCAGCTAGGTGATAACTGTTGTTTGACACTCTGCTGACCGGAAGCTTCAAGTTGACAGCAACTACACTTCCGGCCAGAGACGAGACGGGTTCTTCAGAATAAAATCACCAATGGTTCCGTTTTGACTCATTTGACTGTAACAGTACCTTAGTTAATTTAATATATTTTATTATTCTAATACGGATTGATAAAAATGTACACGTATATCGTTCACTGCTGGATTTATAATGAACTGCAATATATATGAGCTTCTGTGCTTTGATTGTAAAAGATTACACTGATCAATTATATAATGCCTACCAAGCCTTTTGGTGCTATGTTGGTGAAAGTAATGCAGGAGTAGTGTAATAACTAACATGTTACTCTACACAGACGAAAATATCAAAAAGTAACGTATTACTTTCAAATGGAAGTAACTAGTAATATCCATTATATTTCGAAAGTAACTTGCTGAATATCGTTAGCATTTAAGTTCGGTTTTGTTAGCGCTGGTAACAGCAGCTGCTAAATGGCGCGTATTATGCGTGTTGAGGGATTTGATGATGACTTACCACGTCTTCTTCAGTTCTTCTGTAGTTTCCGTTTTGTTATTGGGCGGGCCCTACTGACATTGGCTCACTGAAATAAATGGGTGATAACAGCCTCCTGAACCTACTAGTAGGTTGGTAGGCACCTACTAGCCCATATGTATGGGACTGATGTGCGCAGATAATGCCCATTCAATAGGCTGACAACAGTCAAATCAGGTGTCGATGCACAACTGATATGATTATCGGAAATATGATTATTTAAACATTTTACCTTGAAAAAGTCTAGGTCCGACAATCTACTCCATTCAAATACATTGAGCGGCGGCTAGCTTATGCTAACTTCCGGGAAATTTCGTGGGTCACAGTACGCCGCCAATGTAGCCTCAAGGAGGTACGAGCCAGTGCCTTATTGCGCCGGTCCCAAGCCCGGATAAATAAAGAGGGGAGGGCATCCGACGTAAAACTTTTGCCAAATAAAACATGCGAATCAAATCTATGACTTCCATACCGGATCGGTCGAGGCCCGAGTTAACAACGACCGCCATATCGGTGCTGTTCACCTATAGGGTGCCGGTGGAAATTGGACTACTGTTTGTCGAAGAAGGAGAGGAGGAAGGTGTGTTCGTAGGAAGAGAGGGAAAAGGAACGCCAAGAGTCTAGGACTGAGAGTAGGGACTTTGAATGTTGGAACTATGACAGGAAAAGGTAGAGAGTTGGTTGACATGATGCAGAGGAGGAAGGTAGACATACTGTGTGTCCAGGAGACCAGGTGGAAAGGTAGCAAGGCTATAAGTTTAGGAGCAGGGTTCAAGTTGTTCTATCATGGTGTAGATAGGAAGAGAAATGTAGTAGGAGTTATCTTGAAGGAGGAGTTTGTTAGGAATGTCCTGGAGGTTAAAAGAGTATCAGATAGAGTAATGAGTCTGAAGCTAGAAATCGAAGGTGTGATGTTCAATGTTGTTAGTGGGTATGCTTCACAGGTAGGATGTGAGCTGGAGGAGAAGGAGAAATTCTGGTTGGACCTTGATGAAGTGATGCAGAGCATCCCTAGAAGTGAGAGAGTTGTCATTGGTGCAGACTTAAATGGACACGCTGGTGCAGGAAACAGAGATGATGAGGAGGTGATGGGCAGGTTTGGTATCCAGGAGAGGAACACAGAAGGACAGATGGTGGTTGACTTTGCAAAAAGGATGGATATGGCTGTAGTGAATACTTTCTTCCAGAAGAGGCAGGAACATAGGGTGACCTATAAGAGTGGAGGTAGGAGTACACAGGTAGACTACATCTTGTGTAAACGGTGTAATCTGAAGGAGATCAGTGACTGCAAAGTAGTGGTAGGTGAGAGTGTAGCCAGACAGCATAGGATGGTGGTGTGTAGGATGACTTTGGTGGTGAGGAAGATGAAGAGGGCAAAGACAGAGCAGAGGACTAAATGGTGGAAGCTGAGAAAGGAAGAGTGTTGTATGATTTTTAGGAAGGAGTTGAGACAGGCTCTGGATGGCCAGGAGGTGCTTCCAGTTGACTGGACAACTACAGCTAATGTGATCAGGGAGACAGGTAGGAGAGTATTTGGTGTGTCATCTGGAAGGAAAGTGGATAAGGAGACTTGGTGGTGGAATGAGGAGGTGCAGGAGTGTATACAGAGAAAGAGGTTAGCTAAGAAGAAGTGGGATGCTGAGAGGACTGAAGAGAGTAGACAGGAGTACAGGGAGATGCAGCGTAAGGTGAAAGTAGAGGTGACAAAGGCCAAACAAAGGGCTTACGATGACTTGTATGCTAGGTTGGACAGTAAGGAGGGAGAGACTGATCTATACAGGTTGGCAAGGCAGTGAGACAGAGATGGGAAGGACGTGCAGGCGGTTAGGGTGATTAAGGATAGAGATGAAAGTGTATTGACAGATGCCAGTAGTGTGATGGGAAGATGGAAAGAGTACTTTGAAGAGTTGATGAATGAGGAAAATGAGAGAGAACAAAGGGAGATGTACAGAGTTGTAGCAACTACAGAGGAATAAAGCTGATGAGCCATACAATGAAGTTATGGGAAAGAGTAGTTGAAGCTAGACTAAGGGCAGAAGTGAGCATTTGTGAGCAGCAGTATGGTTTCATGCCAAAAAAGAGTACTACAGATGCAGTATTTGCTTTAAGGATGTTGATAGAGAAGTACAGAGAAGGTCAGAGGGAGCTGCATTGTATCTTTGTAGATCTGGAGAAAGCTTATGACAGGGTGCCCACAGAGGAACTGTGGTATTGTATGAGGAAGTCTGGAGTGGCAGAGAAGTATGTTAGAGCGGTGCAGGACATGTATGAGGACTGTAAGACAGTGGTGAGGTGTGCTGTAGGTGTGACAGAGGAGTTCAAGGTGGAGGAGGGACTGCATCAGGGATCATCTCTGAGCCCCTTCTTGTTCGCTATGGTGATGGACAGGCTGACAGACGAGGTTAGACAGGAATCTCCATGGACTATGATGTTTGCAGATGACATTGTGATCCGTAGTGAGAGCAGGGAACAGGTGGAGGAGAAGCTAGACTGGTGGAGGTTTGCCCTGGAAAGGAGAGGAATGAAGGTTAGCCGTAGCAAGACGGAGTATATGTGTGTGAATGAGAGGGACCCAAGTGGAAGAGTGAGGTTACAGGGAGAAGAGATAAAGAAGGTGGAGGATTTTAAGTACTTAGGGTCAACAGTCCAGAGCAATGGAGAGTGTGGAAAAGAGGTGAAGAAACATGTGCAGGCAGGATGGAACGGGTGGAGAAAAGTGTCAGGTGTGATGTGTGATAGAAGAGTTCCAGCTAAAATGAAAGGAAAGGTGTACAAAACTGTGGTGAGACCAGCAATGTTGTTTGGTCTAGAGACAGTGTCACTGAGGAAGAGACAGGAGGCAGAGCTGGAGGTAGCAGAGATGAAGATGCTGAGGTTCTCTTTGGGAGTGACCAGGTTGGATAGGGTCAAGTCAGAGAGGCCAGACTGAGATGGTTCAGACATGTCCAGAGGAGAGATAGTGAATATATTGGTAGAATGATGCTGAGTTTTGAACTGCCAGGCAGGAGGTCTAGAGGAAGACCAAAGAGGAGGTTTATAGATGTAGTGAAAGAGGACATGAAGGTAGTTGGTGTGATAAAAGAGGATGCAGAAGAAAGGCTTAGATGAAGGCAACTGATTCGCTGTGGCGACCCCTGAAGGGAAAAGCCGAAAGGAGAAGAAGACCGTACGTTGCTGTGAAAAAAACTGAACCATTGCAGTGAACGGAGTTGTCGCCACTCTCTCTCTCAAGGCACTCTAGGTACCCCACGCAGGGTCATGTGAACTGAGTGGTGCATTAAAATGCAATAGGATATTTAAACTTAACTGATGTAAAAAAAATAAAAGAAAGAAAATAAATACTCTATCTAATTGTGTGTGGGGGGTTTTTTTTCTACCTGGGTTACATCAAAATCTCAATGTGGTCTCCTGTGAGGCTTCCTGTTTTCTGAGAACAGATATCACCAGCAGCCAAGAAGATTCGCTCTGATATTGTGGATGTTGCAGGAATGCACAGAGGAGAGCAAGATTTGATAGTGTTGGAAAACACGCTTCATTTTCTCTCCACCATATGAGAGATCTTAATTTTTGGATATTGCTGCCTCTGAAAATTACATCAGGACTTAATTTCTCACTATTTGGATCTTTTGGTCCGCCTGGATTTCCTCTTCCTCCTTACTCAGACTCTCAGGGCCAGACTGTAGGAGGTTATCGAGTGGTGATTTTCCACACCCATGTATCCAAGTTTCCTTTGCTTTATTGATAGCATGGCCTTAAACTGTTCCATCTTCAGCTGCTACAAACTTAAGCTTCTGGAATCTTTGGTCAAGGGCAGCTGCAAGAACAAGCAGGTTGTCTCTCTCTGCTGAGATGGTGTTCAGGCTCCCTCATCTCCCTCAAGATGGACCATTGCAGCCCTTTCATCAGCTGCAGTAGACACGATGGAGTTACATATTCCTGTTTACTGACATTGCAGCCCTTTCATCAGCTCTTCAAACAGCACCAATTGATCTGTCTTCAAGTCAGTAATGTTTGCCCCCTGGAGTTACTTCAGGATCTCTCTGCCATGTAGTATGTACTGTTCCATCTTGCACTTACATCCTAGGTCAGCTTGTCCTGTGGTGTGTTCATTTGCTCTTGTTTCAGCTCCAATTTTGTATTTGCCAGTTCAGTTCTCCTTGAGTGTTCCACTAAACTTTTTGCCTAGCACTCTACTGATGTCGGGATCTTTGAGGGTACTGTTCCCTATGAGGTGGAGAGTATCCCCAGTGCAGAGACAGAGGCCCAGCCATGTTTTTCTTTCAATATTAGCATTGCTGTCACTGTATTCATGGGTTATGTTGTGGGACCTCTTCTTGAAACAGAGGAAACCATGAAAAGTGGTCTTTCCAGTTTATTCAGATACTCTGCAAAAAAGGTAATTTTCAGCAAGTAACACCAAACACACTGCAAGCCCAAAAGGGCACAATAAAATCTCTGAACTGCTGCTGTTACAATAATATCATACACCTGTGGTCATCCTCTCTAGACATGTTACCTTACAGAGAATCCAGCCAAATTAAGAATTCAACAGAAATGGTCACAGAGTCTCCTCAGTGTCAGCTGTCACTGTCCTGAATAGACCTCTCAATCAAATTTTAATGCACTGCTGAATTTACTGCCTTCAGATCTTGTACAAATCTCCACTCCTCCGGCTGGCCAGTATCTCTAATTTTCCCTAACTGGAAATACAGGTGTGTGGACAGGTGATGTTTCACATGGAACAATAATCTCAGCCAACACTGGTGTTAATCCTTTCACTGCTTCTTGCTTCAACAGATATTGTTCTTTACAGGTGCTGTTGAGTTTCCAGTTCTGCTCGACCACACATGTTCAAATGGAAGGAAAAAGAGACTTGAATCTGGACGGTCTCAAGTTAAACAGTTTATTGCATGAGAAGTAGTAACACAGTTGTGGTCTCTATCCCTATATCACAGCAAGGATAGTCAGCGGTAAGATATGCCCACACTGTGCTGTGTGGCCATACTCATACCAAGGGCTGCTGTGCATGCACGTCAGCAGGTGTAGTGGATCTTTCAATTAGGTGGCGGGTCTTGGCATTGTGTGTGTGCAGTGGAGGAGAAGGACCCCAAGGAAAATATAGAAAAAGAAATAAAGAGTTTGAATTTAACCCACTGTATGGAAAGACAAGGACTCAAATCCCAAGAGACTGCCAGTAAGCATCTCCCATCAGCTAACCTAACTTTTGATATGTTTGTTTGTTGATATCCTCAACAAGGAAGAAGCAAGGAAGAAATGCAGGAAGTGTATTTAAGTGGAGGGTGTGGCCCATGCGAGCCTCTTTGAGACCATGCGGTTAGTCCAGTTGAGTTGGCCTGTATTGTCTTGATTTGGCTTGTGGTATGTCTTTCTCTGATTATAGGACTGTTTAGGTGAGTTTGTTTGCTGAATCTGCTAGTGCATCTTGTCCTCCACCTCCTGCACCCTCTATACTTTCATTACCCCCTACCCGAACGAGGGGCTGTATCCCATCCCTACTTTTATCTCCACCTATTCTATTTCTCCCCCCTATGCGAACCAGGGTCTGTATCCCCACCCCGCTTTTACTGGTGCAGTTGGTGCGAGGTCGGAGTAGCCGACGGTAGTGCTGTTTGAGATAATTGTCTTGGTGTGAGGAGCGGTGATAGCTGGCATTAGGGGGGTGACTCTGGGACAGTGATCACTGTCTAGCCTCTTGGAGGTGTCGTGGGACCAACTAGACAAAACACTGGTGAAATGAGGTTCCCACCTGATGACCCCAAAGACATGTTAGTTATCACTGCTTGCTGGGCTAGTTAGATATAGTTATCTTTAGGGCACGTAGGGCAGGTCGCAAGGTTGTTGTTAAGGTAGGGAGTTAGTCACTGAGTCTGGTCCTTTTTTGTAGCACAAGTTTCTTGTGTTTACTCTGAACTTAATTGGCCACTTAGTTAATTTACATGGTTTCAATAATATGAGATTTCATTTATAGAATATGTTGATTTGTTTGTGTATGCTGGAGTGCACTCTTAAATTAGGTACGTACTTTAAAATTATTTTATTTAAAGAATTAAAAATAGTTAAATAGTTAAAATGTGATTTGTGTTTGCTCATGATTTGAAAAAAGAGAAAATTTGAGAAAAGTGATCTGATTATTCTACTTGAAGAAGAAAGTGTTGTATGATTAAAACTATAAAAAAAAAAAAACAAAGAAATAAAATAAATCAAGTGAATTACAACCGTGCTTAAAAAGGGAATTCTCAAATCTAATTTATCTTAAAGCATAAAAAATGCTCTTAGAATGCATTTATTTTTTGCATATGTAAAAGCTAGTAAGAGTTATTCACAGCCAGACAGTATATCATAACATTCTAAGTAATTTTAAGTAATTTTGCTATGGGTTTATTTATGTTTAGCACCATGCCTTTGTTTGAGTTTGACATTGCCATGCTAAATTTTATGTTTTGATATGTTGAAGGTTTCTCACCTATTCACCTATTCCACGTGGGAAATAAAAAGAAAATTTAATCCAAAAATCATGTGTACTGAGTGAGTGAAGTTCTACAGGAATGAGGCGTCATCCCTTTCAAGTGTGGGAAAGCCACACAGAGAAAAACACTTGACAGTGGAGACCAAGAACTGGTCTGGGCGACAAATACTCCCCCAGAGTGGAAAAGAGTGAAGAAGGACTCGACGTGTGTCAACATGGGTGATAGAAAGTTTCTGGAAGAACTGAAAACAGAGAGGACAACTGTTAAAAGACTTTTCTCCCACCTGGCTCGCCAGCACCTGGGTTAAGTGGACAACAAAAGGCTGACATATAGAAGACAACAGAGGTGGCACGGTGACACAGCCTGATCACTAACTTTCCTGTCTTTGCCGCTCCTGACACACCCCCCTACCTGGCCATCACCTTCATTCCCTGCACCCGGTTTTCCCCACCCATCTCCTCACCTGAGGCTCATTCCCCCATCAGTCTTCCACTACTTATACTAATCCATTTTCCCCTGCCCTCTGCCAGATTGTCTAGTGTTTTGTTGCCTAGCATTCCAGCGTCCCTTGTACCTATCTGTCTGCCTGCCTGATTTCTGACCCCTGCCTGTTTTTTGGACCGATTAAAACCTGTTGGACTCAGCTACTGTCTCTGTATTCATGCTTTTGGGTTCCTCTGTTCTGAGACCTGATAGGAGGAGTGTGAGCCGGAGTTGAAGCAGTTAAGGACCTGATAAAAGAAACCCTCTGAACAAGATTTGGTGAACCTGAACTGTCCCTGACGCTACAAGTGGCAGAGACTGAGAGTGAGCATGTCTCCTCCATCACACCTGGTGAAAACGTCGAAGCATATGGGTTCATGCTAAGCTACTGTGAAACGCTGGTCAAGGCAGCAAAGGAATCACACCTGCAATGGAATCACTGGGCACCACCCACTGAACAAAAAGACTTTGGCTCCCAACTGAGGGAGCTGGAGCTCCTCCTTCCAAAGCTGGTGTCCAGAAAGGCAACATTTATCCAAACAATAATAAAAGGGAACATTCCGGACCACAGTTCAACACCAACACCAGCCATCAAGCTAAAGCCCACTGCTCTTCTTAAGTTGACTGGAAAAAAGCATGACTTCTACTGACGGAAAAGAGAGTAGGATGTTCTCCAGGAGCAAGGTGTACCAACTGGTTCAAGTAAGGCGAGGAAATTCCACCTGCTGGACAGCCTGGATGTCAAAGTGACCAGAGACCTTCGCCTGTCCACTTACAGAACAGCTGATGAGATGTTCCATTTTCTTGAGAACTGTTTTGGTAATTGTTAGCTCCCCAGTTTGTCCAGGGGTATGGAGGGAGGGATAACAAAATGTAAGAAAAATCAGGATTGAAAAGAATACCAAACACCACAAAAGAAAAATGCTGGAGCCGCAGTTGCTCAGGTTAGAAAAGGGCTTTTATTATAAAAAAAAAAAAGGGAACCAAATAAACCAAAAATCACTGGTCTCACCAGGGGGGTGTACTACGAAGGAAGCTCAACAGAGCCGGGCTTTCTTTGGGTGAGCTGGCTCGACAAAGCCGAAAGCTCCAACCACAGATAACGAGTATCATGACGGTGGTTATCAACTTGATTTGTCTACCCAGGGTTGCTTCATCAAGCTTTGTGCGCGTTCACATAAAAAGGGGCATTTAGGCATCATTTGACACTATTTCCGCAGAAAATTGGACTGATTACGTGCCACATATTTCAGCCATAGGAGCAGATTATGATAATGGAGAGCTATGAAGAGTTCGGACCAATAATAACAGCTAAAAGCAACACTGTTGCTGCAAACAAGGCAAGAGAGGAAGTCTGGAAAAAAATTGCAGATTGTGTAAATGCGTTAATATAGCCTATGTAATATAATATTATATTATATATCAATATATAACTTGAATTCCCTCCCTGACATTGTCTCACAATGAAGGATACATGGAAATCACTCAGATTAGGGCCAAATCAAAATGAAATTAATTTGATTTTTTTCCAATTTTCTAATTGGTGCTCTATTGCAAAACGGCCTGGCAGCAAATCCGGACCAAGCACAAAATATAATCCAAAGTGGTATGTATTTGCTGTGCATTCATCACTCTTTTGGTGTATTGTGGATGATACACTGCGTAACATATTAAGTGTTAAAATTATCAGAAGGAAACAAGAAGAAAAATGAGAGGAGAAGGATTTGAGGGGGCCCCGCTCCAGCCAATTACACGGCCTCAGAGGAGCTGGCCCTTGCAATAGATGAAGGGCGGCCGATCATGGAGGGGGTACAAGGGGGTATTCAATCAGACCTGCTGCTGGCAGTTCCCAGCAGCAATTCTTTGTCCAGGGTATGCATAGGTTCTTCGGTGGTAAAATACTAAATGCATATTTATTGTTTTTCAGATGAGAAACGTTTTAATCTAATTTACAATTGAAGGAGACACTGTAGTGTTGCTCAAGCCGCCAACACACACCCTCGCTGACCCCCACACAGAGGTAACTGTCAAAGAAAGTTGTCATGTACTCTTATCTTTGTTTGCTGTGTTGAATCCACTTTATTCATTTCTCTTAAACTATTCCACAGGTGGAGAACAATGATGAGGAGACACTTTCAGTGTATTCAGAGGTACCTTTAATTTATTTAATTTAAAATTTAAATTCATCTTTTTAAATTATAAATAATTACGTTTCTTGCTCATGAATGTCACAGCGAGTGGACATTGTGCAACCCTCCCCTCAGCCTGTGGCCTCCACCTCTAGGCCCACAAAAAAAAACAAGGGGTAAGGGTTTTATATTTTCTAGCAGTCCTATGTCTTAGTTTCTTGAGCTGGAAATCAAGAAACTAAAACTTGAGATCGAGCAACTGGAGTATGAGAAAAAGGTACTGCAGTAAATGGTACTTTAAAATGTTTTTTTTAAGCATGATTAACATTGTATACTTATTACTTTTTCTTTTCCCAGAAAAAGCAGAACTTTATTAAATAATAAAACACATTCTGTGATTGGTGTTTTGTTTTGTTTTTTTATTTGGTGAAAAAGTGCTGCTGATGGCTGCGTTACTGTAAGTGCATGGATTCGTTTGGTCGCATTACTTATATGGTTCAACAAGATTGCATATGTAACGTACTCCCTCAGCTGAGAATCTAGATCGCTCATAAAGAATATCGTCAGAAAACGCCAACAGATCACTCTGGTCTCGAAAAACTCTCTCCCTCCGAAGAGCACCTCTAACAATTCAGCCACCTAAATCCACTGGATTTTCCAGAAACGGTGAGGCCACGTTCAAGGAGGATGATCAGTGAAATGGGGGCGCTCTTTATAGCCGATCTTAAGATGAAAGTCAGAACAAAAACTGGTCCGGACCAGGTTATGTTCGCAGGATAAGTTACCTCGGTGATATAGCCAGCTTAAAAGAGAGCCACCTTTATGACACGGAAAAGTCTGGCTTTATGCTCAACATACCTCGCTAAGGCACTAATCTCGCTTCATAGTACACACCTCAGGATGCTCTGCAAGTACCAAAACTGAAAACACTGGTCCACGTACAAACTAAAAATGACCAGGACAACAACAACCGCAGGTAAGTAACAAAAACACCTTTCCACAGAAAGAGACGCAAATGGGATGTCGGCACCGACACACCCCGAGGGGACCATACACCACAACTGACACACAGTGGCATACCAGCCTCGGCTGTTGCCTCTCTTCCCATTTTATCCTCCCGCCACTGCTCAGGGGAATGCAAAGCACCTGTATCTGGGGTGGAGCCTCCACCTGGGCTGGAGTGACAGAGGAAGAGGGCACAGCAGCCGCACTCACCCACACCCACACACACACACCTCGGCACTAGGGCCATAACACCCCAACCCATAAAATACAAGCCCCTGCTTGTACTACAATATGAATGGGTAAGGGTCCTTACAGGAAACACCACACTACCCTGCCAGTCTTACTCACCCCACAACCGATACAGGACTCCTGGACAGAGCATCCGCTACCACATTATCAGCCCCACGCTTGTGCCGAATTTCAATATTATAGCCTTGGGCTAATAAAGCCCACTGCATAAGGCGCTGGTTGTGGTTGTATATCCGGGCAAGGAAGACAAGCGGGCTATGATCAGTTTACACCGTCACTAGGAGCGTACTAGATTCGACATAAACTTCAAAGTGCTATTGTGCAAGTAACATAGCCAGGGTTTCTTTCTCGATGGTTGAATAGTTTAACTGATATCGTTTAAAATTTGTGGAAAAGAAACACACTGGGTGTGAAATACCGTCAGCATCATCCTGGAGCAGTACAGCTCCAGCACCAGATGCACGCGTTTCTGTACACACACAAATCTCATAGTAGATAACGAAGGGATAAGGCGGCACTACACTCTAAAAAATAAAACATTGGGTCAACAAAAAAAATTAAAGCAACGTTTTCCACTAGAATATTTAAGTTGAGCCAACTACTGTTATAATTACATTAATTCAAAACAAATTATTTAAGTAGGGAGAAGTAGTTTTTTTGGCCACAGTAAAAAGAATTTTAAGTAACATGAACTTAATAATTGTCAACGTGAATGCAAGTATTTAAGTTGATCCAATATATTTTAAGTATGGTGTAGTAGCTTTTAGGCCACAATAAAACACCCTCAAAACAGCAAAGGTTGCAGTTTTAAGCAACTTTGCCTCCTGGGAAACAGATTCATGGTGCAATGCCTTATGAGGACAGTTGGGTCTTTTTCTAAGAGAGTTGGACATTTTTGATGGGACAATAAGGACTTCCAGGAGGAAATAATAAGCAAAAAATGTCCTATGCACTACATTTTTCAAATATAAACAGACACAATTAATGATCAAACTTGTTTCAAAATGATATGCAGGCTTACAATACCATGTGCTGTGTCTGCTCTTCTGTCATAACCTTCTGAAAAACTCTTTAGCCAAGCTCAGCAGGAATCCACCAGAAATGAGATGTAGCTATGGAGCCTTGCTGTATTTGTGAACCAAGAAGCAGTTAAAATCAAATGATCATAAGTTAACACAATCTGAGGATGGTGTGTGTTTGTTTGTTTTAGGGTGGCTGAGGGAAAATAGCTCAGACAGCAAGAAGACGACAAATACCTTCTGAAAGGTTGCTAGTAGGAGGATTTAGAGGGATGAGGGGGATGTCAAAACCTGGCAACCGGACAGCAGTTAAGGAACTCTTTCCTGGTGCTCAAAAAGAACAGATATTCAGAAATATTCAAATTAATTATAAACCTTTTATTTTAAATGAAAATGGCAATGGCATGCGTTCAAAAATACACACAATGCAAATGCAGGGCAACATACACTAGTTCAAAATACCAGTAGACCAATACCAACACCATCAGCGCACAGAGGTCATGTGAAAAATTAACAGTAGCACAAAAACCTTAAAAGTGCAAACAGTCGCATTACTAGGCTACATTCTCCAAAGACACATGAGGAGGAACAGTGTTATAAGGTAAAACAGTGCATGAATCACTATTATTTGACTTGTACACATGAAAATGATTCAAAACAAAAGATGACAAATGGCTGTACATTAAAGTTCAAAATACATCAACACCCTCAGCAAGGTCATCCTTTTCTATGCTCAAACATCAAGTGATTTTGTTTTTACTCAGTAGGTATTCATGTGTGTATGAGGAGTGAGCTTCTCCCTCACACAAGGTTGATCAAGTCCAGCTCTAAAAAATACCATATTTGAGATTCATCACTTTAGAGCTGGCTTTTTGTCCATCAAGTTCAAGGCATAGCTTCTGGAATGCCTCAAAGGTAAATTTTAACTGCTTAAGATAGCTAAGGTTAAGAGCATAGATTACTCCCATCAGCAAAGAACATGATCTGGCGACATCAATCCCCTGCAGGATCTTGGTCCCCACAACAACGATGGTTGCACCCCCATCACCGATGATGGCAGTCTTCATCACTTGCATCGCAAGGTCTGCGTCGAGCTCCTCCACATCCTTGTAGAAGAATTAAAAGGTGTTAGTTGGTATAAAATACATGGCTCAAGCTCCTTAGGGTGACGCGCATAAGAGAATGCAAGGTGACCATGTATTTCCACGCCTAGCTCATAGGAGATTGGTGTGCGGAACTGAAACAGCCATATCTCCACGTGGGAAGGCTACACAGACATGCAGTTCAAACAAAATTAAAAGGGTACTCAATTACCTACGCGGTACTGTTTGAAAAGCTCCTCCTCCTTCTCTCCAAGATAGACAACGAGACAGCAAATGGCAACTTCTCTCCATCTATCAATTGTGTTGTCCTAATTCATGGAAAAAATAGATCAGGTGTTCATCTGTACTTTAAATAACACAAACAAAATTACTTAGTTATATATGGCACTATATATATTTTTAAACTGTTTTCCAATCAGTATTTATATTTTTAGTACCCATTTTCAATTATAAAATATACATGTAACATTCATCTTTTAATATATATCCCTTTCAAAACATTTTAATGAACTATATTACCATTACTGTTTTAAATTAACATGTTTTAATAACAAACATTAAATAAATCAGACTGCATTTGTATCATCAATGAGTGAAAACTGATATCAATAAAACAAAGAGAGAAACAGAGCTGAGAGCAGAGAACGCAGCAGTGGTTGAGCAAGCTAGTGAGTGAATGATAGAGACCAAGAGGCTCTGTATACAGCCGGACTGAGGTGCACACAGACAAGAAGACGAGTGAACCAGAGACAGATGAGACGAATCTATAAATGTTGTGCCGCTCCAGCCGCGTGGCTAACACAGGCAGTGTGGTTACTCTGATCCGTTAACATGGGCGCCGAAATGAAAAATGACAGGTTCCGCGACGTGCCTCACGCAGGCAGTGACAATAATTCATAAACGTAGCTAGTCTAGCTACATGCTAACCGACGCAGTACCTAATAGCTCGCAAAGACATTTCCCCAGGCTATCTGACCACCTAGTACTCCCGCATTAAAGCATATTTGAGTCAAATCAGTGGCAGGCTACAGCAAGCTGCTTTTTGCTAAAAAATGTAGCTAGCTACAGCATGTGCTTTCGCACTGAGATATAAAACGGCTAACGTTGGCTAACGTTACTTTGGCTCACAGACCGTTGGCTAACGGTACTTTCAACACTGCTAAAACTTCAGAGTAACGTTAGACATCCACATTTCAGTATTTGGTTACAATAGGCTATCACCAACATAATCATGAGTGAATGCAAATATATTTTATTTAGGTTTAAAATTACTTACCAGTCACCACGCTTAGATGATTTTCAGTCTGGCCTTGAACATGTCCAAGCATGCAGGAGTGGGGAACTGTGGGCCATGTACACGTCATCAAATTGTATTTTACATTGGCAGAACTTGAAATTCAATAATTTTTTGATTGACTAAAAATTTTAAACTCAGAAACGTCGCGATAGTATATTGAATCAATAGGCATAATTTGTGTGTCGTCCAAGCTCAATAAAATAACAATTGCAAGTAAAAAGTCTAACAGTATCTCAGAACTTGATTTTTTGGCCCAGTCCCAATACACCTACCCCTACTTTTTAGCCCTACCCGTAAATTTTGAGCGTTCCCGCGAGGGTAGTTGTGTCCCAATTCCTTTTTTCACGTAGGGGTAGGGGGCGTAACGAGGGGTAGGGGTTTGAATCTAGCCCTTCAGAGCGAGGGTTTTCCGATGCTGACTTCTAGAAGGGCCAGATTCACTATCCCCAGAGAGCAAGAGGATGTGGAGAGGTCGGAGAAAAAAAAACACAAAAAATTCACAAGAGACAACAGACGTCGATGGTGTATTCTTCTCCGCATACCTCTTGGTTTATTTATCAACCGAAGCATGATGAATGCTAAAAAAAATGATCGCAACTGATCGCGACCGGAGACTCCATGGTTTTTTGGGGGGTTTTTTGTTGTTTTTTTTTTATATATTGACAAAATTTACATTGACAGACAGAGTACGAATAGGGTGAGGGGGTTACATACGAAAATAAAATCATGCCAATTGAAATTTACATGAACCGTAGCATCCATGTTGCTGCTGGGACCACGCAGTCGCTTGCGTGCCCGAACGTAAACTACACGGTGACGTAGCAAGTGGTGTCCCAATTCCTAGGGGAAATTACAAAGCCCTACCCCTTGTGGCTTCCTTTCGAGGGTTAAGGGGTAGTGGGTGAGGGCTAGGGGTAGTGAGTAAGGGCTAGTGGTAGTGAGTAGGGTGAACATTGGGATTGGGCCTTTATCTCACAACAATATATATAATTATCACAACAAAATATATATTCCAGTAATGACCAAAGGTCCCCTGAATTAGTTTTTAGAGTGTATACCAGCATTATCACAGAACCGGTGATGAAACGCAGGAAGGTTGATTTAATTAGTAGAGAACGGGGTATAGAAGTTATCCGCGTCTCCGTGAAGAAACTATTTCTTCCTTCTGCAGGTAATAGCTGAGAGGTCAGTGGGTTGCAAACAGCTGAGTCTCACGGATCCGGGAAAGTGTTCAGGCGGGTCGGGTCTCGTCTTGTCCAGCGAGGGTGAAACTCCAAAAAAGGGGGAATAAACACGTGTGTATAGGTCACTTTCATCGGTGATCTAGCTGATCGAAAAGGCGAATCTTCTCCTGAGCAAAAATACCAGAAAGAGGACAAGATAAGTTCCTGGTCCATATTTAAAGGGGGAGTGACGTCACAGCCTCGTTATCTCGGCTCCCTGTGTTGTAGATACATCTCCGCCAATCAGAGACAAGAGCCTGCCACCTCCTGGTGAGTGGAGTCTGTGGATGGATTCTTTTGTCTCCAGAGAACAAAGGGACATAGGTGACTTTGTAGTCAGGCCTCAGGGTTTACATGTAGGCCTTTCTTTGTCTGACCTCGTGATAGAGGCCCAACAGTGATAACCTTCTGCTCATTCAAGTACGTCAAAATTCTGTTTTTAAACTCCTCTATAATAACCAGCTCACGCAAGGAAGCCATGCCAAATGATCTTGGCAACGTGGACACCATGAAGAATCGACTGGTCACAAAATCCATTGACAGCAAGCTCCCAGAGACCATGAAAAAGGAATGGCTTGTGTATGCAGCTGACAATGGAAATGCTGCCCAACACCAGAACTGCTTTGACAAGCTCCTCACATTCCTGAGACCACAGGAAACAATATATGAGCAGCTGGACCAGCTATGAGATGATGAGAACAGGTTTCAACAAGAGCATGCAAGAACGAAAACCACAAAGTCCAGCAGTTTGCATCATCTGTGGCGACAGCAACACAAGAAAAGACTGTATTTCTACAGGAAGTTCAAGAACAATTTAAAGCTGTCAGAGAGAAGAGATGCAGTGAAGCAGCTGGGTGCTTGATAAAGGTGCCTTGAAGTTCATGATGATGACAGATATTGCAAAACTACTTTCCTGTGCAAGAACACAGTATGCAAAGACAAAGACCAGCACCATTACTACTTCTGCCCACTTGCTGAAACCAAGAACCTATCTCAAAAAACAACCAAGTTTGGCTCAGTGGGGGGTGGAAGTGCCACAAGTTTGTGCTAAATATTTGGATCCCTGGGCCACACAGACAAAAGATGGCAGGGTTAATACAACAATTACTTTATTACACTAAGCATAAAATTGAAAAATAAAAAGAATGAAGTGCTTTAAAATGCTGCAAAAATGAAGCAGTATAGTCACTGGCCAGTGTCCCGCAATAGAGTAAAAAAAGGAATAAAAAAAAGGGGGTTAAAAGAAAACTAAATAGTCCTCAGGCTCCTTCCTGCACCCCTGCCCACCTGTCCGAATGAGAGTTCAATTTACCAGTTCAACACAAGGTCTGTCCCGCGGCGGGGGCATAGCTCGACGTCAGCGTGTGTCGGCTGTTCCGGATGCTCCTTGTCCTATCGGTTCGGCGACCCTCCTCTTCTCGAACCAGTGCGGAAGGTGCTGGAAACAAATGGGCTTGTTTACCATCAGTTTAATTGCTGTAAATCAATTAGTGGGATGCAAGGGGGGGGGAACCATCGACTTCTTACTACAATGTCCACAGTGGCTTTTTTGTCCATGCAAAAAAAAAAAACTAAAATTAAAAATAAACCCACACATAAACACACAATACACAGCAACCCAATCCAAATACACACACAAAAGATCAAGAAACAACCCAAAACGCACAGACAGTAATCTGCAAGCCACAGTGGCTTCATTTAAAGAAAAAGTATATCCGGTCCCTGTCATCCCGTGACAGAAGCAAAAAGTACACAGAGGAACAGAAGGAGTTCCTATCTAAGTTATCACCTGAAATGGCTCGGCCTGTGGAGTGTGGAAGTGCATTCAGTAACACAGTATCCAGATCTTGCAAGTCTTCTGCAAGTAAGCATGGATTACTGGCGGAAAGAGGCTTGCAGGAGCTCCCCTTCATCATGATGCTCTCAGAATTTACCGCCAACACTGGAGAGAGAATCTGAGCTTTGATTGACCTGACCTCAGACATGAATTACATTACACACAAGGCTGCAAACGAGCTAAACCTCTTGGTGGTCCAGGGAGTTGGTGGGAAGAAAGTCTCAGTTGAAACCAAGCAGTACCTGTTAAAGATCTGTGTCAACACCCCTAAAGGCACTCTCAAAGCTCAGCAGCTAGACATGGGCTCAACAGCATTGCTGAAATCAACAGGCATATGCCGGCCAAGAAGCTGAATGGAATCTACCTTGACGTTCCGCTCCAGGAGCTTAAGAGGCCCAAAGAGAATCCAACTTCTTATAAGTCATAAAGAATGGCAGTTGGTGGCTCCGAAAATTCACTGTCGGAAACCTTGTTCTCTGGGATGGCCCACTGGGGAAGACGATGGGAGGCACTCATCCTGACATCTTCGAAGAAGCTACCATAACAGTCCACACCTCCAAAACTCGCTTTTCTCCTTCAATGAGAACCGCAGCGGTGAAATACAAACAACTCACCTGTAAAGAGACAGTTTTCTGCCATCTTGTCATCTACTCTAACACTGCACCCATGATTAGAGACTTTCTGAAATGGTGGAGGGATAACATCAGAGCTGCTTGTGAGCTCAAGTGTGGTGGATGCCACTGCGGGAATTGCCAGCCTGGAGGCAAAGAGACGCCAAAGAGAGAGAACTGGAAATAGTTAGAAATGGCTTGACATATGTGACTGGAGAAGACCACTGCAAGAAACCTCACTGGCATGCCAGATACCTCTGGATGGAAGATCTAGCGTCCTTGCACAACAACAGAAAGGCAGTTGAAGCAATGTTCCTCAGGACAGAGAAACAGCTGGCAAAAGAACTGGGGTGGAAAGCTTCATGCCTCCATGCCTCAAGTCCATGACATGGTCCAATGTAAAGCTGCAGTGAAGCTGTCCCCAGAAGTGCTGAAAAACTGGACCAGGCCAGTATGGTATATCAGCCACCTCATTGCCCCAAATTCTCACTCTGTCTCTAGTCCAGTGAGACTCGTTTGACCTCCTGATCAAAGGTCATCCTCAATCCCATCCATGCTGTCCTGTTGAAGTTCTGAGCTGGAGTCTTTGCTGCCCTAGATGATCCAAAGATAATGTATAACTCCATCTGGTTAGAAGATAAAGAAGTCTGTCTGCAAAGATTCCTTTGACATGACTCTGCAAATGATCCGATTGACGACTACACCATAACAAGGGTCAATATTGGAGACAAACCTGCTGGATGCATTGTTCAACTGGGCATGCGTGAGATCGTCAACTTACCCAATTTCAGTCATCTCAAAGAGCGACGCGTGCTGCAAGATGCCTATGTCGATGATATCCTGACCTCTCGTGACAATCCGGACCAACTGAAAGTCATCACATCCAACGTCGAACAGATCCCAGAAGCTGGTGGGTTCTACATGAAGCCGTGGGTCTACTCCAATTAAAGTGGGAGGAGAGTATCTAAAAGTGAGAAAGTGGGGCCCAAGGCAATGATTCTACCAAACCAACTCACTGAAAACAACAACAAAGCCCTCGACCTTGGTTATACTCCCGACTATGACAAGCACCGTGTCATGCTTGCTGTGAACTTTTCAAAGAAGAAGAAAAAGCAGCGACTTGGCTAAAATCTGCTCAAAGAGGAAGAAAGTTTGCAAGCTCTAAACACACTTACCATAAGAGAGCTGCTAAGCCAAGTGGCTGTGCTGTACGATCCATTAGGCCTCGTGGCTCCTGGAAGAAATATGCTGAGCTGAGCAAAGTGAGATTTGTCACTTCCCTGACACTAACAGACTCCAGTGGCAAACGCTGTGGCATCCCCTTCTCTGAAGGCAGTGAGCAAGCATATGGTGCTGTTATAGCTATGCTGGAGTTGCAGCCATGATTGAATCCAAGGCCAAACTAACCCCTCTCGACTAAAAGTGGGATGCTGTGAAAGCTGAGAAGTGTGGGGCTGTCGTTGCTGTCTGGCTAAAGAATTATTTCCAAAGACATTGCAGAATATAGGTGGAGAAGTGTTATCATCTTGTTGACGGTCAGATCGTCCTGTGAGCGATACTGTCATGACCAGACACATAGGAAATAACCCAGATGCGAGGCAGCAGGCAGATGCAGCAGTCAAAAGTCTTCATTGCATTATGCAATGGTAATGAAACAGCCGGGGCTCGAACCCACGTCGCCAGCAGGAGTCTCAGTGACTTTACCACTAGGGCATGAGGTAGTGACACGTTTAGCTTAACAGGAGCAGAGTCTTTGATGTGCTCAGCAGTGCAGACAAGGGGGAAGACAGTTGGATAGTCAGGGACAGGTGAAGGGTCAGATAACCAGCACAGCAGGGACTTATGGGTTGTCTCGTTGTCAGGGACAGAAGGCGAGGTTGGTTGCCAGGGATCAGATGAGCAGGCAGGGTCAGAACAGAAACATGTCGGGATCTGGCAATCAGTCTGAGGGCAAGGCAAGCAGGCAGGAACGGGGACGAAACAGGTCGGCAACAGGTGATCAGTTCAAGGTAACTTGCTGGAAAGGTTTGCTTGAGAGCGAAGACAATCTGGCAAATGGTGTCTCTCTCTCTCTCTCTCTCTCAATCGATTTACTGCCGGATCGCAAACAAATTTAAGGTGCATACCGCCACTTACTGTATCAGAGTGCATAGCATCATGTCATTTACCCGATTTGTTATATTCTATCCACCAACCTTGTGTCTCTTAAGAAAGTAAATAGTGCCTCCCTGGCTACTCTTATCCCCTCTCCCTCTCCTTCTGTTCCCAATATACCCATCAAATTCCACTCCCATCCTACCTCCTGGACTTTATCGTGTAACCTTTTCCTTTCTGCTTCATACATGTTACAGCTCAATATGATATGTTCAAAATTTTCTTTAACTCCGCAGTTACAACACTTATCACTGTTTCTTTTCCACAGTACAGCCAAAGTACCGTTTAATCTTGTGTGATCCACTCTAAGTCTTGTTATGATGATTTCTTCCCTTCTGTTCCTTTCTTTATAATACTTTGTTATGACTGACTTTTGTATTTTGTGATACCCCCTTCTTTTCTGGTCTTCCTCCCACCTTTTCTGCCATATCTCCATTCCTTTCCTCTTGATCACTGCTTTTCCTTCTCTTTCTCCAAGTGGAACTGGCACTGTTATGTCCTTTTGTAATGCCATTTTTGCTTATTTATCTGCACCCTCATTCCCTTTCAACCCCTCATGTGCTGGTACCCAACAAAACTGTAGATCTATGCCACCTCTGTGTAGTCTTAGTAAACTGGGGTAAATTTCTATGAGTATTTATTTGTATATTGCCAAATCATAACAAAGTTACATCAAGGCACTTTACATATAGAGCAGGTCTAGACAAAACTCTTTATAAGAGACCCAACAGATCCCCCGATGAGCAAGCACTCAGCAACAGTGGCAAGGAAAAACTTCCTTTAAGAGGCAGAAACCTCGGGCAGAACCAGGCTCAGGGGGGGCAGCCATATGCCTTGACTGGTTGGGTTGAGAGAGGGAGCGAGAGAGAGAGAGAGAGGCATGGGGGGGGGGGGGGCAAAGTTGGGTAGAGTAGGGAGAGAAAGAGAGCAGGAGGAGGGGATATTCAAACAGGTGTAGGCAGGAACATGATGCTGCATGAAGTTCATAGGAATGATGCTGTATGGAATTCATGAAGATGTGGGAGCAGCAGGCATTGCAGGAACATTGGATGGTGATGATTCATCACCTGCAGGATGAAGACAAGGAGAGAGAGGAGAGGAACTGGGAGAGACAGAGACTTCAGGAAAACATGGTTAGTAAATGCAGTGCACATGCTTGGAACTGAGAGAAACTGGGATTTCGGAGAAGCATGGTTTTTGGTATGTCGGCGCATGCAAGGGGGAGAGAGAGAGGGAGAGGGAAGAGGAAGAGAGAGAGAGGGAGAGGGAGAGGGAAAGAGAGGGGAGAGGAAGAGGGAGAGGGGGAGAGAGAGAGGTGCTCAGTCCTTCCCCCAGCAGTCTAGACCTATAGCAGCATAGCTAAAGAGCAAATGAACTTTAACTTTTTAACTATAAGCTCTGTCATACTGAAAAGTTCTAAGCCTGGTCCTGAAAATTGCTAAAGAGTCTGCCCCCCGGACCGATACTGGAAGTTGGTTCCATAGAAGAGGAGCCTGATAACTGAAAGATCTGCCTCCTGATTTACTCTTGGAGACTCTAGGAACCACAAGTAAACCTCCATCTAGAGGGTGGAGTGGCCTACTAGGACAGTAAGGAACTATGAGCTCTCTGAGATATGATGGAGCTTGGCCAGTAAGAGCTTTATATGTTAGGAGAAGGATTTTAAATTCTATTCTGAATTTTACTGGTAGCCAATGGAGAGCAGCTAACACAGGAGAGATGTGATCCCTTTTTCTAGTTCCTGTTAATATTCATGCAGCAGCATTCTGAATCAACTGAAGGCTTTTCAGAGATTTGTTTGGACATCCAGATAATAATGAGTTACAGTAGTCCAGCAGTTACGAATGCATTGACTAGTTTTTCTGCATCCTCTTGAGAGAGGATGTTTCTCAGGTGGAAGAAAGCTGCCCTACTGACTTGCTTTATGTGAGGGACAAAGGACATGCCCTGGTCAAAGGTTACTCCAAGGTTTCTTACAGTGGAGTTGGAAGCCAAAGTAATGCCATCCAGACTGATTAGATGATTAGATAGGGTTTCTTTAAGGTGCTTAGGGCCAAGTACCATAACTTCAGTTTTGTCAGAATTTAGAAGTAAAAAATTATGGGTCATCCAGACTTTTATTTCTTCAAGACATGTCTGCAGTCTGACTATCTGACTAACTTCATTTGGCTTGCTTGATAAATACAGCTGAGTGTCATCTGCATAACAGTAGAAAGTGATGCTGTGCTTCCTGATAATGTTGCCGAAAGGAAGCAGATAAAGAGTGAAGAGGACTGGTCCAAGTACCGAACCCTGTGGGGCTCCATAACTGGCTATAGTGCGTGAGGAGGAGCTATTGTTAACATGTACAAACTGATATCTATCTGATAAATAGGATTTGAACCACCTTAGAGTAGTTCCTTTAATGCCAATTTCATGTTCCAGTCTCTGTAATAAAATATTATGATCAATGGTGTCAAATGCAGCACTGAGATCTAAGAGGAGAAGTATGGAGGCTGATCCATTGTCTGAAGCCATTAGAATATCATTGGAGACTTTAATCAGTGCTGTTTCTGTGCTGTGATTAGCTCTAAATCCTGACTGAAACTCTTCAAGCAAACCATTCCTATGCAGATGGTGATGTAATTGGTTTGCTACTGTTTTCTCAATGATTTTAGACATGAATGGAAGGTTCGATATAGGTCTGTAACTGGCCAAAACATCTGGATCAAGATTCGGCTTTTTAAGCTGGGGTTTGATTACCGCAGTCTTAAGAGTATGGGGTAGATAACCCAAAGATAACATCAAATTAATGAGATCTAGAATGAAGGGCTCAATTAAGTAGAAAATGTCTTTAAAGAGGCTGGTTGGCACTGGGTTTAATAGACAGGTTGATGGTCTAGATGATGAGACTATAGAAGCTAGCTCTGAGAGATTCAGAGATGAGAATGATTCCAGATGTAAAATAGGCATTGCAGTTGATTCAGGAGTTGCTGTATTCAGTAGAAGATTATTGTCTAATGTAGGTAAGAGCTGATGAATTCTTTCTCTGATTGTTATAATTTTATTTGTAAAAAAGCCCATAAAGTCATCACTGCTGAGAGCTAAGGGGATCACTGGTTCAATTGAACTATGACTCTCTGTGAGCCTGGCTACAGTGCTGAAGAGAAACCTGGGGTTGTTCTTGTTTTTTTCTATTAGTGCTTAATAATATGAGCTTCTAGCACTGCGGAGAGCTTTTTTATACGTTTTTAAGCTTTCTTCCCTGGCTTGGTGAAACTCTTCCGAGTTTCTTTCTAATTTCCGTGACGTCTGCTTTAAGGCACAAATTTGAGAATTAGCCAGCCTCCTTTGTTTTCTTACTTTCTTTTTGAGAGGGGCAGTATCATCAAGATTTGAACACAGTGTGGCCATAGTGCTAATCACAAGGTCATCAACCTGTGTATGGGAGAAATCCTCATTTGAATTTAGATATGGCATTGCTGCAAATGATGACCGAATGTTCTCTTTAAATATAGCAACAGTGTCTTCAGATAAACATCTTCTATAGACAAATTTATTCCTTGATGCTGTGCAGTCAATTAAAGTAAACTCAAATGTAATGAGGTAATGGTCAGTCAGAAGAGAGTTTTGAGGAAAAATTGTTAACTTGTCAATTTCAATGCCATATGTTAGAACAAGATCAAGGATATGATTGAAGCAGTGAGTGGTTTCGTTCACATGCTGGGAAAAGCCAATTGAGTCTAGTAGGGAAAGAAACCCAGAACTAAGGCTGTTACTTTCTACATCTACATGAATATTGAAATCTCTCAGTATAATGATTTTATCTGTACTAAGTACTAACTCTGATATAAACTCAGAAAACGCTGATAGGAATTCTGAGTACGGACCAGGTGGACGGTATACTGTAACTAACAGAACTGGTTTTTCAACTTTCCAGTTTGAGTGGGAAAAACTAAGATGAGGCTTTCAAAAGACCTACAGCCAGATTTTGGTCTAGGGTTGATTAATAAGCTTGACTAAAATATTGCAGCCACCCCCCCTCCTCGACCTATGGTATGAGGGATATGAAAATTAACATGAGTGGGGGGTGTAGCTTCATTAATACTAACATTCTCATCCTGCTGCAGCCAGGTTTCAGTTATACAAACTAAATCAACGCAATGATCAGCTATGAGATCACTGACTAATAGAGATTTTGATGATAGTGATCGAATATTCAACAGTCCACATTTAACTGCAGTATTATTTGAGACCGAATTTGTGGCTGTTTTGATTTCTATTAAGTTTTTGTTTTTAGCTACTCTTCTGTTTAATTTAGGTTTAGTAACCTTTCTAAATTTAGGTGGTTGGGGGAGAGACACAGTTTCTATAGACCTAGACATAGACAGAGACTCTATTCTATTCTCAGGAGGGAACCGCTCTGACTGAGGCGCAGAGGAGCGTGTTAAACTGCGGCTCTGCCTCCTGGTCTCGACTCGGGGTTGTTAGGGTTTTAACTTTCTAATAAACTCGGCCATATTCCTAGATATAAGAGCGGCACCACCCACGGTGGGATGGACATCATCTCTCCTAATCAGAGTAGGTCTCCCCCAGAAAGTATTCCAGTTATCCAAGTAGCCCACATTGTTTTTGGGACACCACCTCAACAGCCAGCGGTTGAATGAAGATATGTGGCTATACATGTCATCACTGGTCCGATTGGGGAGGGGGCCAGAGAAAACTACAGTGCCCGACATCGTTTTAGCAAAGGTACACACCAATTCCACATTAATCTTTGTGACCTCCGACTGGTGAAGTCGGGTGTCGTTACTGCCAACGTGAATAACAATTTTACCATATTTACGCTTATCCTTAGCCAGCAGTTTCAGGTAAGACTGGATGTCGCCTGCTCTGGCCCCTGGGATACGCTTAACTATGGCCGCCGATGTTGCTAACTTCACATTCCTCAAAATTAGAGTCACCAATCACTAGAGTCCCCTTTTGGGGGAGAACCTGTTAGTGGTGAACCGGGGGCTGCTGCCTACGACTATGCCTCTTGTCTTGGACAGTCACCCAGCCGCCCTGAATAGATCCCGGCTGCTCAGGAGCCGCTGGGGGGGAGGAAACTCTCTCGGCTGCCGTAGTAGCTGGTCTAGGTCGGCCTGCACTGGCTACAGGGTGGTGGCTAGCTACAGTAGCATAAGTTGGGCTAGCTAAGGTGCGGAGCCACGACTCTAACTCACTTATTCTCGCCTCCATTTCTACCATCATCCTGCATCTATGACAAGAAGTGCTATCATAAAAGGAGGCAGAGGAGTAACTAGACATGTAGCACACAGGACAGGAGAGGAGAGGAGAGGGAGAAGGAGAAGGAGGAAGAGAGAGTGAAGAGAGAGAGCTAGAGGCCATTGTTAATCATTTAGTTGGATTAGCAGAGCTACAGTATCGTCTGTAAGCTTAGGAAAGGGGAAGGAGATTGAGTTCTATGCTAGTATAGTTTAATAGCAGTTTGCTGTCGATTAATCAGGTGAATAGCAAAGAATAGCAGAGACAGCACACAAGGTAACACACAAGATAACACAGAACACAACCACCAGTGACCGGAAATGACTGTTTTTATTGATTATAGACTTTTTAAGATGGCTAGCAAATCTGTGCACACCACCACCCTATCAGGTCTGACCCCTTCAACCCATTGCAACCCAATAATTGCTGCCACTATTTCTGCTGTATAAATTGATAACTGGTTGGATGGTCTTTTGGAAATAGATATTTTAAACTTTTGTATATACACACCGATTCCCACATATTCCCTTTTGTTCTTTGAACCATCTGTGTATATTTTAAGGTAATTGGTACCTATTCCTCAAGTTCGTACTCGTTTTAACTCCAACTTCATTCAATCGCCATTCTCTTTTCTTTTCCAGAAAACTCATATCGAACTTTACTTCTGGGAACAGTCACTGGGGTATGCAACTACATGCGGTGGACCTGGTGAACTCTAAGGCCTCCATACCATATGCCCTCGCTATTTCCTCTCTTTTCCATCCAAACCCATGTCCATGGAACCTGGAGTTTTCCCAACAATCCTGTAATGTTTTCTTTGAAGGGATTTCTTCCCCACTTCCTTTTAGCCTGACCAAATATGCAGGTGCTAGTTTTTCTCTTCTTAACTCCAGCAGTGTCTCTCCTGCTTCTATTCATACTGTGTTTATGGGGGTTGTCTTAATTGCTCCTATACATATTCACAGTGCTCTGTATTGTAGTCTGTCCACTTTTTCCAATGCTGTCTTTGCTGCTGCTCCATATACTATACAACTATAATCTATTGTTGACCTCACGACTGCCCTATAAATATCCATTAATGACTGTTTATCTGCCCCCCAGTCGCATCTGGCCACAGCTCTTAATAGATTGACTTTTTTGCATTTTGTTTCCAGGTGTTTGATATGTACTTTCCATGTATATTTACTATCCAGCCATAGGCGCAAATACTTAAATTCAGTCACCCTCTCCATCGGCTGACCATATGATGTTAAATTGTGGTGGACAACGGATGGAGGTATCTCACCTCAGAATGTATGGTGGGAAGGGGAGGAGTTACATGGTCACTGGGGGTGGCAATGGGAGGAGATACAAGATTACTTGAGGAAGTGTCTGCACCTGTGTTTTTTGGGGGGGAGTTTGAAAGTAAAGCCTCGAGACTCCCAACTCCGTCTGCTCGTCTCGTTTATCAAACTTCCATAGTGGTGACCCTGACGCTTGTTCGACTTTAATATGCCCAGTGATGACGCAGCTCCAGTTATTGCTCCCGCGGTGCATGCAACCACAGTCAAGTTGCCGGAGTTTTGGCAACATGATCCGGCCCCGTGGTTCCAGCATATTGAGGCACAGTTTCACCTCCACCGAATCACGGTGGATGACACAAGTATTACCACATAGTGGCAGCGTTGGATTCCTCCACTACCCGCCGTATGATGGGATTCCTGAGGAACCCGCCAGCAGACAGTAAATACAACCCTCTCAAAGCACAGCTGTTGCGGGTGTTCCAATTGTCAGATGGGGAGCGCGCAGAGCGGCTATTGTCCCTCAACGGATTGGGGGACAGTAAACCTACCGAACTGATGGAAAACATGCTTGCACTGCTGGGTTCAGGTGACGCTACGTTTCTTTTTGTCCAACTTTTCCTGCGTCAGCTCCTGACTCTGGTGCGCACGGCTCTGGCCAACTCTCCCCTGGTGCCCAAGAAGGATTATCGTGGACTGGCGGAGGAAGTGGACAGAATACTGCTGGCCTCCCGAACGTTGTGGCCACAGTGTCTGATCGTGTGTCTGAGCGCAGGGATCAGACACAGAGGGATGATGGCGGACTGTGTTTTTATCATCGCCGCTTTGGCACCAAGGCAAAGCATTGCACTCCACCATGCTGTTTTGGGAGCCGGGGAAACGCAAGAGCCGGTGCTCGTTAGCAGCTATGAGCGCTGGCGCCATCAATGAGCTGCTGTTTATTGAAGACACGTCTTCAGGTAGGAGCCTGCTGGTGGACTCAGGTGCTCAGAGGAGCATCTTGCCTGCGTCTGCTGCTGACGTTTTGGGAAACGGACATGGACCACCGCTGGATGCAGCTAATGGGACTTCCATCTGTAGGTTGTGTACCAGGTATGTGACTGTGCGTTTCCATGGACGTCAGTTTGGCTGGGACTTTATTATTGCTTCTGTGTCGGTGCCTATACTGGGCGCTGATTTTTTGTGTGCTCACAGACTGTTAGTGGACGTTGCAAACCATCAGCTAATTGACTCGGTGTCATTTGACACATACCCGTGCACACTGGGGGGGCCGGGGCCGCCTGCCCTGGCCAATATGCTCGCCATGGGGAATGTGTACCAGCGCTTGTTGGCGGAGTTTCCTGCCCTGACGGTCCCCGCTTTCTCTGCCTCTGTCGCCAAGCATGGGGTGGAACATTACATCACAACGGTGGGACCGCCGGTTTACGCACAAGCACACCGCTTGGATGCTGCTAAGCTGGCAATAGCCAGGGAGGAATTCTCAACGATGGAGCGGCTCGGAAATGTGTGCCGATCCAACAGCCCTTGGGCCTCCCTGCTTCACATGGTCCCTAAGGCAGATGGAAAGTGGCGTCCATGTGGGGATTTCCGGCATCTAAATAACATTTCTGTGCATGACCGGTATCCAGCTCTGCATATCCAGGATTTTTCTGTCCACCTGGCGGGGGCCACCATCTTTTCTAAGATAGATTTGGTGCATGGTTACCATCAAGTGCCGGTTCATCCACCGGATGTGCCTAAGACTGCCGTTATCACCCCATTATGACTGTTCGAATTCCTGCAGATGCCCTTTGGCCTTAAAGGGGCAGCACAGACATTCCAGCGGCTGATGGATTCTGTACTGCGAGGCATGTCATTTTTGTTCGTATACCTGGATGACATCCTCGTAGCCAGCACGTCTGCGGAGGAGCACCAGGGGCATCTCCGTCAGCTGTTTGAGCAGCTCGACGAGCACGGACTGATCGTGAACCCGGCCAAATGTCAGTTCGGCCTGCCGGCCATTGATTTCCTGGGCCATCATGTCTCTCCCCAGGGGGCCATTCCTCTCCCCGCCAAAGTGGAGGCAATTGCTGCTTTTCCTCGCTCTCTCACCACTAAGCCTCTCCAAGAGTTCCTGGGGATGGTCAATTTCTACAATCGGTTTATAGCACATGCGGCTCACCTGATGAGGCCCCTGTACGAGGCATTGAAAGGAAAGAAAGACAACGAGGAGGTTGACTGGTCCCCAGAGCAGATCCAGGCGTTCGAGGACTCCAAGGCTGCTCTGGCGAATGCCGCCATGCTGGCACACCCGTCTCCTGCTGCTCTGATAGCCCTCACGACCGACGCCTCCGATTATGCAGTAGGGGCGGTGTGTGAACAGTGGGTGGCTGGAGCCTGGCAACCTCTGGCCTTCTTCAGTATGAAGCTATGTGACACTGAGAGGAAGTACAGCATGTTCGACAGGGAGCTCCTGGCCCTCTTCCTCGCCATACGCCTTACTTTAGGTTCCTGCTGGAGGGCCGCAAGTTCACCGCTTTTGTCGACCACAAGCCCCTGACATTCAACATGGCTAAGACCACAGAGATGTAGTCCAGGTGGCAGCAGCGCCAACTTTCCGCCATATCGGAGTTCACGACGGACATTCGGCATGTGGCCAGTAAGGACAATCAAGTGGCGGATTGCCTCTCCCAGGCGCACATCAGCCCTGTGCACCTGGGCATCGACTACTCTGCCATGGCTGTGGACCAGCTCACCGATTCGGACCTTCAGGCGTTCAGGACGGCTGTGTCAGGACTGCGACTTGAGGATTTCGCATTTCACGATAGCGGCGCCACGCTCCTCTGTGATGTATCCACTGGCCAACCTCGTCCCATGGTTCCAACTGACTGGCGCCACCGGGTGTTTGATGCCATTCATTCCCTTTCACACCCAGGGGTAAGGGCGTTGGTGAAGCTAGTGGCGGCCAAGTTTGTCTGGCCGGGCCTTAGGAAGGACGTGAAGAGATGGGCAGCCTCCTGCGTGGCGTGCCAGCGTGCCAAAGTGCAGCGTCACAGTAAGGCCCCCCTGGAGCCGTTTCTCATTCCTGGGAGGCGGTTTGACCACGTCCACGTGGACCTGGTTGGCCCGCTTCCCCCTTCCCAGGGTTTCACGCATCTCCTGACTATGGTGGACAGGACCACCAGGTGGCTGGAAGTGGTTTCCCTGAAATCTACGGCGACGGCAGAGGTGGCTCGGGCGTTCATCTCTGGTTGGGTGACCCAGTTTGGCACACCGTTGGATTTGACTTCGGACCGGGGGTCGCAGTTCACTTCTGAGCTGTGGAACACTATGGCTGAGAGACTTGGGGTGAAACTCCATCGGACTACCGCATACAACCCGAAGGCCAATGGGATGTGTGAGCGATTTCACCGTTCCATGAAGGCTGCTCTCCAAGCCACTCTCACAGACAGCAACTGGGTCAACCAACTGCCGTGGGTCATGTTAGGCCTGCGGACGGCCCCTAAAGAGGACCTGCAGTCCTCTTCAACTGAGTTGGTTTTTGGTTAGCCGCTGAGGGTCCCTGGGGAGTTCCTTCCTGCTTCCTCGGCCTCCTGGCCCGCTACAGCTCACCAGTCTGCTTTTCAGGACACAGCAGGTGTGTTTGCCCCGGTTCCCACACATCATTGCCTTCCCCAGTCCTACGTTCCGAAGGACCTGATGGCAGCCAGCTATGTGTTTATCCATCATGATGCCCACCGTTCTCCACTGCAGGCTCCCTATGACGGGCCCTTCCGCGTCCTTGAGGCGGGCCCCAAGAACTTTGTAGTGGACATGGGGGGGAATCAGGTGCGGGTTTCGGTTGATAGGCTGAAGCCTGCTCATGTGGTCCCTGATGAGCCGGTGGAACTAGTTCAGTCCCCACGCCAGGGTCAGCCACCCAAGGTTGTCCCTGTCCCATGCCCGCCGCCTGTTGTTACTCCGGCCTTTCCGCCGGCAAAGCCTCGTCGACGGTGTGGGCATCCCCCTGCCCCTGCCCCTCCCTCCTCCACATTCCCTGTGACTGTGAAATATAGTCGCTACGGTCGTGTGATCAGACCTCTTAAAGGCGACTGAAGATACTGGGTGGGCTGTGTTCAGGGGGTTGTACGGGTTTATTGTTTAGCACTGGATGTCCATTCTGAGTGTTCAGGGGGGGCCTGTGTGGTGGACAACGGATGGAGGTATTTCACCTCAGAATGTATGTTGGGAAGGGGAGGAGTTACATGGTCACTGGGGGTGGCAATGGGAGGAGATACAAGATTACTTGAGGAAGTGTCTGCACCTGTGTTTTTTTTGGGGGGGTTTGGAAGTAAAGCCTCGAGACTCCCAACTCCGTCTGCTCGTCTTGTTTATCAAACTTCCACAAAATTCTCAATACTTATTTTACACTTGTTTGTAAACATCATGTAACAAGACTTGCTTGTTGACAGCATGAACCCCCATTCATATGAGCACCGCATTTCTACCCCTCATCCAAATGGCCCCTACATCTGCAAATAGCGTATGTTAAACAGTATAGGGCTGATTGCACTTCCCTGGGGAATACTATTTTCTATTTCATAATCCTTAGATAATTCTGCTCCAACTTTGACTTTAAATGTTCTGCCTGTTAAAAAGTCCATAATGCAATTGTCCATCCTCCCTCCAATACCCATTTTACCTAATTTGATAAGTAACCCTTCCCTCCACATAGAGTCATATGCCTTATCAATGTCAAAATACACTATTGCCATCAAACTAGAGCATCCATTGTCGATCGCCCTTTGCGAAATCCATTCTGAAAATTACTCAGTAGCCCTCTCTGTTCTAATAAATGTCATAGCCTACGAACTATTATCTTCTCCATCCATGTCCTCTTTTTTGTATATTTAATCATCCTACGGGCCTCTGCTCTTTTCTTTTGATAATCTATAAGATTTGTCTTGCGACATGTTTTTTCTCAAATCTCTGAATGCCTTATTTCATTCTTTTACAGCTGTGTTGCATTCCTCATTCCAGCCAGGCACCACTTTCTTCCTACCATGTGTTGTTCTTTTTGGTATACTTAAATTTTCAGCATTTAGAATATGTTCCGTAACTTGAGTTGTGCATTCTTCTACATTTCCTTCTAATGTTACTGGGTGTGCTGACTCCTTACAACACATCCTAAATTTCTCATAGTCAGCCTTATCAAAGCACCATCTGGTAAATGTACTCCCTTCTTGTATACACATTTCAGTATTTACTGTAGTGAGAACTGGGAAGTGATCACTTATGGTTGAGTCATTATTTATATACCATTCGCAGGCATTCATCAAATTATCTGACACCAATGTAAGATCCAAGCAAGATACCGTACCTCTGTTCACATCTACTCTTGTATCTTGTCCATCATTAAGGCAGAATAATGATCTTTCTTCCAGCATTTCTTCAACTATATTTCCATTATTGTCAGTGTGATTGCTGCCCCATAAACTACTGTGTGCATTAAAATATCCACACCATATTTCCTTTCTATATTTCAGTGGTTAGATTTTTACATATACAAATTGATTATCTTAATATTTCCTTAGTCTCTTGGGCTGCAGATTTCCACCCTAATACATTTAATATCCTCAGGGGATGGAACCTCCCTGTGGGCCAACCCATCTTTGAGAAAAGTAACACACTGTCCACCATTTTGATTGTTGGCCCTGTTGGGTCTTATAGAATTGAAATCTAAATGAGGTCGTAACAAAGTTTCTTGCAAACATACTACATTAGGAAATACTTCTAATTCGTATATATACTTTATAATTCTTGGCCAATGCATATGAAGCTTCTTGTATTCCACTGTAATATGTGAAGTACCATAATTAAAGTGTTAACCCTCATCCTGTATATTTTCTTCAACTTCAGTTGCTGTCAACAGTGCATGAATCTGGTCTGCTTTTACATCTCTCATATCAAGGAATCTTCCTGCTGCCTCCACTGTGGTCTTTATTCTATCACTTTTCTTTTTCAGCTGAGCTGCAACATTAATGGTGCGGCATATGAAGACCACGAGGTTCACTTTGTTCACTACTAGTGTGTCATTGTTAACTTTACATTTGTGAACACAAGCATTCTGCGTAGGTACTGGGGCTTGGATTTGGGTCTTATTTTCTGGTGCTTTACAGTCACTTTGTACTGCATTTCTATGGGCCATTCCACTTGAATTGCTGTTTGTTCCTGTCTCACTTACTTTCTTTAGTGCTTCTGCATATAAGACTTTGTTCATTATCTTAACTCTCTGGACTTCTCTGGCTTCTCTCTGGACTACACAGCCTCCAAATGCAGCACTGTACTCACCTCCGCAGTTACATTTAACTTTTGCATGCTGGCACACCTCAGCTTTCCTTTACACTGCTGTGCTGTGTGCCCCATTCTTTGGCATGCATAACATCTGAGTGGTTTGGGAATGTATTCTCTCACACTGTAGTTCATCAAATCGGATTTATTTATATAGCAGCAAATAACAACGTTACATCAAGGCACTTGATAGAGCAGGTCTAGACCAAACTCTTTATAAAATTATTTAAAGAGACCCAACAAATCCCCCAATGAGCAAGCGCTTGGCGACAGTGGCAAGGAAAAACTTCCTTTAAGAGGCAGAAACCTCGGGCAGAACCAGGCTCAGGGGGGGCAGCCATCTGCCTTGACCGGTTGGGTTGAGAGAGGGAGAAGGAGAGGGTGAGAGTGAGAGAGAGAGAGAGGACATAGTTCAGCATCTGAGTCCAAACTAAGATGGTTTTTTGGAACATGTGGTAGAGCAGGAAGAGGCAGAGCAGGAAGTGTTGGAGAAGAGATGAAGCAGGAAGGGGTGGAGGAGGAGTGACGTTTTGACAGCTGGACAGAAAAAAGTTTATCAGTCTGAAAGTGGACAGTTAATTCTGTTTCTACTTCCTGTCTTCTTTGGCCTTTCTTTAGATTGACCTTGACATCCCTTTTGGACATGATCCTAAATCTTCTCTTTCAAAATTAGTGAAACAAATTGACAGAGGCAAGTGAAAACTCAACATAATGCAGCTTTAATTTGCTGGCACTTTTATGGTCTCCATGTTCACTTACATCATTACATCCCTGGATTAACTAGGCAAAACTGCTAAATGACGGTACATGACGGCAAACTGAAGGTACAAATCCAGCCCCTGGCTCTGACCATCTGTTCCGTTCATCTGTGGACAGCTGCTTCATTAAATTCATGTTAGGCCAAAACCCAAAGGGAGGAGGAAGAGGAAGTGAAGGGAGGATGAGACAGCACAATGAGGAAATAGGCAAGAATGTGACGTTTTAAGATATCAAATGTGACTTCTCTCTGATTCCTGACATTCCTGACTCTGCCGTACAACTGGAGCAGCTAGCATGCTATCAAGGCCCTCGTAAACGGAGGAAAGACTCACGGTGGCGGAGTCTGTGTTTACATCCGTGATGCGTGGTGCCGGGACGCTGTGGTGGTATGTAAACACTGTTCACCACTGGCAGAGTTTATGATCATAAGGTGCCGTCCTTTCTACCTGCCCAGGGAGTTTACTGCGATTTTGCTAGTGGCGGTCTACATCCCCCCCACCATCAACAACAGTGACAGAAATGCGGCACTAAATGAACTGTATCAGGCCATCAGTGGACAACAGACAGCACACCCAGATGGTTTCACCATCCTCGCCGGTGATTTTAATCATGTTGATCTCAAGGCTGTCCTCCCAAAATTTCACCAGCATGTTGATTTCCCAGCAAGGGGGGATAACACTTTGAACCTGGTCTACACTACTCACAAAAGGGCATACAAAGCCATCCCCATCCCCCACATCGGACTCTCTGACCACATCACTGTTATGCTAATGCCAGCATACAGACAGAGAGTGAAAGTCACCAAACCTGTTCAGAAGCAGGTAAGAGTGTGGCCAGAGGGGGCCTCCTCTGCTCTTCAAGACTGCTTCGACACAACAGACTGGGAAATGTTTAAGCAGGCAGCCACTTATAGCAACCACACAGACATTGAGGAGTACACAGATACTGTGTCCTCCTACATCACGAAGTGCATCGATGATGTGACCCACACAAAAAGCATCATCACCCGGGCTAACCAGAAGCCATGGCTGACAGGGGACGTTCACAGGCTGCTGAGAACAGCGAGAGCCAACCTGTCCCGTGGCATCAGGAAAGCAAAACAGGACTACACACACAAGATAACCTTCCATTTCAAAGACAGCAGAGACTCACAGAGCCTATGGCAGGGCATTCAGGCCATCAGAGACTACAAGCCCAAGCCACAGAGCTGCGAGAGCAACACCTCTCTGCTAAATGACCTGAACAGCTTCTTTGCACGCTTTGAAGCACAGAACAACACACGCCCACAGAAGACTCCACCCCATCCTCACGAACAGACTCTGTGCCTGTCTGCCACCAGCATGAAGAGGACACTCTCCACTATTAACACCCGCAAGACAACAGGTCCAGACAACATCCCTTGTCGTGTACTGAAGGACTGCGCAGAGGAGCTCAAAGATGTCTTCACGGACATCTTCAACACTTCTCTGAGGCAAGCTGTTGTTCCGTCATGCTTCAAGGCCGCTACCATCATACCTGTGCCGAAGAAACCTGCCCCATCCTGCTTCAACGACTACCGCCCTGTGGCACTGACACCCATCATTATGAAGTGCTTTGAACGGCTAGTCATGTCACACATAAAATCTACCCCCCCCCCACCCTGGACCCCTTCCAGTTCGCATACAGAACCAAACAATCCACAGAGGATGCAATCTGCTCTGCCCTCCACCCAGCCCTCACTCACCTAGACAAAAAAGACTCATATGTGAGAATGCTGTTCATAGACTTCAGCTCAGCATTCAACACCATTATACCACAGCAACTTATCTGCAAACTGGACAAACTGGGGCTCAGCACCTCCCTCTGCAACTGGCTGCTGGACTTCCTCAGTCAGAAGCCACAAACAGTACGTGTCGGCAACAACGCCTCAAGCAGCATCACACTGAGCACAGGGGCCCCCCAACTTTGTGTGCTCAGTCTCCTGCTCTTCACCCTGCTGACACACAACTGCACAACAACCTACAGCACCAATCACATAGTGAAGTTTGCAGATGACACAACCCTGGTGTGCCTCATCACCAAGGGCGATGAGACTCACTACAGGAAGGAGGTCAACCTTCTGACCACCTGGTGCAGAAGCAACAACCTCCTGCTGAATGTCAGCAAAACCAAGGAGGTTGTTGTTGACTTCCAAAGAGGCCACACCCAACACCCGCCACTGACCATCGATGGTGCTGCTGTGGAGAGAGTGAGCAGCACCAAATTACTGGGGGTGCACATCAGTGAGGACCTCTCCTGGACAAACAACACCACATCACTGGCGAAGAAAGCCCAGCAGCGCCTTTACTTCTTGCGCAAACTCAAGCAGGCAAGTGCTCCACCACCCATCATGAGCACATTCTACCGAGGCACCATTGAGAGCATCCTTTCCAGTTGTTTCACTGTGTGGGGCAGGAGCTGCACGGACTACAACAAGAAAGCCCTGCAGCGCATAGTGAACACAGCTGAAAAGATCATTGGTACCCCACTCCCCTCCCTGCAGGACATTTACACCACCCGCCTCACCCGCAAAGCGATCTCAATCGTGAGTGATGCAAGCCACCCCACACACAATCTCTTCAGTCACCTGCCCTCTGGGAGGAAGTACAGGAGCCTCCATTCCCGTACCTCCAGACTCACAAACAGCCTCATCCACCAGGCTGTGAGGACGTTGAACTCTCTCCCCTCTCTACTCTCAGCTCCATCCACCAGGTTTTCAGAAAGCTAAAATCTGACTTTCCACCACCATGCCACTTGCACACTTGCACACAAAACTACAGCTGCTATATTGTCTTTGCACTATTACATTTTTAAATATTTACATTATTTATTTTATTTTATACAAATAAAACCTGCTGCTACTTTTCTACTTCACACTTTTATTTATCTACTGCGCACCTTTACTTTTAATTATTGTTTATTGTTTACTGTTTACTTGTCACTTTAATATTAGGAAATGTCTGTTTTTAGCAGTTTACGTTTGTCTCTTTTTGTTGTTGTGCCTGTGCACTTTACTGTCTACATGTCTTGTCTTGTCTTTACTGTGTGATAGTGGGAAACGGAATTTCGATTGCTTTGTATGTCTGGCACATGTGAAGAAATTGACAATAAAGCTGACTTTGACTTTGATTTGAGCAAAATGATTCCCATATTTTTTAATTTTGTCTCAGTGATGTAAATCTGTTAATCCAATTAACTGTATTATTGATTCAATTAACAGGTTATTGTGTTTGTAATGGTGATAACTGCTCCACAGAGACAACACCAATCACCATCATTATCATCATCATCATCATCGTCATCATTAGCTCTGACCTAAATTCTCACCATTCATCAGACTATGACAGAGAGCAGAGCCCGGTGACAGATGTCCTCAAAGGTTTAGACACATGAACACGCCGTCTTCAGCATGGTCTGTCTGTCCATATCTGTCTGAGTCCAGTTCCTGGAGACTGTGACTGTCACAAGCAGACGAGTTAGAGTCCAACTTTCATCAGAGCAGATGATGAGCAGTATCAACTGCCCTGATTGTGAAATGAAATCATTAGATGAAACAGGAACCAGCAGATAGGATGACAGCACTTTGTCATAATTACAATGTCTACATCTCATTATGAGAAATCTCATGTTCTGTGAAGGTTCTGGTTCCAATGCTGCTGTTCCTTGCCATTTAGGTGTAGGAAGACTGTTGAGTCTAGCCCTGAGTCAGGGGGATATGGCTTTGTTGTACTGAAGTTTTGTGGGGGGACAGGTTGTGGCTTCGTGGTTTTATAGTTTTGTCTTTTTTACTTTAAATTGTGGCTCTGTTTTGGGGGTTTATGGTATTGAAGCTGAGTAGTTTTGTGTAATTTTTTTTCACTGTGGCTCTGTAGTTTTGTGGGGTTTTTTTTTTTTTTTTTGGCTCTATGGTTTTGTGACTCTGTGGTGGTGTTGCAGACCCTGACTTTGACTCTGACTTTCAACATGACTGACTCTGAACTAGCACCTGAACCTAACCCTGACCTTGGGCCTGACTCTGACTCTGAACTAGAACCTGAACAATCATCCTGGCATTTTTTTTCCCAGAGCCCCCCCAAAAAAGCATAGACATGCACTGCGAGGGACCAAGCTGACAAGGATGAGTATTCCAGGGGCCAAATGTATAAACAATGCATATGTGCAAAAAATGCGCATACATCACTTTCCATGTAGGTTTCCCAATATATAAAAATCCATGTATGGGGAGAATGTGCTATCCAGGTTAAGACTATGCATACAATTTATACAGTCCTTTGAATTTTTTATGTTGCTGGCAAGATAAGATAACAAAACCGAGAATTAAGGTTGCATTTCTTAGAGGTTATTTGATTTTGCTGCATTGTGTTACAATGTAATTTATAGCTTAAAGAAATGTATCATTACATAGTGATGAACAACCTGCAACCTGAGGGATATGTGGCTGAAAATTAAAGGAATGGATAAAGGATGGATGGAATAGTTGAGAACCTTTTTTTTTTTTTTTTTTTTTTTTACAAGAATGAATTTCATTCTGTCTTGGGTAAATGTTTGTCACTATGCATTATAATAATTATAATGATCATGATCTTTATATGGTGCAGCTTGGCGGCATAGTGGTTAGCGCTGTTGCCCCACAATAAGAAGGTCACGGGTTCGGTTCCCGGGCCTGGGACCTTTCTGTGCGGAGTTTGCATGTTCTCCCCGTGCCTGCGTGGTTTTCCTCTGGGTACTCCGGTTTCCTCCCACCATCCAAAGACATGCATGTTTAGGTTAATTGGTGACTCTAAAATTGTCCGTAGGTCTGAGTGTGAGTGGTTGTTTGTCTCTGTCTTTCTCTGTGTGTTGGCCCTGCGATGAACTGGTGACCTGTCCAGGGTGTACCCCACCCTCGCCAAATGTGAGCTGGGATTGGCTCCAGCACCCTGTGACCTGGAAACAGATAAAGCGGTTGAAGATGATCTTTATATGGCAGCATGGCGACATAGTGGTTATCGCTGTTGCCTCACAGCAAGAAGTTCGTGGGTTCGATTCTCGGGCCTGGGGCCTGTTGCCTGTTCTCCCAAAGCTTGCATGGGTTTCCTCCCACAGTCCAAAGACATGCATGTTTAGGTTGATTGGTGACTGGACTTGTACATCTCTGTCTGTCTCTATGTGTTGCCCTGCGATGGACTGGTGGCCTGTCCAGGGTGTACCCTGCCTTCGCCCAATGTGAGCTGGGATTGGCTCTAGCATTCCCTGCGACCCTGAAATGGATAAGCAGTAGAAGATAAATGAATGAATGATCTTTATATAAATAAGCCAATACTGACATGATCATCATAAATACAGATTATTATTCTTTGTGATTAGCATTTGAGAATAACCTGCACCTTCAGGTGTGACCAACTAACAGGTTTTTAAACATCCCCTGTGTAAAGGCTGTAGCTGTTCATAATAGCTGTGCCAAATCATACAACAGCTGCTTTGGCATTGCTGGAAGATATTGCACAGTATAGGGGTGATCAGATCCTCTGAGATTTTCTGGCCCATAAAAACAGGCAGATGAGCCGCCAGAGCACAGGCTTCCAAATATTGTGTATTTTCGTGTACACAATTTCAGGCAAATAAATTCCATAAGTATATTTCCCATTTTGTGGTTACACAGAAGTGGGTGGTTTTTTTTTGCCCCAAAGACAGAAGAAAAAATTAACAAAAAATTGGTAGAGTCCCACTTGGCCACTTCCTGTATTTAGCTGCTTTGTTTCCTGGGCCACATCGTCTGCTCACAGGCTGTTCCCAAGCTGTGGAATTTAGCAGTTGTTCAGTCAAATTTTTGATTACTTGCTTACACTGTTAGAAATTTTCCATTAAACAACTGGCAGCAGGGTTGTCATTATGATATTGTAAAATTAACATCTTTTTACTGTTACTGAAATTTATGGTTTTGTACTATAAATGAAAAATACAGTATGAACTGGTATTTTATCACTTTTCCTGTAAAAAAACAGTAAACAGCTGGCAGCAGGGTTGTCATTATGTTACTGTAAAATTAACATCTTTTTACTGTTACTCAATTTACAGTTTTGTACTGAAAATTAAAAATACAGTATGAACTGGTTTTCAAAATTACTTTCACAGTATTTTACAATTAAATGACTATTTAGTTTGTATTATTTTTATACATTTTAATAAACCATTTTAAAAACCTATACCGACAGGTTATACACATAGGAATAGTCATACTATTGCATACGATTAAAGGCACTTATGTTAAGAAAAACATGTTAATAGACCAGTGGACTGGATTTGTCCAGTGGAAGTAGGATGTAAAGGATTTGTAGCAAGGTCTGTTGTCTCTTTGTTTAGGGAGTTAGGAGGAAGGGGACAGAGTGTGAGGAAAATAGTTAAGGAAATGTCGGATGAGGCAGTAAAATCCAGTCAGTGGATTTGGATCAGAAGAAATAATAATAGCTGGGGGCCCAGCAGGGGGAGCACTTAGGGAAGACAGACTCTTGTGAGAAGCAAGGAAGAAATGCAGGAAGTGTATTTAAGCAGAGGGTGTGGCCCGTGCGAGCTTCTTTTGAGACCATGCGGTTAGTCCAGGTGAGTTGGCCTGTATTGTCTTGATTTGGCTTGTGGTATGTCTTTCTCTGATTATAGGACTGTTTAGGTGAGTTTGTTTGCTGAATCTGCTAGTGCATCTTGTCCTCCACCTCCTGCACCCTCTATACTTTCGGAGTAGTTGACGGTAGTGCTGTTTGAGATAATTGTCTTGGTGTGAGGAGCAGTGATAGGTGGCATTAGGGGGGTGACTCAGGGACGCCAGTGATCACTGTCTAGCCTCCTGGAGGTGTCTTGGGACCAACTAGACGAAACACTGGTGAAAGGAGGTTCCCACCTGATGACCCCAAAGACATGTTAGTTATCACTGCTCACTGGGCTAGCTAGATATAGTTATCTTTAGGTCGCAAGGTTGTTGTTAAGTTTAGGGAGTTAGTCACTGAGTCTGGTCCATTTTTTGTAGAACAAGTTTCTTGTGTTTACTTTGAATTTGTATGACTCGGTGAGTGATTCGTTCTTTTTTCCCTGGTCCTCACATGCGCACCACAGTCTCAGATTCGTTCATGAACGGGTGTTTCTGCCACATATTATCAGTATAGGAATGACTGATTCGTTCACGACTCATAAAATAGGGTCTTCGGGTCTCAGTCTCTTGTCACATGGCCACAGCGCAGGCTCAGTGTAGAAATTAGTAATTCGTTCACGACTCATAATTATGGGTCTTCAGGTCTTTCGATCATTATTCACATGGTTACAGCAGTAACATGACCAATGCTGTTATTACTGGTGAGGAGAGCTATTTGACGTTAGCATGAAAGTTAATGTTAGCTATGTAGCTATGGCATGGTTGTTTTGACTTTCCGTTGGAACAAATTCATTCACTACGGGTCTTCAGTGACCAGGTAGGCTAAAGTGAATAGCCATCATAGAATGAGAATTTTTTAATGATAGGCAGAGCCCTCTCCTACTGGCAAATCAGTAATTTCAACTTCAGTAGGCTATGGCCCAAAAGGGTGCTTAATAGTTTAACAAAAGCAAACTTGTGTACTATATGCCAAGTGAAGCAAACCATGTTGCTCTTCAGTGCTTTTCCAGCCATTAATCAAATAACAGCTACAGCGCTACACTGGTTCTAATGAACGCAATGAACAAATGACTTGGAAAAAAGATTCATTCATTTTACTGAAAGAGATTAAAAGACCTGAGTCAGTAAAAAGATCTGAACTTCCCATCACTAGTGCTGACAAAAACCCAAGACAGAGCCTTCTCTCTCAAAATGCCTTTACCTTTTTGTTGAAATTGTGCATTACAGGGTTGGGATTCTACAAGCATCATGTCAGTATTTCTGAGTCTAAGTGCCTTGTACTTTTATTGCACTCAAATAATATAATCAAATAATAGACATCATTTTTTCATAATTTTTATACTGCAGTGATGTCACATGAAGGTTTATAAAGTTGTATAACCACAAAATAAAAAACAAAAAGGCAAATTGTTGTTCACAGAAATGTATTGAAATCACACAGAAAATATTTATGAAGTTTGTTTGACATTTGAGACTCAAGAGTTTCTTGAATCAATTTGTATTGAAATTACCTTTATAGCTCACACCAATCAAAAAATACACCAATTTTCACCATATATTATCAGGGTTTATTTTGTTAAAAATGTAGTTTTCTGTCAGCAATGTTAGAATTATTATAATAAATATAATATAATATTATTATATTATAAATAATCAAGACTTCTTCCAGAAAACTCCTTTCATTTTTAGCAAGAAAGTTAGCCCCGAGAAGACTGAAGACACGGTTGGAAAGACAAGAATCTCAGCTTCCAGTGGAAAAAAAATGGTAAATAAATCAATCCATGCATTCCGCCGATGACGGCGTCACCGACGACGCCACCGTCTGCTCAGGGTTAATTTGTGATCCAACAATTATCTTGAAAATAATCTTGCCTTTATTTTGAATCTGCACTGTGACACCCAATAATCAGCATGCACTGTAGTCTTACATAATATTAGCCTAGGCTACTTCAACTGATGAAGTGATTCACATAGACTGTAAAAATGTTTACACAAGAAATTATTATCATAAAGCTTCATGAATTCACTGGCAAAATACAGGTGTCCACACACATTAACTTAGTAGAAATTAAAATGTGCTCCTTGTTTTGTTTGATTAACTGGCAATCATCTTTGAAATTTTAGCTAGCTGTTAAATCCTTCTAGCATGATGTGCACATGCTGTAATCATCAATGCAAACCAAAGTCTGTAGCTACTCTAAGTGATGTTTTAAGGTCACGGGCTCGGTTCCCAGGCCTGGGTCCTTTCTGTGCTAAATTTGCAGTTCTCTTTCCTCCAGGTACTCTGGTTTCCTCCCACAGTCACAGACAAACAACACAGTGGTTGTTAGTCTCTGTCTGTCTCTGTGTCTTGGCCTTGCGATGGACTAGCAACCTGTCCAGGGTGTACCCTGCCCTCGCCCAATGTGAGCTGGGATTGGTTCCAGCACCCCCTGCAACCTGGAAACAGATAAGTGGTATAAGATCAATGAATGAATGAATGAATGAATGACTGATACAACTTACTAGATGCACTGCCTTGCTCAGAGAACCTGTAGAGTAAAAAGCTTGTAGAATATACTATGAAGCATATAGAAATGCCTATTGAAACATGACTGAATCAACAAAAGGACAGCCATTGCCATCCATTTTCATAAACGTCAACCCTTGTCAACATTCTTTTTTTTTTTTTTTACCATTTTAACCTTTTTTTTTGTATCTACACACACTGATATTGCAGTATGTCCACTTAATGTCAACAATACAATAGCTAATGTGGATGATATATACACAACTGTAAACCCACAACTAGTTACTGTACAGCTGTACAGCTGTACAGCACTTTATTGTGATTAATAAATGAGTTACTGTGATAACATTTACATTAGGGTACTATCTTCTGAATCTTCTAAGAAAAAACAGAGTTAAACTAAATATATAATTAAACTAAAGATTTGTGAGTTGTTAGCACTTTTTGTAAAGGTTTCACAGTAAAATACATTAAACTAACGGTATCATGCATGTGTTAAGATGTATATTACTGTAGAGTGAAGTGGACCAGGGAACACAGTGTTTTTGCCCACAAAAAACAGAACATTCATGGGGGGAGAGGCAGAGTTCAGAAATAAACAAGATAAGTATAATCATTTCAAGTTTGTTTATAACACAGATAGATTTAGTCTTTAAAAAGAAAGAGATCAACAACCTAAAAGATTCTTGCTAGCAGGCCACCCCAACATCACCAATTTATAGAAAGCCTCATTAGAAACAAGCACCATTTATTTCTTGTGTATTTGTTTGTTTACATTGTCTGAGTTATGACTGTTAGTGTTTGAAACTTGACTGAAGGAATGAACCTCACTTCAAGAATCGCGAACCTCTGAAACTATAGAACAAAGTTAAAGATTAAATTTCCTTTCCCTTGAGCCAGTAGAGACACCTGAAGTTTAGTCTGTCGTGGGAGGTCAGCAGATGAGGCAGAGTTGTAAATAGGATTAAGTAACCTTCTCTTTTGTCTTCCTCAGTAAAAGATATGTCAAGATTTCACCTTTCCTTGCAGAAGCGCCATTTAGTAGGTGCTGAGGATGTTGCCATGTCCCATCTAAGCAGCCCATGTTTGAAAATAGAAAACATTTCTCTTTTAGTTTGACACATGCTCAAAATTACTGTTCCTTATCTCGCCCAGCCATCCCAATCCTTGCCTCTCAATATAACATTCTCAGTTTTAAGGAACATAAAGTATTAAGCCTGGGGGAAAACCAGCTATGGTCATGTATTGGACAATGTTATATAAAATAGCCCAGATTATCCCTAATGGCTGGGTTGTGTGCAGGTACCTTTGCCTTTATGCAAGATGACTGTCATAATGACAATTGATTGAAGACACCATACTTATCATACTGATTGTTGATTGGATCAGTTTTATATTTTTGGTGGCTAATTGGGAATATCATATTGGTGAAGTAAAAACACAACACATTTCACAACACAATAATTTCTACTCACAGGTTCTTCCTGAGGATTAACTGAAAACTAAACGTGTACATCCAGGATCCAGGTAAGCCAGAAAGCCAGAAAGAAGGTACACAGGAGGTACACAGGGCTGAATCCCCTCATTGCTACTTTGGTCAGGGAGACAGTGGACTTGGAAAAACTATTACAAGTGTGACAAACGGTGAAATTGTTCTTCACCATTGCATTGTCATCAGAAAAGAGAGTTGCATATAATAAGATTTGTTTGCTGTCATATGGTTTTACATCTTCAAAATAAAATAAATACTCATGTAGAGTACAAAAACTCAATATCTACTTAAGCACAGTACTCAAGTAAATGTACTTCCTTACTGTCCGTTCCTATAAGAAGCCACTTCCAAGCCAGCATTGATCATTTAGGGTAGTTATTCCTTTCCTAGTTTCTCTGAGGTGAGTTTTCGGTCTTCGTGCCAATGAACCCGCGCCACAGATGACTCACAGAACGATGGCGGTTCGAATCTGGATGTGACCGCGAGCAGCGTGCGTCAGGTAAGGCCGGTATAGGCTGTATGGGTTGCCACTGTTCTAATCCGTCTCCCGCAGAGTCCGAATTTGGAAACGCAATGTTTATGGATAGTAGCTTCCGGAGGTGCTCACTGACCCCATAATTCCACTGGATGCGGAACGGCCGGAGCGGAGCCGATACGTTTCAATTCTAGTCAATGTGTGTACTTCCACCGGCTGCGGCTCCAGGACAGCTCCGACATCCGGCAGCCCTCCGCAACAGATAAGTAGAGTTCTAATTTTGCCGGAAGCCAGAGCACGGCGCATAAATCAACCACAGAGCAGGTCGCGCGGGACGGAAAATTGTTAGATACGAAATAAAACATCCGGTTCATTTTCAAAATGAAATACTCCGTGTTCACGGCGGATCGTATTTCACAACTTGAAGACGTCATAATGGATAGGGACAGACATCAAGTCATCAGGTCAGAGGTAGAGTGCCTGTAGCGACAGAGTGGCGCCACCGGAAGCTCAAAACGCTCGCCGATCATGTGGTCTATGTATCCCCCAAAAGTTCCAGTAAGTGTTTGGTGGGAAATAGAAAACAAAAGGAAAACTACCATAATCGCTAAATAATTGTGGCAAAATAACGAGGGGGAAAACTAGCGAGCGAGGAGTATTAGGTGTTCCAGCAGCGCCACACAGGGAATTTAACCCTAAGAGCAATCAATGTAAAAAAAAAAAACAAAAAAAAAAAAAAACCCACAAGGCACGAAGGTACGTTTTGCTAAATGGACAGAAGACGTGGTTCCAGTTAAAATATATTTATTCACTACAACAATTAAAAAACTTTTTGTTTTTTGTTTTTTTAAAAAAAAGGGAAACTTATCAGTGCTGAGGCTTACCAGTAGGGGGACGTGAGTCAGGAGTGTGAGGGATCCCAGGGAAACAAAATCACCCCAATCATATATGAAAAACTAAAAAAATTCAAAAGGGGGTGCACAGCACACACATTCAAAAACAAAACAAAAAAAAAAAAAAAAAAAAACGGAAACCACCACCAGGACACCGGGACCACCACCGGCAGCTCTCAGCAACTAAAAAAAAGGGAAACAACAAATTAGTGGGGTTAAACACAAAAAGAAACCAAACCCAATAAACAAGATTAAACACAAGAAAAAACAAACAAAAAAAAACAACAAAAAAAACAGTTGCCAGCCAAGTAAATGCACAAAACAAACCCTAAGTTGCCAACATTAAACTAAGGGTAAAGAAGTTAATTCTAATCTAAAAGAAAAAGAATGAAGAAAAAAATAATAATTAACAAACATACAAAAAAAAAAAAAAAAAAAAGTCATACAATGAAATCCAAAACACACAAAATAAACGGAGTAAACATAACCCAAATGCGAACCAAAAGAAAAGAACTCAACTAAAAGTATAGTAAATTAAATTAACCCCACAATTGGGACCCAGGTTTATGGCTGTCAGCAGGCCAACACACAACCGCTCCCGAGCGCCGACCCACGAGCTGTTGCAGCCGCAGCGGCGGTTAGAGAGGACGGCAGGCGCACAGGCTCAGGACGGCCCAACCGTGCAGCACCACACCAGGGAGAGCAGAGGGAACTGGAAGCTATGGTTAGCCGCATTTGCCAACTGTATCTAATAATAAATAGATCCCCGGTTAACACAGGCAGGGTAAAAACAGTGGAGCCTTGCGGAGGCAGAGCATGAGACATACATACCGTCTGACAAACGATCTGTTAACGGGCGTTAACGATGCATCAAACACCGAGTCTTACAGACCAGGACGGGGGGAAAGTCAGCAAAAAAAAAGAAAAACCTGCGGTGATGAAAATCATGAAGCCCCAACCAACTAACTACAACCCACGCAAACAGTGTATCCACCACACACATTTACCTGCAACCGGTGAGCTTCAATCAGACGGGGGCGCAGCAGCCGGAAGTGGGCGTGCCCGCCAAAGCCAAAGAGCGAGAGCAAGAGATATGGACACCTCTCCCCTTTATACTTTGGCCTTCCTGTTTGATTGGGCCAGGGGAACCAATGAAACGGCCCCAATCACCTAAACTCGGGGAATGTCTATCCTGCTACATAATGATCAATAAATGTTTTGCTGTGCAATATTGTTTTATATTTGTGTTAATTGATTTGAACTATGTTAAGTTTGCTAAGCCTACAGCAATATAAATTGTAATATTTTCTCTTTTTTTTTTACTTTTATCTTTCAGATTTGACTGTGGCAGACTAACAGGTGACGAACAATGATTTGCCAACTGACTACACAATAAGTCTGGACTCACAGCATAATGATAACTGTTCTTACAGGAAATCCATGTCCAATAAATAAAATTTGGATTACTATTCATAGCAAATAAATGAATGTAGCCGCAAGGGGGTACAAGCCAGTGCCTTATTGTGCCGGTCCCAAGCCCGGATAAATACAGAGGGTTGTGTCAGGAAGGGCATCCGACGTAAAACTTTTGCCAAATCAAACATGCGAATCAAATCTATGACTTCCATACCAGATCGGTCGAGGCCCGGGTTAACAACGACCGCCATCGGTGCTGTTCACCTACAGGGTGCCGGTGGAAATTGGACTACTGTTCGTCGAAGAAGGAGAGGAGGAAGGTGTGTTCGTAGGAATAGAGAGAAAAGGAACGACAAGAGTCTAGGACTGAGAGTAGGGACTTTAAATGTTGGAACTATGAAAGGAAAAGGTAGAGAGTTGGTTGACATGATGCAGAGGAGGAAGGTAGACATACTGTGTGCCCAGGAGACCATGTGGAAAGGTAGCAAGGCTAGAAGTTTAGGAGCAGGGTTCAAGTTGTTCTATCATGGTGTAGATAGGAAGAGAAATGGAGTAGGAGTTATCTTGAAGGAGGAGTTTGTTAGGAATGTCCTGGAGGTTAAAAGAGTATCAGATAGAGTAATGAGTCTGAAGCTAGAAATCGAAGGTGTGATGTTCAATGTTGTTAGTGGGTATGCTCCACAGGTAGGATGTGAGCTGGAGGAGAAGGAGAAATTCTGGTTGGACCTTGATGAAGTGATGCAGAGCATCCCTAGAAGTGAGAGAGTTGTCATTGGTGCAGACTTCAATGGACACGCTGGTGCAGGAAACTGAGATGATGAGGAGATGATCGGCAGGTTTGGTATTCAGGAGAGGAATGCAGAAGGACAGATGGTGGTTGACTTTGCAAAAAGGATGGAAATGGCTGGATTTTTATCACTTAACTATCCCAAACTTACTCTCTACATATTATACGTAATAAGTCACACACACACACAATCTTTGTTTTTCCAAACACACTTAATAACAAAATGAATTCCTTTACAACAGCACAGAACTCTAATAGATCAGCATGTCTACCCATTTGTTTTCTATCCTGTCCTTGAATACAGTCTTCACCATGGTATGCTGTGCTGCATGGGGATGCTCCAGTCGTTCAGAGAAAGGCGTGCGCATGTATGGCTTCCCCAAAGACAGGGACAGGAGGAAAATATGGATGGCTAAAGTCAGCAGGAAAAATATGACCACCTTCATAGATTGTGAAAACAAAAAAATATGTGAGGTAATCATATTCAAACAATGTATTGCACATTTTCAAATACCACAGCATATGGAAGTTTAATATTTTTTTTTTTATTAAAAACAGAGAACACAGAACAGAGAAAATAACACAAAAGCCAAGGGAAGTTGTTTGTATCAAAGGGAGATGTATAGACTGAGGTTGCAGAATGTAGAAAAAAAGACAGGAAAATCAATATCAATATCTTCATATCATGTGCTTTGCCCATCATTCCACAGCCTCAATAATAAATTAAAATTACATAAAAGTTTAACTACAAAAGCTCTCCCTACATATTAACCTCGCTATCAACAGCGTTGGATGAAGTTATATTTAAGCACAGAATTTTCATTTATCAACCTGTGGCATCTGTTGCTATCATTATCCAGTGTGCTAGCCTAAACGTTTATCGGTTTATATTCTCTAAATCTACTAATCCAGGCAGTGTCAATCCGTCAACATACTTAATTACTCGTGTAAATTTGATGCACGATTATTTAAACATTTTACCTTGAAAAAGTGTAGCCCCGACAATCTGCTCCATTGAAATACATTGAGCGGCGGTTAGCTTATGCTAACTTCCGGAACCTTTCCAGGGTCTCCGTACACCGCCATTGCTTCTTCTTCTTCTTGGGTTTAATGGCGGTTGGCAAAAAACGTTGCATTACCGCCACCGACTAGTATGGAGTGTGGACCATTATTACATAGTCGTACTAGCTAAGGAAATTTATACAATTAAATAAAGCAAAATTATATTCTTTTAATCAATCCAGTTCTTCTAAGATATTGTAACAGAGCATCATAACATTTTTCACTCGAAACTCTCTGTAGCATTTCATTTAAATCGAACCTCAGCTTCTGTTTTGTTAGGCTCAAAATTAGATCTTTTCTTTCTTCCTTATACTTTGTACAGTACAGTATGGCATGTTCTACTGTTTCCTGCTGATCACAATAGTCACATTTTCCTGATACGTGTTTCTTTATTTTATACAGTGTGCTGTTAAGTCCTGAATGACCAAATCGTAACCTTGATATTACTGGTTAAATTTTGGAATTATAAATGAAATACCTATTTTGTTGTCTGAATTTTTTGATGCATCTGTATATATTTGAATGTGATCATTGTGGCTGCTTCCTATATAATCCTTCATTAACTGTGGTTGTAGATTAAATCCCTTTATGCTTTTTGTTTAACAGAGTGAGGTCCACGCTAGGTTCAGGAAGTATCCAAGTTTGTGTCACTCAGAGTGGAACTGTTGGACTGATGTTTATTGTTGTTCCCTCTATTCCACCCAAAGCTTTTTGTTTCTCTCCTCTCCTTTTCCCAACACGGTTTCAGTACTTCTTGTGTTGGGTTATCTTTATTATGCCCTTTTAAATTCACCCAGTAACTTAGAGCAAGCTGTACTCTCCTTAATTCTAAAGGCATTTCTCCAATTTCCACTTGTAATGCTGAAGTCAGGGTTGTTTTAACTGCACCTGTATACAATCTTAATGCCTGATATTGTATGTTGTCCAGTTTTTTTAAAGTTGTATATGCTGCAAATCCAAATGCGATGCTCCCATAATCTAATATAGGTCTTACTAGTCCTGTGTAAATGGTCTTTAATGCTGTTCTGTCTGACCCCCATTCCTTCCAACAAGACATCTCATAACATTTAAAACTTTCTTACACTTGTCAACTATTTTCTGAATATGCACCGTCCATGTTATTTTCTCATCTAGCCACAATCCTAGAAATTTAAATTGTTTCACTCTTTCCAGTTCTTGTTGGTATAATTTTAGTTTTATGTTTGTCAACTCTTTTCCTTGTAAAGAACATTGTCTTTGTTTTCTCTACTGAGAATTTAAATCCCCACCTAAACGACCATTCTTCTATTAATCCATAGCTTCTTGTATTTTCTTCACAATAAATTTTATATTCCCTCCTCTATTCCAAATTGCCCCATCATCTGTAAAAAGAGAAAATCCCATGCCCTTCTCCAATCTCAAGAAAACATCATTTATCATGATAGAAAATTACAACGGACTTACTATACTGCCTTGAGGCATTCCATTTTCTACAATAAAATTATTTGAAAAACTCTTTCTTATCCTTACTTGGATTGTCCTGGAAAATAAAAAGTCCTTGATCCACCTATACATCGGGCCAGTAATCCCCATTTGTTCAATTTAATTAACAATCCTTCTTTCCACATCATATCATACGCTTTTTCTATATCGAAAAAGACGGCCACTACAATTCCCTACTAATTTGTGCTTTCCTTGTTTCATGTTCCAGGCATAAAGCCGGATCCATAATATTTCTTCCTTTCCTAAAACCGCTCTGATATCTTGCTACATACCCTTTGTTTTCTATAAAATATGTTAATCTTTCATTTATCATCCTCTCCATTATCTTGCAAATATTAGATGTTAAGGCAATAGGCCTATAGTTTCCTGGGTTTGCACTATCTTTTCCTGGTTTAGGTATCGGCACAACCAGTGCTTCCTTCCATATCTGTGGCACACCGCCATTGCTGTGAAAAAACTGAACCATTGTAGTGAACAGAGTTGTCGCCACTCTGTCTAAAGGCACTCTAGTCAGAGACAAACGATCATTCTACAGGAAAAGGACATTTTTATTTTTTTGAAAACAATAGAATGGACAAAAACACAACATTCTTCATACACCTGGTACTGCTTATGGCCAAGTGTCATAGCCACAAAAAATGGACAGAATCCAAACCCAGTCTGGAACAATTTACCCAAGAAATCTACCAATATGCAATGACAATAAAAGACAGTAAAAATAAAAAGGCCATGAAAACAAACAGTATTTTTGAGAGGCTCAATATAGCCCCACTTTAAGAACAATCTAGATATCATTTATGTACATTTCTGGCAATGTTTCCTTTTTGTTTTTGTTTTTGTTTTTTTTTCCTTGTTTTTTCTTTTTCCCCATTATTTTATTGTGTCTTAGTCCTATGTTTCCCCTGGTTTTTTGTGGTATGTATATTAAGCGATGTGTATATATATGTATATATGGTTTCCTTTTTTTTGTTAACTATTTATTCAATTTTTGCAAACATAAAAAGGACAGACAGGGAGAATGACTGTCCACGTGACTGTACATATCTATACATTTGGGTATAGTGGCATAATATTGCGATATACATTTATCAGAAACACAAACTGGTGCATAATGTCCTACAGAAACAAAAACTATGTCTCATTTTGCAATCAAGGACATGCACACATTTATGCCTGTATGTCTCCCCTCAATCCCACACACACCCTCACAAACACACACAATCGACACACAATCCCTTCACGCACACATACAAATGCCAGCAACTAATCGGCGAAAACAAAGAAAAAACAGAACACAAATAAGGACCCTTCCCTTCCTGGTCAGTGATCTGTCCCCCCCCCCGCCCCCCTCTTTTTAGACAAGACTTCTTACAGCTGTAATTGCTTCTGACCAAGATTTCAAGGTTTTTTCTTTTGCACCATGAGACCGTGCAACGGAGAGCTCTAGGGTTAAAATATCTATCAAGAGGTGCCACCAATGATCGAATGATAAAGTATGTGGTGGTTTTCACTGTACTACCAAGATTTTCTTTGCAGCAGTTAGGCTGGAAAGCCAGATTCTTTTTTTATGTACTGACAAGGGAAATTGAGAATTATCATTCAGCAAACAAAGTATGGGGCAACATGGGACCTCCTGATTAAGAATTTTAGATAACAATTTAGTGACTTGTAATCAAAACAACCGTACTCCAGGGCATTCCCAAAACATACCTAAGCAGCATTGCGTACATAGCTGGCAGAGAGGGGATGATTCCAACTTCATTGAATATCTAAGTCTAGGAGTAAGATAAACTCTGAATAATTTTTAGGTGTATGGTTGGTGATTAGGATTTTTTGAAGCTTGAATGGTATTATTCCACACCGTTTTCCATGCTATTTCAGGAGTGATGGAGTCATAGTCATTCTATGAAGATGTTTGAATTGCAATTGGTTTGTAAGATGCCCGCAATATTTGGGCATACAATGCTGATATGGTTCCCCTGGTGTTGGTAGTATTGTACAGTTGTTTTGCCAGGTCATGTTTAGGGAGCGCAGAGTTCCATGGAACTCCATAAGTTTTCATGGCAGAGCGGAGCTGAAGATATAAAAAGCAGGAAAGACAACATAAATTATATTCTTCCTTCAAGTCATCGAATGTGCGAAGGCCATTAGTATCAAATAACTGTCCGAGTATATGAATCCCATTGTTTGACCATATTGGGTAGGCCGCTGGTCGACCACCAAGCAGTAAGTTATGGTTATGGAATACTGGAGTATGATAATGCCATTTATTATTTGTAATGGTATAATCAGTCACCAGTTTCCAGGTTAATAAAACATTTTCAATAATGGGACCAAAAAGCACTTTAACTTGTTTAATAGGAGTATCTGCATAGATTAGATCCTGTAATCTAACTGGATATACTAACTTTGCTTCCAGAGAATGCCAAGAAGTAGAATTTGATGGATCTAACCATGCTTTTATAGTAAGTAGTATAAATGACCAGTGATAGATTCTGAAATCTGGAACACCCCAGCCTCCAGCTGATTTCTCTCTTTGAAGCGTTGTAAGTTTGATTCTTGGTTTTTTGTTATTCCATATAAACTCCTTGATCAAACTATGATATTGTCTATCCCAATATCCCTTTGGTGGATTCAGAGGAAGCATGGAGCTCAGGAAGTTAGTTAAAGGTAGTGCCATAATTTTTAAAATTGAGATCCTGGCATCAAAAGAAATAGGTTTTGACATCCACTTAGCTAGAATAGCTCTAATCTTATCTAAACATACAATATATTTATTCTCAATTGTAGTTTCTAAATTGGGAAAAATGTCAATTCCTAAATATTTAAATGACTTTGCAATTGGAATATTAAATTGGGTCAGATCCTCTCTGTTATTTCTTAACGGTAGGAGTACAGACTTTTGCCAAAATCCAGAGAATGACCTAAAATATGAGGAAGTGACTGTGATAATTCACTGATAAAGAGGAGCACATCATCTGCATAGAGAGATATATGATGAATAGTGGACTTTATTGTAATAGGAATGATATCGGTGGATTGACGTACTTTTTGTGATAAGGTTTCAAGAGATAAAACAAATAATAAAGGAGACAGAGGACACCCTTGACAGGAGCCTCTATAGATTGAGCAGGAGCAGGAATCACCTGATAACACCATTGCGCCAGGATTTGCATAAAGAACTTTAATATAACCAGTAAAAGATTCACCTAAACCGATTAGATTATATATGGTTTCTTTGTTTTGAGTTTTCTGTTATGCCTATCTTGCCTAAATAAAGGAAAAAAAGTCAACAGCTCAGAGGTTTTCAGGCGTCATTTCACCCCGCTGACACCATGGAACAGGAGATGCTGATTCTGGAAGTCCAAAATCACAGAGTAATCTATGACCCGTCACATCCTTTTTATAAAGACACCCATAAAAATGATGCAGCGTAGAATGCCATTGAAGGAGTAATTGGAGTGGATGGTAAATTACTAATTTGGTCCAATAAATGTCATCTGGATGGACACAGTAAACTTTTTAAATGGTTTTATGGTTCTCTTTATATAAACTACAATCGGCTATATCGCGCGATTATGCGTGAATTCACGAGATCTCGTGAGTCCTCGCGACTCCCGCTGTCCGGCGGAGCCGCAACAGTGCGCATCATAGACGGATCCGGTGGGTGTTGACGAATGGAGGAGTATGGAGCCGTTCCGGAGCCGTTCCGGAGACGTTCCGCATCCAGTGGAATCCCGGGGTTATAAATGTTACGTCGTTGTTTTTATTGTTTAGAGCCGGATGTGATTATGTGTCCGTCTCTAATATCTAGGCTTTAACCATGTGTGTGTGCGTGTTTCTGATTGAGCCGCATATTTTGATATCAAATTTTCCTGGGCTTTTTCAAAACTGTTGGACTAGTAGCTAATCAATTTTTTTTTTTTTTTACAGAAGAGGAAGAAAAAAACTGAGAAAAACAACAAAAACAAAACACACGAGCAATGACAAGTGCCTCGGTGTACTGCCCCACGGCGCTAATAATAATGATGATAATTATTCTCATTTCTGTGCTGAAAACTGTGGACACACGTTAACTGGATGTTTTTAACTACACGTGTTCTACAATTAACTGATAACTGTTCATCTGATAAAACACTGAAGTTTCTTTAGATCACATTAAGATAAAATCAACTAAGAAGAAGGAATTTACAAGGACTGATGACCACAAAGTAAAAAAGCAAAAAAGCTTCAACTCTCATTATAAACAGATAAAAACCAGAGATTACAGATCAGACACACACACACACACACACACACTTGAGAGAGGGAGAGAGACAGACAGAGAGACACAATAATGAAACAAAGAGGCGTTGTTTGTAAGGAAACCTTTTTATGTGCTTTATGTTTTGTGAACTCTTGTATCATTAGAGACAGAAGACGTTGCAGTTTCCAGAACAGCAGATCAGGTTTGATATTAAAGTACAAAAAAAAGGAAAATCACAATTCCAGAGTTCATTCATTTCCAAACTTACAGGGAAAAAAGAGAGAGAAAAAAAAAAAGAAACAAAATTTTGGTCCAAGTGTTTTCTTCTCAGTTCCTTCCCTGTCTGTCCTTCCCCCTGTCTCCCCCTTCTCCCCCCAGCAACCAACAGACATGGAGACATCCCTTATAAATGCAGACCAGAAACTGATCAACTTCTTTCCCAAAACTCAGCTATTCATCACATTAGAATTGCATAGTTTTTTTTTATGTAACAATTTAGTTTTTTTCCCTATTTTTCTTTTGCACATAATGGAATGCTTATCCATCCTTACCCTCCCTTCCCTCCTCTTTGGAAACAACTAAGGGGAAGGAGGGGCAGTGTAGAGGCAGCAGTAAGTGGGGGAGGGGGTAAGAGAGAAAGAGGGACCGGTCTGTAGCCTCCAATAGGCATATTCTTATTTTCCATAAGCTCCACTTCTTTTCCCAAAGTTACATTGGGAAGGCTGCAGCGTTGTTACCATGGCAACCCCAAGAAAAAGAATACAAGAAGAAGCTTCAGTCAAATCAAATGCATCCAGGTTTGATTTCTGCTGTACAAAAGTGGACTGACGGATTCCCACTGTTTTACGGTAGAAATAAGGTTTCTGAATGAAATCAGCACCAGCCCCTAGAGAAGTTTCACAGAAGCTACTATATGTGGATTATTGTGGTCTGGCCTGTCATGGGATGTGAACAGGCAGTAATATACACAAGCCTCAACTTCATGGTTGATATAAAAACTTCTCAACTTTTCCCTAGTCAACCTGCTCTGTCTTTCACTGGCTTTATCAGGACATCTCCACTTAAAGCCTCTGATGTGTTCTCAACTGCTGGGACTGTGTCAACCCCTGCACTGACAAAAAAAGTATTTACAGCGCTGAGCCCTGCCCCCAACCCCACCACTAACCTGCACTGGAATAGAGAAACAAAGACAAGGAGGAAAGAGTTGAGGTTAGACAGGTCACCTTATCCAGCAACAAGGAAATTATGGGTAAATATGTCATCTTGCCCCCCCCCCCCCCCCCAAGCATATGTCGCTAAGCTCAAATACACAAACCTTCTCAGTCACCACATCAAAACCCACACTTCCCTGGCCCACTAACACTGTCAAACCATTTGCAAGAAGAAAAATTTATAATAAAATAAACAAAAATTAGCATAAGTATCAGATTAGCTTGTGTGTGCCCCCCCCCTCCCAATTAAAGGCAGAGAGAGGGGGGCAGACCAGCTGCCCCTGAATATGCCTAAAAGATGTGCTCAAAACCTGAAGGAGCTGCAGGGTAAAGGTCACTACAGTTCAACCAGGCTCCATCTACAGCGGCACATTCAGGGGCACCTTTCCACCACCACCAGACCTGCGGTCCTGCCCCTGCCCCTGCCCCCACCCCTTGCCACTTCCTCTTTCTCCTCTACAGGTCGCTCTCTCCATACAGGGCAGTGGAGAAAGACATGTAGTCCAGGGCTCCAGGTACAGCATCATGCCCAGTGTAGGGTGCCATGCGGGCAATGCAATACTCCGCCTGGTCGGGGGGCAGCTCCCTCCTCAGCTCCTCAGCCGTGATGTAGTTCTGATGGACATGGGGATGTACAATCACTTCTAGAGTTTAGAGATGTCTTAATCAGATCAAATAAACAAAGAAAAACACTGACCTTGTCAGCAGCCAGGATCTTGAAGGAGGCAATGACCTGGTCGGCAGTGTCTGTGTCGGTTGTTTCCGTGGACATGAAGTCAATAAAGGCCTGGAAGGTGACGGCACCACTGCCATTAGGGTCCACTATGCCCATGATGCGAGCAAATTCACCATCACCCTGGCAACCATAGAACAAAAGGTTAACCAAGGACAGATGGCCCTGTTTACTGACAAAACAACAGGGAGAAATGCATAATGTCAGGTGTAAAACATTAGGAGCATCAACTGACCACAGTCCTGATGTTTCACGCCCTCAAGTATGACAGTTACATAGAGAGTATAAGAGTAACAGAGATGGAAATGGATACAAAGACACAAACAGAATCGTAGACAGAGTTCAGGACAGAGACAAAGACAGAAACAGAATCAGAGACAAGATTGAGACAGAAACAGTGATGTAGTCAGATACACAGAGACAGAAACAGAGACAACACTAACAGAGGCTGGATGCTGTTTCAGCCATGACGGCAGATGAGCAGGAAATACAGAAGAACACACCACAACACAAGAGTAAGAGAAGGAGAGAGACAAAGCAGTTGTCTGCGTGATTGCAAGAGTCTGTGGGAGTCTGCAGGTGTTTACAGGCATCTGCAGCTAAAAATTAATAATGACTGCACATGATGCATCCTCAGTGATCTGAAGTGAATCAAGATAAAGTTTGACCTGCAGACACCCTGTGACCCTGTGAGTGCATCATGGCAGCAGCAGCAGTACCAGGCTGTTTCCTGTTGAAATGAGAAGGGCCCGGAAATCATCTGAGACCATCTGTCCTGATCGCTTCTGTGGCCACACGGCACAGCAACGGCCACGGGCATAGTGGTGGCAAGGAAGGAATCAGAGAGATACAAGTGGCAGAAAGGAGGAGGGTAGGGGTGAACAGAAATACAGGTATGAAAAAGAGAAAGTGAATGATGTTTGGGGAGATGAAGAAGATAAAAAGCAAAAAACTGTTAAAACATTTTCAGAGCAAAGTAAAACCTGACAGATGGGGGTAGGGGGAGGGGGCTCAGCAAGTGAAGAGTTGAAGAAGCTGAAGCAGCACATAGCAACAGAGACCCCAGTGGACAAACATCTCTGCCCTTCATGCTGATGGACTTGAACTCTGTCTGAGCCACAGAGCAGGTGGCCAACGGATCATTGACCAGCATTCACTTCAAACCAGCACCAGAAACATGACAGAGGACGCTACGCAGAGGATGCTACTATGAGGAAGGCAGCGACATGAGCTCAAAGCGTATGTGTGACGTTTCGTTTGAGTGCTGTTTGTACTTGTCCTAGGAAAGTTGGTTGTAATGTTTGTTCATCTGAACATTAGTTTCAATTGGAATCAACTCTTTCTCCTTACTCAGCTCAAACTTAGACATTTTTAATAATGAAGGCATCTCTGGCCAGACAGTTAAAACTATTTTTGCATAGAGAAAGAGGCATTCACTGACACTGGGAAATAAATAGCATCAGATTCACTGAGTGAATAGGTTTAACAGACAAACACCTTAATGAATCTTTTTCAGATGATGGCGTTTTGGGGGGGGGGGGGGGGGGGGGGGGGGGGTTTGAATGACTCAGTGGCCGGCAATGACTCCTAGCTTTTCAATTGTAACCAACTGGAAGCTTGAGCGGTGACCATGTGGGGTGGTTGGCAATGATCTGTGCTCTCCTGCTCATAGGCATGACAAAGAGACTTTGCCCCCACTGTCTCCTACCTGCTTGTCGTTTTCCACATCGTAGCCCAGACTGATCAAACAGGCCTTGAACTCCTCGGCCATCAGGGCCCCACTGTGGTCCTGAGATCAGCCAAACACCCAATGACAGAGCACCATGTCATGAGAATGAACCAATGAACACAGGAGGAATGAAGGATGGAGACCATTCGATCCACAGCATTTGGAAGAAGGTAACAATAATGGGACAGACAGAAAGACAGACATGGAATTAGACAATGCCAACACACACACACACACAGTGGTATGAGATGGGAGGAGGCATGATGTGGTTTTTTCAGGACCAGCCTTTTGGCAGTGTGTGGCCCTGGCTCTTCTGACCTACAGAGACTGAACCAGACTGAAACCTGCACATGATCTGAAGTTTCATATGAACATTTAAAGCAACAGTCTGACTGCTCAGGTTAAACACACTTTCATCACAATGAGGATGAGTGTAATGGAGCCCTGACCTTGTCAAAATGGTTAAAGGAGGCGCGGTACTCGTACAGCTGCTCCTGGCTGATGCCCTTAGCATCACGTGTCAGGATCTGGTTCTCCACCTCATTGATGGTTCTGGCAATAGTGGTCAGCAGTTGCTCCCACCCCACACGGAGATGCTGGTGGTGGGGGCAAATGGGTTACATGACAAACTGCTTCAACAATAAATGAAAGAAAGATGCACAAAGCAGCATGTGTGAGTGAAACCACGAGCTCATGGAGGATTCAGTTTTACGTCTGTGTGTGTGTTACCTCCATTGTGTAGGAGGTGTACTGGTTTTCAAAGATCAGGGCTTCTTGAATGAGCTGGTGATAGCTCTCCAGCTTGTTGATCTCAGGCATGTAGGACATAATGTTCTTCTGGTACTCCTTCAGGCTGGTCAGCTGGTCCTCCAGAGTGCCGTTCATCTCAATAGATATCCTGCCAATTTCCTACACACACACCCGCATTACATACAATGTTGTCACTGTGTGTAGTCTGACTGTTTTTGAGTGTCAGTGCATGTGACCCAAAACCAGTGATGAATCTATATTATATTAATAAAATAAAGAGTAAGCCTAGAAACTTGCATGAGTTAGGCCTTAGACTGACTAATACATAATGAGTTTGAAGCTCAGCCAGTCCCAGTTCCTAAATTGCTACATACACATACCGGAACAAAGATGAGCTGCACTAACATGATGCTGAGCACTAGCACCAAACACTGGGCTCATCCTTTACCTCCATTTTGTCCTGTATGTAGGCACCCACTGCGTTGGCCTGGGTGGCAAACTTGGCTCTCAGTGTGTCGTTGGAGTTCTGCCTGTTAAGTTCCTCTTGTAGGGCGTTGTCACGCAGCGGCACCATTGCCATTGCCTACACACACACAAAAACACAAACACTAAGGCATAGTCAGCATCTATGGCTACTCCTACACACAGAGCTCCAGCCCTCATGTCCTGCAGTCGCACCACAAACATTTGGGTCCTGCCTTCAGGAGAAAAGTTTCAGCACAAACCAAGCATGAGGAGATGGGGAGGCCACAACCCACCTTCTCCCATTTGCTGTCAATGCTTTCAGGTGTGATGGTGGTGTAGGGGTTTGCTCCACTCAGCTTGATGCCATTGCTCTGGGCTATCTTCTGCACCTCGGCCTGAATGGACTGGATGGCCTCCCGCTCCTTGTTGGCTTCTGACAGGGTGGACTTGAACTGCTCATGGGCTGTGATCAAACCCTGAGGGAGACAAAATGTTTGTTTTACCTCTGCTGACAGGACATTGGGTTCTGATCTGGGACCAGCAAGATACTGTCCAAATCTCACTGACTTGGATCTCCTCAATGTTGTGGACAATGAACATGTCCTGCAGGTCCTCCATAGCTCCCTCCATCCAGTTGTTGAAGGGTGCTGCTCTCTTGGCGTACTCAAGGTAGAGCTCATCGATAGATTCCAGCTGCTTCTCTGTCCTCTGTCACAACGATACCAGGGGTCACTTTGATCTTATATGTGCTGCTGTCAGCGTGGGATAGATTCTTTATTAAGTTTTGGGGGGATTATCTGAAGTTCTTCAATGATACAATACCTGATCTTTGTCACATCATCATTAGAACTATGCAGATTGCTCTTTGTATTAAAATAATATCATACTTGAAACTTTTACTTAACATTTATTCATTTCAACAGTTTCCATACCAGAGTTAATATATTTCTAACTGAGTGCACGGTTTAATCTCCTCCTGTGGAAGAGACAGACCCAAGGGGATGAGGCCAGTCTTACCTCCAGAGACTCTTTGCGGCTCTGGGTAAGCGCTCCAAGGACGTCCCACTGGTCACAGATCTTCTGACAGCGAGTGTTGACACTGGCAGAGTCATAATAATCCAGCTCGCTAGAAATCAGAGGGAAGAGCAGTTTAGTGGCTCAATTTCACCATAGATATATTACTCACTCAGCAGGTTTGTCCCTAATCTGTTCATTCATTTCTTCTCCCCTCCCGTTCTTCTTACTTAAGTTCCTGCGCAATAGCAGCAATCTGCTCCACTCTGTCCTGATGTGCTGCCAGGTCGCTCTCAAATGCCTCGTGTTTCCGTAGCAACGCCTTAACCTCTGACAGGGTGGAAGTCTCATAGTCTTTCTGTGTCAGCATGGTCTCCTTACCTGCACACAAAACTTTTTTAACCACCTGTAATTAAGGTAAATCGAAGTGAGGACAAACAACAGTTCACAGCAGAATCAGAGGAGGTTCATGCAGTGACTCCAGATGAAGATCTGAATGAAAAGAGATTTTTCCTCTTGGGTCTGAACTTGACAGCAGAATTCTGATTCAAACTGGTGGTGGTCCTCAGTGAATGTGTGTGTTAGGAGGACCACTTGCCGTCGGTCCAGGACTCATGGATGGCGGCCTTCTGGTGGAATTTCTCAGCCAGGTGTTCCAGTCTCTCCAGACGTCTGATCTCACTGAGGATCCATTCCTCGTATCCTTTCTCTGCGCCTTCCAGGGTATGCCATGCACCGTTGATGTCCTGAGAGAATACAGTAGGAAGCTTCAAATTAACCATGACAGCTGAGGACACAGTAGGTCATGATACTCTAGACAATAGAATCCAACTTAACACAGAAAACTGAACTCAAAACTGATCCAAGTTTCTGAATTGTCCATATGGTGAAACTAATCAGTTTACTCAGATCCTGAGTGTTACTGTGGTGCAGAGTTGTACATACAGACACCATTCGTCCCTCTGATGGCATGAAAGCGGGTCTATTGCTTAGCCTCAGTTTGGTCTGCAGGGTGTTGAAACTGATCTCCAGCTGACACTTCTCTTGGACCTGCAGACACATTAAAGAACTTGGCTTAGTGACACTGAGACAGTGAATATACTGTCAGGTATGCTGATTTTTGGTTAGAAAGCTTTGCAGAAGCTCAATTAAACCTTTGGTGGTTTGTGGACACAGCGGTAGTCTCTGAAGTCCTCTTGCTTTGCCTGCATGTCATTTACAGTTTTCTCTTGGGTTCGGTTCTCTAGCCAGGGGATGGTCCGACGGATCCACTCCAGCAGCTAAAGGCACAGAAAAGGAGGAGGAATCAAAGGACAGGATCAGGTGCTCTGTCACGCCAGGCTGCTAATGGATACTCACATCACTGGCCAGTTTCTCATAGTCCTCCATCATCTGCTCATTCTCCTGGTTGACAGCCAGCACTTTGCAGATGCGGTTTGCTGCCGTCTCAGCCTATCAGGAAACACAAGGGTGAGTGGTGCTTACAGTGACTGGACCAAACTGCATCATTGATCCCACTCAGTGTGCCAAGAACTTAGTGAGCGCATTCAACTGCTACATATTCACAGCATGATGGTGCACTTTAGTCACTACACCAAACAATAAACTTTATTAGTAGCTCACCCCAAAGTTAACAGAGTGTCTGATTTCCACATGTGTGTGCACGATTCACACACAAGCAGTGAGGAAATAAAAGGAAATGACACACATTATTAAGAAGTGCAGTCATCCAATATCAACATTCTCCAGCTGTTGAAAGTTAGTTCAGTAAATCTGTTTTCAAGCTTCATGCATCCCGTCACAACTCAGGAGTCAGTTCATACATCTAGATATCCGTTGATGTCAATTCAGTCAGCATCAGCAGGTTGGCATCAGTAGGATTTGATACTGCTGAGCTGCTGGAAATGAAGACAGTACATACACTCTGTTGGTTCAGCTGATATGTTCATATATAAACTTCTATTTGACCTCATCATCACTGATTCAGACTTGGCTTCCGGGAGCATTTTCTAAACATTCTGCTGAAACACAGTCAAAACAACCATCCACAGATACAGAATAATATATAACAATAATTTCATTAAACATACAAACATTTAGAGTGGAGAAACGTTAATAACAGAAAAGAAATGGGGTGACATTAGCAAGTGTTTCTCCAAAACAGGTGTGGATTCTCAAAAGCACCTCAGTTTAACACACACTGATTATGACGCATCAACATTTAGAACGTTTTGAGTTGGATATAGAGTTTAAAGAAGCTGGTCCCAGTTACGCGGGTGTTCATCTAGTCAGTGAGTTTGGGTCCAGTCTATTCTGGAGGAACACTGCAGTGTCTGAAACATTAGAGAGCATTTGTTGTTCCCACCTTGATCCAGATCTAACTAATGACAGTGTGAGTCTGTCTCCAGGAGGAGCTGACCACAGTCCACACAGAGCTGGTTGGTCAGAGTAAACCAGGAAACAGAGATTGAACCTCAGAGTTAATACAGCTTGAAGCAAGAGGCGCTCACCTTCTGTGCTCCAGAGAAGGCGTGATAGAAGCAGGAGACGTAGGTCATGATAGCCTTCTCATCCGGCCTCAGCGTACCCACGATGTCTAAACATCACCCAGGGCAGAGAGAGGGCAGGAAACAGAGACAGAGGGAGACAGAGTGAAGCCAAAGCTACCCAAAGCTACATGTCCTCGCTCACCCAGAACGAGATTGCAAGGGGATTGGCTGGGGAGAGAGAACCCCGCCCCCTTCAGGGGACAAGGGACACTGGAGTCACGGGGTCACAGCCGGCACACAAACACCCACATAAGTTGTTTCTAAGTGAAGCACAGCTGTCCCCCCCATTGGTTCATTCAACAGGCGAAAATGATGATGTCACAGGTCAGACACAGCATAGCTGCACTGACAGACTGACATATAGAGACAGACAGATACAGACACACAAACAGGGGCTGGGGAGAGAGAGAGAGAGAGAGAGAGAGAGAGACACACACAGACAGACACACACCCCCCCACACCCCTCCAGATGGACAGAGACACACATACAGACACCCACACAGGCTACTGACAAGGAAGTGAATATAGAGTCAACTTCATCCTTCATCCACACTTTCATCATCATCAATGAATGACATCACACAGCTCCTCTGATCTTTGTATCATGGAGAATGAGGAGTTGAGAAGTTTTCAGGTATTCACAAAATTTATATTTATGTGTGTGTTTGTGTCCCAACAACTCCAGTGTCTAAACAGTGCTGTGCAGCAGAGGGAGGCCATGCTGGACAGGAAACAGCACTATGTTAGTAAGAAAAGGTTAAAGGTCACAGTGGGGGTCAAAGGATACCTTCTGTGCTCCAGAGAACGCATGGTAGAAACTGGACACATATGTCATTATGGCTTTCTCATCAGGACGAGCTGTGTTCACAATGTCTACATAGGGAGACCATGGTTATGAGGACAAACATGCAGGAACAAACTTGTTATAAAGGCAGGAAAACACAGACTGGTGAACCATGCTAGAAAACACACACTCATGTAACAGGCTCTTTTACAGCCTACTGCTAATCAAAACAAGGAGGGACAAACACACAAAATCAACAACAGTGAGAGAGATCAAAGGCACAGAACTAACTCTGTGTAGCTATCTGTGTTGGTACAGTTTGAGTTGAGCTGGTCTGTTCTTGTGTGGTCTGATCTAGTCTGGTCAAGTTTGGTCTACCCTCACTCACACACAGATATTCAGTCATATTTAGACGTTAGAGGACAAACAAGATGATGGTGACTGAGGGAAGTGACGGAGGCTCTTGGTCCTGAGGAGGATCGGCTGTCATGCCTCAACTGGAGCCTCATTAACATCAGGACTGACTGGGCTGCAGGTGAAACCAAGATCAGGATCTAACTGATCTGATTGATCTTTGCAGGAACAGTGAAGAGATAGTAAATGTAGCAGAAAAAGCTGAGTCAATGTAAACTAAGGGTGCAACGGTACAGGTAGCCCACGGTACGGTCCGTACCTCAGTTTTTGGGTCACAGTTTCGGTACGTGTTTTGTTCTTAAAGAGACTTTTTTTTTTAATACCAAAATAATTTATTTATTTTGCGTATCAGAACAAGTTCAAAACAATTCTGGTACTGAATAACAAGTTAAGAGTTGGTTAACAAATACAACACTTAAACTCAAATAGTAGACTTGCCTCTTTTTCCTTGCCTACTACTTACACCATAGCATAAAATATGTATAAAAAATTAAAACATACAAAAATGTAAACAAAAAACCCTTTCAAATGTTGAAGTGCCTCTTAGCATTGACTACTAGTATACATAAATAGTAGCAGTGATGAAGTAACAGCGTTACTAACAGCGTTATTTTTTTTAGTAACGGGAAATCGAACTAATTACTATTTCCATCGTTACAACGCCGTTACCGTTACCGACAATTAAATGTGGTGCGTTATGAAGTGTGAAGTGAAGCAACTCATTGAAGCTGCCATCCAACTCTGCTCTCAGCCAGCCAGCCAGAAGAGCTGCAAAGGTGGTTGGGAGGGGAGACAACCGCAGAAGTGATGATGACTGGCTAAAGTAGAGTAAGATTTCATGGCAAGTCAACCAGAGGCGGGTCTTTTTTACACACAAACACACACACACAGCAGTCTCACACAAACTATCAGAGACAGCCTGCAGCAATGGCGAGTCCAGAGGCGATATTACGACTCTTACTATGGCCACGCCAAGACCTGCCTTACGCGCCAATCAGAGGCAGAGTAAGGCGGGTCTTGGCGTGGCCATAGTAGGATTCGTAAAATCGCCGTCCGGAGCATTCAGAGGTAAAGTTGTCGTTTCCAAGGTAGAGGTTTTCCTGCTTCTGTGTGTGTGAGCTGCAACGGCTCCAGCTACAACAGTGTGATATGTTCATCACCATGAGTGGGCGGAGGCACAACAGTGGTTGGACATTAACTCGCGGGGGAAGGCTTTCACCTGGACAGTCAGGCGCGCACACACACACACACACACACACACACACACACACACAGTAGCCTGTAAAGCAGTAAGCGCGAATGCAACCTGACTTGCACCGAAAAACCGGGGGACATAAGGGCGTATTGTTCCGTGCAGGGCGTACCGAACAGTTCGGTATTTTACCGAGTACCGTTGCATCCCTAATGTAAACTGTTAAAAATCTGTTTAACAAATGGGCTAGTTCCCTGAACTCAGTCTTACCTTCTGCATCCAACATCTTGGGAATATCCAGGTGCTTCTCAGCCACCTCAAAGGCATTGTTCAGGTTGGTCACAGGGTCATCCTGCACAACCAATCACAGTGCCAAAGAGAATCAACTTCCTAATTCAAGCTAGTCAAATTCAGGTTTCAGTTTCTTTTCATTGGCAAGTTCAATACTTTAATTGTTAATTTAATTGAACTCCCATTTGAAGTGGGTTTGATCAGAAGTTTAAAGTGAAGCTCCACCTTTCTGAGGCTGTCGTAGTCTATGAGGTCAGGTCTGTGTCTGTGGATCAGGGCGTTGAAGGCGAGACCATCCTTCCAGCTGTTGGATGGGGTGGGGGTTTGCGGTTAGGGAACACAGAAAAGTACAGTACTGACAATTAAGCAACTTAACATTTATGGTTCTTCAGGCCGCAAATCCTCTAGAGCAGCAATACATATTTCAGCTTCTCAGCAGAGGGTGACTCTTCCACACAAACACATCAATGATGACATCACAGTCACACAATCCAGGTCCTAAAGACACAACTAACAACATCACCACTGCAAGGTGTTATTGTTGTTTGTTTGTGTGCGTTACCTGATGTGGAAGTTCTGCACATTGACGTTCTTGTAAGGAGCTGTTTTTCTCTGGCACCACAGCAGAAGACCCTCCTTGGCTGATGTTTCTGCAGGAAGGAGGAGGGAGAGGTGTTTGGACCAGGAGGACCAGGGATCCTTCTGTCGTGGCTGTTTGCCCCCACAGCTCAGACACTTTTTATCAGCCACAACTCTCAGATCTAGCTGATTTATCACAGAGCATTTTGTCTCAGATCTGACCTAGTACAGCTGAAAAGAATCTATTGATCAGTCAATTGACTCACAGTTATAACATTAGTGAGGAAATATGTTTAGATTTTATCTGTTTCACATCAGGCTGAATTCAGCTCTCTTGAGTTAGTTTGGAATATCAGGACATTTTACAGATTTATGATCAAAATAAATGATGACAGAGTTGATATGAAAACTGTCAGCAGCAACTAATCCTGAGTTAAAACATCATAAAAATTCACAGCAGCAATTACATAACAGTGTGTCTGTGTGTGATTCTTGTCAGTCATAGTTTATGAGTCAAGCTTCAACAGAGCACATCAGCAGGACACTGTTCTGCAAGGCTCCTGCAGAAGACAAGATCACACAAAGTTGTACCTTCTACAGAGATGTCCTGGATGGCGAACCGGAGGATGATGGTCCAGATCATTCCCAGGGTCATCTTAGCATTTCCATCCACAATTTCTAAACAACACAGAGACAGACACAAATGCTGTTGCCATCTCAGTTGTTTGTGCATCATCTATTTTGTCTTTGACTACTGTTGTTGCTTCTACACTTTTATTTAATAACAACACACACAGCTGCACTTTCTGTTCTCAGCTGCATCAGCAGGTAGTAAATGACAGCATCTACTGTTATCTCCTGTATTCTGGTGCCTTTTAAAATGTGTTTGGACACTTCAGTCTGACTATTCTTTGAGAAAAATGATGGATACAGTTTGTAACTACATCCAAGGGAAGTGTTGTGACCCAGATCACATATTTGAAGATAGTATAAAAGCTAAAGGTAAAGAAATTGATTTGATGACTATGACTATGTTCACTGTCGTCCTTCAGTTCATTTTTAAAATGGCTGCTCAAAATATTCTCCTCCAGAGAGTTTTGTTTTCCTAGTGGTTCCAGTTTAGAGCTACAATTCTACGATTTCAGTGTTCCTGAACCACCTATTTTAAGTCTCTTTTATTTCTTCCCATGCACAGTTCAACTCGTAATTATCTTGGCTGACGGACTTTCTCGCTGTGCTCAAATGCGAGCTGATATTGAAACAAAACAAAAAAAACCAAACAAACAAACCAAAAAAACCAAAACACGTTAAATATCAATTTTATAAAAAAATATTTAAAAATTTTTTCTATTTAAAGGTTTGTAGTAATATGAGTCTTTTCAAATGAGTAAAAAAATAAATAAATAAATCTGTTGTTCCTTCATGTACCACTAGAGGCAGCTCGTGTACCAGTTGTGGTAAGTATACCACAGTTTGAGGATGGACAGAGACCAAATATCATGTCTCACCTCAGCTGATTTATATTCCGCTTAATTCACCCTGTTGTTTAGTTCTACCCCATCAGACCTCACATTCATCTCGTGCTGGAGATTAGACTGTTCTGGTCTGTTCTTTGACAGAATGTCCTCTTTCATCTTTGTGTTGCTGTGACTTGTTGGTGTGATGTATGAATGTGAACACGCTTACCCTCTGCTCCAATCGAAACCAGTTTCACTCCCTTGCTAGCAATGAAGTCCAGGGCTTTGTTTACATTGTTGATCTTGTGGACCCTCATCTTGCCTCGTTCAGGTTTGGGTAACCGCTCACCTGTGGATACGGATACACAAAAAGCTGCAGGTAGATCCAAAAGTCCTTACGGATGACAGTAGAACAACGTTCAGGCTGCATCATCTCTGAGCAGCTCTGCCTCAGAGACAAAGGAGATTGACCTAAAAGTGAGGGGGGTGTCTCTCTCTCTCTCTGAAGTGTGTGCGTGTGTGTGGGTGTGGATAAAACATTACTTTTTTTTTCTTTTTTCTTTTTTTTTTTTAAATTATGGCTCCTTAGGACTATTTCAATCTATACCTGAGATGACCTCCAGCAGCAGCATGAGTTTTAGTCCATCCCTGAAGTCCTCCTCAATGTTTTCGATCTGTGTGCCGGCCTTCCGGAGGTGGGAGTTACACCATGCTGTGAATGTCTACACCACAACATAGAGACAGGACACAAACTGTGATTATTCAGAGCCAGAGCAAGAAAGTTTTGCCTGCCCCCAAAAAAATTAACTACTTTGAAGCGGGAATGAAAAAAAAGGAAATTCAATGGGCAGGAGGGAGGTCAGGCAGTTCCTGTGATAAAACAGGAAGTAGCAGAGAAATAGGACTGGAGATTGACTTTAGAATAGAATACCAAGAAATAAGAACTATGATTTACATCAAAGTTGCACAAAGTTGTCCACCTGTACTTTTTCTTTATTTCAAATCATAAAAGGGCCAACTTCACAGCTTTCAGAAACTGCTGAAATTTCTTCAATAGAGCAAACATTCGCAAATTTACTGTAATTCGAAGTGTGGTTCTGCAAATGTGCTGCTGGCGGCATGCTCAGTTTGAAAGGGTTATAATGAAAACTGTAAGACAGACTCCTGATCTCTGAATTCCCCCAAAATCTGGTATAAACACCACAGACAATGCCGTCTACAATCCTCAGACCAGACAGGACACAAACCAACCAACCAAGTAAATATCAGAACACACACACACACTACTTATGGCTTCTGGTGAAGCAACATTCTTCATAAATACGTTCAGTCATGTTATTTTGAGGTGCTGGTGGTGCTGAGGCAGACAACGCCTTGTGGAGCCTTGTGTGTTATCTTGCAGCAACACACAACCTCATGACATCACCATCAGTCAACCGGTCAAAAACTGGGGACGTCTATCATCCAGCCTGCACACGTTGAGTGAACCTGCCACCAGGGGTGCAGCTACCAGTGTCAGGGGGGTATGCAGCAACAATTTTTGCTGCATACCCCCCCAAAAAAAGAATAGTAATAATAAATAAATAAGTCTGCCGGACATCATCATGTATGGGCTTTAAATAATTAGGGTTTCTCTCCTTTTCCCTCTTCTTTTTTCAAGTTTTAGCCCCTGACATGATGAATGACATGACATCATGAATCTTATGAGATAGGGCGCCCTTCTCTAGCATGTTAGTGCTACAAAATGTTATATAACCTTAAGGAAATACAGCAACTATTTAGAAATGCACAACAGCAGAAACATAAAGAAAATATGAATTTTATTTTATTATTATTATTAATATTTTTTACCATCGCTTTGGTGCCGCCCCGATGTGGCGCCCCTATGCATCGCATATAGTGCATACCCACTTTTTGCGCCACTGCCTGCCACCACTTGAATGAAACAATGAAAGTTAATAAGATAAATCAGAGGCTTTCAATGAATGAAGATGAGTCATGGCTAAAATCTAAGTGCAGCTCTTGGAGGGAAGAGGACTAGGAACAGGAAAGAGGAAGAGTTGATTTCAACAACAAATATAAAAGGGAAAGAAGTTCAGTACCAAAGTAAAAGGTGCTAAAGCAGAAAACCTGCCCAGTGTCAAAAGTTGATGATGATAATGGAAAATAAATGGTTTTTTTTATGTTCTCAGTCATGATAGAGGAAGAAGGAATGAGGATGATTCCAGTTCCCCCCCCACTCTTCCTCCTGCATCCCTTTAACCCCCTGCAGGGGGGGAGCAAAAAACATTTTGACTTAGTGCTGCTTGCCCCTATTGAGCTGATGGATAATAGCACCCTTCAGCCGCTGTACACCCCCCCCTCTCTCTGTGTGACCCTCCCCTGAACAGCCCCACAAAACCCACCCACTCCACCCCAAACATATGCACACACAATTTTACATATTTTTATACATTTACAAAGCCTCTCGTCAGACTGGATGAGGGAGAGAGTGGAGTGTAAGGGGACATTGCTTTCCCTAGTCCCACCCCTTACACACTCCCTCACGTGCAGTTAAGGACAATGGGACAGGATGTGGCACTGCAATGGCAGGAAGTTCTTGCTTTCAGTACAGAGCAGTAGGGCTGCACAATTAATCGAATTTTAATCACGATCACGATCTCCGCTTCTCCCGATCAAATTCGCGTGATCGAGCGATATTTAAAATTTTTCATTCTGTTCATAGAATGCTCCATATCATAGGTTTTTTCCCCAAAGCCAATCTTGCACTCCTCAGGGTGATTGAGAAAACGCTCTCTTTAAGCCTCTGGCGCTCCGTAAACCACTGTCCGATCACGTGCCTCCATGAGCCAATCAGAGTTGTTCCCTGCACAGACAACAAAGAAAAAAAAAAGTCTAACGTAGCAGAGGGCGAGGCCGAGGAGCTTGTCCCGAGAATCAGATTGTCATCCATTGTGTGGAAGCATTTTGGGTTCAAGGAGAGTGACACAAAACAAGAACAGGTCATATGCAGTTTCCTTTGTTTTATTTATTTTTATTTATTCTTTAAGGAGAAGCACTGAATTTTGGTGAATAAGAAGACCTATTTTATTTTGATGCACATAGTGGTACATTAGCAGGAATGTAGCACCATATGGATGTGAAAGCAGTTATAACGAGCCTACTGTATGTGACAATAACATTAGTTTTGGTTAAAATTTAACAAAAAAATCATGATAATTAATCGTGATCTCAATATTGATGAAAATAATCGTGATTATCATTTTGGCCATAATCGTGCAACCCTAAAGAGCAGTCTATCATCATTGCAGCTACACAAGGGCGCCACAACACATCAAAATGATCATCACTCATTTATCAAAAAATCTGAACTTTTGTGTGTCCTTCAGGAAGGTGAGTGTCTGATGATGAGAACAAACGTTACAGAGCCTGGAAGGAGGTGTTTATGACCATCTAATGAACTCAATGGCTATTAAATAAAAAAACATGTTTTTTTCTGTTTCATGTCATTGGTTGCAGCAGTTGATTTGTGTTTGAAAAGCATCACAAAACTACTATACTGAATCTCTAACCGCCGGCTTCGTTCCTGCAAAGCCATGACAATGGCGAGTGCCAACAGCAACAGGCTGGGACTTGCACTGAGCTCGAGGAGTGCACGTTCTATGGAACATCCCCCTGAACACATTCCCACAGACAATTACTGTGTCTTGCTCAAGGACACTTTGGCCTACCCCCCGAGCTGGGTTGAGTGCTGTCATTCGGGCTGCTTTAGGTCTGCAACCTCTATTGACTTCTGTTGTGCATCTTTGTGTTGAGGAGTCGTAGTCCAGGCTCCCTGATGTTATCCAGGGTCACGAGATGAGCTGATGTCATGAAACACAGGTGAGTACACACATATGCCAGACTGAATGTTCATCAGAGTGAGACAGATTGACAGTCAGCTGATGACACTGAGCAGGTGTGGCGGTAACAATCAGATGCAGTGTATGACATCCTCTCACTTCCTTTTGCCTGGTATTATGTGACCTGGTCCAACTTTTTTCTGAAATATCAACAGCTTGTTGATGAAAGTCTGTGAAATTAAACGGAATAAGCATCATTTTAAGTATAATGAACATTGATCAATTTGTATCTAAACATCCATTTGAACCGTTTGAACCATCTTTGGTGTCAGTAGAGATTGAAGGACTAAACCAGATCTAGAGCCTGAGGAAAGCAACACAGAATGAGAGAGTGAAGTCTGTTAAACCTGCTGGCTTTTCGGATCAGATCAGGTCTTGAGATGGAGCAGGGGATAGAAATAAGTTAAGGCTACCTGGTGCAAAGCTAAGAGGGCTCAACTAGCTCTGATCCTCTGGTGTCTATTACAGTTTCTCTAGCCACAGTGAAGATCATCCTGTTGTTTCTGCTGAGTGAATGTCCAGGTTGTCACTGCTTGAACGTCTGATGCTTCCATGTTAATCATGTGATGATCTCCAGAACAAGAAAGATCCTGATTTCGTCTGGCTGGAGCAGTTTGTCAAGTTGCTATCTGTAGATGAAATCACTGAGCTTCATCAGAGCCAGACTGAACATGTGATTTTCTGAAGGGGAAGTCTTTGTTGTTTGTCCCTTGGAGAAGCTGAATGTGTCAAAAACTGGTTGAGTTGTCCAACCTCTCTCTGTAACAGACTGTGAGGTGGTCATACAGCTGACTCAAGCGTCGGACCATCTGTCATATATCTATCAACCCTCATATCCCACCAGGTTACAGGGTCAGATAGAACAGCAAGTGAGAGGGGAACACAGTAAGTTTTTAAAATGACAGCAAACAGGCTATTCATGCCATCAGCACACAACAGAGGTGGTAGCTGTAAATAGAGTAAAAGACACTAAGTTCCTTAATTTCTACATCACTGATGACTTTCACTGGTCTGCAAACTTTAAGTCAATCGGTAAAAAGGCACAGCGAAGGTTGCACTTCCTGCACAGACTGAGGACCATGTTCCCACCACTTATCCTCCCTTCTGAATAATGTCTATGTCATTTTGTTTTGTTTTTAAGAAGTAAAAAAACATCAGGTAAAATCTTAAATTGAGTTGTGTGAAAAATCTGATATTTATAAGTCTTATAGCCCTGGCCTACTTGGAACAGTCAGTGAAATTGACAATGTACACCACCTGAAATACCCATGAACACACACACACACACACACACACAAACACACACACAGATAACATGGACTTTGACTATCCTCACACAGACAGACACACAAACGCTACAAGTTTGTTTTTATGCTAATTATTCCCACACCCAATGCATGGGCTATTTTCTGAATGCTTATACATCTGAATTGTATGGCAATATGGTATATGTGTGTGTAAACACAGAAACCACACACACAGGTAAGGGTGTGCCTTTGCACAGGTGGAAAAAATGAGCAGGTTGAACATAATGTTTTTGCTGACTGCCTCACATTCTCTGCATGACATCTATGTGTGTGTGTGTGGTTGTGTGTTTATTTTCCTAACACTTAAGAGTTCAGATAAAGCAGTTTACACATGTATGAGATGTTAAACTTGGACTTGTCTTTTTGTGAAACACACAAACCACAAGCTGACAAGTGACACACAAGTTTCCCAAATTCACATCTATTAATACACATTCATCTACGAACTCACACACAAACACACACACGCGCACACACACACACACAATACATATACATCACTAAAACTGTGTCTTTACACAGAAAGGTGTCTGTTACTCTCCAGCCCCGCCCCTTTACCAGCAGGTAGAACAGGTATCGAGCCTACAGGTAGAGACTCGCATGAGGTGAATTCCAGGGGCAGGACCTGACCAACACACCTGACACAGGAAGAAACAAGAGGTGCAGAACAGGACAGCACTGATCCACTGATGAGTGATGTGATAGCACTGCTAATTACAAAATGGCTGAAACCAGACACCAAAGCAGCTGAAACAAGACAATGAAGCAGCTGAAACTGGACAATACAATGGGTGAAGTGGGGCAATGCCAGACTGAAATTTGAATGAATTAGTGTTGAAGTGAGTCCTCCGCACAGTAACACTGTGGAAAGAAAGGAAATGCAGAGAGACTGAACCAGTGAGTCAGTACCAAGTTCAGGAAGTGACTCAGCCCTTGAGCAAGGCAAGTTAATCCAGCAGAAGGTCCCGCTCTGTTCAATTTCTTCTAAGTACTACTCATGTAAAATAATTACGTGTTGGATGGTGGTGGATGATGATGTTGAGGTGCTGTGCGAGAGAGCAGGTATATCCTGCTTGTTAAAAGAGGCATATGTGGACTTCCTGGCAGGAGGTGAGACCTACTGGGACGTGAATGGAGTCCACTAAAATCGAGATGCTGTGCCAGCACCATGCCCAAACCTACTGGTCTGGCCTTGAGAAAGAAGCTTAGTAACTGGTCTGGTTTGACACAGGGCTCCTATTCTTAGGGTGCTTTCAGACCTATAGTTCGATTGCTTTGGTCCGCACCAGGCAGAAAAATGTTACAATGTAGCAAACAGATGTTGGTACAGTTCGGTTTCATACATACATATTTCTAAACGAACCAAAATAGACCGCGAAGACAACTTCTCATAGAGAAATGTGCCACTTTCGAAAAGTTAGCATGGAGCGACAGCTTTGCGTTGCGCTCCTGGGGCTGATCCTCACCTATTACATTGTATGTGGCTGTAAATTTTGCAAAAAATTAATTTCGAACATGAGTCGCGGCTGCAACTTGAAAACAACATCATGATGCATTGGAGTCGAAGACGGCGTATTGCTGCTGAGTACAGGTTAATGTTTGGACCGTACCACAACTATGGAGACACACACACACACACATTGTCTACATACATTGTAATGAGATTCAGTGTTTACTTCATAAAAGTAATTTGTTCAGGACACAACAAAATGACCAAGGATAACATTAAAATAAACTGGAGTCAAACAAACAGATGACCCGTGGTCCATATCAGTAGAAAACAGGCTAACTTCTTACAACCATGGATAGAAGATGAATGAATGAATGAATGAATGAATCTCCACAGGCCACATAATGAAGTAGACTTAACCATGAAAACTACACTGTTAAGAGTCAACTCTAAGTCTAAGTCCTCATTTTGAGCTAAACACCCATAAAATTCAACTCATTAAAGCAATAACTCACTATAGAAGGATTTGTAACAGCAGTGGTGAAAAACTCTAAGGATTTAAGAATTTAATAAGTGTACTGAAATTATGCTACGAAATGGCTTGCAGTTCATTTCTTACCACAAAGGTTTTGTCCTCCATGTGTAGTGAGTTGTAAGTAAGCTTCTAGTTTGCTGGTGAAACAAGTTATTGTTTCACCAGTAGTGTTGTTAGTATTAAGTATTGTTACATTATATTGTTAATAAATAATTTAATATAAACAATAAGACCTTAGTGGGGTAAATTGCAAACAACTAATGGAGACTATATCATAACACCATGCACACTATCTTATGAAATAGGAACTGAAAAATGGAATGTTTGATCATAAAACCAATGACGCTAGACTATATTAGACTTGTATAAAAAGGGCGGAATTGAATTGTGACCTTGAAATCAAAATTAAATTGAATCAAGGATTTGGAGAATTGTGACACCCCTTGTAATGAAGGACAGATAATCCAAAATGTCTAATTATCGGGTGGGTAAAATTTACAAAAACTAATGTATCAAAGTAATCAATTCACGACTTAAAACCGATGCTTTTCTATTTCATTACGAAATTGCATCTATTCACAGCTGCTCTGCTGATGCACACACACACACAACATGCTTGAATCAGTTACTAGTTAGCCAATGCTAACAATACTAATGCTATGGAACGGGAGACACATTGCAGCAAGATAGCTGATATGCTGGCTCTTAGTAAACAATGGCAACTGGTGACCAGGAGCCTGTTTTACAAAGCAACTTTAACATACCCAGGAAATGCTCCAGTGATCTGGCTTCCTACCCAACATCGTCAATCACACTAGTCAGCCCTACGACGCTGGTTTTCAACTAAGTATATCAACCCACATTTGTCCTCTCTAGTTATCAGTCCAAGCACATAAAAGGGGTGGAGATATCAGCATCCAGCGAATAGCGAACATAGATTGTGATTGTAAATTTCTAAGTTATAAAACCTAGATGAAACTTCTAATATCTGACGGGCCAATCACGCAAGCACGTAGCTGACAATAATTATAACTGTTCATTCACTTAAATTAACAGTGTACGCCATGGGGTCCATGTCATGTACAGATGAAGCAGTCACATTATTACGTTAATGTCTAAACTCTCTGTTTTGGCCTGAGATTTCCAGTGGCCTGGCAATACAACAAACCCCTCCCTTATTTGTGTGACTTTGTGGATGGATTGCAGTGCTCTTGTTTAATCTCTGCATTAGCCATTGAATACAAGGTCGGCCCTGAGCTTAAGCAGTTGAATGCAATGCAGACACTGTGAAACGTCAACGGACAGCTCCTCCAGGTATCTCTGGACAGATACACTCACCGGCCACTCAACCTGTTTAACTTGCTTGTTAACACAAATAGCTACTCAGCCAATCACATGGCCACAACGCAATGCATTTAGGCATGTAGACTGGTCAAAGCAACTTGCTGAAGTTCAAACCGAGCATCAGAATGGGGAAGAAAGGGGATTTAAGTGACTTTGAACGTGGCATGGTTGTTGGTGCAGAATGGGCTGGTCTGAGTATTTCAGAAACTGCTCATCTACAGGGATTTTCACGTACAACCATCTCTAGGGTTTACAGAGAATGGTCTGAAAAAGAGAAAATATCCAGTGAGTGACAGTTGTGTGGACAAAAATGCCTTGATGATGTGAGAGGTCAGAGGAGAATGGGCAGACTGGTTCGAGATGATAGAAAGGCAACAGTAACTCAGATAACTACATGTTACAACCAAGGAATGCAGAATACCATCTCCGAACGCCAGAAGACCACACCGGGTGCCACTCCTGTCAGTTAAGAACAGGAAAGTGAGGCTACAATTCACACAGGCTCACCAAAATTGGAAAACAGAAGATTGGAAAAATGTTGCCTGGTCTGACGAGTCTTGATTTCAGCTGCAACATTCAGATGGTAGGGCCTGAATTTGGCGTAAACAACATGAGCATGGATCCATCCTGCCTTGTATCAACAGTTCAGGCTGGTGGTGATGGTGTAATGGTGTGGGGATATTTTCTTGGCACACTTTGGGCTCCTTAGTACCAATTGAGCATCATTTAAATGCCGCAGCTTACCTGAGTATTATTGCTGACCATGCCCATCCCTTTATGACCACAGTGTACCCATCTTCTGATGGATACTTCCAGCAGGACAATACACCATGTCACAAAGCTCATATCATCTGAAACTGGTATCTGAAACATGACAATGAGTTCACTGTACTCCAATGGCCTCCACAGTCACCAGATCTCAATCCAATGAAGCACCTTTGGGATGTGGTGGAACAGGAGATTCGGATCATACTAGGGCTGGGCGATAAATCGATTTTATCAACTAATTCGAATTTGTACTTTACGTCGATCTGTTTTAATGAAAATCGATTTTCTTTTCAATATCTGCCACCAACGCTCCCTGCTGGTCTCCTGTAGTTCAGAGTGCGCGCGCCCCCCGCGCGTTTGATATACAAACAACATGGCGGCAAGCGGTGAAGAGCTCGTTCCGAAGAAAGGAAACTTATTATTATTATTATTTAGAATTGGTTCAGGTTTTCGGCGTCAGACAGAACAAAAAATACCTCACTGCAAAGTTTGTTTAAAGGCTGTTGCTACCAAAGGTAGCAATACTACTAATTTACTGCAGCTGCTCAAACAGAGGCATGCTGCCGAGTGGGAGAGGTGTTGCTCCCTCAGCCCAAGCACCGCCACCAAAACACAACCTAGCATCTTGGAAACATTTACAAACTGTATCCCGTATGACAAGAAAGGGGCCCAGTGGAAAGCGGTCACGGATGCAGTTGTTTACAATATAAGGCTACTATTTAATGCTGTTTAATTTTATGTTTAATTTTATTTGATGCAGATGTTTCATTTTCTTTACATGATTCAGGGAATCAAAATAGTGACCAAATACTTTTTGTATTTCACAGGCACCTGTTTATTATGCAAAACATGTTCAGGTAAAAGTTTTGTTTGTACTTTATTTTAAATTAGTTTGAGGGTGCATTGTGTCACTTTGAAACCAGATAAAGCTTACTGAAAAGTTACATTGTCAACGTTTACAATAGCAGGCAGGGCTTGCCATCTATTTTTTTGGCTTGTTTATGATTTCCCTTTAACCCCAGAAGGACAAATCAGAACAAAATAAAATTAAAAATTGTTTTGAACAATTTATGTGTCATGTGCACATTGATTTTAAGTAGGGGGGCAAAAAATTTATTTAAATCATGAATCAGATTTTTTTTTTTGGGCCATAACGCCCAGCCTTAGATCATACATGTTCAGCTGACAAATCTGCAGTAACTGCGTGATGCTATCATGTCAATATGGACCAAAATCTCTGAGGAATGTTTCCAACACCTTGTTAAATGTATGCCACTAAGAATTAAGGCAGTTCTGAATGCAAAAGGGGGTCCAACCTTTTACTAGCAAGGTGTACCTAATAAAGTGGCCGGTGAGTGTATGTCACTAACAGATAGTTAACGGATGGTTCTCAAGCCATCTGTCAGTTGTCAGTCGTCCTCAGACAGTGATGTAATTTTGTCAGAGAATTGATTGTTCAGAGGGCGGTGCTTTTATATTTGGTCACCCCAATATCCAAAATAACTTGCTCAGGACCAGGTTAGCTGTTCAGCATAAGTTACCATGTTGAGATATCGTGATAAAAAGTGATTCACCTTCGCAGGACTGAAAACCCAGAATTTAACCCAAACTCACCTTGATAGCTCCAAAGCCCGCTTTGTAGTACAGGCCCCTGGCCTACCTGTGTATGTGTGTCATTTAGTGTGGTTCACTCTTCTCCCACAAAGCTGTGATGCACAGACAGGGGAGGAGCAGGAGAAAGAAGCTACAGCTACACCAAAATGAGAACTGATAAGTTTAAAATAGGGCTGCACAATTATGGCCAATTTGATAATCACGATTATTTTCATCAATATTGAGATCACGATTAATTATCACGATTGTTTGTCAAATTTAAACCAAAACAAATTTTACTGTCACATACAGTAGGCTCGTTTCGATGGATGTCTGAGTGGATGTTTTTCGGAAGATTCTTTGCAACACATTTCTTGGCCCTCATACATTCATTGTATTGAACTTTGTGGTGTTTTATTTAAGTGATTGAAGAGATTCGTTGTGTTGCTTTGTAGTGCCAAAAGTCATATCCCGATATATTTAGGCTGAATAGTGACATACGATATATATCCCGATATTTTTTCGCAAAGTCAGAGCAAATGTTCAGTCAAAGTCAAAGCCAAATATGACACGTTACAAGTAGTTTTATTGAAACCAGCTACTTCAGTGGACAGTTGCAAAATCAAATGAATAAATAATAAACAGGTTTCTTCACCTGGTTTATGATTAAATACTCAGCTGTTCAAATAACAATAGAATCTTAAACATAAATGTATAACACGAGTACCTTTTTTGAAATCAAAGCTCCGTAAGGTGCACATTTAAATAAAAAAAATATCTTAAATAAAAATAGCCTATAAAATAAAATAGGCCAATCTTTTTATGAAATAAATATATTTATGAGACAAGTACAATATCAAATTTTTTTTAGTGTGACAACTATAAATGGCTTATTAAAAACAAATTACAGATTTTCTTCTCCTTTCTAACAAATCCACAGATGCAAATAACAACATTACAAAAGAACAAAACATGACAAACCCTATTGAGGTGTTTCGGGGCTGGAGATTTTTCAGGTTGTGGATTGCAGGTGGGGCTGCTGCAGCACGCAATTTCACACACTCTTCGTACTTTGTGGTGAAAAAAATTTTGTACTGCTCCCACCCGTTTGTAACTTTTTTATGGCAGTCCCTACTTATAATGTGATTTTGTTGCTCATCGGATACTTTGAATCCAAGCTATCTCCAAATTACTGAGCCACTGGTTTTTCTTTTACTAACCAAATCCTCCACCGGACGCTCTGCATACGTTGTAGCTTCCTCCACTCTTTGTTGAAGAGTGCCGTGTGTCTGTTCCTGCCACTCCCCCCTCTGTGCATGAAAGAGGAGGGGCGGGGGCGCGGGGAGCAGTGCAGACACCTCCGGGTCAGCATCTTGCTTGGAGCGACCATCACAGCGCAAATTTGAACTATATCAATATATCCGATATGGTCTAATTCCATATCACATTTAAAAATATATCGATATATCACCCAGCCCTAGCACCAACACAAATTTATGGCACTCTTTGCATATGACCTGTTCTTGTTTGGTGTCACTTGCCTTGAACCCAAAATGCTTCCACACAATGGATGACGATCCGATTCTCGGGACAAGCTCCTTGGCCTCACCCTCTGCCATGTTAGACATTTTTTTGTTTTCTTTGTTAAGACAGTTTATCGCCTTCTGGCCGGTAATTGCTATCTACTGTGCAGCTTTCCCCACATTCGCTGATACTCCATCCTCAGTGACTGTCGAATAGTAATACATCTAGAAACTAAGCTGCGCGGTGGTCCAGGGAACAACTCTGATTGGCTCATGGAGGCACATGATCAGACAGTGATTTACGGAGGGCCAGAGGCTTAAAGAGAGAGCGTTTTCTCTATCACTCTGAGGAGTGCTAGATTGGCTTTGGGGAAAAAAAACCTATGATACGGAGCATTCTATCAACAGAAAGACGCATTGTGCAGCCCAACTTTAATGGCGTTATTATTTGGGTATAAAAATGTACTCAACATATGGTAAGTAGCCCTCTGACATTTACTCGCCAAATCAAGTCTACCGAGTGTTCATTTCAGACCCTGTCCATCCCACATGTTCTGTTCAGGGTCAACCCGTTAAAATAAACATTGCATGTCGACATCTCACTTCAGACCTTAACTGAAAGTCATTTCACAATATGACAAGTGTGGTGTAAACATGGTTCCCTCCAGTTCCTGGTTTTTCATATCTAGTGGAACCTGCAGGTGCTGGAAACCAGTAGTCAGAGTCTGTTTTCCTTCTCTGTCCAACCTGAACTTCCATTACATAACAGCTGAGCTGAGGTCATTATTTTTAATACACACCCACCTGTGTGTGTCTGTGTGTTTGGCAGGGTGAACCCTCAACTGTTTGTGTGGCCTGTGTTAAACCAGTGGCTGAGTGTTCCCAGGGCTGTTGCTGATCAGCAGAGGAAAGAGATCTGGCTTTGTTAGAGAGCAATTATATAATAAAACAATTACTGATGCATCAAAATTTTCTATGTATTTTTAATCCACTACACCAACCTGCCACTACTACAGGACTACAGGAAGAATCTAGTTGTGGCTATAATCTGAAACATTTACATATCAATCTTCATGAATTTTACCTTTTTTACACTGTGACCATTTGCTCCTTCTAAAATAGTGTGTATTTGTAATTATCCATAACTAAAATAAACATATGAACATCCTTGAACATGAACATCCATTACACCCTTACTTCCATTATCTTTTATCTTAATCTTTTCTTAATAACAAATGGAAGATATTGTGATATTGTGAATTTATAGATATGAAAATATTCCAAATATTAATCTAATACCATTGAAAGTTGTTAAGTCAAATTTTTACACAAGTTTAAGTACTGCAGTACTTGCTTTTGAAAACACTAAATAAAGACTTACTTTTCATACTTAACTATTGAAAAGTACATTTCAATTTTAATGTGAACACATTGTTGTATTGTTGCCACAGTGAATTTATAGAACCTAATGACTGATATTCCAGATCTATGTTTAATTCAAGTGAATCATCTTGTGTATTGTATGTTTTGTGTTTTGTTTTGTCTTTTTGTGTGGACCCCAGGAAGACTAGCTCGTCCCATTTTGGAGACAGCTAATGGGGATCCTTTTATCAATAAACAATAAACTGATACAACCTATAAGATAAAGTGCCTTGCTTATAGAACTTGTAGAAATGCCTATTGAAACATGATTGACAAAAAAAAAAAAAAAAAAAAGGACAACCATTGCGATTTTAATTTTTGCAAAGGCTATTTCCAGATCTATGTTAAACCAGGTCTGACTGAGATGTGGTCATGATCAATCTGAGGCAACAGGAAAACAGAAGGAACTGCAGACAACTAGAGGACAACAACACAGTGCAATGTGGTAACTGATAATTTTTCCTCCTCGCTGCTTCACACTCATACACTCCTTTGGCTGTGTATTTGTGTGTGTGTGTGTGTGTGTGTGTGTGTGTGTAAGCAGAAGTTTCTGTAGATACAGTGAGTAGGTGTTACGCTGAGTTCAGCTATATCAAATGTCAAGAGGAAAAACACCTGCTGAAACATGTTTCACTGGCAGAAACAGTTACAAAAACACACACTTGACTGTTAACGTAAGGGAAGGTGAGGAGAGGCAGGAGGGAGGAGAAAAAGGAAGAGGGGAAGACACTACAGTTTGTGTGTACTTGAGCGCACTCCTGTGTGTGTGGTATGAGAAGCATTCTCAGCAGCTAGAAATCTTCATTCTTGACATTCCTATTCACACCTCTTTTGCTTATATGCTGAACTCACAAAAAACTTGTGATGATGGCCAGCATGAAGGCACACACCTCAGAGAGTGACAACAAAGACATCAAGCGAGGAAAGACACAAATATTCTCCATGGCAACAAGAGCAAATATTAAACCATTGAATTATGAGGTGCTTGGGTTAGGGTTAGATGAAAATAAATAGGAAGGCTAAAGTGTCTGTGTGGGTCTGAAAATGCGGCCAAACAGGTGTTTCAGGCTGGCCCAGTTGCCCAGCAGCATGCAGCACTGTCAAGGTAACAGCTTCTTCCTGGCCCTCCTCCTTTCCATCCGCCTCACATGCTTTTTACCTTATAAGGGAACACTGTGCGGCTGCCTGTCACAACGACAGTTGTGATGCAAGAGGGTAGCAAGGTGTAACCACTGCTGGCACATTCTCACAGACTTACGCATGCAAGCTAAATGGACAGCCATGGAGAATTGAAAAATGAACAGAAGCAAACTGTTCAGCACAGCAATCACCTGGATAGATCCATGCCCATTTTTTTGTATTTGTATTTGTGTGTGTGTGTGCACACGCACACCCTGTAGTGCAAGAATGTGAAACATTGCACACAGCCTTCTATTTCCTCCTAGGCAGCAGAAACAAACAGATCTCCTCCTCACTTCCCGTCTCTGTGCAGGAGACTTAGGTCAAACCTTTTGTGTGTGTGTGTTACTCAGTGAGTAAGTGAGGGCGTGTGTTAGTCTGCCAGTCAATCAGAGATTGTTTGTGTGTGTGCACATGTGTCCATCACTTAAGGAATGTGTGCATGTCCTCAGCTCCCATTTGGTGAGTTAGCGGGCCCTTTGTGTACTTTCTCAGTTTAAGGAAGTTAAGGTGTTTTCAGGAAGCATCCATGAAGAAGAATCATTGACGTAGGGTTCAGACAGTAAGAGATAAAGATTAATATGATATAATAACGGTGTGGGGCCAATCCCACACTGGTGGTTTGGGATTGACTGAAATGCACATCTCAACCAATTGTGGCATTTGGAGTGAGCCCAAGACTGCTGTGACGCTCCCCCTACCTTATTTGGCTAAAATGTGACCAAACCATATGTTATTGGACATTTGTGCCTATTGCATTACTTTTATTGTAAAAAGGCCCAATGCTCTTGACCCCATTATTGAAGGCAATTAATCATAATTTTTTTTAGATGAATCATGTTCAAGAATTTTTAGCATTTCACAAAACTAGAAATAAACCAACCCTAACTCTACTCCCTTTTCATAGTTAATTCAGATGTTAAATGAAGAGAGGGAGAGGGAGGAGCTGAGGATCCAGACCAGAACAAGGAGTGGCACATTGTTTGTTCCTCTGAGTTTCCGTTTGTTGATGACCCATACAGTGCGCGTGCACACACACCTTTATGACTCAGTGTCCTGCTCCTGTTGTCAAAGAGTCAAACGATCATGGGGGCGGAGGGGGGGTCTTTCCCTCTGTGAACAACAACTAGACGACTGGACAGAGAAGTAGCTCACAATTTAAGTTGCTCGTAAGGTCCAGGGAGTCTGAGGGGGCCCCTGAAGGCCTGGTAGTGTCAGTAGAATCTGTTAAAGGAAGAAGCAGCTGCCACACTTCCTTTTTCACACCTCTTCTGTATTGAAGCTTAGGATCTTCATGTAGTTTCTTTTTTACTGATGTTTCTGAGAACAAGGTATGTGTCATGTCAGCATGTGACAGTTCACAAGTATAATAAAATTAACGTCTGAATTGGTTACAGATGTATTTTGCAGTTCCATTAAAATAGTCTTCAAAGTGTGGCAAAAGCAGGAAACCACATTCATATACAAGTTTGATGGCCCTGGTTCAGTTAAGATGTGATTGCTAACGTAACATAGATCAAACCATCTAAATTTTGGTTGGTTTGGTAAAAGACTTGTATAAAAACCAAAGCTGGAGGCTGTACCGTTGCACCTGTGTGCACGGCAGTGAATCAATGCATCACACCCAGTAAGGTGATCCAAGAATTTTCGGCAGCAAGAAACTACAGCATTGAGTCTTCAGAGCCAGCCGAGCTGAGCTCATTCACACGAGTCTGCAGGGTTTGTGTTCACCACACGCACGCACGCATGCCCGCTGGCGTGCACGAGTCAGAGCAGAGCCAACAGAGGAGGCTTTGTTAATTGAAGGAATGAAGCTAGATAATCCCCTAAAGGCCAGCTTTGATTGGATGAGACAGGATAGTCGGCTCATGGCTAACGGTGAAGAGGACAGAGGGACTTCCCTGACCCACATTAAAACCACTTTACTAATGCGATTCTTTCACACCGTTGCTTTCCACATGAATTTCCGAATGTATAAAAATCCACAGGCAGTGAGAATATTTGTACCAGTACACATTTTTAACACCATGCATACTAAGACCACAGTTTTTCTATCTTGGGTAATTGCTTGTCACATTTATAATAGTTACACTGATAATGATCTTTTTATAAATAAAAAAAATACATAATTGAACGTTGATGTGAATAAAGACTATTATTCTATGAGATTAGCATATGTGAATAACAAAATACCATTCCTTTGTATGCAAACTAGGTAATTAGGGGTGTGTCTGATATCTTTCATACTGAATTTTGGGCGTGATCTGAAGGCTTGTGTGCACAGTTTCAGCATGATTCAGATGAAGGAAAAATACGTGGGAAGGAACCTACGTGGAGTTTTATAAATCTGACAGCAGATGGGTGTCACTGTTTTGTGCATACACAGATTTGTATATCTAAATGCACCGATTTCAGACATTCAGCCCCCGGTATGCAAGAAAACTGGAGCGTTACTGTTTCCACCCAAGTACAAAACAATCACCATGTTTTACCCTTGGGGACAGGGCTGGACAATAATTCAATATCGATATATATTGCGATAGAAAATGTTTCAGTAAAGCTGATATGGTCTTTAAAGACATGACTTTAAAGAGGAGCTGAATATCATATCTATCCACCATCTGAAATAGTTCACCTCCATAGAATTATCTGAGAGCCTGAAGATTAAGCACCGTAAAAATTTAAGCCCGCCTGTCCCTAAAACAACATCACCTGCCCCCATATATGTTTTCATTGTTGTTCACTAACTTTTTCTGTATTCTTTAGCAACTCAGAGCACTTAAAATATTCTTTATCGTGGCTGAAGTACTCTTGATACAATCTACTTCGACAAGAATAAGATAATCAGCCTATTTTGTAGTTTAAAGTTAGTTTAAAGATATTAATATCGACAAAGCTGAGGTTTTGGTTTATTTCCCAGTGACTTTTTTGTGTTTAAATGAAAGCTGAATACAAATAAAACATGAACATTGATTTACTCAGACCATTTTTATATCTAAAATATTATATATTTTGTAGAAGAACGTTTCATAGACCTGGCAAACTAATTTTTTTACAAGTTGTAGGCCCAAACATCCGTTGTGGGCATTCCTGGCAGTTTTTTTGTGATATTTATAATGTTCAAATCAATATGGGAATTATATTATATCAACCTAAATCAAGAAATAGAATATAATAATTTTTGGCGATATCGTCCAGCTGTACTTGGGGATTCAGTAGAATGACTTAGCATGTGGTAAAAAGACTGTGAAAACTTGTTTAATGTCTCTGATGACTACTTAGACAAACATGAGTCCATGTTCTGTGTCATACCAAGTAGCACTCGTGTCCTCTTAAGTAGTTCTGATTTGTCATTCCCTCAATAGAGGAGGTAGTCTCTCTCTCTCTCTCTCTCTCTCTCTCTCTCTCACACACACTCTCACACACACTCTCTCACACACTCTCTCACACACTCACTCACACACTCACTCACACACTCACTCACACACTCACACACTCACTCACACACACACTCACAGACACACACAGACACACACAGACACAAACACACACACAGACACAAACAACTGCCTGTATGTGGTGGTGGATTTGTATTTTGAGAAGTTTTAAAAAAGGAAAAGGATAGAAGATCACAGAAACCTCAGAGCCTTATAGGCCTAAAATAGCAGCGCACACAGACGCAGCAGCTTGGTGGTCTTTTTTCAAGTGTTTCGGGTTTCATTTTGTATTGCTTATTTTTGTCCTACCCACATCCACATTCTGCCAGGGGAACAACGTCTACAGCCAGCATGATCTCAGAGGATCAGAAATGACAGAGGAATATTACAGATGAGTTTCTCCGCTCCCACAAGATCCTGGTAGACATAGCGAGGAGCCCCGGCTCCCCATAGATCACCATCCCCGAGTGCAGGCAACGGAGATGGCGTAGAGAGAAGAAACAAAAGTGATGCAGCAAGGCCAGCCCTCTAACGAGGCTACCGAGACAGCCTGCTAAACAACCACTCGCCAGCTTTTTCCTCAACAATGCCAGATCCTTCGTCGACAAAATTGATTAACTGAAGCTACAAGTAGCGACAAACAACATTGCCAAGAACAGCTGCACTCTTTTGATCACATTCACTGGCTTCACTAATTGATTGTGGACTTGGCTATCCAGCTAACGGGCTACAGAACACAGCGCCATGACAGGACCAGTGACTCCGGTAAGAGCAGAGGAGGGGGGCTTTGTATATACGTAAAAAACAGCTGGTGTATAAACACAGTGAATGTGGACAGGCAGTGCTGCCCGGATTTGGAGTATGAGAATGTTAAATGCAGACCCATATATCTCCCCAAAGAGTTTACTGCGGTCATCATCACTGCTGTTTACATAGCAACGGATGCCCATGATTATTCAGCTAGCTGACTTTTACACCGAGGCATCGGCAATCAGCTCACCACACACCCTGACGTTGTACATATTGTGGCTAGTCTTTGCCTAAGCCTAAGTCTTTGCTTCCTAAATTCCACCGGCATGTCAAGTGTGCCACCAGAGGAGCCAACACATTGGATAAAGTCTACACAAACATCAAGCAGAGCTACAAGGCCAAACCAATACCACACCTGGGCTAGTCTGATCACATCATTGTTTTTAATTCCTGCATACACCCTCTGTGGAAAACTGCCCCCATCACCACAAAGACTTAAAAATTGGCCAGATGGACCCTCTGAGCAGCTGCAGGACTGCTTCAGCACAACAAACAGGGACATTTTTTAACACAAAGACTTGGAGGTGTTTAGCGACATACACTAATCCCTCGACTATCGCAGGTGTAACATTCCAGAACCCCCCGTGATAGGTGAAAATCTGTGAAGTAGAAACAGGATTGGCTAAAGTGATTCGTGTGCATAGGAAGCAAATTTAGCGGCGTGGGATAATGAAAGCTAGGCTGCTGGAAACTGAGGCTGCGGTCACTAAGCCAATCAGCATGTATGAAATCATCTGAGAAGACTAAGCCAAATTTCAATCGGCCACAGAAACCCGCGATGTACCGAGGGAACTGCAATATTAATTTACATTGAATATTTTTTAAAAATTTGCCATGCACTGAGACCGCGAAAGGTGAACCGCGATATAGCGAGGGATTACTGTATAGTACTATGTTACATCAAGAACTGCAAAGACATTGTCATGGTAGACAAAAACATCCAGGTCTACCCCAAACAGAAGCCTTGGATGACCAGGGAGGTCCAGGGGCTGCTGAAGGAGAGGGGCACCGCTTTCTGGTCCGGTGACAGGGCTCTCTGGAGCACAGCCCATGCCAACCTGAAGAGGGGCATCTGGGAACCAAATCAGGCACACAGGAGGAAGATCTAGGACTACCTGGATATTAACAACAGCAGGATGGTGTGGTTGGGCATCTAGCACATAGATACAGGACCAACTTCTGGGCTGTGGGTGGTGATTCATTGCTGGCAGAGGAGCTAGACCACTACTTTGGCAGTTCCACCTTGAACCTGGCAGAGGCAGCTGGATTACATCCACAACCCACCACCACCACCAAGTTCATCTCCATATTCAGGGTAGAGGAGCATGAGGTGAGGCACACTCTGTGGGCTGTCAACCCATGAAAGGCAGCATGACCTGATGGTATCTCAGGACATGTGCTGAAAACTGTGCAGACCAGTTGGCTGGAATTTTCACCAGGGTCTTCAACCAATCCCTGTCCCTGTCCACAGTCCCAACCTGACTGAAGTCCTCCACCATAGTCCCTTTGCCCAAAAAGCAGACTATCACTAGTCTCAACGACTACAGGCCAGTAGCACTGACACCTGTGGCGATGAAATGCTTCGAGAAGCTTATCAAAAAACACATCCTGTCATTCATCTCTCCCTCTTTCAATCCAAACCAGTTTTCCTACAGAGCTGGCTGATCTACGGAGGACGCTGTGGTCACTGCACTCCATGCTGTCCTGTCCCACCTAGAGCAGTAGGGGAGCTATGCACGGATGCTCTTCATAGACTTCACCTCTGCCTTTAACACCATCCTCCCCCACAGACTGGTAACCAAAGCACTGGACACAGGACTTCCATACCCCATTTACCATTGGATAAAGGATTTCCTGTCCCAACGAACAAAGAGATAGTACAATATCCAGCTACTCACTATTAATGGGACTGTGTGGAGAGGGTCTCAGACTTCCGCTTCCTAGGACTCAACATCAGCAAGGACCTGACCTGGGCTGCTCACACTGCTGGGGTAGTAGAGAAAGCCCACAAAAGACTCTACTGGTTCTCCTGCTGTACAGCAGCGCAGAGGAAGGAGCTCTAAAACATTGTAAAGGCTGCCCAGTAGATAGTCGGTTGCCCTCTCCCCCCAACTGAAGAACTGCATAGTTCAGGACTCATCTCACCCTGGACACACACTGTTCAAGCATCTGCCTTCAGGCAGGCACTTTCAGATCCATAAAGACAAAAACAAACAGACTCAGAAACATTTTCTATCCATCTGCCATTACCTGTTTAAATGCTGCCACACTAGATATCTAATTTAGTCCACACGTTTACCTATATGGTTTACATTTCTCTTAATTACCTCATTCTTCATCCATCTATCATATCCCAGGTTTATGAGACATGTCCAATATACACTACCAGTTAAAAGTTTGGACACACTTTCTCATTCAAATAAATAGGAAAGTGTGTCCAAACTTTTGACTGGTAGTGTATGTCTGTGTGTCCGTGTGCGGCCGTTTTTTCTTAGTTTATTGGAGATTTTTGTAGTCTTTTTCATATTTATCTCTATTTTTCTTACTTTCTATATTTTGTAAATGTTTTTTTGCACTGGAAAAATCTGCACTTTCAAGTTCATTGTGTAATGTTGCAATGTCACAATGACAAAGATTCTGATTCCCCTCTCATTTTTCCCCCTCCATTACTACAATTCTCAGTTTAATGAAGCTTTCTCCATACTAGTCTAATCTTTTCTTTCTTTAATCAGGGACAACACTGGATTACACACCTGCATAGAGACAAGACATAGCCTATAACAGGCTGGATTTGTTTTAACTGTAAAAACAGAAAATTAGACCCTGTTGTCCACCAGTCTGCCTCTGAGCTTGTGGTCTCAAAGGGACACCCTTCATAAGGAGCAGACAGAGGCCCAGAGCTTGACTGACACGTCACACACTCTGAAACTCCTTTGTCTGAGCTTGTTGCCTTAACGACCCCAGCAAAGACATTACAAACACGAAAGAAGACATGAGGGTGGGGAGGAGAGGAAGAAAAGATGAGAAATTCTGTCTGGTGAGCAGAGCTTGTGCTATAATGAGAGCACCAGAGGCACAATCACTAAATATTTAATGCTGCTGTGTTGTAGACTGAGACCAACACTGACTCCAAGTAACCCCCCCCAACCCCAAGTCAACTGAAGTGTTAGTCTGTGTGTACACATAAAACTGTATGTACACTCTCGTTCTATCTGTTGGGATGTCCTCACCTTTTTGCCCAATGGCCTAGTTTCAAAGCTGTTGAATAATAAAACCCACTGAGGAAATCAGAGACAGCCCCAGAGGAAACCCACCCACACATACATCCACATGCACCCATAGTTTAAATTGTGTCTTTTCACCTGAGTTACTAGTAGGGCAAGGCGATATGGCGAAGATTTATTTGAAACAAGTTTTGCTTTTATTTTGTTTTTATTTGTCTTTCTGAGATTTGAACAAAATTTCCCCTTGGGTCTAAAGTAAAAAGTTCTTATTTTGTGTTTTAACAAGTGGACTTGCCGATGTTATTTGTCCAAGATGGCAAACCTGATTGTGCATCACTGTGCATGTGCAACACACACTGGGCAACGACAGACTTATCCCCCTCCGGACTACAGGAGCCCAGGGGAGCATCGGCTGTGTAAGTTAAAGAGAAACAGATTTTCATTAAAAGCAAAATCGTTAAACTTCAAATTGATTTATCGCACAGTCCTGGTTACTACCCACCATGGTAGGTGGAGGGAAAGTCTCACAGTGAGCAATGAAGATCATAGTTTCTGTTGAAAACGCAACCTACTCTTTCATACCACAGCTCTTAGAAAGTAGCAGATCCATGCAGACGGAGAGTGTGGTGGACGGACTAAATCCCTGATTCAGTCCCAGATCCACCCTCCCCTCCAGCCATCTCTATCTGGTCTAAAAATGTACAAGTGTATCCCAGGCTGAGAAGGAGGCCTCCCCACCCAAGTTACTTCTAATCAAACTGCCACAGCCTGTCGTGGTTCTGTTTCCCTGTCATTCTGACACCCTCCCAAGAGGAAGAACCTGTCTGGGTGTGTCAGTACACGATATCCAGCCAGGTATACACTGCAGAGCAACAGTCTAATCGAAGAACATGCTCTGTTCTGTGGATCCTGACCCACCCAAGCACAAAGACTAAGACTATGTGCTCTGCATCATTGTCATTTTTCTTATCAGCTGTTTCCTGCTTTCATCTTTTCACCAAACTGAACCAGTTTCACTCTTCAGCCGACTCCAGGTTTTATTTCCTGCTCCACTTCCTCCCTTTATGTCCATCTCAGACTTAATCTGGATATAACCTTGATGTGTGTATACATTGACATGGCTGAAAATACATTGTCTGTCCAATCATTTCCACTCACTGGGCTTGTTTGAGCTCAAGAAAACTAGCGGCAAGACATCATGGTCAGGGACACTTTAAATGAGAGCCATCAAGGAACAAAATGCAGGAGAGATCGCCATCACTCTCAAAATAAAACATCCAGGCCACAACTCAACCATGGAGTTTTTAAAATAAAACACAGAGCTACCTAGAGGATCTTAGTTTTGACAGCTCCAAATTCATGGAGAGATGTTGCTGCCAGGGTTAATTTATGAACTGATGGGAGCGGGCATGGTCTGTCCCAGGAACAGGTCAAACTGTCTGTAAGATGAGAAACTAGGTAAGAGAGTGAAATAACATAATTATCAACACCTTAAGCTGCCTTTTTTTAAGATGTTGACAGGATGTTTATCCATCTGTTGTGTCCTAAGGATTCACAAACTGAGAGAACAGGGCCTCGCTGCTGCTTCTCATTTTCTCTTGAATCTGAACAGTCCCTCTCTCCGGTGCCGGAAGAAAGCAGAGCTCTGAAGTGGTGTTTCCAAAAATACAGAGCAGAGCTCTGCAGAGCACTGAGATTCAGAGTAGGGAGGCTGCAGCTTCAGATACATGAGTGCTATCTGCTCTGCACAGCCATGAAGACAGGAACCGAAGAAAGCTGAACGTACAGCACTGTCTCTTAATATCTCTCTGTTTCTTATCTTACTGTCTTTGAGGCAACAGATTACCCCCTTAGTGTTTCCTGAAAATCTGATTGCCTTTAGCTGCCTTAAGATCATGTACTGTCCCACAGAGACAGCGTCTCTGCTCTAAATCACAGTCCATGGTCTAAGAATCTGGTGATGCCACATCCATGACACGAGTCTGATGAAACTGATCAGAAAACTGACACCAGGACAAACCGAAGACTGATGACTCATTAGTGGTGCTAAATGTTGCTAACACTGAGGTACAACACGATTACCATGAATTCTCATCTTCATGGAACAGTGCCCTGGTCTAATGCCCAGTATACCATGTCCTCAGAGTATGGATCGCTCCGATATCAGATGTTTCAGATTGGAAGCAGCTCTGTGGCCTCATGCTGCAGACAATTAGATAAGAAGCACTGAGGTCAACAGAAAGACAACTGCGTTGACACAACAGCAGTTTAATACCTCTATCAGGAAAACACTTGAAGGCATGAGAGTGGGTGGGGATGAATGGTACTATTAACCGGTTTAACTATTAACATAGATTTTAAAATGTCACAATTATTCAACGGTAGAAGCTGAGTAATACCAAGATTTTTTAAAAATAAATAAAAAAGCCAAGCCATTATATTTGTAGAAAATGTTAATTTCTATAATGCAACCTGCATTGCATCCCCTGCAGCCGGAATAAAAGGCTCTCACCAAAACTGCCCAGAATACACAGGTTTGCTTGTTTTTTTGTTTCTTTTTAAGGGATCAGAAAAAAACAAAAGTTGTTGCATTTGCCGGCTTAATTGCCAGTGAAGCCAATGCTACTACAAGAACAATGGTTGATGGTGCGAGCAATCTTTAGCCACCTTAAATAAACAAGTGAAATCGTTAGTGTAGGAGTATTTCAGTTATAAAGGGGGTGGGGGTTCTGAGTTTCAAGTTAAAACCATCAACATCAATTTTGGCAGCCAAGCTATAGGAAATTCTTAGTCCCTTTCATTGCCAGTTTCTATTTAACAGTGGGAAGCAGCACTGAGGAGAGCCTTAGCTGACTTGAGGCTGCACTTGGACGCCTAGCCATAAACCATCCCTGTGCAAAAATGCAACGCTCTCTTTACACAAAGAGAGCGGGAGAGAAACAGACCGTGAAGAAATCTCTGAAAGAGAAGCATCGGCCCTCTCCAACTCCACACACCAACGTCAATACCAGCCGAGAGCTGCAGGGCCCCACCCCTACATCTGATTGCACCATGGCCTCCAATTTCCTGCTATGTGAGCTGGTCACAGGTCTGAACTTTGACCTTTCCTACCACAGCAGAGGAGAAAAAACAGTTCCAAGGAGCAGTCAGTCACAGTCTTAGGGCAGTCATGCTCCAATGGCGCAACACCAGCCCCCCCCCACTCCTTCCTCTTCCTGGGAAAAAAGTCCCATCCCACCATGGGCCACCAAAGGAATGTATCCCCCTGCATGCTCCACCACCACAGCACCACAGGCAGAAGAGAGGGGGGGCACATTCCTCTCACTGGCTGCCTGTTTGGCTGACGGCTTCTTGTTTAGGTCCACTGGCTGATTCTGGATCCTAGTCAGCTGAGGTGGAGTCAGTTAGGGACAGGCTCATATTATCTCCCACCCCAATGTGTGTGTAGAGCTACTGATTGAAGTAGGCCTGTGTTGAGTTAAAGACTAAATACTCTTTGACCACTGATCAGGGTTGTAACTGACTATCAGTTAAAGAGCTAATGATTTTAACTTTTAGTTCATAGGTTCCCTCTTCACACTGGCTGACAAAAAAAGAGAAATAGAGATTAAAATTCCTTTAATATTTTTGACGTGATGAATAAAGTCAACTGACTAGTTTTTTTAATGTTTTCAGCTCTAAATGAGATGGTAGAGCTGCTCAAAAATCAATCTGTTCATCAGGGTTTTAGTTCAGTGAACCAGTCAAAGCGCTGCTACCGTCTCTTTCCCTATTGATCATTGTCCCTTGTTGTTTGCAACTTTAGTTGCCCTCTTCACACGTTTTCGCCTCCCTTCATCCTTTTACAGGTTGTTTTGGAACAGGCATGCTGAGAGAAACAGATGTTAGCTAATGTACCAGGATGCATCATTTAATCCACAGTTGGACAAGGCCTTCTGAACAACAGCTTGCCACCCATCCCAGAGAAAACATGTGACGGTGGGTTGGCAACAGAAAAAGTGACCCTGTGCCCAGCTGCCCCCTTAACCAGCAAGTATTGGTAGTTGTCTGTGTGCACATACCCGTGTATTCACGCTACCCCCTTACAGCGTTACTTTCCACAAAAATGTTTTTGTCAAAATGGTCGTCAACAAATTACGAAAACAAAACGAGACATAAATAAATATAAAACTAAGTGGTGGAATAGAAAAATAAGAGATGACTAAAAGTAAATATGAGTAAATATAACTGACATTTTTGTCAATGAATAAATGTGTTAGAAAAGAATCCAATCAAAGCGTTTTTTGTTTGTTTTTTTTTCCTCATTTTTGTCAGCTAATTAGAGCTTTTTGAGGTGGGGGAGGGACTTCAAACACTTTGCGTGTGGGGAACTCAACAACAGCTATTCTCTGTAAAAATGCCTTTGCAGCCATTTATGCCAGGGTTAGGGTTAGTCATAACACTTAACACCCTTCTGACCCCAACCACAAGGCTTGGCTTTACGGTCTCTCTCAGCCTTACAATTGCTGAGAAGTAGGATTTGAATGGAGCTGCCGTCCTGCAGATTTACAGTAAAAGCTGTGGTGGCGTCAGCATGGACTTTAACATGTTGGAGCGTGTGGATCCCTGAGCACAGAAAGACTTAATCAAATGTTTGTGAGGGGCGGGGCATCAACTGAAACAAGCTGCATTTACCAAATTCAGCTGGGGCTCAGTCCAGGTTCTCTGGGTGTTGAGTAATATAATATCCAGGAGCAGTTTTGCTATTGCTTGGACTAATAGGCAAACAGGATAAGGCTCTAAAAGTTGACAGGACCCAGGCTTATCAGTTGACTGCAGCCATACACCTTGTCTGTCCTCATCTCTTTCTTACGAGTTAATGTGAAATCTGCACTTCCACTGTTTCTTCCAGAGATCCCTGTCCACCTTTCTGCTATCAGCACCAAATAAAGACAACACCCCAGCTGTCTGCCCCCTCTCCTATTACTCAACGAGGTAAATGTACCAAAGTCAACTCAACCTCCCACAACCTGCTGTTGTCTCTGACCTTATGGATTCACAACACAGGAAGACTCATACCCAAACTCATAATATTAGCTGCCTTTCTGATTTCTACACAAAGCATTTGCTTAATTTTTGGCCAATAACTGTCACAGCGAGCATGAATACACCACAAGAATTCACCCTTGATTTCCCCATCTCATTGTGGCCAACACAGCTCAAGCCTGGTGGTGGGACATTTCCACAGGTTTAAGCTCCCAGGCCACCCAACACCTATCAGCCCGCAAAGGAATGCAGAGGGCATACTCAACCTTGGTTTACACAGCCTTATTCTGTTAATGATTGAAAGGTTCAAATCTCCTTTTACAGAACCTTTGACCCACGTCCCTGGACATACATGCAGAGGGGTTTTACTGAAGAATGGACCTGTCAGGTCCGATGGAAATCAACTGCAGGAATGTCTACAGCTAAAATGCTGAGTGGCCAAATAAAAATGCACTATTCAATGGATGGCATGTTGTTACACCACTGGGAAGTATGTCAGCTATCTGACTAATTTATGACTAAGACAGTTAATACTGCACACACACAAACACACCATGTCCATCATTCCATCCTGACCAGTAATGGTTGCTTACATTACACTTGGTTACACAGCCTCCCCCTGATGATATTCTTCCTCTGACAGGTCTAACCTTCAGTGTGGTGACCACAGAGATATAGAACCAGGTACCACGTTGGGAAGGTCACCTTGGTCTACATATCAACTTCATTAAAAAATGAGAAGACTAGACTCAGTCACAGCTCAATAGGTCTATGAAGACACATGTGAGGCAGGAGGAAGAATGACTAGTGGTGTTGATGGTGATGATGATTGGTTGTGTATCCTGTCAGAAAACATGGCAGGGTGGGCGTTACTCCAGAAAGCTGAAATGGAAAGCTGGATCCACCACATGGCTGCTGAGCTTTCTGAAGTGATTTGGTGTGTGAGGGCTGAAGAGTCCTGCTTAGAGGGCGTTGGGCTCTGCAATGAGGAGGGTATTTGCACAGACTATGGCTAATGGCTGGTCTAGCTTTAAGGTCCATGTCCTTCACTCTTCTCTTTGGTGAGTTATACAACTTCTCCTCCTGACCTGTCAGACAAGTCACCTGAGCCTGATCAACAGACCAATACGGCTGTTCACATTTCATCCTGTCACTTCCTGTCTGACACCACAACTGCAAATGGCTCCGGAGCCTTAAACACACAGCAGTTTTGAAAAAATTCTCACCAGGTGAAGGCCTGTCCCACCTGCTGGGAAAGAAGCCCCTGGTCTCCGTGCTTGATCCGACCACAGCCGTGGCCTCGGCCTCAAACAAAGCACACCTTGCTGTCTTATCGGCCTTCACCGAGCGGGACCGGTGTCTCAACCAATTTGGTTCCCCCTAAGTTCCTGTTCCCCTTTACACTGATTTACTGCTGAGTCATGCATAGTTGCTATGTTACCGTACGTACTTAAGGAAGAAACGCAAATAGAAACACAGCTGGGTGTACGGAAAGCGAAATGGGACAAACCAATGTGTAGGTTACTGATATGTTATTTATTACATTAAAACAATAAATTGAGAATGCATTTGTTAGACCATTCATTGTCAATCTTTGTGTAAATGGATGCCAGCTAGCCTAGCTGCGCGAGAGTAGCATACGTTAAGTAAACCTCACTGCCGGATCACTTACACTAGTTAGTCAATTCGAAATGGGCTGCTGGCTTACTGGTTAGCGTGCTCGACTGACGAATTGATAACATTATTTTTCACGTATAGCGTTACTATTGCTTAGCATTCATTTGGAAACGGGCGGCGTGCCTGCGAATGACATATTTCTGCTCCTCAGAAACACCCACCAGATAGCGTCCATATTTTTTATAATTCACAGGCTTGTTGAACATAAGTTTGTCCATTTTACCAGCATAAACATACATTGACGTGACAAACGCGCATCCTGGCCACCCGAATTTATCAATTTTGCGCCCTTGGGAAACTGGGTTGGGAATTAGGTTACACCCTAGGTTAGTTCCAAGTAGGTGCATGATTTATACGAAAATCAACGTTCCATTCACGGAACACTTAAACTATTTTTTCCTGAAAGCCCACCCATTATGTTATCTCTTGCAAGACATGCCCATAAAATAGGCTATAGGCCTAAATAATTGTCATTGTGATGATCAACAAGTTAAACTGTTGCATAGACACAATAACAATTCAACAACAAAGCATGGTATTTATTTATTCATTAGGCGTGAACTCGGAGCTAAGAAATCACAAATATGCCATTAACTGTTTCCCATTAAAAACAATGACTGGCAGTACCAAATGAAATAACTGATGATCAAACCAATAGGGAAATCTCGTTTTCGCTGCAATCTCACGCAAATCGCCAATCACTGTGTACCACTTCGCTTTCCGTAGAACCAGCTGTTCTGGGTTGGTCCTGTGGGCGGCGTCAGTTAACATGGCTTTTTGAGGGGGAACAGGAATTACAATGGGGAACCAATCACAGCCCGGGTTTACATCTGCACAATCACTGCTCCATTTTAGCAACGAGGCTGCACCTGTTTTCATTTAGGGAGGAAAGTTTCACGAAAAAAAAAAAAAAAAACACCTTTGACTGAGAGAAAGCAGCAAACGGGAGACACGGGCCGGTCCCTGAACGCAGCCCCGACTGCCTTTCAACGATCGGGTCGTCAGTGAAATGAAAACGTCTGGCACCGAGGGGAGCCAGGGCGAGCCAAGAGCCGAGCTGAGAGGTGTTTCCCACGGAGTGGCGCGGTGGGTTTACTGAGCAAAGCCAAAGCCCACACTCGGTCCTTGACCTCGACTCCCCATCCCGTCCCATCCCTTCCCTGCCCTTTTCTTTCTGCCCGCCCCTTAGTCCGGCTCGACTCGGCCCAGCTGGGCCCGGCTTGGTAGGCCTACCTTCCGCTGCTGTTTCTCCCAGGCCGGATCCAGGAGCAGGTCACGGTCCCAGTCGTTCTCCTGCTCCATGTAGGTCTGCGCCCCACCGGCGGAGGACTGGTTGTTGGCAGCGTGATAATCGACCATGTCAGCAAAAAAAAAAAAACCTGAGTGCGCCACAAAACTGTCAGCGCCAAAAACCTCCGGACAGAGAGGGCAAGAGCAGCGGCAGCCCGGGTCACAGAGACGGCACAGTAGCGGGCAAAGGATCCGTCTTTAGCCGCTTCCAGACGTTACAGTTTAACCGTGCTAAAGCTCCGGTGCGCGGAAAGAGAGCCCCTCTGCTGAGGCAGTAGGAAGAAAAGGTACTCTGGTCGGTGAAGCTGCTGGGAGGAACCCGCCGCTCCAACAAATTACCCTCACCCACCACACACGCTTCCGGCGAGCCCTTTCACAATAATTCAGTTAAATTTTCCATGCGTTGTATGGTTTATTTCTGTTTCTTTGTGTCACCAGTATTCACCTAAATTGTGTTTTTTCTCCTTCTGTCTCTGAACAATTTTTACACTTAAAAATCTAACATAACAAATTTTCTTCATCAATTACTGAATATCCAGTAAATCCTTTATCATTCAGTGTACATCAGATGTGTCGGTGGATAGTTGGTGTAAAGTTTAAAAATTCAAGTTTTTCTGTAAAGGTCTGGCATGGACATTTAATTTTGAAGGCCTCATCCCCTATTTCCTCGTAGAAATCAGTGTATTTCCATTAATCGCCTGTAGTTTCAATTGGCGCCAACAGCTCATGAATATATCTGAATATAAACACGACCTGCTGAAACAATAAACCATTATAACCCCCATTAAAAAGAATAAAATAGTTTACTTCTCTTACGAGGTTACTTGTGTTTTAGTGTCTTTGAGATGTTTGGAATTACACTTCATTGCAGATTTAGTTAAATTTTAAATTTTTACATATTTAAATATAATAAACGTTTCCTATGCAAAGATTTTCCTGTTTCAGTGTGAGCTCAAACAGAACAAATCAAGTTATTTCTCCTTCAGTTCAATAACAAATGTTAGTTCTGCTGAAACATGTTTGAATTGGTTTCCATTCATTCCTGTTCATGATTAAAAACTCTTGAGTATCAGTGGATCATTAGTAAACTACAACCTCTCTGGGCATCACCAGATAGTTATCTTGGACCAAAAGATGCTTAAATGGAAATATTTTAAAACAGGAAAGGCTTCCATTACAGCTGCGGAAGTCGACCTCAGACCACCCTGGTCCATTAGCATCACTTCAGCACATTGGCTGCAGCAAGGCCATGTATCAGTTTTGATGCCATCATGTGCCATCTACAACTCTATAACTAGGGCGTTTTGATTGGTCTCTATAGGCCCATATTTAAAGGTCACATGAGAAAGTTTTGAGCTTCACAATCTGAAGTGACCTTCTCTGGTGCACTGTGTGGCAGCAGATACTTCACAGGAACATCTCAATGAAGACAATGAAGATGGGAATGAAAACAACAGCAACACAAGCCAGAGGCAGAGGCAGCTCTGAACAGACATTCAGTTTATCAGAACTTTGTTTAAAAACTATAAACGATAAAGATAAGTTGATATTTTGTTTTCAGCCTGAGTCTTGAGTTTTATCTGATGTTTTATGAAACTATCCTCTGGACAACTTTTATGTTCCTATGAACCTGTTCCTGTTGCAGCAGAAATTGTAAGGGCAAAAGAATGAAACACATAACAGAAACTTTATGAAAAAATGTTTTAATTAAGAAGAGGTGAAAGAGACAGGAAATGAGACTTCATCAGGACATGCTGTCCCTAAAGTCTGAATCAACACAACAGCAGTATATCAACAGTGTGAGTGACAAAAGGACACCTTGTATACACACACACACACACATGCACATTGTGTGTGTGTGTTTATACTGTAAAAAATATGCTAGAAAATATTTATGCATACTAGACCCCCCCCCCGTGGGGGTTTAATGGGAGACCCTACAGGTTAAGTGACCTTTGACCCATAAAGACAGTCAAGAGCTAGATCTGTGGAAATTTCTGGATAAGATAAGGAAACATGAACATAAAGAAGCAGCAGACCTGTTTGAGATGGTTCTTGGGAATACGTCAGGTCAGATTTCAGCCCTCATCCTTATTGATTTTCATCCACTTAAACACACTGATTCATTGATCATCCAAGTTCCATAATTGATGTTAGCAGAAGTTAAATGAAAACACAATTCAACACATGAATAGATAAAAATGACCCACCTGAAAATAAAAATACTACAAGAAGAAATCCTGCGACTTATTTTTTTTTTTTTTTCACACTGCCTATCATTTGTCACAGGTAAACAAAAGTGATGAGCTCAAAGACAGCTCACAATAATTTTTATACTTATGTTTCCAACATCAACTAATCTTTGTTCAAAATGAGCAGTGAGTGGCCAAACACTGTATCATTTTGAAATTTTAATGATAATATAATTGGTTTTTAATCATCTAATTTGGAAGCAGCAGAGATCCTAGACTCGGGCTGTGAGAAAATGTCCAATTTCAGGACAAGGCTCCATCTTAAAGTATCACCAACACAGTGACTCTTTAACTTTGAGTCACAATTCCTTGTATTCTGATTCTGATGAGATTCAATTTGTGATGTGTTTGACACACTTTTCTGTCGCATATATAAAAACAGGACGTTAAGATCAGCGGAGCAGAAAAGATCAAACTGGGTATGGGCAGGTGAATCCTGAATGATGGGTCAGGTCAGTTGTACATGGTAACGTGGAGCCACTGGAATGGTAGAGAACATTAGGTTACAGTTAATCTCCTTTATTAACAAACTTTGAATAGAAAGCATCTTCTATGAGACATTTAAAGCAGAGACAGACAGGAGAAGACAGAGTGATGAGGGGTTCATTCCTGTCTGAAACTGACAGTCACTGTTCCCATTCCCATCATGTCATATGTGTGAAACTTGTCTGCAAAAGACAACAAAACCAACACAAATGGAACCCACCTGAAATGACTCTTCCTCTATCTGTGGACAAGAGGCCAGAGCTTACAGCGTGTTGAAATTTCCAGTTTGTGACTGATTCTAAACACTCTATACTGGTTACAATGTGGCAGTCAATGCAGGTGCAGCAGACGAGTGGTAGGGAGGGTTGTGGGAGGTGGGAGGAAGGGAAGGGATTAAAAAAGTTTCACTACTGACTCTCTCTAGACTTATATAGGACATGTATATTTTGTTTATTTGTATTTTGTATTTTTTGTATATTTTACATATGTTGTATGTTAAAAACAATAAAAGCTGTTAAACATAAAGACTCACTGACTGTACTGTACAAGACAGTACAAGACTGTACTGTTCTGGTCCTGTGTTAACACGCATACTCATGAGGATATGGCAAGTAGCTGACAGGTGTGACAAGAGCATTGATGATGTCATCTGATTTTTAATGAGTCAGCGAACATTCAACCTGTTTTATCTTCCAGTCACATCCAGACACTGGTTACCTTCTAACCAGGTTACCTTCTTGATAAAATCAAACTGCTCCTTGGTTCACTGTTTATAAGGAGATGAGCTGATCTGCATGAGTTATTATAACATCTCCTCTTTATATTACTTGTTTTCACGTTCAGCATAGTTTTTATCTTCAAAGTAAAATTTTTTTTAATTTCCTGTTTAGTTTTCATATACAGTTACTTCTATTTTAGTTTCAGCTTAACTGGTGGCCACTGGGGTGGGACTAGTTTGAGGTTGATTTTGAACTGGTTTTAGGAGATCCAGCCTCTAACTACACTAATACAGAAACAGCGATCACAGTGCCAGCAGCACAACTTTTGAACATTACGTTACGTTACTCTGCTTCGTCCCCTATGGGACATAAGGCTTCAATGAGCGATCTCCATTGCATTCGATCCCTAGCAGCATGTTGCGCCTCTCCCCATGACAGGTTCATCTGTTCCAGTTCTTGTGTCACAGTTCTGCGCCAGGTTGTTTTAGGCCTCCCAGGTTTTCTTTTGCCTGGTGGGGTCCATCTTAAGGCCACCTTAGTGATGTGGTCCTGTTCCATCCTCAGTACATGTCCCAGCCATCTCAGACGTCTATGTGTTATTTCCTTAGTGATGCTCCGGCTCCCTGTTTTTTTGTACAGTTCATTGTTTGAAATTGTATTTGGCCAAAAGATCTGACATATTCGCCTGAGGCATCTATTGTGGAACGCTTCCATTTTCCTGGTGTCCGTTTTCACTACTCTCCAGCTCTCAGAACAATACAGTAAAACAGATTTGAGATTGCTGTTGTAAAGGAGCATCTTGGTTTTAAGGCTGTATTGCTTTGATCTCCAGATGGGATGGAGTTGGGAGAGGGCACCCTGGGCCTTTCCCAGCCTGGCCTTAATGTCTTTTGATGCCCCGCTGTCCTTACTGATAAGGCTGCCCAGATAAGTGAAATCTTCCACAAACTCAAGTGGTTCCTCATCAACCAGAATGGGTCCTGTGGGGATGGAGTTGACACACATCACTTGTGTTTTGGAGGTGTTGATAAGGAGTCCGACTTGTCTGGCAAAGTTGTAAAGCCTGTCAGTTTTTGCCTGCATGTTGTTATGGTTGGTTGATAGGAGAGCAAGGTCGTCAGCAAAATCGAGATCTTCCAGCTGGGAGAATAGGGTCCATTGGATGCCTCTGGGTCTGTCAGCTGTGGTGTTTGTGATGATCCAGTCTATGGTGGCGAGAAAGAGGATAGGAGAGATGATGCACCCCTGTCTCACTCCGGACTGCACAGGGAACCACTCAGAGAGGTTATTTCCCATGATGACACTACACTCAAACTGTTCACAGAATGTTTTTATGATGGAGATGATCTCTGATGGTATGCCATAGGAGTGTAGTATCTTCCAGAGGGTGTTTCGGTGGACACTATCGAAGGCCTTCCTAAAGTCCACAAAGTTGATGTAAATGGGTGTGTTCTATTCCAGGCACTGCTCAATTATGTTTCGCAGTGCAAAGATCTGGTCCATACATCCTCTTCCCTTCCTGAAGCCTGTTTGCTCCTGTCTAAGCCTGGTGTCAATGGCTGACTCCATTCTGTTGAGAAGGACTCTGCAGAACACCTTGCCTGGGATAGATAGAAATGTGATTCCTCGCCAGTTGTCACAGTTCTTGGTGTTGCCTTTCTTAGGAATTTTGACAACAAGACCTTTGGACCAGTCTTCAGGGATGGTGTCACTGTTCCAGATGTTTTGGAAGTGGTCCGTCAGCACTCGTGTTGATGTTGGAATATCGGCCTTCAGCATCTCAGCATGGATGGCATCAATGCCACATGCTTTGCCACTCTTCAGGGTTTGGATGGTAGCTTTAACCTCAGCAGAATCAGGGGGGTCGATGTTGATTTCCAGGATATCAACTGTTGTTGTAATGTTGGCTAGTTGTTCTGGCTCAGGAAGGTTGAGTACTTCCTGGAAGTGTTGAACCCATCTGGCTGCCTGCTCGCGCTATGTTGTACAGATGTTACCATTCTTGTCCATAACATGGGTAGTTTGGTTTGTACATTTGCCGCAGAGTCGCTTGGTAATCTTGTACACTGTACAGAGATTTCCATAAGCTGCAGCCTTCTCGGCTTCACTTGCCAAGTGTTCAACAAAGACCCTCTTGTCTCTCCTGGCACTCCTCTTTACCTCTTTACCTACATGTTGGCTTTTTCAAGGAGTCGTTGGGACTTGGTGTTCAGAGCCTTTACTTTCAACTGCTTCCTCTCTTCGATTTTCTGCCAAGCGTTAGCTGATATCCATTCTTTGGCCCCCTTTTGTTTGAAGCCCAGGACCTTTTGTGCTGTTTCGGAGTAGATGGTTTTGATGGTATTCCATTTGCTGTTAATGGTGGGTTCATCTTCTACTTCAGAGGAGGCCTCTAGTGTGCTGAAGCGGTTTCTGAGTTCCAACACAAAATCCTTGTTTTTCTTTGGATGCTGGAGTTTTGCAATGTCCAGTTTCTTCTGCCGGTGGCCTTGTGGGATTGACTTCTTCAACTTGAGTTTGATGGTGACTGCGATGAGGTGGTGGTCGCTAAAGGCATCTACTCCCCGGTAAGCTCTGACATCATGAAGAGACCTGCGCCATTTACCATTTATGATAATGTGGTTGATTTGGTTGGTGGTCCTACCATCAGGAGACTTCCATGTGAGCTTATGGATGTTCTTGTGAGGGAAGATGGTACCGCTGATGACCAAGCTGTTACTCATGCAAAAATCGGCAAGGCATTCACCATTGTTGTTTCTTTCGCTACATCCGTGCCTGCCCATTGCCCTCTCATAGTTGGAGTTGTCGGTTTCCACTTTGGCATTCAAGTCACCAGTTAAGAGAAGCATGTCATGTTGGGGGATCTTTGAAACCGCAGTTTGTAGTTGTTCGTACCAGTCTTCTTTGACCTCCTCCTCAGCCTCGTTGGTTGGTGCATAGCACTGTAAGATGGTGAGTTTACAGAACTTTGAGTTGAGGTGTACTCAGATCAGCCTCTCGCTTACTGGTTCCCATTCCAGCAAGGTTTTGGCTTTCTCCTTGGAGATTAGAATGGCTACACCATGTGTGTGGATGTTCTCATGGCCTGAGTGAAGGATGATGGACCCATCATGCAGGACTTGACGTCCGGAGCCGGTCCATCGACTTTCACTTATCCCCAGGATGTCCAGGTGGTACCTCTTCATCTCACTGAGGACTTGTGCTGTCTTGGTGGTCTCATACATGGTTCGGACATTCCATGCTCCAATGCGGATTATGGTTTTAGGCCCCAGTAGACCCTCTTTCACACTCCTGACTTCCTTCCAGCTTTCATCAAGGGTGGTCATGCTGCTACCCAAAGGGTTTGGGTAGCCTGGGTCTACTATGGGCCTGATGTCAATAGGATAGTTCATTGTAGTTTCTGTAACAATAAGCTTTTTTTACAGGGTGGCGTTATTAGCGCCACGCCCAACCCCCAACCTGGAGGGCCAGTGTGCTGCCTTTCGTCTCACTCCTCACCCAAGACCTGTCTGGTATGGTTAAACCTGCCAGGAGCACTAGGCCCCATCCAGCATAGCTCTCAGGGTCATAGAAGCACCCAAGCCTCTCCACCACAACAAGGTCACAGCACAGGGAGAAGAACTTTTGAACATGATGGGTAACAAACTGTGATGACATAATGACCTCACAAAGTTAATAGTGAGGAATAAGCTTGAGCTTCCTCGGTTACAGACATCCCTGTCTCCTATCCGCTCCTTCTCCTCATATCTTGTCCCATCTTCTCCAGGGCCTCCTGTCACCAGCTCTCTGGTTCTTTCTTAGTCCCTTCCTATTATTTTCCCTGCAGCAATTCCATCACATTGTGGATACAAACTGCATGTTAGCATGTGGTTGTAATTGGTTTTTATGAGCAGAACCGGCCAAATTTCTATGATTATCCGACTTAGACACAAAATATGTTCTTTTATTAATCTTACCCCTCCTGCCACCCACTTACGGATATTGCTGTCCAGTCTCATCAGCAGGTATAGGAAGCCAGGGTAACTGATAGTCAGGTCAGGCTCTGTGTATCTCAGTCCAACCAGCTGCATCACCAGATCATCCACCACAATTCCTGCATGAGACCAAAGGTCAGAGAAAATCCCAGCTCAGTCACGGTCTGTCAGCTGTTCTTAAGGAGGTGTGATGTAAATTTAAGCTGTCACCTCAGTAAAAAGACTTCACGATGTTTGTATGAGTGAAGTGCATATCAATGATTTCCAACAACAGAGAGGCCAGAACACTGCTCACTGATAGAGCTGCTACCCCAAATTGACTGATGTTACAATGTCTCAACTGAATCTAAAGTGTAGATAAAATCAGGAGTCATGAAAATGACTGGTCTGAATCAAAAAGTCTCACGACCTCAGTGCAGAGGGAGGAGAAGGTTGGCTGGCTCCCCCTGCTGTTCAGATGAGGAGCCTGCACACTGGAGTCCTGTGCTTCTGAGGAACCAGGTGTTTCAGTGTCCTCAGCCCTACCTGCTGCCTTCAGCTACTTCCCGAAACTACATGTGTTGAGTTTTGTTCTTGTCAAACACCAGGAAAATGTCCTGAGGAGAGATCACACACTGAGCTTACAGGACGACGGAACGGAACAGAAACTAAACAGCTGTGCTGTCGTTGTTGGTGGTGCTGTTGTTGTGCAGTGTTAACTAAGAACTGCACAATGTCTCAGTACACATACAAACACAGAAAGCACAGAAACACGCAGATAAAATGCTCTGTCATCATTTTCCTGATTCACCCAAACCAACATCTATTCTACCTTATTTTGACTGTTGTCATAACAACTGCTTTATTTATGATGGGATGATGTTAGGGCTGCACAAATAATCGAATTTTAATCACGATCACGATTTTGGCTTCCCACGATCAAATTCGCGTGATCGAGCGATATTTAAAATTCGTCATTCTGTTCATAGAATGTTCTGTATCATAGGTTTTTTCCCCAAAGCCAATCTAGCACTCCTCAGAGTGATAGAGAAAACGCTCTCTTTAAGCCTCTTGCTCTCCGTAAAGCACTGTCTGATCACGTGCCTCCATGAGCCAATTACAGTTGTTCCCTGCACCACTGCGCAGTTTAATTTCTAGATGCATTACTATTCGACAGTCACGGAGGAGGGAGTATCAGCGAATATGGGGAAAGCTCCACAGTAGATAGCAGTCGCCGGTCGGAAGGCAATAAAAACTATCTTAACAACAACAAAAGAAAAAAAGTCTAACGTAGTAGAGGGTGAGGCCGAGTGGCTTGTCCCGAGAATCGGATCGTCATCCATTGTGTGGAAGCATTTTGGGTTCAAGGCAAGTGACAGAAAACAGGTCATATGCAGTTTTCTTAATTTTATTTATTCTTTGAGGAGAAGCACTGCATTTTGGTGAATAAAAAGACCTATTTTATTTTGATGCACATATTGGTACATTAGCAGGAGTGTAGCACCATATGGATGTGAAAGCTTACTGTATGTGACAATAAAATTTGTTTAAAATTTAACAAATAATCGTGATAATTAATCAAGATCTCAATATTGATGAAAATAATCGTGATCATCATTTTGGCCATAATCATGCACCCCTAAATGATGTAGTGATGAACTTACTGTCCACTTCCTTATCTTCTCCCACAGACACTGGAAATCAGGCCAGTTCAGCTGTGCAACACCTTGAGTCTGGAGAAAATGGAGGTCAAGGAAGTTACACAGACCAGGAGATCTCGAACCTCAAGACCTGTATTCAGAACTTACTGTCATGTCAGACACAAAATATCTCAACCTTCTGGTCAATTCAGACCTCCTCTGCTTTTTATACTGCCTAGATACCACATGCTGACGGATACATCCATGAGGATCACCAGACTCTTACAGTGCCAGCCAGGTTCTTCTCACTGCCGGCCAACACTGAACACAAAAGGGCACATCAGCAGAGGACCCACAACCCATGACATCATGACATTATGATGTAAAGCAAGAACTGTGAACTTGCGATGGTTAAACCCTATTAATTAATTAACTTAGCTATACATTGTACACTGTTGATTCAAAAGTCAGTTGAGGTGGGTGCGATTTCTCTGAACACCCATCTCTGAGTTCAGATGAATCTCTACCGAATGTAATATTAATGTCAAAGGAGGAAGCCAAAGTAGAAACAGATATAATTTTGTTTTGTGTTATAATTAATCTCTGAATCATTTCAACTCTTCTGATCAAATAAACAAAGAAGACTGAACACACCTATGAGTCCAGCGCCAGATCACTGACCTCCTGACTATATGGCCTCTCTCAGAAGTCTGAGGAGATGAACTGGTTTGCAAAGCCCCCTCTGATGACACAAAAAAGCAAAAGTGACATTGAGACCAGTGCTCTCTGTGGTTCAAAACCAGTAACTGCAACTAATAATCTGTGTGTGTGTGTGTGTGTGTGTGTGTGTGACTGTGCAGGACACCGAATTTAATTCTTCTGATTGTCTAATCTGCAGTTGTGGATTCAGGTGTGCCACAGCAGCAGGGTAGACTGACAGCTCACCTTGTTGCAGTGTTTGTGGAACAGAAGTCTGGTGGATTCAAGGGAAGGCAGAGCAGCCTGGTGAGGAAATGAAGGCTGTCTAAATTCAAAATTAAGCTTCATCCACTTCAAGGGGTTTTCACACCATAGTGTAAGCATGTTGGAGATATCTGCTGGTCTTCCTGGGACAACTCAGTTTGTTCACTTCACATAAAATCAACTACATTTTTCCAGCCATTATCCAAACTCGTGCTGGAAATTATCCTGGCATGCACTTTCTACCCAGTGCGCCCATCTATGAACACATCACCACATTCACAATTATAGACAGTTCCATTCACAACTAGAGCATGTTCACTCTGAACTGTGTCAACCGAAGTTCACCCGCTTGTGAATTTACAGAGTTGAGATGGCTTTGTGGGTGGAGTGTGAGCCTTTTAATCTGGTGGCCTAGGGTTAAGACCCTGTTTAAAGATGGCTGTCACACTCTGACCCTACTGTTCAGGCTCAACTAAATGTACAAGGTTTTTGTGTTCAAGCTTTAAGGACTTATTGAGGTGTTGGTCTCAATCTGTGGTCACTCCATTAAGTCCTTAAAGTTTGTGTGTGTATTTAATTGAGGGATGTGACTAAACTGAATGTCCAAGTGTTTAACATCTCTCACCTGAACAGACCCTAATATTTAATGTCTGAAGCCTTTGATTGTTTGATATGTGGATGTATGTGTATTATACCTGACTTAATTTGTCTCCTACATCTGGTAGTAAAGAAAGATTATGCATCCATGGCTTGTGAGCTGAAATGAAATAAAAAGCATAAAACATAGACTCATTATAATCACACAGTTTTATAATCCAAATCTTCCATTGTGGTAAGAGTATGCTCTTTTTAAAGCATTGGATGTTGTTTTTGTTTCCTTCACCTTTTCCCTGTTTGGGTTCATTTGGCCACAATTTATGTGCCTTGCATGACTGATTTGGCCACAGATTTTTACGCTGGATGCCCTTCCTGCTACAACCCTCCCCATTTCTCCAGGCTTGGGACCAGTACAAGCCTAACACTGGTTTGTGTTGTGGCTGGGGTTTGAAACCCAGGCCTCTGCATGCAAAGCATGCACTCTACTACTGAGCTACATCTCCGGACTGCTTTTGGAGCAATTAATCTTAACTGATAAATGTCCGAAGGAAGGACTGGATAGAGGAAGCTGATGGAACACAGAGTTGATATGCAACAATTAGTATAATTATAACATTATTTATTATTTGAAATATTAATTTAGGTGATTTTACAAGTCCAGTTTACTGTATGACTCACATGGCTGTGTTTCCCTGTTCTGTCAGCACCCGTAGGAGAAACGCTCCCTGCTGGTTGTGCTCAGCGGTTAAAGGAATGATGATGTACCCACCCGGTGCCAGGGAACCACGAAGAACAACCTCCACACGTGGGGAGTAATTAGGACTGCAGAGGACAGGACTGGCTGCACTCATCTCCTCTGGTGACAGAGAAGTATTGGTAGGAAGAGCCTGGGGATACGTCACAGAATCATTACAGATGTATTTACTATGGAGTCAGAACAGTCTCATAATGAATGAACTCTCGCAGGGTTTTTCACGAATGCACATGCTTTGTTTCGTAGTCGTATTTTGGACTTCACAAATGTAATTTTGAGGCACACTTGTAACATAAATTCATGGAGCATACGAATTGCTGAATGTGCATTTACGAAATCTGTACGCAGAATTTTGAGACTGACCTGACGTCTCAGGTCAACCAACGTCACCATTGGCTGATAAAACTGTCAATCAAATGTATGTTTCTGATTGACAGATTCATCAGCTAATCAGGTGTGTTTGCTTTCAGCCAATCATGTGGCCCCTTACATTTCTCCACCGTTGGCCACCATCGTCGTTATGGCAACATTAAACACGTTTCGCAACGGCGGCATGTAACATACACTCACATAGTTTATGTTCATTCAAACATTTAACTTTGCTAAGCAGGACACTTCAACTAATTCAATGACATTGCATGAGGGGATAGATAAATGTTACTGACAGGTTGAAGTTGATTAAGTCTCTCCATGCGAATGGCTGAAAGCAAAGGTTTCAGTTTTTTTCTCTGCGTTTTGTGTTGCTCCAATGCAAACAAAAGAAATAAACATCTGAATACCAAAACATTTTTCTGGGAGAAGGGGTGTATTATCTGACAGAATAGAAGGGTTGCCGATGTTTTTGGCCGTGACTGTACATACAATGGCCTTATTTTTGTGCCGCATTCCTGAGCATACAGTGGGACGTTTTTAGCACAGACACACAATATTTTTTGAGGACAAAATATTTTTGTGCAAAAAATAACTCAACCTGAGCAAACAAAATCTATTCCGTGCTCAATGAATTTATTTCCCTGTTTGCTTTAAATCATATAGTCACACAAAGCCAATGTCTCGCAATTTCTTTCAGTTAGTTGTTCCCTCACAGGTCTGTCTCTTTGGTCTGTAATCTGGCAAATACCTGCCAGCTTTCTCGAAGAGTCTCCTCTGTGCTCTCAACATCTCTGCTCTGTGTGCACTCAACTCTGCTGCATGATCACTCAACCTGGCACATAGTTATAATGTGCAACAAAACCAGCCAATCACACACTTGGATAAAGTATTCTTGATGGGCTGTTCCATCACCTATCAAATCAGTAGTGAAATTATCAACTCCATTCCAGAAGTACTGTAAAATGGTCAGTTAACAAAACCAAGTAGTTCTTCGATTTTAATTGGATAACAACACAGTTTCGGTCAGTATTTTAAAATTGAATTATGTCAATGATATACCTATTTTTCTTGATGTATTGTGCTGCTTTTGCAATGTTAAGGTTATATCTCTGCATTCTTTTGTTTCTCTCATCCTCTCATTTTCCTCTGCAAGCACAGTGTAGGACATGTCAAGTTCAACAGCACCATGTTGCTCTGAAGCTAAATGCAAGTAGCCTACTTTGTTTCACTACCTTTGTATTTTTTTTTTCAGTCAGTCTTGAAATTCCAATTGCCAATGTGTACATCATTATTATTAGCTTACTTACTAAAACATTTTAAATTCAGTAGGTTACAACAGCATAAGTTTGCAAACTTGATACACACAAACACACTCTTCATAAAATGCCTGAGAGTTTGTTGAAATGTGAAATGAAATTGATTATGAATTGAAATAAATGTAAAGGATTCTAAGTGTCTGGGTTCCCCATTTTCTTTATGACTGCTTGTGAGACTAAAATATCCACTGAAAACATGTTATCAAGTCACATCCGGAAGCACTCATAGTACTGATGAGATGAGCGATATACCTTGCACCTTGTTAGTGAACACACACTAGCTCCCTGTTCCAAGATGGCAGCTCCCTGTTCTCATGCTCTGTGTCTGTGAGGGTTAGTGTCTTTTACTCATAGTTCTTATGGTTCTTTATGGTTATTTCTTGTTGAACCTGCTCTACATCGCTCTCACTGCTTTACTGGCTGAATTAATTTCGGCAATTCGCATGGATTATCACACTACTCTGTTTTGATTGTCTTGCTGGCGTCTCCAACCTGCAGTCCTGTTCACCTGCTCCTCCCCGCCTGCCTACCTGCCTGTCACTCCCGGTCAGGTACTTCTCTCCCCCGCTCTGCTCTCCTGCTACTTGCCCCCACCATACACATACACCACACTACACACTAAACACCAGTGACTTTGAGCCCACCGATCCCCCTCGTATACGTTTTATTATCGGATCCGATCACGGGCTATGGGGCCGACACGGCTTCTCGTTGCCTTGCTACTTGCGTCGGCATACTGGGGTTACGTTGGCCACTCCCGGGTGAGCAAGCCGGGGAGACTGTTCTCCTCCCCGGTTCTACCCAGCGCCCAAACGCTTACTTTGCGCACCAACTCGCCACAAGAGCCGAGTCTAACTGCTGCTTTGTTGCCTGCTCAACTGTCTATCTGTTTAATGTGTTACTATGCGCTTAAATCATGTCTTGTTGTTCCCACGGATGCTCTTTTCTTTTCAATTCATTGCACAGATGCAAATTTAAAGTGCAACTCATCCAAAATGTTTAAATCACGGTGCATTATAGTGTTGCTGTTGATGATATCTGGCGATGTTCAGTCTAATCCTGGTCCTGATTTAGCTTGTATTCAAACTCCTGCTGATTTTAGTGCAAGATCTGGTTTGGGTATTATTCATTTAAATGCCCGAAGTCTTCTACCTAAAATAGACTTTTTTAGAGTGTGGGCGCACACAACCAATGCTGATATCATTGTAATTTCTGAGAGTTGGTTAAACAAATCTATTAATGATAATGTCATTTCTATTGATGGTTACAATATAAATCCGGTCGAGGCAGATGGCCGCCCCCCCCCCCGAGCCTGGTTCTGCCCGAGGTTTCTGCCTCTTAAAGGAAGTTTTTCCTTGCCACTGTCGCCAAGTGCTTGCTCATCGGGGGATCTGTTGTGTCTCTTTAAATAATTTTATAAAGAGTTTGGTCTAGACCTGCTCTATATGTAAAGTGCCTTGATGTAACTTTGTTATGATTTGGCGCTATACAAATAAATCTGATTTGATTTGATTTGATTTGATATAAATCGTGCTGATCGTTTTAAAATTGGTGGAGGTGTAGTTGTGTATTCTAAATGTAAATTCCACACTAAAGTATTGGTAAAGAAGTCAATACCTAATCAGTTTGAAATTCTTGCTTTGCAGATTGAGTTGTCCAAGGGTTGTTATATTACTCTTGTTGGTTGCTACAGACCCCCTTCTGCAGCCAAGGAAACCCTGTCCTCCTTATCTAATATTCTTTCTAAACTATCTGACAGTGAGATAGCCCTTTGTGGTGATCTGAACTGGGACTGGCAGTCACCAGCCTCAGATGAATTTAAAACCTACTGTAATTCAATGAATTTGACACAGTTAAGTGATTCTCCCACTCGTCCAAATCTAAAATGTCCAGAAAAATCTACTTTAATTGATTTGCTCATTACTAATAATCCTCATAAATATACCTCTGTAAGTGTATTTCCATACGACGTGAGTGATCACTGTGTTATTGCAGGTGTCAGGGATACTAAAATTCCAAAGGTTAAGCCTCGTTACATCACAAAACGTGACACAAAACACTTCAGTGAACAGGGCTACAGACATGATCTGAATTTCGCTGATTGGAGCAGGGTCTCCACAATACCTGACGTTGAACTAGCCTGGTCTTATTTTGCTGACTTGCTTATATAAATCATTGATAAACATGCCCCCTACAAAAGGTATAGAGTAAGGGGCAGGGAAAACCCCTGGTTCTCTGAAGAATTGGCTAATTTAATTCCCGAAAGAAATTATTATTGGGCCAAAGCAAGAAAGTCACATACTGATGCTCTCTGGACCACTTTTAGATGCCTAAGGAATAAATGTACTGCCTTAGTTAAGAAGGCTAAATCCAGCTATTATCTTGCCCTTACAGCGGAAAATGTAAATAACCCTCGGAAATTCTGGCAGACAATTAAATCATTATCTCCAAATAACTCCTCTAGTCTCCCAACTTGCATTGTGTCAGAGTCGGCCACTATCCATGACAGAGCTGAGATGCTCAATTGTTTTAACAAGCATTTTGTTTCTTCTGGTTTTCTCTTTGATAAAGTAAATATTTCGTCTTCTGCCCTGGCTCCACTTACTGTTGCTGAGCCCCCTTTAAATAGTGAATTTAATTTTAGACCATTCACCGCTGCTGAAGTGCATAAAGCTCTTACAAAATTAGATCCTAAAAAGCCAGCAGGGCCAGATAATATAGGTGTCTATTTCTTAAAACTCGCTGCAAACTCTATTGCAGAACCACTGACTTACATTTTTAACTTAACTCTAACTAGTAAGAAAATACTCAAAATCTGGAAAATGGCTCATGTTTTTCCCCTCTTGAAAGGTGGTGAACCGTTGAGCCTCAATAATTACAGGCCTATTTCAAATATGTCCCCTTTAGCTAAGATTTTGGAAAGTCTGGGAAGTGATCAGTTAAAGGATTTCTTGTGTTTTAATGATATTTTATCCTGTTATCAATCTGGTTTTAGAAAATCGCACAGCACAGTCACTGCAGCTTCCAAAGTATTAAATGATATTGTTTTGGCCCTGGATAGCAAACAACACCGTGCTTCTCTTTTTATTGATTTTTCCAAGGCATTTGATACGGTGGACCATGATGTATTAATGCACAGACTGGCTAATATATGACTGTCTAATTCTGCTATTGGTTGGTTTTCAACTATCTTTCAGATAGGACTCAGTGTGTTAAAGTTGATGGTTGCTCCTCTGATACTATGGTTGTCCACAAGGGGGTGCCACAAGGCTCTATATTAGGCCCCTTGTTGTTTACAATTTACATTAATGATTTGGGGAAAAATGTTCAAAATGCAAATTTCCATTTTTACGCGGACAATACTGTCGTATATTGCTTTGGAGACACTGTGCTGACTGCTGTAAATCACTTACAAGCTGCTTTTAAAGAAATTGAAGCCCAACTTCTGCTTTTGAGACTGGTGCTTAACGCAGATAAAACTAAAATGATGATATTTACCAAATCCAGAGACAAAACTAACTTTCCTGCTGTATATACATCTCAAGGTTACTGTTATCGAGAATGTTTCCACTTTTAAATACTCAGGTATCATCCTTGATGACAATTTGTCTTTTAAACCACATATTGAGAACTTGGCAAAGAAACTAAGGGTGATATTGGGCTTCTATTTCAGAAATAAATCCTGTTTTTCATTTGTATCTAAAAAGAGCTTTGTTGTTGCTACTTTTATACCGTTATTAGATTGTGGTGATGTACTGTACATGAATGCCTGTTTTACCCCATTGCATATGTTGGATGCCACTTATCATAGTGCCTTAAGATTCATTACCAGTTGTAAATCAATCACCCATCATTGTACACTGTATGCTAAAGTAGGCTGGCTGTCCTTGTCAGCATGTAGACTTCTCCACTGGTACACCTTCATCTATAAAGCAATTATTGGACTACTTCCCTCATACCTCTGCACCTACCTCACTTTCACATCAAATCCATCATACAGTTTGCGCTCGCTGGACTTTTTAACTGCCTCTGTCCCCAGAACAAGGACTGAGTGTGGGAAGAGGGCTTTCATGTTCTCTGCTCCCTCTGCTTGGAACAATCTGCAAAAATCACTAAAACTACAGGAACTCATCACCATCACTGATTTTAAAACACAACTCACAGGCCTTTTAATGTCAACTTTTGGAACGTGTAAATGTTTTACTGTATAGTATTTTATCATCAGTATATTAATGTTCTTTTAGTGTATTGTGGTGCACTGTTTCTGTTCTTGATATAATATGATTTTTCCCTCCTCAGGATGGATCCCCACTTACCACCTTCACTGCCCCCTTCCAGCCCTCTTCTCATAGGACTTTGAGCCTTTTCACTGCTCTGTGTTTTATCATGTTTTGTTTTTCTAATGCTGCCATTTGGCCAGGCCTTGCTCGTAAAAGAGATCATCTGATCTCAAGCAACCTGCCTGGTTAAATAAAATAAAATTAATAAAGTAGTATCTGAGACTTAAATCATGTTTCCCTCTCCTCCCACTTGACTGGATTTACAGTTTGTTAATGGTCCTACCAGAGAAAATAAAACACTTGATCTACTTTATCCAATGTCAAAGAAGCCTAAAGAGCTACCTCTACTAGAGAGGTCAGTTCACAACCTGGTTCTTCTGCAGACTGGTTATAAACCCTGTGTAATGAGGCAGCCTGCAACTACCCCCAGAGTCAGGAAATGGAAACCTGGGACGAGTGTGGCTCAAAGGGACTGAATGCACAGATTGGAATGTGCTGCTGGAAACTGATGGGAACACTGTGGACATTGACACTCAGGTTGATGTGCTGAGTACATCAACTTCTACAGAGGCATTGTCATTCGACTAAGGACTATATACTCTTTCTCAAGTAATAAACCCTAAATTATGTCCATCATCAAGACAATCCTCTACCAGAAAAAGGAGGCTTTTAGAACAGCTCAACAGATGCAACATGATTTGAACAGGAGATTAATAAAGGCAAAGGTGGAATACAGAAGGAAAATAGAGAGGATTTTACACCACAGCAAAATCCCTGAGGTGTGGAGAGGAATCACCGCCATTACTGGCTCCAACAAATAGAAAAGACAGCCATGAATGGGTCATATAGACATAGCCAACGAACTCAAACAGTTCTTCAACAGATTTGATACTGCAGCCACACCAACTCAATGTCTCTCTGCTTCCACTGCTGCTACATCTTCTACTCCATCTGTGTGCATCTCCGCTGCTGGAGCTACATCCCCTCTGCCCTCTGTGCATCCTCCACCGTCCATCACTGTAACAGGGGTGAGGTTCTTTGGTTTCTTAAGTATATTCACTTCCTCAGAGACAGGCTCAAAGGGATAGAAGATGACCCCTAACTTGTTTACTGGATCACAGATTACCTGACAGAAAGGCCACAGTTTGTCTGGTTGGAAAACTAAATTTCTGGGATAGTAATGAGCAGCGTAAGGGCTTCATAAGGGGTAGTTCTGGCTCCATTCATGTTCACACTTTATACAGCAGACTGTAAAGTAAAACTCTGAGTCATGCCAAATCTAGAAATACTCGGAGAATACTGTTATTGTGGAGTGTGTCGGGGATGGCCAGGAATCTGAATATAGGCACCTGATAAATCCTTCAGTGACTGGAGTCAAAAAATTGCCTCCTACTGAACACTTCAAAGACAAATAAAATAATAGTGGTTTTCTAAAAGCCAGGCTCCCTTTTCAGCCAGTGAATATTCATGGAGTTGACAGGGAGGTGGTGCCAACCTACCAATATCTGGGAGTAGAGATGTTAAGAGCACAGAGGAGACTCTTTGAGAAAACTGGCAAGTATCTGCCAGATTAAAGAGCAAAGATCTGTGAAGGACCAACTGTCTGAAACAAAGTGAGAGAAATTTGCTTTGTCTGACTATATGGATAAAAGCAAACAGGGAAATAAATTCATTGAGCGCAGAATAGATTTTTGTTTGCTCAGGTTGAGTTATTTTTTGCTCAAGAATATTTTATCTTTAAAATATATTTGTGTGCTTGCAAAAATAAATTTTCTTTGCGAAAAGAATCCCACGACACACTCAGGAAGAAGGCACAAAAATGACGCCGAAACAAGTACAAACAAACAAGTATGGTGTGACTAAGACAGATGTATACCTGGTAAACATGCAGGGCTATAGCCAGGTTGATGCCTCTACGTCTCTGGTGCTTCTGCATCAGAGCCAGAACGCAAGAGCAGGCTTTCTGGGAGTTGGACCTTACTCTGTCCACCTCTGACAGCACCAAGAAGAACTGGGGGTTCTGCCAGAACCAACCTGGACACACACATACACTAACATGCTTTTATTCAGAGCAGGAGAAACTGAGTTTGAATTATTTCCATCTTTTTAATTGCTCAGGTATAAAAATACATTACAGACTTGAGTCACATGGTGATCTGAAACACATCCTTTGAAGTTAAACTTTTTGGTTTGGATCCAAATTCTATTAAATTTGAAACTGTATCTAAGGGAAAAAAATATATTTTATCATAATTTGCCTACCACCCTGAGGTGGGCCCCCCCACTGAGATATTTGGCACCCAATTCCCATGATGCATTATGTAGGACCATGGCTGCCCACTGGAGCATGGCTCTGTGAGATTTTCAGTCAGGTGACACACCTCCATCACCTCAAACTGTTGACGGAAGTCTGACATTGGCATCCTGGTTGAAAGGAGGAAGACAAGAGACATTTCCCATCAATCATCGCTGTCCGCCATGATGTTTCAATGCCTCCTTATTTCCATCTTACTATGAACAAATGATAAAATTAGACATATCCATTTTCAGACTCAAAATTGATTCATGAATGACTAAAAATCAACTGATATTTTCAGTCTTGATGCTCCACATGCTCATATCATGAATTTTTTTCATGAGATATTCCTCCTTCCCCTTTTCTGATTGTAAATCACACATTGATTAAAACCTAAAAGCCTTAAATATTTCACTCACCAGAACTCCCCATCCTCCCGACTCACTCTGTGCAGTCTCCCCTGCTCCAGAGTGCTCACAGTACTCCACTCTGGACTGAGAAACACATAGACAATGACTGACTGACTGATTATATTTCCACCATTGCTCAGCATAGTGTCATGAGACTGAGATGTAAATAGTGGTGTGTTGCCAACACAGCCACTTATCTCTAGATTTAGAGACATGTTGAATGAACAACTCTTATTGATAAAAAACCCCCACCCCCTGCACTGGGAAGCTTCCTCAGTGACAGGCTACTCTACCAGCAGCGTGTGAACGAGCATTATTGCAGGTCCTTCTTACCTACAGTGGTCTGCTTCCACAACTAACAGTGCCAGTAGACCAAACAGTAACAGTAAACACTTGATAACTGCATTATAATGCAATTCATAACAGTGACTCTATGTTATCAGTATGTTATCATTCAACTGTGCAATATTACAATTAAATATTACAATTTTGCATGTGTCATTTCAATGAGGGACTAAAAAAGGAATTTGTTATCTTCAATGGGTCCATGACTGGACCTTTTTAGATGTTGAGTCAAGGCTGATGGTGAAGCTTCCTGACAGGGGAATAATTAACAAAACAGTGAGCAGAGAAAAAAGGAGAGCAGGAGGAAGCAAGAGAAGTAAACAGGAAATGACACAATACACTGACTGGCACGGCAACAAGAATGTCTGTCCACTGAACACTGGAGGGCTTTTAATTTGAAACAATAACAGGAAGTGCTGTGTTTGTAATAAGAGAGAAGTCCCACATGATGATCTGGCTCTGATTAAAGTCTGCAATCTTCACACAAAAACAGACTTGCATTTGAAATCAGAGCGTGTTTGTAACAGTGACTGGTGTTATAAAACCAGGATTTGACCATGGGCTGTCCAGCCATCTACTCAACTTACTTTTGTGGCATTATAAGATTTTCATTCAACATTTCACAAAGTTATAAAACCATTGAAAATCTGGCCATTCTGGCTCATGTAGGTGAGCACCAACCCCTTCAAGTCACTCCAAGGCCCTTCCCACTCAGTGTTGCCCCAGGGGTTTACGATTCGCACCAAATCCATGGAGCCATGTACTGTTTTGCCCTGTTGGAGGAGAGGAACCCACAGCAAGGAGGAGAGCAGAGGGAAGGGAAGACCAGACCATGACAGATCTGCCTTTTACTATTGCAGTAATATTCTCAATTTAAGCTTTAAGTGTCCCTTTCCCCTGCTCTACATGAGTAGCTGCTTCTGCAGCTGCACTTACATCAGAGTTTGTTGCTTCCACATTGGTTTTGTAATCTTAACACTGGTATTTTTGTACTTAATGTGAAGATTCTGATTCATGTTTACATCTTTTCTACTTTTATATTCTCAGCTAAAGTCTATGAAAATTGAACAAATCCAACATGATACAAAATCAAAAGAGACTCGTTAACAATGTTTAGGCGCAGTTACCTTTTCCACTGCAGTCAGAGAGTAGGCATGTCTGAACATGATCCCGAGTTCATCCCTCTTCTCCAAAGGACCCTGGAGGCAAAAACATCTGCTCACAGTCAGGACAAAATGTCTTAACCTAAGTGGGGCATGTCCTGCTCCAGGATTTGCCAGTTTAAAAACTCCTTTGTATTCTCTAACCCTCTCAGTGTACCTGGCAGTTGGCGCAGTTAATTAGAGCTCCTTTGGACAGGAGGTAACTGAGGAAGGCTGGCAGGTTCGGCTGGGAGGCAATATTCAAAACTTCAGGGACCTCACCTGTCATATCAGCCATGGCCTCATGAGGAAAGCCCATGTCCAGAGCTCTATAGCCACCTTTCAACCTGGGACAACACAAACTGATCAGAGAGTGTTGAGGTGGTAAACAGACCAAACAATGTTTTATTGAGCATTTACTTAGAAAACAAAATAGGTAAATACATGCAGAGCAAAAATCATGAAATATATTGTGGTCAGACAAGTGCAAAGACATGAGCAGATCAAAGAATGAGTGTGACCTTTCTTTGTTAGGGATACTGCTTATTGATCTAAGGGTTGAACTGCAATGTCACCATTGGCTGGCTCTGATAATGAAACAACTGCTCCATAATCATTTGGCCCACTAAGAATATGTTTCAGGTTATATTGATTTAATATGTTTCAGTGCTGCAACTAAAGAAGCAAAATTTTAACAGTTAAGAAAACACTAAATATGGAGGTTTTGAAACAAAAAACCTGAAACTGTCAGTAGAGCAACACAAAGTCTGCCCTACAGACTGTACAGTGAAGAACAGACTTACCGTTCCTGTTCTTCCTATAGAAGAAAGAGAAAGAGAATCATTTTTCAAAATAAAACATCGCTCAGACTCAGATAATGAATAAAACGGAAATAATGTAAGTTATTTATTCTTTCTCTGCGGCCCGGTTCAGTTCTTTACTATGAAAATCACCCATAAGTTATAATATAGATATATAAAAATATAAAAAATAAATAAGTCTAATAATAGCAAATACAGAGTGTCAGATAATAAGGTGATTGGGCCATGACAAGTGAATAAGTGGAGATATTCAAAATAGTGCAGTATATACTGATGAGTGTCAGGTAAATGAAAGTTTAGCAATGACGCATCGTGTTGCACAATAGTTGACAATAACAGTGGTGATGATCACATGGGGATTATCATTAACCCATGTGACAACTTCGACATGCACCAGGAATTTAATAGAATATACAGATGTGATTATTGTCAAATATGTGTCTACATGTTGGCCAGTCGGATATCAGGAGCTTCTACAGCATTCATTAGATATTACAACAATTTTGCCAGCAGTCTTTCCATCCTTAGGAAGCTGCAGTCCGTAAAAGTGTGTAAAGCAGTTTAACATTCAGCTTTCATTATGTTCTTCAATTCTTCAAACTTGTTGATGATAATATCTTCATTAATGAAGTAAGCCGCTCTGCTGGAGACCTGTCCATGTTCCCTTTGGTTGGATGATGATAACTCCAACTCTTTTATCTACATGCGCTGACACATACAGGATAAACCTGGGTTGATTTACTGAGTTGATAACCAGCATCATGGGGTAAAAAAATTACGAATGAGGAAGTTAGGTTAAGTGAAGCCCTATCACTTGAACATTTCCTGGGTTTGTTAATTCTGTTTTGTGGTACAAAGCCCAGGACTCACTTTGCATAGGCCTTTTCCAGCAGAGAGCTCCAGAACTCCTGCTTGTCTGGGGAGCTGAGGTAGAACAGTTTGTTGTTGTAAGTCGGCAACAAGTCATCTATTGTAACCTCCTGCCACTGACTGTACTGCCAGAACTACAAACACACACAAGGGCAGATATTTCTGCATCAGTGACCTGATGTACGATTGTACAACTATTTTACGTCTTAGGCCAAGTTATTTACCTTGAATGTGAAGCTACCGTTGTATCCGTCCTCAAAGCTCTGCCTCATAGGCACAACTTTTTTGAGCAAAGACCGGTGAACAGCAAGAGATGCAATAGCAGACAGTAACCAGCAGTCACCTAAGGAAAATAGGTTCAGTTAATCAAGAAGATGGAGCTTTAAAGTCTGTTGATCAGACCCATGTGCGCACTTTCAGTTTGATTCACGACTAAATCTACTATCTACCAGTGTTCACTAGTAAACAATTCTACATTCATTCTTTGTTCTCGTTGGCTTCCTGACAGATGAACACAGGGTTTTCCTGCTCTATGGTGCCACAAGACTATTGTATTGTACTCTTCTGAGGAGCAGGTCCTACCTGCTAGTCCTGCTAGTCTCATTAGGACCATACACTGCAGGCTCAAAAGATCAGCCCACTGACTCTGCACACAACTAATGATGAAATATAGTAGAATTGCTCAAACTCCAAATGGGTGCAAAGGGTTAGGGTTAGGGTTAGTAATAGTAATAATAATAATATAATAACAGTAGTAATAATACAATAACAATAATAATACGAAGAAGAGGAAGATGAAGAAGAAGAAGGCAATTTACACTTATCCTGCAGATAAGTTTCCCAGGTGTTTTGCAGACTGTCAGGTGACACTCACTGAGTTTTCCCTGGCATATACCTAGACGTGTGGCCCCATCTACTATGAACTGAGGTGATGGACAGAGCTCCTACATACAGCAGGGAGTTTGATAGAAAAATGGGGGTGGGGGGGTGAAGAAAACAGTCAGATGAGGAAAGAAAACGCAAGATTTTACTTGTCTCAAAGCATCACACCAAAGGGAGTTGCAACCAGTGGTGGGCAAAGTACACAGCTCCAGTACTTGAGTCAAAGTACAGATCCTCTTGGTCAAATGTTACTCAAATAAAAATGCTATATTTTAATGCTATGGTTTGATCATCTGCCGACGTGTCCTTGTTACGTGCGGTAAGCGTGTTACGTCATTTCCGGTTACTAGTGGTTGTGCTCTGTGTTACCTCGTCTGCTATTTTTGCTATTCACCCGACTAATCGACAGCAAATTGCTATTAAACTATACTAGCATAGAACTCAATCTCCTTCCCCTTTCCTAAGCCTGCAGACGATACTGTAGCTCTGCTAATCGAACTAAACGATTAGCAATGTCCTCTAGCTCTCTCTCTCAACTGTCTTCCTCCTTCTCCCTCTCCTCTCCTGTCCTGTGTGCTACATGTCCAGTTACTCCTCTGCCTCCTTTTATGATAGTACTTGTTGTCATAGATGCAGGATGATGGTAGAAATGGAGACGAGAATAAGTGAGTTAGAGTCGCGGCTCCGCACCTTAGCTAGCCGCCCCCCTGTAGCCAGTGCGGGCCAACCTAGACCAGCCCCTACAGCAGCAGAGAGAGTTTCCTCCCCCAGCGGCTCCCGAGCAGCCGGGATCAAGTCAGGGCGGCTGGGTGACTGTCCGACACAAGAGGCATAGTCGTAGGCAGCAGCCCCCGGTTCACCACCAACAGGTTCTCCCCACTCAGCGACAAACCCGCTGAAAAGCCGACTCTAGTGATTGGTGACTGTATTCTGAGGAACGTGAAGTTAGCGACACCCGCGGCCATAGTTAAGTGTATCCCGGGGGGCAGAGCAGGCGACATCCAGTCATATCTGACACTGCTGGCTAAGGATAAGCGTAAATATGGTAAAATTGTTATTCACGTCGGCAGTAACGACACCCAACTTCGCCAGTCGGAGGTCACAAAGATTAATGTGGAATCGGTGTGTCTTCTTCTTCTCCTTTCGGCTTTTCCCTTCAGGGGTCGCCACAGCGAATCAGTTGCCTCCATCTAAGCCTGTCTTCTGCATCCTCTTCTCTCACGCCAACCACCTTCATGTCCTCTTTCACTACATCTATAAACCTCCTCTTTGGTCTTCCTCTAGGCCTCCTGCCTGGCAGTTCAAAACTCAGCATCCTTCTACCAATATATTCACTATCTCTCCTCTGGACATGTCCGAACCATCTCAGTCTGGCCTCTCTGACTTTATCTCCAAAACCCCTAACATGTGCTGTCCCTCTGATGTACTCATTCCTGACCCTATCCAACCTGGTCACTCCCAAAGAGAACCTCAGCATCTTCATCTCTGCTACCTCCAGCTCTGCCTCCTGTCTTTTCCTCAGTGACACTGTCTCTAGACCAAACAACATCGCTGGTCTCACCACAGTTTTGTACACCTTTCCTTTCATCTTAGCTGAAACTCTCCTATCACACATAACACCTGACACTTTTCTCCACCCGTTCCAGCCTGCCTGCACACGCTTCTTCACCTCTTTTCCACACTCTCCATTGCTCTGGACCGTTGACCCTAAGTACTTAAAATCTTGCACCTTCTTTATCTCTTCTCCCTGTAACCTCACTCTTCCACTTGGGTCCCTCTCATTCACACACATATACTCCGTCTTGCTGCGGCTAACCTTCATTCCTCTCCTTTCCAGGGCAAACCTCCACCACTCTAGCTTCTCCTCCACCTGTTCCCTGCTCTCACTACAGATCACAATGTCATCTGCAAACATCATAGTCCATGGAGATTCCTGTCTAACCTCGTCTGTCAGCCTGTCCATCACCATAGCAAACAAGAAGGGGCTCAGAGCTGATCCCTGATGCAGTCCCACCTCCACCTTGAACTCCTCTGTCACACCTACAGCACACCTCACCACTGTCTTACAGTCCTCATACATGTCCTGCACCGCTCTAACATACTTCTCTGCCACTCCAGACTTCCTCATACAATACCACACTTCCTCTCTGGGCACCCTGTCATAAGCTTTCTCCAGATCTACAAAGACACAATGCAACTCCCTCTGACCTTCTCTGTACTTCTCTATCAACATCCTCAAAGCAAATACTGCATCTGTAGTACTCTTTTTTGGCATGAAACCATACTGCTGCTCACAAATGCTCACTTCTGCCCTTAGTCTAGCTTCAACTACTCTTTCCCATAACTTCATTGTATGGCTCATCAGCTTTATTCCTCTGTAGTTGCTACAACTCTGTACATCTCCCTTGTTCTTAAAAATGGGCACCAGCACACTTCTCCTCCATTCCTCAGGCATCTTCTCACTATCTAAGATCCTGTTGAACAACCCAGTCAGAAACTCTACTGCTACCTCTCCTAGACACTTCCAGACCTCCACAGGTATATCATCAGGACCGAGTGCTTTTCCACTCTTCATCCTCTTCAGTGCCCTCCTCACTTCATCCTTACTAATCTTTGCTACTTCCTGGTCCACAACAGTCACCTCTTCTACTCTTCGTTCTCTCTCATTTTCCTCATTCATTAGTTCTTCAAAGTACTCTTTCCATCTTCCCATCACACTACTGGCATCTGTCAATACACTTTCATCTCTATCCTTAATCACCCTAACCGCCTGCACGTCCTTCCCATCTCTGTCTCTCTGCCTTGCCAACCTGTATAGATCAGTCTCTCCCTCCTTACTGTCCAACCTAGCATACAAGTCATCGTAAGCCCTTTGTTTGGCCTTTGCCACCTCTACTTTCACCTTACGTTGCATCTCCCTGTACTCCTGTCTACTCTCTTCAGTCCTCTCAGTGTCCCACTTCTTCTTAGCTAACCTCTTTCTCTGTATACACTCCTGCACCTCCTCATTCCACCACCAAGTCTCCTTATCCACTTTCCTTCCAGATGACACACCAAATACTCTCCTACCTGTCTCCCTGATCACATTAGCTGTAGTTGTCCAGTCAACTGGAAGCACCTCCTGGCCATCCAGAACCTGTCTCAACTCCTTCCTAAAAATCATACAACACTCTTCCTTTTTCAGCTTCCACCATTTAGTCCTCTGCTCTGTCTTTGCCCTCTTCATCTTCCTCACCACCAGAGTCATCCTACACACCACCATCCTATGCTGTCTGACTACACTCTCACCTACCACTACTTTGCAGTCACTGATCTCCTTCAGATTACACCGTCTACACAAGATGTAGTCTACCTGTGTACTCCTACCTCCACTCTTATAAGTCACCCTATGTTCCTGCCTCTTCTGGAAGAAAGTATTCACTACAGCCATTTCCATCCTTTTTGCAAAGTCAACCACCATCTGTCCTTCTGTGTTCCTCTCCTGGATACCAAACCTGCCCATCACCTCCTCATCATCTCTGTTTCCTGCACCAACGTGTCCATTGAAGTCTGCACCAATGACAACTCTCTCACTTCTAGGGATGCTCTGCATCACTTCATCAAGGTCCAACCAGAATTTCTCCTTCTCCTCCAGCTCACATCCTACCTGTGGAGCATACCCACTAACAACATTGAACATTACACCTTCGATTTCTAGCTTCAGACTCATTACTCTATCTGATACTCTTTTAACCTCCAGAACATTCCTAACAAACTCCTCCTTCAAGATAACTCCTACTCCATTTCTCTTCCTATCTAGACCATGATAGAACAACTTGAACCCTGCTCCTAAACTTCTAGCCTTGCTACCTTTCCACCTGGTCTCCTGGACACACAGTATGTCTACCTTCCTCCTCTGCATCATGTCAACCAACTCTCTACCTTTCCCTGTCATAGTTCCAACATTCAAAGTCCCTACTCTCAGTCCTAAACTCTTGCCGTTCCTTTTCTCTCTCTTCCTACGAAAACACCTTCCTCCTCTCCTTCTTCGACTTCTTCGACGAACAGTAGTCCAATTTCCACCGGTACCCTGTACGTGAACAGCACCGATGGCGGTCGTTGTTAACCCGGGCCTCGACCGATCCGGTATGGAAGTCATTGATTCGATTCGCATGTTTGATTTGGCAAAAGTTTTACGTCGGATGCCCTTCCTGACACAACCCTCTGTATTTATCCGGGCTTGGGACCGGCACAATAAGGCACTGGCTTGTACCCCCTTGCGGCTACATTAATGTGGAATCGGTGTGTACCTTCGCTAAAACGATGTCTAGGAATATGGCCGAGTTTATTAGAAAGTTAAAACCCTGACAACCCCGAGTCGAGACCAGGAGGCAGAGCCGCAGTTTAACACGCTCCTCTGCGCCTCAGTCAGAGCGGTTCCTGGCCGAGAATAGAATAGAGTCTCTGTCTATGTCTAGGTGTATAGAAACTGTGTCTGTCCCCCGACCACCTAAATTTAGAAAAGTAACTAAACCTAGATTAAACAGAAGAGGAGCTAAAAACAAAAACTTAATAGAAATCAAAACAGCCACAAATTTGGTCTCAAATAATACTGCAGTTAAATGTGGACTGTTGAATATTCGATCACTATCATCAAAATCTCTATTAGTCAGTGATCTCACAACTGATCATCGTATTGATTTATTTTGTATAACTGAAACCTGGCTGCAGCAGGATGAGTATGTTAGTATTAATGAAGCTACACCCCCACTCATGTTAATTTTCATGTCCCTCGTACCATAGGTCGAAGAGGGGGAGTGGCTGCTATATTTTAGTCAAGCTTATTAATCAACCCTAGACCAAAATCTGGCTGTAGGTCTTTTGAAAGCCTCACTCTTAGTTTTTCCCACTCTAAGTGGAAAGTTGAAAAACCAGTTCTGCTAGTTACAGTATACCGTCCACTTGGTCCGTACTCAGAATTCCTATCAGAGTTTTCTGAGTTTATATCAGAGTTAGTACTTTGTACAGATAAAATCATTATACTGGGAGATTTCAATATTCATGTAGATGTAGAAAGTGACAGCCTTAGTTTTGGGTTTCTTTCATTACTAGACTCAATTGGCTTTTCCTAGCATGTGAATGAACCAACTCACTGCTTCAGTCATATCCTTGATCTTGTTCTAACATATGGCATTGAAATTGACAAGTTAACAATTTTTCCTCAAAACTGTCTTTTGACCGACCATTACCTCATTACATTTGAGTTTACTTTAATTGACTGCACAGCATCGAGGAATAAATTTGGCTATAGAAGATGTTTATCTGAAGACGCTGTAGCTAAATTTAAACAGAACATTCAGTTGTCATTTGCAGCAATGCCATATCTAAATTCAAATGAGGATTTCTCCCATACACAGGTTGATGACCTTGTGACTAGCACTATGGCCACACTGTGTTCAAATCTTGAATGCTGCCCCTCTCAAAAAGAAATTAATAAAACAGAGGAGGCTGGCTCCATTGTATAATTCTCAAATTTGTGCCTTAAAGCAGATGACACGGAAATTAGAAATAAATTGGCGTTCCAGCAACTCGGAAGAGTCTCACCGAGCCTGGAAAGAAAGCTTAAAAACGTATAAAAAAGCTCTCCGCAGTGCTAGAAGATCATGTTATTCAGCACTAATAGAAAAAAACAACAACCCCAGGTTTCTCTACAGCACTGTAGCCAGGCTGAGAGAGAGTCATAGTTCAATAGAACCAGTGATCCCCTTAGCTCTCAGCAGCGATGATTTTATGGCTTTTTTTACAAATAAAATCATAACAATCAGAGACAGAATTCAACAGCTCTTACCTACATTAGACAATAATCTACTGAATACAGCAACTCCTGAATCAACTGCAACGCCTATTTTACATCTGGAATCATTCTCATCTCTGACTCTATCAGAGCTAGCTTCTATAGTCTCATCATCTAGACCATCAACCTGTCTATTAGACCCAGTGCCGACCAGCCTCTTTAAAGACATTCTTTACTTAATTGAGCCCTTCATTCTAGATCTCATTAATTTGACCTTATCTTTGGGTTATGTACCTCAGACTCTTAAGACCGCAGTCATCAAACCCCTGCTTAAAAAGCTGAATCTTGATCCAGATGTTTTGGCCAATTATAGACCCATATCAAACCTTCCCTTCATTTCTAAAATCATTGAGAAAGCAGTAGCAAACCAATTACACGACCATCTGCATAGGAACAGTTTGCTTGAAGAGTTTCAGTCAGGATTTAGAGCTCACCACAGCACAGAAACAGCGCTGATTAAAGTCTCCAATGATATTCTAATGGCTTCAGACAATGGATCAGCCTCCATACTTCTCCTCTTAGATCTCAGTGCTGCATTCGACACCATTGATCACAATATTTTATTACAGAGACTGGAACACGAAATTGGCATTAAAGGAACTACTCTAAGGTGGTTCAAATCCTATTTATCAGATAGATATCAGTTTGTACATGTTAACAATAGCTCCTCCTCACGCACTATAGCCAGTTATGGAGTCCCACAGGGTTCGGTACTTGGACCAATCCTCTTCACTCTTTATCTGCTTCCTTTAGGCAACATTATCAGGAAACACAGCATCACTTTCTACTGTTATGCAGATGACACTCAGCTGTATTTATCAAGCAAGCCAAATGAAGTTAGTCAGATAGTCAGACTGCAGACATGTCTTGAAGACATAAAAGTCTGGATGACCCTTAATTTTTTACTTCTAAATTCTGACAAAACTGAAGTTATTGTACTCGGCCCTAAGCACCTTAGATAAACCCTATCTAATCATTTAATCAGTCTGGATGGCATTACTTTGGCTTCCAACTCCACTGTAAGAAACCTTGGAGTAACCTTTGACCAGGACATGTCCTTTGTCCCTCACATAAAACAAGACAGTAGGGCAGCTTTCTTCCACCTGAGAAACATTAGGAAAATCAGAAAAATCCTCTCTCAAGAGGATGCAGAAAAACTAGTCCACGCATTCGTAACTTCTAGGCTGGACTACTGTAACTCATTATTATCTGGATGTCCAAACAAATCTCTGAAAGGCCTTCAGTTGATTCAGAATGCTGCTGCACGAATATTAACAGGAACTACAAAAAGGGATCACATCTCTCCTGTGTTAGCTGCTCTTCATTGGCTGCCAGTAAAATTCAGAATAGAATTTAAAGTCCTTCTGTTAACATATAAAGCTCTTACTGGCCAAGCTCCGTCATACCTCAGAGAGCTCATAGTTCCTTACTGTCCTAGTAGGCCACTTCGCTCTCTAGATGGAGGTTTACTTGTGGTTCCTAGAGTCTCCAAGAGTAAATCGGGAGGCAGATCTTTCAGTTATCAGGCTCCTCTTCTATGGAACCAACTTCCAGTATCGGTCCGGGGGGCAGACTCTTTAGCAATTTTCAAGACCAGGCTTAAAACTTTTCTGTATGACAGAGCTTATAGTTAAAAAGTTAAAGTTCATTTACTCTTTAGCTATGCTGCTACAGGCCTAGACTGCTGGGGGAAAGACTGAGCACCTCTCTCTCTCTCTCTCTCTCCCTCTCCCCTCTCTCTCTCTCTCTCCCTCCCCTTTCCCCTCTCTTCCCCTCTCCCTCTCTCTCTCTCCCCCTCTTCCCTCTCCCTCTCTCTCTCCCCCCCTCGCATGCGCCATCATACCACCAACCTGCTTCTCCGAAATCCCAGTTTCTCTCAATTCCAAGCATGTGCACTGCATTTACTAACCATGTTTTCCCAAAGTCTCTGTCTCCCCCAGTTCCTGTCCTCTCTCTCCCAGCTCCTTTCCTCTCTCTCCCTGTCCTCATCCTGCAGGTGATGAATCATCACCATCCCATGTTCCTGCAATGCCTGCTGCTCCCACATCTTCAAGATTTCCATACAGCATCATTCCTACGAACTTCATGCAGCATCATGTTCCTACCTACACCTGTTTAAATATCCCCTCCTCCTGCTCTCTTTCTCTCCCTACTCTACCCAACTTTGCCCCCCCCTCCCCCTGTGCCTCTCTCTCTCTCTCTCTCTCTCTCTCTCCCTCTCTCAACCCAACTGGTCGAGGCAGATGGCTGCCCCCCCGAGCCTGGTTCTGCCCGAGGTTTCTGCCTCTTAAAGGAAGTTTTTCCTTGCCACTGTCGCCGAGTGCTTGCTCATTGGGGGATCTGTTGGGTCTCTTTAAATAATTTTATAAAGAGTTTGGTCTAGACCTGCTCTATATGTAAAGTACCTTGATGTAACTTTGTTATGATTTGGCGCTATACAAATAAATCTGATTTGATTTGATTTGATTTGATTTATATTAAACCATGACTTGAGTAAAAAGTACAGGAGTACTTGCTTTTAAGGACACTTAAGTATTCAAAGTGCTTTTCATGGCAACACAAATTGTCCTGAAACAGTACATTCAAATAATCTGACTCTAAAATAATGCAGTGAATGAACTGATTTGAACTGAATTGAATTACTGAATAAGAAGCAAATCCTACAGAAACAAATTTAAACTGACAAAAGGACCAACACTGTAATTATCTTGTTCTTTTTATTAAAAGAAAACCACCCCTGTTCAAAATCAAACTGCTAGACAAAATAAGTTATAATAAACTTCATGGCTCAGTGACAAAACCTCTGTAAACTGAACTTAAAGCCAAAGACACAAATTTTAATTTGGGGTAACAGCCAAAAAGCTACAATTTTTCCTCTGCATTTCTCTGCTCATTCTACACCTCCTCCACTCCACTCCTATCTCCCTCCTCTCCACTCCTTTTCCTCCCCCCAGCCTCTCTCTCCTCTCCTCCTTCTACTGCTCAAACTGGAAGAAGTTCTTGTTCAGCTTTAGCAGAAGCTGGTTTTCAAAGTTCTGTTAAGTAATTCTTCGCCATCTTGGAGTGAAGCTGCAACCAGCAGCATTAAAAAGTCTTTCACAGGCAGTTCAGAAGCAGGCAAGGATCTGTTTACAATGAGTCACCTATCTGCTAGCTCACCGCCCTAACTGAGTGGTGGATGCACAAGGGACAACTACGGCAACACCCCTCAAACACAAGAGATGCACATGAACAGCGTTTATGGAATTCTCTAACGCAAATGTAATGATTACTTCAGAGAAAAGTAGTGGAGTCAAAAGTACAATATTTACCTTTAAAATGTAGTGGAGCAAAAGTACAAAGTTTCCAAAAAATAAATCACTGAAGTAAATTTAATTTGTTACTACATCTGAGCTACTACTAGTACTACATCTGAGTACTACAGATGTAGTATTTTCTTTGAGGATGTTGATAGAGAAGTACAGAGAAGGTCAGAGGGAGCTGCATTGTATCTTTGTAGATCTGGAGAAAGCTTATGACAGGGTGCCCAGAGAGGAAGTGTGGTATTGTATGAGGAAGTCTGGAGTGGCAGAGAAGTATGTTAGAGCGGTGCAGGACATGTATGAGGACTGTAAGACAGTGGTGAGGTGTGCTGTAGGTGTGACAGAGGAGTTCAAGGTGGAGGTGGGACTGCATCAGGGATCAGCTCTGAGCCCCTTCTTGTTCGCTATGGTGATGGACAGGCTGACAGACGAGGTTGGACAGGAATGTCCATGGACTATGATGTTTGCAGATGACATTGTGATCTGTAGTGAGAGCAGGGACCAGGTGGAGGAGAAGCTAGAGTGGTGGAGGTTTGCCCTGGAAAGGAGAAGAATGAAGGTTAGCCGCAGCAAAACGGAGTATATGTGTGTGAATGAGAGGGACCCAAGTGGAAGAGTGAGGTTACAGGGAGAAGAGATAAAGAAGGTGGAGGATTTTAAGTAATTAGGGTCAACAGTCCAGATCAATGGAGAGTGTGGAAAAGAGGTGAAGAAGCGTGTTCAGGCAGGCTGGAATGGGTGGAGAAAAGTGTCAGGTGTGATGTGTGATAGAAGAGTTTCAGCTAAAATGAAAGGAAAGATGTACAAAACTGTGGTGAGACCAGCGATGTTGTTTGGTCTAGAGACAGTGTCACTGAGGAAAAGACAGGAGGCAGAGCTGGAGGTAGCAGAGATGAAGATGCTGAGGTTCTCTTTGGGAGTGACCAGGTTGGATAGGGTCAGGAATGAGTACATCAGAGGGACAGCACATGTTAGAGGTCTTGGAGACAAATTCAGAGAGACCAGACTGAGATGGTTCGGACATGTCCAGAGGAGAGATAGTGAATATATTGGTAGAAGGATGCTGAGTTTTGAACTGCCAGGCAGGAGGCCTAGAGGAAGGCCAAAGAGGAGGTTTATAGATGTAGTGAAAGAGGACATGAAGGTGGTTGGTGTGAGAAAAGAGGATGCAGAAGACAGGCTTAGATGGAGGCAACTGATTCGCTGTGGCGGCCCCTGAAGGGAAAAGCCGAAAGGAGAAGAAGAAGATTTGGAGATTGAAAATGAAAAACCAGGGGGTGTATCTCATGCAGCCAGTTGAGTACTATGATCCAACACTGATTTTGAGTCAATTGATCACATCACCTGGAAGTTATTGAGCTAAAATGCTAGTATTATATTTAAAAAATTATTTAAAAAATTTGGAGATTTCAATTATAAAAAATCAGGCATATCTCATCCATATGTTTTTGAGTCATTCGGTCACATGACCTGGAAAGTACGTAATGGGAAATGACCCCACATTTGTACGACAGGTAATGATTGTCCAGAAGATAAATTAAGATAAGAGGAGCTTTATTTACCACAAAGGGAAATTGTGTTAAGTCAGTGAGCTCATTTTTTTTTATCAAAGAGTTACACAGTCTAATGGCTGTGGGTAAGAAAGATCTTGTATATCTCTCTGTCCTGTAATGAAGAGAAGGGAGCCGTCCACCCCTGTTGTTTCTTTGGTCCATCAGGATGTTATGAAGTGGATGATCCGTGTTGTTCCGGAATGGCCTCCACCATCCTCATTGTGTATCTCTGCACCACTTCCCCCAGAGAGTCCATCCTTACTCCAGTCACAGAGCCATCCTTTTAACATGTTTATCCAGCCTCCTTGCCTGCTTTTTTGCAACACTTCCTCCCCAGCAGACTGCAGCATAAAATAAAAAACTTGCCACCAAAGACTGATAAAACATCTGCAGCATATTACTACAGATGTTGTGAGATCTCAGCTTCCTCAAGAAATATAGGCAGCTCTGACCCTTTTTATAGAGTGCATCTGTGTTAAGGGACCAAGCCAACTTGTTATCCAGGTGTACACCTAGATATTTGGAACCACCTCAATGTCCACTCCACAAATGTTCATAAAAATAATTTTTTTTTTACGTAAAAAAGTGGCAGTTTTAATGTCATTCTATGAGTTCCACCTGTTACCAACCTGTTAGTTACTTGGATAACTTCTGAAGAAGTTAAATTTGTAACGAATTTCTTTTCATCTCATGCATCTGTTCTCTCAAAACAGACTTCTAAAGCAGAGCTTTTATTCTGAAATTGAGAAGCTGGCCTTGCACCCCAGCAACAGAGGGGCGGGGCTGAGACTAGAGGCTGAGTCTAGAGGCAGTAGACTAGAGGCTGCAGGACGTAGTAATACAGTAGTAGTAATACTTCAGTAACAAATTGTTAACTGTGGCCTCGAATATGGGGCGCTTCAAAAAAGGGCAGAGACAGAGGACCACAAACATGTGGGAAACAGCTGGGGGGAGAGAAGTAATTGTCAGGTCTTTCATGCATTAACATGTTTGTGAGATAAATGTCCCAGCTGAGATTTGGACATCAGTCACACTGGATGTGTTTAAAACGACCGAAAAAAAGTACTCCACTGGCTGCATGAGATACACCCCCTGGTTCTACAATTTAAATCCCCAAATATTTTTAATTATTTTTTTTTTATAAATATTAGCATTTTAGCTCAATAGCTTCCAGGTCATGTGATCAATTGACCCAAAATCAGTGTTGGATAATAGTACTCCACTGGCTGCATGAGATACACCCCTTGGTTTTTCATTTCAAATCTCCAAATATTTTTAATTAATTTTTTAATGTAAATACTATCATTTTAGCTCAATAGCTTCCAGGTCATGTGAGCAATTGACTCAAAATCAGTGTGGGAACATGTTACTACAGAGGGTGCATGAGATACACCTGTTGTTTTCCTCACATTTTCTAATCATTCATAATTTTTATATGGAAATATTAGCATTTTAGCTGAATATCTATTCGGTCATTTGATATAATAAATCAAAACCAGTGTTGGAACATATTGATACGTCTGTTTTTATTTCCTTTAAACACAGTTTCTCTGCTTTAAATATCCCACTTTTTTATTTTGAAAACAGGAAGTTGATACACGCTGTAGCAGTCTTCTGTCTCCAGGTGTTTAATGTAAAGTCTCCAATACGGGTGCACTTGAAATGTTGGAGTGGCTGGCTCGGAGTCACACTGTGTGGAACAGAAGAGGTTTATCCGGAGTGAATGTCTGTCGAGTCTCCAACTTAAAACTAACTTCACCGCGGTCTACATCACGGGGTCCGCCAGCAAGTGGTGGGACTGGAAGTCCGGCAGCTCGTCTAAGCAGGACGGGTCCGCGTCGTCCTCCAGCGGGGGGAGGGAGCCCTCAGAGACGCTCATGCTGGGCCTTGGGAGTATGCGGCTGATTTAGTTAAGTTTCTGACTTAGCTTCCTCCGCCTTACCTCGGCAGTTATACCCTCGGAGGCCACGCCCTCTGGGAAAGGTGCGCAGGCAGATGCTGGGTTTTTGCTGTAGCGTCAACAGGAACAAGATGTCCTACAGTAAACATCCCCTACCAATATTTTCCACTGTCAACCAACCTAATGACAGCGCAAGGACAGAAGTCTCACTGAGGGTCAGGGGTCATATTAACTCTGCTTCAAGTTAGTGACGATCAAACTGGAGTTTCTGAAATAACTAGAAGCTTCCTAAGCACAGAGCATAGAGATAACACTCTCCAACAGCTTCATATCCTAATGTATCATTTATGGTTTTATCTTGAGCTGCTCTGACCTGTGTCCAGATTTTTAGCCTCAGCTGATGAGGAAATAAAGGCAAAGCTGGACAATGGTGACATGTTTTGCCAAGAGAAACCACCTCAGACAGCAGAATCAAATACACTGACAAACATCGACACCAGATTTTTGCTGTGGGTGACAAAGCAAGGATGGAAGAGGAAAATGTGATGGCAGTTAAAATGTGATCATTTGATACCTGAACTGGTCAGAGCTGCTCAGAGTGAGCAGGAGGAGGAGCTGATGGCAGGTCTATCTCAGCAGGTCAGTTACAGCAGCAAAACTAGGGTGACCATATTTTGATTTCCAAAGAAAGAGGACACTCAGCCCAGCCCCCACATACTAAAATGATACATGAAGTTTACCCAAAGCTTAATCGTCCAGTGAAAAACAGTGAAAACCAGACTTTTTCATGCATTTATAAACCCCCCCGCCCCCCTGGGTGCCCTGGACAGGATATGAAAAGTGGACATGTCCAGGCAAAAGAGGACATTTGGTCACTCTAAGCAAAACACATTTCATGAAAAGACAATGGAACAACTACTTTTTAACATGACATGATGACAAAGCCATGTCATTCTGCTGCTTCACAGCTGCACCCACATCTGAACTTGGGAATTCAACAAGTTCTGGGAAGAAGTGGCAGACTGCCAGGACATATCACAGCTGATACAGCCGATTGTGTGTGTATGTATGTCACTGTTACGTTAAGAGCAGCACCAAGGACCAAACAGTCAGTCAATGAGGAATATAAGTTTTATTGGGAAAAGTGTTATGACAAAAACTTGATAAAATAAATGAAATGGTTGAATCTGTCATGACTAGTATGTGTGTGTGTTTTCATTACTGGGATGTAGCCATGATGCTGGATACACCTGTGAAAAGAAAGACAGGGAGACAAATGCAGGGAGATAGAAAGAGGAAAAAATTTAAAAACCATCAGTCTTCACACATCCATTGATTCATTGCAGTCTGGTAATGAAAATACATCCAGAAATGTGAAACAGCAGAGACAAAGAGGACCACACTGTTGTCTTCGCTCATTTCAATGATTCAATTGCTAAACCAAAAGCGTTAAAACACAAACTTTTTGTAAACATGTTGTCAAGGTTGCTAGGCAACAAGACGAAAGTCCCCACTGTTTCGGCCTTGAGGGCGTCAGAGTGGTCACAGCTGGTGTGAAACATCAGGCACGGCTGGTCATCTACAAGATATGCTGACTGATTGATTCTAGCCAGGCGTTGTGACCTCAGATCTGGGAGGTACTCCATTAATGTTGCTAAAGAAAGCCCGGCTCATCTAACAAAGACAGGCTGAAGGGCACCAGCTCATAATTAAGTCTCAAGTTGTTCGACTAACTCAACCAAGGCTTGTTCAATCAGGCTGAATTGGGTCAGGCTTACATAGTCTGGCTTTGTGAATGTTCTTGTACTTACAAGTAGCCCTGACGAATGGATGGATAAAAATTCTGATGAAAGGATGCACAGAGACGCCAAAGTTGGAGCGGCAAATTTTTTCTGCAGCAGGACAAATGCTGCTCATGAAGCTTTATGATGAACGTAGAGCTAAAATTACAAAAAGCTGCAATACGGCTCCCATTAATGAGTCCAGGGACCAGGTTTGGCAAACCATAGCAGATGGACTAAATGTGTATGTTGTGCAAGTTTACTACATTTGCTTCATATAGTGTGTTGCACGTTAATGTACTAATGTACTAAAATACAGGTGTAGGACTCGTAGTAGTATTTCAGTGTGTTTTTTCAATTTTAAGCCACCAGAAAACAAACAAAATCATCATACAACGCTGTGCATGACATGCAACCATGTCTTCATTTGCTTCAACAACTGCAGTGTTCATCTGTTGGCAGTGAAATGGCCAAAGCACATCAAGGACCTTCAATGAGGATAAAGTAAACTCTCCTTATCCCTCAGCATCTCTCACACTGTAGAAACATGTCTGACAGGAAAAGAATCACAGTGTAATACCCCCAGACTTCACTTTGCTCTGCTGTGTGGTTTTACTGTGGCGGTTCCAGCAGACTAGGTAAACTATGCTAGGCCTGCTGAACTGGTATCTCTCCTACAGATATTCATCTGGGAAGGCAGCTGGGTTCCCTCTGTCTCTGAAGACCTTTGGAGCTGGAGGTCTAAATGTTGTCTGGATTATTTGACCATCTTCTGAAGCAGTGTGTTCAATGGACAGGACATTGTTGGCAGGGTAAACTGTGGTCTTCTGTCACTCTGTCTTCTACAATAAGCTCTAAGCTCTCACTAACACACTGTATCTCCATCTTCCTTCTATGTTGGACTAACACTGTCTTGGATCCTTAAGTAGTGCCGGCCTTTGTAGACTGACCTTGATTCAATGATTATCTAACCAGCCAATCAGAAACAAAGGCCTTAATGGTGTGAGGGTGATAATTATTTTTAAGGTTTTTTATGGGGTCATGCTCTTTTTACTTCATTACATGTTAGGCCCTTGGAGTTAAATTTGATGTCTAACTTGGGATATTTGAATAGGAGTTATTGATTAATTGAATTTGCAAACAGTTTAAGTGGTATCACATCACATTTTAAATTTTCACTATGGGAGCGCCGAAAATCACCTAGGAGAACTGTTGTTTCAGTATCTTTTTTTGTTGCCCGTCTGACGTTCTTTGACACACAGCTAACCTAAGCAGGACAATCAGCCTGTCCCAGAGCAGGCTTATTTGCCGGCATAAGTTACTATGATAACTCGACAGGAACTTATAGAAAACTATGTTAATAATTGAAACAACTGCACCCTTTCCTTCCTGCTTCATGGAATACCCCTCTGGTCAGCTGACTGACTGAGCGTTCTGACTTAAGAGATCTTGATCAGTGTCTGGTTCCATGTATATTCATCAGCAGCACTCACTTTCAAAGTCGATCTTCTCCACAATGTTTTTGGGCTTGACACTCTCCTCTTGGTTGTAGATGAAGATCTGTCCGTCCTCGTTCTCCGTCCAGCCATACTTATTCATCCAAACCTTCACCTGTGTATCTGGACAAACAAAGCATCAGTGAGAGTGAACCTTCTCGCCAGCAGATGAAATGAATTAATTTTAATGGTTCCTACATGTGAGTGCACAGGAACGAGCTGTTATTTGCTTTACATCACACTACACAGCAACATGTTGGAAAGAAAATATGCAAGACTCGGATCTGTGTTTGTGTAGGACTCAGGGCTAGGGTCTCACCCAGTGGGTCTCCCAACATCTCAGCCAATAACCGGTGCTCAATGGTCTGATAGGTAATTCCCACCACATGACAGATGACTGAAGAAGAAGTATTAAACACCAGTCAATGTTCAGGTCTTGATAGTTTAAACAGAGCCTCATGTTGCTACATATTTTCTATTAGGGTATGATTGTCTCCTGTTTGTTCCACAGATTGATCAATCGTCATCTGTTTGCGTTTATAGTCAGGATTTATGTCGCTGTGTTAGAGTGATACTCACACTTACGAACAGAGTCCTCAAAACCAGTTATGCCATCGATGAGCTCCCTGTTCTCTTCAAGACTGGTCTGTAGGCAGGAAAAGAGAACAAATGCGATTAGGTGATACCAGACTAAGTGCTGCTGAAGTTTAGAAAAGACAAGGAGAGGGTGAAGCTGGGCTGAGCAGCAGGAGCATTACCTCGTCAATATAAAACCTTCCTTTATCCTTAATACAGCAGCTTCAATAGCACAGACACTGCTGGCATTTGTGATTGGTTACATGATGAACATGTCCCCTTTGACAGAAACATTTTAAAATGTAGAAGCTCATCACAGAGCTGGTGTAAGTTGTCAGTATATAAACATGTTGCCAACTGTCCTTGCAGTGTTTTACTGTAACTTTGTGATTCTTTGGAATCACCCAGTCGTCTTTAAACTGTCTGACGGTTTGCTGTTCTGCTGCTCCTCCAAGTTTCTTTCTGATCCAAACTGAGACTGACCAAGGCTGCCAGGATACTTTGGCACTTTGGTTTCTATACACATATTTGACTTGTGACACACGCTGTGTGTGTGTTTGTCATACCCAGAAGCTCTGAAAGTGGCATGTCTCCAGCAGGTTCCCCAGGTAGAGGATCTGTCTGATGGGGCGTTCCTCTTGCTGCGACACTGTAGTCAAGGAAACACCCCAACCCCCAATACACCCTCTCAAGCTAAATACACCCAACTCCCATCAGCTTTGACAGGTCAGACACAGTACACAGACAAATGTGTCAGGTAACATTACTGCAGGCTGCTGAAACAACACCAAAGGGATACGTGTGTCTGGTCAATCATGCACTTGCAGAGAGTGAAATCGGTGTGTGGCAGGTTGGTCAGTGCCTTCAGTAGAATCTGTGATGTCACCTGAGTCTGGAAGTAGGCAGGGTTAAACTGGTACCTGCGGAAAAGGAGTATTAATGATACTTCACATTGGGCTGAGCAATAATTCAATGGCACTATATATAACACAATAGAAAATGTTTCAATAATGGTAAGATGGTTTTTAATATACATTATTTATAGCTCATATTCATTATTACAGCTTATTAACAGCTCACATGATTTGCCTAATTTGACTGTTGTTTGGCTCTAACACAGCAACAGTGCAACTCACAGCTTCAGGACAGCAAGATTGGCTTCAAGGTCGTAGGCATTTTCTCTTGCCTGTGTCTCTACATAGCGTTCCAGCGTTGCAAGGTTTTCTGGATTATACCTTAAGGAGACAAAAGTTATGTGTGTGAATCGAATATTTTTTTTATACTGCAGGTCAGACATTTCATCCACTTTCATATTCAACATTGGTTTAATCTTTAGCAAAGGAGATCAATAAGTGAGCAGACAATATACTAAGCAAGTGCCTCCCCCGCTCAGATTATATACAGAGTAATTTTAAACACAGGAGTAAGGGCAGCTACATCTGTATATGTTGATTTCTGGAGTGACTCTCTCCTGTAGACCTTCTGACTCTGAGGTGGCATCAGCCATCTTTAAAGAGCATATTGAAGGTTAAACTTTCTTCCAAATTTATATATAATCTTGTCTAAAAGATAGCATTTGAAAAGTTAATGGAGGTTTCAATTTTTTTTTAATTTAGTCCAAAAAGTAACAGTTTTGAGCTAAGCCTTTAAAAACGCTCTTTTTTTCCGACACCACATCATATGACGTAGGCAGAGGGAGCTATATGCTAGGCTCTGCTATCACTCAGTGTGGGAGTAGGTAGTTATCAGTCAGAGCGGTCGTGTTATAGAGAGTCGGTGTGTTTTCAGTAGTGTTGTATTGCATTCATTTTTCATTATCATGGAAATTATTGCGTTTGTGGAGGTTGCACAAACTCCAGCCTGTCAGGACATCGAGTCCACAGGTTTCCTAACAGAAAAAAAAACAGCGCTATCTTTCGTGCCTGGGTGCGTTTTGTGCAGCTGAAGAGACGGGACTTCACGGCTGCATCAGCTACGACAAACGCGATCTTGTGTGGCTCTCACTTTAGACCGGAGGATTATCAATCAAGCAATCTGATGGAGTTCAACATGGCATGCCGAAACAAGACCCATGACAATGTTAAAAGTGAAAAAAACTTCATAAATGTATTTATGGCAGAGCTTTTGGCACAGATGTACCACATGAAATGGCTGTTAAGTTTGTGTGTGTGTGTGTGTAATTACCTATACCATTTACTTCTATTCTATTTCTATTTGGTAAATCTAAACATTTTGACTTTTACATATCTGCTGAACATTCGGCATTATGATGTACTTTATTATCCTAGTTCATATATGGAAAATAGAACATGTAAGTAATAAAGAGTAAAATAACTAATTATTTCTGCCCTAAACATAACATACTCATGTCTGTTGGCTTGGAGAGGTCCATGCTCCTGCCTGTAGTGCATGTAGGCTATCTGAAACACGTAGGGATTCAGACAGCAAGCATCAAACCCCGGGTGCTGTGTGAAGCACTGCAGTTGGAGCCTGGGGGTGACATTCTCCACTAAGGCCCAGTAGGCATCTACCTCCCTGCAGCACATGCTTTCCTCGGCTGTGATCATGGCCTCGCATTTCCTACACAAGCACTTATCAAACAAAACGTGTTTCTCTCCCGCGGCAATAGTTCAGCGCTATACCTCGTAGTGTTGACGGATATTACGAGTATGAGACACTTCATCAAGATAATTAATTTTGATTATTTGTAAGTGTCAATACTCCTGCCTGTAATAGATGACCATTAATAATTTTGCTATTGCCTGACATATGATGGTAATTTGTGCAATATTATGACGTGAACACAATATTGCATATCCTTAGCTGACGTGTGTAAGCTAACACCAGCCTCTCACCAAGACACCTGCCCTGCTCTCCACTGATTGTCCTGACACCACAGCTCTAGCTCTCTCCTCTGACCATTTACTCTCCCCCTGGTCTCTCCCTGCTCTCTGGGGCGGATAAGAGGCTCGTAGTTATAGGGCTGCGGTCCGTCATATGTGTAATGGTACACATTTGAAGTTTCTTCTGTGTCAGAAATGAGATTGGGATCCATTGTTTTCCTATTGTTCAAGTTCACTGCGCTACCTCTGCCTACATCACTTCCGCTTTAGCTTTTTCAGATGCGGAACTAAAATTTTCTCACAAAAACGACCCCAGAAGCCTAATTAATGTATTTACCCATATATTTTGAACAAAAAAATAGTTCCTATATTATTTTTCTAAACATTGATTCATTGGGGTTTCTAACCTGCAATATGCTCTTTAATGGTGCGGTCTGTTGGTGGAGGAGCATCTCAGCAGCTGACAGGAAGTTTGCCGTTTCTGCTGCAAAACGGCAAATCCCCTTCTATGGATAAAGAAACCTAAATTTGAATTCTCCTTCATGTGAGAGAAAATTTTCCACTTTATCTGGATGTGAATGACACTGATCTTTCTGCTCCAATGCCCGTTTTCTGGCAGAAGTCTAAGCAAAGCCGAGCTAAATCGGAATAAACGTCAGTGAGTCCTGGGCAGGTGCGAAAAGACCCGCTTCAGTCATGGCTTTCCTGTCTGATTTGGACTGGATGAACCGTCATCTTCATCCAACTAGGAGAACATAAGGCTCTTTAATTGGTAACGGTCGTGGGGCCCATGGACCGCTTCTCATCCCGCCACGTTCTAAAGGAAAAAGATTCGACGATCGAAAATACCTAGCGTTAGCTTGAAATTTAGCCAACAGGCTAAACTGCCATTAGCTTGTTCGCCGGGTTGTGTCCATCATGAGGTCAACCTACCGATCGATTCCCCGCAGGAGTTTCCCCACATTCGCCCTCATCTGCTCGAAAGACGAAGACATTTAGTCCGAACTTTGCTGCAAACGTTCAGGTGGAAAACCGAGTTAAATCCACACGTGGGCCGCTGAGAAGAGAAGGCGCCGACGGAAGGGCTAAAAGGTCGGACCGGAAGGAACGACGCTGGCCGGAAAGTGCACGGACGGAATTATCGACACAGAAAGGTTTTGTCCGAAACCACCCCCTCACTCCCTACTCCCTATATAAGGAGATGAATGATGAATGTAGTGAACTCATTCTTTTTTTTCTCTTTTTTTTTTTAAATTATTGAACACACAATAAAACAACATAAAACAGTATCTAAACACCTTCTCGTAAGGATGATAGAAAACTTAATAGACAGGATGAAATTACAGAGCACAAAGTTATGTAGAAAATAAAAGATATATATGAAAATAGAAAACAAAATTAAAAAAACAAACTGGGGTGTTTATAAAGTGCAAGTATTGTGAAGTAAGGTGCAAGTTATTTTACAATCAGGCAAACAAAAGTAACAGGAGGAGCAAGGTCTGTGGCATGAATTAAAAAAGCAAAAAACAAGATATATTGTCACAAATCTTTGCAGCCATTTTGCTGGAGGATAGTTTTTGAGAGATGAGAAGAATATTTTAAAATCATTTAAAAACCAATCAAAGGAGGGTTTGCTATTTCTCCACTTGCTACAATGAATATGATATTTGCCCATGAGAATAATTATATTAACCATATCAGATATATCAGACTTCAAATTATCTATATAGAAAAATACATGAGAGATATCAAAGACTGGTACATCATCTATTCTAAGTAAAATCCAATTTCTTAATTCTAACCAGAAGTTTCTGGACACAGGACAAAAGAAAAACAAATGTTCTAATGTTTCATCTGCTGCATTACAGAAGGTACATAGGTCAACTTCAAAATAAAATCTTTTTTTTAGGAATTCTGCAACCGGGTAGATTTTATACAGTATCTTAAAATGAGTTTCTTTCATCTTTGGGGAAATAGGCCATTTAATAAATTTGGAGTGAGCTTTTTTTAACATAGATACTGTTACTTTCTGTTTTTATAATCAAGCATATCTAGTATTAACCTGGTATGATTGTGTATGCTTCTACCTTTTATAAAGGCTGATTGACATTCATCTATTATTAGTTTTAAACCCTCATTCAATCTGTTTGCATAAACATTTGCCAATAATTTGTAATCGTTACACAATAAAGTTATCGGTCTCCAGTTATCCAATAAAAGTATATCTTTGTTGGGTTTAGGGATTAGGGAGATAAGGCCCTGTTTCATTGTGGGAGAAAGATTGTTGGTTGAAATGCATTCTATGAGAGCATTGTACAGTAACTCTGTAATATCTTTCCAAAAAAATTTATAAAACTCAACGGTTATACCATCAAGTCCTGGTGACTTCCCATTTGACATCCGCATAACTGCTCTATCTAGTTCTTCAATTGCAAGTTCATCCTCCATATAATTTTTGAAATCATCATCAATTATCTTATTTTGTCCTCTAATCTTATTTAAAAACTGATTTATACAAATTACTATAAAAAATTTAAATTTCCTCATTTACTTGATCCTGATCTTCATTAATCACATCATTGATAAGCAACCTATGAATTTTCTTCTTTGTCTGCCTCTGTTTTTCCAAATTAAAGAAATAGGATGAATTTTTTTCTCCTTCTTCAATCCAACGAGCAATTGAACGAATGTATGCTCCCCTTGACTTTTCTAAATACATATTATCTAATTGCAATTGAAGACTGTTCACTTCAATGTGTTCTTCCAATGTTAAATCCGTATTACAACACAATTTGTTGATTTCATTTGTAATATTTTGCTGTTTCTGTCTTTTCATTTTAGAGGACATTTTACCTATCTCAGTTGCAACCTGTCTAGTTTTAAATTTAAACCACTCCCACTTACTTGAGGCCGACATTTCCAGTATGATAATTTCATCAATAAGCTGCTTAATCTTACAGCAAAAATCTGTATTTTCCAAAAGAATATTATTGAATTTCCAAATAGAATTATTAATATAAACATTTTTCGATAAAGAGAGACACAGCAAAATAGCACAGTGATCAGTTAAAGGTGATGCTGAGATTTCACACCTGGAGACATTGTTAACCAAATTATTTGAAATTAGCCAATAATCTATTCTTGAGCACTGGCCATTATGAGATGCATTAAACCAAGTATACTGAGTGGTAGTAGGATTTTTCAATCTCCACTAGTCAATCAAGTTAGTTTTAGAAATAAAATCAATTATTGTATCATTATAGTTATGAACTTGATTCTTTGACGGAAGGCGATCCAACCAAAGATCTGGTGCCAAATTAAAATATCCTCCAACTATTATTTTATCAGTTGTATACGACACTTTCTACTCCTCTGTCAGATTACTCAGATCCAGAAAGAATTTTTTGTTCTGCAAAGTTTGGTTATACCCATACACACATACCAAAACAAAAGTTACACCGTTTATCTCTACAGCCATTATTAGCCAGTGTCCCTTTAAATCACTCTTGTGGTCTATTACCTTACTTGAAAGTCTATTGAACAAAATCATAACTCCTGCAGAATGTGATGTTCCATGACTAAGGAAAATAAAGTCTCTCCATTGTAATTTCCAAAATTTCGTGTCTGCCTCAACTGAATGGGTTTCTTGCAATAAAATAATATTAGCCTTATGCTCCTTACAGAAAAGAAAAATAGGCTTACGCTTCACATTTTCTCTCAACCCCCTAACATTTAAAGATAGAAAAGACAACATATTAACCTAGCAATTAGACTGAAGAAATGCGCAATAACCTAGTGATGCGCAGGAATGAGTAAATAAAGTCCTTAACCTTCATATATAGTGCAATAACCCTTTAAACATATATAAAGAATAACAAAATCAGAACCAAAAACACTTCAAAATACCTGCTTAGGGCACAGAAGCCATGACAACATGTTTACTCAGGGTCAACTCTTTTGTTATCAATGAGCGCGTATCCTTCCTTCAGGAAGGCTCTTTTACCCCTTCTTCTTGCCTCCTGTACCAGCGGCCACAGTTTGTTGCGAGCCTCCCGGTCTTCCTTCGAGAAATCTTCACGGAAGCGAATGTGCATCTCGCTGCAAACCCTCGCGTCTCTCGATTTTTTCCAGACTTCATCTCGAACAGTCCTCATGCCGAATTGAATTATGACTGCCCGAGGAGTACCGTTTGAGATAGCAGGATGTGTCTTTCTTCCAAGACGATGAACAGTATCTACGGACTGTCGCAGCCACTCCACCGACAGTGGCACCACTCTCGTAAGTATAACGATGACCGTCTCTCTGGTGTCCTCTCCTTCCTTCTCTGGCAGACCCGTCAATCTCAGGTTCCATCTTCGCTTGTAGCGGGCACGTTCCGCACTTGCATCTTTCAGCTGATTGTTTTCTCTCTGGAGATAACTTACTTTTTTTTGGAGCACAACGATCTCCTCTTTATTTTCCCTTGTTGCCGTTATATTGGCTTCAATGCGCTTGTCAAAACTTTTCAAAAGTTCAGTCTGTTCGTCCATCTTGCAGGTTAAAGTCTGCACAGCCTGGAGAATGGCAGCACTGATACTTTCATCTTCCTCTTTTCCGAGTCTTCTCAATTTTTGGATTTTGGGCTTTTTATCGGCGTGTGCGACAAGTTTAATTTTTGATCCTTGGGGGTCGATTTGTCTATTTCAATCTCCTCGATGTCGCCATCCTCACCTGTCTCATGGAGAGCTCTCAGGTCGTAGTCGTGGTCAGTCATGTTGCCAAACAGGTCGTCTCAAAAGTTGTATATCTGTGGGTTTGGTTTTTTTTTTATGATCTATTTTGGTATTGAGTGTTCCAGCTTGTTTTTTACGGGTTATTGCAAACAAGTTCACAATTCAAGGACTGAAAATCAAAAGTTTCGCGAGAGCCTGCACTGGTGCTGCCGCTCACTCCGCCATCTTGGATCCTTCCTAGTGAACTCATTCACAAAACGAACAATCGCTTTCGAACACTACTTTTGGCGCCGTTAATTGCGTCATCGCTGTCGCGCAATTAAAACGTACCCAACTCACGGCTAAAGATAGAAAAAAAGCTTTTCTGTTTATCACTGCATTTTGTTAAAGGCTTTTGATAATCTTGCACTGCACTGCAATTTTTATTCTCGTATTTGGTCTTATTATATTTTTATTTTCTATTCTCTTGGCTCTTAGGTAACAGTTTTTAATTGTAATCTAGCGTTACTTAAATGTCTGATTATACTGTGTTTTGCACGATGTTAATGCTCTTTACATTCATGTAAACAGTACGTTTAATTGCCTTGTTTTTGAAATTTGCTATAAAATAAACTATGGAATAAACTTGCCTTGCCATTATTTTCTGTATTTTGCCGCAGCAACTCATGAATGTGGCTCGTGCATCTCATCTGTCATCTGATGATATGATGCGCAGTGCATCATGGGATATCTTGCTTGGTTAGTGACGGGTTAGTGACCATCGGCTATTCACTACTTTTCACAATGCATTGTGGGATACTTTGAGTGCACTACGTTTTGTCGCAAAACATTCGGTTACCACTACAAAACGACGAGCTCACTATATAGTGCACTATATATAAAAATAATAAGAGTTTTAGGTCTTCCCAAAATGTTACATAGAATTCATAAGGCAATCCATCAGGACCAGGACTTTTATTTGATGGCATCTTTGTAATAACAGACTGTACTTCTTCTAGTGTAAATGGACCTTCACAAAGCTCACAATTTTCTCTAGAGATTTTAGGAATAAATGGGGATACTCTGGAAAAAAAAAATCACAACAAGCCTGAGGGGTCAAACGAAGAAGTGTATAACTTCTGATAAAAGTTAGAGATTGTAGGGCAAAGACAAGGTCCAGAGGCCTTGTCTCTGTTCATGCGTCAATATGTGAGTCAGGTCATCAGGACCTGCACTGGCGCCTAACAAGTCAAAACAATAAGTAGAAGACATCTGAGGTGCCAGGAAAGAGAACTACACCACATACACACACACATAGTGCTGCACAATCACCATGGTTGAAGTTCAAGATAAGGGTGAAGGCTATCCACACAACACACACACACGTAACCTGTCTTAGGTATAAGAAGCATGTCACATGTTTTTCTGGTGGTTCTGTCTCTGACTACGTTGTTAGTAGGGCTGATGTGAATAAAGAGATTACCCATCTGACACCTGTGTCCAGACAACCTGATTCCTCTTTTCCACCACAACATAATTGGGGACCCTGACGTGATCGAGTTTGGATCCTGGGCTGAGAGGGAGGCCGCCGCGTCTCGCACCGAACAAAGCTGCAGCACAAGGTAGGTTAAATTAAACCTAGATTTTCCTTGCTTCACCATGTTTTTTCTCTAAACTAAAAAAGGAGGAAGAATTTTTTTCTCCATGTTCCAAACATCTGGCTCGAGACCTTATGAATGCCCCCTTCGCTTTTGTTTGGAAAGAAAGAGTGTAATCTGACTTTGTCTTCATCACTTGGAACAGGAATGTTTAATATATCATTCAACTCTTTTATATTATCAGCATAAGCCTTGTTTTTATCTTGGGAATGTTGTTTACCAAAACTTACTGAAAAACTTTGACATTCAAATTTGAATAACTCCCACTTTAACGTAGGAGTAATTTCAGACATAGACTGGTATTTTGTAATAATTTGCTTAATACCCAGCTGATATTGAGATTGCCGTAAAAAGGAAGAATTCAATTTCCAATATCCAGGTTTGCTGCAACCACTAAAATTTGAATTGGAGAAAGAAATATCTATTCCAGCATAGTCAGTTAAAGGAGCAGCAGTAATATTACGTTTGGACCAAGGATCCCAAATTGTCAGAAATAAGCCACAAATCTAAATGAGATTTTTGTGTTAAATCTGCTTTGGACCAGGTAAAGAGGTTTATTTCATGTAGGGCTGCAACTAACGATTATTTTTGTTGTCGACTAATCTATCGATTATTTTTTCGGTTAGTCACGATTATCTTCTTTATTTTTAAGCACCTATTTTGGACTTCTGTTTAACCTAACTTGCTTAAGTTCACACCTGTGAAAGTTACCTTGTTGTACTCTGACAGCATACGTTTTTAAACAAATATATTAACACTACTAAAACAAAGAGAGAACAAAGAGGTATATTACTTCACAATTTAAAAGTTACATACAATGTTTATCACAGTTAAATACCTGAAACAAATTATCACAGATTTATTACAGCTTAAATATCGAATTAATATGCTCCAAATCACACAGTTGATAAGTGAAAGAGGTTTACAATTCAGTATAAACGCTAGTATCAACAGGGGCTGAAATTAAGTATGTCAAAGCAGCTTCGTCTGTAATTCACTGATTGCTGCCGTAAAGTATGCATTAACGTAACTGAACTAGCGTTCGCTAAGCAAGTTTCTTCCATGACTTTCCGACTGATAGACGTACGACACAAACGTATTATGTACTTGCATCATAGGCTGATGGTTAATTAACAAATTAGCATCGTGACGGCCACCTGCTTCTGTAGGACCTGCTCTGTGTTTTCTCCCTTGGTCTGTTGCTTGTCTGTTTTCTGCAGGAACCTTAGTGGGCGGGTCTCAATTTGGTTAACCGGGAGCACCTGAGCAGTCTCCCTGGATCCTTTAAAGAACTGGCTGTCGCAGCCCTCAGTCTGCCCTTCCCTCTCGACCGCGATGCCACTTTGGTGGCCTCGGCCTAGTTGCTTTATGATTTAAATACATTTGCTAACCTTTACTACGAACCTTTCTCTCACTATTTTTTGTCATGGTCTACGAGCCAGGTCGTGACAATGTAATTTAAAAATATCTGCTAGGTATTAACGTTATTTGTGAACTCTCTGCTGTACATGATGATACAGCGGCTCCGGGGTGTCGGCGTTTAAGCTGTTCGTGCATCGCCGTAGTGCTACTATGGAATGAGAATTGAGCTTCACTGAGTTTGCATTTAACGTGCTTCGCTGGTTTATTTTCAGTGAAATGTTTCCAAACTTGGGAAACTTTCGAGCCTCTTCTTCTGTTCGTTCCGCCATAATTCAGACGTTCTTCTTCTCTGTTTCCTTGCGGGATATAAACAGCGAGCGATACTGCCCCCAGCACTTCCTGTAGTGCACTGCAGCTACAGATGAGCATGACGCGGCCGGTGTGTGATTTTTATCATAGAGCAATTTACAACAACAATAACATGACGCGTCATCGAAGCTTAACACAAAAAACATATATAACACGGTTAAAGTTATCTTGATTTCCTCTTGAAGGATATGTGTCTGTACATAAGTTTGGAGCCTCGTTAAAGTCCCCGCCAACAATCACAAATGCTGAAGGAAATTTGTTTTTAACTTGCAGAATTTTATCAGCCAAAAAATTAAGGAGTGTGATGTTGGAGCTCCTTGCATTAAATCCATATACATTTACCAAAATAAATATATCATCCCCAGATTTAATTACTACCAAAGCCCATCTACCAACATCAGAAGCCTCAGTATACAGAATCTCGCCATTAAACTTCGGATTGACTAAAATTAAAACCCCTCCTGAGAAATTAGTACCATGAGAAAATATAGCTTTCCCTCCCCACTGATTACGCCAGAATGCTTCATCTTTTGAAGAAAAATAAGTCTCCTGTAAAAAATAAACATCCTTATTTTGATAACTACAAATTAAAATATATCTTTTATTTTAGTTAGATCTCGTACTCCCCGTACATTAAGAAAAAAACATGAAAAATTAAATTAAACATACAAATAAACACCACACGAAACACAGATGAACAATGCTACTTAACAGTAGTAGTAGTTATTCAAAGGATTGAAAAATTTTCAGAACTTGAATTCACAAGCCAAAGGCTTTAAGTTAAGTGAACAGTTTAGAAATTGACCCATGTAAGCCATATAATTAAATCATGTTACAAACAAATATAAAATTATAGATCCCCAGATCCATTTAGGGTAAGAAAAATATTAATGCAAATGCTCTCAAAAGCATATCCTTAAACCATCTTGTATAAAGAAGAGCAAATAAGATAAAGAAAATATGCAGCTTTTTAAATAGCCTACACACTACACAATCTTTTTTTTTTTCTTCCCCCAAGTAGTTGAGTCTACCTACTCAAGCAAATCCTTCATGTCAAGTCCTTGGCAGAGATCTTCTTACCAGCAATAATAGCAAAGGGACCACTGAAGCCTGCTCTCTTGCTTTCCTTCTTCGCTTCCTCCACCAGCGGCCACAGCTTTGCTCTTGCCTCCCTCACATGCTGAGTTAAGTCCTCCGATATCTTCACGTTCTTCTGCTTGAGGACCTCAGAGTTTTTTGCGTCTGGCCAAACCTGATCTCAGTGTGCTCGGTACGAAAACCGAACTATGATGCAGCGTGGTGGATGGTCTCCTTCCTTCCTCGTCCATGGTCACAGTCTGTGGGCAATATCCACAGTCTTTTGAAGAGAGTCGGCGAGACCGGGAGAGACGCGAAAGAAGAGATCAATCACCGTCATTTTCACATTTTCACCCTCAGACTCAGGAATCCCGGAGATCTTCAAGTTCCAGCGTGTGGAGTATGCATCCATGTCATTCACTCTTTCCTGTAACTTCTTATTTTCAGCAGACAAAGTTTTAAACTTGACCTCCAGTGGGTCCACTTTGGATGCCAATTCCCATACCTTCTTCTCTGCAGCTTGCACTGATGTAGAGAGAGTCTGAATACTCTTAAAGTTATTTTCTATGGACTTCTCTATGGAGTCCAACTTCTCCCTGAAACCGCGCTGCGAGTCCGCAAGCATGTTAATTGCCGCTAGCAGGACAGAGTTGGAGGGTTCTGTCCCACGACGCGGTGCTTTCTTATGCGGGCTAATGTTAGGAGAGTCTTCCACAGAGTGTTACATATCACCGGAGTCAGTTATTTAGCAGTTGGAGCCTTTCGAATACAACTTTTGGGACGCAGAGCTAGCAAGCAGACGGTTAGCAACAGTGTCAGCTTATTGCAGGCAGAGTCTGGCAGAAAAAGTCCACAAAAAACAAACAGAAACTGGTCAAAGTTTCACCAACAGGCCTTGCAGCGATGTATTAACGTTCTAAAAAATACCATTTACATGTTTCTTGGCCTTAAGCAACTGAATTCAAGTCTCGCCACCGGCACTTCAGGAGGCCGATGGCGCGCTCCACCACTGACCGCACACGGGCACGGACCTCACTGAAGACGGTTTCCTCATTTAAAAACTGGGCGAGGACCTGCGTGGTTCCGGCGCGTTGCCCTCTCTAATGCTGGACCCAGTTCAGCACATAGATCCAAGAGCATAGCTCTAGGGAATCTAGAACAGCTCATAAGACAGTCATCATCATGGGCCAATAAGTCGTTATGGTCCCTGAAGACCTTCTCCCTCCTGGCATAGTCCTCCAGCAGTGCCATGTTGCAGCATTACGCACAGGGCTCACCGCTGTATTGATAGGTTTAATCAGTTTGTGCTAACCCCCACCACTAAAAATATTCTTTAGACTGAAGTGTGTGAACATTACCCTTTTCTTTATGCCTGGTTTGTTATGAAAAGCATCAAGTAGAGCTGACGAACTGAGAACAGCAAAGTATATAGTATAACGATTGTTAATGGCTTTGTTTTCCACACTAAGGATTTAACTGGCATTTGATTATGTGTTCACAGTATGAAAATATTATGTTATTTACACGTTAGGCAGATGCTTTATGCGCCATCCTCTCTTCCTCCTGCGCTCCGGGAGTTGACAATGTGACGGAGAGACGGTGGTGATTAAATATAGAGAAGGGATTTAATTTTGAATTATCTGTATGATTCTAAGGAGATGTTTCTGAAACAATTACTCAGTCCAATGCAAAATAACGCCGTTGAATGAAATCATTCTGATGACATGGCTCCGACGCATGATACGGGTTGAAATTAAATGTATGAAGGGCAATAATAAACAATTAATCGTTCTTCCCACTCCTCATTTCCTCAATCTGACTTCAGTTCACCACCGCACCGTCTGTGTCGCCAATTCCCCTTTTCCTCCAAAATGTGCGTACGCACGGGTCAATGTTTGCGTAGGGGTGCGCACATTTTCCCGTCAAGTCTGTTTTTTATAGATCACAACCTTTGCGGTTTTGTGCGTACGCAACGTTTATCAATGCAGCCCAAGATTGGTCTGTTGCACAGTTACAGCTGTAAGGAGTTCTGATGTGGCATGAAGTTCCACAAGGTCGATATTCCCATCAGAATTTGTTGGAACCAATGAAAAACCCATGAAAGCTAAATAAATATATGTATAAAATATATCAAAGAAAATAATAGGCCTAGGCCAATTACAAATGATGAAAGCACTGGTGACTGTCAGGTCTGGGCTAGAAGGAGGACTCAGGAGCAGAGGATTAAATGGCTGAAGTCGAATTTATTTAACGAACAAAAAACCACTCCAAAGGAGGGAAACCAAAAACTCTAAATCTGTGAGGCAAAAGGTAACAGGCAATAGTCAAAAACAAGGCTGTGAAGAACTGTGGACAAGGGCTGGGGTGCACGCATAACGAAGACACTCTGGCACTGAACAAAGGGAGAGGCAGACCATATATACACACACAGGAAATGGGAAACAGGTTAGGACAATCAGAAATCAGGGCGGTGACACAGGAGGGAAGGGCAAGTGACCTGAAACGAGAGGGTAGTTAAATTTCAAAATAAAACAGGAAGTCGCAAGACAAGGACGACACCAAGACGTCTCAATGAGTTGTGACAGTGACTATGGAGCTAATTGGCTCAAATGAGCCAATGACACCTATGCCTTATCTGTTTGAATTGTGTTCTTACCGTTATTTTTAAGATTCTTTCAAGTCTTGGTGAATTGTGCCTGAATGAAATTATAAAACAGGTAGCTGAAATCATACAATCTGATTGGTTCATAGATATGGTATGCTTCCTTTTGGCGATATTATCAAGAAACATTGCATCAGTTTTCATTATTACACGGATGACAGCCAACTGTATTTATTGATGAAGCCAAATGAAGCTAAATCAGCTCATCAGACTTCAGGCATGTCTTACAGACATAAAGGCCTGGACAACCTGGAATTTTTACTTCTAAATTCAGAAAAAATTAAATTATTGTACTTGGCCCTGAACACCTGAGACAAACATTATCTGATCATGTGATCACTCTTGGTCAGTGGTGGGCAGTAACAGAGTTAATTTACTGAAATACTGTACCTAAGTATAATACTTGAGTGATTTATTTTTTGGAAACTTTGTACTTTTACTCCACTAAATTGTTAAGGCAGATATTGTACACTCAAAAAAAATATTCTTGGCCCCCATAAACATGAAGCAATAATTTTCAAGTAAAATGTAACTGAAAAGAATAAAATTTAAACTTTATGTAATAAAATAATTAAACATTATATTAATATGCTCATTACAAAGGGGATTTAAACAGATCGAGTAAACTTTATCTGACTGGATCGCATAAGGAGACAGTGGGCGTGTTCCAGTAGGTTGTCACCATGGTAACTGCAGTGATCTACGGGTTCGCCCACTCCTGCCCTGGCATCTACATGATCCGGACGACTGAGGGTGGCAAGTGTGCTGTTAAAGTTTCAGGTAAGTTTAGTATGTGGTGTTAACAATAATGCTATGATATTTTCGAAATATATCGATATATAGTTTCACAAAGACAACGCAAATGTTTTGGCATTTATATTTTTGAGAGGCATGTGAAGTTAAATTAGCGCGTGTTAAATGCATGGATGATATCTGGCTTTTAGCATGAGTAAGTAGGCTAACACTACTTCGGTCATTACATTGGAATGAATTATGCTACAAGGAGGATGCACGTATAGAAGGATAATGGTTGGGCTACTGCTGCTTTGGTGGCTATTTACTTAAGATACTTCTGACAGTTGTCGTGGCCGAGACAAGGTCGGTTGTCACTTTCTCCACTGTAGTTCGCGTTGTGAGAAGGTAGAATAATCAAAAAATATACACAGATAGAAAAATATCGTTTTAAAAAAAATATCTAGATACCATTCTTCATCACGCATTGACAGAATATCTCTTCATACTGTGGCCCCATTGTTTTGCCCAGCTAACAAGTACCAGATATAGTACACAGATAGTAGTTATCTATCTATATGCACACCTTTCTGCAGCTGTCTATTTATCCTCCAGATAGGGAACTAACAATGTCATATTTTTTAGGAAACTTAGGGAACATCATCATAGGGCCAAATCAACATAGATCAGCTTGCATTTTGTATGGGCAGTACATGTGAACACATTGTTAATTGTAGCGCTTAATTAAACCAATTTTTCTGCATGTTATCTTGAATGGCATCTTTATCTGTTTTTCCTCTTTTCTATTCCAGGTAGAACATGTGAATGGGCGTGTGGGAATGTAAGATGTGTGGAAAATCAGTATCAAGTAGGTACGGATTGCTTAAACATTACAAGCTAAAACGCGGCCATCATGGAAAAAGGTTCAGGCATCACTGCCCATATCTAATTGTCCTTGCACATTTAGACTTTGGAATAGTCTTTTGAGTCATATATACTGCACACACAAAACTCAAACATCTTCAAAACCATCTGAACTATCTATATTTTCATGTCAGTTGTGTACACATCCTGGACCTGCAAATGAACGAGATTACTTCAGTCATGTAAATGAACATTTACATGAGACATAAAACTGTAGCATGCATGTTCAAAGGTTGTGCATTTAAAACTAGCATTTACAATACATTTCATACCCATAAAAACAGGAAACATAATCCCCACACTTTAAATGATTTTAAACCTGAGGTTGTCACTGTTGGTTCTACACTGTAAAAAAAAAAAAAAATCATGAAAAAACGGTAAAAAGTATGGCAGCAAAAGTTGCCAAACACTTACCATGAAATGACAGTAAAAAACCTTCAGTTATTCTACAGAAACTTCTTTTAAAAATACAGATATTTACTGTGGTAAACATGGTCTGCGTTTTTACGGTCAAACAAAATTAAAAAACTATCATTTTAAAACATTGCTAGAATATTAAACAAATGTATTAATCTGCCCAAAAAAATGAAAAACATTGTGGAAATAAATTGAATTTACCTAATTTAAATGAATACTGCTGTTTTCATACAGTAATCTTTGGTAAAGCACTGAAAAATTACGTAAAATTACATTTAAACACCTACTTTAACACCCATTAATGGTATCTTGAGAGCTTTAGGCTTTTATTTATTGTGATTATCCAATCTATTTATGGTAAATCCCTGGTAAATGTTGTTTTTTTACTGTACAAAAAAAATAAGATCATGTAATTACAAGCAACTCTCCAATATATTTACAGGCTTTTCCCGTAAATGTATGGGGCTTACTTTATTTAAACATTATTTTATAGTAATTAAAAGCAACTTTCCAATATATCTACATACATTTCCAAGTAATGTGTGGGCTTTAGTTTATATACACATCATTTAACAGTAATTACAAGCAACTCTTTAATATATTAACAGCCTTCTCCTATTAATTTATTTTGTTAAGTTCATATAAACATTATTTGATAATAATTAACAGTGACTAACTAAATATATCTAAATACCTTTCCCATTAATGTACAGGGTTTACTTTCTATAAACATCACTTGACAGTAATTGCGAGCAACTCCCCATTACATCTACAGACATTTCACATCAATGTATGGGGTTGTGAATTAAAAAAGAAACCAGAAGGTCAGTGTAAAAGTACCTTTATATCAACTCTTTTATATTCATTAAATCTATACATGTTTCTGCTGACAGTTTACAGTATTGTCCAATGCATTCAATGCAGATCCCCATTTGAGATGTGTTTCAAGATGTATAATAACCAGTGTGTATCATCAAAAATTACCTTTTACTGCTTGCTTTACAGTAGTAAGTAATTCACTATTTGTACAGTGTTATCTTTAAAGTTTCAGAATTCATAAACCAATAAACAGGCATATCAAATTATAATGTGAGTCTGAAGCTGACCAACCTAGAGCTCAAACAATACTTTGCTAGAATGTCTTTATTTATTTCTTGTTCAGATTACTTAAACAGATATCAAATACAAGCAAAAACAGTTTTCTACATTGCATCAATACAATGTCTTGAATGTTGCATTCTCGTAAAAGGGGAACTACAGCCAATTTAATTCATACATGTTATTCCAATGGTCTAAGATGGTTCAAATTGTTAGTGAACATGAACAAATCTCTCTCAAATACATTCATTATTTTTCTAAAATTCAAATTTGTGATGTCATCTGATAATGTCTGCAGCTTTTCCAAAACAATGACTTGAGAAAGATGTGATAGATGACACTGAGAGGACCCAGGGGGATATTGTGAGTATACGGGTACATTTTCTGTTTCAGAAAAAGGCTGTGGTCAACCAAAGAAGATCTTGGTCGACTGAAATCGTACATAATCTTCAGATAATCAATTAGTCTGAGGGGGAGACAGATTGCATCGCAGTGAACTCAACAGCCACACATATCTCCGTTCTCTATTTCCTTGTTTTGTGCCTTCAGGTTAGGCTAACCCACGGGTTTCCGACTCCAGTTCTGGGGTCCATTTCACAAAGCAGGTTCAACAAACTCTGAGTTGATCTACCCTGAGATAGGAAACTCTGAGTTTTCGATTCCAGAACAGAAGATTTGAGTTAGTTTGATCAACTCGGAGTAGTTTCACCTCGAGTTAAGCGTGTGCACCACAACTATAAAAAGACAGCATTGATAGAGCCCCGATTCAACGAGTCACCATGGCAACGAGGAAGAGGAGGGCCGCGTTTTTTACCCCAATAGAATTAGACATTTTAATGCGCTCATACAGCGAGTTTGAACATGTTTTTAGAAAGAAGTGCAACACTGCTGCAGCTGCAAAAGAGAGGGAGACGGCGTGGGAGAACATTGCTGCTTGGGTCAATGCGTAAGTTTAAATGTAGTCCTTTGCAATCACAATAATATTACAGGGGAAAACTGCTTGAATGGTAGCCTATTGATTTATTTCATTTAGGTGCAATCCCACGGGCGAGAAGCACACTTGGTACCAGTTTAGGATGAAATAAACTTTGTTCAAACAGGTAAGACCTCAGCATAACCTTATGGGGGTACCTCATTTTGATCATGTTTCTATCTGCCTGGATGAGCCCCCTCACACCACAACAGACCTTGTAACTGTAAGTAGGCAATATTTCAAAGATTTTGCCAAATGGTAGTTTAAGTATACTGAAACATATCACTCATCTAGGATGAAGAGCATGAGGAAACTTTGTCTGCTGCCTTTGCAGAGGGGGATCCAGAAAGGCCTATAGAGGTAACGTCTTGATATGTTACTGATAGTTCTCTTCCCATTCACATTTCTTAACATTGTGTGACATTTAGCCTACACTGAAGTATGAACGCATTCTCATCCTTTTTAACAGGGCATGGCTGGGCAGCAGCAGGAGGGTCCCTCAACTTCCATTGCAAAGATTGACACAGTGAGATGGAATGTCAGTAAACATCAGAGGTTCATTCTGTCGAATTCATGTGCAATGGTATAATTTAATGTCCTCCTTATGTATTCCCAGTTACCATTAAAAGAAATTTACAAAATTCACCTGATGAAAAAAATCAAAAAAATCGACAAAGAAATGCAATACTTGGACAGCCAGATTAGGAGGGCAGATCTAGAAATTTAAATAGTGGAGCACAAGTTGGTGGGTGGTGGGTGCATGGTCACAGATGAATTATGTTAATTATGTTAAGTATTGGAACATTAACTAAACTAGCTCGTGTATTTGTAGGACATAAAGAAGACCAAATGAAATGTATATTATGTCTTTATTTGACTGCTGTGGTGGTGATGATGGTGACTTAATCTCTGAAGTGATTATAACATACAGTTGTCTTACTCAAGTGCTCTGCATCTCTGACATTGTACAAAAAAATTCCCATTTGCAAAGAAACGCTGCACAACACACAATTTCTGCTGGGATATGACAGCATGACTACAGTTAGTAATGTTGCAAATGTAAGGACGGATTGGGTTGTGTATGTAGATGATGGACTGTGCCGTGAAACGGTACCGCTCAAAAAGATGATTGTCTGGTATCCTCGACTCCACAGGCTTGGAAAACGACTTGCATTACTTTATCCAGAGAAATTGCCACTGTAGTCTCTCTGCTTCAGACAGATCCACAAAGAGCGCGTAGATTCAAACAACTGATTGTCGTGCAGTCATTGGATGAATCACAGCCCCACCCCCAGAACTCAACAATATCATTGGTCGAGGTCATTTATCAATCTAGTTGCTTGTAATCTCTGTCAAATAATGTTTATATCACATAATATGTTTTTGTAAGCTATTATCACATGACCTTATTTTTGGTATAGTATAAAAAACAATATTTACCAGGAATTTACTGTAAATAGTCTGGATAATCCCATAAAATAAAAGCCCAAATCTCTCAAAATACATTCATTGGAGTTAAAGGAGAGTAGTTTAAATGTAATGTTACATGATTTTTTTGTATTTTACATCCAGAAATCTGTACTTTGATGGGGTGTTCTCATGAATAAATGGATAATCCTATGAATTTACAAAATATTACTGAATAAAAACAAGTCTTTATTTAAATTAGGTAATTTTAATGTATTTTTGCTGTATTGTTCATTTTTTGTGCAAATTTATAAATTTGTTTAACATTCTAGAGATGTTTTATAATGACAGTTTTTGTTTATTCTACAACATTTTAACTGTAAAAATACAGAAAATGTCTACAGTAAAAATCTGTATTTAAAAATCTGTATTTAAAAAGCAATTCTCTGTAGAATAACTAAAGTCATTTAACAGTAACTGTTTGGCAACTTTTGCTGCCAGACTTTAAATTTAATGTTTTGCTATAAAATAACAGAAAGTTGCCTTAAATTTACATTCAGCAATAGGTTGTGTATTTTTTGTATTTTTACATTGAATTCAATGTAATTTAACCATTAAGAGACCATTAAAAAATTTAAAAAATCTGTTAAAAAATCAATAATATTCCATTATATTAATATTACAGATTACAGCCTTTATTTTATGGCCAATATTTTTTATAAAAATAATATACCGTATTTTTATAGCATTTATACTTAATGTAGAAAAAAGTATATAAACTAAAATAATACAGTAAATTTCTGTGAAATGACTTTTTTTTTTTACAGTGTAGGTTACAGGAATCAGACACTTCTGTAATTGATAATGCTGTTTCTTGTGCTACAGACACAGATGTATAATCTGAAACTGATGCTTCCAGTATTGAAGATCTTCCCAAAGTTCTTAAGCAGAATATTGCCTCAGTTTTATTGAAGTTAAAACATATTTTATTTGTACCCGCTACAGTAATTGATGAATTACTTCAGGAATTACACTATCTGTTAAGCTTTGTATCTGTTCCAATCACATTTAATAGCCTCTCTAACATTCTTAAAAAGCATGGAGTTGAACTTGATGAGTTAATTGTCAAAGAGCTTGCTGAAGTAGTCTGCACATCCTGTCCTTTGGCCAAAGCCTTTGTAAAAGGCGGTCCCCTGGCTACAGCTTACAAAAGGAAACAGTATTATAAAGAACATTTCAACATGGTGAACCCAATTGAGTACATCCTTGATCCTAGGACTAGTAAGACATTCCAGTATATTCCTATTTTGCCTTCTCTTCAGTATCTGCTAAGTAACAGTGACATTTTAGAAAGTGTAAAATATACATTCAAGATGCAGGAAAATACCTTGGGTATAGTGCAGTATAAACTGATAAGTAATGGAATTTACTTTAAAGAAAACAAATTTTTCACTGGGGAGGATTTGAAATTATTATTGTCACTATATGCTGATGACTTTGAGGTTTGCAATCCCTTAGACACATCTAGGTAATTTACCACCTGGATCTCATTCAGCTCTTTCTTCGATCTACTTGGCAGTTTTATGCAAGAGTACTGATGTAAAGGTGTATGGGTATGAAAAAATTTTAGAGCCCCTTTTACAGGATTTGAATTTTTTGGAGAAACATGGTGTTTTTATTGCAGGACTTGGAGAGTTTGTGAAAGGTACAGTCCAGTCAGTCATTGCAGACAATATAGGAGCCCACGGGATAGCAGGGTTCATGAGAGCTTCTCTGGTGTGTGAGGTGAGAGATAAGACATCCAGGATAAGGCTCTTCAGTCAGGACATTTTAACCTTCGAACAAAAGACCTACATGAAACACACATTAGGTTTGCAAGGGAGAACTCAACAATCTGTTGTGGAGTAAAGAGAGAGTGTTGTTTTACGAGGCATTTATCTCATTTTCATGTTACCTGGGGCTACCCTCCTGACATTGTTCATGATTTATTTGAGGGTACTGTTCCGTTTGAGATTGTTCTCTGCGTTGGTGAAATAATTTCCAAAAAGTATCTGTCTCTTGACACTCTTAACAAAGAATCCTTAAGTTTCCATATAAGTGTGATAGACCTAACAAACCTCATATTATACCATGCGCTTACACCTCAAAAGGACAATAGGTAACACCCATGAAAATTGGATTCTATTGAGATCACTCCCATTTATAATAGGTGTTGTGCCTAGGATTGTGTATATTATTATTGCCTCTTATCGAATCTCAATCTGGAAGGGATGTTCTCTACTGTGGATTGACTAAAAAAAATTACTGAAGGAAAGAGCGTAACAATGGCTGAGTTTTAAGGTTTTTATTACCTCATAAGTGAGGAATCAAACGTGCTCATTATATAAAGGGGGCAGGTTAAAATATGAGCTAAATGAAACAGGGGAACTCGGACATGAAACGAAACATAACGCCACACAACCAAGAAGATTAAACAGCTGATACCCAAGTCGGGAGTTTGGGCGAATGAAAGGGAAGTCATTTAATAAATGCGGGGCGAATCTCTCTGAGGAAGGAGAGCTTCTTTCTTTTTTACTAAAATTTGGGATAAAGTTGTTTAATAGCCATGCCTCGCACCACTCAGAACACCCAGCTGGGAGAGCAGATAAACGCAACCTTACTTTGGGCTGGCGAATCAACTGGCCATGAAAAGGTCAGAGGAGATGTCCGACGAGAGCGGCCGCGTCGAGGTCCTTCGTTGTGGCCTCCCAAGTTAGACTGGTCCTCGGCTGAAGTGGCTGTTGGTCTGTCTCGTCCCTCTTCACCGGCAATGTTGTCCTTCGGGGGGCTGGCTTGGTGATATCCGAATTGTTCCTTTCTATTCTGATGAGGGAACAGACGGGAGCAGCACGCAGCACCGGTGGCTGTGGTTGCCAAGGCAACTTGAGACGCTGGGAACTGGGTGCAGTGCAGCCAAACTTGTTCCGGTCACCGGTGATCTTTGTTTCAAATCTAAACTTAGCCCTTGTTGCTAATCTGCTAAGTCGTGACTTCTGGGTTTTGAGCCACGTGAATAATTTATTTTTTTTTCATTAGAGCTTCTGCTTAAGCTCTCCTCTCCAGAACTTTTTCGCCGAATTTCTGCCCAATTGTAATGTTGTCTTTGACTATTTATTGGGGGCCGACCCACGGGCATGGTCTGATTGTCGGCGCGAATTTAGTCCAATCAGATTTCTCCCTCTAGCTGTGGTGCGTACGAAGGATGTTTTATCTTTCTCTTCTGAAGTTAAGCCTTTCATCCACCCAGGTTTACCCGCATATGAAATAAAGAGAATGTATCTTTGTTGAGTATATTTCCTCTTCTCTTCCTATCTACTGTGAAGACACAATTAGGTAGTTATTCTTTGCTATCACCATTGCAGAACATACAAACAGATGAGACAAGAAAAGGACATTTCATGCATATCTCGACTGGTGGTGGGAAGTCAGAATTACATGGCTACGGACTGTGTAGGAAGTTTCTTTCCGTTTAGTTTCCCTTTTTTTCTTTAAATTTGTACGAAACCAAGAAGAAAAGGAAAAGAAACAAAAGAAAGGCAAAAAAAGAAGAAAACCTCGAACACAGGTTGCGGCGCTCGGTCAGTGCGCCATCGGTTTCGGGGTTTCGCCATCAGGTGGCGCTGCGGTTCTATAAGTGGAATAGTCCGTTCTTTCTATCTCCGCCAAATTAGCTCGTAGAAAGGTGGTTCAAACAGCTGTGAAGTCCTCTTCCTGCAAGAAACTCAGTTCGGCGTGTTTACAGTCTCTTGTTTGATGAGAATAGTACTTTTTTTCTTTTATATCAATCTTGTTGTTCTTACTGGCTTGGATACATTCCATAGCAGCAGTTTATGACCGCCATCTGCTAGTGTAATCAGTTCATACTGGGGGAGAGTCACAGAGTTGTACCTTTCCAAAGGGAGGTTTGGCAGGTCTTGCTGATTTGTGGTGTGGGCTGTAATTTAGTGCCTGGGAAATCTCCTGATGCCACAGTCAGATAGGAGTCTGGGATGGCACTTAGCGGAGACCTGTGAAATCTCTGGTTAGAGCAATAGTCTCTTTGAAAGTTTGAGGGGTGTGGGAGATTGAACTCTCCCCCCCACCGGACCTCACAACATAGGAGACTTGATACCAGACGCAGAACCTGCTTGGCTTGTGTTGCTTGACTTGAAAGACATAGCTGAACTCACTGTTGCCCCTATTCATAATAAAGAGACCATTGCCTACCTGGACTGCAAAATAACAGAACATAGAGTTAGATTCTTGGAGCTTTTTTCTGCACAACTCATACCAAAGCATCACTTTCTTGAACACTACCCTCAAATGATCAAATGTTTTGGGCCTTTAGTAGGGCATTGGACCATGAGGTTTGAGGCGAAGCATAGTTTCTTTAAGAAAGTTGCTCATCATACAAATTGTTTCAAGAATATACCACTCACATTAGCAACCAAACATCAGCAAATGATTGGCTATCATCAGGGTTCCCGTGGATCCTTAAAAGGTCTTAAAACACATTAAAATGTCTTAAATCAGTATTTCAAAGGTCTTAAAAATGCTGACACGGGGAAGGAGGATTTAATGCATTTTTCTCTGGCATTAGAATTATTGATATATATATATATATATATATTGAATAATTGATAACATTTATTTTTTAAATAATTTACAGAATGCCTCTCGCATTAAACGCCATGTAGATCAGGATAGCGGAAACAACATCACTCATTTTAGAAATGTAGTCTAACGTTCATGAAAGAAGCGCTACCTGATTGGCTGATAGTATGCTGAAACCGGTACCAGGCAATGTGTACGAGGCACACTGTATTTTTTGCAGAAAGCACAAACCTGCACAGTCAACCTGCCAACAGACGCCAGATATTTCGCAGTTTTGTTCTACCCTCGTCTCCACCGCTCCTCCAACCCCGTCTCCGATACCAGCACCAGTGCAAACAGCAACAGACCTCCAGACAACATTCCCGTAAATTACCCGTACATTTGCGGGTAGTTCCGACAAGATGGCCTACATTAGCAAGTCTGGATTAGGCCTGTACATCTAAGGCAAAATTGTCTTGATTTATGTTATTGTTTTCCATGTGTTCCACACTAGAACGTTTTTTTGTGTTTTTTTCCAGCATTTTAAGTAGATCATATAGCTTTTTCACTGGATCAAAAAAGTAATGTATTATGTAATAATAAACATTTGGGCAAAATTGTCCATAACCCTAAGGAATTGATGCCTTTTTTTTTCTTCAGTTTTGGTTATTGTAAAGTTGGTCTTAAATTTCACTCCAAGTGGCATTAAAAAAGTCTTAAGAAGTCTTAAATCTAACTTGCCTTAAGCTGTAGGAACCCTGTATCATATCAGTGTATTACATCTTCAATCCACTTTGGAAGTTGCAAATGTTTGCACGCTTCCTGTGGATGTGTTGAACAAGGAAGTAGTGGGAACCCTTAGGCAGAAATTCCCCAAAAGGAATGATGTACATCTTGCCAAAAGTGCAACCATCAAAGGAATCTTCTACAGAATTGGCATGCTAATTCCATATGGTTCAACTGGTGGCCAGCCAGAGTTTGCATAAATTCTTCAAATCTGCATTATTGAAAGCAGTTTGAGCTTTGTTGTACGGATATTGTGTGCATGTTATCATGAGCATTTCAGAGCTTATCAGCTGACTACATCTCCTAATAGAGAGGTTGCCCTGGTTAAGCTTGAAAACTTGGCTGATGCTTATCCACTCTGTGACTACAGTGTGGGTGTGAAACGGATAGTTACTTTGAAAAGGCACATTATTGTTTAAAGGGCATATTGCAGATAAATGTTTTTTCCAAATTTATATATAATCTTGTCTAAAAAATACCATTTGAAAAGTTAATGGAGATTTCAAAATTTTTTTCAAGACACAAGAGTGCAAATTTAGTCCAAAAAGTAACAGTTTTGAGCTAAGCCTCTAAAAAAACGCTCTTTTTTTTAAACACCACATCATATGACGTAGGCAGAGGTAGCTATATGCTAGGCTTTGCTATCACTCAGTGTGGGAGTAGGTAGTTATCAGTCAGAGCGGTCGTGTTATAGAGAGTCGGTGTGTTTTCAGTAGTGTCGTATTGCATTAATTTTTCATTATCATTTCAAATTAATGTGTTTGTGGAGGTTGCACAAATTCCAGCCTGTCAGGACATCAAGTCCACAGGTCTCCTAACAGGAAAAAAACGGCGCTATCTTTTGTGCCTGGGTTCGTTTTGTGCAGCTGAAGAGACAGGACTTTACGGCTGCATCAGCTACGACAAACGCAGTCATGTGTGGCTCTCAGTTTACACTGGAGGATTATCAATCAAGCAATCTGATAGAGTTCAACAAGGGATGCCGAAGCAAGACCCAGGTGCGACTGAAACCGGGTGCTGTGCCTTCAGTGCACACAGCCTCCTCAGCTCAGTTGTCCGAAGTAGGCTCGGTTGTGCTGCCGGCGCACAATAAAGTAATAAATAGAGTAATAAAGAGAGTAAAATAACTAAATAGAGGAATTAATCATTTCTGCCCTAAACATAACATACTCGTGTCTGCTGGCTTGGAGAGGTCCATGCTCCTGCCTGTAGTGCATGTAGGCTATCTGAAGCACGTAGGGATTCAGACAGCAAGCATCAAACCCCGGGTGCTGTGTGAAGCACTGCACTTGGAGCCTGGGGTTGACATTCTCCACTAAGGCCCAGTAGGCATCTACCTCCCTGCAGTACATGCTCTCCTCAGCTGTGGTCATGGCCTCGCATTTCCTACACAAGCACTTATCAAACAAAACGTGTTTCTCTCCCGCGGCAATAGTACAGCGCTATACCTCGTAGTGTTGACGGTTATTACGAGTATGAGACACTTCATCAAGATCATTAATTTTGATTATTTGTAAGTGTCAATACTCCTGCCTGTAATAGATGACCATTAATAATTTTGCTATTGCCTGACATATGATGGTAATCTGTGCAATATTATGACATGAACACAATATTGCATATCCTTAGCTGACGTGTGTAAGCTAACACCAGTCTCTCACCAAGACACCTGCCCTGCTCTCCACTGATTGTCCTGACACCACAGCTCTAGCTCTCTCCTCTGACCATTGACTCTCCCCCGGTCTCTCCCTGCTCTCTGGGGTGGATAACAGGCTTGTAGTTATAGGGTTGCGGTCCGTCATATGTGTAATGGTACACATTTAAAGTTTCTTCTGTGTCAGAAATGAGATTGGGATCCATCATTTTCCTATTGTTCAAGTTCACTGCTCTCCCTCTGCCTACGTCACTTCCGTTTTAGCTTTTACGGATGCGGAAGTAAAATTTTCTCACAAAAACGACTCCAGAGGCGTAATTAATGTATTTACCAATATATTTTGAAGAAAAAAAATTGTTCCTATATTATTTTTCTAAACATTGATTCAATGGGGTCTCTAACCTGCAATATGCCCTTTAAGGTAGGTCTGTAGTGAAACATCTTTCTCACAAATCTCATGAAGTAGGGGTGTAACAAATAATTGCTTGATCAATTGTCTATTATCTGAAAATGTGTGTCATTATATTTCAATTAAAAATCCTTTTTTTTTAAATAATGAAAATGTTTGAGGCTTTTTAGAAATATAGTGACAATACATACTGTGTGGTTATGTAATTTCAACTAAAAATCCAGTGAACCTTAATTTAGCCTAAATGCCAAATACAGAAATGTCCCGTAATGAGAAAGAAAAGGATGTTATGACAAATACACATAGTATAATTAATGTGGAGGACTCCTATGAAACAAAATCAGGCTCATATCTTTTCTTTATGTGAAAAAGAGATTGGAAATTTCATACATTTGTTAATATTTTTCAAATTTCTTTTGAGTTTGAGTTTGTATTTTCTTTTTTGAATGCCAAAAACATTACCTTAATTTAGCTGCTGCTGATTTTCAAGTTAAACAATGACAATCCTCAGATTAACTGATAAAAATGACCATTGAAGTTGCAGTAATAGCTCAGTATTGTCCGAAATTTTTTGTCCTGTATTTGTTCCCTAGAATACATTAAGATGTCAAGTCCCGTTCACCTAAGAGTCATCTTTGGTGGAGATGACGCCAGAAAACTTACGCTGATGTCAGGGATACCAACGTCTGTAGATCAACTTGTCCTTGAGATAAAGACTACTTTTGGACTGCAGCAGTTCAGGCTCCAGTATAAGGATTCAGACTTGGGAAATGAATATGTCAATCTCACATCAACCAATGAAATAAAAGACAGGGATACTCTGAAAGTGGTATTTTTTGCATGGGTAGAATCAAGTTCCAGCGTTCCAGGGACTCTACCACCTCCCAGCACCAGTACCGTACTGTATTCTCCAACTACATCCCACAGCTCTGTGAACCCCCTCACCTCTCCATCCTTGGATGGAGATTGTTTTTCCTATGATAACTCTTTTGGCAGTGCAGACACTGTCATTTTAGATGCAGCTCCAGAGTCAAGAACCTCTTCTTGACTTCCAATCTTCATTGTTCCCAAGTTTTCATATTTTGATGAAATTCAACTTCAAAGAGCAAATGCAGAATTCCAAGCAAATGGCACCCTTCTGACCATTCCTCTGACCTGGAACTATCTGCTGAGTTGGGCTGTGGTGAAGCACCCCGTGAGCAATTCTCTGCTGCCACCTAGTGGTTCAGTTTGTGCAATGGGGTCAGATCATCAGTAACTGTTTACAGGCAAGATATTTATGGACAAGTTTCGCCCAATTGTTCCCCAGCTCGCCCCGTTGAAAAACACTGCCAATGACGAACGGTGGTATTTTAATTGACGTCTATAGATGTTATTGGCAGCCAGTGAGTTAATCTATTGACATGTGTTAGCTGTCACTGTTAAGATTTGTAGCTGCACAATGCTTGCTATAGCTTAACATGAGCTGGGGCAGGTACTTTTAAGACTGTTTATAGTTTGACAGAGTCCTGAAATATGGAAAGCAAATGATACACCCACAGAACATTCAGTAGAAATTTGGATTTGGATACGATCTGTCTGCAGTTAACATTTTGCCTAAGTGACAAGTCTCCTTTTACAGTAGAAAGTGTCAGTCCTTTTCCAGCCCAGAAAATTATTTCTCTTGAAGCTACAAAAGGTATTACTTCTCCCATCTATTCCTCTTCTATCACTGTTTCTTCTATAGATAAATGCCAAATTCATGCATATAACAACTTTACCGCTTCAAGCCAAGTACTTGGCAGAACTTGACAGATACACACCTAACTTGATGAAGGTCTTCAGCAGTAATGGAGGGGCTGCTGGAAGGATCAAATCAAGTCAGATTTATTTATATAGCACCAAATCATAACAACGTAACATCAAGGCACTTTACATATAGAGCAGGTCTAGACCAAACTCTTTATAAAATTATTTAAAGAGACCCAACAGATCCCCCGATGAGCAAGCATTTGGCGACAGTGGCAAGGAAAAACTTCCTTTAAGAGGCAGAAACCTCGGGCAGAACCAGGCTCAGGGGGGGCGGCCATCTGCCTCGACTGGTTGGGTTGAGAGAGAGAGAGAGAGACAGGGGGGGCAAAGTTGGGTAGAGTAGGTAGAGAATGAGAGCAGGAGGAGGGGATATTCAAAACAGGTGTAGGCAGGAACATATGATGCTGCATGAAGTTTATAGAAATGATGCTGTATGGAGTTCATGAAGATATGGGAGCAGCAGGCATTGCAGGCAAATGGGATAGCGATGATTTATCACCTGCAGGATGAGGACAGGGAGAGAGAGGAGAGGAACTGGGAGAGACAGAGACTTTGGGAAAACATGGTTAGTAAATACAGTACACATGCCTAAAACTGGGAGAAACGGATTTAGGAGAAGCATGGTTATTGATATGTTGGTGCATGCAAGGGGGAGAGACAGAGAGACAGGGGGAGAGGGGAGAGGGAGAGGGAGGGGGGGTAAAGGGACAGGGAGAGAGAGAGGGGCTCAGTCCTTCCCTCAGCAGTCTAGGCCTATAGCAGCATAGCTAAAGAGTAAATGACATTTAACTTTTTAATCATAAGCTCTGTCATACAGAAAAGTTTTAAGCCTGGTCTTGAAAATTGCTAAAGAGTCCACCCCCCGGAATGATACTAGAAGTTGGTTCCATAGAAGAGGAGCCTGATAACTGAAAGATCTGCCTCCCAATTTACTCTTGGAGACTCTAGGAACTACAAGTAAACCTCCATCTAGAGAGCAGAGTGGCCTACTAGGACAGTAAACGCTGTATAAAAAAATAAAATTAAAAAAAAGTAAAATTACAGGAAATGTTCTGTAATTTTTTTTTTTTACAGATTTTCCCTGTTTTCCAATAAAACAATGAAATGCCAGTAGATTTACAGATATTTTAAGTAATTTTAGGTTTTATGTTTAAAATTACAGTTAATGAACCATAATTTAAGATTACATTAAAATTATGTTTTTTAATGACAATTTATTGTATTTGTACATCTTTAATTGTAATTTTACATCAAGTTTCTATATTTTTTACAGGTTTATTACCATTTTCCACAAGACAATGTAATAACTGTAAATTAACAGATACTAGCAGTAATTTACAGATTTACCTTTAGAATTACAAGTGATTAACTATCATATAATATTATATTATCATTATCATTAATTTAGAGATTGCTGTCCATGATAACGAAGGCATACAAAATTACAGAAAACCAGTCATTCAAAGTGTTTTCCTTAAAACTGTGGGTAATTAACATTCAAATTTCAAAGTTGACGCCTGTTTCCAGTTTCTTTGGCCCCGCCCATAACGACCAACTGGCTGAGCCTGAAGAATGACAGTTGGATTAGCTTTGATGTCCGTCCAGTCAGTCATGCAGGGGAAAGACGTTCCCTCATGTACTCATGATTTTCAAGGAGGATGTCTGAGACAGCCACAATGGACAGGTCAACCAAACGCCGTTTGAAGTGTGTGTCCCAGATAACGCCTGTGAACGATATTTTGATTCATTTTCGTACCTCCAGTGGACAGCCTTGAAGCTAACGTTAGCATCCCTGTGATAAATTGCTACCCTCACATAAGCTATTGTTAGCAGATAGCTATCGTTTTTTATGGTTTTGTGACTGATGGCAGCCGGGTCATTTTATTTTACAGCTAAAGTATTCATTGTTAACGCGCGCTTTCGGTCAAAGCCTTTTCTAACATGGCCAGAGGTTAGTGATAATTGTGTTGCTCTCTGCTGATATATGTTCGTGATTTGAATGTGGTCAAAATGCTGTATGCTACTCTATGTAATGTCCCACTCGTCCTCCATGAGTCCCGTAGAGACTTGAGATCGTTAATTTATGTTTTTAAATTAGTTTCGTTCTAGCATTAGCATGCTAATTTAGCCAGCTCGCTGCCGTCTTCCCTCTCTAGTCTGCTCCTTTTTTCACCAGGAGAGTTTATATCTGTCTGTTGCCACAGGTGTGGAGATGTTTGTTCGTTTGTGTTGAAATGTTTTGAGTGTTAATCTCTGGGTCTATTTGCTCTGTACATGTTGTTGCTGCTAAATGATACAGACGGCTGCTGAATGTGATATTAGTCCATTTGGATTTAAATGTTAAACTGAGGTAGTGAAATGCGTTTTCTGGTTACCATATTAAGTTTGGTTAGATTGTTTAATCTATATATTTTTTTTTAAAAGAAGCAGAATTACTGATGCCATTTATTTTTGGGTTTCCTGTTGAACTTTAAATGTGGAAGCATTGAAAGCAGAGACTAACCTGTTTAAAGGACCAATTTGTGTTATTTTTTGTAATTTAGTTTTACTGTCCAAAATTGATTATTTTATTGTAACATTTCATATGTTAAAAAGCATTTTCTAGCTCACAGTTCACAATTTCTGTGTGTTTCTGTCTGTCGCTACAGTTGCCAAGTAAAGATCCAGAGATCCAGTCCTGACTCCTGCGTCTCCTTTCCAACTCTGGACACAACAGAGACATTAAGTGGAGACGGGTTACATATATTTGATATATGATAGAGGATGACTCCCAGTGAATATTTGTTCAGTTTACTAAAATGATTGTTAAATACTCTAAATTTACAGATAGCATCTTTAAATATACCTATTAATGTATTTTGATGTACAGTGTTTAATTTCCCATTGTCCAATTCTCTAAAATAACTACTGTAATACTGTAAATGTGCAGAAATTCCTATTTGATTAAAGGTACATATTTTGTTTATACTTTGTGTCATTGTTTTTCTTACTTGGGGAAACTACAATTATGCAGCAAATCAGTGTAGATGGACAAGAAATGACTACTAAATACCCTTAATTAACAGGGATTGTCCTTAAATGTAGCTATTTGTAATGTATTTAGCTTTTTTCTCCACTGTCCAATGGTTGCTTTTAATGTACTAATTCTCTAAAATGACAGATTAATACTGTACATTTACAGACATTTATCTTTAATTTTATTAACCTAGTTTGTTTTTATACGTTATAACATTATTGTACTTGGGGAAAAAAAGTATTTTAACATGAAATTACTGTAGATAGACTTGGCTCTTTCCTAAAATAAATAGTGTATACTGTGAAATTACAGAGACTACTCTGAAAGGTATCTGATTTTAATGTTTTTTGAAATGTATGTTATTTTACAATATAATGGGAATTGATCAACTATGATATACTGTATTTTAATTGATTTTGACCGTAAAAAGCTGCTCTGTATTTTTACGGTTATTGTATGTAGTTCTGTGATAGTTATTTACTGTAATTTTACGGTATTCATTTGGAAACTTTGCTGCCAGTGCTTTTACTATGAGAAACTATGAGCTCTCTTAGATATGATGGAGCCTGGCCATTAAGAGCTTTATATGTTAGGAGAAGGATTTTAAATTCTATTCTGAATTTTACCAGCATCCAATGAATCAAATCAAATCAAATCAAATCAGATTTATTTGTATAGCGCCAAATCATAACAAAGTTACATCAAGGCACTTTACATATAGAGCAGGTCTAGACCAAACTCTTTATAAAATTATTTAAAGAGACCCAACAGATCCCCCGATGAGCAAGCACTTGGCGACAGTGGCAAGGAAAAACTTCCTTTAAGAGGCAGAAACCTCGGGCAGAACCAGGCTCAGGGGGGGCGGCCATCTGCCTCGACCGGTTGGGTTGAGAGAGGGAGAGAGAGAGAGAGAGAGAGGCACGGGGGAGGGGGGGGGGCAAAGTTGGGTAGAGTAGGGAGAGAAAGAGAGCAGGAGGAGGGGATATTCAAACAGGTGTAGGCAGGAACATGATGCTGTATGGAACTCTTGAAGATGTGGGAGCAGCAGGCATTGCAGGAACATGGGATGGTGATGATTCATCACCTGCAGGATGAGGACAGGGAGAGAGAGGAGAGGAGCTGGGGGAGACGGAGACTTCGGGAAAACATGGTTAGTAAATGCAATGCACATGCTTGGAACTGAAGCTGGAACTGAATGAAGAGCAGCTAATACAGGAGAGATGTGATCCCTTTTTCTAGTTCCTGTTAATATTCGTGCAGCAGCATTCTGAATCAACTGAAGGCCTTTCAGAGATTTGTTTGGACATCCAGATAATAATGAGTTACAGTAGTCCAGCCTAGAAGTAACGAATGCATGGACTAGCTTTTCTGCGTCCTCTTGAGACAGGATGTTTCTGATTTTCCTAGTGTTTCGCAGGTGAAAGAAAGCTGCCCTACTGACTTGTTTTATTTGAGGAACAAAGGACATGTCCTGGTCAAAAGTTACTCCAAGGTTTCTTACAGTGGAGCTGGAAGCCAAATGCCATCCAGACTGATTAGATGATTAGATAGGGTTTCTCTGAGGTGCTTAGGGCCAAGTACAATAACTTCAGTTTTGTCAGAATTTAGAAGTAAAACATTATGGGTCATCCAGACTTTTATGTCTTCAAGACATGTCTGCAGTCTGACTATCTGACTAACTTCATTTGGCTTGATTGATAAATACAGCTGAGTGTCGTCTGCATAACAGTGGAAATTGATGATGTTCCCTAAAGGAAGCAGATAAAGAGTGAAGAGGATTGGTCCAAGTACTGAACCCTGTGGGACTCAATAATTGGCTATACTGCGTGAGGAGGAGCTATTGTTAACACAAACAAACTGATGTCTATCTGACAAATAGGATTTTAACCATCTTAGCGCAGTTTCTTGAATGAGGAGGATCAGACTCCTCATGGCTCCAACAGCTAAGCAAGTCCATTAAACTGTTGTATTATTTAGCCAAATAAAGTTTCCCCCCGATCTACCTTCCTCAGATTTTATTTTATCTTCTTCCTCCATCTCCTTTCTCATTCCTGCATTTTTCCTACTTTTGCCTCCATCCTCTTTTACCTTCATAGATGAGATGTTGGACCCCCTCCCATGCTTTGGTGTCTTCCATACATAACCTTTCTTCATCTTCTTTTAACCAATCCGCCCCCTTTGTCTTAGATTTTTCTACCTTTCCCTCCTCTGATTTCCTATAGAATCTAAATTGTCCTTTTCTTTACATGATCACCCGTCACCCACCCCTTCTCAATCTCCCTCTTTCTTCTCCTCCTCTCCTTCATCTTGTACTTCATGTTCCTTCTTCTCTCCTCCACACATCCCACATCCATAAACTTTAATGTAAATTAATTTTATTAATCTTCTCATAACTTCCAGAAGAACAAGAAAGGGTGCTTATTTCTGCTAAAAAAAACAAACAAACTTGAGTACGTAGGAGGGACGCCATAACCCCCATCCTGGCCTCCCTCCACTGGCTGCCTGTGCACTTAAGAGTTCATTTTAAGATTCTTTTATTTGTTTTTAAATCTTTAAATGGACTGGCCCCTCCTTAACTCTCTAAACTTCTTCACTTTACACTCCAAGTCCAAACAGAAGCTCAGGGGGACAGAGCTTTTTCAGTTGCCACTCCGAAATTGTGGAACGAGCCCCCCTCCACATTAGACAGGCCTCCTCACTGTCCATTTTTAAAACTCGTCTTAAAACCCATTTTTATTCCTTGGCTTTCAACCCAGCATGAGACTCTGCCTCTGTTTTAGTGTTTTACGGTTTGTTTTATTTGTTTTTATTTATTTTAATATTTATCTTCCTCCTAATTATTTTATTTCACTATGTTGCATTGTCTATTTATGTACAGCACTTTGTTTCAGCTGTGGTTGTTTTAAAGGGCTATATAAATAAAGTTGAGTTGAGTTGAGAAAAATGTGATAACTGCTGGAAAGTTCATAGCTTTAATATTTGACATGCATGCTTTTGCAGAGTGAGGACATTGAAGTCAAGAGGGACTGTGTGCAGACAAAAATCCATGGATGATTTTTTCAACCCTTGATATTTTGAGGATTGCTTTGATATCAGCCTGCTCTCTGTCGTGTATATACTGTAGCTTATAAACAGTAGCTTTAGGTGAGTTAAAGACAGAGGGAGACTGTATCTTTTCACGGGTATAGAACGGACCCAGTTGCAGCACAAACCACACCAATATATTCTTTACAGTCTCTACTAAGCACCAAGTCCAGACAGTGGCAGCACGGACAGAAAAACACAATTGTGGAGAATATGGGTCCAAGGGGAATCGAACCCCGATCTTCTGTTCCTCAGGCAGACACGCAAACCACGAGGCCACAGCACAGGCAACAGTCCAATAGTCCAGAGCTCCGAGAGAAGCAGCAGTGTGCACGGAGAGGGGAGTACTGGAAAGGGGAAAAGAGGGAACCGCACTGATGGAAGGCTGCAGGCACGGTGTTGTGGACTGGGTTGCGTCAGCAGCAGGTAAACGGGGCAGCAGAGCAGACGTAACCAGAGGAGATGGCAGAGCAGGAATCGGTGGAACGCCTCTCAGCCACAAGCGGATGAAGACCAGAAAACCAGCAGGGTTTGAAAGGGATACTGTTTTCCTATTTCAGCACACAGTCCTTCAGCCTAGCTGGGGGCTTGGTTGTGCGCCCAGACCTGGTCTGAGTCTCCACCTGCAAAGGCTCTTGGTGTCATTATTCCTGTTATGTTCATTGTCAGCGATGGGCCCTGTGTCAGTTTCAGAGTCTGGGTCGGAGAAATCTGTTAGTTCCTGATGAGGCTCAGTGGTCCTGTCAGGCCTGAGGTGTCTGCGGTTCCTTCGGTAGCAGGCCCCAGCTGCTGTAACCACATCATATGAGCGTGGTTCATCTCTGACCTGCACTACAGTTGCCGGCCTCCATCCATCAGCTGTCTCCATGCATACTCTCATCCCCTCCCGCAGCGGAGAGAGCGGAGATGCAGTCCTGTCATAAGCTTGTTTCTGCAGCAGCTGGCGGGACTTCAGTGCTTCCTGGACATTATCAGGGGTGGACGGTAGCAGGACCGCAGCACTAACAGGTAAGTTGGACCGCAGAACCCGGCCCATGAGGAGCTGAGCTGGTGAGTAGGTCAAACCAGTAACAGGTGTGTTCCTCAGGTGTAAGAGAGTGAGGTGTGGATCGACCCCTGTCTGTGCAGCACATTTCATCATGTGCTTGACTGACTGAATGGCCCTCTCAGCCATGCCATTTGACTGGGGGTAGTGAGGGCTAGAGTGAGTTATCTTGAAGCCCCACTCTGATGCGAACTGAGCCATTTCAGCACTCACAAAGGGGACATGATCGGCTATGAGGTGCTCGGCTATGCCATGCTGTGCGAAAACACCCTTGAGTTTAGCGACTACAGTCCCTGACGTCTTGTCTGTCAGGCGGAGCACCTCGGGATAGGGATATTTTGAGAAATAGTCAACAACCAGAAGGAAGGATCAACCTTGAAAATCAAAAATGTCTGCTGCTACTTTTTGCCATGGCCGATCCGGCACTCCATGAGGTAGCAACGGCTCTCTCTGGTTACTGGGGAGCTTCTCTTGGCAGGATGCGCATGACTCAACCGTCATGTGCACATCAGCAGTGATACCAGGCCAGTACATAAGTGCCCTGGCATGTGCTAGTGAGCGTTGAATGCCCTGGTGTGCAGTGTGAAGCCGCCGGAGCACATCAGCTCTCAGGGCACTGGGGATGATAATGCGCCTGTCAAACATGATGAGTCCGTTATCTATGTGTATGGAATGTTTGATGGGCCAATAAGGCTGAGCCATGAGTGGTGCCCGCCTCTTTTTATCAGGCCACCCTTTGGTGTGGAGCTGGCATAACTGCATCACACTGTCTGTCTCTGTGGTTGCTTTAAGCTACAGCATGATGTCTCCCTCTAGTGGTGGGTGGTGGGTGACTGCATAGATGACTTTTTCCCCACTAAGATCACACTCCTCTAGCACATTAGTTAGTGGCACAGCACGTGACAGCGTGTCGGCAATCCACATGTCTTTCCCGGGTGTATAGACAACTTTTAAGTCATATTTTTGGATTTGTAGGAGCATACGCTGAAGACATGCAGGGGCATTTCCAATGGGCTTAGTGACGATGGCCTCCAATGGCCTGTGGTCACTTTGTACTGTCACTGGGACGCCGTAGACATATTGGTGAAACTTCTGCAGGGCTAACACAATGGCCAGGAGCTCCTTTTGTATTTGGGCGTAATTCTGTTCAGCTCCAGACAACGCTCTGGACGCATAGGCTATTGGCTGTTTGCTTTGCATCAGACAGGCCCCAAGTCCATCTTTGGATGCATCTGCTTGTATCTCGACATCTTCCCCAGGATTGAAGAAGCGGCGCACTGGGGCTGAGCTGATGCCCGTCTTCAGCTGATCCAGCACAGCCTGATGCTCAGGGTGCCACTGCCAAGCGACATCCTTCCTGAGATGCTGCCTGAGTGGTGCAGTGAGTGCAGACTCGTTTGGTATGTACTGGGCTAGATAGCGTGTCATACCTAGCAGCCGCAGAAGGGCTTCTTTATCAGATGGTGCAGGCAGTTGTGTAATTGCTGCTACCTTTGTGTCGTCTGGTCGAACACCATCTGCACTAATGATGTGTCCCATGTACTTTACCTCATTCACCATGTACTGTATCTTGTCTGGGTTGGACTTGATCTTCAGGCTCTTGGCTTGTTCCATGACCTGCTGCAACATCCGGTCATGCTCTGCTTTACTGGTGGCTGCTATTATCATGTCATCTGCTATTATGTGGACACCCTCAATGTCCCCAAAGCACTCTGAGTTCATCTGCTGGAATACCTCATTCGCTGATTTTATTCCAAATGGGAGGCGGTTGAACTTGTACCTTCCCCATGGGGTGTTGAACGTGCACAGATCAGAAGACTCCTCATCCAACTTTATCTGCCAATACCCATCCTTCTCATCAAGGATTGTGAAGATCTTCTTGCCTGACAGTTTGCTTTGCACATCCTCAGGGGTGGGTATGTTGTAGTGCTGGCGCAGAATGGCATTGTTAAGGTGACTGGGGTTGAGACAGACTCTCAGAGTGATTTTTCTTCTCTGTCACAACAAGGCTATTTACCCATTTAGTTGGCTTTGTGACCTTACTCACCACACCCCGTCGTTCCAAATCATCAATATCCTCTTTCAGCTTATCCTGCACTGCAAAGGGAAACTTTCTGCACCCGTGGATGCCCGGAGGAACGGCAGGGTCTGTGTAGATGTGATGAGTGCCAGGGAACTCACCAAGACCAGTGAAGACAGACTTGTAGCGCCTAAGCAGCTCTCCCTTAGTGCGTGGGGGAGAATGACTCAGTGTGTGCACCCTCCTGATGAGGCCCAGCCGCACACAGGCTTTCTTACCTAGGAGAGCTGTGTCAGATGCGTCTGTGATGAAGAAGTCCAGATGTGCTTGTTTGTGCTGAGTTTGAACATGCAGTGTCACCACGCCCTTTGGGATGATGCGTTGCCCACCATAGGCCAGGAGAACAGTCTTAGTGGGCCTGAGGTCCAGTTGAAGTGGTAAGTCGTTTGCCATCGCCTTTGGCAGCACATTTGCTGACACCCCTGTGTCCAACTTGAAGTAGACATTCCTGCCCCCTATGCGCAGGTTAGTGTGCCAGTCTTCATCATCATCTGATTCTGTGTGTGAGACAGCCCCTATGAATAATGTGTCAATTTCCTCAATGTCAGTGTCAACAGAGGCAACATCCTCGATTGACTTGCACATAAGCGCAAAGTGGTTTTTCCTTCCACACTTGTTGCATTCAACATTGTAGGCAGGGCATTTCCTCGGCCTGTGGACTCTCCCACATCTGTTACACTGGAACTGCTGCTGCTCAGTGAGTGAGCGCCTGGCCAGCTTTCCCTGTAGTCCCAACTGCACATTAAATTTCCTCTGTTGGCGTCCTGGCTTCTCAACAACATGCACTAACTGCTCCTCTGAGCTGCTGGCCGACATCGCCCTTGCCTGTGCGGACGTTACTTCCTTAGCCCGGCACACATCTACTGCTTTAGCCAGGGTGAGATCAGAAATGGAGAGTAGCCTCTCCCTCAGTCCATTATCAGTGACACTGAATACTATTTTGTCTCTTATCATGAGATCCTCTGTGTCTCTGAACTCACAATTGCATGCTTTCTTCCTCAACTCAGTAATAAATTTGTCAATACCTGCTTGCTCATCAAACTTGTATGCCCAGAACTGATGTCTCTTTGTTACCTCCCCTGTTTGTCCCAGGGGATGGAGGGAAGGATAACAAAAAATTAGAAAGCGGGTCTGAAAAGAAATACCAAACACCAAAGGAAAAACGCTGAAGCTGCAGTTTCTCAGGTTAGAAAAAAGATGCTTTTATTATGAAAACAGAAACCCATATAAATCAAAAATCACTGGTCTCACCAGGATGCTCTAAGTAGTAAAAACGGAAAACACTGGTCCACATACAACCTAAAACGACCAGGGCAACAACAAAAACAGGTAAGTATTAGAACCACTCTTCCACAGAAAAGGGACAAAAAAGGATTTCCAAAACCACCTTTCCACCAAAAGGGACACGACTTTGATGTCAGCACCGACACACACCGGAGGGCAACCACACACCGCAACTGTCACACAGTGGCACACTATCCCCAGCTGTTGCCTCTCTCCCCTTTTATACTCCTGACGCTGCTCAGGGGAACGCGACGCACCTGGATGCGGGGTGGACCCATCCACCTTGGACTAGAGAGAGAAGGAGAGAGACCACAACAGCCACACACAAACACCCACCGGCACTAGGGCCTTAACACTCTCAAAGACTGTATTCTTCTTGGGGGCAAAGTAGGCTTCAAAAGCCTTCAAGACTTCAGTTACCTTCGGCTCTGCTGCATCCTCATAATTTATTTCCAGCGTGTTGTATATCTCCAGTGGCTCCTCCCCTATACAGTGAAGCAACATGGCGATTTTCCGTGCCTCCGGCTTGTCGAGAAACCTAGCAGCAACAAAGTATAAGTGTAGCCGTTGTTCTCACTTACGCCAATTCTCCGCTCAGGTTACCAGTCATTAGCAGCTGTGGCGGGGGTGTCAGTGCTTGCATGGTTGCAGCGAGGCTCTAACACAACAGCTTAGCCGCGCTGCCGTTGAAGCTGCGTCGCCAGTGTCCACAAGTTGTAGTTAAGCCACGGACGTCCTGCTCTGAAGAAGAAGGTCACTACAGCCGTTTTGACACCATGTCGTGTATATACTGTAGCTTTAGGTGAGTTAAAGACGGAGGGAGACTGTATCTTCATGCAGCCAGTAGCACTTTATTGAACCACATGCACAGCCACCACAACACCAACCGCAGGGTCCTAGTGCCTGCCATAATAACACACACAACATCCTGACAGGGTGGGGTCAAGCCTGAGAGCAGTACTCTCCACCTGGCCCTGCAGCACTCTCCACCTGTACTGCAGCAGTCACCAGCCATGCCAAGCAAAAACAATGACAAGCCGCTATCTGAAAATCTTAGGTCTCGTAGCACAGAAAATGCAGGTATGGCTAGTTTGGAAGTAGATGCAGCAATATCTGAAACAATTAATGCCAGATTAAGCAAACTGGATATTCTTGAGTCTTTACAATTGGAGATCTATGATCTGAAAATCAGCTTGGAGTTCAGCCAAAATCAGATTGAAGATTTAAGAAAGGAAAATGTCACTCTCAAAGAGGCAGTGAACAAGGTCCAACAGTTTTCCAACTCTCTTATGGAGGATAACAAGTGCATGAAAGAAACATTGTTGGACATTCAGTGCAGAAACATGAGAGACAATCTAATTGTTTCTGGCATACAAGAAGACAATGCAGACCCTGAAACAACGGTGAGAGAATTTATTTCTAAACACCTCAAATTTTCTTCTGAAGTTGTTCAAGACATCTCATTTTCCAGAGTTCACAGACTGGGCAAACCGAGTGAGGGTAAGAACTGGCCAATTTTAGCTCATTTTGAGCACTACAAGCAGAAAGAAATGGTGAAAAGTCATGGAAGGGAACTGAGGGGGACCTCCTTCTGGCTGAATGACCACTTTCCTGCTGAGATCAATGCCAAGAGAAAAGTTCTATTACCTATCATGAAGGAAAAAAGGGCTCAAAAATGTAAAGTGGCGCTGACTGTTGACAGGCTTTATATTAATGGTAACTCCCTGGCTCTTTTAGCATGGTTTTAGCATAGTTTTACTTTATGTTTTTACTGTGAGTCCATATGACTCATTCCATCACTGTCACTCCCTGATTTAATGAGAGATGATATTGAAGCTCTTTGTGTACAGGTTCACGTCCCTCATCTTAAGCCTATTTTAGTATACTGTTTCTACCGTCCTCCTAGTGCTGATGCTATATAGCTTGATAATTTGTGTGATATGTTTGATAAGTTATCTGATATGAATAATGAAATTTACTTACTAGGTGATATGAACATAGATTGTCTGTGTCGGCCTGATACAAACAAAAGCACGGTACTTTCTATTTTTAATGCTTGTAATCTGTATCAGATTGTCACTCAAGCCTACTAGAAATAGTATAAATAGTGATGGTATCATCTTGAATACATGTATTGATCACATCTACACTAATGTTCCTGATCTATGTTCCAAAGCTGTCTCTGTGCCAATTGATTTTAGTGACCATAATATAATTGCCGTTACCAGAAAGACAAAACTTCAGAAAATCAGAGAAATGTTATTTATACTCGTTCATACAAAAAAATTTATAAAGATAGCTTTATCAAAGATATATCAAGTATAAATTGGAGTGATGTATATAATAAGGATGAGCCCGAGGCTGCACTCAGTTTATTTATGTCCAAGTACATGAAGATTGTAAATACGCCCGCTCCTTTAAAAAAGTTTATTGTCAAGCATAAAAGAGCCCCATGGATTGATAACACTTTAGTGAATTTGATGACAGTGAGAGATGCTGCTAAAAAGGTTGCTATAAGATCTGGATTGATTGAGGATAGACGTAAGTATTGCTCTTTGCGTAATCAAGTCACAAAATCAAATAAAATTAAGAAGAGGGATTACTATAGACAAAGATTAAATAATGCTAAACATGATGGTAAAAATCTCTGGAGTGTTTTTAATTAAATGATGGGTCGGAAAACTAATGTTTGTCCTCCCGTTGTTGAATCAAACGGTTTTGCTCTCACTAAACCAAATGACATTGCAGATCACTTTAATAATTTCTTTATAAAAAAGTATCTCAATTTAGAGAAAGCATGAATACCTCTAACAATCATAAATCAAATGACATAATCACTAACATTATACTGAATGACGATGAAGTATGCACTTTTGAATTTTACCAGGTTGAAGTCAAAGTAGTCTCCCTGACAGTAAACTAGCTGGTGTAGATAATCTGGATAGTGAATTGTTAAGGATTACTGCCAGTTGTATCTCATCTCCAATGATTTATATCATTAGGGTTAGGGTTAGGGTAGGGTTGGGTCGTTTATATGTATGCAAAACTCCTAAGTTGTAGAAGTCAGCTTAAATTGTCCCAATACACAAAGATAAAAAGTCTGTTTTTAGTGAGAGCAACTCCAGACCGATTAGCATTATTCCTGTTTTGAGCAAAATCATGGAAAAGGTTGTATATATGCAAATTCATGATTATTTCTTTAAAAGCAATTTGATAACTATGGCTCAGCATGCCTACAGAACTAGCCACTCCACATCTACTGCTTTGATAAAAATGACTGATGACTGGTTTAGTGCTATTGACAATTCCTTGATGGTTGGGGCTGTGTTGTTAGATTTAACTGCTGCCTTTGATCTGATTGACCATTCTCTCTTGGTAAAGAAAGTTGAATGTTATGGTTTTGGACCACTGGCATTAATGTGGATACACAATTATCGGTCTTCTCGATCACAACAAGTGCATCTGAATGGTGGCATATCGAACAGTAGGGATCTAGTGTGTGGTGTGCCTCAGGGCAGCTGCCTTGGACCGTTACTGTTCACTGTGTCCATTAATGATCTTGCTTGGGCTACTGAAAGTGCAAAAATTGTGTTTTATGCGGATGATTCAACCTTGTATTATGCTGCTCCTTCATGCAGTGAATTGAATGATGTCCTTAATAAGGAATTGCAAGTTCTGCATGATTGGATTTCTTGTAACAAGTTAGTTCTTAATATTCCCAAAACAAAAAGCATTTTAATAGGTTCAAGACAGAAGTTATTTTGTAGCCCAAAGCTGGATTTATAGTTAAATAAGGTGATTGTTGAACAAGTGGACAGTATCAAACTTCTTGGTGTAATGTTGGATTCCAGACTTTCCTTTAGTAATCATATTAATCATATCATCTTAAAGATCGAAGGGGTGTTGGAATCTCTAGGAAATGTGCTTCATTTGTTGCTCAACCCCTCTTGTATCAGATTGTGCAGAGTTTAGTATTATGTCACCTCGAATATTGTTCTGTGCTCTGGGGATCTGCCGCTAAAGGTGAGCTCAGAAAGCTGCAGATTGCTCAAAATAAGGCTGCACAGTTGGTATTGGGTTGCTCCACCTGGTCAAACATTAACCGCTTGCATGCTTCTCTCTCATGGCTGACGTTAGAAAACAGGTTGGCTTAAAACACAGGTGTAATGTTTAAATCTGTCTTGATCAGTAAAACACCAGATTTTTTATTCAATCAAATTATTTTTCATAGTACTGTGCATAACCATGGCACTAGAGGGTCCAGCAAAGGTCAGCTAGAGGTGCCTCACCCAAGGACAAATGCCTTATCACGATCTTTTATCTATAGAGCAATAACTCTATGTGGAATAGTCTGCCTCACTATCTCTGTTGTACTGAAGGTAAACAGGTATTTAAAAAGAAACTTAAATCTCATTTTAGATTATAAATGTGGACTTGGCTGTATGTTGAGAAAATGAATAAATTTTTAGATTTATGAAAATTATTAAATGTTTGTTTTAACGGTTTTAACATCAGGTATATTATAGTTGTATTTGTAAAGGTATGATATATTGTAGATGATGTGAGTGATTGTTTTTTTTTTATTTATTTATTTTTTCCTTGTTGTTTTCTGTGGACCCCAGGAAGGCTAGTTGGTTACTACGGTACCAACTAATGGGGATCCCTAATAAACTAACTAACTTACCTCAATGAGGAGAGCAACCCTCTCATCAAGGGGTACTTGGTAAGTAACTGTTTAACTGTGAGCTTTCAGTCTTGCAAAGTTTTATAAGTTTATTTCAAAATGGTCAAATAGTTTTTCACCATTAGAATGTTCACACTGAGGAAGCAGAGAGAGAGATTTCGCAGACCACCATGGGGCTTTACGTGATCCAAAAAGAGGGTGCGGATGATGAGGAAAAGCCAGAGGATGTTGGAGTGGTGATAGAGGGCATGGAACTGCTGTGCAATCTGGGAAGTATTTCATTTGGATGTGCCATGTGTTTTGGGCTGATCTACACGCTCAACCTGAGCTATCCCCAGGAACTCAAATTCACATTTGAAAGTGCTGATGAACTTGGATGGTAACAAACTGTCCCCAAAGGTTCAAGCACTTAAAATAAAGATGCTTCAGTGAGATCTCAAGGTAAGGTCTTGGACTATTGTCCCAGCCGCATTTTGACTTGTTGGATGTTGCCATTTTGGATCTGCCATTGCTACTTTGACTTTGAAATTGTGGATTTTTTAGATAATGTGCAATTGGAAGGGATGGAGCATTTTTTGGAGGAACCTGCTTCTGGGCCCTATGGCCATTTCTTTGCATTGAGATTACTTACTATTATATTGTAACACAAGAAGAGGAATATGCAAACTCACTGAACAGTATTCATCAGTGATGGAAAGCAGCAAAAGACAAAAGAACTTTGAAAATGTTATTGAATGATAACTTGAAGGTTACTGACAGTTCAGTTAAGGTCAGTTTGGAAGCTGTGAAGGATGTATGGACTCAATGCAGGTAATTTGATGTCATCAAAATAATTTCTGTGTGTTTATCTAGCGTGTGGAGATGTCTTTATTTTCAATATTGATGTATGCAGAGCTTCTTTTATGTGGAGTTCTCTTCTCCTTCAACCCTCCTTTTTTATTTTCTGCTTCTGGAGCTGCATCCCTGGGCATCAGGTAGACAGTTACCCCCCCCTTCACCCTTACTGTTAACAACTTGTGCTTGTTGTTGAACTTGCTTGGGCCTCTCCCCTGGTGAGGCAAAAAGTGTTCTTGGAATTAGTTTTTAGTTTTTGTTGTTTGTTTTTTTCTCTCACTTACCTTGAATAATTTCTGTATTTGTGTTTTCTTCTTTCATTTTATCTCTTTCAAATTAGTTAAAGATAACTGCATTGAACATTGAAATACCAATGGTTGTTTGTATATGTGATGGATTCTGGGAAAACCAGTCACATGGTGAAATTGGACATTTTGGAGTAAAGAGTGAAAATAGGTCAAAAGTCAATATTTTGGTGAAATTGGGTTTTCATTAAATTATTATTCTACAACATCTTGTCGATCATCCCTGAACATATCTAAATGTTTTGCATTACTTTAATGTGTTAAAATGTGTTTTATTCCACCAGCAGCTGCTCTTCTAGAATCCCTGTCTTTAAAGTTGTTTTTCTCAAAATTCTATTCTGTAAAATCCATCTGATCAGCCAACTTTGGGTAATCATAACATTTGATACACACCAGCTATGAAAATAATGAAAAGATTTGAAAAGAGCTTGAAACCAGCTTCCAGATGGTGTTTAAATCTCCAAAAGGTCAAATTTCACGATTCATGATGGGACTTTTTTTTTTTTTTTTTTTAATCCTTAGTGTAATTCAGTATACTTTCAGTAAGGTGCTGAATATTAAACAATAGTTCATGTTGTAATTTTGAAGTTGAACAACTTAAAATAAAGTTGTCAGGTCTATGCTATGTGTTGCTTTGTGATTTCAACAGGAGATAGGATAACTAATTTGAAATGCATTACTGTAGCATATATACATAGGGTTTATGTAGAAGTTCACCTAACCTTTAAGTGAATAAACACATAGAGTTAATGTGGAAGTTCACCTAATGATAATTAATAGCCTTAAAAAGTGAATAAACAGAGTTTATATATGCGTTTACATTAACTTACTTTAATTAAGTCACACTGACTTAACATGAATTAAATGGGACCTTCACATTGAACTTGCCTAATAAAATTGCATGGAAAAACTTCATGTAATTTAATTACTTAAAGTATACTTTTTTAGTATAATTATTATGTACGTTTGACTACACTACATTTCTGTGAAGTGATCCTTATATTTGCATTAGAGAATTCCATAAACTCCGTTCATGTGCATCTCTTGTGCTCAAGTGGAGTTGCTGTAGCTGTCCCTTGCGCCACTCAGTTTGGGCGATGAGCTCACCAATAACATTAAAGTGAGAGAGGAAAGGCCGTTTATCGCAGGTCATGGCCTCAGCCAGAAATGGAGACGAAGCTGCTCATGCTCTCCCTGATCATCTGAGTGATTCTTATCGTTTTATATTATTGTTATTTGTTAAATTTGGATTTGACATGTTGGCTTCCTTCCCAGCTGTGTCCAACCTGTTTCAAGCTAAACACAGCCCTGTCTCTGCCTCTGCTGCCTGTGAAAGACTTTTTAATGCTGCTGGGTGCAAAAACAGGCTTCTGCTACAGCTGAATAAGAACTTCTTCCAGTTTGAGCAGTAGACTAGTAGGAGGAGAGGAGAGAGGAGGGAGATAGGAGTGGAGTGGAGGAGGTGTAGAATGAGCAGAGAAATGCAGAGGAAAAATTGTAGTTTTTTGGCTGTTACCCCAAATTAAAATTTGTGTCTTTGGCTTTAAGTTCAGTTTACAGAGGTTTTGTCACTGAGCCAAGAAGTTTATTATAACTTATTTCATCTAACATTTTGATTTTGAACAGGGGTGGTTTTCTTTTAATAAAAAGAACAAGATAATGACAATGTTGGTCCTTTTGTCAGTTTGAGTTTCACTGCATTATTGTAGTGTTGTGCATAGGATTGTGTATATTATTGCCTCTTATCAAGTCTCAGTCTGGAAGATATGTTCTCTACTGTGGATTGACTTAAAAAAATTACTGAAGGAAGGGGTGTAACAATGGCTGAATTTTAAGTTTTTATTAGCTAATAAGTGAGAAATCAAAACATGTGGTCATTATATACAGGTGCAGATCAAGGCATAAACTAAATGAAACAGGTGAGCTCGGATATGTAAATGGCATAACATGATATGACAATGATGATTAAGCAGCTGATGGCTAACTTGAGAACTTGGGCGAATGAACGGAAGGTTGTTTGTCAAATACAGGGCGGATTTATCTGAGGAAGGAAAGCTTTTAAAGCTAAAATTTGGGTCAATATTGTCTGATAGCCATGCCTCGCACCACTCAGAACGACCAGCTGGGAGAGTAGATAGACGCAACCTTACTTTGGGTTAGCGATTCGACTGGCCACGAAAAAGGCAGGAGACGGCCGCGTCGAGATCCTCGTCGTGGCCTTCCAAGGAAGACTGTTTCTGGCTGAAGTGGCTGTCGGCTTGTCTCGTCCCTCTTCACCGGCACTGTTGTCCTTCTGGTGATTGGCTTGGTTATTAAGTTAATGTCCGAATTATTCTTCTCTTTCCTGATGAAAACCGACTGGAGCCGCGCGCAGCACAAGCAGCCCTGGTTACCATGACAACTCGAGACGCTAGAGACTGAATGCGGTGCAGCCAACTTGTCCCGGCCGCAAGCAGCCTTGGCTTCAAGTCGGAACTTAGCCTTTGTAGTTTAGCAGCTAAGTTCTGACTTCTGAATTTCTTTTGTTGTTGTTGTCGCTCCGTCAGGTCTCCTGGGGAAGCTCTCCTCTCCAGAGCTTCCCCAGAACTCCTCCAATTCACGACTCTCATAAAATTTCATATTGACTACTTTTAAAATATATATAAAACAAAGAGAAATGTATCGTTTTGATAAGTTCAGTTTTCTCTGCTTGTTGTGGTTAATTTGGTGGACATGGGTTTATCTTATTCACTGTAAAAACACAATTAAATGGTTATTAGTTACTCACGACATCACAGAACACACAAACGAACCAAGAAAAGAACATTTTCATGCACGTCTTGACTGGCTGTGGCAAATCGGAATTGCATGACTACAGACTAGGCACGAAGTTTCTTTTTCTTTTTACAGAACATTTATAAGCAAAAACCAAGTACATAGATTACGGTGCTCAGGCAATGCGCCATCGGTTCTGGTGGTTTTCCAATCGGGTGGCGCTGTGGTTACATTATTGGAATAGTTCATTGTCCGGTGTAAATTCTATCTCTGCCAAATTAGCTCGTAGAAAGCTGGTTCGAACAGCTGTGAAGTCCTCTTCTTGCAGGGAAACCAGTTCGGCATGTTTGCAGTCTCTTATTTGATCGGAATAGCCAATTTTTTATTATATCAATCCTTGTGTCCTTGTTGGCCTGGATGCATTCCAGAGCGGCAGTTTACAGCTGCCATCTGATAGTGTTGCTGGGTCAACCAGGGTGAACTGTCAAAGAATGGTACCTCTCTGGGGGGATTTGGCAGGTTTTGATGATTTGTGGCATGAATTGTAATTTATTATCTGGGAAAGCAGGGTCTTTCAATGCCAGAGTCAGATAAGAGTCCAGGATGGCACTTAGCAGAGATCTATGAAATCTCTGTTGGAAGCAACAGTCTCTTTGAAAGTTTGAGGGGTTTGAGAGATTGGATCCCCCCCCCCCTTCCGGACCGCACAACAGTAGAGTCAGATTCTTTGAATGTTTCAGGACAATTTGCATTGCGATGAAAAGCACTTTGAATACTTAAGTGTCCTTAAAAGCAAGTACTCCTGTATTTTTACTCAAGTCATAGTTTAATATAGCACTTTTATTTGAGTAAAAATTGACCAAGAGGATCTGTACTTGGCTCAAGTACTGGTGTCACAATCTCCAGCCTGCTCCACCCGGTAGATTTCCACCACCACACCCCCTGCTCCAGTCACACCTGCATCCCATTCACAATCATCTCATCTGCTCTGTCTCAGCTAATCATCCATGCCCCTGCAATACTCTTCTTAAGCCCCAGCTCCACACTTTCCACTTGACAGATCGTCTTCGCTCCCATGCAAGCCTATCTAGCAACTTACCTTGGACTAATCACCCGTTGCTGACCCGTTTTGTCCCTGTTCCTGCCTGCTTGCTTTGCCCTTGGACTGATCACCAGATCCCAACGTGTTTCTGTCCTGACCCTGCCTGCTTGTCTGATCCCCGGCAACCGACCTCGCCTTCAGTCCCTGACAACCTGTAAGTCCCTGCTGTACTGGCTATCTGATCCCTCGCCTGTCCCTGACCATCCAACTGCCTGCCCCCTTGCTCTTGTTGGTTTGGACCACTGAGCACACTAAGGACTCAGCTCCTGTGGTGTTGACCAAATCAGCACCTTGTGACCTAGTGATGAAGTCTTGGACTCTCCCACTGGAGATGTGGGTTCAAGCCCCGGTTGTTTCATCAGTTACTGAGTGGTCAATAAAGACTTTTGACTGCATCTGCCTGCTGCCTCGCATTTGGGTTCTTTCCTGTGTGTCTGGTCGTGACAGCTGGAGCTGTATACTTTGTCCGCCACTGCTCTTGTTGCCATTAGTTTGGCCTCCAGTTCCACTGTCAGCGATCTTTGAGTCATTTTTGATCAGGACATGTACTTTGTCTCTCATGTAAAACAACTCTCTAGGACAGCCTTCTTTAACCTGTGACCTAAGTTCATGTTCACATTCCCTTCCTCACACACTTAATCATGGAGTTTCACATGCTTCACTATTTGGACTAGTCCTTTTCACTCTATATGCTTCCGTTAGGCAGTAATATGAGGAAGTACAGTATCAATTTCAACTGCTATGCAGATGATACTTAGTTGTACATATCTATGAAGCTGACTGAAAATAATCAGATAATCAGACTTCATTGGAGTTATCTTTGATCAGGACATGTCCTTCGTCCCTCATATAAAACAAGTCTCTAGCACAGCCTTCTTTAACCTGTGAAATATTGCAAAGATCAGAAACATCCTGTCTCAAGAGGATGCAGAAAAAGTAGTCCATGCATTTTATTTTTCAATCTATACTATTCTAATGCATTATTAGCATTACTATCAGGATCTCTCAACAAATCTGAGAAAGGACTTCAGTTGATATAGAATGCTGCTGCATGAGTATTAACAGGAACTAGAAAAAGATGTCACTCTTCATTGGTTCCCAGTAAAATTCAGAGTTGAATTTAAAACCCTTATCTTACTTACAAGTCTACAACAGTAGACCCTAACCCTCCAGTATCTGGAGGCCAAACGTTTAGCTATCAAGCTCCACTGCTCCTTTTCTATGGAACCAACTCCCAGTCAATCCAGGGGACCCCCCCTCTCTACTTTAAAGGTCAGGCTTAAAACCTTCCCCTATGAAATAGCCTATAGTTAAAAATTATGTTATGCCCAGCTCGCGAGAGAGCATACAAAGAAAGGGAAGGTCCACACAGTGACATATAAAGGTAACATAAGTTTAATAAAGATAACTCAAACCAAAATTACTGGTGGTGAAAGTCAGTAATCAGTAGTGAGGTGTAGGGTGTGTGGATGCATGGGTGGTCAAAGTAACAAAGAGAACCAAACAAACATAACCAAAAATCTAATGGCCATGCTGGGTGCCCAGGTGGCACCAGCCATGCAAGAGAGAGAGAAAGAGAGAGCCATCTTGCATTCCAGGACTCTTATATAGAGTCTGGGCAGGTGTCAATAATGAGAGGGGCGGAGCCAGCAGACCTAAAATGGAGGAACATAAAAAAGGAAAACAGGGACAAAATGGCCATATGGCCATCACAGTTAAAGTTAAATTACTCTTTAGTTATGCTGCTAATTCTAGCCTGCTGGGGGATGCACTGAGTACCTCCTGTGCATGTACACTAACTTTGTTGACTATTTGTCCCTCCTGTCCTCTCTTCCTGTCTTCATCCTGCAGGTGGTGAATCATCATCTCGATGTTCCTGCTTAACTCCTGCTGCAATAGTCACAATTAGTTTTCATTAAACGCTACTAATCATTTCCATCATCACTTGTGCCATTTTTACTTGCTGATCATATTTACTAATGTACATTTTGTGTTACCACCCCCCCCCCCCCCCCCCCACCTTCTCTTCCTGTCCCTCACTTCTCTTTCTTTTACTCTCTCTCCCTCCCTTTCAACCAAACTGGTCGGGGCAGATGGTTGCCCTGGTTCCCACTATAATAGCTTATTCTTACTTCGCTCTGTGATATGCACTTATCATATAAGGCGAGGTGGCCTGTTGTTGACTTTCTTTGATGTGCAGTTCCGGTTGTGACTGACATGGATCAGAAGGTCCATTCCTTATATAACTCTGCATGGCCCTAGAATTTAAACCCTAGACTGGCCTTGGCGAGGCACCTGTCCAGCACGGCCACCAAGGTTATCAGGATTATCAGGGCTGTAGTCCAATTTAAGTCTGAGGTTTTTTTTCCTAACCTCTCATGACCATTTTTGCTGTTGAATGTCACCACAGCATTGCAAATGTTGCACTGTATGTTTAAAGTTATCACAACTTGAACATTACTCCAATAGGGTGCCTTTCCCCTTCTATTCTCGACTGTCTTTGGTTTCCCAATGGCAATTTTCTTCTTTATTTTGCCCATATCCATGACTGCATGTTAGTTGTGCAAGTGTAGTCAGAGGCATTGGCGCTTACAGGAAGACCTGCTTCTCCGTGTTTTTTCGCAGTGTGTGTGTGTGTTGTAGGAGGAGGAAGGCAAAGCAGCAGCAGATGGAGTTGTGTGTATAATATGGGTTACAACTAATTTTTATTACTATTATTAATTTCATGTGGTTTTACAGGCCACCTCTGGAGTATGACATGATCAGAATCAGAATCAGAATTACTTTATTAATCCCCGAGGGAGAAATTGTTTGTGTCACAGGTTTTCCTGACACATCATTCAAGGCAGTACAAGAACAAATAATAATATATAGAAAATATTTACATAAAAGGTGCAAAAGACTAAATATGTAAAAAAAAAAAAAACCTTTACAAGAGCCTGGAAAAGTATTTAAATATAACAGAAATAAAACAAAATGAATATAATCATACACAGTAGACTTGAGTCCAGTGTGTAATGACTCACAGAGGGAAAAATTGAATAGTCTGATGGCCACAGGCAGGAATTATTTCCTGTGGCGCTCTGTGGTGCACCTAAGGGGAATGAGTCTTTGGCTGAAGATGCTCCTGTGTCCAACCAGCACATCATGGAGTGGATGAAAGTTGTTGTGTAAGATGTTCGGGATCTGTTGGGTCTCTTTAAATCATTTTATAAAGAGTTTGGTCTAGACCTGCTCTATATGTAAAGTGCCTTGATGTAACTTCTTTATGATTTGGCGCTATACAAATAAATCTGATTTGATTTTGATTTATGTTGTTTAACTTTGACAGCATCCTGCGTTCTGACACCACCTACAGGGAGTCAAGTTCTAACCCCACAACATCCCTGGCCTTTCGGATCAATTTATTGAGTCTGTTGGCATATGCCACCCTCAAACTACTGTTCCACCACGCAACAGCATAGAGGACAGCACTGTCTACCACAGACTCATAAAACATCCTCAGCAAAGCAGATGTTGATGGACCTCAGCCCAGAGATGTTCACAAGTCTTTTTTTGCAAGTCCAAGTCAAGTCTCAAGTCTTTGTGGGGTGAGACTTGGTCAAGTCTCAAGTCCTTAAAAAATAAAAGTCTCATGTCTCTTCTGGTTGTAATGAGCATTCTATCATCTGCTGCTATCCGGTTTGTTAAGAATACAGCACAACTATATCTAAGAAATTCAAAACATTTACCGTATTATTATGACTCCTTTATCTATGAGCATACAGTATCAGTACTGATTAGTTGTTTTTTTATATGATCAGTTTAAATAGGCTATTGCAATGCAATAGAAAGAAAACACACATTGAAAGCTTTCCTTGAAAGGAAACAGTATTCTTCCAACATGAACATATAGTTACAGCGTATCTTGCCCCCTATTCTGCAGGCTCAGTGGGACGATAATAAGAACAAATATATAAATTGTTACACCTCACCCAGTCAAAGATGTTGTAATTAACATCCTTCCAATTAGTTCAAAACATCACACTTTAGCTAAATGCAAACAACTTGTAAGCAAAACATCTTTTAAAATTTTCAGTTACAAAGACAGTAGCAAACTAAGTTAACGTTACATAGCTGATGCTAAGCTAAACATGTTTGCTAAACGTCCATATGCACTAACGTGACTTAACATAAGTTACCGATCTGGGTGAGTTTTCACATGCCTGATAAAATTTCAAGTAGTTGATCCAGCATCCTTAATTTTGGTACCACAGACCTTGCAGTCTGCGCTTCTTTTGTTGATGCCATCTTTTTTAAAGTTTTCATAACCAAACAAAGGGTAACATTACAGAAGCAGCTGCAGGTGTGCCGGCTGCCATAGTTACAGTCATCTGAGGTACGAGTGCGTGAGGCGCGCACCCGATGCCTAATATGGTTATTACCGTGACAAAGAGGAGGTAGTGACATTAAGCTCGTCAGACGTTTCAACGTTTCCTCAATGTTAATACGCCAGAAAAAGAAAACGTAATGATTGTTCACAAGTCCAAGTCAAGTCTGAAATCTCTGAAGTGTGCGAATTAAGTGCGACTCGAGTCCGAGTCGCAAACTCGAGTCCCCATCTCTGCCTCAGCCTCAGGAAATAGATGCAACTCTGTCCCTTTCTGTAGAGGGCGTTGGTGGTCTTAGCCCAGACCAGTTTAGTGTCAATATGGACACCCAGGTACTTGTAGACCTATATAATATCCATGCTGGCCCCGTTGATGAGAACATGGGTCATTGATTCTTTGGTTCTCCTAAAGTTCGCTACCAGGAAGGGAGAAATAACATTTCCCTGTGGAGCCCCCATGTTGCTGACTACTCTGTCTGAAACACAGTGTTGAACTCGCACATACGGTCTGCCTGTCAGGTAATCCACAATCCAGGACAAGAGCAAAGCATCCATCTGCATCGTTTTCAGCTTGTCACCCAGTAGAGCCGGATTGATGGTGTCAGATGCACTGGAGAAGTCAAAGAAGGTGACCCTCACAGTGCTCACCGGCTTGTCCAGGTGGCCGTAGATGCCATTGAGCAAGAAGATGACTGCACCCTCAACTCTAAGAAGGGGCTTATATGCGAACTAGACAGTAGAGAACATAGGGAGACATATCTGCATGTTTATTGGCCATTGGGCTCACAGGTTGCCAAGCCCCAAGAACCTCCAGCCTCAATGAAACCCTCCAGTGACTGAAGATCGGGGTCACATGAAAATGGATACCACTGCACAAACATAAGCAGAAAATAATTTCAGACAAAAGAAAAGATTGAAATCTGAAGTTACCATGAAAATATAGGAATTACGACTCCATTGGCCATATTTTACAATTCTACAGTTAAATTAATGCTGATTATCTGCAAATTTATGCTTGTCTTTTGTCTTTGTGAAAAACATTTTTGAGTGAATCAGACCAGAGGCTGTGGAGGAGCCATTGTGGCCACAGCTATGGTACCTTCCCAGTGCCTTTGCTAACTGTGCTAATAAAGCGAAGACAGTGCCAATGCAAGCCCAGAAACCTGGGAATTAGCTTGATTTACTCCTTTTGAATAAATTCTTTATATCTTTTTGCTTTATGTTGTTATGTTTTCATATTCTTTGGATTTTAAACTGTATATTTATTTATACAGTACCTTGTTGAATAGTTTACGTCCTGTTCTGATAGAAGACTTTTTCTTTGGCTGTTCAGAAACTACTTGCTGATGTAAAGGGTGGTAAAACTGTGAAGTCCTGTAATACAGCAAGCCAGTGAATCTATTAATGTTAGTTTCTTCAGTGATGTATTCTTTTTTTCTTTTTTTTTTTACATGTTACAGTTTAAATTTGTTTGACCTAAAAGATGTATCTATCTTAAAGGTCCATGGGCCATGAGGGAACAGGCAAGCAGACAACAGGAATCCTGGACAGGAGGAAAGATAGAGTGGAGAAAGAACAAAGCAACAAAATGAACAGATCACAACTAGACTAGGTCAAAGAATATGTGGAAAGAATTGGCAGAGAGTTTATGCCAAGAGACTGGTTGAACAATCTGACACTGACTAACTGGAAGGTCAACACCTTCATACTGCCAGATAGATAATTAGCTGATGAGCCCCAGGCATACATTTAGGTCAGGTGTTGATGAAGGTGCTACTGACACACACAAACACACAATGGTTGAAGGAATATGAGGCAGGGAGAAAACAGGGGCAGCACGGCAGCATAGTGGTTAGTGTGTTGCCTCACAGCAAGAAGTTTCCCAGTTTCCTTTCACAGTCAAAATACATGCATGTTTAGGTTAATAGAGACTACTTAAACTCATCGGCTCCTATCCAGAGTCGGCAGATCGTTGTGTCACCCACGAGTGGTAATCAAGCTCTCTCTCCCTCGGTTTTTGCACTTTTTTCTGGATATTACAGTCTCTGTGGATTTACCTGTGTCCGTTCTGTTCCAGGGCTTCAGGCTGCTTGTGTGTGATGATCCTGTTATGCTGCTGCTACTGGACTGTTCGACCCTGCCTGCTCGCCTCCTTAGTTGTATCATTAGTTCTGGCACATTTTCTGTTAACTGCTTAGGATTTTGTTATTCTGGATTTTTCCTCCTGTGCAAGCGATCTTTTTTTTTTCTTTCAATATAATATTGAACCGTCTACCTGGCCTCATTGTGTTTTGTCCTGTGCACCTTGGCTCACAAGTCAACTACTCTAGTTTTCTGAAACATAACACCTGCAAACTAGAAACGGACAAATGGTAGAAAATGAATGAACGAATGAGAGAAGACTGTGAGAAAACCAGGGACATCAGAAGCTGTGACTTTGTCGTAGTGAGAATCAATAAAACATAAGTGACTCAGTTTTTTTAGTTGCTGTTTAACAACCAGCTGTGTTAAACTGAAATTTTGTACATGAGACATTTTGCACTGTAAATCTTCAGGTCAGGACCAGCTACACTGAAACTCTGCACTGCAGAAAAGGAAACTGCTTTCTGACTCTCTGTGTGAGGGAAACTGTAATATAACGTAATGTAACATAACAACAGGACAACACAACATATGTATTGTAGTATTGTTCACTATACGGTAAAGCAAATATATTTTTGGACAAAAATTTCTGAAATGTTTTCTCATGGTATATATATCAATAAATTAAATTCAAATCTGAAAACAAAAAAATATTTATAGTGCAGCCCAATACCATAACACAAAATTATATGAAGTGACATAATGTAGCATAATTAATATTTTGAGGCCATTGTGGTCCATAGTTGTCATCTGGCAGAGCTCCCTGTTCCATTCATTCACGTACCACTTTGTTAGGACAACCACAGTAACAGTGACTCTTGGTGCAGTGGTTTGGAAACGATTCACACACTGCACATTCATTCTGCTGTTAAGTGGGTAGGCATCACTTTCATGCCTCTCTCATTCAGGTGTTAAAGATGTTTTTGGATGTCTTTATTTATAGGCTCCTCAGTGCTGCTCATATGACAGTTATCTGTGGTTAACTGGCCACTGTCATGTGTCTGTGATATTTGGGAGCTTTGTCAGCCACATGGCAGATATGAGAATGTGGCTTCTGGTAACTGGGTTGGAAGTGGATACATTTCAAATTGAAGTTGGTTATATTATTATATTATATTCTTTTTTTTTCCTGTTACATTTTACCTTTTGGTGAGTGAAACACTGAGCTGCTTTATTTTGTCACTGTGATATTTCTTAATGAAAGAGGAGTTTGTTGAATGTCACATCAAGTTTTGTCTGCTACGTTATCAGAGATGAAACTTCATTGATCCTGCAGCTGTCAGGCACAAACGTAGATGGACCCACAAAGCAGACGTCAGGCAGGGAGGAGTTCAATGATTTAATCAGAAATAGGTTGATACAAGAGTAATCAATCCAACAAGCAAAGGTATCCAAATCGGCAGGTGAAAGAGTGAGTAGAAGGCAAAGCAAAGGTCAATACATACTAGGAGCTAAGTACAAAAATAACGCTGGAACTCTCACAAAAAGTAAAGGAGATCGGGCAGGGGAGGAAGGGAAGACACAGACTAAATACACCAGGAGAGGGAAGACAATGAGACACAGTTGCAATACATTAGGGCGGGGCAGACAATCAAACAGGTGGGAAACTTGACAGGAAGTTGATCTGAAATGAGACGAGAGGTAAGCGACCAAAATAAAACAGGAAACACAAATGAAAACAAAACATGAGCCATCAGGGCTGGACAGACTGTGACAGCAGCAGGAAAGGAAAGAAAATCTACACAGTATAATTTAGAAAGCCACTGAGAAAATAAGACCAATTTGTCCTTGAAAATGTCAATGTCAGGGGGGTCTTAATGTCTCATCTAGAGCCATAATCAGGTATGTACACCTGCAAAATGAATGATATTCATCATCTTAGTGCAATGCAAATAGTTTGATAATATAACTGCTGAGCTTCAACATGTAAGCTTTGTGTTTGGTAACATGGGGAACAGTTTTGTCTTAAGAGTCAGATTCTCTGGTCTCTGATTCTAATTTCCAAATGCTCATGGCAGTTTTCAGAAACTGAGCCTCAAAACCAGCTGTCAGGACTTGTGGAACTTTATGATGTCACAACATGTACTCAGGCACATCCCCAAGCCCCACTAACTTCTCTTCTGAATGGCCAACTCAGCTCCAGAGAGATGTAAAACACTGGGATGGCTTTTGGTTCTTAAAAGTGTGTCTAAAAAAATCCACAGGTTGATGTATTAAATTCTTTGATTTTAGCTGTCGATGATATACTAGAGCACAGTTCAGCTGATGGTCCAAACCTACCCAGGTCACTTTGGTCTGTCCACCTTGCAGACTGAGGCATTTTCACATGAATCTGTTTGTTAAAGCTTAGAGTTCATTGTCTGATTGCGCTTAGATTCATCTTGAGAGTAAAAAAGGTTTTGGATTCAGTTGATGTTTTCAGAAATGATCAAGTCTTTTCACTTGTTAACAGGAAGTAACGGGCGCCCCTTTTTTTATCTGTGGGGAAATGCTTCACAACAGGAAGCTGAGAAGGAGCTCCAAGTACCAGGGACTCAAGCTGCAGAGCTGCAACTCACACACACAGACACACACACACACATGCAAATATATGTCAGCATGCATAAAAGCTGAGACTGAAACTTACACTGAAAACCCTATCAGTTCAACTGCAGTTAACCAGCTACAAACTATGCACATGCATACACAACACAACAAGAAACTGGATTATGCAAATGAGTTTAGAAAAAATGTCTGTGACTGTAGAAAGGAAGGTGTGAGAGATAGAGGGCGGATCATTAACAGGCTGAGAACCAGAAACAGGAAGGTGTACGTGTGTGTGTGTGTGTGTGTGTGTGTGTGTGTGTGTGTGAGTGTGTGAGAGCAGCTGAACGACACAGACAAAGAGACGGAGGGTGTTTTCTCAGCAGCACACGTCTCAAAGGAGTTAATTTGTTTTCTTGACTATAGATGTTAATGTCACCAAGTGTGTGAGAGTGTGCGGGTGTGTGTGTGTGTGCGTGTGTGTATGTGTGTGTGTGTGTGTGTGTGTAACATGCTGGAGGAGGCGTTTTAATCACCCAGAGAACAGAATGGACTTCCAGCACAGGGCAGCTCTGGACATCTCTACCAGGAACCCTCAGGACGACTTTGAGATCCTGCTAAGAGTGGGAGGTGGAACCTATGGTGAAGTGTACAAGGTCAGAGCTGCTTCCTCCATCACATCAGTCTGTGCTTTCTTCTAACAGGACCCTCACCCTCCAATTCAATCCAGTTTTTCAGCAGATGATGGTCATAGTCAAAGCATGTCTTCTGTTGCCTTCACAGTTGAAGCTACAGTCACATGTTTGGTTGACTGAACTTTTTTGACTACGTTGATAATCTGATGTTTTAGATCAATTTCATTAATTCAGGGTCATGAGAGTGCCAGTCCAGGTTCCAGTTCTGCTGGAGGAAGTGGTTTTACAAAAAGTGAAAGTATTCTTGTTGATAGCTGATTTTTTCAAGAATGTTACGCCAACTGAAACAGAGGTCGGTTTTAAATTTGTCTTGTAAATCTTCGAATGACAGTTTGGTATGTTCAGTTGTGCAATGACAATTTTAGGAAGGGTAGGAAACTAAAGACACAACATAAAAGAAGGTGATGTGAAGGGATTCAGCTCCAGAGCCTGTTCAGATGATCTAACTTGATTTTTCACTTTGATTAGAAGTCTTGTGGTTGAGCAGGGTTCAGACCAAGGTCTGAGTTTCATACAGAATTTATCTGTTTGGCCTCAGTTTCAGTTGAACAGAAAGATGCTTTGTCTGCAGACGATTACCTAACATTTTATTCAGGTCCAGCTTCGGGTTCAGTTTTAAGTTCACGTTCAGTGTTCTGTCAGCTAAGCTCAGATCAGACATGTAAAAGAAGAAAAGTGTTGATGTTTGCTCTAATATATATAAATATTATAAATATGAATTCATAATTTTTTAACTCTAATTTGCCTGAGTGTGAGTCTGAGTGGTTGTTTCATCTCTGTACATTTCTGTGTTGGCCCTGTGATGGACTGGCGCTCTGTCCAGGGTGTACCCTGCCAAGAAACCAAGAAACAGATAAGTGGTAGAAGATGAGTGAGTGAGATACAATCTTTTTTAAATTTGAATTTGTTCCCATCACAGACTTAGCCATGAGATGGAAGTCAGGTAGTCACAGCGCTGAAGGGATCAATTCACCTCATAAAAGATCTACCTCTTCGACACAGTGGACTTCTATTATTGGTTTGTAGTTTTCAAAAAACAAATGAGGGAAATGATTTAACATCACATTCATCCAAAGAAAATCAAAAGAAAGCAGGATGTATCTGCTGTTAGGAATCAAACCCCTCCATTGGGTGAGGGAGGGGAATTAAATGGGAATTAAAACTGAGAGTTCTCAGGAAGAGTTGTGTCCTCCATCAATCTGGACCATGACACCTTGTGTTTGTTAAATCTGTTTTTTATGTCACAGGTTCATGGTGACAATGAGAGCCAGTGGCAAAGGGTCTCTGATTCAGGACAGGGGGATCAGGGTGGAAGGATGAGAACCAGAGGCTTCAGGTGACATTTCTGTCATTGTTAGAGGAACAGACTGTCCTTCATACTGGGGCTGGGTTTGTGATTCGAATGTATCACCTTTATTACGGTTATCATTTTTAAAAACACGTGATTTGTAGACCAAGTACAGAAAAACTCAGTTTTCTCACCTGCTGCTCAGACTGTCATGCACAATAAACTGCAACTGATGCAAAGCAGGTCAGAGTAAGCACACTTCCTCTAAACAGGCCAGTAAACCCACCACTCTGTTCAACACACCGACAGATATTTGCATAGTTAGTGTTCCTTCAAATATGGACGTAGACAGACACACATAACTCACAAGCACACACACACACAATTAAACTTACACATGCTTCAGTGAGTATTTTAGGGTATGTGCTGCCGAGAAAGAAAATAGCAGTCATGTTGACATGAAATAGTAAGAAAAATACAGGTGTATGCAACAATGACATCAATTCAGGTTCCATTCCAGCTATTATTCATATATATATATATGTGTGTGTGTGTGTGTGTGTGTGTTTATGTGGGGCGGGGTATATATGAACTAAGTAAGGAAATTTGTGTTTGGTAGATTATTTCTTTGTTGTAACAATGTTTCTTGGTAATAAATCTTATACCACTGGGAAGCCTGTTTATTTCCCTTTTAAATGGTGCCACATTTGTAAAGAACATGCATTTGTGGGATGAGCAGCAGAGCTGAGTATGTGGGCTGCGCCCATGAAAAATTTGCCAAATCTTCTCTGCCAATGCCAAACAGCTTATTTTGCTGTTGCTATTGAATCTTGTTTTGAGCTTTTGGTACCCCCAGGTATGAGCATGGGCCCTGCTACAATGGCCAGTAGGTTTCTGCTCTAAGAATCAATATGCCACGTTGATCTGATCTGGATAGGGTCAGTGTGATGGGGCTACTTCAAGCTGGTGTTCCGCAAATCCAAGTTGTGGCATTATTTGGAGTGAGCCCTAGTACCATCTCCATAGTGAAGGCCAAGTTCCATGTCACGGGTGAAGTCAGAGACATGTGTCCCAAGAAAACGACACCCCAAAAAGACGATTTCCTCACCCTTTCAGCACTTAGGTACTGTTGGCTGTCTCTACAGATTTGAAGTCAAGGTTTGCAGGACGAGATGGCCAACGGCTCTCTGCCCAGAAAATCCAGAACAGACTGCATGCAGCCAGTCTCCGGTCTCATAGGGCTGCCAGGAGGCTTGCCATGCCTGCCCTTCACCGTTAAGCCCATTTGCGCTGATGTTGGCAACACGTGCACTGGACCCTGAACATGTGGAGGAACATTATGTTCAGTGATGAGTCCAGATTCTGCCTATGGCAGTTGGATTATATGGTCAAAGTGTGGAGAAGACACAAAGAATGCTGTGCTGATTGCTGCACCTATAGAGTAACATCTTTTGGTAAAGGTAGTGTGGTGGTGTGGGGTGGCATCTCCCTCACTGGAAAAATGAGACTTGTCATCATTGGAGGCAATCTCAATGTAGAGAGATATCGAGATGAGATTCTGCAACCAGTGGCAATCCCACATCTCCACAGTCTGGGACCGAACTCTATCCTCTAAGATGACAATGCTTGTCCCCACAGACCAGGGTTTATCAGAGACTACCTCCAGAATTTTGGAGTGGAGAAGATGGAATGGCCTGTCAGAAGTCCTGACCTCAACTCCATTGAACACTTGTGGGATCAGCTTGGGCGTGCTGTTCATGCCAGAGTGACCAACACAACCACGTTAGCTGACTTGCGACAAATGCTGGTTGAAGAATGGGATGCCATCACACAGCAGTGTGACGGCAGCCTGGTCACACGGCTGGTGACCAGCATTAAGAGGAGGGGCCAGGCTGTTGTGGCTGTGTCAAGGCATCCTTCTATGATGCCTTGACAAGAGGTAGTTTATCATGCCATGGTATTAGGAAGCGTTTCTCTTCACACATACCCATGAAAATCAATACTAGAATATTGAAATTGTCAAAAACTCAAACTGAAAACAAACTGTGCATCAGTGCAGGAAGTTTTGAGAGAGCAGGACTCTCATCTCAAGAACCTTAAACTTGCATCCTATCTAATGACTATCAGGGGTGATTCCACTGGTTGTAAAAAGGAATCAGATTATGTTGAAGTCTAGGGGTCTCTCCATTCCTTCCCCGCCTTTCCTCCCATTCACACACTCTCTCACTGCCTCTGCTTCTCTCTCTGCCTCTCTCTCTCTCTCTCTCCCTCCCTCTCTCTCTCTCCCCCAACCCAACCAGTTGAGGCAGATGGCTGCCCTCCTCGAGCCTGGTTCTGTCTGAGGCTTATGCCTCTTAAAGGAAGTTTTTCCATGCCATTGTCACCAAGTGCTTTCTCTATGAGGGATATGTGGGGTCTCTTTAACAATCCATAAAGAGTTTGGTCCAGACCTGCTCTATTTGTAAAGCCTTGATGTAACTTTGTTATGATTGAACCCTATTATAAAGAAATTTGATTTGATTTGAAAACTGGTTCACAACCTGTTGCTGAGACTAAATATCTTTTTTAATTCTCTCTATCAACAAGAAGGAAACAAGTAAACATTTTTCCAGTGAAACAGAAAGGAAATGTGTGGAATCAGGATGTGGATCTTGTCCAAATTTGAAGGTCAGGATTCGAATGTTCAGTTATTGGGGTAAAAGTTCATTTTTGGCAAGTATAGATTACATTTCAGTTTATTGGTATTTTACACACTGTTTATTATTATTAAAGATAATTTTCTTGTTTTACATGAAAAGGCTGAAAAGAAAAGAGACAAAACTCAACAATCTTTGAAGGGGCTATTAAAGTTTTGCTCTTGCTACATTGCTAATGTTAGCATGAACAGCTATTTGCTGACCAGACCAGGGGTAAGTTGACAAGTTCTGTGCTGTTTGGCATTAGCTTAGTTTATTGTGATGGTGTGATTTCATTCAGGGCTATTTGCTTAAACTGTCCTTTAACTTTGACTTTTCATGTTATTACAACAAATTTCATGATCATTTGAATTTAAAGGAAGTGAAAATAATCAACTTCTTCATTTCCTTCATCTTTTCTCTTTCTGTTGAATTTGACTGTTAGTAAGTGTGTGTGAGTGTGTGTGTGTGTTCAGTGGGAGGAAAGACCCACAGTATTTCAATTGTACCAAGTTTCCACTGTCAATTTCCCAAAAAATCTCCAAACACTGACTGCACAATTTCCTGCTCAGGCTGGAGCAGAGACATTGGTCATGTCCAACAGGTTGATGTGATAATGTAAAGACACTGTCCTGTCCACAGCTGTATGTAACTCTGATGTGTTGGACATGAATACAATGACTCAGAGGAGAGGAGATGGGAAGTGGACAAGAGACATAGTTCTGACAGTATCAGAGCTGTCAGGTTGTTAGGTGTTAGTTGTTAGTTGTTTATTTTTAGTTGTCAATTGTTGTCAGTAGTCAATCGTTGGACGATAGTTGTCAGATTTTAATCGTAACTGTCAGTTTTTAGTTTTCATCATTAAGAATGGTCCATAAATACAATGGCATATTAGTGTGTGTGTGTGTGTGGGGGGGGGTCCATTCGTGTCCCTTTCCTCTGTCATTGACGTGGGGAACACATTGACCTTTGACCCATGTCTGTTTCTGAGACTCTGGAGTTTCCATTGTCTCTGATGTTTTTTCTATTTCAGGAGTGTGAAGTGTGAAAGGGTGGTTCCTCTCAGGGCAGATGGTGGGACTTGAACTACCAATATGTAATAACATCTGACGCTGGACCTCTGACAGCACCAACTGATTTATTAGGAAGCAAATGAGGATGAAGCTGAAGATGAACGTGAAGGTGAAGATGAAGATAAAGATGAAGGTGAAGGTGAAGATGAAGTTGAAGATAAAGATGAAGCTGAAGATAAAGATGAAAGTGAATCTGAAGATGAAGATGAAAGTGAAGGTGAAGCTGAAGATGAAGCGTTTGATCTTCATTCTTTCTACACTCTCTTCTTATGCACGTCACTGCCTTTCCTTGTTCCACTTCCTTCACGATTAAGTTCGACTGAGGGCACCTTATTTAAGTCATGCACTCCCATTCAATGGGTTCTTTCCCCTTCACGTGGCCTAAACCTAACCCTAACCCAAACCTGCACTTTGTACTCAGGCTGAGTTGATCTGAGAGTTTTATTTACCCTTCACAGATTCATTTGAATCATGACACAATTTAAAAAATTCAAATTCTTGTTTTTGCTTTCTTTCAGCTCATCAATCCATGTGTTATTTCCCTTGATGTGATTTAATTTCAAATGAAATCATTGAAAGCACAATAACTGCACTGGCATTCCTGCATTCTTATCAATGCCCAGGACGATAATCGGCGTCCCCTGAATCTACCTTTCGTTGAAGATCTGAACTAATCCTATAACAGCAGAACTTTTTTTTGTTTTGTAGCAGAATATATTCAGGAAAAAAAGTGAGTTTGTGTGATGGACATTCTCTTTCTACTTCCTGGTTATAAATGATACATAAACTAACAAGACGTGTCACCACACTTGGTTATCACACTTTTAAAGGTCAGCATGCATGCTTGTGTGTGTGTGTATGTGTGTTGTTAATGTCTCTGTGGTTGAAGGGGGTGGGGTTGTTTCACTCCACTGATCTGGACAGCTAATATGCAAATGAAGCTGTGCTGACACCCACACACTAAAATCAACTGAAATAAAAAATCGATGCTGTGTTGACCTGCTGTGTGTGTGTGTGTGTGTGTGTGTTTGTGTTTTCAGGCTCGTAACAAGCAGAATGGCGAGTTGGCAGCCATTAAGGTCATCAAGATGGAACCAGGTGACACTTTGATTGAATTTATTTAGGTTTCGATATTGTTGAAGTTTTTGCTCAAATGTTGAGACGGTGTAAACAGACATGTCCTCCTGTGGGGCAGCCCCAGTTTCAACCGGTGACTCCAGCTTCCAATTATGCTCCAGGATGGAGTAACAGGTTTCACACTGCAGGTAAAGCGAGGCCCATACACAGTGAGAAAGAGAGATAGTGACTTACAACTAAAGACAAGTCAAAGCTACAATTTTATGCAGACATATGTTTCACTGGTTTTGTTTGAGGTGCACCAGATTTAAATGGGAAAAAAATGTTACACACATAGACACACAGACACAGCCACGGTTGCTATGTTGATCTGATTTAATGGTGGTGTGTTCTCTGTCTCCATAGAGGATGATTTTTCAATCATTCAGCAGGAAATCGTCATTGTGAAAAGCTGCAAACATCCGAACATTGTGGCCTATTATGGCAGCTACATACGGTCAGCTGACATCCTGTTTCTTCTCTAATCTACAAAACATCACCTCAGTCACTCACTATTTCCTTCTCCTGCAGAGCGAACAAACTGTGGATCTGTATGGAGTTCTGTGGAGGAGGCTCCCTCCAGGATATCTACCATGGTGAGAAGCTTAGCCAGAGCTGGCCCTGGGTCTGTGAAAGGGGTTGAGGCTGAGGCATGTTTGTTCTCAGACTTATTAATAGGTCAGATCGTCTGGTTGAACTGGACCTGTGCCCATTATTATTATCATTGTTGTTTTTGTTGTTGTTAATCTATAAATAGTGACCTTTACTTCACAGTGACTGGTCCTCTGTCTGAGCCTCAGATTGCCTACATCTGCAGGGAGATGCTGCAGGTAATGACATGTTCTGTCAAGATCTAAACAGCCTGGCATGTTCATCATCTTTACTATGTGTGTACGTGTGTTTGTATGTGTGTGTGTGTGTGTGTGAGAGATCAGGGCTTGGATTACTTGCATGCACAGAAGAAAATCCATAGAGACATCAAGGTGAGTGTGTCAGAAAGACATTATAGTTTACTTGTGTCTTTGTGGTAAAAAGATAAGGCTTAGCTACAGGAAAATTGTTACTTGTTGTCAAGAGGAAATGTATTATATATCAAAGCATCTGAGGATCTGAGGGGTGTACTACGAGGCGAGATTAGTGTGTTAGCGAGGTATGTTGAGCATAAAGCCAGACTTTTCCGTGTCACGAAGGTGGCTCTCTTTTAAGCTGGCTGTATCACCATGGTAACTTATGCTGCAAACATAACCTGGTCCGGACCAGTGTTTGTTCCGAGTTTCATCTTAAAGTCGGCTATAAAAAGCCCCGCCTTTTCACTGATCATCCTCCTTGAATGTGGCCTCCCCGTTTCTGGAAAATACAGTGGATTTAGGTGCCCGAATTATTAGAGGTGCTCTTCGGAGGGAGAGAGTTTTTCGAGACCGGAGTGATCCGTCGTTTTCTGACGATATTCTTTATGAGCGATATAAATTCTCAGCTGAGGGAATACGTTACATATGCAATCTTGTTGAACCATATGTAAGTAATGCAACCAAACGAAGCCATGCACTTACACTAACGTAGCCATCAGCAGCAGTTTTTCACCCACTAAAAAAACAAAACAAAACACCAATCACAGGATGTGTTCTATTATTTATTAAGTTCTTCCTTTTCTGGGAAAAGAAAAGTCTTAAGTGTACAATGTCAATCATGCTTAACAAAATATTTTAAAGTACCATTTACTGCAGTACCTTTGTCTCATACTCCAGTTGCTCGATCTCAAGTTTTAGTTTCTTGATTTCCAGCTTTTTTTCTGATTATCCAGCTCTAGATGGTTTTTTTGGTCCAACCTGTATTAATAGGACATTGAGGTGTTCATCAAGCAACAGAGATGATTGAGATAGACTTTTTAGTTATGATGGTGCACTGTGTTCATCATTCACTTACGCGTTCTTGGTAAGGATTACTTTAAAAAAGTAGACATAGGACTGCTAGAAATGATAAAACCCTCACCTCTTGCACAACGTCCTCTCCCTGTGACATTAATGTGCAAGAAACTTCATCATTTCTAATTTAAAAAGATGAATTTAAATTTTAAATTAAATTCTTATTTAGATTATTAAGATATCTACCCCCAAAGGTACTTCTGAATGCACTGAAAGTGTCTCCTCATCATTGATCTCCACCTGTGGAACAGTTTAAGAGACATGAATAAAGTGGATTCGACACAGCAAACAAAGAGTACATGACAACTTTGACAGTTACCTCTGTGTGGGGGTCAGCAAGGGTGTGTGCTGGCGGCTTGAGCAACACTACAGTGTCTCCTTCAACTGTAAATTAGATTAAAATTTTTCTCATCTGAGAAACAATAAATATGCATTTAGTATTTTACCACCAAAGCACTTATACATACCCTGGACAAAGAATTGCTGCTGGGAGCTGCCCGCAACAGGGTCTGATTGAATATCCCCTCCATGATTGGCCGCCCTTCATCTTTTGGAAGGGCCAGCTCCTCTGAGGCTGTGTAATCTTCTGGAGCGGGCCCCCTCCAGTCTTTCTCCTCCTTGTTTGCTTAAGATAATAATAACACTTAATACGTTACGCAGTGTATCCTCCACATTACACTAAAAGAGTGATGAATCCACAGCAAATACATACCACTTTGGATTATATTTTTGTGCTTGGTCCGGATTTGCTGCCAAGACTGTTTTGCACTGCTGGCACTACAACTAATAGAACACCAATTAGAAAATAGCTTAGACTTTATCACAAATAAGACAAATCAAATTAATTTCACTTTGATTTGGACCTTATCTAAGTGATTTCCATGTATCCTTTATTGTGAGACAATGTCAGGGAGGGAATTAAAGTTATAGAATGATATATAATATATATTATATTATATAGGCTATATTAATTTACGCGATCTGCAATTTTTTGCCAGGTTTCCTCTCTTGCCCTGTTTGCAGCTACAGTGTTGCTTTTAGCTGTTATTATTGGTCTGAACTCTTCATAGTTCTCCATTATCATAATCTGCTCCTCTTGGCTGAAATATGCAGCACGTAATCGGTCCATTTTTCTGCGGAAATAGCGCCTAAATGCCCCTTTTTATGTGAACGGGCACAGAGCCTGATGAGGCAAGCCTGGGTCGACAAATCAAGCTGATAACCACCGTCGTGATACTCGTTATCTGTGGTTGGAGCTTTTGGTTTTATCGAGCCAGCTCACCCAAAGAAGGCCCAGCTCTGTTGAGCTTCCTTTGTAGTATACCCCCCTGGTGTCTGTTACGTGATGTTCATTAGGAAAACTTGGGTTCACAAAGAAGGTTAATGTTCACAATCAAATCTGAGAGCAAGAAAATTAAATCTATTTTTCACTGTGCATCTAAAATAATGTGCAAGATTGAATGGAAATAGTGAAATCTCAATTAATGAGCCTCTGAAGTTTAACACTGTTGATGATGGGCTGGGCTGATCTTTATTTCCTCTTGTGTGCTTCAATGACAGTCATTAAATCAGAGGCTTGTGTCTGTCTCTTCCTCCAGGGGGCCAACATCCTGCTTAATAATCATGGCAAGGTCAAGCTGGGTAGGTGCATGTTTGCATGTGGTCCAGATGAGTCACTGCAGTTACAGCTCAAATTATTGTCTCCGGTTGTTCGTTGGTTTAAATTTGTCTATCTGTTTCTACCTGGTTCTATTTACTAGCAATTTTGCAATGAACCCACCATGTTGACCTAAATAGGACGAATCACTGAAGAAAACCGATGTATCTGACTTTTTCCTTAGTTTTCAGGAAATTCCACATGTCAGCATCACCGCTGTTTGAAATAAATACATTTCATTTAGATCAAAGGCAAATTTGCACACCAACATGACTGAGATACCAAATCAGGCCCCTAACATGTGATGGTTGATTTTCATCTATATAACGTTTTACTTTCTGTCATGTGTAGCCGACTTTGGTATCTCAGCTCAGATTACAGCCACTCTGGCCCGGCGGATGTCCTTCATCGGGACGCCATATTGGTGAGGTCCAAATCTTGAGCCTGTGGAACATGCTCTTGTTCACCACATCTGCTTACTGTACTTCATCATCATAAGTATTAGTGAACAAACAGTCCCTGTGCCCACCCCCAACCCCCCACCGCCCACCTCACAGGATGGCACCAGAAGTGGCTGCAGTGGAGATAAAAGGTGGCTACAATGAACTATGTGACATCTGGTCTGTGGGAATCACAGCAATAGAACTAGCCGAACTACAGCCGCCCATGTTTGACGTCCATCCTCTACGGTAACACATGCGCACAAACACACACTGCTCTGTCTTGTTAATTGTTGTTAATCGATGAAAAGACATCAGTTACACACTGACTGGGCCTGTGCAAATGTGTGCGTGAGGTGTGTGATGGTCATGAACCTAATTGAACAGATGCAGATTGTTGCTGACTGTGATCAATTGTGTTCTTTCCTGTAGCGTCCTATTTCTCATGTCCAAAAGTGGCTATCAGCCTCCGAAACTGAAGGACAAGTCAAAATGGTAAATTAAACCTTCCTCTTTTTTATCATCTGCATGAAGAAGACTATCCTACCAATAACACGATCTATCCTTTATATCTGTGTCCTGTGTATATTTATAGCTTGTCAAACTGCTTGAACTATTCAAGTTTGAAGTTTATGAAATGTTGTGAACGCATCCTCTGTCTGCAGGTCGTCCACTTTTTATAACTTTGTCAAGGCCATGTTGGTGAGGAACCCGAAGAAGAGACCCAGCGCTGCTAAGATGCTCTCAGTCAGTACCTCAGTTTTCAGCCTCAAAATAATACCAGCTAACTGCTCGCAGCTGTAATGTGTACTCAGATTCAAGATTGAAAATTAAAATTGCTTGTTGTTGAAGGTCCACACAGTATAAAGGTAGAGGATAAAACATTACAGAAGTTTAAATGTGGACTTTTGATATAAAATATGGATCTAACGCAGGGGTCGGCAACCCATGGCTCCCTGTGGCTTTGAGAAAATAATGTGAATAAATAATGGCTATTTAATTGAAACAAATTTTATTCTATTTACTTATGATTCTAGAGATTTAGGTGAAATTGTAACATTGAAACCACGCCCAAATGGCTCTTTAATGTTGAAGGTTGAAGCTCAGCAGGCTCACCCTATTTACTGTCAGTTTTGCTCCCATCTTGTTTCTGCTGTCTCCAAGTGGCTAGATAGATATACTGCAGCTTTAAACCCAAAGTCCACAACAGCTCAGTTTTCAGTGTCATCCAGTGTGAAATTTGAGACTGAGTTTTTTTATCTTCAGTTGGCCTGGTCTGAGTTTGTCTTGACAGCCTTTTTCCTTTGGGAATTTGTCCTAACAAGTTTGTCCCCCATCTTCACCTTGTCCCCGATCTGCAGAACACTTTTTTGACCCAAGAGTGTCTGAACCAGGAGTTGACCCTGGACCTGCTGGAGAAGTTTCACAACCCTGAGAAACTGAAGACCTGCATGGTGACAGAGGACGAGGACATGGAGGTTTTCTCTTGACTTTTATCAACACTGTCTCTGATAATCTTTGAGCCTCAAATGCTGATTAATCAGAAAATATATTAAATCTATTACTATAGTCTAGTATGTTTATTTAGCTGTTGGCTTTGTGCCTAATATAATTTCACCTCAGAAATCATCACTAAAATAAATTTGCTCACTGGTTTGTCGATGTTAAGGTGGCGGTTGCTGGATCTTTAAGGAGGATCCAGTCAATCAACAAACACAACAGGGCAGAGAGGACCAGCTCTGACATCAGCTGTAAGACAACACACTATCACTAAAAGTTAGACTGCTTATAAGCTGCATCATAATTTGTCATTACACTAAAGTTGTTTGTTTTTATGATTATATTAATTTTCCTCATTTGTTGTTTTCTTGGTCATCATTTCTGCTCCCTGTGCTTCATGTGAGTGTATTGAATATTTTGACTTGTGTTTCTTCAGTGGAACAGATCTACACTCAGAGGCCTGTAAGAAAAGACTCACCCAATGTCACCGTAAGAAAACAACACGTTAGATTAGAAAATGTATTCATGTTCACAAAGAAAATATGTATATGTACATACATACATACATACACAAAGAAACATTTATACTTCTACTGTATATTGAATAAAGTATAACATCAAGTATGCATAATGTGAAGAATTCTGAAAATTTTATGTATTTAGACAAATGTATAATCTTCATGTTGGTGGAGTCCTAGTTAGTTAAAGTCTTGACTGCTGATAGTGGGACAGTCAGTTAACAATAACTAGCAATAAACACACATTCACTTCAGTGTGTTACATCCTGTTAAAGTGCAAGAATGCCCACTTATTCTTCACTGAACTCACCAAAATGCATCATTATTTTAATCATTTATCAAATAGAACTTTTCAATCAGCACTGGAACATTTAGATGGTTTCAGTGTTTTCTTTATTTCATGTGTTTCACAGTTAAGACTTTCTCTGGGATCTACTGGCAGTTCAAAGAGTCCAGTCAGGTAACTGGTCCTAAATCACCTCAGACATGGAGTCAATATGACGCCAACACAAATATATTTCCCTTGGGTTCTCTTTCTTTCTCAGGGACCAAGACACAGACTCAGATGACGACTACGATGATGTGGATATGTAAGAAAACACACAGTGTCACTAAATCTACATTAATCAGGACACCACAGTCACTGAAATAAACTATGGCTTTTTCTTTATATACGCTCAGGCCTTATAAACATTTTACCAATTACTCACCTTCTCTCTGTCTGTTATCCACCTCAGTCCATCAATACAAGCTAGCAGGTAAAAGCAACAAATACCCACTCACCTCAGTTTTAATTTGCATCATTTAAACACCAGACTGAAGTGACTGTCTCTGCCCACAGTGACACAGCTGATGAGATGCCCCCTCCACTTCCTCCAAAGGTGACCATTCACTAAAAAGGGAAACTATTTATAAAATACTACTTCATGTCAATGAAAATCTCTTGCATCTTTCCATTCTTTGCACAAATGACCCATTATAATGGGTCATTTGTGATTAAGACTCTCATGGAAAATTATTGCATTCATGTAAAAGCTGAAATCTGAATGTAAAAAGGTTACTGTCAAATACTGTCTTCCACAACACAACTGAATGAGAGACTGAAGAATTATTTTGGCGTTAAATGTTAATTTGTATTTTTATTGAATGTTTATTAGTAGTTCTTGGGTTAATTGTAAAAATATATTCTGTTAATAGCTCGTCCTTTTTAACAGTTTTATTCAACAGTATAATGCCTAAGGACAGAATGATTCATATATGAGCCTGGACTTACAGATTGAGCTTCCATGTTTTTGAATGAGCCCTGGGGGAAATCAGACAAGAAAATCCCGCTCTATCACCGTTCAGTCATCAGAATTCACAGTTTGGTCATCGGGTTGTTAGTATTAATTCAAATTCAGATGTTAAAAGCTTTATGTTGTGTGCGCGCAGCCCAAAGCACGGACCAGCTCAGAGGAGAGCGTGGTAGGGGAAGATGAGCGGAACAGGAAGCCTTGTTCTCTGTTTGTCTCCCCCCTTCTCAGGACATCAAGTGGATCACAAGTCCGCCCAATACCCCAACAACGATCCACCAGAAACTCAGGTAAGCTGCCCCCAAGGTGGGTTCAGGAGACAACTTCGGTATGTTTTTTCTTTTATATTTATTATTTATTTCCAGCAGAAACATGAGGGAAGAAGTGAAAACAAGTTCCTCAGTATTTAGTTCCAGGGTAAACATTATATTGAAGTGTCCTGATCTGAAGCGACTCATCCCAAATATGAGGAAGAAACTGGAAAAACCAGCAAATCAGCTGGTTTGTCCAGTTTCTTCCTCAGGTGCCACCTTCATCTGAGTGACACTTTTTTATTATGTATTTGCTTGTGGTCCAGACCCTGTTTCCTTTCCAGTCCAGCTCAATGACAAGCCTGCAGACCTGCTTCCTCCCGAGCTTCCACCTAAAGGCATCCGCAGGCGACCACCACCATCAAAGGTGGGGCAGATAGAGATTCTCTATCTACTTCTTGCCACTGAACAGCTGCTACACTGACTGTGTGGTGTTGTAGAAATATTCCCACAGGAGATATACTTAAGGATCAGTAGATGAAACAGAGGTGATCTCAGATTTACGAACACTAATATTCAGCTGTAGATGTTGGTGGTGCTATTATTCCTGTGTCCTTCTCAATGATTTACATCTTCCCAGCTTCCTCTTGGTATGTCCTTAAACACTTCATCCATTTTTCCCTTTTTTTGTCAGGACCCTGCTGAGTGTGTCAGTCCTGTCATGAAGAAGCCGCCGGTCAGTTTCTATTTCTCTCTGGGTTTCATTTGGCAGATGCTTTCAGATGTATTTTTACTGTGTTAAGAGTATCTCCAGTCTCAGACAAACAGCCCTTTCAGTCCAAGAGGCTTAATCATCTGTAATCACGTCAAGAGTTTATTTATTTAGTTGGATGTTGATTTCTGTCATTAATGAACTGAATCAGTTATTTTGGTGTTAGATTTCATGCAGTGGCCTAAAATAGAAATAACACTGGAGGTTGAAGTGAATCATTTTACATGGTCCTCTTTGTTTCAGGTGTATTTTAAAAAGATCTTTCATGGCTGTCCTCTTAAAATAAACTGCTCCACCACATGGGAAAACCCAGCAAGCAGAGGTTGTATCTCTGAGTGACAGTAACTTCTCTGTTTGGGTTCAAAACATCTGTCTGACTGGCATGTGTCTTCTGTCTTCACATTAGATCAGCATGTGGTCCTGGGAGCAGAGGAGGGGATCTACACTCTGAACCTCAACAGCTCTGAGGCCACGATGGAGCTGGTAAGATCTGTTCCTTTACTGCACTGATATACATATTGCCAAATGTATTCACTCACCCATCCAGATAATTGAAATCAGGTGTTCCAATCACTTACATGGCCACAGGCGTATAAAATCAAGCACTTAGGCATGCAGACTGTTTCTACAAACATTTGTGAAAGAATGGGTCGCTCTCAGTGAATTCCAGCATGGTACTGTGATAGGATGCAACAAATCCAGTTGCGAAATTTCCTTGCACCTAAATATTCCACAATCAATGGTCAGTGGTATTATAACAAAGTGGAAGCGATTGGGAACGACAGCTACTCAGCCATGAAATGGTAGGCCACATAAAATGACGGAGCGGGGTCAGCGGATGCTGAGGCGCATAGGGCACAGAGGTCGTCAACTTTCTGCAGAATCAATCACTACAGAACTCCAAACTTCATGTGGCCTTAAGATTAGCTCAAGAACAGTTCGTAGAGAGCTTCACGGAATGGGTTTCCATGGCCGAGCAGCTGCATCCAAAACATACATTACCAGGTGCTGTTGGGTTTGAAAAGGGTGTGTTTGGATATCAGCTATAATTCCTAATTATCAGAGATAATTAGGAATTATAAAATCTGAAATTACTAAGTTCAATTAATAATGTCGGCACCACCTAGAAACTGGGACCAATAACTAAACTCTAAACGTTGCCTCATAAACAGTTGTTTAATTAGAGAAGCCGATATCTGAAATATCAGCACCACTAGGTGAACGGTGAAGGTGTGAAATCCGAGCTCTGACTCTCAATCAGCCGCCTATCACAATAAATATGCACAATAATGACAAGTAGACTTCTCTTTGAAGCTACAAATAGTATTTATTATCTTCCACGATAATCAACAAAGCCAACAATTGTTTCAATTCATAAATTAAAAATAAAATACTATACTACCCACTAATGCTAAGCTAAACACATAAAGACAGCAGCGGTGTAGAGGCAAAACAGGTCAATTACAGCGCGTGTGTGTCAAGATGGCCGACTGGGATCGCGTGACGAGTCACGTGGTCCAAGATGGCGCAGCTTCCGAGGAATTCCACGTCACACGCAAGATTCCGGTTGGCAATAGCAGATAGTCCCAACCAATGGTCGGAGGCGTTTCTGCACACGCACAAATCTGATAGTAGATAACGAAGGGATAAGGCGGTGCTATACCCGCGTTATCTGACGATCGGACGTGCGGGGTGAAGCGTGCGCGATTGAATGGACGTGTAGGTGTGCGTGCGCATGTGCGTGTTAGTAAGAGAGAGAGGAAAGCGAGAAGAAGGGAGACCGACTCTTGGTCCCGCGACCATGAGAAGAGAGCAGGCGGACGGACGGTAGTCTGTAGCCCGGTGTCCGGTTGTAGACTGACAAAGCAACTTACTTTTCGCTCACGGTGGCGCACACACAAAGATAATAATTATTCCAAATGGGATAACACAAACAGTTTGGCGTGGTGAACACAAAACTAAACAGGCAGCAACTTAAAAATATTCCTCAGAGTACAGCAGAGGGCGGACTCAGCGGTCCGTTAAAACACACAGCAGTAACTGAGCACTAAGCTCATAAAACACACAAAAGTAACGTCTCTGTCCAGACAACCTCTTACTAGTGTCGCTCTCCTGAGCGAACCGGTGTGTGTATAAGTCCGTCAGTTTGATCCAGCAGCGTGTCCTCCGGTGAGTGGTGCTGATGGCCCTGGTTTCTCGGCGGGGCAGCGATGAAACACCTGGTGGTTGACTCAAACGGTAGACAACGGGGCGTAGAAGTTATCCTCGTCCCCGTGAAGAAACTCTTTCTTCCTTCTGCAGGTAATAACTGAGAGGTCAGTGGGTTGCAAACAGCTGACTCTCACGGATCCAGAAAAGTGTTCAGGCGAACACAGATCGGGTCTCGTCTAGTCCAGCGAGGATGAAACTCCAAAAAAGGAGGACTAAGCACTCGTGTATGGTCACTTTCGTCGGTGATCTAGCTGGTCGATTAGGCGACCACGACGGTACTTGTCTGACTGCACTGTGCCAAGTGTAAAGTTTGGTGGAGGGGGGATTATGGTGTGGGGTTGTTTTTCAGGAGCTGGGCTTGGCCCCTTAGTTCCAGTGAAAGGAACTCTGAATGCTTCAGCATACCAAGCGATTTTGGACAATTCTATGCTCCCAAATTATTGGGAACAGCTTGGGGATGGACCCTTCCTGTTCCAACATGACTGCACCAGTGCACAAAGCAAGGTCCAAAAGACATGGATGAGAGAGTTTAATGTGGATGAACTTGACTGGCCTGCACAGAGTCCATACCTCAACCCGATAGAACACCTTTGGGATGAAGGAGAGCAGAGACTGAGAGGTAGGCCTTCTCATCCAACATCAATGTGTGACCTCACTAATGCACTTCTGAAAGAATGGTCAAAAATTCCCATAAACACACTCCTAAACCTTATGGAAAGCCTTCCCAGAAGAGTTGAGCTGTTATAGCTGCAAAGGGTGGACCGACATCATATTAAACCCTATGGATTAAGAATGGGATGTCACTTAATTTCATATGCGAGTCAAGGCAGGTGAGCGAATACTTTTGGCAATATAGTGTATCATCACAGATGTGTTTCACAGTCTCTGGTCTGACAGTGAGACAGACAAGTTGAGGGGTTAAAGGGAACTAGTCTGGGAAACATGGTTTAGTTGTCAATGTCATTCTTGAGAAACTAAAACAGTGAACTCACACCTGGTTGGATAAATGAATAGATGTTTTATTTTCCTCTGTCTCTTTCAGCTGTACCCAGGGAAGTGTACCTGGGTTTACACCATCAACAACGTCCTCATGTCTATATCAGGTAAAAGAATCAGCAGCTTGCTCAGAGCTGGAGCCTCATTTAACTGTGAACGAGATCTTTAAAGCTTTAAAAAACAAATTTGTCAAACATATTGATAAAATAGTCATTGGTCACATTTGTCCACATTGGTGAAGATGTCACCAGTTGAGAGATCAAATGTATATCAATGTGGCTAAACTTTTTAGTTTTTAGCATGTTTGCATGTTTTCTGTGTGCTGATATGGCTGTAATATAACATTAGCAGTATGAGCGTGAACATCAAAAGAATGACAGACTTTAAGATTCCTCTGCCTCTGTATTAACAGGTAAATCACTTCAACTTCACTCCCATTCACTGAAAGAGCTGTATGAACAGGCTCGGAAAGACCAGAGGATGGCTGCCTTGCCGGCTCACAGACTGTTACCAAGGTAACATTGGACTTGCTCTCTTCCTGTTGTTTTTCTCTCTCCTGTTTAACGTAAAGTTTAAAAAATTAAAAGCCCTACATCGGCTCATGTCAGTCATAAACTTAATCATTATTTTATCTCCAGGAAATACGCAGTGACATGTAAAATACCTGATACAAAAGGCTGCAAGACCTGCTCAGTTGGTGAGACCAAGTGCTGCATTATGTGAAATGCTCTTGTGTCATACAGTTTTACATTTACACATCAACCAATTCACTGCAAATAGTGAAAGTATGTCTGTGTGTTAACATATAGATAGTTTGTTGACAGATAGATTAAGATAGTTGGTGAGTCAAATTTAATATGTGAGACTAACAGATTCCTGCAGACTTCTGTCCAGAAGACAATTGACAGTGTTTTCTGTCCTGTCTTCTACAGCAGGAAGCATGCAGCAGGGCTGTGTGTTCCTGTGCTGTGCTCTGGAGTCCAGTGTGGTGCTACTGCAGTGGTACGAGCCAATGCACAAGTTCATGCTCATCAAGGTAAAATAGCTTAGTCTCGTCAGGTTGATGTGACTTCATGTATTATGTGTTCGTCAGACGGGAAGTGTGGCAGTCAGAGCTCCTAGTTGACACATAACCATCTGAGGTTTGACTTAACATTAATGTCAACTAGGTAGAACAAGCACAGATCAACCTCTTATCAAAAGTCCATGAAACGTAAGGAGGTTGGCTGTGCTTGGTGTCAGAGGCCCAGCCCTACGTTTTCCTATATATTGCAGCCTATTAAATGTTATCTATTGTCTATGGTCACTATTGAATCTGTGTTAGCTTTGGCCCTGTGACCATGAAAGTTATAGCTTAGAAATACACTCACTGATGCTCTGAGCCATAATTTAATGTGGCTGAAACCTTGAAGGTTTAAATGTCCTTGAACTATCTCAGTGTTAAAGCCCCAAAGCAGGTTGGGATGAGGCTTGACTCTGGACTTGACACTTTCCTCTATTCGTTTTGCAGAATTTCGACTTCCCTCTGCCCAGCCCTTTGCGAGTGTTTGAGATGGTCGTGGCGCCCCAGCAGGAATACCCCCTGGTGTGTATCAGTGTGTCTCGGGGGTCAAGTCCCAGCCACCCAGTCAACGTAGAATACATGAACCTGAATTCCAACACATCCTGGTTCACCAGCAGCGGCCTGGGTGGGTTGACCTGAGAGCAAAAAACACAGCACAACATCATGAAAGGCTAATATTCTGCGTAATAATAATTTCACTCTTCACACTACAGTTGTTGTTGACATTGTGTTGTCTGGGATTGTGTGCTTTCTTGCAGAGAAACCTTGTCCAGATGTTGTGCAAATGAACCAGTTGGACTGTAGCTCATTGCTCGTCCTTTTAGAAAGTAAGTGATAAAAGTTTTTCTTGTTAATATTCACTTGATAGGAGAATTAATTTTCAAACATTGAGAGGGAAACACAACAGCACAAATATCTGGAGACTCAAACACTGAGAAATTAGTTTGCTGTGAACTCAAGCCTTCTTTTACTGGAATAATGTGTCAATTTGCATTAGAGGTTGTTGATATGTCCACTCCAGCATGTTGGAGATCACTCGAGCTATTTGTGGCACATTATCATATTATGACTCCCATTAATATCATAGAGGTTTTTGCAGAAGCTTATTGCATGGCACATTTGCAAAACATTGTTAATTTAAATGATAAGTACCAGAAGATTTCAATGTTTTTGTATTTATTCTTTAATATGTGCTTGTTGTGATATGGATGGTGATGCAGCCAGATGGAAAGGTGGAGGGAGACCCTCTGAGGCTCGGATTTGTAAAATCCATCTCTAACAGGAGCTCAGATTAATGTTGTGTCTATGGCTCCATCTGGTTGAGACATGAAGTTCATTGAGAGTTTGTAAATTGTACAGTTCAGTTGTTTGTTTGACAACGATGGGATTTATGATATTCTGTAAATTCCACATGATGTTTCTTCTGAGCTGTTGACCAATGGGTCTTGCAACGGCCTCTCTCCTCCAGAGACAGTTTATATAGTTGATCTGAGGGGGGAGCTGAAGAGCACCCGCTCCCTGACGTATGAGGTTACCTTCCAGCATGATGTGGAGTCTATAGGTGAGGTGACCTTCTTATGAACCATCTGGTTGACTGCAGATGGTGGACCTTCACACTGATTTTGTCTGTCTCTCCAGTGTTCTTCGAGGACACGGTGTTGGCTGTGTGGCGTCATGGCTGGCAGAGGAGAGGGCCAGGTTTCACTGAGGTTCTGGAGGAAACCACTGACCACAGGAAGATTTACAGATTAGTGCAGTCAGACAGGTACGCTGTGTATGCTGGCTTCAGTTTCTACATGTGCTGCTGTTTCCTGTCTGTTCAAAAATTTTGGCTGTTTTTGTCAGAGCAATCAAACAAGGTCAGCTCCTGTATACCACTAACGGGTCATGCTGAGTAGGGCAGACAATGGGATATTTTAAATGTAATATTGGATGTGAAGTCAGGACACCACAGACAAATTTTATGTTCCCTGATCATTTATAACTGACATCAGATTAACATGCTTATTTATTTCCCCCATGAAGATGTTCATTGTGTGTTACACTCAAGTGTATCTGTTTGACAAGCTGCCAACTTTTCACTGCAGGATGGTCATTTTGGAGACACACAAGACTGAGGACCAGTTGGGTTTGTCCAACTTGTATGTCCTGGAAATTGCTGAGAACTACGTCATGCTGCCCTAACATTGCTGTCTGCTGCCAAAGAGCATCATGGGAAAGTCCTCTGGTCTCTACTTCCTGCTAAAAACCCAAGATTTTCAACAGGAGGAGGAATCAACATTTGGCTTCATCATCTCTCACCATTAACTCTGGACATTTTTTTATTTTGTCAGGAGGAAGTGATGGCAGAAGTGGGCAAATACTGACAAAAGATGGAGCATGCTCATATTTATGCTTATTTCTATTTGATTATAAGATGCAGAACAAATAATGAAGGAAGGTCCTAAACCCAGAGAGCGTCTCCTGTCTCTTTCCAGAGGGATGATAATGATGATGATGAAGCATCAGCTTGTACAGACTGAGATGGAAGGATTTTCATTTGAGCTCAGCAGTTGGATCATAGATACACACTTTTTTACTGCCCTTACACTGAAATAAAGTGAGTTAATACACGATGAGGTGAACTGTGATGATCTTTGACCTACGGGGTGGGGAGATCAGTCCGTGGAAAACTAAATGAATGAACATAGCATCGTTGGAAAACAACTCAATTTGATATAAATTTTTTTTTAATTATTTGTGTCTAATTCCCACATTTTTAAAATATGTATTTGTAATTGGCCAGGGACAGGTGGAGCTGTCTCTAGACTTGTGTTTTAAAAAGGTTTTTATGTGGGTCTGATCTCTGAGGGGTTAGTGGGAGGTTAAATCGGGGGTAAATGAAGCAAGCTGTCTGGAGGCTGATGTCCTCCCCTTACCCCAACACATGCGCGGGAGTGTGCATTTCCGGGCCGGGCCAACAGAGCGGCAGCGACATCACTGCAAATCCTTTCCGGGAGCTGGAGGATCGCAGGTAGCGACGGACTGGAGGATGTTGCTCACGCCGGCTCAGGAGAGCTTTCTCTCTGGGTTTATTTTCCAGGTGGCAGCGGTATGGTCACCGGTTCAGGTGTAAAATGCAGCGGGGGGGACCGGGGGTGCTGGTCGGCCTAGCTGGGCTTGGCTGCTGCTCACATTCGCCTGTTCTTTTTTTGCTCTAGTTGTTTTTATTGCAGTGATATTATTTCCAGGTCAAAATCTCGGTTTCCTGTGCGGCTTGTTTGGACTGAAAATGGCCGGAGATGGCGGCGCCCTGAAGGATATCAATGAGATTAAATCCCAGTTCCGGACCAGGGAGGGCTTCTACAAGCTACTGACACTGTCCGACTCCCAGCAGCGCGGTGGGCTGGCCCGAGGGCCGTCGGGCGGAGCAACGCTGGGCCCTGGGCCTGGACCCGGTCCGATCCCCGGCGGAGGGGTCGGTCTGCTGCAGGGGCCCGGGGCTGCCGCCGCAGCTGCAGCCGTCGCCTCTTCTTCGAATTCCGCTGCGAACTCCTCCCCGGCAGGCTTCCTCCCGCCGGTCCGGGTCTCTATGGTCAAGCTCCAGCCTGAGGACCCAAGCGAAGAGTCAGAGCGGGTGTGTTTCAACATCGGCAGGGAGCTGTATTTTTACACCTACACCAACATCAAGAAGGTGAGTCCTCCCGGCTGGAGCTTAGCTTAGCCCGTTAGCCTGGGCTGCTAATGACCCGCCGTTAGCTTCGAACCGCTTCGATCAAACAGTCACTGTCCGAGATGGACGTGCAGGAATTTGGTCCGCCAACCAGGACGGGGGACAGGAGCAGCTGGGGGAGGCTCTGACTCCTGCATGTGAAAAGGGGATGGGGGAGCCTGTCCTGGCCCTGTCCTCCAGTGTCTCTGTCCCTCCAGCTCCTTCAGCAGCAGGCCTGAAACGGTGTAACTGAGAGCATTTAAAAAGACTTTAACTGCACATCATCTGTCAAACGTATTCACTCATCTTCTCCTCTCCTCTGGCACAGACTAAAATGTGTCCGCAGGTCACACGGGACTGATTACACTGAATATAGTGATGCTCTTCGAGATATGATTCACTCAAATTCGTCCTTTCAGACATTGAAACAGGAGGACAACTGCACTAACATGAGGCTTCCTCTTTGGGTCTTAGCTAGCACTGAGCCCGTACAGGCTGATAGGGTAAGTTAGGTCAGTGTGGAGCTGGATCCACCCTGTGTCCAGCATGGCTGAATATTAGTCAGTTAATTGATTAGTCTGTCACAGAGCTGAAGATTTGACAGGAAGCTGAAAAGCTTTCGGTCTGGACTGCAGGCCAAGCTGAAAAAGGGAATAACAGGGACACTGTGACAAGCAAATTTTGTCTGTTTCTAGACCAAATCAGTGATCAAAATCATTATTTCAGAATCGTCTACACCAACAATTCACTAGTGAAATCAGAAAATCATCAGCAGTTCAATCAGTTAAAGTTTTACTGCATCCTGATTAATGGAGGAGGGTGATGATGAATGTTCTTTCATTGAGGGATTTGCTTGTGTCATAGCCGTGGAGCCTTTTGTTAAGAATTTACAAAAAAAAAACTCCTGAATGTCAAAGTGAAACAGATAATAGATTGCCACAAATTAATATATAAAGTAAAATGAGTGATTGCATAAATATTTATGCAATATTTTGTATGTCTTTACAATTAGAGATGGCACATTATAACACAAAGCTAAAGTTATGTGATATTCATTGTTTGTGCAAAATAAATTAAATACATTAACTTATATTATTTAAAGGCATATTTATCATCTTATTATGTAAAGATCATATTTATTTATGAAAGCTGTTTTTAAACAAAAAATATGTATGATTAAATTTGTACTGTTGAAAGATTCAGTCTTGGCTGCTCCTTGCATCACCAATGCAAAAACATTCCCAAAAAACTTACAGACCATGTACGTCGTGACTTCCTCTCCCTGCTGATGTAAATCCATTTCATCACATTGTTTGGTGTCCAACACAACATCTGGTCCAATGTCTGAAAAGCTCCATTTTGTCTAATTGGACAAGAGAACCTTCTTCCAGTTGACCTTGGAGTTTCCTACATGGCTTTGGGTGAATTATAGTTGAGATTTGATATGAGTGTTCTTCAACAGAGGCTTTCTCTCCAATCAAGCTGTGACAGATGAAAAGCCAGTAACAGTTGCCTTCAGTTTCTCATTAATCTCAGCTGCTGAAGCGTTGAACTCTTTCAAAGAGTCATAGTTATCTGGTGGTCTTGGTTTCTAGTCTTCTTCTTGCCTGGTTACTCGGTTTGTGAGGAAGACTTGAAGAATATTTACACATTTGCCACATTCCTTCAATTTCTTATTGATGTATTTAACCAAACTCTAAGGGATGTTCAGTGACTTTTTTCCATCTTCTGACCAATACTTTTCAAAAACCTTTTCTATGAGCTGCTTGAAGTCTTCTCTTTCCATGGTGTGAATGCAGCCAGGCATACTAATGAACCAGAGACGGGACCTTAAAGACACGTGTCTTTATACTACATTCACTCCAGACACATTCACTGCACTCAGGTAATTTCACTAAATGACTAACATTTCTCTAACTTTGGATATTAATGCAATCTCTTATTTTACATTAAATATTTTTTTTAGTTGACATAGAAATCTGTTTCACTTTGAAATTAAAGAGTTTTTTGTGAATTCTTAAGTTACAATTTATTAAAGCATGTAAAGAAGAGAACTTTGTTAGGCACCATCACTTCAACCTAATTCAAGAATAAGAGAAATCCAGAGGAACTACTTTCAGACCCTTAGATCCTGACACCTTCAGACCCAGAGACTTTTGGGCCCTCAGACATCATCTCTGACCATCCAGTCGGTTGTTGCCCAATTAATCAGCATCTCTGAACCCTCTTTGTGTGAACTCTCAAATAGTTTTGTTGAAGTTTTGGAAGGAAACAAAAATCATCTTGTGACAACACTTGGCTTACACTTGAGTTGATTGTTTATCAAATTCAGTCATAGTTGCAGTGAAAATGTCTCTTGTTAGTTTTTGACACTGCTGTGTTATAATAATTTGTGTTGTTGTGGTTTCAATGTAGACTTGACTGTGTCTCTAAGGAGCTCCGTTGGTCCCTGAAGCTCAGTTTGTGGTTCTGCTCTATGCTCAGTGAATGTTATGCATCATGGTTGTGTTTATCCTGTATGTCTGTCTGCAGGCTGTCGACCTCAGCAAACCAATAGACAAGAGAATTTACAAGGGGACTCAGCCAACATGTCACGACTTCAACCAGTATTCTGCCACAGCAGAGAGCGTCGCTCTCATTGTGGGTTTTTCTGCTGGACAAGTCCAGTATCTGGACCCCATCAAGAAGGAAACCAGTAAACTCTTCAACGAAGAGGTATTTTCTCTAATTGGTATGCACACGTTAGTTTCCTCTGTGCTGGAGCAGTGACCATCGCTATCTTAGTTTGTTTGCTGCTTCCTCTGACCTGATTCTTTCTGTTTCCTGGGATTTTCTATGTTGTGATACACTACAGTTTCTATGTGTGAACTTTTGCAGACTGTTACCTCCTTGCTTTTTACTCTCCCGTTTTCTTCGTTTACCCCACAGACTCTCATTTTCCATGACCTCTTTCCATGTGTTTCTCTCTGTAGTTTATATTTAGGTTTTGCAGATCATGCGTTTATCCATAAATCTGGTGATTTTACACAGTATCTAAATAAATCAACTGAATCTCCTCTCTTTCCATCCATGTCCTTTTATTGTTCCTTCTCTCCTATTATAGCTAAATCTCATCCCTCCCCATGTCCATCTCCTCTTTGTTTTCCAGAGGTTGATAGACAAATCCAAGGTGACTTGTCTAAAGTGGCTCCCAAAGTCAGAAAACCTGTTCCTTGCCTCCCATGCCAGTGGCCACCTCTACCTCTACAATGTGGACCACCTTTGCGGCACCACAGCCCCTCAATACTCTCTGCTGCGGCAGGGAGAGGGTTTTGCTGTCTATGCTTGTAAGACCAAGACACCGCGCAACCCATTGTTACGATGGGCTGTGGGTGAGGGAGGCCTCAATGAGTTTTCCTTCTCCCCGGACGGCGTGCATGTGGCATGCGTGGGACAGGATGGCTGCCTGCGAGTCTTCCACTTTGACTCCATGGAGTTGCAGGGGGTGATGAAGAGCTACTTTGGTGGCCTGCTGTGTGTGTCGTGGAGCCCTGATGGGAAGTACCTGGCCACAGGTGGGGAGGATGACCTGGTCACTGTCTGGTCTTTTGCAGAAAGCAGAGTGGTGGCAAGGGGCCACGGCCACAAATCCTGGGTAAACGTAGTGGCATTTGACCCCTTCACAACCTCTCTGGAAGATGATGAGCCCATGGAGCTTAGTGGCAGTGAGGAGGACCTCCACCAGGGGACACCAAACAATTCCATGCACTTTGGTCGGGTTCGAACCAGCAGCACGCTGTCGCGTCTGTCTCGACACAGCTCGAAAGGTGGCGGCTCAGCTTCAGTCACGTACCGGTTTGGCTCAGTGGGTCAGGACACTCAGTTCTGTCTGTGGGACCTGACTGATGACGTGCTATACCCCCGCCTGCCACTGTCCCGTGCCTTCACCAACACTTTTGGACCCTCGCTAGCCAACTCTTGCAGCGGGGGGGTGAATAGCACCTCAGGGGTGGGGGTAAGTGGTGGGGTTGAGGGGCACCATCACCCACCCAATACTAACACAGGATCATCCAACCCACCAACTCTTCCCCTGCCGCTACCCCGCTCCCTCTCCCGCTCCAACTCTCTGCCCCACCCTGCTGTGGCCAACACCTGCAAGGGCCAGGGCCCCTCAGAGGGAGGCGGGGGAGGCGGGGGAGGGGGAGGGAGCAGCGGTGGAGGGAACAGCACCCCTTTCAGCATCGGCCGCTTCGCCACCCTGTCTCTCCAGGAGCGCAAGTCGGACAAGTCAGGAGGGAGTGGGGGGGTGGAGAAGGAACACAAGCGCTACCATAGCCTGGGAAATATCAGCAAGAGCAATGACAAGATCAATGTGGCACCTAGGAGCAACCGACTGGACGCTGCTAAGGTCCTTGGCACCACCCTGTGCCCACGCATGCATGAGGTGCCGCTGCTGGAGCCACTGGTGTGTAAGAAGATCGCACACGAGAGGCTTACAGTCCTGGTTTTCATGGACGACTGCATCATCACCGCCTGCCAGGAGGGGCTGATCTGCACTTGGGCCAGGCCAGGAAAAGCGGTATGTCCTCCTTTCCTCTCCTCTTTCTCCTCTCCAGTCCTCTTCCTCCCTCTCTCCTACCCTCTCTACAATTAGAGAGGAGGATTACCCTAACAGCCCACCATCCTTAGTGTCTAACTTGTTTCCTCCTTTGTTTGTCCTCCAGAACTTGACAGCACAGAATGGAAACTCTCCAAGTGGAACAGTCGTATAGCTGGAGAAGCTTTGCAGTCATCCCTCCCCTGTTCTACACCCTCCTCTCTATCAGTCACCCTCTGCATCCATTATAAAAAAAAAAAAAAAATTTAAAGTAAGATTGTACCAAACTACAACTGCAGTATTATGCTCCCCCTGCCCCACCCAGACCCTGCTGCTCATGACCGACATGTTTTTGTCAAGAAATACTTAAGAAACTTGGTGTCACCAGATGAATCACATTCTCAGACATGGAGATCAAGATTCTCATAAGATAAAACCACATACACAATATTGCCAAAGGTATGCAGGCACCTTTAGACAACAGTGTGCTTGTGTTTTTTGGACTTGGAACAGACACCAGCGCTGGATGTCCCCAAGACTGATTCAGGTATAGCCAGGGGCTAACTGCTAGTGTTCTGGTACCCACATACTTTTTGGCCTATAATATATTCAAAACTTGAACCTTTATTGGTATCTGTCCTACAACAGGAATAAGTCTTTTTTACTCTTAACTTCATATATCATGAGTTGAAATGAAGCTGTTATCTTAGAGTCCTGGTGGGTCAGCAGGAAGTCTGAGCTCCTCCATATTTGGCTTCCAGGAAGGGTGTCCCACCTCGTTCCACAGTGGGAATAAAGTTTATTTAATGAGGAGGCAACCAGCCTCTGCCTCTAACTTTCATCCCGTCCATCCTCTTCCTCTCCATTATGAAGGCACTGCAGAAGCCACAGCCATTGTATTTAAGTTATTTATGTTATCACAAGATTGTAGTAATTTATATTGTAAATACTGAAAATAATGTATAAATAGAAAAAGGATACACGTATGGAAATGATGTGACAACCAGGAAGTGAAGCAGGAAAGATGAAGAATATTAATATATGAAAATGCTTCTATTGTACATAGAAACAGTTAAAACTGAATGTCTGTTATTTTAGGGGGGTCGAAGATGTGTTTTTATTTCCTGTGATCGTTTCTCAGTTTCATCAGTTTGTCCATGAAAGTCCAGTTCAGGTCCAGTGTGGACTCAGACTGACCTGAGATCAGCTGCTGTCCCTTTGAACAGGTCCAGATGAAACTGATTCAGGCAAACAGCATCTTCAAAAACACACACTCTGTACATTCCTAATGTTAAATGGCTTACACACCTCCACCTCCAATAATCCCCCCAATGCCTGGGTGTAGCATCATATTAACTGTGTCTTGGACTCCATTCCTGTTCCACCTGAATTGCCTATTGCAAGAATTTGCACATACAATAAATTCAAAGTCCATCCAGAGCTGTAGCTGAGCTGAGGGAAGTTAGTCTCTCTCATGACCTGTTTTATTTTGGGGTCAGCTGACTCCTGTCTCCTGTGTGATGTTAGCAGCAGCTGTGTGTGTATGTGTATGTTACGGAATCACCTGTCCAACTGTGTCCTAGAAACAGCAGAAACCTTTGTTTTTCACTTGGAAGAACAGACAAACTGTCTATATCCTCGTCTTTCTGTGTATCTGCACTTAGTTGTGGGTTGTTGGGTCACTGGGCTGAATGAAGCCTTATGTCAGAGGGACAATACACATCAACATAATCCAAGAACCATGGTCTCAGGTCCAGACCAGACGTCTCATGTTGACTGACACTCTGAGTCCTCGTCTTTCCTTCTTCCTCTTAATTTTTCCTTCTGTATCCTCTTCATCCCCTCTCTCTTGTTCTCCTCTTCCCCATCCTCTTCATCTTTCCTTCTGTGTCCTCTTCATCCCCTCTCTCTTGTCCTCCTCTTCCCCATCCCTTTCCCCGTCCTCTTCCTTAACTCTTTCCTTACTGGTACTCTTCCTTTCTGTCTTTTGATTGATTCTTATGTTCCTTTTTCCTTTTGTCCATTAGATTTCCATCGGTCAAAGTGATTAAACTGAAATGAGCTGAGTTCCACATGATTATGTAGACCTGAACCAGGTTGCAGTTTGAAACTGGGATCACTGTGCGACAGTTAGACCTGAAGCAGCACCTGAAGGGCAGGAGCAGGAGGATGAGGATGACAATGAAGGCCACTGTAGACACTGAGCTTCACTGTGAGGAAGACAAGCTGAGCTTGGGAGGTAGAGCCTCAGAGTTAAAGAAGAGAGTCCAGTCCAGTCCCAGGAACTGAGCCCTGACAGTGATTCCCCTGCTCACAAAGCAACGAATAAACCAAACACTGAGATAAATGTCAGACATCACAGAGAGACTGTCACTTCTCAAGTCAACATTTTTTTTTTCTTTTTATTTTCCACTGTGAGTGTAAGATGCAATATCAAAACACACATACACACTTGCAGCAGAATGATGTCACTGTATCAGTTTGCTCTGTCATTAAAGCTTCCAACTGAAACAGTTTATTCCGGGGTGAACAGTGTGTCCACTGTCCACAGTGTCTGATTAGCCTGAGTCATATGAGTTAACACCAATGATATAATGAGGCTCCTTTTTGACCACAAATCAATTATAAAACCTTCACTTAATGGTTATCTGATGTTTGATGTCTCTTCTGTTAAACAAAGCTCTGTTTAACCTGATCTCCACTGTATCACCACTGCTTTTTTTCATGAGTTCTTTGAACGTCTGAACAGTTCGTTCAGCCAGGCCGTTAGATGAGGGATGGTACGGCGCTGATGTAACGTGCGATACCATTTTCTTGTCATAAAGTCCTTGGTTTGTTCACAGACAAAACACTGTGCATTGTCTGACACAATCATCTCTGGGATTCCGTGTGTGCTCAAACTATTTCTGAGAAAGGTATTGTGGTTGATGATGTGGCTGAAGCTACTATACATCTAACCACTTTGAGTGTGCATCCACAATAACTAGAAACATTTTACCCATGAAAGGACCTGCATAATCTATGTGGAGTCTTCTCCATGGCTTTTCTGGCCACTCCCATGGGTGGAAAGGCGCACAAGCAGGTGCCTTTCTGTTTTCTTGGTATGTGGTGCTCAATTTTACCTTGTTCTCAATGTCAGCGTCCATGTTGGGCCACCACATGTAACTTCTGGCCAGGCCTTTCATGCAGCTCTTCCCTGGATGCGACTGATGTAGTTGTTCCATCAGAGGAGCTCGTGCCTTATCTGGGATCACATTGTGGGCTCCCCACAGCACACAGCCTTCCTGGACACTCAGCTCGTTTTGTCTCTGTGATAAGGCAAAAAGCCTCTGTCACAGTTTTTTGGCCATCCTCTCAGGATGTATTCACGCACTCTGGAGGGTAAGGGATCTTCAGTTGTCCATTTTTGCAGTTCTGAAGTTGTCAGTGGACTAATCCTGATCCGACATCAACACATGTTCCTCTGGTGCTGGGCCCTTGGGTTCCCCTGGAAGTGGGAGCCGGCTAAGAGCATCAGCATTACCATTACCATTGTCTTTACCAGCTCTGTATTAGTGATTACATACTCATATGCTCTTAACAGTACAGCCCATCTCATTATCCTCTGGGACACCAGCTTTCACTTTGTGGAACAAACTTATTAATGCTTTATGATCGGTGCAAATCACAAACTTTCTTCCACACAAATACTTGTGGAAAGATAACAGCTAATCCTGTTGTGGTTGGGGATTTTCTGTGTGCTGTTGAGGTGTTTCTCATGTCCTTTTTTGGCAGAGGCTGGTCATGGATCACCAGTTGGTTTGAGGAGTTGATTGCCACTGAGCGGGAACACATCTCCAATCTAGGAGTACTCTTAAGCTGTGAGCTGCAGAGGACCTGTGGCAGATTGTCTCCTATGACTTGAGCCATTTATTGTCCCATGCTCCAGCGCCTGCTCCCAAGCCGCTCAGCCCCAAGCCCTCACCAACCTCAAGACACCTGTCGTAGAGCCCTCCATCTTCCAAGCTCCACTCCACTTGCCTCACCAGTTCTAGATTCCAGTGTTCGCCTGTGCCATCCCCATGCCTCACCTCCAACCTGCCTCGCCATCTGCATCTCCCAGCAGATGCCAGCACCCTCTGCCACTTTTCCCATGCTACACCCCCTGGTCACCTGGACAGTTGCCTACCTCCCTGCCCCTTTGCCATTTCTTTCATTAAACCCCTTTTTCACTATAGCCAGTTCATCTCTGTGTCTGATTTTGGGTCCACTTTCTAACCTAAACGTCTCAAATCCCTCTTTATCTCGCTGGGAATAGTTCTTTTCCACCGGAGAAAGTGTACGCAAAGCAAACCATATAGGTTTCTCAGCCCCATCTGGTATGTGGTGAGCTAACACTGCTCCAACTCCGTATGGAGAAACGTCACAGGCAAGTATTAGTTCTTTGTTTTCATTGTAGTGCACTAACACACTGCTGGATTGCAAAAGCTCTTTGGACCGTTTGAAAGCCTCCTCTTGTTCTTCTCACCAAGACCATGATTCATCTTTTGTCAACAAATCAAATCAAATCAAATCAGATTTATTTGTATAGCGCCAAATCATAACAAAGTTACATCAAGGCACTTTACATATGGAGCAGGTCTAGACCAAACTCTTTATAAAATTATTTAAAGAGACCCAACAGATCCCCCGATGAGCAAGCACTTGGCGACAGTGGCAAGGAAAAACTTCCTTTAAGAGGCAGAAACCTCGGGCAGAACCAGGCTCAGGGGGGGCGGCCATCTGCCTCGACCGGTTGGGTTGAGAGAGGGTTATGAACAGCTTATGAGGGGCTAGTAATGTTGACAAGTTTGATAGGAACTTTTTGTAAAAGTTCAGCAGTCCCAAATATGCTTTTAGCTCCGTCACAGATGCAGCAGTGGGAGCCTCCTGTACTGCTTTCACTTTTGCGGGCATTGGATGAAGCCTCGCCTTGTCCACTTGACATCCTAAGAATGTCACTTCCTTTTCCAAGAACTGACACTTGCTGCTCTTTAAACGCAGTCCAGCATTTTCCAGTCATTGCAGTACTTGATCCAGTGTCTGCAGGTGATCTTTGTCATCCTTTCCTGTCAGAATGATGTCATCAACGTACACTGCGGCATTTTCAATTCCCTGGAGCACACCCTCCATGGTGCACTGAAAGATGGTTGGGCTGGAGCTCACGCCAAACAGTAGTCTTGTATATTTGAACAGTCCTTTATGTGTGCTCACCGTGACATACTTCTGTTGATAGGTATGGTTCATGTCTAACTTTGTATATTTCTGTCCCCCAGTTAAACAACCTATCATGTCCTCCATTTTTGGAATGGGGTACTGCTCAATTGGTGACACTTTGTTAACTGTTAATTTAAAGTCACCACAAATTCTTGCTCAGCCATCTGGTTTTAGAACTTGCACAATAGGTGCAGCCCACTCTGAGTAGTGAAAACTTCCTCATTATCACTATCTCCCCCCTTCTTGAATAAAATTAGCTCTTTTGCCACGCTGACTTTTCTCCCCTTTCACATACCTATCTTCGCCTTTCTTTCCTGATTTCATCCTGCAGGCTCTCTTTATGTGCCCCACTTTCCCACATTTGTGACACTTCTCAGTAGCAAACCCACAGTCCTTAGTCATGTGGTTGTCTTCTCCACATCTGTAGCACTTCCTCCTGTCTGATTGGGTTTTAGCACGAGAGTTGATCACTTTATTCACAGACCCCATGGCTCGGCTCCACTTTGCCTGTTCTTTTGCTCAATGCAAATCCACAAAGTCTCTGTTTGCCGCCTCCATAGCTTGCGCGAACTTGAGCGCTTTTTCAAAGGTCAGTCCATCCTCCTACAGCAGACTCCATTGAATCCTGTCCTCATTTATGCCGCAAACCAGCCGGTCCCTCAGCATCACAGTTAGAGAATCGCCAAAATTACAGTCCTGCGCCAGCTTTCTCAGCTCGGCTACATAGTCACTAACAGTTCAATCCGGTTTCCTGTTTCTTGTATTAAACTTCCACCATTGCATTATCTCACTTGGTTTCCGGCAAAAATGATTTCATAACAAGCTCACCAACTCATCGTATGAGCGATCTCCTGGCTTGTCTGGACCTCATCCAGTTCCTCATCATTGCATGGGTCTGGGCACCTACGCCACTTAACAGCACAGCTCGTTTCTTTTCTGCTTCATCAATATCGTTCGCCACGAAGAAATTATGCAGAATTTCACAGTATTCTTCCCACGTCAGTGAGTTGCTATCAAAAGGAGCCACTGAACCCACCATAGCAGCCATTACTGTCCGTTAGCTTTCTCCCGGTTAGCATACACCGTCAGGACTGTCAGCTTCACTCACTTGTTGCTGACACGGCACTTGAAATCTTGCAGCTGGCTTTTTTTTTTTTTTTTTTTTTTTAACTTTCATCCTCTTCACCATATGTGATATCTTCTTTATTGCAGAACCTACGGTGGCCTGGAATTGCAAATCACAACAGAAAAAGAGAAACGACAATGACAAATCAGAAATCACAACAGCAAAAGGGAAACGGCAACGACAAATCAAAATACACAACAACAAAACGGAAACGACAACGACAAATCAAAAAACACAACAACAAAAGAGAAACAACACCGACGGGTACCTTCAGGCTACATGAATCGTCGCTGATTGGTCGAAGGACACCACTTCGCGGTGCGCCAGACAAACAGAAACAAATGAACACACGGTGATGTATTTCCAAAATTGTGGCAAAGAGTTCCTGGTAAAATCCAACTTCTGCAGTGATTGTGGGTGAAGGCTGCAAGAGTTGACGGTGATCAAAATAATGCACGACAATCAAAGATGTAGCGTTAATGTAATGTTTGTGTTAGGCTACTTTTGGATGTTGTGACATTTGATTACCACAGCAAGCTAGCTAACTTGCGTCCATTTCCCGACCTTACTCAGCAATTCCTCTACGGAAGCTACAGTATACATACACACACAAACTTTTTACGTAAGGGTTAATGTAGAGTGAGAAGGTTGTTGTGTGTCATTCACCCTGAGGGGTTATGAGTGCAATAATTAATTAAAGACACAATGTTGTTACAAAAAAAAGACTCGGTTTATAAATAGCATCATTTAGCGTAGCTATCTGCAAGTCTGGCCACTTTTCCTCTGTTTTGCTAACCCTCTTGGCCGTGTGCATTTGTTTTCAACGAATCCTTTGATAAATCAGTGTATCGATTGATTATATGCATGTTACGTTGTGTGTATTTGTGTAGTGTTATATGTCATGAACAAGAGATTACGGTTTACATGGCATGTTTGTCTTGCGGTCGCGGTGCCTTGGAGACAAGAGCTGGGACAGCTTTGGTTAATGTCGTTGTCATTTCTCTTCTGCTGTTGTGTTTTCTGATTTGTCATGTTTGCTGTTGTGATTTGCACTTCCAGGCCACCGTAAGAACCAGCACCGCAACATTACAACATGTAGGGGGGGATATACGGCGGCCTGAAAGGGCAAATCACAACAGCAAAAGAGAAACGACAACAGCAAAGGAGAAATGACGACAAATCAAAAAACACAACAACAAAAGAGAGATGACAATGACAAATCGAAAAACACAACAGCAAAAGAGAAACGACAATGACAAATCAAAAAAACACAACAGCAAAAGAGAAACGACAACGATAAATCGAAAAACACAACAACAAAGGAGAAACGACAACAGCAAAAGAGAATCGACAATGACAATAACCAAACCGGAAAGGGTAGGTACCTTCAGGCAACATGAATCATTGCTGATTGGACGAAGGAACTTGTCCGTCCTTTGACGTGGAACAACACCACTTCACGGCGCAAAGACAGAAACGAACGACTACATGGCAATGTATTGTGAAAATTGTGGCAAAAAGTTCTCTGTGAAACCCAACATCTGCAGCGATTGTGGAAAACGACTGCAAGAAGGTGACCAAACTCATGCACGACAATCAAGTAAGTTAACGGATGTAATTTTAATGTAATGTTTGTGTTAGGCTACTTTTGGATGTTGTGACATTTGCTTACCAGAGCAAACTAACTAACTTGCGTCCGTTTCCCGACCTTGATCAGCAATTCCTCTACGGAAGCTACAGTATACATACACACACAAACTTATGACGTAAGGGTTAATGTAGAGTGAGAAGGTTGTTGTGGAGAATGTGGTTGTTGTAGCTCAATCACCCTGAAGGGCTTACGAGTGCAATAATTAATTAGAGACACAATGTTAAAAAAAAAAAAAAAGTCTGGTCACTTTTCCTCTCTTTTGCTAACCTTCTTGGCCGTGTGCATTTGTTTTCAACGAACCCTTTGATAAATCAGTGGATCGATTGAGTATATAAGCATTACGTTGTGTGTGTGTTTGTGTAGTGTTATATGTTTATGAACAAGAGATTACGGTTTACATGGCACCTTTGTGGTGCGGTCGCGGTGCCTCTGACACGAGAGTTGGGACACAGGGTCAGGCTCTGATCGTGCAGGTATAGTTTTCAGTCACAATAACAAGTTACAGGTCATTATTTAACATCACAATTACTCAGAAGCTGTTTAATTAGGATATAAAAAGGACCATAAGGCAAATATCCTGCGTAGTTCCTCTGTAACCTCTTTTCCTCTGCGATCCTCTGTTAGAGCAGCGTCCCTAGCAACAGTGTGTTATATTTGACAACAGTCTGTTATGGAGAAATAACATCCCACAGAATGTAACATATTTTCTTTTGCTTTCCTGCAGCATCACAGACTATTCTACTCCTACTCTAGAGACCTTTCCGAATTACAGAAAGAGGAAAGCAGAGGAGAAACAAAAATTTTCATGTGGGAAAATTGTGGCAAAAAAAACCAGGGAAAGTCCAGGTAAGTTGGTTATGGCTCAGATTGAGAATTCATTGTATTACCAATTATCTGTACATTAATCTTTAAACATTACCCACTAAGTCCACTGGTCCACTTTTTTTTAAATCTTGCAGATAAATGTTGGTTTGATGACCATTGGGAAGGGGGGTGGTCTGAAGCCCAGTGTGGGAAAACTCTGTGCCTTTCTATACATCCTGACATCACTGCCCCAGATCTGCTTGATCAGGCCTAAAAAAAAATGAAGGATTTTACTAAAGACCTGGATGATGGACCTTTCGTCCTTCTTTATCCAGATGGCTCTGAAGTAATTAATATCTCTGGAACACAAACACCATTTACCTTAAAGTCGTATAAGGCAGAAATTTGCAGGCCATATCAGCGGATCACCATTTTTATCTGCTCAAAAAGAGATTTTGTGGAAGGTAAACTGTGTTGTTATCACCTAGTTGTGTCCAGTGAAAAGCTGCCTTGACTTGCTATACTGCTGTATGTTAGTCATTGAGGTATCTGCTCTTTAATGTTTGTTTGTATCTATACTTATTTATCAAAAATGTGGGTTTGTTGTTTGTTAGTTGTTTTTTTTTTATATTTTTTACACACAACACATTATAAACAAGAAATATAAAGAAAGAAAGAAGATGTAAGCCATCATTTGAAGAATTATACTACACCTTTTTTGCCTCACAATTTTAACAAAACACTACAACCAATGTTATGTAAAACATCAAACAATCCTCTAGATTAGACTGGAAGCCTGTGTCTGTTGATTAGCTACACGAGAACACTGTAATGCTGCTAAACTCACAAATGAAAAATGTCTGAAACATGTATCAGTAATGTAATTATATTTAGCATTTAATCATTAGAAAAGGAATGTGAAAAGTTCCAGATTCAGCACAGTCATGTCGAGGTGTTGATGAAAAAGTCCAATATATTTGGTGTTTGTGTGTAGGGTTTGGAATAATTGTTGAAGAACTTATATAGATTTTGATATAGAGCTTGCCTTTTAAAGAGATGAGATGTTTTATGGCTTTGGTTTGTGTGCTGGAGGGCCTTTGTTTCACTAACTGATTTGGAAATATGAATAGATAAGCAACAATGGCACATATAATCACCAAAGTAAATATTATTCTATAATTAGCTTGTAACTTTTATGGGTTTTTACTTTCCTTCCTGAAACAGAAAATCCAGACTTCCCCTCACTTTAACAGTGAGGGGAACGGTCTCTAACAGTCATGAGTTTTCACCAAAACTTTCTTGTGAAATAGGCCCTTGGATTTTATTAGTTGCTACTTACTGTGTTTTCAGCATTTATGTTCATACTCTGTTAACCAGTTTGGAGTTACCTAAGCATTTTCTCTACATGTTAGCACCCTTTTTAGCAATTATCATTGAGGTGAGCTTAATTTATTTTAATGTTTTGCAGTTGAAAAATTGCCAGACACATTTGACTCTGACTCTGAGATTATGATAAGACCAGAAGAGAGTTTGATCTAGCTGATAAACTGATGAGTGCAATTCAAAACATATTTGGGTGATCATTTACCAGTACTAAACAAATACTTGTCTTTACTACAGCCATTTCAACCTCATCACATGAGCACTCCTGCACACAAAGAGCCTGAAAAGGTGTAAGTAGTAGTTTTGTGTGTGTGTACCATAGAAAATGTATCTTTTACTGCATTTGCATACATAACTCTTCATAATTCATAATAGTGTAGAATTAGCTTTGTAATTTGTAGTTATTTTAAAATTTACTATACGTAAATGCATTGCTACTAGATGTTTGTTTAGTTTTGCAATTTCACGAATATATTTCGGAGTACACAATGATTTATGCTTTTATGCCCTCTTAGGAATGGTGCTGGGGGCTGTCACTCTGTTCTGATGTACAACAGGTAATGGGGTATCATTATATATACAAGACATGTTTTATTAAATGCCAATAATAACATTAAAAAACAAGGGATAATCAATCTTGACAGAAAACATTTCTTCAAATACCTCCAAATTAGAAACTTTGTCATAACAAATCAGAATAAAACACTTACCAGACCCTTGCACTCAACGCTGGAGAAAGTAATGATGAAGGACTGTTTTATTGTATCAGAGTTTTACAACTTATTGACATCTTACTCACTGGAAAATTCACAGAACAAACTGACTGCTTGGAAGGACAGTCTTCAAGTTGAACTTTCAAGTGAAGATTGGGAAAGCACTTGTACTAATACGCAAAAAAAAAATCAATAAATGCATGACTAAAACTGATACACTATAAATAGTTAATGCAGATATATGTTACGCCAGTGCACCTGCATCGGTATAATGAGAATATTCCAGACACATGTGCAAAGTGCACAGACACCCCAGGAACGTTTTATCATTGTGTTTGGCAATGTAGAGCCATTAAAACTTTCTGGGAGGAGGTAAGAGTTACAATCGAAAAAATTATTTCAAAACAGATTTTACTGGATCCTAGGCTTTTTCTTTTAGGTTTTTATCCAGAGAAACACAATTATAATAAAAAGGAACGAGTTTTCATAGATCTCAGCTTACTTCATGCCAAAAAAACTATTGCCTTGGTTTGGAAAAATACTCACAGACCAACTAAAACAGTGGTTAAGACAGTTGGTAGCGGGCATGCCATTAGAGAGGATAACGTATATATTAAAGTCTAAACAGCATGTTATTGATAGTATATGGGGACCTTTCATTAAGTATGTTAAAGACATAGACTTAACAGAGCAGGCTAATGGAACAGCTGGATAAATGCAGATCCCAAATGAGAAAATATTTTTTCTTTATCTACTTTTTTAGTTCACTGAAACACTCCCTATACTCTATATATATGGGAAGCACTAAACTCTAGATTGTGCAGTTAATCTATGGATAAGATAGGAGGAGCACTCATGTTGTGAGTTCTTTTGATGTGCGTGTTTTGTTTTGTTGTTTGTTTCCATTTTTAATACGTTAGTAAATTGAAACAAGATTCATTTCCACAAATATAATAATAACTAATATTTATTTTATATATATTATTTATATTTATTTCTCTATTTTTGTATGTGTGTATATGTATAGCATTGTGGGGTTTTTTGTTTGTTTTTTAATTATTATTATTTTCCATATGGAAACAAATTTTTTACGTGATGGTATGACAAAGTATATCTAAAATGCTGTATTTTCGTGTGAAAAGTTAAATAAACACACTGTGGCAAAAAAAACAAGGGATAAATGCAATATTTAATAGTTTTGCTAGGGTCTGAGGTTGATGGAAATATCTGGGCAAAAATAGTTGAAAAAAATATTTATCTGATATACTTTTATAGCAGTTGTTTTCAGTGGTCATTTATGTCCTTAAGCACTCATTACAAACTGTTTTGAAAGATCCCCAGAGGGATAAGTAATCCATGCAGTTGGTTACATCATTATGTTGTCATTTGATTGAATATTTAGACTTTCTACATTTCTTATTTTTCAGACTACATACTTGGATGAGGAACATAATTATCCAGGTACGTCCGGATGTCTTGATGTCAAGAGCTCCTGTTACAGGTGTGTTTTGTCTTATGTGTAATTATATAAAGAGTGGTGGACAAAACATAAGTAACACAACATAGTTAAGGGGTTGACTTGGAAGTAAAAACAATTCTCTCCTGACAAAGATTAGGTCTTCTTAAATTTAAGCTGGAACAGGGGGTCACCCATTTGATTGAGCAAATTGCTGTGCATTTATACATTTATATGTGTTTATCTTTATATTTCTAACATTGTGTGCACATAATGTCTTCATTTTGCAGAAACTACACCAACCTCTTTGCACCTATTGTCATTGACAATGATGAGGATGAAGTTCTCATTCCTGAGGAAACAAATAACATGCCTTCTGAAGAATCTGAGTGAGTCATATAAACCTTAAAAAAATTAACCAGCTCTATGTTCTGTCCATAATTACATCATACAAAAGTGACAAGTCACTAAAATGAACACCAGTCTGATTTTCTCTGCCTGTAACTGCCTGGATCAGGTCCAGTTGTTAAGATGTGTGTTTGAGGAGACTCCATTAACTTGGAATGAAGTTAATATTAAAAAGTTGCTCATTGTTTTAGAGACAGACTCATCAGCATCTTTTGTGTCAAGATATATATATATTTAAAGTCTAAAGTAAGTTTCTCACTTTTCCCTAGACCCACAAGTGTGCAGGCACCTGAAATAATTTGCCACTTGCAATTGACCGCAAGAAAGTCAGCAAGTTCAATATATCGAGATCAGATGTATGGGATGGAGCTGTCTGAGGATTTTGATGCAGCTCATACTCCGAAAACAGTGACATCTTCGTTAAGTTTACAGACGATGCAGGGTCCTTTGAAGAAGGGTTGGACACAGGTGGGCCGAGATGAGAATTCCTCACACTTGTAATGAATCACCTGAGAAATTACCCCATCTTTGATGCACCTCCAGAAAGATTTGTATCTTGTGTACAATTCCACAGGTGGGTTTAATATCATCATAGTACCGATTTTACTTGTGAAATTTTTGAATAATTTTAATTTGTTTTTCTTCCACCTATGTAGATTCTGTACTCTCTGTAACAGCTGTCAGGGAAGACGAGTACTTCCTAGCAGACAAAATGATAGCTGTGTCTATCATACACGGGGGACCAGCACCACATTTCCTCTCAAAGGACCTTGTCAACCTCCTTATAGGGAAGACAAGTTTCAGTGCCACTGTGGAAGACATAACAGACAAGGAGATAGGTAAAGTTCTACGTCAGGTAGAAAGTGATCTTGACTCAAGGAATGAATTTACTAAGGGGTCACCTGAAAATTATTTCAGTAATTGAGAGTAAGACTACGCTCAAGAGGTCATACGCTTTATTTATTTAAAGGGACAGATTTCCAATTATTTCAATGGGAAGTAAAAGTCATTTTATCCTATTTTTTTCCCCCTAGATTTGTATTAATGAAGAAAATTTGTTAGGCATGGATATTTTTGGATTGGTCTTACAATAAATATCTTTTAAATAGGTCCAGAAAGCAGAGTCAGAGGAGTCTTTGCAAAATCAAATTTTGCAAAACAGCACAATGTTCCAAACAGCCGGATGCTTCCAACATATGAAAGCTTGTGAGAAGCATAGACTCGTAGAGGACTACCTCAGATGGTACATTATAGGCTGCAACCACATTGCCATTCAACGGTAATATTTTTTAAGACTGTTTTTTTGCCAACAATCATCACCGATGTAATACCTTACTTTTTAAGTAATCCAACATTCAGTCAGTATTGCCAGTTAAATATCACAGCAGCCACTGTCACATTGCGAAACACTGCCATCATGTTTGGTAATATTTTTTTCTGTCAGACCTGATAAAACACACCTATATCTTACACAATAATTTTCCTTGATAGATTCAAAGATGAACTGGCAAGTCTGCAGTTTTTGACTGCACTGCAGCAGCATTCAGGTCTGCTGGCTCCGTTCCTATACCATTCTTCCAAGGCCCTGACAGCTGCAGAAATGGAAAACATGTTCAGTCCATTTTCTTATTGATTGCGAAGGTTTGTCAAGGCTGTTTTGTTAGATATTTATAAATTGTTTTGTAGTTATTCTTATTTTCTTTGATGACATATGGGATTAATGTTTCATTTTATGTTTTTAGATAATGCAGAGTCAAACAATGCACTACAATGTTGATTGTCTCTCTTTAGAAAAAGTGACAGGTGTGTCCTTTGAGGATGTGCCGATGTTTGCCACTGGTTTATAAGCACCAGCAGGAATGACACATCCAAGCATTGAGTAACTGATTCACTTTTTCCAATGGCATGCACATGTTCAAACAGACTAAAGCTACCATTCTTGGATTCCTACAGTGTCTTTAAGACACTGTAGGAATCCAAGCTCCAGAATGCTCCAGGATTTGGATGTTTTTAGATGTCAAAGGTACCTGTGATGCATAAAAGTTATTCTGTTCAGAGCTTACCCCTAAATGTTTTAAGAGCTGGGTCCTGATTTAGGATTTCTTATGTTGCTGTGTTGTTTTATTTTGCTTGTTTATTATCACTGCAAAAACTCAGTGTAGAATATTATGCATTATAAGCAAATGTTGACATAAATGCTGGACACTTTATAGAGTTTTATTCAAAATGTTGAGATTCCTTTTTCATGTGGTTACAATTATGTACAAAGTACAGTGGTAATAATAAAGCCTTACTTGTCACAGTGTATGTACTAAATATGATGTATTATCAATTCTTGTCCAGGAAGATGCTCTATATATTTTAAATAACAACGTAAAATCAGAACAAATGCGTTTTGCAAGAAATTGAAGTTTAAAACCCATCCCTTCCACCCTTTATATATACCACCCTATATATACACACAACTACACACATTCTCACCACTGACAGTAGGGAGACATGGCTAGGCACTGAGGATAGAGGAAAACGCCACCTTAGAGGCTGTCCACACTGGCAGGAGCCGCAGGATATGACTGCATTGGCACCTGTACACAAACATTTATAAACAATGGTAGAAACCAGGCTTCTAAGTACAAGATTATACCAGCTTTTACACCTTGCATTTTCTGTAATGTATATGATTATTTCTTTTCATGTAAACCTTTACTACCTGTGAGGCAAGAGATAGAGTTCATGTGGAATTCCTCCTGGACATGATGGAAGTCTGCTTGGTCGAATCCAGTGCTTGTTCCACAGGTCCACACACTCATCCAGAAGGAAACTCAACAGAGCCGGGCTTTCTTTGGGTGAGCTGGCTCGACAAAGCCGAAAGCTCCCCCCACAGATAACGTGTATCATGACGGTGGTTATCAACTTGATTTGTCGACCCAGGCTTGACTCATCAGTCTCTGTGCACGTTCACATAAAAAGGGGCGTTTAGGCGTCATTTGACGCTATTTCCGCAGAAAATTGGACCGATTACGTGCCGCATATTTCAGCCAAGAGGAGCAGATTATGATAATGGAGGGCTATGAAGAGTTCAGACCAATAATAACAGCTAAAAGTAACACTGTTGCTGCAAACAAGGCAAAGGAGGAAGTCTGGAAAAATGTAGATCGTGTAAATGCGCAAGTTAATATACCCTATGTAATATTATATTCTTCTTCTTCTCCTTTCGGCTTTTCCCTTCAGGGGTCGCCACAGCGAATCAGTTGCCTCCATCTAAGCCTGTCTTCTGCATCCTCTTCTCTCACGCCAACCACCTTCATGTCCTCTTTCACTACATCTATAAACCTCCTCTTAGGTCTTCCTCTAGGCCTCCTGCCTGGCAGTTCAAAACTCAGCATCCTTCTACCAATATATTCACTATCTCTCCTCTGGAGATGTCCGAACCATCTCAGTCTGGCCTCTCTGACTTTATCTCCAAAACCTCTAACATGTGCTGTCCCTCTGATGTACTCATTCCTGACCCTATCCAACCTGGTCACTCCCAAAGAGAACCTCAGCATCTTCATCTCTGCTACCTCCAGCTCTACCTCCTGTCTTTTCCTCAGTGACACTGTCTCTAGACCAAACAACATCACTGGTCTCACCACAGTTTTGTACACCTTTCCTTTCATCTTAGCTGAAACTCTCCTATCACACATCACACCTGACACTTTTCTCCACCCGTTCCAGCCTGCCTGCACACGCTTCTTCACCTCTTTTCCACACTCTCCATTGCTCTGGACTGTTGACCCTAAGTACTTAAAATCTTGCACCTTCTTTATCTCTTCTCCCTGTAACCTCACTCTTCCACTTGGGTCCCTCTCATTCACACACATATACTCCGTCTTGCTGCGGCTAACCTTCATTCCTCTCCTTTCCAGGGCAAACCTCCAGCACTCTAGCTTCTCCTCCACCTGTTCCCTGCTCTCACTACAGATCACAATGTCATCTGCAAACATCATAGTCCATGGAGATTCCTGTCTAACCTCGTCTGTCAGCCTGTCCATCACCATAGCGAACAAGAAGGGGCTCAGAGCTGATCCCTGATGCAGTCCCACCTCCACCTTGAACTCCTCTGTCACACCTACAGCACACCTCACCACTGTCTTACAGTCCTCATACATGTCCTGCACCGCTCTAACATACTTCTCTGCCACTCCAGACTTCCTCATACAATACCACAGTTCCTCTCTGGGCACCCTGTCATAAGCTTTCTCCAGATCTACAAAGATACAATGCAGCTCCCTCTGACCTTCTCTGTACTTCTCTATCAACATCCTCAAAGCAAATACTGCATCTGTAGTACTCTTTTTTGGCATGAAACCATACTGCTGCTCACAAATGCTCACTTCTGCCCTTAGTCTAGCTTCAACTACTCTTTCCCATAACTTCATTGTATGGCTCATCAGCTTTATTCCTCTGTAGTTGCTACAACTCTGTACATCTCCCTTGTTCTTAAAAATGGGCACCAGCACACTTCTCCTCCATTCCTCAGGCATCTTCTCACTATCTAAGATCCTGTTGAACAACCCAGTCAGAAACTCTACTGCTACCTCTCCTAGACACTTCCAGACCTCCACAGGTATATCATCAGGACTGAGTCCACTCTTCCACTCTTCATCCTCTTCAGTGCCCTCCTCACTTCATCCTTACTAATCTTTGCTACTTCCTGGTCCACAACAGTCACCTCTTCTATTCTTCGTTCTCTCTCATTTTCCTCGTTCATTAGTTCTTCAAAGTACTCTTTCCATCTTCCCATCACACTATTGGCATCTGTCAATACACTTTCATCTCTATCCTTAATCACCCTAACCGCCTGCACGTCCTTCCCATCTCTGTCTCTCTGCCTTGCCAACCTGTATAGATCAGTCTCTCCCTCCTTACTGTCCAACCTAGCATACAAGTCATCGTAAGCCCTTTGTTTGGCCTTTGCCACCTCTATTTTCACCTTACGTTGCATCTCCCTGTATTCCTGTCTACTCTCTTCAGTCCTCTCAGTGTCCCACTTCTTCTTAGCTAACCTCTTTCTCTGTATACACTCCTGCACCTCCTCATTCCACCACCAAGTCTCCTTATCCACTTTCCTTCCAGATGACACACCAAATACTCTCCTACCTGTCTCCCTGATCACATTAGCTGTAGTTGTCCAGTCAACTGGAAGCACTTCCTGGCCATCCAGAGCCTGTCTCAACTCCTTCCTAAAAATCATACAACACTCTTCCTTTTTCAGCTTCCACCATTTAGTCCTCTGCTCTGTCTTTGCACTCTTCATCTTACTCACCAACAGAGTCATCCTACACACCACCATCCTATGCTGTCTGGCTACACTCTCACCTACCACTACTTTGCAGTCACTGATCTCCTTCACATTACACCGTCTACACAAGATGTAGTCTACCTGTGTACTCCTACCTCCACTCTTATAAGTCACCCTATGTTCCTGCCTCTTCTGGAAGAAAGTATTCACTACAGCCATTTCCATCCTTTTTGCAAAGTCAACCACCATCTGTCCTTCTGCGTTCCTCTCCTGGATACCAAACCTGCCCATCACCTCCTCATCATCTCTGTTTCCTGCACCAACGTGTCCATTGAAGTCTGCACCAATGACAACTCTCTCACTTCTAGGGATGCTCTGCATCACTTCATCAAGGTCCAACCAGAATTTCTCCTTCTCCTCCAGCTCACATCCTACCTGTGGAGCATACCCACTAACAACATTGAACATTACACCTTCGATTTCTAGCTTCAGACTCATTACTCTATCTGATACTCTTTTAACCTCCAGAACATTCCTAACAAACTCCTCCTTCAAGATAACTCCTACTCCATTTCTCTTCCTATCTACACCATGATAGAACAACTTGAACCCTGCTCCTAAACTTCTAGCCTTGCTACCTTTCCACCTGGTCTCCTGGACACACAGTATGTCTACCTTCCTCCTCTGCATCATGTCAACCAACTCTCTACCTTTCCCTGTCATAGTTCCAACATTCAAAGTCCCTACTCTCAGTCCTAGACTCTTGCCGTTCCTTTTCTCTCTCTTCCTACGAACACACCTTCCTCCTCTCCTTCTTCGACTTCTTTGACGAACAGTAGTCCAATTTCCACCGGTACCCTGTACGTGAACAGCACCGATGGCGGTCGTTGTTAACCCGGGCCTCGACCGATCCGGTATGGAAGTCATTGATTCGATTCGCATGTTTGATTTGGCAAAAGTTTTACGTCGGATGCCCTTCCTGACACAACCCTCTGTATTTATCCGGGCTTGGGACCGGCACAATAAGGCACTGGCTTGTACCCCCTTGCGGCTACATTGTAATATAATATTATATTATGTATCACTATATAACTTTAATTCCCTCCCTGACATTGTCTCACAATGAAAGATACAGGGAAATCCCTCAGATTAGGGCCAAATCAAAGTGAAAGTCATTTGATTTGTCCAATTTTTCTAATTGGTGTTCTATTAGTTGTAGTGCCAGCAGTGCAAAACGGTCTTGGCAGCAAATCCGGACCAAGCACAAAAATATAATCCAAAGTGGTATGCACTTGCTGTGCATTCATCACTCTTTTAGTGTAATGTGGATGATACACTGGGTAACATATTAAGTGTTAAAATTATCGGAAGGAAACAAGAAGAAAAATGAGAGGAGAAGGATTTGAGGGGGCCCCGCTCCAGCCAATTACACGGCCTCAGAGGAGCTGGCCCTTGCAAAAGATGAAGGGCGGCCGATCATGGAGGGGGTACAAGGGGGTATTCAATCAGACCTGCTGCTGGCAGCTCCCAGCAGCAATTCCTTGTCCAGGGAATGTATAGGTGCTTCAGTGGTAAAATACTAAATGCATATTTATTATTTCTCAGATGAGAAACGTTTTAATCTAATTTACAGTTGAAGGAGACACTGTAGTGTTGCTCAAGCCGCCAACACACACCCTTGCTGACCCCCACACAGAGGTAACTGTCAAAGCAAGTTGCCATGTACTCTTATCTTTGTTTGCTGTGTTGAATCCACTTTATTCATTTCTCTTAAACTATTCCACAGGTGGAGATCAATGATGAGGACACACTTTCAGTGTATTCAGGGGTACCTTTGGGGGTAGATATTTTAATAATCTAAATAAGAATTTAATTTAAAATTTAAATTCATCTTTTTAAATTAGAAATAATTAAGTTTCTTGCTCATTAATGTCACAGGGAGAGGACATTGTGCAACCCTCCCCTCAGCCTGTGGCCTCCACCTCTAGGCCCACAAAAAAAACAAGGGGTAAGGGTTTTATATTTTCTAGCAGTCCTATGTCTTAGTTTCTTGAGCTGGAAATCAAGAAACTAAAACTTGAGATCGAGCAACTGGAGTATGAGAAAAAAGTACTGTAGTAAATGGTACTTTAAAATGTTTTGTTAAGCATGATTGACATTGTATACTTATGACTTTTTCTTTTCCCAGAAAAAGCAGAACTTTAATAAATAATAAAGCACATCCTGTGATTGGTGTTTTGTTTTTTTATTGGGTGAAAAAGTGCGGCTGATGGCATGGTAAGTGCATGGGTTCGTTTGGTCGCATTACTTATAGGGTTCAACAAGATTGCATATGTAACGTATTCCCTCAGCTGAGAATCTATATCGCTCATAAAGAATATCGTCAGAAAATGTCAACAGATCACTCCAGTCTCGAAAAACTCTCTCCCTCCGAAGAGCACCTCTAATAATTCGGGTACCTAAATCCACTGGATTTTCCAAAAACGGTGAGGCAACGTTCAAGGAGGATAATCAGTGAAAAGGCTACGCTTTTTATAGCCGACTTTAAGCTGAAAGTCAGAACAAAAACTGGTCCGGACCAGGTTATGTTCGCAGCATAAGTTACCACGGCGATATAGCCAGCTTAAAATAGAGCCACCTTCGTGACACGGAAAAGTCCGGCTTTAGGCTCAACATACCTCGCTAAGGCACTAATCTCGCTTCGTAGTACACCCCTCTGGTGTACAAATACACACACACACACACAGTCTACAATGTACATATAACCAGTGTCACTTAAACAGTGTCAAATACATCTTATAAAGTTACATAAAAATATAGTTTACAGAATGGCATTAGCTGTTAGCATATCATTTCTATGAGCACAGCTTGACAAATTAAATGTATTTATGTAGGGCCAAATTATAACAAAGTTACATCAAGGCACTTTACACAGAGCAGGTCTACACCAAACTCTTTATAGAGTTGTTAAAGAAACCCATTATATCCTTCCAAGAGCAAGAACTTTACAACAATGGCAAAGAAAAAATGGGCAGGCAGAAGCCTCAGACAAAACCAGGCTCAGGGTGGGCAGCCATTTGCCTCGAATGGTTGGGTTGAGAGAGAGAAAGAAAAGAAACTGTGATCACTGATAATTAAAGAGCAATAATACAATGAATGCACACAGTGCAGATAAAAGATTTTTACATTAAGTAAAGGACAAAAGAAAGAACAGACAACAGTAAACATTTAATATTTACACAAAAAAGTAAAGCAAACAGCAGTGAAATAAAGATCGGTTAATGTTTAGAAGTTGGGTTTAATTGTATGGATCAGTTTGTTTCAACATCTTCGCAGGACTGAGAGCTTCACTGTCAAATCAAATCAAATCAGATATATTTGTATAGCGCCAAATCATAACAGTTACATCAAGGTACTTTACATATAGAGCAGGTCTAAACCAAACTCTTTATAAAATTATTTAAAGAGACCCAACAGATCCCCCGATGAGCAAGCGCTCGGCGACAGTGGCAAGGAAAAACTTTCTTTAAGAGGCAGAAACCTCGTGCAGAACCAGGCTCAGGGGGGGCGGCCATCTGCCTCGACCGACTGGGTTGAGAGAGGGAGAGAGAGAGAGAGAGAGAGAGAGGCACGGGGGGGAGGGGGGGGGGGGGCAAGGTTTCATGTGGGACAATCACATGCTCAGTCTGTGAAATGAAGCTGCAGGGAAAAGCTGAAGTGAAATGGAACTGAAATGTGTTGTATGTGCATGTTCGACACTAATTTTATATCACTACCTGGTCTTTATAGACAGAAATCTCACCAAATGTCTAAATTTGGTCTCTGAGCTGCTTTTTTCAAACCACCATTCTGTAATTGGTTATCCGCCATCTTAATTTTTCGAAACCAGTAGAAACCATCTTCGGAGGGGAAGCTGGAGTTGAGAAGTAGCAAGGGGTAGAGCTGACCTGCTCTGTACTCCATCCTTATTGGGTAGTACACAGTCAATCACACAATAGATTTGCCCCCAAATGCATCCCCTGCTTTTTGGCATATTTTCCTCTAAATGGGACAATCACTTGTCTTGGGGTGTTTAGTGCGAAGCACTTTTTTCTTATCCATCTTAAGATAAGAAGTCCAGTTGCTTCCCACTAAACATAGGGTCTGCCCTGCCCTGGCCCAGTGTGGATTGTCTCCAGCGTCCCCCAGGACCCTTATAGATAACCGGTAGAAAATGAGTGAGTGAGTTCACGAGATAAGATGCCAAACACTTTTACAGCTGCTACACTTGATGGCATTGCTGACATTAATAAGCTGGTCACTCTCATGGACAAATGTCTGTGAATCGTAACACCCCAAATGAGGTGTGCATTGCAGTCTCTTGTCAGGCCTTTATTCTGAAGGGATGTCCGGACATACTTCCCCTGGCCGGGACTAAAGTCGACGCGCGGAAGGATATTGGGTGTTTTGTTCCGATCGAGGAAAATAAACAAGCAGGTCCACACTAAACATGGAGACCACGGAGGAGATAGATGCACGGTGAGACACACACACACACACACACACACACACACAGAGAGAGAGAGAGAGAGAGAGAGTTTTTAAACAGTTTTGAATTTGTGTGTTTTCTTAAGTTTAAACATTAAACAGCGACTGTTTGTGTTTCAGGTACCGTCTGGTACCTGGGAATAAGAGCGTGTGTTTCGGTTGTGTTGTTTCCACGGTTCTCCTGCTATATGTGCTTGTGGTGCGTTCAGTGACCTATGTTCTAGTTGGTGCGGCCTTTGTTCGCTCTGGCTCGTTCGTATGCAGCAGCCCAGCTTCCGGTTCTTTTTCTTGTGTTTAATTAAACTTAATTGTCTTCTCTGAAAGGGCTCCGTTTGACCGAAGAGACACTTAAACTCCAACAACCGCTGTATAGGGCAAACGGGCTTTGGGGGGGAGTGCCTCCTTCGTCCCGGTGATGACCGTAAGGAGCAGGGTTCACTGTAAGAGTTTGATTCCGGTTCCGGTTCTGGTTCTGCAGACCGAATTTGCTCATGCCTGTGGTCCTGCTTTACACAGATGACCGTTCTGCACCGACATTTGTCCGTGAGTGTGACCAGCTTATTCATATCAGTAATGTCATTAGGTGTAGGACCTGGAAAAGTGTTTGGCATTTTATCACTTAATCAATTTTCAAAGTGTAATTGATTATGTGTCTGTAGATTGAGCAATTCATGGACACAGGACAAGCGGTTACATAGTTTAACAACTTGCTAGGGCTGTCGCAATTCTCCAAATCATCAGTTTGATTTTATTTTCAATTTTAAGGTCACAATTTGATTCGATTTTTTTCTTTTTTCCTTTTCTGGCCATTTTAAAAATAGACAAGCCATTTTAAGACAAGTCAAATGTAGTCTAGCATCACTGGGTTTATGTGATGATAAAACATTTATCAACAACATAAGCAATATAATTCCTACCAGTTGCCACACTAAGGCCTTATTTTAAAAATTAAATAATTTGTTAATAATATAATGAAACAAGTTATTGTTACATCAGTAAATTGGAAACTTAGCACACATGGAGGGCAACACCTTTTGTGGCATTTTGTAGCATGGTTTTAGTACACTAATTCAATTCTTTAAAAAAAGGTTTTTCCACACTGAGTACAAATCCTTCTATAGAGAGTTACTGCTCTGGCATGAGTTGAACTCTGTGGGAGTGTAGCTCTAAATGAAGACCTGCTGTGTACTGTGTTAACGGGGTTGTTTTCCTGGTTAAGTTTACTTCATTATGATACCTGTGGAGATGTGCTGCCATATTGGTTGTGTTGCTTGTTGATTTTGCTACAAGCACGCATACAAGCCTACAAAATGAGACAATGCAAACGTTGTTGACATAACTCAGGAGGAAACAAAGTATTTCCACACCTGTGATTTCAGGAAGGGTTCAGTTAGTGTGTCTCTTATATCATGAGCTGTCATGGTGTCTTTTAACTGGCTGCAGATTGAAATGAGCAGAGGTAATGTTGATGTAAGCCTGGGTCACACTACAGGATTTTAAAAAACTTATAAGATTCTGAAATTGGGTTATATCACAGACATAAGGAGAATCTTATAAGATTATCTTCTCTTAAATCTTAAATCACACTACAAGATTTGAAAATAATGACCAGCACACACTACAGGATGTCATCAAGATTATCGACCAGAGAGCGATGCACCACGTTATCCTACGTCATCTCACAAGGAAGCGAATGTAAACAAAGGTACAAAAAATGGAGCCTAGTGGCTGTAGCCATTATTTGCAGTGAAAAAAGGAAAAAGGCTAAAAGAATCTGAATGAAGAAGTGGTTGGAGAGACACGAACAACATGGGTTCTCTGATAACTTCCGATGATCATTTCCAGTCCCTCGTAGGCGTCTCTCCCTGATTGGCTATTATCATCCTCAGCGAAAATGAGTGGCATAATCATCCCGATAAAAATCAAACATGTTAGAAAATTATCGGGGCGCCTCTGATTGTCGGGAGGGCCGATCGTGGGGCTTGAGATTGAGCCGTCACCCGCTCACACTAGAAGATAATCTGGCCCGAGAATCCTGTAGTGTGAGCCAGGCCTTACTTCATTTCAACACATATTTATACTTCACGCTCTGGGGACACTTGTGGGAGGAGACAATTGGAGCGTGGCTACATACTTCATCTATTTTTCATTTATAAGTTTAAAATCAAATAGTTATTTCAAATGATTTACAATCAAGTTTTGACACTCCTGCAATTTATACAATTATACTCAATGTTGTCCAGAAGTTATTTCAACTTATGACATATGAACATATGAGGTTCACTTTTTTTTTTTTTTTTTTTTTTTTTTTTGCGGACATGCGTGTCTGTTTAAAGTGGCATTGGACAAACACTTTGAATGGGTCAGAGTTTAATTTGTTATGCATTTTATTGCACAGTCACCAGGTGTGCGTGAGGGCAGGAGAGGACATGGCTTTTCAAAATGTGACGTCTACATACTCCTGTACAGCCCACTGTAGGCAAAAGCAGTGTTTTAGACAAGCTGGGGGCATGTCTGAGGTCTGCATTGACTGTTGAGCAATAACTTGTGTTTGCCAAACTTCAGCTTGACCAGGGACGCCTTGTTCTGATCCGGATGCCTGACTCACTGTGACCTTACTAAATATTAGCAACAGAGTTATGAGGTTGTGGTACTGTGTTGTGATGTTGTACAGACTGTGAACTGTCTGAGACAAACGTGTGTTGTTGTCGTTGTTGAATCCTTTTCTTCTTCATTTAGTCAGAAATGATCTATTCAGTCATCCCGACATTATTTTCCTGATTCCTTGTGTGCTTTATAAAATGTCACATAAGTAAAAAATGTAAATAAACCATCCCACAGCAAACAAAACTCACATTTGCCTGTTTTACTAAGAATGTTTTAATAAATCTCCCTATCATTACTGTTAGCAGCATTGGCACATATATTTGCTTGTTAATCTAATCTAACAAGCCAGCTATATTTTGCAAAGCCATTACCACCACAAACATGTCTGACAGGTCACTTAGAGGTCGCACTGAGCAGACACCTGATCGTAATTCGAATCCTGATGCTTTTCATAGCGGACATGTGATTCTGTGTGTGCACTGATGCTAGAATAGTCATTCTGTGATACAGCGGAACCTTGACAAAATTAGAGACAGTTGGGAATTATTTTCATAAGTGATTAATTTTTCCAGTGAATGCAGCAGAAATTATGTGGTCCCGGATTCAGAGAGGAAGTGATGTCCAATAGCAAAGTGATTATTCCCAATTCAGTACGACAAACTGTTGGACAATATCTCCTTTTATATCAATATCATCTTAATCATCTTCATCACCCTTATCTTTGTCTGCTGCTGCAAATAATTTTGACAGAAAAATTTCACTGACTTTTTGCCACTTTTTAAGAAAAATCAGTTGGTGAAGAAAACACTCAGCAGTCTCTTTGGCTCTAATTCTTCTAATTTCAGAAAAACAAAAAAACTTTGTCAAAAACAAAAGAATAAAGAAAAATGGCAGCAGGAATGATGCTGACACGAACAGTCTTTAGATCTTGCGCTGATCCACAGTTTAGGTTCACTATGATGACATCTGTCTCACCTAGTCCACGTCTCCTATGGAGGTCTGTCCTTACCTGAGGAAGGATCCTTCTTCTGGGACAAACTGACATGCCAAGATAAAACTCTCATGTGTTATCAGTCACAGAATCTGAACAAGAGTGGTGGGTCTGAGGTCATGAACTCCAGCCCTGTTCGTGTGGCTCCAGCTGTTCTGTCAGATAATAGTGAACTGTGACTTGGAGGTGAAATTAAGTCTCACTGATTATGGACCAAACTGATTTTCATGACCATGTGTTTCCTGGTGGTTGATTTTTAAATGTGATCCAAATTGATGAAGCTGCTCTTAGACATGATGGTGTCTCCATTTGACTCTGGTCGGAATAACAATCCAAACTTGGAGTTACTTCCTTCCATCCTTTCCACCTTGCAGTGAGTTCTGCGTTGAGCATCATAAAGCTAATGTACACTGGAGATCAAAATTAGAGAACAACCTACAGTTTCCTAAATTTCAAGGTCACTGCTTAGTCCAATTTAATTTTCTAATTATCCAAACAGGAGTAAAAGAGAAGTTTTTAAAGTATATTTCATGCGTTACATATATTCTAAAGTACAGTGATGAGATATTTGAAAAAGAACACTGATCAAAATTAGAGAACACTTTCAGATACCTCCCAGTTATTGGTGCTAATCTGGCACCTGGTGCTAATTTCCTTAATTATCTGAAAAACCCTATTTAACGGCCAGCCTAACTTTCCTAACTTTGCCCTGACTTTGCAAGATGGTGAGTTGTCCCAAAGTGACTGAAACCCTCCGGCAGCAGGTTGTCCAGATGAAGGCCAAAGGGATGACACTTTCAGCCATAGCAAGAGAAGTTGTTTGTTCCAAATCTGTGATTTCTAGAATATTGCAACTTTACAACATCACAAACTCATTCAAGTCCCCCAACAAGGCAGGTTGTCCATGAAAGACAAATGCAAGAGACGACAGGATAATATGGAGAATCTCAATGGGCAATCGGTTCAACACTGCAGCTGGAATTGATCACCAGTTCAGCGCTGAACAGGGTAAGGATCTGTCTCATCATACAGTGTCTCGACATTTAACAGAATTTGGACTGAAAGCCCACTCTGACCAAACCTCTCATTAGCAGAAAGAATCAAAAGGCTAGACTAGCCTTTGCCGTGGAGCATGTTGTGTGGACAGAGGAGAACTGGTCCAAAGTTCACTTAAGTGATGAAAGCAAGTTTAATTTATTTGGGTCTGATGGGAAACATTATGTTTGTCATCACACTGGGCAAAGACTGAACCCAAAGTGTGTGAAGAAGTCAGTGAAAGGTGGAGGAAGAAGTGTCATTGTTTGGGAGAGTTGGGCCTCTAATGCAGCTACATGGAGTGAATGCAAATGTTTATCAGAACCTTCTTCGACAACATGCGATTCCTCCCCTGCGCTCATCACCCAATCAGCAAGCAATTTTCATGCAGGACAATGCTTCCTATCACACAACAAAACAGGTAAAGCAGTTCGTTGAAGCTGAAAACATTAAATGAAATGGCCAGCCCAGAGTCCTGATCTAAACCAGTGTTTCCTCTACATTCATTTAGGAGTGGCGGGCCGACAAATGTCTTTTTTTTTTTATTTTATTTTATTTTATTTTTTTTTTTTTTTGCAAATACGCCACTGCCACATTTATCCACCTTCACAGCACAGCCTGGTGATGAGCGCAACCATAGACATATACAGAGTAGACGCTGCATCGACCGCTACTGCCTATTGGCACTGACGAGCCGTGGGGCCGCCATCTTGGACAGGTCACCTGCTCCACTCAGTGTAATCCGTTTGGCAGGCGCAATGAACTGTCAGCGCATTTAATCAATCATAACTCACTGAATACTAAACTGATTTTCACCTGTTTTTGTTTGTTTGTTTTTTTTGCTGCAAACGTCATACATGTAGCTATGATACAGGACACATGGTTTGGCATATTTTAATATTCATAGTCGGCTTAACAGTAATAGAATATTCTGTTATATGTTATATTAATATTCAGTTCTGAGAAGCAGATAGTGGCAGTAAAGTAAGATATTTTAAAAAGTTGAAGAAATAATATATGAATACATTATATATCTATATATAACATAACAATAAATAGAAGTTATATATCAAATAAAATAAAAATATATATAAATCTTATGTAGAGTGTCAATATAATTCATATACATGTATATCAGGTCTGAGAGAGACAGAGAGAGAGAGAGAGAGAGAGAGACTGAGAAACTGTTCCAAGGCTGTTCTATACCAGGGGTCGGCTTCAGAAAGGAGGTTCAACAAACTGTGAGCCTAACCCTTAACACTGAGCTGAGTTACTCTCAGTCTCACTGTTTCCATCACCCATGTCTACAAAACCAGACATTGACTGGGTATGTGGATTATATTGCACATGTTTTCTGATGGCCATGGCATCCAACATTAGTGCAACACATCCATATTTAGCCTGGTCTTCCTGGCATCTTCTATCTAGCATATCCAGCATCATCTTTTTCAGGGCAGGCTTGTCATCCACCGAACGAAGCCACTTGTAAAAAAAAAAAAAAAAAAAAAAAAAGAAGAAGTAGCTATTTAACATGTTTGCATCAGTAATTTAAAAAATTCAATCGGACAACATCAAGACTCCCTTTGTAATGTATGTGGATGTGGGAGGGGGAAATGTCAAGTCTCTCTGAGGTATTTGTATGCCTTTGGACCATGTAGATGGACCGTGAGCATAAACTCTGTAGTCCTTTGTGTACTCATGGCCCTGCTTTGCAATGAAGTGTACCTGAAGATCTGAAATTTTATGAGCAAAAATTAATAAGTCCCCTTCAGATAATAACTAAGGAGTTTAATAAAAAGTGTAAGAGTAACAGTACATGAATTTCAAAGTGCTAATTTCGTCTTACCTGAGTAGAATTCAAGCCTCTCTTTGAGCTCTTCATTAATGAGGTTCTTTTCCCTCAAATCCCCCAAAAGACTTTTCACTGTGGTCTTTGCCCCCTTTTCTCTGGCCATGGCATTCTTCTTCTCTCGCTCCAGACTTTCCACTCTTGCTAAGGCTTCATTGAGTCTGGTCTTAATAGCGGTAGGAGAAGCAGGCAAGGCATAGCCATGATCCTAGTAGAAGGAGGGATGAAAATGGTTTGAGTGATGTTTCACTTCACACCCATCACTTTGACACCAGTAGTGTATGTCCCACATTCTTTCTTATAGTGATCACCTGTCAAAGCCACTGCCAGCACCGTGTGTGTGTGCGCCAGGAATGTATGTTCAACATGTCTTCAATTTTGTGTGTATGGGTTTATTTGTGAGTAAGTTTAATATGAGCAGCAAACAAGTGAGATTTTAATATGTCCAGGACCATTATGATATGATGTTTAAAGTATAAATACTCATCATTAGGCTGAGGTTGTGGGTGTGAGGTTGCTGTTTCTGGGGCATCTTGAGAGGCCACTGACAGGCTCTCTTCAGCTCTTCTGGAGGAAGACTTAGTCCTGCCCTTTTCTGGCTAAAACAAAGAAGCATAATACTTGAAAAGTATTATATAAGTTTCTCCCCCTGCCCTGTGATGGATAATAGAATATTTACATTTATGAATGCTAATAGCCTTATGATGATACACCTACTCTTTGGAGGTGAACCAGGAAGCTGAAGGTGGATGGAATAACACCATCTCTGAGTTGGACAATCTGACCTGTCCTATCAAAATCGTCCTGCTTAAAATGTTCACAGCAAAGCACTGACGAATCACTTGCAGTGAATCCTTCCCTCCTCAAAGCCACTTCCCACTTCTTCCTCACATCATTGTCTTTGGGAAACCTTCAAAATGAAAAAAGAGGAGATTTAGGAGATTCTACACAAAAACATTTTACAACGGAGGTCAAGCTTATTTTCTTCTTTCAAATTTCTTAGAACCTTTCTTCAACAAAACTCCTATTTTGATGCATATCTGTTGATAATGAACCAAAGCTGCTGAAATTGTGAATAAGCTTGGTTGAAAACTATTCTACAGTCAGATGTTCTGTTGTCTGTATTTTAAGTATAAGTAAGTGGGGTGGGTATGAGACATGAGAGGTATCTTACTTTTGTTAGGGTGCATTACATGTGAATAATACAGTCTGTGCCACCTGTGTAAAATTTGCTGGTCAGTGTTATACCAGTAATATTTGTTTTATTTCTACAATAGCAGTCTTGTGTCCATTGTAATCTAAGTCATTGTTATGGAATATGACTTATAAAGTCTCAGTTCATAGCCGGGTGAACACCAGCACTATACATAGCCTAGCTAGCTGGCTACGATTTCGCTGGTAGCCATAAATACAGTACAGTAATATTCTATTCACAAAATACAACCAATAGTAATGTTCAATCTTACTTGTGAAAAGTAATCCCCCCGAGACCTGTTTTCGATGGTCCGCCGATTGGAACAGGAATATGCTGCACAGTGCTCTGGCATCTTTCTCGCTTCATCTGCTGCTATTCATCTAGTAGGATGACCGGTTCAAGATGGCGGCTGCAGTTTATGCGCCCCAGCAGCCAATGCGGCGTCTACTCTTTATATATATTTATGCTATATTGAAAACATACAAAAATAAACAAATATGGCAACTTTCATTTTACATAAATTGTAACAGTGTAAAGAGATTGCCCAGGGAACATCAACTTAGCATTAGTGCAAATTATCTGAAAGTATAACACATGTTGGTGCTTAATATGATAAATTCAGAATGGATTGAAATAAAACTAAGTAAACATATCAATAAAATAATTATAACCGATTGAATACAGTAATATAACAAGACAAATAATCACAGAATTCACAAGGGGGGATTCAGATTAATTTTAGCTATCCATTTCCATAGGGAAGTTACTTAAAATATCATATATAATTTTTGTGCTTTCACACCTTTTTAGAAGTTTTAGAGATTTTGTGTACATTTTTAATTCATTCATGACAATAAAGACTTTTGCTAGGCATAGGATTATATTACAACAGAGTTCATCATTTTTGTTTTGTAAGATCATACCAAAAGTTAAGTCGTCTCTAGAGATAGAAGCTGGAAACAATAAGATTTTTAGTGTGATCCATTTGTGAATATTAAGCCAAAATGTGATAGATATATATGTTTATTGTCCCTGTGGGGAAATTTGTTTGCAGCAAAAGACACACATGGCAATTTAGCAACATAACATAAAAGCAGGGACACAGAACAGTAACATAGACATGGTGTATCCACTTGTACATGGTATTGCCCAGCCAGCTGGGGTGCTACTTCCTAGCCATATTTAAGAGTTTAATGGCTTGGGGTATAAAGGACATGTTTGACCTGTTTTTAGTAAACAAGGGGGGGGGGGGGGGGCAATAACGCCGAGCTGATGGCAGCAGTTTAAAACTGGAGGTAAGTGGGTGCCTCTCATCAGCCACAATGGCATTTGCCTTGTTTGTTACCCAGTCTCTGTATATGCTTTCGAGGCTGGGTAGGGTGGTTCCTAACAGTTTGCTGGCTGTTGTTACTGTCCTCCTAACAGACTTCTTTTGTGCCTCAGAGGCATTCACAAACCAGAAGATGATGCAGAAAGTTAAAACAATTTCAATAAAAGCACAATAAAACGTGGGCCATTTTGCGATTAACATTAAAAGACAACAGTTTCTTTAGAAAGTACATTCTTTGTTGGGCGTAGTGCACAGGCAGTCAGACCAATTGTCCCATTTAAGTTTGTGATCAAGCACAACCCCAAGGTACTTGTATTCGGTCACAGACTGGATCACCTCGCCGTTGATAAAAGTGGGCTGAAATGAGTTTTGCTTTTTTTACAAAGCAAAAGCATCATACATCATTAAATGCAATGAAAATGATTGTTAAAAATCCCCACAGAACCGTTGGGTGTGTGTGAGAGAATGTCTCTTTTCTTGTCAGCACATGTTTGTTTGAGGCCAATGCAGGACTTAGGGGGATGAAGTAGAAGGTAGGCAAGGAGAGAAGAAAAGAAGGCACCAGGGCTCTTTCCCAGTAACTGAAATAAAAAAAACTCTTTTCACAAGCTTTGGACATCCCTCCATATTTTTCCAACTCATCCTGTTCTCACTGTAGTAAAAAGAACTAGGAATGTTGGACGGCTGCTGAAAAACAGTTTGGCTGAACCCAGATTTGGTTTTTGAGTAAGCTCAAAGAGAAACAAAGCTCAGCAGATGTAAAGAAGGTGATCATCTGATCCAGTGTTTCTTTGACCTCCTCCCACCTACCACAGAGAGACACTACACCACTTCTCCCCTATTCCTCTTCATTTGTATTGTATTATTTTCCTCAGATCTTTTTGTGTTGGAATGTTTCTTCTTTCATCCCCCACCCCCCACCCCCCACCCACACACACACACACACACACACACACACACACACACACACACACACACACACACACACAACAACAACACACAAGCAGTTCAGAGCAGAGGAAGCTGCGCTCTCGTGATGCAGCCCGATGCAGGCGGAGTCAGGAGATGGAGGTGTTTTATGAGCTTGCATGCACTCTGCCCCTCCCACGGCGAGTGTCTACCCACTTGGACAAAGCCGGCATCATGAGAGTGACCCTCAGCTTCCTGCGAATGCAGCACCTGTTGCAAACTGGTAAGTTTTCAGACATCATCTGACCTGAACAAGCTACCGCCTCAGGCAGTGCTCCCAGAGGTGCATTTGATTTGTACAGGAGGTAATGTTTTCTGCTGAAAATGGGCATACTAAAAAATCTGCTGTTTCCTTAATGTTAAAGAAAATCCTTCATTGCCACTTTGCTCACAGTTAATTAAAATATATTGACATCCTTCCACACCGTCTTTGTCCTTTATTCCTCCCTTTATTCAGTGAGGTGTAGCACTGTCTTCCCTGCCACTCAAAGGTCATTTCACTCAATAAAGATCAACAAACTAGCCTCCAAGGAGGGCTGGTGATGGTCACATACACTCACTGAAATAATAAAATATTTATCTGCAAGACTATAACTGCATCAATCCCATACAATATTGACAACCTATGGTGCTAAACTACGAGGACAAAAGCAGACAAAAAAAAATATGACACTGTTAATATTTTCTAAAAGGGGGACAGACTGACGCTAAATATCAGCTGTTTGGGTTTGTCAAAATGTTGCTGTTTATGAAAATTCAATTGAGGCTCCTGAGCCTATAATGACACACTGTTTTAACCCTGTCTTTTTCACAGCGGCTGAGATTCAGAAAGAGGAGCTTGAGAAGGAGAAAGAAGATCCGATGGACACTTTCTATCCCCAGGCATTAGCTGGATTCATTCTGGTAATGACAGAGGAAGGAGACATGATCTACCTGACGGAGAGTGTCAGCGGACACATCGGCATCACACAGGTACAAACCTGCATATTTACAAACTAAGGCCAGAAGGTGAATATTTTACTTCATATTCACTGACAGTGAGTTGGTGTGGCAGTGACAGTTGTTGTTGTCGTTTTGCCCCCACAGCTGGAGCTTCTGGGTCAGAGTGTTTATGACTTTGTTCATCCCTGTGACCAGGAGGAGCTGAGGGAACTGTTGGCTCCACATCCAGGTCAGACCCAGTTTCTACTACAGGAAAGATTAACACAGAGAGCGCAATCAAACTGGAAGACACTGGACTACAGAAAGCTCAGCCCTGTGAAGTTGTTTGAGTATTGAGTGGTGATGAAACGCTGTGGATTTTTTGCAGCTTCTTCCCACTAATGTTTGTGAGCTGATGATAAAGATTCTGCTGATGTAGCAAGTGTTGGCCTACAGGATTTAGCAGTGTTAGCTCAGTCAGCTGCATTAAGTTATTTAGTTCTGTTAGCTCAGTTAGCTGTGTCCTGGTGTGTTCAGGTTCCAGTAAAAAATCCCAGAAGGAGCAGCAGAGAGAGAGAAACTTCTTCCTGCGAATGAAGAGCACTTTGACCAGCAGGGGGCGCACGGTCAACATCAAGTCTGCTACATGGAAGGTTTGTGTTACCAAGTAAGACACACACACAGTAAGAGACAGACAGGCTCAAACACTCACACAGAATCAGATGAGACACACAAACTATAGATATGGACAGACAGATACACAAACATTTCCTGACTTTAATCAAACTATATGGACCCAAAGTCAATACTTGTATTTGCTCTATTCTAATCTATTTATTCTATTAATATTAATTAATCTCTGTCTCTGGCCCAAATTCCATCCCTCATCCTGTCCCCCCCAGGTCCTCCACTGCACAGGTCACATGGGTCCCTTTCTGGACAGCTTTACATCTCCCCCTGTTGGCAGAGTGATGACCCTGCTGTGTGAGCCTGTCCCTCACCCATCCAGTGTGGGGTTCCCCTTGGACACCTGCACCTTCCTCACCCGCCACAGCATGGACCTGCGCTTCACACACTGCGAGGGCAGGTGGGAGGAGCCCCTGCCTCTCTTGTGATATTGTAACCCCCCCCATATTTCATTTGAGTACAGACCAATGAACACTATTATTTTCTTTATTGATTCTTTTACTAATCAATATTTGGCCTTAAGAAATTTGCCTCATATTTCTGACTTTTACCTGCAGCATTGTTTATTCTGCTGCTTTATTTTAACATTTGCTCTATAAATAATAGTTATCATTAAAACATTGATTGTCCTGAGTTTATTGCTTCTGTGTTTCCAGGGTGACAGAGTTGGTGGGATACAAACCTAACGATCTGATTGGCCGCTCAGCTTATGAGTTCCATCATGCACTGGACTCTAAACATGTCATCAAAAGCCTGCACACATGTAAGTGTGTGTGGCATTGTTTTGAAACACTGATGATAATCAGCCATCAAACATCACTGAAACTAGAACAGTGGAAAATCTGAAAAGTTCCTTTCTCAATTTTCATTGAATGGATGATTTGGATTGTCTTAGTTGAATGACAGTGGCTCCCTGTGCTCACTGAGTCTCTGTCTGGCATCTGTCTTTTTTCTGTACATGTCCTCGTGCTGCAGTATTGTCCAAAGGTCAGGTGAGCACCAGCATCTACCGTTTTCTGGCAAACAGTGGTGGTTTTGTGTGGGCAGAGACTCAGGCAACCATCCTCTACAGCAGCAAGACATCACAGCCTGAGGCCATCATTTGCCTCAACTTCATACTCAGGTACTTCAACAGCGGGTCACATCACCCTTACTGCTTCTTCAGCTCAATGATAGACAAATATGATGGATGATGAAGTGGGAAAACTAAAATAAATCTGACACACCAATGTCTGTTTTCTTCTATTTCTTCTTCTCCCCCCTCTCCTCCTCCTTTTTCTGCAGTGCCGTGGAGCAGCCAGATGTTGTTTTCTCCATTGAGCAGATCCGGCTGCAGAAATCTGAACCTCAATCCCCAACACTCCCACCAGTGTATCATGGGATTTCTGCTGTTTGTGATTCAGACTCTGAGCTTCTTACTTCTTTACTAAAAAGCAAACCCTGTCAAACCAAGGATGCAGGTTTGAGTCCCAGTAGCCCCAATGAGCTTATCCAAGTGCCTTGTGAGGCTGGAGACCCTGATGTACTGCCACTAGGAGGTTAGAGAGACCAAAGACTTTATCCATGACCAGTTGCGATGCCTCTTTAGCTCCAGCAGAATTAGCTGCTGTGCACCTTTCAGCTCAGTCAGTCTCAACTCAACTAGTTTAGTCAGCAGCATCAGTAACGCTGAGGCTGATGGGAATGCCATGTTAATATATATTATATTGTATAGCGATATAAATTGTATATTAATTACTATGACTTATTAATGAAAGAATGTGAAGATCGGACTGTACCTGAGTCTCGGGGTTTGACCTGAGAAATTCACTCTCTATGTCTTTCAGAGTTTGTAGAGCTCTCCTTTGTCAGTCGACCCAGTCCCAAATCTCTGCCTGACCACCCTCAGGATCTGTGCACTCCTCAGCTGCGACAGCTCCTGATGCCAATCTTCAGCCCCGTCACCCCACCTTCAGCATCCTCATGCCACTCTGAGCTGGTACAGAGGAAACTTAAATTTTGCAACTTTCTGATTTGTTTTGCTGCCTGATTTAACGTCTATGTCTGATCTCCATCAGAGTCCCTGTGAGGATGAAGATGAGGAACTGATGGATGCAAACAAAGTGGAGAAGTTCTTTGCCATTAGGTCAGACGGTCAGAGTAAAGATGAAACACTGGAGGTAAGAGCAGAAAACAACCAGGAACAGGTGTGTTGAAACATGAAGCCTACTGAGGTGTCAAACTCACTGGAAGTCAAACTCATCACATGGTTGAAATCTGCAAAACTAGCGACCATGTCATCAAAATATTGATGTTTGAAACATATTAAAAGGTAAACTCATTTACAACAACTGAAACTGCCATTTAAGATCCTGCCTTGAACTTGAACCTCCTGGACTTGAATTTCCTGTCTGTCTGTCCATCTCAGATGTTGGAGGGGATGGATCTGGACATGTTGGCTCCTTACATCTCCATGGACGATGACTTCCAGCTCACCTTTCTAAGCAGTTTACTTGAGAAAGCCGACAAACCTTCATTTTTGCCTGAGTCTTCACTTGTGAGCAGGAAGCGGTGAGATGGCATCCTCTCTCCAGAGACATGAACTTCTAGATTGTCAACAGTAGGTGTTAAAATAACAAAACAACAAATGTTTGTCATGGTTTCAGAATGTCTCTGTCTCTTTCAGGAGTCATAACCTATCAGGGGATGAGTTTTCGCAGCTGATGGTTCAGGACAAGAGACAGAAACAAGATCCTTTTTCTGTAGAAGAAGAACTTCTCCTCAGCCACAGGCTCCTGGTGAGTGAAGGAACACCAAACACATGCTTTCAGGTTTATTTTCCTCTGAATGGGAGCGTCATTTAAAAAACGAACACTAAGTTCTATTAAAAACTTGAACCTAGAGACTGAGATTATAAACTCATTAGGGAATTGTTTACAAAAGTAATACATCAAAGGAGGAAGAGGGACATTTTACCATGGACGTTAATACAATCTGACTTCTGTTTACAACCCATGGAGCCGCCCCCTGAAGGTTGTTAGATAGAATGAAGGTTTAATGCTCTTCAGCATTGTCTTCACTTTACCAACCAAGAGTCCAATCCAAGTTTAGAAACAGAACTAGTGTTCAGCGGCTTTTGTCCAAACCAGTTCTCAGCCAGTGACAATTAAGACCAACATCAAATTATTCACATTGTGTTCATTAAAATGCAGATTTTTTTGTATTTATTATTATTTATTTTTACCAATGTTTAGGACAATCTGGATGAGACAAATCAGTCAGACCTAATCTCAGACCCAGGATCAGGAGGGCGGAGTCAGCTGCTCACAGACAGACCCCCAGTCCTAAAAGGCCTACAGGGAATCTGTGATTCTGCAGGTAACACACACACAGACAGACAGCTCCTGAATTAACCTGTTTGTTGAATTAATCCCTGAGCTGCCATTAGGGGGCATCGTTCTGTCTGTGTGTATTTGCAGACTGTTGTGTGTTTGAACAATGACGATGATTGTATGTTCAACGATTATCATTGTGCACACATATTTTGAACACTCCATCATCCCTTTGTGGGAGTGGGTTTATATATATATTAGGGCTGTTAAATAAAAATTTGAAATCAGATTAATCTCATGGCCGCTGTGGATTTATTTAGATTAATCATGATTAATATTCATTATTTATTAATTGTATTTCATTTAGTTGGGGCAAAAAACTCATGAAAGAAGGCTATATATATACACACACTTAACATGTGTTTATCGAAGCTGAAAAGCAGATGTGGTGTCCAGATTGCAATATATAAATAAAATAAACATACCAACCACAGAATATTTAGAGACCACCACAAATATCTACATTATTATATCTTATTCTTTTAGCCAGCCGCTGAGACAGACTCACTTGTTTACTTGTTTATTCAAGAGTTGACCGCTTCTTATGTACAATTTCACCTGGAGTAGTGAGATATTTACAAGCCAGCAGTGTCTGTTTTTCATGGGCTCCTGAATGAGCTGACCACTAGTGATTGCCCATCACTACTGACCACCTCTCCAAGGAACAGTCCTGCATACTCGGCTTTGCTCTGTACTGCTGGCCGCCATCTTGGACAGCAACGTAAAGCAACTCCGCTTGGACAAACTTCATTAGCACACTGCCTGATATGTGTCGCCAGAGACGTTCTTTTCAGGGGGATTTTGAGATGGAATAATTGCGTTTAAAAATTTTAATCAATCATGCAAATGAATTAATGTGGATTAATGATATAATTTTGACAGCCCTAATATATATATATCATATCAACTCAGAGTTCAGGGTTGAAGTGGGCCTCCTTTCTGAAACAGGCTCTGATAACACTGACTCTATTTCACACTGAACAGTTAAACCTCTGCTCACTTTATAGATCATATGTTGAAATCAGGTGTTTGAATTGATTGATTATTGTGTTTGTCTTGTTCCCTCCCAGCCGTCACAAAGGATGTCTTTATACATTGTCCTTACCTGTTGCCGCCTATCTCACCTCTGACTTGAACACCTGTCAATCAAGAGTCAACACCTGAGCACACTCACAAACTGCACACACCAAGATGTCTGCACATGGACATAGACTCACGCACTGTGGTGACGCCAACCTCGACGCTAATAGCTGAACCAAGGGCCCGTTTCACAAAGCAGGTTTAGTGGAAGAGATGCAGAGCACTTGAGTAAGGCAACTGTATGTCATAATTACTTCAGAGATTAAATCACAAACATCACCACCACCACCACCACAGCAGTCAAATAAAGATATAATACACATTTCATTTGGTCTTCTTTATTTCCTGCAAATACAAGAGCTAGTTTAGTTAATGTTCCAACAGTTAACATAATTAACATAATTCACCTGTGACCATGCACCCATGACTCACTTTCTCCAGTATTTCAATTTCTAGATCTGCCCTCTTAATCTGACCGTCCAAGTATTGAATTTCTTTGTTGGTTTTTTGGATTTTTTTCATCAGGTGAATTTTGTAAATCTCTTTTAATGGTAACTGGGAATACATAAGGAGGACATTAAATTCTACAGTTGCACATGAATTCCACAGAATGAACCTCTGATGTTTACTGAACATCCATCTCACTGTGTCAATCTGTGCAATGGAAGTTGAGGGACCCTCCTGCTGCTGCCCAGCCATGTCCTGTTAAAAAGGATGAGAATGTGTTAATATTTCAGTGTAGGCTAAATGTCACACAATGTTAAGAAATGTGAATGGGAAGAGAACTATCAGTAATATATCAAGATGTTAACTCTATAGGCCTTTCTGGATCCCCCTCTGTAAAGGCAGCAGACAGTTTCCTTGTGCTCTTCATCCAAGATGAGTGATATGTTTCGGTATACTTAAACTACCATTTGGCAAAATCTTTGGGGTATTGCCTACTTACAGTTTCAAGGTCTGTTGTGGTGTGAGGGGGCTCCACCAGGCAGATAGCACCATCAGAATGTTTTGGGACAAAAGAAAAAAGATATAAAGGCCTACGCATATTACATTTTATGAAGGCACTTGTGTTTTGGGGGTGGGCTCAGAGCATGAGCTCCCTCCAGGGATTCCCTCAGCCACTGGCCTTCCTAAATTCTGCCTCTGTTAGAGGTGGCGATGCTGGGCCACCATCTGCCTTCTTTCTGTTGGCTGAGTCTGTGTTAGTTTAAATAGGCTTAATTATTTAACAGAACATGATATAGATGAGAAGACATTTATGTGTGAAAACAGCATTATGTTGGAGATAAAACAACTGCACAGTCAAACAGCCACTTAATATTTACTTTCAATGTAAAACATAATCAAAATGAGGTACCCCCATGAGATTATGCCGAGGTCTGTTTGAACAAAGTTTTTATATTTCATCTTAAACTGCTGCCAAGTGCGCCTCTCCCCTGCAGGATTCCAACTAAATGAAATAAATTAATAGGCTACCATTCAAGCAGCTTTCCCTTGTAATATTATTGTAATTGCAAAGGACTACATTTAAACTTACGCATTGACCCGAGCAGCAATGTTCTCCCACACCGTCTCCCTCTCTTTTGCAGCTGCAGCGGTGTTGCACCTCTTTCTAAAAACATGTTCAAATTCGCCTTATGAGCACATTAAAATGTCAAATTCTAGTGGGGTGAAAAACACAGCCCTCCTCTTCCCTGTTGCCATGGTAACTCGTCAAATCGGGGCTCCATTGATGCTGTCTTTTTATAGTTGCGGTGCACGCACTTAACTCCAGGCGAAACTACTCCGAATTGATCAAACTAACTCAAATCTGCTGTTCTGGAACCGAAAACTCAGAGTTTCCTATCTCAGAGTAGATCAACTCAGAGTTCAGGGTTAGACTCAGAGTTTGTTGAACCTGCTTTATGAAACGGACCCCAGGACAGTCACCTCTGTTGTGACTTAATCAGACTGTGAAACAAGAGCTCAGGTGTTGTAGGTCAGACAGGAAGTGGATTGAGGCTCCACTTCATGTCTCCATGCTGCTAAACAACAACTTGATACTGCTCTGTTGTTCTTCTGGCTTTCCTCCTTATCCCTGAGTGAAAGTGGATAAAGCAGCTGGTGCCAACACATTTTTATCCAAAAGGCAAACTGTGACATGAATCAGATTTTACTGTGCAACTGAATTCATCAAATTTAATCTGTTCAGTCATGCAATGCCTTTGCAGGAGTTCCCATAATACTATTTCTTGATTTTGAGCCAAAAGACCTGTGTGTATCAGCGGCATTTCCCTCTTTTCCCCTACTTTTTAAACGACATTATCTGTCACTCCCGAGAGAGGAGGGAAAACTTGGTTCACACAAAAAAAGGTCTGGACTCACTGACTCAGACCAACCAGGAATCATGTTGATCTGTGCAGACTTGAGGAATTTGATTATTTGAATTTTTTTTTCTTCATATTTTTTAAATATCTAATGAAATAGACAAAAACTTTAAATGAGTTCTATTCTCGGTAGAAATGTAGTGAAACTAGTTTTCTTGTTTTTATCATGTATAAGTATACTTCAGTTATTTCCTATATCAAATCCTCACAGTGAATTATGTTATGAATTTTTTTTTTTTTTTTAAAGCTTTGTGCCTCTTATCACACAGCATCAGTTGTCTCAGGATCTCCCCCAAACATCCCAATGATTTAAAATGAAGGAGAAAATGAAACTTCCATCATTTCTTTGGGTTTTTTATCCTGTTTGACTATTAAACTAAATAAAGTGTTACAGCAGATTCTGTGTGGAAGTTTATCTTCTGATACCAATTTACACTGTTTAACCCAAACCACCTCCTGTTTGTCCAAGTTTTTTACTCTACAGTCTGATCTCTAAACCCTGTGAATTACCAATTACCAATCAAATTAATAACACTTGTAGAAAAAATAAATCCATGAAGCATATATTTTTATTTCTTTTTTGGGGGGGGGGGTCAAGGTTTGACAAGTTCTTAATTATTTTTAAAAGTTAATATTCTTAAAATGATAAATTTTTGCAGTTTCACTGAGGTAACAGGGGCTTTATTTTCATCCTCTAACTCCTCCCCTCCTGCAATCAGACCCTGTTGAAAGAGTGAAGGTTTTATATGTGGCATGCCGTTCTTTATGGAAGCCGTCTCGACTTCGCTCTGTTGTTCCTCTCTGGTTTAAAATGTGTAATTCAGGGTCACTTCCGCTGCTGGATAACCACTTCCTGCTCCTGCAGATGTGTGATTCTGGCAGAAGATCAAAGGTGATCAGAGTTTTTACTTCTACTACTTATTATTTTTTATATTTGAACATTGATAGGAAAATAGAAAATGAAACATCTTAATTTAAAAGTAGAATTGCAGAGGCCCTGAACATATATGATCATATGACACATAAGAAAGTAAAAAAACATATCTGTAAATTGTATTGAGTCATTACAGTTTTTACCTGTTGCTTGAACACTGTAGACATACTTAAACCAAAGTAACCTAACTTGAAGTTGTTGTAACTATACATTAAACAAGGCATAACCATACCTTAAACAAAAGCGCTGCTTTGCACTTTAGTTGCAATTCTGCAACACACTTGCACCTGCACACTACACACTATTTCATACATACAGTAAGACACTTAGTTCAAAAAATGAAATTTCTGTACCATTGGGAAAACATATCTATTCAAAACACAAAACACATTGGGTAATTGAAAATACTTACAAAAATGAACACCAATCAGCCAGCTACAACAGGCCTCAGTTAAGCCATTTTGAGAACTTTGCAAGCATGGAGGCAGGGGCAGCTAGAAGCAGAGGTAGTGGAAGAGGAAGGCAGAGAAAGAGAGAGAGAGAGAGAGGGGAGGATGTGGTGGAAGAGGCCATGCAAGGACCATTATTTCTGATGACAAAGGAGCAACTTTGGTGGACCATGTCATAAACCATGGCCTGACTGCGAGGGAAGCTGGGCAGAGAGTCCACCCTAATCTAAGCCAGTTCACAGTTTCATCCATAATAAGGAAATTCCGACTGGAAAACAGGTATGTCTTCAACTCTACTCTACTCAGACTGTATCTACAGTATATACAGTACTGTACTGGATGTCATGGATGGCATAACTTTGGCTTCCAGCTCCACTATAAGAAACCTTGGAGTAACTTTTGACCAGGACATGTCCTTTGTCCCTCACATAAAGCAAGTCAGTAGGGCAGCTTTCTTCCACCTGAGAAACATTACGAAAATCAGAAACATCCTGTCTCAAGAGGATGCAGAAAAACTAGTCCATGCATTCGTTACTTCTAGGCTGGACTACTGTAACTCATTACTATCTGGATGTCCAAACACATCTCTGAAAGTCCTTCAATTGATTCAGAATGGAGCTCCACAAATATTAACAGGAACTAGAAAAAGGGATCACATCTCTCCTGTTTTAGCTTCTCTTCATTGGCTGCTGGTAAGATTCAGAATAGAATTTAAAATGCTTCTTTTAACATATAAAGCTCTTAATGACAAAGCTCCATCATATCTCAGAGAGCTCATAGTTCCTTACTGTCCTAGTAGGCCACTTCACCCTCTAGATGGAGGTTTACTTGTGGTTCTTAGGGTCTCCAAGAGTAAATCAGGAGGCAGATCTTTCAGTTATAAGGCTCCTCTTCTATGGAACCAACTTCCAGTATCGGTCCGGGGGGCGGACTCTTTAGCAATTTTCAGGACCAGGCTTAAAACTTTTCTGTATGACAGAGCTTATAGTTAAAGTAAAGTGTAAAGTTCATTTACTCTTTAGCTATGCTGCTATAGGCCTAGACTGCTGGGGGAAGGACTGAGCACCTTTCTCTCTCTCTCCCTCTCCCCTCTCCCCCGTCTCTCTCTCTCTCCCCCTTGCATGCGCCGACATACCAACAACCATGCTTCTCCAAAATCCCTGTTTCTTCCAGTTCCAAGCATGTGTACTGCAATTTACTAACCATGTTTCTCCGAAGTCTTTGTCTCTCCCTGTCCTCTCCTCTCTTGTTTTATGTGTTGCGCAGCATTTCTTTGCAAATGGGAGTTTTTTTGTACAATGTCAGAGATGCAGAGCACTTCAGTAAGATAACTGTATTTCATAATCACTTCAGAGATTAAGTCACAATCATCACCACCACCACCACAGCAGTCAAATAAAGACATAATACACATTTCATTTGGCCTTCTTTATTTCCTACAAATACAAGAAGTAGTTAAGTTAATGTTCCAATAGTTAACATAATTAACATAATTCATCCGTGACCATGCACCCACCTCTAACTTGTGCTCCAATATTTCAATTTCTAGATCTGCCCTCCTAATCTGGCTGTCCAAGTACTGCATTTCTTTGTCAGTTTTTTTGGATTTTTTTCATCAGGTGAATTTTGTAAATCTCTTTTACTGGTAACTGGGAATACATAAGGAGGACATTAAATTCTACAGTTGCACATGAATTCCACAGAATGAACCTCTGATGTTTACTGAACATCCATCTCACTGTGTCAATTTGTGCAATGGAAGTTGAGGGACCCTCTTGCTGCTGCCCAGTCATGTCCTGTTAAAAAGGATGAGAATGTGTTAATATTTCAGTGTAGGCTAAATGTCACACAATGTTAAGAAATGTGAATGGGAAGAGAACTATCAGTAATATATCAAGATGTTAACTCTATAGGCCTTTCTGGATCCCCCTCTGTAAAGGCAGCAGTCACAGTTTCCTCATGCTCTTCATCCTAGATGAGTGATATGTTTCAGTATACTTAAACTCTCTCTCTCTCTCTCTCTCTCTCTCTTCCGTTCATGCGCCGACATATCAATAAACATGCTTCTCCGAAATCCCTGTTTCTCCCAGTTCCAAGCATGTGTACTGCATTTACTAACCATGTTTTCCCGAAGTCTCTGTCTCTCCCAGTACCTCTCCTCTTTCTACCTGTCCTCGTCCTGCAGGTGATGAATCATCGCCATCCCATATTCCTGCAATGTCTGTTGCTCCCATATCTTCATGAACTCTATACAGCATATACAAAGTCTATTGTGGCGTGAGGGGGCTCCACCAGGCAGATAGCACCATCAGAATGTGTTGGGACAAAAGAAAAAAGATATATAGGCCTAGGCATATTACATTTTATGAAGGCACTTGTGTTTTTTGGGTGGGCTCAGAGCATGAGCTCCCTCCAGGGATTCCCTCAGCCACTGGCCTTCCTAAATTCTGCCTCTGTTAGAGGTGGCGATGCTGGGCCACCATCTGCCTTCTTTCTGTTGGCTGAGTCTGTGTTAGTTGAAATAGGCTTAATTATTTAACAGAACATGATATAGATGAGAAGACATTTATGTGTGAAAACAGCATTATGTTGGAGATAAAACAACTGCACAGTCAAACAGCCACTTAATATTTACTTTCAATGTAAAACATGATCAAAATGAGGTACCCCCATGAGATTATGCCGAGGTCTGTTTGAACAAAGTGCCTTGATGTAACTTTGTTATGATTTGGCGCTATATAAATAAATCTGATTTGATTTGATTTGTACCATATCACATGTATGGTAACACGCAGAGAGGAAATCTCTGCATGTTTGAATGTTTTATCTTCTGCATCAGATGCGTTCGAAAGTATTAGAGGAATCAAGTAAAAACTGATGTCCACTACATAGGGCAAAAATGAATTGCCGGGTCTCAAGAGGATATAAAATGAAAATGAAGGAAAAACTTTTAATGAAAGGCTGGGGGAAATGGTTGACTTATAAAAAAAGCCGTGATCAATAAGGTGGACTAAAAACACACTGACATTCGCATAGGCTGTGTCCCGCCCCCCCATTTTTTATTTTTTATTTTTTTGTTGTTGTTGGTTTGTCCATCTGCCTATTGCTTCTTTTGATTCTTGGTTTATTACCCACTAATCACTAATTCAAAAAAATATTTATGTACTGTACTGTTAGAAGTGAAAACATTGATAGAAAAAAAATAAGTAAAAATGAAGATATAGAATTCCCTCCAGTGTCACTGTCTAAATAATCACAGTCTGCCCTGAAGCTAGAGCAGAAATAACCAGACCATGGTCAGTACTGATGAAGGATTAATCACCTTTCTGACCGATCAGGTGATGCTGATGAACCTTAGAAAACCAAGTAAGCATCACAACATTTTATTCATCATATAAGTATGTGCAATAATACAAACATTCATCCATTAATTATAATAATTCATATAGTTCAGATTTTAAAGTGAAACATTGAACAGATTGAAGGTCTAAGACGTTGTCTGTTAAGGCCGCACTGATAGACTTCAGCTTCACTGTTTAAGTTCAAGCTGGACAAACATTTAAAGTCTCTTTTTTCCCCAGGTCTCTAAATCTGCTAAATGAGAAAATAATTACCATTGCAGGTGGATGCACCCCAACAACGCCCTCCTCCCCTCACACTGACAACAACAACAAGCACAACAAAAACCGTCCCACTAGTTTCACACAGGAACGTAAATAACAGCCGTAAATAGAAATGGAGGAGACTTGTTGCTCGCATGCACACACACACTCCGCAGTCCTGTGAAACATTCCTTATTTTAACTGATGACATTATCACGCTTGGATTCATCATAAATGAACTTCAGTCAGGACAAGCAGCTAATCAGAGTTTAGCAGCTTCATCTGATACAGCATAAGATAGGACGAAGGGTCAGGTGCTGGTGAGCTGCAGCCAACCAGGAAACAATTGGTCCATTTACTGTTTCCTTCAGCTGCTGCTGGCTGTTCTCCAAATGTGGTAATGTAGGAAACATGATGGTCTGTCAGTCAAGTGTCTTTGTCCTCTGAGACAACAGCATGAAGCTGCCGCATGTCATTTGATGATTGGACCTCTTCATAAGGGGGCGGGAGGTTATTGGAGCTTTGATTGCACAGGTGGGGTTGGTGACTGCCCTCTGATTGGTTGTTGAGAGACGACTGCTGAAAGCTGGGAGCCTCTTGAGCCAATAGCAGTTGGGTGGGTCCAGGTGCTGAGCAGGGGGGGAGACGCTGACCCCAGCTTCCATAGACTGCCTCCTCATAGGACGGCAGAGAGACAAGAAGTCCATCCACCATCAGGTCCAGCTGGTCAGAGGAGTGACGGCTGCTGGGAGAAGAGGGGGCGTTATTTAATGAACGACAAGCAGCTGTGTGGTTCAAGTGAAACAGAAACCTTTCATACCTGTGTGATTGACAAGGATAGAGATGGGACTTGACAACCAGGCAAGCAGTGGTGGTGAGCAGGAAGATGGACACGCCAACTGCTGTTGTGGCCATGCTGGGCATTGAATCGTTCGGCCTGTGGTCAGGATTCATATAAGGACCCTCTACGGAGCCCCAGACATGACATGGGGGAAAGAAATTATATAACGTGCGCACGAAATACCAATTTGTTACCTTGAAATATTAATTAGTTCCCACGAAATACTAATTTGTGGCCACGAAATAGTAAAAGTGTGCACGAAATACTAACTGTTAATTAATAATATTAATATCATTTCTGGACAGCTGAGTAAGCAAATAGAGTGCACCTTCTCTAACAGTTAGAGAAGGAACAGAAGAAGCGGTGCTAAACAACCAGATGGACAGGGATAGTATGATTGAGTTTTATTTTAGGCTGGGGATGAGCTACAAAGACTTTCTGAAAAGCCTGGCATTGCAAGGATTCATTATTAGCAAGAGGCATTCCGCTTCACCGGCGGAGGTACGACTTGTGCACACGTAATACTATTTCATGGCCACAAATTAGTATTGCGTGGGCACAAATTAGTTTTTCGAGGGAACAAATTAGTATTTTGAGGAAACAAATTAGTATTTTGTGGGAACAAATTAGTATTTCGAGGGAACAAATTAGTATTTCGTGGGAAAAAATTAGTATTTCGAGGGAACAAATTAGTATTTCGTGCGCACGTTATATCTTTTTTCCCCCCATGTCATGTCTCGGGCTCCATAACCCTCTGATAGGGAAGAGGACAAATGTTAAAAGGGGAAACACCAGCAGCGGTGCAACTAATTTTTATGCGTCTTTTGTCGTTATCTGTGCACTTTTTGTGAGTATGCAACAACACAGAACAAGAATAAGAATATCGACTCTTAATCTTGCAATCTGGGGAATCCTGGTTACAACATCTCATCCTGGTACACTCTTCTCTCTGTTAAAGATAAATTGAAACTGTGCAAAGTCACCAAACATGCTACTAAAATAGCAGGCACCAATCAGACCTCACTGACAGATCTCCACAAACAGGCAGTCAAACGGAAAGCCAACACCATCACACACGACCCCTCACACCCATTCCACAGTTCATTTCAGCTCCTCCCATCTGGCAGCCGCTACAAGGTATTGTTGGCAAAAGCAAACAAAGTAAAGAACTCATTCATTCCAACCGCAATCAAAATTATAAATAAGTCCTAAGGGCTGGACTCTCTTGGTTCCTTAGTTATTATGTGTGTTGCTCTATACTGCATATTTATGTCTTATGACTTTTTTTTTAACATGTGCTTTATTTTATTCTGTGAGCTCTGTCGAAAATGAATTTCCACTGCCTTGCAATGGACAATAAAGTTCTTTCTAATTCTGATTCAGCCTGGCAGATTTCATGGGACATCACAGCAAATGAAATGTCAATATTTAATGTTAAAGGTCCATGTTTTGTTTTGTTTTAGGTTTGTTTTTTGTTTTTTTGTTTTTTTCAATGGGCAGCATGGCAGCATAGTGGTTAGTGTCACAGGTTCAGTTCCCAGGCCTGGGGCCTTTCTGTATGGAGTGTGCATGATTTCCCTGTGCTTATGTGGGTCAATGACATGCATGTTTAAGTTAATTGGTGACTAAATTGTCCATAGGTCTGAGTGTGAATGTGAGTGGTTGTTCGTCTCTGTCTTTTTCTATGTGTTGGCCTTCGATGGACTAGCGGCCTGTCCAGGGTGTACCCCGCCATCACCCAATGTGACCTGGAATTGGCTCCAGCACCACCCATGACCCGGAAACATATAAGCGGTAGAAGATGAATGAATGATAAAGGTCCACATTTTACAGTCAAAACTATATTTGAATGGCTCCAGTCTTTGTTATCACTGATTGATTTGTTGGCTGTCACTGAGGGTGGAGGCTATTTTGTTGTGTTATTACTAGTGTTGGGCATGTTACTATAAAAAAAAAAAAAAAAAAGTTGTGGGGGTGTTGTGGTTCATATGTGAACATGCACCCACCTCTGCCTCTGATTGGCTTACCATGAAAATTTATTCTACCTTATTACTCGACCCAATTACCCATTACTTAAGAAAGTAACACTGTTTATATTAACGTCACTGAACATCAAACTGTCAGATGTCCTGAGAGCTGTTTAAAGCCTTTGATTCACTGTATGCACATCATTTTGGGAGAAACTGAATATTTGAAGCAAACAGCTCTGGAAACCTAATACTGATAAAAGGTCATTAATCACAAACTCAGGACAAACAGAGACAGATGAGACAAATGTCACTCAGTTTTCTGTTGTATGAAGCTGGACTGTGATGTGGTTTCTCTGAGCCCATGACAACATGGGAGCAGTTTCCATGAGGCTTTGACAGCTTCAGAACAGGAAGTATTTCATGATAATGATGGTGGCTCTACCCACTTCCTCTTTATGAACTCTTACTTCTTGACAGTGCATGACTGAGCTAAAGACCACAGAGGAAACTGAAGCTTATTGCTCCACTGCAGATACTGAGGGCACGTCTAAATTTTTCTGATCACTAGGTGAAAAGATAAACACCGTTGAGAGCAATCAGGCTCCACATGCTCTGATTATTGATCATTGATCACGATCATTGCAGGAGAGCTCTGCAGCAACAAGAAAATACACATAAAACAGATTCATGACTGAAGAACACTGTGAAGCCGGGGGCTGCTAGGAAATGTTGAGATGTTCACAGTGCTCAAGTAATATCTGCTTCTCCATAAATAAAGGAAAAGAAAGTGAGAGAGAGAGAGAGGGTGTGTCCTGAATTAAGAGAGAGATTCAAACTCCCGAAAAAAATGTTAGCTCTAAATGACCTCACAGATTACAGCTGAAGATCTTGGAGTTTTATTACTCTGCGTTTCAAATTTTTTGAATGTTTACTCGTTTTGTTCGTTGATCATGATGGCTCCATATCTTAGTAGATAAAACGTGAGCTCAAACTCACCTTTGATGGGGGTGCAGGCTGGTATCGTGGGCTGCCACTTCCCATGGCGACACCTGGAGACTTGGACTTTGTTGATCTGGTATCCAGGCTCACAAAAGAAGTGGATGGAACTTTTGTGAGGGAAACCTCTGCAGGGAGATGGATTACAGCGGAAACCTACATGTTCTGTCACCAGAGGATGGGAACAGTTGCTCAGTTTTCCTGCAGATACACAATGAACATGGGATGGTTCAGGATGACACAATGGGGCTAGGTACCTCCACCTGATACATCAGATTGCCCATGAGGCCTTGTTCTGTCTACCCCTTCTCCACCACGACTCATGCATTTGTTTTCTTTCAGACAAACTCTCCTCATCTGCTCATTTATCTCTGTGGTCAGTAGGTGCAGCAGTCAGATGTCAAGACCTGACATCTGTGTGTGACAATCAGATGTGTGACTTTTGTCTTAATGCACAACAGCTGTCTTGTGCTATGTTGTGTTGTGTTGTGGTAAGAGGGGGATGAAGGGAGAATGACTGACAGACCAAGGGTCAGGATCTGCTCATAATGTGTATTTTTTGGAAATGCTGCATTTAATGACGCCACACCATCAAGTCAAATAAGTCAAGACAGTTCAGTGACATTTTGATGAGTATTATCAAAGTCTGAGATTGAAATGATGATGTTGATGACGACAGACAAGTAAAGAGGAAGAACCACCCAGTGTCTCATGTGAGGTCAAGACTCCACGAGGACTCAAACAAAGACAGAGAAAAGAGAAAGAAAACCATTTTCTCTAGATTTGTGTACATGTTAGTCTTTTGTCAATGTGTTATTTTTTTCAGTGGTTTTATCTGCTGAAATTAATGTAAGTGAAATCAGAGAGACTTCAGGGATGTTCATACCTGCAATAATGAGAGGTGAAGAGGCCAAGAGGACGAGTCCACAGACCAGATGGATGTGTCCACAAAGCCATGGAGGCAGAACTGATGTAGACATCAAACCCGACTTCCTGATGACAGCAGAGGTAAAACACACAGACACACACACACACAAACACAGGATATGTGTGGTCACTTAGTGTCAACACAACATTCATGTATGGACTAAAACTAACAACTGCGCCACATGTGGCTGATCACAGATCACAGATAGACCTTAAAGACCCTCTGATGAGATTCCAGACCCCAATCTGGGTCAGATGACGTTTATATATAATGAGTGATCAGTCAACCAATGACAGTCAGATTCATTCATCCCAAACCTCAAGAACTAATCTTATGTCTCCACAGAGTCCTGATCCGAGTCTTTCATTGAGTAACTCTGACTTTTCCTCCACTTCTCTCTGTAACCCGTCCATCTGAGCCTGCAGGTGGGGGACAGGGTTAAGACCTGACCCAGGTCCCTGAACTAGGGAAGTAAAGTGAATTTGATTTCCAGACAGTTTTTGTGTGATATCATAATCAGAAGATTTAAATTGTGCTGGGTGATGTTTGCCTGTTTCACTTGTACCTCTTGTCTTGTGACAGTAAAGCTGTCAGAGCAGGACTCACCTGACACACATTTCCTGTGGAAAGCAGAAGCTGCCAGAGCAAAGTGTGCTACTTTCAATCTGTGCATTCTGCCTGAAAGTGAACATGCCAGTCATTTCAGGAGCAGCAAGGGGGTGCCCTCATGCTGCCTGATTGTCGCACACACACAGCTGTGACCACACTGGTTTCAGAATCTTCGTCATGGAGCCTCTGTGACATTTTTAACACCAGTCATGTTTCAGATGCTGGGGGATGGGGGCTTTTGTTTGCTGCAAAGAGACAAGTTAATGGGGAAAAATCAGCTGACACCTGAGGATGACCGGAGCCAGAGTCGGGTTGATCAGTAGCTGAACTACGTGTCTTAAAGCCTGTTTTACCTTCTCCCATTCCGCTTTGTTCATATCTCACTTATTAAGAACTGACTCTGGTTTTAACCACAAGTCAGGGGAACCTGAATGCACCACTTGCCTTCATTCTTAAGCTTTTACTCTAACACTACGCTCAGTGATAGTTCACAACATCAGCATCAACATCCATGTTCCTTCATCAGCGCAACACAACACCAGGTCCTCAGCTGTGCGTGTGTGTCTCTCTGTGTGTCCGTGTCCATCCTGTACTGTACACATTTAACTTATTGTGCAAGAAAAAGTTCTTTGTGAATCTGTTCACACATTCAGTATAGGAAGTTCATCAAACTTCAACCAAATAATGTGTGACACTCTGAATGCAACATAAAACACAATGAACAAGCAACAGCCAAACTGCAAATGCAGTTTAACTGCACTGGTTCCAGATTCTTGGTCAGAAGTCATGGGGGGAGGTACAGCCACCTTGTTTCCTATTACATTGTTCTGACATCAACTTGCTCACTGCAGATTGAAAAAGTCGAACAGATGCAGTCCCTGAAAGCATCTTGTCAGTGGGGCAGGAGGTAAACATTGAGCTTGTATCATGGGTGAACAGGCTAAAAAGGTCACAGGTCTCTTTTCTTTATCCATTCATCCAGTCTTAGGTGGGTTTGTCTGTCCATTTAAAACACCAGACTTGTGTTAACAGCCAAAAACAGATCAATTCATTTCCATGGAAACAAGGGACAGGTTATCTTCCGCCATTAATCCACTAAATGATCCAGCTGCTCTGGTTTCAGTTAAAAAGAAAATAAATTGTTAAATTCATCTTTTAAGGTGTAGATCCAGTTCTCTTAAATTAAACCTTTAACAGTCTTAAAACATCTGATAGAAACCGGAAAACACATCAAAGAGAACCCGCCTGTTACTCTGTTTACAGCTCCAGATCCCAGCCAAAGATCAGAACCCAGCCAGACCTCGGATCTGTCAGACCAGGACCAAGGCAGACCAGCGTCCAGTCAGACCTGGACTTTGTCATATTAGAATTCGTCGCACCATCAATAATTATCGGTGATCAATAGCGAATTTTAGTTTAAGGTTAATGCGCACAGACACACACACAACCGTATTACTCATGAGTCCTATGACGCTCTTCGCCCCCGGTCCGACTCACCTGGGACAAAGTTTCGGAGATGGGCGGCGACTCTGCAGACAGAACTCAGACCTAGCCGCGGTTCAAGGCGGATCTGGATCCGGACCCGCTGATCAGCTTACGGCCACTGTTCCCGATCAGCTACAAGTGAACTAATGCTTTGACTCATCCATCAGCTGTTCTTCAGCGACACCCAGGCTTCCTATTGGCCGTTCGGGGCAGACAGACTCCGCCCACCCGCCCGGCTACATCATATTTTGGAAACTCTGAGTTTGTGTGAAAAGGAAACTGTGGTCCGCGACCCGACCCCGGATAAGCGGATGAAGATGGATGGATGGATGGAAACTGTGGTGGTTTTTATTGGTAGAAAATCAAATACAACCATTCAATTGTATGTCTGTCATTCAGTGTTGACATTGCTCTATACAAATAAAACAAATATAACTAAGGGCCAAAAGATAAGGTTGAAGATCTTATTCAAGAAACATTTATTCATTCATTTTCTACTGTTTATTCGTTCTTGGGTCACTCAAATTGGGCGAGGGAGGGGTACACCCTGGACAGGTCACCAGTCCATCACAGAGACAGAGACCAACAACCACTCACACTCAGACCTACAGGCAATTTATAGTCAAATCAAATCAAATCAGATTTATTTGTATAGTGCCAAATCATTAAGTTACATCAAGGCACTTTACATATAGAGCAGGTCTAGACCAAACTCTCTATAAAACCACTTAAAGAGACCCAATAGATCCCCTGATAAGCAAGCACTTGGCGACAATGGCAAGGAAAAACTTCCTTTAAGAGGCAGAAACCTCGGACAGAACCAGGCTCGGGGGGGCGGCCATCTGCCTCGACTGGTTGGGTTGAGAGAGGGTGAGAAGCAGGGAGAGAGAGAGGGTGAGAGAGAGGGTGAGAGGGAGGGAGGGAGGGAGAGAGAGAGAGAGAGAGAGAGGGAGGCACGGGGGAGAGAGGCAAAGTTGGGTAGAGTAGGGAGAGAATAAGAGCAGGAGGAGGGGATATTCAGTGCAGGTGTAGGGAGGAACATGATGCTGCATGAGGTTCATAGAAATGATGCTGTATAGAATTCATGAAGATGTGGGAGCAGCAGGCATTGCAGGAACATGGGATGGCGATGATTCATCACCTGCAGAATGAGGACAGGGAGAGAGGAAAGGCACTGGGAGAGACTTCGGGGAAACGTGGTTAGTAAATGCAGTACACATGCTTGGAACCGGGAGAAACGGGATAAGCTCTGTCATACAGAAAAGTTTTAAGCCTGGTCTTGAAAAGTGCTAAAGAGTCCGCCCCCCGGACCGATACTGGAAGTTGGTTCCATAGAAGAGGAGCCTGATAACTGAAAGATCTGCCTCCCGATTTACTCTTGGAGACTCTAGGAACCACAAGTAAACCTCCATCTAGAGAGCGGAATGGCATACTGGGACAGTAGGGAACTATGAGCTCTCTGAGATATGATGGAGCTTGGCCATTAGGAGCTTTATATGTTAAAAGAAGGATTTTAAATTCTATTTAATATAGCCAATGAAGAGAAGCTAAAACAGGAGAGATGTGATCCCTTTTCCTAGTTCCTGTTAATAACTGAAGGACTTTCAGAGATTTGTTTGGACATCCAGATAATAATGAGTTACTGTAGTCCAGTCTAGAAGTAACGGTTTGCATGGACTAGTTTTTCTGCATCCTCTTGAGACAGGAAGTTTCTGATTTTCATAATGTTTCTCAGGTGGAAGAAAACTGCCCTACAGACTTGTTTTATGTGAGGGACAAAGGGCATGTCCTGGTCAAAAGTTACTCCAAGGTTTCTTACAGTGGAGCTGGAAGCCAAAGTAATGCCATCCAGACTGATTAGATGATTAGATAGGGTTTCTCTAAGGTGCTTAGGGCCGAGTACAATAACTTCAGTTTTATCTGAATTTAGAAGTAAAAAATTATGGATCATCCAGACTTTTATGTCTTCAAGACATGTCTGCAGTCTGACTATCTGACTAATTTCATTTCATTTCATTTCATTGATAAATACAGAGTGTTGTCTGCATAACAGTGAAAATTGATGCTGTGTTTCCTGATAATGTTGCCTAAAGGAAGCAGATAAAGAGTGAAGAGGATTGGTCCAAGTACTGAACCCTGTGGGACTCCATAATTGGCTATAGCACGTGAGGATGAGCTATTGTTAACATGAACAAACTGATGTCTATCTGATAAATAGGATTTGAACCACCTTAGTGCAGTTCCTTTAATCCCAATTTCATGTTCCAGTCTCTGTAATAAAATATTATGATCAATGGTGTCAAATGCAGCACTAAGATCTAAGAGAAGTATGGAGGCTGATCCATTGTCTGAACCCATTAGAATATCATTGGAGACTTTAACCAGTGCTGTTTCTGTGCTGTGGTGAGCTCTAACTCCTGACTGAAACTCTTCAAGCAAGCCGTTCCTATGCAGATGGTCGTGTAATTGGTTTGCTACTGCTTTTTCAATTATTCTAGAAATGAACGGAAGGTTCGATATGGGTCTATAATTAGCCAAAACATCTGGATCAAGATTCTGCTTTTTAAGTTGGGGTTTGATGACTGCGGTCTTAAGAGTCTGAGGTACATAACCCAAAGATGAACAGATATAAAATGAGCGGCTCAATTAAGAAGAAAATCTCTTTAAAGAGGCTAGTTGGTACTGGGTCTAATAGACAGGTTGATGGTTTAGATGATGATAATCAATTAGTCACCAATTAACCTAAACATGCATGTCTTTGGACTATGGGAGGAAAGTGGAGTACCTGGAGGAAATCCACGCAGGCACAGAGAGAACATGCAAACTCTGCACAGAAAGGGCTAACCACTATGCTGCTGTACTGCCCTAAAGTGACTCATGGAAGTCAAATAAGGGAAAAAATCTGAGGGCCTTTTTAGTTGTCATGTATTGTGAAGAGCTTCAGGTTTTTTTTCCACATGTTCCAGTGAGGGTTGATCTTTGGATGTTTAGATCTGTGAATGAATTTACAGAGCTTACTTTGTTTATCACAAGGTCCAGGTTTTTCTCTTTTAGCAGTGCTCCAGCTTTACTTGACATCCAGTTTAAACAGTGCAAATTTATCTCTGCGGAATTAAGTCAGTATTCACATTGAAACACATTTAACACACAATCCACCAGTTATTGTTCCAGTTGAAAATGATAAAGGAAGTGGTTGGATGGATAAATACATATCATTTAATATTTTAAATGTCACTTCTTTGGCCCGAGGTATGATAGGGTAAGATATACAGCGAGTAAAATATGTATTGAACACATCACCATTTTTCTCAGTAAATATATTTCTAAAGGTGCTACTGACATGAAATTTTCACCAGATGTTGGTAACAACCCACGTAACCCACATATGCAACGAAATCAAACTTTAGATGTCCATAAATTATGTGTAATAAAATGGAATGACACAGGGAAAAAGTATTGAACACACTTACTTAAATTTATTTAATACTTGTACAAAAGCCTTTGTTGGTAATAACAGCTTAAAGACGCCTCCTGTATGGAGAAACTAGTTGCATGCATTGCTTAGGTGTGATTTTGGCCCATTCTTCCACACAAACAGCCTTCAAATCTTTAAGGTTCAGTGGGCCTCTTCTATAAACTCTAATCTTTAGTTCTTTCCATAGATTTTCTATTGGATTCAAGTCAGGTGATTGGCTGGGCCAATTCTAGCAGCTTTATTTGCTTTGTCTGAAACCAAGTGAGAGTTTCCTTGTGTGTTTGGGATCATTGTCTTGCTAAAATGTCCACTCTTGTTTCATCTTCATCATCCTGGTAGATGGCAGCAGATTTTTATCAAGAATGTCTTGGTACATTTTTCCATTCATCCTTCCTTCAATTACATGAAGTCTGCCAGTGCCGTATGCTGAAAAACAGCCCCACACCATGATGTTCCCACCTCCAATCTTCACTGTTGGTACGGTGTTTTTGAGGTGATGTGCTGTGCCATTTGACCTCCAAACATGGTGTGTATTATGGCATCCAAAGAGTTCAATTTTGGTCTCATCTGACCAGACTATATTCTCCCAGTGTTTCACAGGCTTGTCTAAATGTTGTGCAGCAAACTTTAAATGAGCTTCAACATGTTTTTTCTTCAGCAATGGAGTCTTGCGTGGTGAGTGTGCCTACAGGCCATGGCTGTTGAGTGCGTTACTTATTGTTTTCTTTGAAACAATTGTACCTGCTAATTCCAGGTCTTTCTGAAGCTCTCCACAAGTGGTCCTTGGCTCTAGGACAACTCTTCTGATAATTCTTTTGACTCCTCTGTCAGCAAACATGTGAGGAGCACCTGGTCGCGGCTGGTTTATGGTGAAATGATGTTTCCACTTCTGGATTATGGCCCCAACAGTGCTCACTGGAACATTCAGAAGTTTAGAAATCCTTCTGTAACCAATGCCATTAGTATGTTTTGCAACAATAAGGTTGTGAGGGTCTTGAGAGAGTTCTTTGCTTTTACCCATCATGAGATGTTTCTTGTGTGACACATTGGCAATGAGACACCTTTTTATAGGCCATCAGTTGGGACTGAACCAGCTGATATTAATTTGCACTGACGAGGGACAGGATTGCTTTCTGATTACTGATAGATTTCAGCTGGTGCAGCTTGGCTTTTGGTGCCTTTTTGCACCTCCATTTCTTCATGTATTCAATACTTTTTCCCTGTGTCATTCCATTTTATCACACATAACTTAATTTATGGACATCTAAGGTTTGATTTCTTTGCATGTGTGGGTTGCATGGGTTGTTACCGACATCTGGTGAAAATGTCATGCAAGTAGCACCTTTTAGAAATATATTTACTGAGAAAAATGGTGACGTGTTCAATACTTATTTTACCCACTGTATAACCTTTGCTTTTCTTCCTTTCATCCTCATCACTGTAGTCTCATAGAATATATTTCCTTTTCAGCTGGTAAGGGTACTATTGTGAAGATCAAATCAAAATCAAATCAAATCAGATTTATTTGTATAGCGCCAAATCATAACAAAGTTACATCAAGGCACTTTACATATAGAGCAGGTCTAGACCAAACTCTTTATAAAATTATTTAAAGAGACCCAACAGATCCCCCGATGAGCAAGCACTTGGCGACAGTGGCAAGGAAAAACTTCCTTTAAGAGGCAGAAACCTCGGGCAGAACCAGGCTCAGGGGGGGCGGCCATCTGCCTCGACCGGTTGGGTTGAGAGAGGGAGAGAGAGAGAGAGAGAGAGAGAGAGGCACGGGGGAGGGGGGGGGCAAAGTTGGGTAGAGTAGGGAGAGAAAGAGAGCAGGAGGAGGGGATATTCAAACAGGTGTAGGCAGGAACATGATGCTGCATGAGGTTCGTAGGAATGATGCTGTATGGAATTCTTGAAGATGTGGGAGCAGCAGGCATTGCAGGAACATGGGATGGTGATGATTCATCACCTGCAGGATGAGGACAGGGAGAGAGAGGAGAGGAGCTGGGAGAGAGAGAGGAGAGGAGCTGGGGGAGACGGAGACTTCGGGAAAACATGGTTAGTAAATGCAATGCACATGCTTGGAACTGAGAGAAACTGGGATTTCGGAGAAGCAGGTTGTTGGTATGACGGCGCATGCGAGGGGGGGAGAGAGAGAGGGAGAGGGAAGAGGGGGAGAGAGAGAGAGGGAGAGGGAAGAGGGAGAGGGGGAGAGAGAGAGAGAGAGAGAGAGAGGGGAAAGGGAGAGGGAGAGAGAGAGAGAGGTGCTCAGTCCTTCCCCCAGCAGTCTAGGCCTGTAGCAGCATAGCTAAAGAGTAAATGAACTTTAACTTTTTAACTATAAGCTCTGTCATACAGAAAGGTTTTAAGCCTGGTCTTGAAAATTGCTAAAGAGTCCGCCCCCCGGACCGATACTGGAAGTTGGTTCCATAGAAGAGGAGCCTGATAACTGAAAGATCTGCCTCCTGATTTACTCTTGGAGACTCTAGGAACCACAAGTAAACCTCCATCTAGAGAGCGGAGTGGCCTACTAGGACAGTAAGGAACTATGAGCTCTCTGAGGTATGATGGAGCTTGGCCAGTAAGAGCTTTATATGTTAACAGAAGGATTTTAAATTCTATTCTGGATTTTACTGGCAGCCAATGAAGAGCAGCTAACACAGGAGAGATGTGATCCCTTTTTCTAGTTCCTGTTAATATTCGTGCAGCAGCATTCTGAATCAACTGAAGGCCTTTCAGAGATTTGTTTGGACATCCAGATAATAATGAGTTACAGTAGTCCAGCCTAGAAGTTACGAATGCGTGGACTAGTTTTTCTGCATCCTCTTGAGAGAGGATATTTCTCATTTTCCTAATGTTTCTCAGGTGGAAGAAAGCTGCCCTACTGACTTGTTTGTGAGGGACAAAGGACATGTCCTGGTCAAAGGTTACTCCAAGGTTTTTTACAGTGGAGTTGGAAGCCAAAGTAATGCCATCCAGACTGATTGATTAGATAGGGTTTCTCTAAGGTGCTTAGGGCCGAGTACAATAACTTCAGTTTTGTCAGAATTTAGAAGTAAAAAATTATGGGTCATCCAGACTTTTATGTCTTCAAGACATGTCTGCAGTCTGACTATCTGACTAACTTCATTTGGCTTCATTGATAAATACAGCTGAGTGTCGTCTGCATAACAGTGGAAATTGATGCTGTGTTTCCTGATAATGTTGCCTAAAGGAAGCAGATAAAGAGTGAATAGGATTGGTCCAAGCACCGAACCCTGTGGCAGTCCATAACTGGCTATAGTGCTTGAGGAGGAGCTATTGTTAACATGTACAAACTGATATCTATCCGATAAATAGGATTTGAACCACCTTAGAGCAGTTCCTTTAATGCCAATTTCATGTTCCAGTCTCTGTAATAAAATATTGTGATCAATGGTGTCAAATGCAGCACTGAGATCTAAGAGGAGAAGTATGGAGGCTGATCCATTGTCTGAAGCCATTAGAATATCATTGGAGACTTTAATCAGCGCTGTTTCTGTGCTGTGGTGAGCTCTAAATCCTGACTGAAACTCTTCAAGCAAACCGTTCCTATGCAGATGGTCGTGTAATTGGTTTGCTACTGCTTTCTCAATGATTTTAGAAATGAAGGGAAGGTTTGATATGGGTCTATAATTGGCCAAAACATCTGGATCAAGATTCTGCTTTTTAAGCTGGGGTTTGATGACTGCGGTTTTAAGAGTCTGAGGTACATAACCCAAAGATAAGGTCAAATTAATGAGATCTAGAATGAAGGGCTCAATTAAGTAAAGAATGTCTTTAAAGAGGCTGGTCGGCACTGGGTCTAATAGACAGGTTGATGGTCTAGATGATGATACTATAGAAGCTAGCTCTGAGAGATTCAGAGATGAGAATGATTCCAGATGTAAAATAGGCGTTGCAGTTGATTCAGGAGTTGCTGTATTCAGTAGATTATTGTCTAATGTAGGTAAGAGCTGTTGAATTCTGTCTCTGATTGTTATGATTTTATTTGTAAAAAAGCCAATAAAATCATTGCTGCTGAGAGCTAAGGGGATCACTGGTTCTATTGAACTATGACTCTCTGTCAGCCTGGCTACAGTGCTGAAGAGAAACCTGGGGTTGTTCTTGTTTTTTTCTATTAGTGCTGAATAATATGATCTTCTAGCACTGCGGAGAGCTTTTTTATACGTTTTTAAGTTTTCTTTCCAGGCTCGGTGAGACTCTTCCGAGTTGCTGGAACGCCAATTTCTTTCTAATTTCCGTGTCATCTGCTTTAAGGCACGAATTTGAGAGTTATACCACGGAGCCAGCCTCCTCTGTTTTATTACTTTCTTTTTGAGAGGGGCAGCATCATCCAGATTTGAACACAGTGTGGCCATAGTGCTAGTCACAAGGTCATCAACCTGTGTATGGGAGAAATCCTCATTTGAATTTAGATATGGCATTGCTGCAAATGATGACTGAATGTTCTCTTTAAATTTAGCCACAGCGTCTTCAGATAAACATCTTCTATAGCCAAATTTATTCCTTGATGCTGTGCAGTCAGTTAAAGTAAACTCAAATGTAATGAGGTAATGGTCGGTCAAAAGACAGTTTTGAGGAAAAATTGTTAACTTGTCAATTTCAATGCCATATGTTAGAACAAGATCAAGGATATGATTAAAGCAGTGAGTTGGTTCATTCACGTGCTGGGAAAAGCCAATTGAGTCTAGTAATGAAAGAAACCCAGAACTAAGGCTGTCACTTTCTACATCTACATGAATATTGAAATCTCCCACTATAATGATTTTATCTGTACTAAGTACTAACTCTGATATAAACTCAGAAAACTCTGATAGGATCTCTGAGTATGGACCAGGTGGACGGTATACTGTAACTAACAGAACTGGTTTTTCAACTTTCCAGTTAGAGTGGGAAAGACTAAGAGTGAGGTTTTCAAAAGACCTACAGCCAGATTTTGGTCTAGGGTTGATTAATAAGCTTGACTGAAATATCGCAGCCACTCCCCCTCCTCGACCTGTGGTACGAGGGACATGAAAATTAACAAAAACATTATAATGGAACTGCTTACATTTCAAATTGACTGCTTCAACACAGAGTGAACTCATCTCCGATACAGCATGAGAACATTTGAGTGTCATTGTTTTATTGGGAAATTTGATGGCTTTTATCACTTTGGTGAACTCTTTAATTGAGCATAAAAAATTAAAGTTATTACAATTCCTTATGATCCAGGAAGTTACTGTGTTCATCCAGCAGTTGTGATACAGCCCAAATTCCTTTTTTCATCCATGACCCAAAAACAATGACTTTCTAGTGGACAAAACATACCCGTTGTTCCATATGGGGGAATTATGAGGTGTGAGGTTAGGTTTATATATCAAGTTCCAGTAAAGGAGAAATTCCATGTGAAAATCTGATAGTCTTGCAGGCAGCTTCTATACATCTACAGAGGTACAGAGCTTCAGGCCTGCATAACTGAATCCATCTGATGGTTTGTTTAAGTTGTTCTACCTGTGGCAGCAGATGCTGGAACAGTATCCTAGGCTGGCAAGCAGGAACCTTGGCAGACGTGATTTATTGACCCTCAGTCAATTTGACAGTTGTTTCTGAATACAAAGAACATAGTTCTTTGTTAATAATTGGATATTACAGATTACAGTGGATCATTTTGGGATTTCAATTATATTTCGACTAAACTTATGCCTCAAGTCTTTTGAATATGGATCAGATGAATCTGCTCCTTCATTTAGTGTCTGTACAGTTTGAAACATACATACACACAGTGCTAAGCATAAATGAGTACACCCCCTTCGATAAGTAACATTTTAAACAATATCTCAATGAACACAAAAACAATTTCCAAAATGTTGACAAGAGTAAGTTTTTGTGTTTCTGTTTAACTTGTAACATGAAAGTAAGATTAATAATATAACTTAGAGAACAAAATTTTCAGTTTTACTGAAATTAGGGTGATGCAAAAATGAGTACACCCCACTGAAAGTCTCTGGAGCAAAGGCAAATGTTGGACTGCAAATATCTAATTTAACAAGAAACAACCACAGGTGAGTGTAATTATTCATTACATGGGTATGTAGCAGACAATGGACTATAAAAGGGTGTTACTTAAAGAAAACCCCTTCTCATTGCACGTTGTCAGCAATGGCACCACATGGAGGAGAAATGTCACAAGACTTGAGAAAGAAACTGATTTCTTTACACCACAAAGGTGAAGGCTACAAGAAGATCAGCAAAGCTTTAGTTATTAGTCAGAATACTGTAGCAAAAGTGGTACAAAAATATAAAAAAGATGGAACTGCAACCATCTCACAGAGATGTCCAGGTCGTCCATGGAAGTTAACACCTCAACAGGAGCGTCTTATGATAAGGGTTGAAGAAAATCGGCATGCAAGTTCTCTGCAGTTATCTAAAGAAGTAGAAAGCCAAACTGGGGTGACTATTTCCCGTGACACAATACGGCGTACACTGCAGAGGAATGGCATGCATGGGTGCCGTCCGTGAAAGAAGCCTCTCCTAAAGCCCAGGCACAAAAAAGCCCCCTAGAATTTGCCAGGGCCCATGCTGACAAAGATGAAAACTACTGGGACTCTATACTCTGGAGTGATGAGACCAAGATAAATGTTTTTGGAACTGATGGCTTCAGAACTGTATGGCATCACAAAGGTGAGGAATACAGAGAAAAATGCATGGTACCTACAGTGAAACATGGTGGTGGAAGTGTCCTTATGTGGGGTTGCATGAGTGCTGCTGGTGTTGGGGAGCTACATTTCATTGATGGCATCATGAATTCACAGATTTATTGCTCTATACTGAAAGAGAAGATGCTACCATCACTCCGTGCCTTTGGTCGTGGTGCACTTTTCCAACATGACAATGATCCTAAACACAAATCTAAGGCCACTGTTGGATTTCTGAAGAACAGGGTGAAAGTGTTCAGTGGCCAAGTATGTCTCCTGATCTGAACCCAATCGAACACCTATGGGGAATTCTGAAGAGACAAGTTGAGCATCACTCTCCATCCAGTCTCTAAAAGAGGTCATTCTTGAAGAATGGGAAAAGACTGATGTTGCGAAATGTCACCAACTTGTTCATTCCATACCAAGAAGACTTGGTGCTGTCATTAAAAATCATTGTGGCCATACAAAGTACTAGATGTACAGTTTTTCTTGTGGGGTATACTCATTTTTGCATCACCCTAATTTCAGTAAAACTGAAAAATGTGTAATGTAAGTTATATTACCTTACCTTACCTTATTACCTTACTTTCATGTAATAAGTTAAACAGATGTTACATAAAACTTATACTTTTCAACATTTTGGAAATTGTTTGTGTTCATTGAGATATTGTTTAAAATTTGACTTTTTGAAGGGGGTGTACCCATTTACGCTGAGCACTGTGTGTGTGTATTGCTTCATATAGTAACTCTACAGTAATTTATTTTGTATGTTAGTTTATTAGTGTTTCTCTCTGTAACTCTAGAACAACAGGTCAACCAGCCAATCAGAAGACAGGATCTGATCCTTATGGCAGTGTCTGTGTTTGTTGTGACATCACAAAGTCACAGAAGTTGGTTTTAACACCCATTTTGTCAATCCAGGCTGTGAACATTTAGCTGTGGACTGAGCCCTTTAAAAGTATTACTGTATTAATATAGAACCTAAATTATAATCAAAGGCTACATTGAGGTGTCTAACCGTAGACTGCATAGACCTTTTTTGTAAAGTTTTTTTTTTTTCAACATTTAATGAGCACTGAAGCTCAACAGGACTGCTGTCACTTTCATCCATATTGATTCTTTGCAGTCTTTGACCTGTTTTGGCCTTTTTTTTTTGCGGAGAACACACGTCAAACACAACCATTACAGAAGACACATACAATGGATGACTTTTACAAAAATTGTATTTGCAAAAAAAGTAACATTTTCAAATTGTAATCAATGTTTTTACAATACCAGTGAAATTTATAAAAACAAGATGGTGCAGGTACAGCGGTGCTTGAATCTGAAGTTTGACAAAATTTGTCAACACAACAGATCGACAAAATCAGGAGAGACAATGAGGACCATGAGAGAAGAAGAGAAAGATCTCAGTTCTTTTTTCATATGTGGTAGAGGAGGCTGTAGTTATTAGTGGTCATGGTTTTCGGTGACAGAAGAAATTAGCCTCAGTCACCACATGTTCATTGTAGAGAGCATCCGAAGTCCCGCAGGAGCTCCACAATAAACAGCTCATTGGCTACAAGTGAAGAAACCAAAAAGTCTGTGAGCTCTGGAAAAACTAAACCACAGAGAAGAACACCGACTTTGAGGGCATTGGTAACCATACAAACAAAAGAGTAAAAACTGAATCTGAAGTTAATCTTCAAACATATAAGCCTCTTCCCCCACTATCTCTGCAGTTTCAGTGTCAAGTCTAATTGTTAGTGTTTTAGCCTTAAGGCAACGACTGAAGGTATTAACATGAACACACAAAGATATAATCCGCTCCATTAACTGTTGTTAGTCAGAGACTGATTCAACATGCAGAAAGGTTTGGTCACTGATAGAGAACTGAGGTGGAGCAAAAATTAAACCAGAGACAATTCACCAGGACAAAGACAGGAATTTCTGCACAGAGAGAAAACCCTAACCTAACCCTAAAATCACCCTTAGCTTCATCTTTACCCTAAAGCTGAAACATTTTGAGAAATAATCTTTCTGCAATTTTTTTTCTTTTTCCGCAAAGTGAAAATAAAGCTAGTGAGGTTCAGTCCAGCAAGACCTGGGCCTAGCCATGGTAATTTATTTTAGTTTCTCTCTCAGTATTGAAGCAACATGTTCATTTTTTCCCCAAAATATTTCAACACTGTCTCTATGAATTCAGACTTTCTCCACCCTATAACCTTTTCGAGTAATGTTGTGATTTTATTCTCATAAAACGTACAATTTTGGCCTAATATTCAGTCAAATGTAAAAAAAACAAAAAAACCCCAAAAAACAAGCAAACAAACAATAATTAGAAGGTTATTTTCACAATTTCCTTGCAAGAGAAGTTCTCAGCTCCATCGTAAAGTTCTATTATTAATGTTACTAATGTTTACAGTCAGATTCATTTAGGGCCACTATTTGTATTTGGCCCTGGTTTTTTAGGAAACATTCTAAATGTTAAAGATGACAGGATGGTCTGAATTGGTACAACATCTGATTGCATTTCAGGCTTCCTGTCCAATCAACCAAAGGGTTCAGACACTATCCTCAATATGTGCCGGTTTTGCCTTGTTACACTTCATTCCACTTTCAGTTTACTGTCTTTGAAGGTGAACAAAGTGTACAAAAACACAAGTTGAAAGTTCCTGAATCCGCACCACGTTCACCATGAACCTGCAGCCTAAAGCAAATATGTTGTGTTTTCTCTGTCATCTTCTTCAACTCACAAAGTGTTTTCACTGGTTAAAGTGCAGCGAGTCTCGTCTTTAATCCGCTCTTCTTCATTAGTACAAAGTAGAGTGTGAAACTATACATCTGCTGCTGGAGATGCAGAGATGATTAATACTCTGAGCTTTATTTAGCAGCAGAGTCTGGGAAGTGTTTAGGGGCAGGGAGTGGAGTTTCATGAAGATACAGCAGTTGTTGTTCTCTGCTGCTGTTGATGATGATTTACTGATGATGAGTCAGTCTGTTGGAAATCTATTTTAACTGAAAAAAATATTTTCATGCTTGTCTATTTGAGAAAAGTGAGATGAATCCCAAACTCCCCTGTGTGTGCATATTTATCAGTTTTAATAATTTTTTTATCCTTTCATTGGCTGCCTGATGCACCAACTAAAATGCAAACAATAAAATAATGACAAGATCAAGATCTTTACACACATGACAAGCAGGAGAAACCAGATTATTCTTGAACTTCATCTTGGATGTCTGAGTAGTTAAGTAGTGAACAAGTTGAGAAGTGATAGTTACATAGTGATTAATTATGTAGTGATTAGTGTAGTAGAACATGAGTTTTCCTGCCAGGGGTGGTGACCTACATTTTCATATGGGCCAGCAGCACAGAATGAGACACCAAGTGTCCACAGCTCAGCAGCTGCTGAGGAGGAAAATGTTACAAGGAAGCTGACATTGCCTTAAAAGCAGCAGCTAATGGCAGAGCTCAGAAGAGACACAGTGGAGAGACTCAGTGAAGAACAGGCTGTTGTGTCTACTCTGAAGACCTGAGAAATTGGATTCTTCAAACAGAGGAATTATTTTGATTTGGACCTTTTCAGTTTAATGTGCTATCACATCCACAATGTTTCCTGCTCATCTGAGTCTCCTTTGCCCCTAATGGAACAAAGTCTCATCTAAAAAACAAAGGCTAAATTGATGTCCATAATGTGTATTATCTGCACGCTGGAATAAACTGGGAATGCAGCTTCTGTCTCTTGAGCACAGTGCTTCTAAAATCATTTCATGTTAAAACCAAAATCACAATAACAACACAAAAAACAAAATTGAGATAGTCAAACATCAGGACTGATATATCTCTCTATGTTCATTGTACATACACAAGAAAATAAGGAGAAAAATAAGAGAAAGTCATCTGTTAAAAAAAACAACAACAACAACAAAAAAAAAAAAACACAGCTCCAGTGATTACCTTCTGACTTAGTGTATGTATTCTTGATGACAGGAGACAGCTAATATCTGTATGGCTATGTAGTAAAGTCAGTCTGGCTCATTTCTGAGCTAAAGGAGTTCCTCCCTCAGTAGTAGATTTGGGATATGATGAGTCTGAGCCTGGGACTCAACGGTCACACCCAAATGTCACTCAGACAAACACGCTCTCAGCTCATTGATGTGCAAAGGCCAAATGTTCACACTTAAAATCCAGATCAGGTCCAAATGGAAAAGTAAAAACAGCCATAACCCTTCAAAAAAACCTCCACATTTCAATGCAAGCAGCTGAAATCATCCAACAGGCAAGTGGTGGCTTCTCTCGTTTGTATTCCAACGACACACACACCGATGCACACACGCACACACAAACAATTATTGCCTCTGATTCAGGGAACACACTCCCCACAGTTCAGTGATTTACATAAGACACACACAGAATACCCCTGCACACCTTGCTCTTCACATCCAACACATTAGTGAAAGTTTAGAGACCATTGTCCATGACCTTTGACCACCGTTGCCAAAGGTCATGTGTGTGTAAGAGTATTCTGATTCACTTAAACCTGCACACGCTGCCTCTACTGTCTAGAAGTAGCCAGCACATCTCATTTCATCCTGTTCTGCCTCATCAGAGGGACGATGCATAACGGTGGCCCTGCCTTATCCAGGAAGGGGTGTTTGAGGAGCTCACTGGCCATGGCCCTCTGTGCTGGGTCTCGCACCAACATCCTGTCCAGGAAGCTCTTGAGCACAGGGGAGACCTTAGAGAAGGTGAGAAGACAGAGGAATAAAACATCAGACTTTGCCTCTTCACACCAACATTAGAGTGTATCACTATTGTCAGGGTCAGACGCTGTGACTCTGTGATCTCAGGGTGAAGTGTAATTTTAGTGTAACAGACCATCTGACTGGTGTGTGTATAGTTTTGGTGCTGCGAAAGATGCTCAAGCCCAGTAAAAGGCAGAGAACGTACTCAGGTCACGCCCAGGCAGAGCTGACAGACAGACTGATTTGACCGGGAGTGAATTCTGATTTACAGCCTTTTCCATTGCAGACTAAATTGTGATAGCAGATCTTATCCAGCAGAAGAAGAGGCTTTAATTAGGAGTGAACAATACAATCCCGTATGTTGGTAAAGTAACAATAAGTGAAGTGATTTTACTGCAGTGGCAAGGGTACAAAAATGGGGAAGTGACTGTGAATTAGACAAAAAACATGTACACAATAAACTAACAACCATGTTATGCCAAAGCTAGGTGTAAATGGACATCGGATTTATGTGAGAATCAAATCTGTGATTGATATAAAACAAATTTCTGTGAATTTTTAAAAACAAAAGTCATGAACACCCTCTCCAGGAACCATCGTGGTGCAGACGTTTGTGTGCCGCAATGAACCTGGGAGTTGTTGGAAGCCATGTGCTCCTGAGGCAAATTAGGCTCAGGAGAGGGGCCAGACAAAGAATGGTTCAAAAGACCCAATGAAAGAGAGGAGGGAGGAAGGCTAACCTGCTCGGAGGAAGCCTATGCTAAGCGCATTCCCCTCTTTTGTTCTCCCTGTTTCCTGTTGGCCTCTCTGCAATTTACTAATTGAAAATAAAAAGCCCCCAAAAATAAAAAAGCAGTACTAAAATAGCAAGAAAAGTACACACACACACACACACAAACACACATTAAAAAAAGGCAACAATATAATATAAGTAGGCACATGGCCTACTTATATTACAGCTGGAACGAGACTGTGGAAATTGTAAGAAAAGTTGAGTCCCGTGATACCAAGTACCAGGTTTAGTTGGCAACTAATTAAATAGATTTTAATTCAAACCAGCTACTTTTGCAGGGATCCTTGAGGGGGCCTGGGAATACAATCTCCCAGTCCACTTATGCTTTGTGGATGACCAGATTCCCAAGGATGTTCTGTGGGAGGTGCTGCGGGAGCATGGGGTGAGGGAGTCACTTTTGAGGGCTGTCCGATGCCTATATGGCCAATGCGAGAGCTGTGTGCAGAAAGTCTGGCTTGTTTCCGGTGGGTGCTGGCCTCTAACAGGGCTGTGCCTTGTCTTTGATTTAGTTCGTTATATTCATGGACAGGATTTCGAAGTGCAGCTGTGGTGAGGAAGGGTTGCAGGGGGGTTGATGTGGTCCTTTTGGCACCATTGGCCTTAGATTTACTGCACTCACGGGATCCGTTCACAGTTGAGTGTGAAGTGGCAGGGATTAGCATCAGCAACTCTAAATCTGAGGCCATGGTTCTCAGTAGGAAACTGATGGATTGCCGACTCAAGGTTGGCAGTGAGTCCTTGCCCAGGTGAAGGAGTTTAAGTATCTCAGGGTCTTTTTCACGAGTGAGGGAACTCTGGAGTGTGAGATTGACCGGAAAATCGGGGCAGCTGGTGCAGTGCTGCATTTGCTGCACTGTCACAAAAAGGGAGCTGAGCCAGAAAGCAAAGTTTCCGATGTACCAGTCAATCTTCGTTCCCAACCTCACCTATGGCCATGAACGATGGGTCATGGCTGAAAGAACAACAATGTGGATAAAAGCAGCCGAAAAGGGTTTTCTCCGCAGAGTGGCTGGGTTCTCCCCTTAGAGATAGGGTGAGAAGCTCAGTCATCAGGGAGAGACTCAGAGTAGAGCTGCTGCTCCTTTGAATGGAAAGGAGCCAGTTGAGGTGGTCTGGGTAACTGGTAAAGATGCTACCAGGGCGTCTCCCTAGGGAGGTGCTCCTGGCACGTCCCACTGGGAGGAGACTTCGGGGCAGACCCAGGACCAGGTGGAGAGATTATATTTCCTCACTGGTATGGGAGCGCTTCAGGATCCCCCAGTCAGTTAGCTGAGAATGCCAGGGAAAAGGAAGTCTAAGGCTCCATGCTAAAGCTGTTACCCCCGTGACCCGATTTCAGATAAGTTGTTGAAAATGGATGGATGGTTGGAGTAATGAACACTGACATACTTATTACATACATGTTAATCCCTTTGAGTAATTAAAGGTAGATTATTGCCTCTGCGAGTTTCATCAGTGAAGGAGGCGGCAGCATTAAAGGGACCTGTCTCCAGATGGGTAGGACATCAGTGATTAAAAGTCAATGATAAGTAAAGGATGACTCAACAGCTCATGCATAACATCTCATCCACTGAACTAACAGTTACAAGAAAAAAAAAAAGAACCCAGCTCAAATCAAACCTTTTGTAACAGCACAGGTTTTTCTCTTCCTCTTCTGGAAGCTGAGAGTTTGTGGTAACTGTACCTTGTGCAGGTTCTTCAGTTTGGGAGGCAGGTTGTCTCGGATCATCTTCATGGCTTTGAGCGGCGGCTCGTTGAAATATGGTGGCTCTCCATCCACCATCTCTATTACCATAATACCCAGAGACCAGATATCCACCTGGACACAGTGCAAATTCACAGTCATCGAGATGTTCTGTTTACAAATTCAATAAGGGTCTAATAAAGACTATAAGGGAAAATATGAGTGTTACCTCTGGTCCATAAGGCAACCTGGATATGAGCTCTGGTGCCATCCAATATGGGGTTCCAACCAGAGACTTCCTCCTTTGGACCTCCTTCGATACCTGAGCACAGAAACCAAAGTCTGACAGCTTCACCTGGAGACCAGAGGGAGGAATGAAAACAAGTTATTCTACACAGACAGGACATAAAATGAAAAAAATTTTAACATCAGATTAGAGTATGAGGATCAAGCAATAATGTTGTCTGTTAGTATGTGCTCTGCTTATCAGCTTGAAATCTTTTCCAGATCAAAAGATAACGTTGCCTGAGGGGTGAGTCAGGTTGACCTCAGGAGATTCATGACACAGACTCTCAATGAGAAGTAGTGCTCACACGTAAAAAGACTCACAGACAGACAGAGTGACATGATGATGAAGTTTCACACTTATGTGTCATCCACAAAGCCATTTTAACCTGGACACTGATGAATGATTTCATCAGAGGTCCACTGTATGAATTAATGTTTAACAGATGAAACAGACACACCCAGGACACAGGCATATTTGCACACACCAACCCACACCCATCTCACTGACGGGAAACAATCCAGGCTTGTCGACTTCTCCTGCTAGGCCTGACCACAAACTAAACTCAAACCAGGCACTGCACCAAAACACCACATCAGCTAGATGCTAGTTTTCAGGGTGAGATCTTCCTTAAATCAAACTGATTTCTTTTTAAAATATATGTCAAATTACACATTTTTACGGTTTAGACGTGCACACCCAAAACTTGTGAGACCGCAAGAGGACATAAAAAAAACCAACTGTGTGACATAATGTAATCTCTTTGGTGCAGACAAAAAAAATATAGACAAACAATACTGACTCAACGTTTTCCTCATCCAGAGAAATAAATAAATAAATAAAGAGATAGATACTTTATTAATCCTGAAGGAAATGATCATTTCAACAACCAAATTATTTCGTGGCATTAACACTGCACTGCTGAGATCAGAGGAAAACAAACAGCATTAAATCCAACATTAGTATAGAGGAAACATCTGTGTCAGTGTGTGGGGCTGCTGGCTGTGCAGGCTGCAGGAGATGACGAGTGAAACCCAAGCTCTCAAGTGCTTCAAACCACAAGCTCATGAAGTGCTTTCAAAGACCCTGTGGTTTACATACCCACTCATATACAGACTCAGCAAGACGCTGCACCACGTCACAAGTTATTAAAACTAAACCCTAATACAATCAAATTAAAAAAATAATTCCAAGATTGATAATGTGAATCAGGAGGTTGAAAATATATTCAGTCAAGACAAACCAATGACTGAAAAATACAGAAAGACTGGTTAGTACAGTCAACGCCTACACCCAAACTACAGATATAGCAACAGCTGGGTGGCATCTACGTCCCATCTTGATAATGTGATGTTGTTATCTGAGTCTGCACACACTGACGGAGTACAGATTAATCACTCATCATTTTGTAACTAAACGTGATGTTTCTGATATGATCTTCACCGGCCATTGACAACAGTCAGCTGGAGTCTGCCTTCACATTCAGACCTTTTAAATTGCACAATAATGGCGTGGGCGAGGTCTCAGGAGAAAATCACACACACACATCTATAGATTCTGCACAGGGAATAAGTAAGTTGCAATATCTACACCAGAGTCTTCTGTCATTGTCTCATCACATTTAGACCGCATCTGAAACAGTACAACGCAAGTTTCAATATGCAGAGAGTTTGTGGACTGTGACTGCACTGAAGCTGACTTCACTTTCTCTCTAGTGTTGCTGTGCAACAGTGTTGGTCTCATTTTCTGTAGAAAGCAGAACCTTGGCTGCCAACAGGCAGGATGTGATTTGCCATCTGCCTCAGTTCTAGAGTGGTTAACAAAGTGGCATCTAGTTCCTTCTTACAGCCATTTCCCTTTTATTCTAGCAAAAGTGGGTCAAGTTTTGTCAGTACCTGCACTGATCCACTGAGTTTGGGGTTGAATTCTCAGAAGGAGTAGCTCACTGTCAGTCATGTGCATGTTAGTCATAGAAACTGCACTGATGAAAATGATGACAAATTAACTCAGTTCAACTTTTGCATTAGTCATTGCTGCGTTTAACTGCTCCAGTGATGGACCTTGGTATCTTGCATGTTGAAACTGAAATTCTGAAGTGGATCCATTAATGCTGCATTAAAAGATGTCTTACGTGGCAAAAGGTTCATTGTGAATTTCTACTCTTGAAGCTTTGCCTCGGCCTCAGCATTGTACTTGTACAAATATCAAGCAGACCTACCAACACTCCCGGGAGTCTCCTGTTTTTCAACCCTTTCTCCCGCCCTGCTTCCGATATGTAATTTATCCCACTTTCCCCCAATTTCAAAGTGATAAGAGTCAAATTGGTGTTTCATGTGTTGTGGTACCTGACAACCTGGCAAACCCACCCCAAATGCCCCTGCTACATGCCTTGCGTGCCGTACGTCACTACCCACGTCCAAGCTCACGTCAATTCCCGGGCTACACAAAATGAGTGAGATGGTAAACAAAAAGAAGTACGCTTCAAAATTCCAATCTGCGTGGTGTGACACTTTCACATTTCTCAGCGCGAGCCATGTTAGTCTGTCAGGCTGACTTCAGCGTGGAACACAGAGGTAAAAATGACGTTAGCGGGCACGCTAACTGTGCAAAACATTAACAGTTAGTGGAGGCACAGAGGGGAACGCCAAGAATCAGGGTGACCTCCATCTCTCTTTCTGTTATTGCTTCTGCTATCTTCACACACACACACACACACACACACACACTCACACACTTACTTTACACAGTTTGGACTGTAATTAATTATTGCAATGTTTAATGTTGTTATTATGGATGTATAATTGTATTTTATGTATTGTTATTAATATTAAACATATTTGCCTCCAAGAAGACTGTAGAGTCATTATGGGAGGTACATTTTAGCACATTTTATTTTAGCAATGGATTTAAGGCTCTTTAATAGGGATGCAGCGATTAACCGATTTTACTATTAACCGCACTTTAAAACGTCACGGTTAATTTAATCCCAAAGGTTCCGCTAAACCGAGTTTTTCTGTTCTCACTCCCAAAAAACGGACACTATGCTGGTACAATATTTTCGGCGCAACCTGCACGGAACAAAAACAAAGTTACACCAGAGGTGCAGCTGCTTACGGTGCCGTGCGTATCAAGGGGCATGGAGGCTACGCTACCTTAGTTAAACAATGGCAGAATGACCAAGCAGCGAAGCTTAGTTTCCACCTCAGAAAAAAGTGAAGTCGGCAGTGTGGGAATATTTCGGATACAGCAAGAATGACCAGGGAGTCATTCAAGACAACGGATCACCCGTCTGCAAAACCTGCCGAAAAAAAGTTGCGGCTAAAGGTTCAAACACATCAAACTTGATGCAGCATTTGCGGGATCACCATCCAGCTTTACACGCCAAAGTAAAGGTAACACAACTGAGTTAAATTACGTTCGAGTTCAGTGTTTTATTTATTTTCAATGTTAGAGTGTTATTTATGTTTAAAAAAAGCAGCTATGCTGTTTAAGTCAAAAGCCAACTAGATATTTTTTTGCGGTTTGCAAGTTCTTTACTCAGGTCTAAAAGAATTATAGAAAGAATACACAAATTAAAAATACTAATTAATTCTGTGATATTTTTAATCAAAAGAGCCATGCAGACAGAGGTCCTGCAGCCTTAGACTCCATTTGTTTTTTTCAAAAGGGAAATACTGACATAGATGTTTACAGAGCAGAGGTCACTTTTATTTAATTCCAAAGGGAGAGATAGACTTTTTGTTTATTATTTTGTACTGTATAATTTTATTACTGTATTATTTCTGACAGCAATAAATAAATTAAAATCTCTAAAGAATGCTCATGTGATTTCATGCATTAGTTCATTAGTAGTGTTGTGAAATTAATTAATTCATAATAATCGTGATAATCGTGAAACCGTGATTATTCCTCAGACTATAATCGTACAATCAAAATCTATAATCATTGCATCCCCACTCTTTAAAAGTCATTTTATTTACATCCTTTTAATTAATTTGTGGTGTAGGGTTAAATGGAGGCAGAGATGTTGCGAGAGGAGCATTCTAACCGCTACCCCAGAAAATCTCTTTATTTATCTTTTATCTTTATTTATATATATTTATATAAAATATCTTTTTCACAACCCAGTGTTGGCAGGTATGATTAAGGCTGATATGTGTTGCTGCTACATCATGAGACTATGACTGCTCAGATCAACTTGTTGTAAATCACTGTTGTAAGTCTTAATTTTTACAGTTTTATATCCTTTCAGATGTCGCTCCTCCTGTGGAACATACCCGGCCATCATGAGTGAGGAGTATGGAGTCACTCTTTATGTCTCTGTGGATCACACCCTGTGTGTGGAGGACAGACAGTGCCTTCAGGACAGACAAACACACTGTGGCAATCTGCTCCTCGTTCATCCTGCAGGGTAGAGGACAAAGGAATATGCCATGTCACATTGTTATTGGAGAAATAAAATGTTTTACCCTGTTGATTATGATCATCTCTGATGACGAGGGTGTGTCATGCAGCACCTACAAATACAGACCAGAGAAGCTTATAATTGAGTGTAGCGATACAGCCAAAGACAAAAGTATATCTGGAAATATGTTGCATAAGTTGACAAATTACTGTCTGTTGTCAAATGTCACAGGCCACACATTAGATGACACTGCCCCCTAATGGAAGGAAAGTCAATGAGTGTATTTTACAGCAGACAGTTAAATAGGGAAGACATAATAATCAAAAGATGTCATCATTAGGAACTAAAGAAATTATATTGTGAACTACAGGGTCACATACCCACTCATACAGGTAAAGCCATTTAAAGTGAACAACTCAACTGTGACATAAATAAATAGAAGTTGGTTTGACTCTCAGTGTCTTACCTGGTGTGTGTCACAATGTCAGTCAGAGCTCCGCCCTCCAGAAACTCCATTACGACCCAGAGTTCGTCCCCCACCAAGTAACTGTTGTACATCTCCACCACATTCTCATGGTGATAGTCCCGCATAATCACCACCTGCAGTTACCACAGAGACAGGTGGACACACAGAATGACATCACCCATTAGAATTTAGGGAAAAACAGATTGCCATCACTGCAAGTTTGTCATTAATTAACTCAAATGTCTGAAATAAGCTGTGACCCTGAGCAGCCAATGGAAGCATCAGATGCCCTTATGTAAAAAAAGTCCAAACTGTGATGTCTGATGATGCAGCTGACTCACTTTATGATGAGATGTGACAGATTTTATGTCTGAAAGTTTCATGAGCCAATAGAGAGATGGGTGTGGGGTTCATACTGTGTTTTTATGTGAAATCTATAACTGTAGTAATTTGCTGGTGCCAGAGAAGTAAAGATGAGACTTTTACTATTTATCTGTAAGAGAAGAGATGGTTCTTGTTCTCCTCTGGTTTAAAGGCACAGAAGGGAAAATCCAACAAAGGTTGTTTAGTCAGACAATGTATCACAGTATGGACTCAGTGGTAGTGATGGGCGATACCACAGTTTTAAGATTTGATATGATACCGATTACTTTTTACATAAAATATTCGATACTGATTAATGATACCGATTACTGGTAATTTCTCATTGGTGAATTTTTTCTCAATCATAATATTAGGACCTTTAAAACAAATCACGTCAAAAACTGGCCATGTAACAACTTTAATGTGCACAGTTCAAAATATAAAAGTTAAACAAATAATTAACATAAATATTAATTAAATAAAACAAAACACCTTTGAGCTTTCGTAGAACTTTTGCTGAGCAGCATTATTTTCACAATGAAATGATCCTGACAGAAATGTAAATCAATACATTTACCATCAATACACTAAACAATAAATAAAAAAATTATGAATGAAATAAAATTGTTAAAAACAAAAAAGTGCACATTTGAACTTTTACTTTGTCAAACTAACCATACCTTTGGTGACCAGCATAATCTGGTTCTAACAGAGATGTAAGTGTACACTTTAGTAAAGAATGAACATTTCTCAAAAAGAGCTAGCTTTTCTTTCTGTCTGCCATTTCTTTATTTTCTCCGCTCCGTCAGAAACTCTCAGAAACGCACGTGCTCCTTGCCGTGTTGTTGCTAGCAGGATGTAAACACACAACTCGCGGCTATTCTGGTCACGTGACTTGGACGGACCAGTTCAATGTGCTATGGGCTGGGGGGTGTTTCGGCACAAAAAACTGGAGTAAGTTACCTAAAAATATTTGGAATAGACACGTCCTTTTATTTTGCATTTATTAATTAGTAGTCGATACGAAAACGGGCGACGTGCAGGTATCGATATATCAATACGATGGGATTGATCCGCCCATAACTACTCAGTGGTCGCATTGCTAGTGACACCTGGGGCCTCATTCATAAAACTGTGAGTAGGATCGTTACTAAAAGTGAACTACGCCCAAAAGCCAAATTTTGCGTACGCCAGAAAATATTCGGATTTATAAAACCCTGCGTACGCACACTTAAAGCAAACTTTGCTTTATAAATCACAGACTTGACTACAAGTGTGTGCAGCTGTGTTGGCTTCATGTCACACCCTGTACACGCCCATTTTCAGCCATAAATCGTCAATGCAAAGCACCTCATGAATATAAAATAAGACTCAGATACAAGTGTTATGTCTTGTTGGGACCGATGGTGGATACAGGAAGAAAAGGTTAAAAAAAAATTTTTGAGGCGGAAGTGGAGACGCTTGTCGGTGAGGTGGAGGCCCGAAAAACCATCCTGTTTGGAGGTCACAGCACCGGAATCACAAACCAAAGGAAGCAAAGCAGTGCAGTGCTCCTGACCTGACGCAGGGTAAAAAAGCCTGCCTTCCGACGCATCCAAAGCGCGCCACCAGCACTTCAGGAGGCCGATGGCGTGCTCCACCACTGACCACGCACAGGCATGGACCTCATTGAAGACGGTTTCCTCATTTAAAAACGGGGTGAGGACCTGCGTCTGTACCGGGATGGCGCGGTTCCTGCGCATTGCCGTCTCTAATGCTGGACCCAGTTCAGCACATAGATCCAAGAACATAGCTCTAGGGAATCTAAAACGGCTCATAAGACAGTCATCATCATGGGCCAATAAGTCGTTATGGTCCCTGAAGACCTTCTCCCTCCTGGCATAGTTCTCCAGCAGTGTCAGCAGTGCCATGTTGTAGCATTACGCACAGGGCTCACCGCTGTATTGATAGGTTTAATCAGTTCGTGCAAACCCCCACCACTAAAAATATTCTTTAGACTGAAGTCTGTGAACATTACCCTTTTCTTTATGCCTGGTTTGTTATGAAAAGCATCAACTGGAGCTGACGAACTGAGAACAGGAAAGTATATAGTACAATGATTGTCAATGGCTTGGTTTCCACACTTAGGATTTAATTGGCATTTGATTATGTGTTCACAGTATCACAGGAAAATATTATGTTATTTACATGTTAGGCAGATGCTTTATGCACCATCCTCTCCTCCTCCTGCGCTACGGGAGTGGACAATATGACGGAGAGATGGTGGTGATTAAATATAGAGAAGGGATTTTGATTTAGAATTTTCTGTTAGATTCTAAGGAGATGTTTCTGAAACAATTACTCAGTCCAATGCAAAATAACGCCGTTGAATTAAATCATTGTAATGACATGGCCCTAATGCATGATACGGGTTGAAATTAAATGTATGAAGGGCAATAATAAACACTTAATCATTCTTTCCACTCTTCATTTCTTCAATCTGACTTCAGTTCACCACCGCACCCTCTGTGTCACCAATTCCCCTTTTCCTCCAAACTGTGCATACGCATGGATCAGAGTTTCCGTAGGGGTGCACACATTTTCCCGTCAAGTCTGTTTTATAGATCGCAACCTTTGCGTAGAAATGACGTATGCAAGTTTTAGGTCCTGTTTTGTGCGTACGCAACGTTTATAAATGAGGCCCCTGGAAATTACCATGTAAGCCAATACATGTACCTTATTTGTTTTTTTTTTTTACCTGAGTAACATATACAAAATATGCAAAAGTTTTAGGCATATGTGAAAAACTGCTATAAAGTAAGAATACTTCAAAAATAGAAGTGTTAATGGTTTACTTTTTTCAATTATTAATATGCAAAGTGAATGAACAGAAGACAAATCTAAATCAAATCAAATCAAATATTTGTTTAGACCACTTTTTCCCTTTTAAAACAGCATCAATTCTTCTTGGTACACTTGCAAAGAGTCAGGAATTTTGTAGGACTATTGCCTGATGTACAGTGGGTAAAATAAGTATTGAACACGTCACCATTTTTCTCAGTAAATATATTTCTAAAAGGTGCTACTTGCATGACATTTTCACCAGATATCGGTAACAACCCATGCAACCCACACATGCAAAGAAATCAAACCTTAGATGTCCATAAATTAAGTTATGTGTGATAAAATGGAATGACACAGGGAAAAAGTATTGAACACATGAAGAAATGGAGGTGCAAAAAGGCACCAAAAGCCAAGCTGCACCAGCTGAAATCTATCAGTAATCAGAAAGCAATCCTGTCCCTCGTCAGTGCAAATTAATATCAGCTGGTTCAGTCCCAACTGATGGCCTATAAAAAGGTGTCTCATTGCCAATGTGTCACACAAGAAACATCTCATGATGGGTAAAAAGCAAAGAACTCTCTCAAGACCTTCACAACCTTATTGTTGCAAAACATACTAATGGCATTGGTTACAGAAGGATTTCTAAACTTCTGAATGTTCCAGTGAGCACTGTTGGGGCCATAATCCAGAAGTGGAAACATCATTTCACCATAAACCAGCCGCGACCAGGTGCTCCTCACATGTTTGCTGACAGAGGAGTCAAAAGAATTATCAGAAGAGTTGTCCAAGAGCCAATGACCACTTGTGGAGAGCTTCAGAAAGACCTGGAATTAGCAGGTACAATTGTTTCAAAGAAAACAATAAGTAACGCACACAACACACTTTTTCAGCATATGCACTGGCAAACTTCATGTAATTGAAGGAAGGATGAATGGAAAAATGTACCAAGACATTCTTGATAAAAATCTGCTGCCATCTACCAGGATGATGAAGATGAAATGATGGTGGACATTTCAGCAAGACAATGATCCCAAACACACAGCCAAGGAAACTCTCACTTGGTTTCAGACAAAGAAAATAAAGCTGCTAGAATGGCCCAGCCAATCACCTGACTTGAATCCAATAGAAAATCTGTGGAAAGAACTAAAGATTAGAGTTCAATAGAAGAGGCCCATGGAAGCTTCAAGATTTGAAGACTGTTTGTGTGGAAGAATGGGCCAAAATCACACGTGAGCAATGCATGCCACTAGTTCTTCTATGAAACCAACTTCCAGTATCGGTCCAGGGGGTGGACTCTTTAGCAGTTTTCAAGACCAGGCTTAAAACTTTTCTATATGACAGAGCTTATAGTTAAAAAGTCAAAGCTCACTACTCCTTAGCTATGCTGCTATAGGCTTAGACTGCTGGGGGAAGCACTGAGCACCCGTCTCTCTCCCTCCCCCCTGCATGTGCCCACATACCAATAACACTGCATCTCCCACTTCTAACCATGTGTAACCATGTACTACTCATGTTTCCCCGAAGTCTCTGTCTCTCTCAGCTCCTCGCCTCTCTCTCCCTGTCCTCATCCTGCAGGTGGTGAATCGTAGCTACCCCATGTTCCTGCAACGCCTGCTGCTACCATATCTCTATCACCTCCATACAGCATCATTTCTATGAACACATGAACATGAATTTCTATGAACTTCATGCAGCATCATATGTTCCTGCCTGCACCTGTATTGAATATCCCCTCCTTCTGCTCTCATTCTCTCCCTCCTCTACCCAACTTTGCCACCCCAATACTCAATACTTATTTTACCCACTGTATGATTAAACAGTTATTCCAAACAGATGCTAATGATCCTAATTTTCATATGTAAGTTGAAACACAGTCATTAAGTGAAACAGAAAGTGCTGTGTAGGAACTTAAAACCAGGGGAAGAACAGACAAACTCTGCTACCAAGGTTAGCTTGTGGAAGTTAGTTCCATATCACAGGTCATAAACCATGGCAAGACTGAGCACAGCCACAAGACACAAGGTAGTTATACTGCATCACCAAGTTGTGCCCCGGGATTTCAAAGTGGACTGGGTTTTTTAATGTTCAAGTTCTTTTTAAGAAGCACAAAGATGCAACATTAAGGGCCATATACTCAGTGGTCAGCCAAGGACACTATGTGCAGCAGATGAAAAACACATCATTCCCCTTTGAAATCAGATGATGTCCAACGGTGCCATCACCTATATGTATGAACTGGCAGGAACCCTTACGAATGAGGTCTACCTGTCCGGTCTGGCCAGAAGTAGTTTTCATGGAAGAATTGAGGCCAAAAACACCATACAGTTGACATGGAAACAAGGCCAAAGGGACTCAACTACACATGAAAACACAGGAACTGTGGGGAAGAAAAATAGCAGCAGGTGTTTTGGACTGGTGAGTCAAAAATGTAAATATTTGGCTAGAGCAGAAGGCAATTTTCTCGCCAAAGGTGCTGAAGAGCAGTATGATAAGTGTCAGCCGGCAACAGTAAAGTATGGTGGCAAGTAGGGGGATGTATTTCAGCAAATTGAGTTTGGGATTTGGTCAGGAATAATGGAGTCCTCAATGCTAAGATATACAGGCAGATACTTATCATCATGCAATACCACCAGTCTGACTGGCTCAAAATCTTTTCTGCTGCAGGACAATGTGCCTAAATGTACAGCCAATGTCATAAAGAACTAGTACAGATCTCAACATCATCAAGTCTGTCTGGGATTAAATGAAGTGACAGGATTTAAGATCTGTGGTTAGCTCTCAAAGATTTTGGAACAACCTCCCTGCTGAGCCTTTCAAAAACTGTGCACAAGTTAACCTAAATGTTTGAATTTTACCTACAAGAACTAATGCTGTTTTGAAGGCAAAAGGTTTTAACACAAAGTATTAATTTAATTTCCTATGTTCATTCACGTTTGCATTTTGTTAATTGATAAAAAATATAAGCATTCTTACTTTAGCATCTTTTCACACATGCCCAAAACTTTTATACGTTTTAACACTGAGTTTATAGTTGAGATTAAGCTATATTGTAATGAATTATCTCTACATGTTTCTAATATTCTGCCCTTTAAGGCAAAATTCACAGCTCAAAGTTAATATGCTTTATCTAGTACCCTTACCAATGGTATAAAAACAAAACAAAAAAACAAACAAACATATGGCATTTACAACAAAAACTAAATATTACAAAATTCACTATAGTAGAATTAATAGTCTCCATCAAATTGAACTGTTGTAACTGGTGTTAAAACATTGAACTTTGAAAACATCTCATTGGGATCAAAGAAATTCCTGACGACAAAACAGAACTTTGTCTTTGACATGATTAATAAATGAAAATGTTTCCAAACAACTATCAGTGGTTCAGGGTAACTAGAAATAAACAATGATCAGTAATTCTGAGAAAGTAATGCAAATGATAATTTGCAGCTGCTTTTACGCAGGAGATGGGAGAGTACGCGGCATAGTGGTTAACGCTATTGCCCCGAAATAAGAAGGTTGTGGGTTTGGTTCCCAGGCCAGGGGCCTTTCTGTGTGGAGTTTGCATGTTCTCCCCGGGCTTTCCTGGGTTTCCTCCGGATACTCCGCTTTCCTCCCATCGTCAAAAGACATGCATGTTTAGGTTAATTGGTTACTCTAAATTGCCCGTAGGTCTGAGTGTGAGTGTTTGTTCAACTCTGTCTGTCTCTATGTGTTGGCCCTGCGATGGACTGGAGACCTGTCCAGGGTGTACCCCGCCGTCACCCAATGTGAGCTGGGATTGGCTCCCGCATACCCTGCGACCCGGAAATGTATAAGCGGTAGAAGATGAATAAATGAATGAATATGCAGTAAAAAATGCCATTTGTGGTGTGATAACTCTTAGTGTGTTAAAATTAGAAAGGATGAAATAAATGACACTACCTCGTTGAAGAGGAGTTCTCTGCGCTGTTGTTTTCTCAGATCCATCTTCTTGACAGCCACAAGTTTCCCTGTGGTCTTCACTGTAGCTATACACACAATCCCCGTTGAGCCCTCCCCAATCTTAATGTAGTGATCCAGGTAAGTCCGCGGGTCGCCAGGATCCACAACCATCTGTAGTGCTGCTCTGAACTGCTCATGGGAAACCCTCTGAGGCTCCCTCTGTGGTGAGCGGCCTTGGGATGGCGTACCCAACACTGGGGGCCCAGAGGGAACAGGGGGGCGTGGAGCTGGAACATTGGGGTGAGGAGTATGTGGATGCTGCATGCTCTGAGGGGTCAGGCTTGGGTGGGAGGCATGATGAGAGTATGGGTGGCTAGCAGGGGGCTTGGAGCTGGAGGACCCTTGGGTAGAGCCACTAGAGGGGCCATTCTGTCTGGAAGATTCGTGGTGTCGACCCGGCTGGAAATAGGGGAAAGAAAAATGTTACCAAAAAATTTTGTAAGAAGAGGAAGCAGTTTTTCTTTAAAATTTAATATACATAATAAGGCTGTTTCCCTAATGAGCATTTATTTGTGGTGGTAAGCCAAAACATCATACACCTGATTTTGAGTTTTGTCTTCTTCTCAAACCAAATGTTTGAGAAGAAAACATACTGCATTTCTTATAAGTAAAATTTGTGATAAACTACTTTTTAATTCATTATTGAATTCTGAGCATAAAAATGCAATTAATTCAGACAAATCCAGCGATTAATCATAATCAAGAATTTTAATCATTACAGCACTAACATGTACATATATTAGTGTCACGATTCTTTAAATTCTTGATTTGATTTCATTTTTGATTTTAAAGTTCAAAATTCAATTAGATTCTTGATCTTTTTTTGGTTACTTTTAGCAAAAATAGCTATGCAATCTGGTCTACCATTATTGGTTTAATATATATATACCTCATTTAATTTTTTCATTCTTATTTGATGAGAAGATAAGGTCTGCATGATGTCATGAGTGATAATCTCAATCAATTTACTAAACTGATGCCTTTTGTCAAATTTAAATAATTTACCTACAACATAATAACAACAGTAACAATAACTTGTTTCACCTGCAAACTGTAAACTTGCTTGCTCCCCAAGACAACATGGACTTGGACAAGAAAGTTTATTTTAAAAAAGAGTAAAGTAAGTCATCGCTAGTTGTAGTCAGTTAACTTCAGCTTATTTCATTTTTATAAGAAATGGCTCTGAATTACTCACCTACAATTTCCGTAATTTAAGCTTTTTAATTTCTTAAAATATGTGATCTGGGGCCAAACGCTAACAGGTTTTAGAACAGAAGAGTGCAATTCTTGAGAACTCAGTGATAACAGTGATGATCTCTCAGCATAAACATTTGCTGCCTGCCTTTTCCCCTTACACTGCTGCCTCTCTCTCTACTCATACTCTGCTGACCCTACCTGTCCTGTGGGGCTGCGCCCGCCCTCGCTGTCTGTCCTGGGGTAGGTATTAAATGGCCGTACAGACTGTTGGGCAGTCTTCATCACCCCTTCTGTAAGAGGCAGGTTTGGGCTCTGGATGTTAGGCCCAGAGAGAGGCCTCTTGTCCCTAGGAAATTGAGGACTGCCACCCCGTGTCATATAACTTGACCTTGGCCTGTGGTCACCAGGTTGGTCTCTGCGAACCACCTGCTCCTGAGAAGACGCAGGGAGGGAGGGATTATTACCAAGTAAAAGATAGACACACATAGTAAATGTATAAGCCCCATTTTATTCACTTCTTACAAAATCATTAACCACAACTTTATTTAAAGTAAGCATTATTATGAATATGATATAAAGCTTGTTAAGCTTCAGTCCCTACCTGGTCTCGGTCCCGTGGCTCCCTCTCTCTGTGGGGGGGAGGGAGAGGCCCAGAGCTTGGTCTGTCCCTGTGAGCCCTGCTGGGCTCTTGGCCACGGGGCTGCTGCTGAGGCCGACCCTGGACTCCTTCGTCTCTGTAAGGAGGACAGACTGCATGCTGACCATGGCGGGGATCACCCCCACCCTGGATATCTGGTCTGGGTCTGTCTCTGGGAAACAGAATGATGTAAAGATCAGTACAGATGCTAACATGTGCAACGAGCTCCCGCTGAAGAAACAAACCGAGACCCTCAGTTTTAGATCCATTTAGTTCCATTTCTGTGATCTGATTCTTTACCTGTCTTGTCTGTCTGGGTGTGAGTAATGTCTGTGGTGAGGATCTCCATTCTCCTGCCCCCCACCTCCTCTTGAGGAGCTAGAGTCCCTGCGAGGTTGGATTGGGGGGCTTCCTCGTCGCAGGGAGTTGGAGCGAGTCACAGACATGGTGTCAAACTCATCCAACAGCCAGGTCAGAGAGCCGTCTGCCCCCATCTTGTTGCCACGTACAATTGTCTGAGGGAAACAAATAGAACTACAGTTATATTACAACACAACAGTATCTGAGTTAATGATGCACGTATGAGTCTTTAACTTAGTCAAAGCATCTACTAAACATTTTGTGGAATTCCTGTGACCCTGTCAGATAACCGTTGCAGTTAAGACTGTGGGTAAATGTTGACCTGGTAAAAAAAAGGTTCAAATTGAATGTTTAAGATTATCAATGCTGTGATAAAATTTAAAATTTAAGTTGTAATTAAAATGCAGTCATGAAAAAGATTTAAATTTTCAGGCTCCCCACCTTGTGTGGCTCCACAGTTGTGATGACAGTCACATCAATGAAGGGTTTAGGCCTTTTGGCAGTGTCTTCGATGAGGGACTGCCATTGTCGTGGCAACCCAACAAACTTCTGCTCCTGCTCATCAAAGTCTGTGTGTACACGATGCTCAAAGTTGGATGGAGCTGAGATCTGGATACGAGACTTCTTCTTTTTGGTGAACATGTTGAAAGTTGAAGTAGCCACAGGCAAGCATAAGACCTGCAGGGGAAAAATAGGATAGAGAGCAGCGTTAATAACTTGAACAAAAACTTTATTTAGAGCACTTTGTAAAGTGGAGCACAAAAATATCAAAAAGTCATTGAGCTAAAAGATTAACAGTAGGTAAGAACATGTATCAATTATTATCAAAAATCTAAAATGTAGAAATGTGTGTCAAGCTGGGATATAGAGGAAGATATAAAGTTAAAGCATGTAATTTGGGTCAGGATGGAGCCCCAGAGTGTTGGGGCTTTAAAAGCAAAAATCTGCTCAACCCTGGTCACAAGCCTTGACCAGCCAGAACAAGGATAATAACTACAATGTGATTGTTGGATTTAAATATCAAAAACACTTCTTTCTTGGTTGGGCTCATATTGAGTAAACAGTTCTGATAAGTTATTAAAGGCAGAGTAGTTTAATACTTTAAGAGTTAACAATAAGACTTTAGAGTCAATCAGTGAAGGGAGGCAAAGACCACAGTCATGTGACTGTACCTGTTAGAAACTGTAATAAGATGAGCAGCAGCCAGCAGTTAGTGTTAGCGTTAGCAGGCAAGACTGAAGAAGAGCTTGCACATATAAGCCATGTGAACAGACAGGTATGGCAGCCTTTGGGATGTTAACGACCCTCTTATGGAGACTGTTTATGTAGACATAACTCAAGTGTAGAAGTGGAGGGGCCAACAATCCACTGAGCTGTTTTTACTATCCACTGCAGGTCTATTCCCTCAGCTGCAGTGCAGCAGGAGGACCACACTGTACAGCCATGGGTCAAAATACTTTTGATGGTGCAGGAGTAGAAATAGATACACAACTTCTACGGAAGTGAAGGTCAATACATCGTCCTGCGTGGCTTGTTTTTCCACAGACAACATTTTGACATGTTGCTGTTGGAAACACACATGTGGACATAAAATAATGTCACTGTCATGTTGAATGGGGACCATTGAATGAAGCCATTAAAGTCATTAGTAACGCCTGCACTTTTTCTATCAGTTTTGCTTTCAGTTTTACTAATCCTGTATTCCATAGAAAACTATTGATCCTTTGTCAGCAACAAACAACTCTCCCAATAGCGAAACCAGATTCTGCTGGGCACCTGAAGGCAGCAGACGTGGTGGGGTAGGCTGTTTAATTTTTTTCATTCTATTTCTCTACACAGTGTCCAGCTCAGCCGATCTACTCTGTTGGAAGTTAAAAACAAGGCGATGGAGGGATTTGGGTACTAGAGAGCGCCAGGACAACAGAGTGAGAGGACGAGCTTGGATGTTTCATAAATTGAGAGGGCGTGAGGTGTGTTGCCGAGCTCACAGTGTGCAGAGTTAATGGATCATTTCACAGCAGGAGCATTTCACGTTAAGCAGGACCTGCACAGTAACACACTAAGAAATGTGAGTTTCTCTGCCAGTGAGCCTCAGCTGCAGAATATCAGGAGTCTCTCTCAGCATTTGAAGCTTGACCATTTGAAAATCTTAGTATCCCAAGCTATCCCTGATGTCCTTATTTTGTCAGAATCCTGGTTGAAGAAGTCCATCTGTGATTCCTCTGTGGCCCTGCAGCAGTATGGAGTAATCCCTTGACTATCGCAGTTGTTACGTTCCAGAACCCCCCGTGATAGGTGAAAATCCGCGTAGAAACAGAATTGGCTAAAGTTATTCATCAGGTTATTGTAATGTATATTTTTTTTTATATTTTCATATATTAAAGCTTTTATAAAGCCTCCACACACTCTTATAAATCTTTTCTACACTCTTAAACACAAATAAAGACGCTGAGCGATGTAGTGGACGTGTGTGTAGGAAGCAAACGGAGCAGCGTGGGATGATGAAAACTAGGATGCTGGGAACTGAGGCTGCGGTCACTAAGCCAATCTGTGCCCAGGATACTGAACAGCATGCCTTCATTGGTCGTGGCTCCTCTATCAGCCAATAGTGTGGCATGTACAAAATCATCTGGGAAGACTAAGCCAAATTTCGATCGGCCGCAGAAACCCATGATGTACCGATGGAACCGTGATATTAATTTACATTGAATATTTTTAAAAATCCTTGATGCACTGAGACCGCGAAAGGTGAACTGCGATATAGCGAGGGATTACTGTAATATTTTTAGATGTGACAGGGATGGTAGAGGTGGTGGAGTGGCTATCTATCATGTTTGTCTGTGTTTACTGTGACTTCTGTTTCGGTCCCAAAGTGCTTTGAGTTACTTGTTTTAAAAATTGTTCTGTCACCTAACAACTTTTTATTTGTGGCTGGTGTCTACAGACCACCTTCAGCGGATAGTAGCTCTGTTAACAAAAGAGCTAGCCTACTATCACCATATCTGGAGTCTGAATTAATTGTGATAGGCGATTTTAACCTGGATCACTTGAGGTCTGCTTCCAACTACTTGAAAGAAGTAAGTGGAAACTTAGGCTTCTCACAGCTGATTACTGAACCGACTAGACCCAATTCCTCCAATCATTCAAAATCTACTCTTATAGACTTAATTTTTAGTAACAAGCCGGACAGGATATCCACCTGTGGTGTTTTTGACCACGGGAGCAGCGATCACTGCCAGATAGCCTGTATTAGATATTCGGGTAAGGTTAAGACAAAATCTCACACTGTCCTGAGGCGAAACTTAAAATCTTTTAATGCTGATAATTTGTGCTGATAATAAGTGCCCTTAGCCAATTACCCACCCTGTGTCCAGCTGAGACCAATGATCCAGACCTAGCCCTGGACACTTTCATTAAAAAATTTTCTTCTTTAGTTAATAAGCATGTTCCTTTTAAACATTTAAGAATCAAAGATAGAGTGACACCCTGGTTCTCTCAGGAATTGTCAATGTTATCTAAAAACAGGAACTCTGCCTGGAGGAGGGCAAGAAAGACAGGTGACCCTCCCCATTGGCTTACTTTTAGGCAGCTTAGAAATCAGTGCACATCAGCTGTCAGGAAAGCTAAATCCGACTTCTTCATTGATCTTGTTGCTAACTAATACTCGAACCCAGCCAAGTTCTGGAGTATAGTAAACTCTGATAAAACAAAATTGTCTAATGTTTTGCCACCACGTTTAACTGTAGCTGGCCGTGTGACCACAGATCCAGACGAAATCTGCCTTGCCTTTAACAAGCATTTTGCTGAAGCAGGTTTTCTCTTTGATAGGGGCAGCTGTGTGCCCTCATCCCCAGCTGACCCAGCTGACGATATCCCTGTTACTCTCTCTCCTCATTTCTCTTTTCGCCCTTTCACTCATAGTGAAGTACTTGGGGTCTTGAGTGCCACTGACCCCAAGTGTTCAACTGGCGAGGATAATATTGATTCTTTTTTTATTAAATTAGCCGCTCCTCTCACTGCTAAGGACTTGACATTCATCTTCAATTCATTCATTAGCTCTGGTCGCTTTCCTTTGACCTGGAAATCAGCTAGAGTAATCCCTATTCACATGGGTGGTGATAGAGATTCCTTAGACAAATATCGGCCTATCTCCAAGCTAACCTGTCTAGCTAAAGCCTTTGAGTCACTTGTTAATTTTCAAGTAAAAAAATTCCTAAATATCAACTTGGTTCTTAGTCCACACCAATCTGGATTTAGAGTCAATCACAGTACAACCTCGGCCATCACCTCAGTCACAAATGACATTACTATTGCTCTTGAAAATAAGAAACACTGTGCTGCTCTCTTTGTCGATTTATCTAAAGCATTTGACACTGTTGATCACCACTTGCTACTCAAAAAACTTGGTAACACTGGTTTTGATAAAAATGCCTGTGACTGGTTGAATGATTATCTATCTGCTCGACACCAGTGTGTAACCGCAAGTGCTGTAAAATCAGATTTGCTGCCTGTTGGTAAAGGTGTGCCACAAGGTTCGATTTTGGGGCCTGTCTTCTTAACAATTTTTATAAATGACATTGTCTCCTCCTTGCCTGATTGTCAAGCCCATTTATACTCTGATGATACAGTTTTGTGTTGTTTTGCTGATTCTACAAAACAGGTCGTTGAGAATCTGCAGCATTTTTTTTATGTTTTACAGAAGGCTCTGATCAACTTGAAATTGGTTTTCAATGCCAGTAAAACAAAATTTATCCTGTTCACTAAAGCTCGAGTCGTCGTTGCTCATGGCCTACATCTGTCCACCTTGAATGGCTCTTGTATTGAAAGGGTCACAGAATATAAGTATCTAGGTCTATGGCTGGATGAGAAACTTACTTTTGAATTCCACATTGACAACGTTGCTTCCAAGTTGCGTCAGAAAATTGACTTCTTCTACAGTCCTGCTTTCCTTTGGGGTGTAGGAAAAGAGTTATTGAGGCTGTATTCCTATCTGTGTTGGATTATGGTGATGTTGTTTATAGAAATGCTATAGCCTCTACCCTGAAACCCCTGGATACTGTCTACCATTCTGCATTAAGATTTATTACCGGTTCCAATTATAATACTCATCATTGTGTATTATATGACCTAGCGGGATGGCCTTCTCTCACCGAGAGAGAAGGAACATCCACTGGTATTTATTTATTTTTAAAACCCTCAAAGGTAAACTCCCCCTTTATCTCTCGCAGCTGTTATCCTGGAACAATGTAGGCCTAAATTACTCTATTTGCTCCAGGGAATTGCTTGTATTGAATGCCCCTAGGGTTCACTTAAACATTGGCAAATGTTCTTTTTCTTTTAATGGCCCACACTCCTGGAATTCACTTCAGTGTTCGTTAAAACTGGACTCGTTGCCAACTCTCTCGGAATTTAAATCTATGACTTTGCACCATTGTGCATCTGTTTGCAACTGTTTTAGTCTATCACCTGCGTATTTTTTATCTCCTTTGTTCTGTTAACTTTTGTTTGCTGATTGTTTGTTTCTATATATTTTTGTTTTATTTCTGCTGCTTGTAAAGTTGTCATTGCTGCAAATGAGGGAAGTTCTCAGTTTTTTTAACGAGTCGAGTCGATGATTAACCTTTGTTTTTGTGAATGTAATTTGGAGCCAAAGTCCTTTAACTCCATGAATCCAAAGATACAGTTTCTAAAACTGAAGACAGAGACTGTGAATCTAAGAACACAGCAGTGTGAGCAGATCTCCAACTTACAGCGAACACATTTATATAGTGTCAGAATCTTGATTGTAAATTGGATAACAATAGAAATAACATCACCCTTCTGACCTTCAAAATCAAAGATGAAATCAAGGATGTAGTCACGGTCCAATGTCACGTCCCACAGGTGTCTCAAGAGTGGAACAACATTAATATGTGTTGAAGTGCGGTGATTCAACATTACCTCTTCTAACTTCAATCTGCAGCCAGTTAAAAGACACGACAGCTGCTGACACAGAAGACACATTAACTGAACCCTTCCTGAAATCACAGGGGTGAAAATATTTTGCTTTCCTGCTGAGTTTTGTCGACAGTGTTCACATTGTCTATAAGAAAACTACAGTTTGTAACCCTTTTTTCACGTGCATTTAGCAAATTCCACAGGCAACACAACAAATAAGGCAGCACATCTCCACAGGCATCATAGAGAAGACTTAAACAGGAAAACGACACCATTAACATTCAACTTTAAGTCCTCATTTAGAGCTAAACTCTGACAAAATTAAACTCATGCTAAAGCAATGGATTTGTAGGTTCAGTGGTGGAAAACTCTTTCTTAGAATTTCATTAGTGCAACAAAACCACACTACAAAATGCTAAGCAGGTCACACCTTACCACAAAGGCGTTGCCCTCCAAGTGTGGTATGGTTCCATTAAGTAAGATTCCAGCTTACTGGTGAAACAAGTTATCGTTACATTATATTGTTGATAAATTATTTATATTCGACAATGAGGCCTACGTGTGGTAAGTCACAAACAACTGGTGGGAATTATATCACTTATGACAACATGTCTGTAATGTACTGCAATGAATTATTTGGGTATTTCTGAGTGATACTGAAGGATATTGGATCTTTATCCCATCGAATCGTGACCCAAAGAATTTAAATTCAGTTTTGAGGTTCTTGACAATACCCAGCCCTAGTGTAGTCTATGATGTATCTTTTTGCACACTGGAACTGGAAAACAAGACAATAGGCCTTTAATTTTAACAGAGATAAATGTTATCTGGTGTTTGGTGAATAAAACTGATTTGCAGAACATCTTTATTTTGTGCTGACAACTTACAAAAATATGACATCGAATATTTATGTATTGGTTGAATATATTGAGTATATTTGTCATTCAGCCCATGCAGGATACAATGTGAAGTTAGAGCCACATTTTTATATAGATTCTAAGCTACTTATCCACCCAGATATCATCCTTGGGTTTCGCTACCATTGGCCAAATTTCTACATAACATCAAGGTTATAACACGAGTGATAGATATTATAATGAGTTTAGTGACAACAGGAAGGAGACACATATCACCTGAAGACAATCATTTGGGAAAACAGGAAATCAATATATATCTGAGCTCAGGAACACAGAAAGTGACTGGAGCTGGCTGGGGAAATGATCATATTACCTCCAGAGGGTAATCGACATGCGCCTTGGCAGGATGGGAACAGTTAATGGCTTAAGTCATACTAGCTTATGGAAATCACAAGGCGCTTCAACAGACTACAAATCAGTATGAACTTTAATTTATCATCTGGGATTGACAATGACAGCACGTTTCATCCTCACAGACAGTAGTCTGATCAGAGCTTTAAACTGCAGCTAAAGATATAAAGAAACTCTGAGCTAAAAGGTAAAAAAAAAAAAAAACATTTAATGCTGTTGCTGTAACTAGCCAAAAAACAATAACATTTAAATGTAACAGAGGTCAAGTGACAAAGAGCAAACAGATGACAGAACTCTGACCACAAAGCCAGCATTTCATTTTTTTCAATGAATGGCCATCACATGATTGACTATTTGTACTATCAATAGACTGTACTCTGTGGGTGCCTCTATGAGACAAAGTGAACCTGAATGTGCATGACCACCTGCAATGGGAAAGTAAAACAAGTGAAATAAAGAAAGGGGGGATATCACCAATTCAGCCTCAGTAGATTACAAATGCCATGTTTGTTATATGTGTCTGAAGTAAATGACTTCTTGTGTTTTTATAAAACATGGTATTACATTTGGAACAGCACACACACCCGTTCCCATTGGGCTGTCTTCTGCTATTGTCCCCCTCCTCACCCATCCTTCCCAGTCTTTCCGACACACATGCCTGGTTGAGCAGTAAGAAAGCCAGTATGGCTTTTGGACAGGAGCCAGGCTGATGAGCTCTAGGTGAAGCTGCTACCCTGTGTCCTGATAAAAGTAGAGTACACTAGTCTCAAGATGCTGATGGAAGTTGATACTTATCTTAATAAATGTAAGCCTACTAAGATTTATGTGTTTATGTGCAGTTTAGCAAATCCCATCCATCACTTGTTGGACTAATTTAGACTCCAGCACTTGGCTTGAAGTTTTTAATAATACATTTTGAGAATTAAACTTCTGCTATAAAAATCTAGACTGTTACGATATTAGTTTTGCAAGTGAATTTCCATTTGCTTTGTAAAATGTTATGTAGAATTAGTACATCTATGATTTATGAAATTCTGATGAAGCTATACATCTGTGATCTTAATTGTGGATCCACCTGTCAAAAGCTGCTGTACAATATTAAATATATTCAAATCATATTTTTCCAAGCTTAAATTGATTAGGCATTAGGGATGCAACATTATTCAATATTTTATTGAACCGTTCAATGCGTCCTGCTCGGTTCAATACACAAAGGCAAACAACAGTATTTCGGTACGTTTCGGCCCGTTACAAAACTTTATCAAAACTTGATACAGCGCATGCTGTGCGATTAGATACACTCAGAACAGGCACAGTAGAGAGAGCAGCACTGCACTGTTCATGCTGCCTTCAGCGCCAATCAGAAGTCCCTGAATTTCCCAGGCACCAATCAGCACTCGGCATGCAAATACTGGAAAAGAGAGTGGAGAGTAAACCTTGAGCAAACATGGCGAGTGAACAGGACTCAGAAAAAATAAAATATGGAGAGGCCCCGTCCTTTTACAAGTCTGCAGTGTGGGATCATTCTGGATTTAGCATTTACTATGATGATAACGGAGAAAAGACGGTCAACAAACAAAGCACGCTGTGCAAGCATTGCTTTGCAGGTTGTAATAAGGTTTGTTGTTTAACTATTTTGAATTGATGCTGCACTTAATGTCATGTTCACATTTGTTGTTTGTATTTGTAGCAGTTAAATCAAATCAAATCAAATCAGATTTATTTGTATAGAGCCAAATCATAACAAAGTTACATCAAGGCACTTTACATATAGAGCAGGTCTAGACCAAACTCTTTATAAAATTATTTAAAGAGACCCAACAGATCCCCCGATGAGCAAGCACTTGGCGACAGTGGCAAGGAAAAACTTCCTTTAAGAGGCAGAAACTTCGGGCAGAACCAGGCTCAGGGGGGGCGGCCATCTGCCACGACCGGTTGGGTTGAGAGAGGGAGAGAGAGAGAGAGAGAGGCACGGGGGGGGGCAAAGTTGGGTAGAGTAGGGAGAGAAAGAGAGCAAGTAGAGTTAAGTAGTTTCTCTGAGTGGGTAAAAATTTTGTTTATTTTTACTAGATACTACACTTTCTATTTGATATTGCCTATTTTCGATAAAGAGCAAGAAAGATAAGTGTTCCCTTTTTATGATACATTTTGTGGTTTGATTACATCTGTACTATTCTCTGATATTCTATAACAGTTAAGTAGTTTCTAATGATGGTGGCTACAATAATGTTTGCTGTTTATTTTTATTGGATACTGCTCTGTTTTTTATGGAAGGGTGTTAGATTTTTATAATATAGTGATTTGACTATATCTGTGCTTGCTTTTAATTATTTTTACATGCAATATATTGCCTTTTCTAGTGAGTAGTTTCATATTAAGATATCGAAACCATACCGTTACCACGACCCAAAAACTGTGATACATACTGAACCGTGGGAAAACTGTACCATTGCATCCCTAATAAACATACAGTTGATCAGAGAAAACATGAAGCACTGGCCTTTCTGTGCTCATCCTCATCACCTTAACCCTAATTTTGTTAAATAACAACAATAATCAGATGGATGAAACAGACATCCAGGACATAAGAGCACAACTTCCCAACTTCCCAGCTTGTTTCATACTGAGAAACTAGAGATCAGAGCCTTCAGCTCAGCCATCAGCTGCCCTGACACTTACGACATCAGCCTGGTTCAAGCTGGGGCGTTTCCCAGCAGTCCACGGGGCATAGAGAGCGAGCCCCCACAACTCCCCTCGGGCTAAACAATAAACTTATTGTTATTCTCTGACTCATTTTATTTGCGCTGTGAGGTTTCAACAGCACTGTTTTGTAGAGTGGCCCAGATTTACTTCGGCTGAGTCAAGCCGATACCACACACCGCCAAGTTTGAACCTGCTTCGCAACTGATCCACAGAGGACCAGAAAAGGATCCACCAGAGTAGTACTGGGTAGTATACCGGTTCGTACCGAAAAACGGTTTTTATATTTGTTATGATATGAATTTTTCATATACCGGCAACACCGGTTTAAATAGACTAAATATTTCCGGAACGCAGCGCGTTGGTAAATTGTTTCACAGGGGACTCTTTTCATTGCTGAGCCGCTAAACATGCATTGAACAGAGCGGAAATAATAGTGGAGTTGCTGAACATGGATAGAGGTAGCTCTGAACTAGCGGCTGTAACAGAAGAAGAACTTTTGCCAAAAAAAGGAGCCGTGTTGGTTGTCTGGAGGTACTTTGGGTTTAAAAGGTCGGGCGTGGACCAAACAACCATTTACTGCAAAAGCTGTCGAGCTAAAGTTGTTGCTGGAGGTGGTAACGAGCAATTTGCTGCGCCACCTTAGCCGCAAACATGCATTGGAGTACAAAAAATGTGTTAAATAAAAGGTTATACATTTTCACTGCAACTGTCATGCCATATGATTCCTTCACTACATAGTTCCACCCTCTGAAACCGGACTATGACTGTCCAGGAGATCTATGAGGCTACACATTAGAATATTATAGTTTGTACCAACATATCTGTTGGATATCTTGCATCAGAGATAGAAATTATATTAATTTATGTAAATATGAAGATATTTAGAGATACACGTAAAATGTTGTATTTTGACTGCTTCATGCAATGCACGTGATTCCCTCCCTTCACAGTGCCCCTTGAAAACTGTAGCACTTTGTGGGGCCATGCAAACCTGTAGGCTATTAATTCTTGTACACAATGCACAGTAGTCATGACCATGGATTGATATAAGCAATTCTTAGCCAATATGCAGTAAATCTTCTCTCAATCAGTGGAAAATACTGTCAAATACCATGAAACCGGAGTAATTCTGAAAAATACCGTGATATAGAATTTTGGTGATACCGCCCAGCTCTACACCAGAGTGACGTGAAGGGGATCTTACTTTACCGACTGTCAGTCCTGGGCTCAGCTGCAGCACCACTTTCCATATAATCTCATGTCAGAAACAGGAAAGACACACACATACACGCACACACAGAGCTGTTCTCGCAACGAAATGAAACTCGGTCAAAAACTTTGTTACGTGTTCACAAAAGACAGCCAAGGGTCCGCGGACACACAGTGACACACACACCAACACACAGGCCATGTACAGCAGCCCCGGGCTATTAACACACACTGTATCGCATTCCGATGGTTTCAGGAACACACGGCCCAGTATCATGATGTCACCGAGAGAGTGAGAGAGAGAGAGCGGGGTCGCGTCACATTAAAAGTTATGAACACACATAAATGAGGTCATTAACACAGAGGGACCTTTCCGGTCTAATCTCGTTCACACGTCCCGTGTCTGCCATGACAGGTTGTTTTAATTGTCAACTAGCAGTAATACAGTTCACATCACATTTTGTCAATTCTTGCCACCATATTGATTGAATTGATTGTTTCACCGCTTGTTGATTTTAAATGTGTAGATGGAGTTAAAAATATATCATCGATTCAATAACCAACAAGAAAATTTCAAGAGTGCCTCAGGGATTGCTGTGTGTGTGAGTGAGCGTGCGCGTGTGTGTGCGCGCCTCAGTGTCTGTGTGCTTTTTCTGTGTGTGTCTCTTTGTGTAAGCCACTCAATGTGTGTGTATATGTATCTGTTTTTTGGTGTATGTCTGTCTGCATGTGTATATGGCTATGTGTGTGTGTGTGTGTGTGTGTGTGGCCATGCCAGTTGATAAACTACTCTACTAATATCAGAGGAGACTGCACCTGCAGCTGTCACCTATAGCTCCAGGGTCGCTGGGACAACTACCTGAGAGTGGAGACAGAGAGCCCAAAACAAGACTGGTTTTGGCCAGCGAAGCCCTCAAACTGGGGCTATTTATAGGAAAACAGTAATTCCTATCAGAAAACTGACCAGACAGTGACCACTACAACAAGTTCCTGAAGCATTGCGTGTCTTTTGGTGTTTTTAAAGCCTAAAATGTGGACAAGACAGCAACGTAAAAAACAGGGACATTTCTGCTGTTTTCCTGAGAAATTGTATTGGAGCATATGGGAGACATGGATGGTGGTCATGTCCTTCAAAGGCTCACAGATCAAATTGTGTTCAACTCACTTCAACTCTGTTAAAGTAGACACATTTAGGTCTGACCTGACCAAGGGGCCTACGCTGCAGGGTTAGGTTAAGGGGTCACTATCATTAATAAGGTTTTGAAATAAAGGCATGAAGAGCCCATAAAATTACATTCAATTATAACACACAAACTCAACACACATCTGATCAGTTGACAATAAGAATTCCTTTTAGAAGAAAAATGGTAGGACTGTGAAAAAAATCTGTTCTGTTTCATTATCCATTATCTACTCTCTAAGAGACTACAAGGTGTTACTATAGACACGGCTGGATGACATTCCTCTGAGAGTGAAAATAGAGAAAAAAACATTAACACTCAACGAATCAGAGACTCACACAATCCTGCCAATCCCCAGCTCCAGTTCAAACAAAGCATGCAGTGTTTCAGCCAATCAGTGCTGACTTCCAGAGGCAGGTTGTGGAATGTGGAAAGGTCAAAGATAAAGACAGCTAAGCGGCCAGTACATGGAGCACACTCAAAGTGGTTGAAACATACTTCAGCACATAGACACAGGAAACAGCTAGTTTGACTGGACAGGGTCTTTGGACATTTGCTTCATTGTGTTTACAGACTGATAGACAAATGTTTTTGGACAAGTTCACTGGTAGCAACTCATGACCTACTTCCAACTATTCATTTCTCTCAAAAACACAGAAAAAATATTTAAAGACAGATTAAGAGACCAAAGCAATGGATATGTAAAGATATTCTGCTCTGCAATTTTAGAAAAGCTACTAGTGCAAGACAAAAAAAAAAACCCACACACACTAATGAACAAAGCACATCAACAAAGTGTACATGACAGAACCTCCAAACTTGTGGCAGTGATGATACAAGTCCCATTTTCCAGCCTCCTCAGGCCTGAAAAAAAAAAAGCGAGGGAAGTAGGGGTGAGAATCTCTTGGCAACTCATGATGTGATGAAATTGTGATATAGAGGGCTATGATTTGATTCTAAAATGATTATTGTTGCATCTCAATGCATCAAATAAATAGATATATGTAGATTTCTATAGGGGAGAGTGGGGTAGGAGAAAACAATTTATAATGACAAAGTCACCAACTAACAGATCTGAGATGCCTGATTCACCTCTTTCATCATTGGAAATCTCATGCTCAGAAGTGTCATGAAAAAGGATGGGAATATCACTCTCCTCAGAGTTGCTGTACTTTGTGATTTTTGTCAAGGTTTGTTTCCCTTTTCAGCTTTCTTTGTTTTTGGATGTATTTTTCGTTTTTTACTTTGTGTTTTTCCCTCTGTTACATCTGTTTTTCAGATGTATCAGTCAGAATTCCTGTTTTCACACACTGGATTGCACTGCTGCTGACTTGAATAAGGGTAGAATTTAAGTTGTAGATTGAGGTGTGACTGTGTCACTTGATGACACACGTCTGTGTGGGGCAGGGTCTGGTAAAATACTCTCTCTCAAGACTCTATTTCTTTTTTTAGGTTAAAGTGGTTTATTTGCATCCTGCATAAAAACTGCATCCAAATCAATCATGCGAGTCACAGAGCTGACTTGCTGTGCGACCCTGAACAGGAAAAAAAGCTGAAAGGGGAACGAAAGAAAAAAAAAAAAGGTTACGTTTTTTATTTTTTGTGTTCCTAATGATGCTGATAAATTTTATTATATTGTATAATTGTTATTTATTGATTTTTATTTAAGTTTATTTTTTTAGTACCAATTGGTTCAAGTAGTTGTGTTATAAAGTGTGTGTTATAACTTTGATTGATGCAGCAGTTGCATTCATCTTGTTGGTTGAAAAGTGTTTAAGGTTTACAAGGACTTTGTTGAAGTTCATGCAAATTGATGCATGATGCAAATTTTACCTATTTTGAAAATGCACTTAGACTGAAAAACAGGTTTGATAAAATTAATCTTTTTGCAAGTGGATGTATGTTCCTTTTTTTATTTTTCTTTAATTTTAATAAGCATACAATGTTATGCAGAGGTCTACTTGTAACAATACTATAGTATTATTAGTACAGTAATACTACACTACAATATGTATAGTAGTGAGGGGGCGCAAATATTTACTGATTCGTAGGGGGGCATAACAGAAAACAATTGACTGTTGTAGTGAGTCTCTGAGACCCACGGGTGGTCATTTGAGTGGGTCTTGGGAAACTAAATGGGTATCCAATAAAATTTATATATATGAAATGAATGGATATTCAACATATGTTGAAAATGTATATTAAATTAATGAAATTCCAAATCGGAAAAGTTTATCTGAAGACAACTGTCAAAACAGCATGACATACAAAATCCAAACAAAATTGCTTTTTTCAAGCAACATAAATAGTGGTTTCTGTAGTACTAAAATGAATAAAAATGCTAATTTATATCACATAAACAAAATGGTGCCTGCCAACAGGTACATACATTGAATGGCAGTCACTATTCAATTTTATAGCAGCCAACTTTATCACAACCAGAGTATGTTTTCTTTATTTCATTACAGCCCATCTCCTTGACAATACATCACTGACATGAGTGAACATAACATTGAGCAGTGGAAACATAAATTTATTTAAAATTATGAACTTAGTATTTTTAATTGTTGACATCAATTCCATGGTGACTGGCTAGTCTTTGTGGTAGGGGCTGAACTAGATTTTGTGTTGGAGTTAAAATAGCGCTGAGATGGTTTCCTGACAGTAAAGTTTCTTGAGCTAGTTTAAGGGATTTTTAACACAAGTTGTTATTAATGTATTATTTTACATGGAAAAAATATGGTACATCCCTTGGATAAACAGATAGTGAGTTCACTGTGAGTTTACAAGTTTAGCACAAGCACAAATCAGGATCTGTATGTCTAATAAAACAAAACATTTGCAGCATCAACATGGTGACAACCAGTTGTTGAATGCATATACAATAAGATGATTGTTTGAGGGAGCCAAACATCACATCAACCTCTCCTGACATTGGTGATGTCAATCATCACGTCACCATGTGCTTTGAGATTCATTCTCTGCAACAAGTTAACTATAACTAGATTGGAAAATGCGTCATTCCTCTTAAAGATGGTTTGGCAGCAATTAGATCCTGTTATGTGTGGGGTTCTTTATAAAAACCCTTCATATACAGTGTTTCCTCTAGGATTTTTTTTCAGCAGTGGGGGCAGGCTCTCCGGGGGGCTGTGGCGGTGTAAACAAATGACACTTGACTGCAGATTTAACTTTCACAACCTATTTATTGGCTGGCCAGTTGGAAATGGCTTTTTCCCTTACAACCACTACAACCTATACATCTCAGCCATATACAATATCAGATAAAGGCTGAATGTGAAAAGTAAGTAAATGAATAAACAAAACAATAAAATTATTAAATAAAAATAATAAATAATCTCTTTAACATCTAGATGGGGCTGAATCAGTGGCAGTTGTACCAGGCTCAGAACACTGAATTTTTCTTGGCTTTCTATAGAAGAGCTCTAAGGCTCTGTTGTAGGGAAATTTTCCCAGAGGTGGCCCACTGATAATTAGCAGCATACATGCTGCAAGGTGATCCCCAATTCATCTGAAAATGCGGTCCGCAGTTAATACATCATGGCGTGTAGATATTAGCTTAATGCTATCAATAAGTTTACCCACGTTAGTGTCCCTGAGTTGGCACCAGGCCCAATTAACTTAAGCTACCGGTGTGTTATGTAACGTTAGCTGGCCATCAATACTTTGCGAATGTCTATTTAACTTGTAGAATCTATTATGAGTTATCTTAAGCTAATAAGTCTATCTTTTTTCCAGTAAGTCGCTGCCCTATTTTCCAGGATGACACTCCTCTGACTCTATGACCTGGTGCCTGGGTGCCTAACATGACGTCACGCCATGACGTGGCGGCCCGCCACTCCTAAATGAATGTAGTGGAAACAGTGATATATATGTTAATATTATATATTAATTCATTTACATGATTAATTTGATTAAAATTTTTAACGCAATTATTCCATCTCAAAATCCACCCAAAGAACCTTCTCTGGCGTACTAATGAAGTTTGTCCAAGTGGAGTTGCCATAAATCGCCGTCCAAGATGGCGGCCGGCAAAGCAGAGCATTAGTATGCAGGACTGTCCACTTGGAGAGGTCACAAAACCCTGAAGTAACTTACACTAAAAGATTCGGAAGTGACACATGTGCTTCTATTTCGCATTTATTAATTAGTACCAATACTTTATAAGAGAAATCGATACTCAAATGAGTTGCATGTGAGTATCGATATATTGATACCATGGAATTGATACCTCCATCACTAGTGGTCAGCTCATTCAAGAGCCCATGAAAAGCTGACACTGCTGGCTTGCAAAAATCTCACCACTCCAGGTAAAATTGTACATAAGAAGTGGTCAGCTCTCCTCAACAATAAACAAGTAAACAGGTGGGTCTGTCTCAGCAGCTGGCTAAAAGATGAATAAGAGGCCCACATTAATGTGGATATTTGTTTACCGGGGGGAAAAAAAGAAAGAAAAACAGTGGTTTCTACATACGATGTAGTTGGAGTTGGGGGCAATCTTGACACCTCATCTGCTGTTTAGTTTAATCTGTTATGCCCAATCGGCCTGCCGTCAGGCTGAGAGGAGAAAAAAAAAAAAAAAAAAAAATCAACAAGACAATCAACCACCATAACATACAGTGAAACAGGACAATGATGCTTTTTCTCAAGGTTTAGGTCGTAATGTCCACAAAACAAGACCAAAAGTGTACAAAACATTGAAAACGCAGAGCCGAGCAGAACAAAATGCTTTATATGATCGTAAATCCAGCTGTGGTACAGCCATGTTTGTAGTCTTATGAAGGTGGAAAAGCTACTGAATCGAATGATACCAAACAATCGCAAAACTACATCACCCAGTTGAAGTCAAATCCCTGTGTAAAGATACATACTTCTGGAGGCTATGACAAGCGGCAGAAGTAAGTTGATGGTGCACGTAGTATGGGCGTAGCATGGGCAGAGCTTGTGCTACACGCAAGTTAGTAAGTGAGTTTGGGGGGGTTTTATAGCTGTAAATTTGGTTATTACTATAGTTATAGTTGTCATACTTATAGTTGTTATAGTGTTATAATGTTAAAGTTGCTGTTTGCACTGGAAGTGGAAAGTAACCCATTTGGGACACCTGGCACACATTTGGTGCCAAATTGTGACCAACTGAGTATCTGCCTGGTGGTATCCTTACTACAACCTTTGTGGAGTCTTTACAATTTGTTAAAATTCTGTCACATTTGGTAAATGCATAGTCAATGAGTGGCTGAAGGGGATCAATGGCATCTGTGTGCCTGGAGTCAGTGTTAGCATGGTGTTATCGTCAGTCAAATAGCGGGAAGACACAGGCGATGATAGAAACTTCACATTTCTCCTTTGGTTTATTCCTATTTTCTCAGGCATATTAACAGTAACAATATTTTTGACACTGGGAATATATTGTCTGAGGTCCCTAGATGTCCCTTAACACCAAGAACATGCATATGAACCTTGTCATTATGGAACAATTCTTCAGTTACTTTTGCCTGAAAATATGGTCAAGGCTTAACAGGATAAATAAACACGTTAAGTTTTTTCACCCCAACAAAATGAAACATAATTAATAATGAATGAATATTAATCGTGATTAATGCATGAGATTACCTTAATATATATATATATGTGTGTGTGTGTGTGTGTGTAGAGTTGTGACTGAAACAACCATAAGAATCAGTGAAATTTACTTTCAGATTCCTTCGACCAAGACATGTAAAAACAAAATAAAGTTTAGCTAATATGTGGCTTTGATAAACTGAAGAGATAATTTTAAACTCTTTAAACAATGATCACCTAAATCACGAACCTGGTGGCTGAAACAAAGTCTCAAAAACAGATCTGTTATTGTTATGCTACTGAATATTATTTCATCATACAGTGTTCCTGTTCCTGAGCACCTAGAGGGTGGTGTTGATGTTGGCTGTTGCAATTATTCCACAGAAAATTTTTCCTCTAATACACCTGCCCCCCTCTCCCTGTTACAGGGAAGAAATACACTTTAGGGTCTAATATTACCGAAGTTTTATTTACCCTCTCTTCCCCACTAAGAGCTTATTCAGCCATGTTTGAGCCTACGTCTTTAGTTTTTACTACCTGAAATATAGCGCAAGAGACAGAGAGAGAGGATGCACTCTTATTTTTCCAATGTTTCCCCTTTCTTGTCATTCTGACCCACATCACACGACGCAATTCCACACACCCAGACATACTACATCCTCCCTTATTTTTAAGCCAATGTCATCTTCCTCTGTGAAGATCTGACACTGGGGAAAGATGAGACTTTTCCACTTTTCCATTCTTAGTGAGCCACCTCAGCAATTGTTCAAACAACAGTGACAGAAAGACAACACAGAACTGAAGAATGATGGGAGGTGACTACAAATACACAATTAAGTATTGATGAATCAAAAATCAATCATTAATTTGATAAAACTTACCATATTAACTGTTATATTGTGTGTGTGTGTATATATATATAGTTAAGAGTCACCACCATCTGGTGTATTTAATAGGGTTAGGGGTATATGTATTCGCACCGAACCGTCCAGTACAGGGCGTTCGGTACGAATACACACTTGTGTACCAACGTACCGAAAATATTACCACATGTCAAAGCAAAGCGGAACTACTCGCCACTCCTTGTTTCCTTTGGGTGACGGAACACTATCGCACAGACCCATATGTTGTTGTCGTGTCATTCTAGCAACCTCATTTAGCATGTACCACAGACCAGCCACTCTGAGCTTGAGCTACCCGAGGATATTTGAGTTAATTAATCTAATCTTTTGGCATGGTATTCGGAGCAATCTACTGCATGTCTATGGAATGCATCATCCAAGGTGAAAATATCTTCACACCACTGTTGCTACAGCTGTCTGTGTTCACGTTCACAAGCAAGTGTAACTGTGGCCGAACCCTCCAAGAAAAAAGAGAAACAGGCAGCCGCTGTATAATCATTTCTATATATTGATCACAAACCATCAGTAGAAAAAGGCAAGAGAGAGACATGCACTAGGAAACATTCTTGAAATAGTAAAATAATTTGTTGTTAAATGTCTTTACCTTGTTGGTAGTTCTGTACCTAAACTTTAAAGAACAGGTCCATCTAATTGTCTGTTTTAGGTTCAAGAATCAGCTGAAATGATTTGAGGGGGAAAAAGCTTTTTCATTCATTTCCATTTTGCAGCATCCTAGGCACCAAAGATCTCTTCACTATGAAGCAAAGAGCTAATTGAAGCCTCTTGCCTGATGAGATGACAACAATCTAACTATAGATTTCCCACTTAATGAGTAACACCATGGCTCCCTGAGCAGAATGCAGTAAAATAATAAACAAAACAGCAGCATGCTACCTACCCAAATTGCCAATTTATTTTTAAGGCTTAGCCAGCATCCCCAGAAGCCTATTTTGCCTACTATTAGCAGAGCTTATGTGACCATGGCAGACACTCATTTGGTTCATCAAACATCTGGTTTGAATATATTTGTAAGGGGAGTGGGGTATTTAACCCAGGCCTAATTGATTGATTTAGTTTCACCTGTGTTGGATCCTCTTTCTACACCTCAAAGCAGATACATCTGTTTTTCAACAACCACCACCTACACTGCAAGTCAGTAGACAACAACAAACAACCAAGTCCATCCTTACATGGCCTAGAGGCCCAGGGCAGAGCCCTCACTTTAGCACAATCGAGTAAAATCAGTTAACTATAAACAGGACAATTATTTGTTCTTTCAACAACACAACTGCTGAAAGATGTTGATACACAGAACATGTTGATCTGCCACTGATACCTTTGCCATCTGACATATGGCACCTGGTGATTTTCAAGTCTGACATTCAGTTAGTTGTTTCAGGTATAGTATGAGAGGGAGGAGAAGAGTGACCCCCCACCCCTCAAAACAAACAAAAAAAGAAATAATATAAAAAAAATCTGGCATCCCAAGAATGTTTGATCTGCCCAGCTCAACCATATTAATTCACTAACTTCTCTCAGACAATCTCTTCTACATATGAAACTGAGTCACATAGCTACCAGCAGAGGGAAGAGGGAGGAAAACACCAAAGAGCAAAGGATGAAAATAAATAACTTGTTCAATAACAAGTGGGACCGAGGACAAACTTGATAAAATCTCAGACAGACAATATCCCCTGTCCTCCTACACTGTGTCCGGACAGAGCGGATTGGACACAACCCCGGATCTGTCTCACATATGAGAGAGACGAAGAGACTGAAAGATTCAACATTTTCGTTTTTGAACTTACTGCAACAGACAAAACGCACCAACAGTCAGAGCACGGCAGTCGAGAAAGGCAGGTCCGGGACTCTGCCTGAGAGCTGGCTGACACAGCAAACCTTCTCAGATCCAGGTCTTCTCCTGAAGGAGCCAATGAGTCCGGCTATCTCACAAGGTCTTCGCAGCGCAAAAGACCCACAACATTAGCTCAGTTGGTGAAAACACAGCGGTTTTATCTGTTCCAACAACTTCCACAAGTTAGTCCCCAGTTAGTATGTTCACCACACTCCAATCCCAACATGCTTAGTGCCTCAGTGTGAGGTTTCCTCCATATAACCTACTCCCAGTGCAGCAGAAGTAGCCTGTAGTCTCCACAGCGCGATCGGACCTTAGAGCAGCTAGCACTAGCCACCGTTAGCAGCTAACAGCGGGTCGCGCCACAAGCTTGAGCGCAATAAGCCTTAAAAACGGCTCCCAATGCTAATGGGCCGACTCACCCGAAACTCCTATTCCGAAAACTTTTCCCGCTGCCCCGCGACGTGGAAATTCACACTTGCTGTTTACAGCAACCGAGCAGTTTGACCAACTTTGTACAAACTGTGTGACACTAGCAGAAGTCTTACTTCCCCGACGCCATGTTGAAGGGAAAAAATACTACATCCGGGCAACTGCGGTGAACCACCATGGCAACCGTGTCTGAGACTAGGTGCCGCGAGGGCTGAGTCCGACCCAGGAACCTGTGCAGCCCCCATGACCCTGAAGTGGTTTTCAATACCCAACATCACCAACAGAGTGATATTAGAGTGATGCCCACAATGAATGTCTGTGCCTAGAAATTTGTTGAAAGATTGTTTGCCAAGTCTATGAAACCTTCTCCAATAACCCATATAGTATGTTAGATGTAAAACGGTAGAAGTAAATCAATGTTCACCCTTCATTTGTATTCAACCTTCATATACAATCAAGAAAAAAGTTGCTGTCAAATAAACAAAAACTTTGGCTTTGTTAATATTAATACATTTAAAGTAATTTTAAACGACAAACTGATTATCCCGTTCTTGTGCAAATAGATCGTAAAAAAAGCGCTTCAGCCTTGGCATGCAACGATTATAGATTTTGATTTTACGATTATAGTCTGACGAATAATCACGGTTTCACGATTATCATTATTATTATGCATTAATTAATTTCACAACACTACTCATGAACTAATGCATAAAATCACATGAGCATTCTTTAGAGATTTTAATTAATTTATTATTATTATATATTGCTGTCAGAAATAACACAGTAATTAGATTATACAGTACAAAATAATAAACAAAGATAAACAAAAAGTCTATCTCTCCCTTTGGAATTAAATAAAAGTGACCTCTGCTCTGTAAACATCTATGTCAGTATTTCCCTTTTGAAAAAAACTAATGGAATCAAAGGCTGCAGGACCTCTGTCTGCATGGCTCTTTTGATTAAAAATATCGCAAAATTATTTTGTATTTTTAGTTTGTGTATTCTTTCTATAATTCTTTTAGACCTGAGTAGAGAACTTGCAATAGCTGCTTTTTTTATATACATAAATAACACTCTAACATTGAAAATAAATAAAACACTGAACACTAACGTAATTTAACTCAGTTATTACGTGTTACCTTTACTTTGGCGTGTAAAGCTGGGCGGTGATCCCGCAAATGCTGCATCAAGTTTGATGTGTTTGAACCTTTAGTCGCAATTCTTTTTTGGTTTGCTGTATCCGAAATACTCCCACACTGCCGACTTCACTTTTTTCTTGGGTGGAAACTAAACTTCGCTGCTTGGCCCTTCTGCAGTTGTTTAACTAATGTAGCGTAGCCAGTGTTGCCTGATCTTGCGAGAGAAACAAGCAACCAGAGGGGTGTATTACGAAGCGAGATTAGTGTGTTAGCGAGGTATGTTGAGCGTAAAGCCAGACTTTTCCATGTCACGAAGTTGGCTCTCTTTTAAGATGGCTATATCACCATGGTCACTTATGCTGCAAATATAAATTACCATGGGCGGTAATAAAAAGCGGCGGCTATAAAAAGCGCCGCCCTTTCACTGAGCATCCTGCTTGAACATGGCATCACCGTTTTTGGAAAATCCAGTGGATTTAGGTGCCCTAATTGTTAAAGGTGCTCTTCGGAGGGGGGGTTTCCAGACCGGAGTGATCCGTTGGTGTTTTCTGACGATATTCTCTATGAGCGATATAGACTCTCAGCTGAAGGAATACGTTACATATGCAATCTTGTTGAACCATATGTAAGTAATGCGACCAAGAGTACAGTAACGCAGCCATCACGCAGCAGTTTTTCACCCAATAAAAAAAACAAAAAAAACAAACCCAAAAACACCAGTCACAGGATGTGTTTTATTATTTATTCATGTTCTGCCTTTTCTGGGAAAAGAAAAAGTCATAAGTATACAATGTCAATCATGCTTAACAAAACATTTTAAAGTACCATTTACTGCAGTGCCTTTTTCTCATACTCCAGTTGCTTGATCTCAAATTAGTTAGTTTCTTGATTTCCAGCTCTTTTTTCTGATTATCCAGTTCTAGATTTCTTTTATAAAGGGCCCTCACATTGTCTGCTCCAACCTGTATTAATAGGACATTGAGGTGTTCATCAAGCAACAGATATGAGTGAGATAGACTTTTCAGTTATGATGGTGCACTGTGTTCATCATTCAATTACGCGTTCTTGGTAAGGATTACTTTAAAAAAGTAGACATAGGATTGCTAGAAATTATAAAACCCTTACCCCTTGTTTTTTTTGTGGGCCTCTGGAAGGCCTTTCCACCTCTGGAAGCCACTGGCTGAGGGGAGGGTTGCACAATGTCCTCTCCCTGTGACATTAATGAGCAAGAAACTTAATTGTTTCTAATTTTAAAAGATTAATTTAAATTTTAAATTAAATTCTTATTTCGATTATTAAGATATCTACCCTCAAAGGTACCTCTGAATGCACTGAAAGTGTCTCCTCATCATTGATCTTCACCTGTGGAATAGTTTAAGAGAAATGAATAAAGTGGATTCAACACAGCAAACAAAGCTAAGAGTACATGACAACTTGTTTTGACAGTTACCTCTGTGTGGGGGTCAGCAAGGGTGTGTACTGGCAGCTTGAGCAACACTTGTCTCCTTCAACTGTAAATTAGATTAAGACTTTCCTCATCGGAGAAACAATAAATATGCATTTAGTATTTTACCACCAAAGCACTTATACATACCCTGGACAAAGAATTGCTGCTGGGAGCTGCCAGCACCAGGGTCTGATTGAATACCCCCTTGTATCCCCTCCCTGATCGGCTGCCCTTCATTGTTTGCAAGGGCCAGCTCCTCTGAGGCCGTGTAATCTGCTGGAGCAGGCCCCCCTCCAGTCTTTCTCCTCTCATTTTTCTTCTTGTTTGCTTAAGATAATATTAACACTTAATATGTTACGTAGTGTATCATGCACATTGCACTAAAAGAATGATGAATGCACAGTAAATACATACCACTTTGGATTGTATTTTTGTGTTTGGTCCGGATTTGCTGCCAAGACCGTTTTGCACTGCTGGTACTACAACTAATAGAACACCAATTAGAAAATTGCTTAGACTTTATCACAAATTAGCCAAATCAAAAATAATTTCACTTTGATTTGGACCTTATCTAAGTGATTTCCATGTATCCTTTATTGTGAGACAATGTCAGGGAGGGAATTAAAGTTATATAATGATATATAATATATATTATATTATATAGGCTATATTAACTTAGGCATTTACACGATCTGCAATTTTTTGCCAAGCTTCCTCTCTTGCCTTGTTTGCAGCAACAGTGTCGCTTTTAGCTGTTATTATTGGTCTGAACTCTTCATAGCTCTCCATTATAATCTGCTCCTCTTGGCTGAAATATGCGGCACATAATCGGTCGATTTTTTCTTTTCGGAAATAGCATCAAATGACGCCTAAACGCCCCTTTTTATGTGAACGCACAGAGCCTGATGAGGCAAGCCTGGGTCGACAAATCAAGCTGATAACCACCATCGTGATACTCGTTATCTGTGATTGGAGCTTTCGGTTTTGTCGAGCCAGCTCACCCAAAGAAAGCCCGGCTCTGTTGAGTTTCCTTCGTAGTATACCCCTCAGGAGGGGTTCATACACGGAGCAAAGCAAGCCCTAATAAGAAACCACACTTAAAAAAAACAAGCCCAAAAACCCACAACCCGCGACTGACGATATTTGCAAGCGACTTTACAGAACAACAAGCCAAAAGTCGCTTATAACAAGCGGACCTGGCAACACTGAGCGTAACCTCTATGCCCCTTTATACGCACGGGACTGTAAACAGCTGCACCTCTGGTGTAACTTTGTTTTCGTTCCGTGCAGGTTGCGCCCAAAATATTCTATCAGCATAGTGTCCTTTTTTTGGGAGCGAGAACAGAAAAACTCGGTGTAGCGGAGCCTTTGGGATTATATTAACCGTGACGTTTTAAAGCGCGGTTAATAGTAAAATCGGTTAATCGCTGCATCCCTACAAATTATGTGTGAAGTGTTTCGAGTTGCTACGGAATACCGAAAAAATGAGTGTGATTAAATAAAAACACATGTGGAGGAGATGTTTTAGGAACGGGTTGGTTTACATTTCTATGGTGCTTAATCTCATTCATCTTGGTCCTCAGATTGTTCCATGGAGGTGAACTGCTTCAGACGTTGGACAGATTGGATGTGTTCCCGCTGCTAGTCGTCTCCACTTTGGCACATTTAGCCTGACACTGAAACCTCAAGTTTATCTGACCTTCAATAGCTAAACCTCTTCCACACCACTCATTTAGTCTCTTCTCTCTTATCAACTATTTTGTCTGCTTTACTGTGACTTGTGGAAGCTAGTTCCATCACATTTATATTGATGTGAGACGTAAACATAAAGCAGCTAATATTTAGCACATTGGAGTTGAGAAAACCAAACCAAAGAGACAGACCTCTGGTGTTTTTTCAACAACCGCTGCTAGACGATGCAGCAGACTGCAGTACCTCTGCTACCATTCTGGACTGAACGCACTGACAGAACCAGCACAGAACCCTCAACCCAGAGAAGAAGGAGTATTGCAAGTTGTATCAAAGAAAACAAGGGTCAACTGTAAAAATGACCAGTGTGACAATAAACAGCTTGCCTTTCACTGTTTCCCCAAAGACCCTGACAGGTAGTTATTCAACTTCCTACAGCAAAGTCCTTTGCTGTAGCTTTGCTAGCGCTGTTAGTCTAGCGATTGTCTTCCTTTTAGAAACTGAAGCTGTCAGCCTATAAATCATATTCAGTATGGCAGTAATTATAATGCTGCTTTAGAATATTTTACATTGTTCAACATATTTCATTTCGGTAGAGGCATTAAACATGAAAAATCTGCTGATGAGGTGCAAACATGCTATACCTTTAAACTGATCATTAGTCTAAATTGGTTTCTGCTTCGCATCCTTGATTAACAATAAAACAAATTATTCGCCCAATCATGTAAAGAGAATAAGTAATCATACTTGGAAACAGCTCAGATTATCTGTAATTTGTGTGCTTGCTAAATATAAAGTTTATTCAAATTGCCATCCTTGTTAATTAAGCAATTTCATGCTGCAGCTTTGTAAGTATACAAACTAGAAAAATCTCCGTTGTGTTGCAGTATGATCAAAAAATGTATTTACTTATATTCCCTGCTGTTCTATTTTGATTGCTGTAAATTATTACGTTGATTATTTAGGCAAGTAAGTATTAAGTGAGTTTTGATAGTTGCTTTTGGTTCAAAATGGTGTAAGGCATAGTTCCACTGCATCCCCCTGATATTGCAATGAAACCTCCAATTAGCTTAATTTTTGTTTTTTTTTACCAATGTTCAGTGTTGGCAAATGTCTTTGCCAACATGGGTGTAGCGACAAAGTCTGTTGTGTTCTGTTCTTTTTATTCAGCTTGAATGCCATGAAGTAACTGCGACACACTACAATTAATATCATTCAGTGACAGACGCTATAAATAATGTACATAGAAATATCAGAAATGTCCTTAAAACCATAACACCATGATTGAAACATTTTATGTTCTGATATGTATTTATATCAAATTATTGTGCAGCCCTAACTTCAATACAATCTGACTTCAACTTTACTTTACAACTAGCGAAGTCAGCCCCTGATGATCATTACATAGAATGCAGGTTTAAGGCTCTCGGACATCTTTTTTACTTTATAGCCTTAACCTAGATTCAGTTTTATCAATAGTGTCTGGAGGTTTTAAATTGCATGTTAGACGTTGCTTGAAATTTAATAAAAGGCAAAAGCAGAAAGAATAGCTGAATAAAACTGGACTTTTAGCCAAATGAGGAGGGTTAAGGACATGTACAAGGTGAAATTACAGTGGCTGAGTAGAATTTAAACCTATGTCAAAGCCACAACCTGGACTGAATTGGGGAACTATGGCTACCTCAACTGAATGATTTGCCATGTTCATAAAAAAAATTTTTTATTGATATAAATGTATGTATATAGTATATCTAAAGGCCTCTGCAACAGACTTCCCTGGATGTTTATTCAGACTGGATTAATCAAACAATGAGGAAATGAAACTGTGTGTCTGGCTCTGAAAGGGGGAGGAGTCAAAAGAAACTTGACATTTCTTGACGAAAACCCGGTCCTGACCAGGTTAGTTTCACAGACTCAGTTACCATAGTAACTGACTCACAGTTTAAGTTTAATCTCCCCCTCTAGAAACGAAAATTCGGAGTATACCTCATTTCACAATTAACAAAGTCAGAGTTTCAACCCACTTTATGAAACAGACGCCTGATGTACAATTTCGTGGGGATTTTTTTCCATTGCCCACAGATGTGAATGTGCGTAGAACTGATTTGACTCAGACAGATAGACAAACAACCATACAGACAGGCAGACAGACCATTTATTAATCCTTTGTGGGAATTTGCATTGCCACAGTAACTTCAACACATGGACAGGACCCCACACATTCAAAACAGCAAAATTAATAATAATAATAATAATAATAATAATAATGATAAACAATTTGATGGCCACTACAACATAAGCAATATACACTGCTCAAAAAAATAAAGGGAACACTTAAACAACACAATGTAACTCCAAGTCAGTCACACTTCTGTGAAATCAAACTGTCCACTTAGGAAGCAACACTGATTGACAATCAATTTGACATGCTGTTGTGCAAATGGAATAGACAACATGTGGAAATTATAGGCAATTAGCAAGACACCCCCAATAAAGGAGTGGTTCTGCAGGTGGTGACCACAGACCACTTCTCAGTTCCTATGCTTTCTGGCTAATGTTTTGGTCACTTTTGAATGCTGGCAGTGCTTTCACTCTAGTGGTAGCATGAGACGGAGTCTACAACCCACACAAGTGGCTCAGGTAGTGCAGCTCAACCAGGATGGCACATCAATGCGAGCTGTGGCAAGAAGGTTTGCTGTGTCTGTCAGCGTAGTGTCCAGAGCATGGAGGCGCTACCAGGAGACAGGCCAGTATATCAGGAGACGTGGAGGAGGCCGTAGGAGGGCAACAACCCAGCAGCAGGACCGCTACCTCCGCCTTTGTGCAAGGAGGAACAGGAGGAGCACTGCTAGGGCCCTGCAAAATGACCTCCAGCACGCCACAAATGTGCATGTGTCTGCTCAAACGGTCAGAGACAGACTCCATGAGGGTGGTATGAGGGCCCGACATCCACAGGTGGGGGTTGTGCTTACAGCCCAACACTGTGCAGGACGTTTGGCATTTGCCAGAGAACACCAAGATTGGCAAATTCGCCACTGGCGCCCTGTGCTGTTCACAGATGAAAGCAGGTTCACACTGAGTACATGTGACAGACGTGACAGAGTCTGGAGACGCCGTGGAGAACGTTCTGCAGCCTGCAACATCCTTCAGCATGACCGGTTTGGCAGTGGGTCAGTAATGGTGTGGGGTGGCATTTCTTTGGGGGGCCACACAGCCCTCCATGTGCTCGCCAGAGGTAGCCTGACTGCCATTAGGTACCGAGATGAGATCCTCAGACGCATTGTGAGACCATATGCTGGTGCGGTTGGTCCTGGGTTCCTCCTAATGCAAGACAATGCTAGACCTCATGTGGCTGGAGTGTGTCAGCAGTTCCTACAAGACGAAGGCATTGATACTATGGACTGGCCCGCCCGTTCCCCAGACCTGAATCCAATTGAGCACATCTGGGACATCATGTCTCGCTCCATCCACCAACGCCACGTTGCACCACAGACTGTCCAGGAATTGGCGGATGCTTTAGTCCAGGTCTGGGAGGAGATCCCTCAGGAGACCATCTGCCACCTCATCAGGAGCATGCCCAGGCATTGTAGGGAGGTCATACGGGCACGTGGAGGCCACACACACTACTGAGCCTCATTTTGACTTGTTTTAAGTCCACTGGCAAAGCCTCGTCGACGGCGTGGGTGTCCCCCTGCACCTGCCCCTCCCTCTTCCACATTCCCTGTGATTGAAATATAGTCGCTATGGTCGTGTTATCAGACCTCTTAAAGGCGACTGAAGACACTGGGTGTGCTGTGTTTTGGGGGTTGTACGGGTTTATTGCTCAGCACTGGATGTCCATTCTGAGTGTTCGGGGGGGGGGGCCTGTGTGGTGGACAACGGATGGAGGTATCTCACCTATGGTGGGAAGGGGAGGAGTTACATGGTCACTTGGGGTGGCAATGGGAGGAGATACAAGATTACTTGAGGAAGTGTCTGCACCTGTGTTGTTTTTGGGGTTTGGAAGTAAAGCCTCGAGACTCCCAACTCCGTCTGCTTGTCTCGTTTATCAAACTTCCACAATATATATATTCATTCATTCCTTCATTCATCTTCTACTGCTTATCCGTTTCTAGGTCGTGTGGGGTGCTGGAGCCAACCCCAGCCAAAATTTAAATGTAAATATAAATAAAAATATACATACCCCTGAAGGGTTGAACAGGATGTGAACCATCCATCCATCACTGATAGAAGGAAAACAGCGATAAAAGATGAGCAGATCTGTCATGGAATTGATATTATAGTTAAAGCACGGGGAGAAAATGTAAACTCCCGACCTTCTTATTGTAGGGCAACAGTACTAACCTCTGTGTTAGGAAATAAAAAGTTTATTTTATGGTACTTGCGGTCTTAAAATATGTTTCCCTGTTCAGTTGATCTGTTGATTCTGATGAAATAAGATTGAATCAAATCAAATCAGATTTATTTAAACAGCGCAAAATTATAACAAAGTTACGTCTCTGAGATATGAGGGAGCTTGGCCATTAAGAGCTTTATATGTTAAAAGAAGGATTTTAAATTGTATTCTGAATTTTACCGGCAGCCAATGAAGAGAAGCTAAAACAGGAGAAATGTGATCCCTTTTTCTAGTTCCTGTTAATACTCGTGCAGCAGCATTCTGAATCAACTGAAGGCCTTTCAGAGATTTGTTTGGACATCCAGATGATAATGACTTACAGTAGTCCAGTCTAGAAGTTACGAATGCATGGAGTGCACTAGTTTTTCTGCATCTTCTAGAGACAGGATGTTTCTGATTTTCCTAATGTTTCTCAGGTGGAAGAAAGCTGCCCTACTGACTTGTTTTATGTGAGGGACAAAGGACATGTCCTGGTCAAAAGTTTTTCTTTATGCAAATTTTTTTCTTCTTTGAGAGACATGATTAAATATAAATACAATACTATCATAGGATAACTTAATGACATTATGTAAGAGAGAAAGAATCTGAAAAACTTTATTGTCCAATTGCTAAAAGGAAATTCGTCTTTTACATGGCCCATAGGTTTGCGCAAAGCTTCGCTAAAAGCACACAATAGATAAACACACAACATCTTAAGTTAGAAACAAGAAAGAAAACAAGTTTTTCACACAGCATTAAAATTAGTTTTTGTTATAAAATAAGTATGAATTGTTGATGATGCCTATGGCAGTGAAGATTAATGATTTTCTGGCAGTGTCGGCCCTTGGTGAAGGGAGCCTATAACAGCGACCTGATGGGAGGAGTTGAAATGAGCTGTAGAGCAGTGTGAAGGGTCATGAATGATAGTGTTGGCTTTTCATCTGACTGCTCGTGTGTGGATGTCTGACAATAAAGACTGTGGTACCTGTTATTTTGTTTGCATGTTTGTTAATCCGTGCCAGGAAGAGTTATGGTATGTGAGGACTGACTCAGTAGAGGTCGGTCAGGCCTCTTTTGCATTCCCTTTTGTGTATTTCCCTTCAGCTTTGTTATTGTAATTGGACCTCGGTCAACTTTGATTTGTGTCTGAATTCTTTTTCTGTCTGTCAACCCTTACAAATACCTGTTTCTTTTTGTGAAGGCTTGTCTTCAGATCTTTTGTTACCAAGGGCTTGTTGTTAGGATACAATCTGACCTGGTTACATGAAACCACAGAATCAACATAAAAGGTCAAATAAGAGGAAATTGAGTCATTTAAAATTCTCAGATATAAATATAGTGAGTTATTGTCTTTAATCATATCTAAATGATTTGGCAAATGAAGTTTAACATATAAAAGTTTGGTTGTTGCTCTCTCAGTCGCCTCTTTGACCTGATCCTGGTCTCCAATTCACATCAGCACTAACACTAACAAAGGCAGCAACGATTTTATTCTGCACCATACTGACCTCTAGTGATAAAAAAAAAGTCATCCTCCTCAGGGGGGTGAAGTCTGCAGAAAAAGAAAAGCTCAGTATGATGGAAAGACCCAGAGTTTCCTCAAGAGTCTGACAGGACAGGTTTGTTAACCTGGTCCACTTCTAACCAGCATCTAATGACAACTTAAACTCACTCTAACTCACTGTCTGACATCTGTTTTAGGGCACGTCAACACAAATCCAACAAATATTCAAATCAACTTATGATGCGAAAAGTGACTTGAAGTCCCGGACCAGTTCACCACTTTCACATATCATTTGACCACACCCCTAGAGCAAATCAAATCAAATTAAAATCAGATTTATTTATATAGCGCCAAATCATAACAAAGTTACATCAAGGCACTTTACATATAGAGCAGGTCTAGACCAAACTCTTTATAAAATTACTTAAAGAAACTCAACAGATCCCCCGATGAGCAAGCACTTGGCGACAATGGCAACGAAAAACTTCATTTAAGAGGCAGAAACCTTGGGTGACCAACCACCTGACTGTTTCATTATTGACTCATCAGTTAGTATATAAACATTTTAAGATGGTAATTTTTATATGTACAGGCCTCTGGAATGGATTGACTCTGCCACAAACCTTCACTAGGTTACTGTATTCCCTTATTCCTATGTCACCCTTTGATTCTGCATGAAGGTCTGATTTGTGACAAACACCTGTGACTGAAATACTGGGGAGAGAGAGAGAAAGGAACAATGAGACAGATGAATCAGCTTTTTAAGCGATAGATATAAATAACTCGTTTTCTTCACCTTTGGCAACAGCAGCTCAGTCAGACAGAAAAGGTCAATGAGACAGATGTGATCTGTTTGAATCAGCATACAGTGAACATTGCCCAGGAGGCTTTGCTGCCCCAGTGTTTAAGAAAACAGGACCAGAGAACAGGACCAGAGACCGCCTTCACCAATACATCGTCATCATGAACAATCAGCATGTTCACTTCAGTCCTGTGTAAATACCAGTTTAACAGATGCCCATCCTGGCATCTAAAGATGCATTTTTATCCATCACATCTAAGATAGATTTTTATGATTTTATGAGCTTGAACTTGAGTAATTACTCATCATGTCGTCAGCTCCGGTCCTGGTCTAGACTAATGCCCCTTCCCTGATCAGCTCAAGGACGTTGGACCAAGATGTCTGTTCTGCCAGACGTACATTCAGGATATGAGAGGCAGTGACGTATACACACTGTTAATATGTGTGTAACACAAAATGTATATGTAAACAGAATACCATACTAATAACCCTAAGGGATGTATCAATAAAGTACAACAGTCTAGCTCAGAAGCACATGTCATTATTGTAAGATAATGCACACCAATGATATGTCAAAGAAAACTATGACAGCCTTTGGTAATCTGAAGGTCCTTTCAATTACATCTACTGATGCAATCGAAAGGACCTCCTCCTCAGCTAATGCGCTCACTGCAAAAGTACAGTGAGAGCGCATCAGAGTTCACCACTTGCATAAACGACTATCAGGCTGAATGAAAAATCAATAATTAGCATAAGCAATATTGTCAGGGATCAGACATTAACTGAAAAACAATGAAGTGATGTGACTTTTCCTATCAGTGATACATTACAATATAAAACACATCCCTGCACATACTAAACTACAACAGATGAATGACTCAAATGACTCAAATACATCTTGGACGCACATGAAACAATAACCAACAAAAGTTGAAAAGAAAACAGAGTCCAAACTGCTGTATTAAGTCCAGAACCACAAGAATGAAAGAATGATAAATCCACCTTCGCCAACTGCAGACACTTATAGCCCCAGATCCTGCAGAGACTCTGTGGATTGGCAACAGAGGGATGCTAATGCAGAAACTGGATCACCTTCTGCACAGGTCTGCTCAAATTTTCTTTTTATTAACACAGGAAGGAAGAATCATGTGTCATAGCATATAAAGTTATGACCCCACTGCGTTATAGATGAAACACTGGACTTTTAACCCTTTGCAGCCAACAGAAAGATTCTCCTACTCCATCATCAGCTGGTGTTTGAGCTTTTATTCATCCCTGATGGTTCTTCATGTTTTCCGTCCTTAAGCTGGAGAATCACCTCTTTCTAAGAGCCCTGATTTGTCATGCGTGACACAGACTGACTGAAACTGATGAACGACGTTAGTTCAGATTTGGATCTGTCTAACTCTTACTGGAGCTTTGCTGCTTTATTTCTGTGTTTATCCATCGATTCTCATCCTCTATCTTTAATAATGACGTCTAGAGTTACATCTCTACATCTGACATTCCTATTGACTCCAGTGGGTGATGTCACAGCCAGTTAGTGTCTCATTCAGACACCTAGCCTTTATCTGCTTGTAGAACTGGAATCTCATAGAGAAATCTAGTATTTTTCAAGGACCCATGAAAACTGAAGGGTGAGGTGAGCCATAGCTCATGAAGTCCCTGCCAAGTCCACCTCAGTTTAAAATTTGTTTCCGCCTCTATTAGGAAACAAATGGTAGCAGCACTGAAGGCGATGAAAACAGCGAATGGAAACTGAGACTGGTTCAAACACATGCCAAGTGACACTGTGTCATTTTAAACATCACGATGAAATTATACACTGCTCAAAAAAATAAAGGGAACACTAAAATAACACATCCTAGATCTGAATGAATGAAACATTCTTATTAAATACTTTGTTCTTTACATAGTTGAATGTGCTGACAACAAAATCACACAAAAATTATCAATGGAAATCAAATTTATTAACCCATCGAGGTCTGGATTTGGAGTCACGCTCAAAATTAAGGTGGAAAAACACACTACAGGCTGATCCAACTTTGATGTAATGTCCTTAAAACAAGTCAAAATGAGGCTCAGTAGTGTGTGTGGCCTCCACGTGCCCGTATGACCTCCCTACAACGCCTGGGCATGCTCCTGATGAGGTGGCGAATGGTCTCCTGAGGGATCTCCTCCCAGACATGGACCAAAGCATCCGCCAACTCCTGGACAGTCTGTGGTGCAACGTGGCGTTGGTGGATGGAGCGAGACGTGATGTCCCAGATGTGCTCAGTTGGATTCAGGTCTGGGGAACGGGCGGGCCAGTCCATATCATCAATGCCTTCATCTTGCAGGAACTGCTGACACACTCCAGCCACATGCGGTCTAGCATTGTCTTGCATTAGGAGGAACCCAGGACCAACAGCACCAGCATATGGTCTCACAATGGGTCAGAGGATCTCATCTCGGTACCTAATGGCAGTCAGGCTACCTCTGGCGAGCACATGGAGGGCTGTGCGGCCCCCCAAAGAAATGCCACCCCACACCATTACTGACCCACTGCCAAACCGGTCATGCTGGAGGATGTTGCAGGCAGCAGAACATTCTCCACGGCGTCTCCAGACTCTGTCATGTCTGTCACGTGCTCAGTGTGAACCTGCTTTCATCTGTGAACAGCACAGGGCGCCAGTGGCGAATTTGCCAATCTTGGTGTTCTCTGGCAAATGCCAAACGTCCTGCACGGTGTTGGGCTGTAAGCTCAACCCCCACCTGTGGACGTCGGGCCCTCATACCACCCTCATGGAGTCTGTTTCTGACCGTTTGAGCAGACACATGCACATTTGTGGCCTGCTGGAGGTCATTTTGCAGGGCTCTGGCAGTGCTCCTCCTGTTCCTCCTTGCACAAAGGCGGAGGTAGCAGTCCTGCTGCTGGGTTGTTGCTCTCCTACGGCCTCCTCCACATCTCCTGATGTACTGGCCTGTCTCCTGGTAGCACCTCCATGCTCTGGACACTACGCTGAGAGACACAGCAAACCTTCTTGCCACAGCTTGCATTGATGTGCCATCCTGGATGAGCTGCACTACCTGAGCCACTTGTGTGGGTTGTAGACTCCGTGTCATGCTACAACTAGAGTGAAAGCACCGCCAGCATTCAAAAGTGACCAAAACATCAGCCAGAAAGCATAGGAACTGAGAAGTGGTCTGTGGTCACCACCTGCAGAACCACACCTTTATTGGGGGTGTCTTGCTAATTGCATATAATTTCCACCTGTTGTCTATTCCATTTGCACAACAGCATGTGAAATTGATTGTCAATCAGTGTTGCTTCCTAAGTAGACAGTTTGATTTCACAGAAGTGTGACTGACTTGGAGTTACATTGTGTTGTTTAAGTGTTCCCTTTATTTTTTTGAGCAGTGTATTTCTATCCCTTTATCTTTTCAAATTCACAGCATAGTTAAGCACAGTCTATGCTTTATTAAAAATAAAAAAAGATTAGCCCTTGGCTAAAGGATATGACCCCATCATTTCAGTAACTTCACAAAAATGAACATATTATAGCTAATCTTAGCCTACAATAAAACTGGCCTGAGAAAAAAAAACACAGGCCTTTCAGTTACAGCTAGGCAATGACTATTAGCTATATGAGGCTACCCAGTCACATTTCAAGGTGACGGAAAACGGAACTAGAAATAACGAAATCAAAGTTTTTTAATGATATTGAAGTGCTTAAGCCTATTGGCCCTCATAGGAAACACTGCTCAATCATTTTAGTCTGACTTCCGACCAAAAAAAAAAAAAGCTCAGCTATACTTGACAAAAAAGTAAACAAACTGTTACTACTAAATAAACAAACAGGTAGCATACAGCCAAACAAGGCTGGTGAAATTTACTTATAGGCTATAGCCTGTTTAAGGGTCTATGGTGGGGAGCTAACCTATTCCACCAACTGCTTTGCTAAAATATTTGTTGAAACGCATCAGAAGAAGCCACTGAAAGTGTCCATCACCAAGACGGTTGCGCTTTGGGGTTAGGACAAGACTGAAAAGTCTTTCTACTGGTGCGTTGGATGGAGTTGGTGCATTATAACGGAGTGCGATTTTTTAAATTTGTGGAAACAGATGGAGACTTTCCATCACAGGGACAGAATTCAAGTAAGACGTTACCTCTGTTTCGACTGAGATGGATGCATCAGCCCAGACAGTGACCTGTTCATCAAAGGAGAAAAAGTCCTCCTCACTTGGGGCAACAGCACCAGGTTGAGGGGGATCGGGCATCAGAGCTGCAGGTTCCTCTGTTGTTAGGGTGCAGCCCTCTGTTGTAAGGAGGAGAGTGATGTGGTCTCTTCTGATTTCTTCTTTCACCCAGCGCAACTTAAACTTGGGCAGTGAGACAGAAGCCAGTAGTGCAGCGTGGGATTCAATTGTTGTAGCAAATCGAGTTTGATTGCTCATACCATAACCTCAGGCAGCCCAGTGGTCATTGGTGAAAGACCATTTTTCATTGTTAAGGTTTTGGCTATAAGAACCTTTAGTGTTGTTTGAAGCGTCCCACAAAAACAAGTGTCCTCTCGTCCCTTTGGGATGTCCAGCGCAACTGTGAACGGCTTCATAATGGCACAGTATTCCTTAAGAAACTGGTATCGCTTGTCGTTAATACATTTAAATTAATGTCAGTAAGAGGCATTTCTGTGATTCCTGCATAGGTATCATAGAATGAGTTCCACCGTGTCACTGTGGGGACAATCAACTTTTTCTCACTAACCCTCTTCTACACACTCAGCTGCAACTGTGGAGTGGCTGGACTTTGTCAACAGTGCAGAACATTTGGCTGTAGCACTATGGTACACCTCTCTTGATTCTGGATTGGTTGCAAGCCATTCATCAACCTCATTGTTTGCAATTATATTCAATGTATGGGCTGCACACCTATGGTGGGGAGGCAGTACACATAGCCCAACCTGCCCATCTTCATCATCAGCGGTAAGCACACTGTGAAGGTCTGTAAAGTGCACTTCCCTTCACCACTGCCCTCCTCCTCCTCTTCGGACTCAACATGCTGATACTCCTGAAATGCCTTCACAAAATTGCTAATATCAGTCACACATGCAGTGATTTTGTCATGAGTAAGGCCATATTCTGAGAAAATGTCCTCAATCTCTGTAGCAATTTTATCATAAGTGTGGCGACCCCTGAATTGTCTAGAGGCTATTGCCGCCTTCCTCCGCTTCAAACTTTCATTATCAATCCAGTGCACCGTGACTCCAAGGTAGCTTCTGTTATTTGCACTCCAAATATCAGCGGTGGTTGACACGTGGTTCTGTAATTTAATTGTCTTTTTGAGTTCCCTTGTCATGATTGTGTGTTCCTTATCCAAGGCTAAGGTTTTTCTGCTTGGAAGTACATGCTGAAAATATAAGAAAATAGCCAGATATCAATTTCAAGGGCCTAATGCAATAAACACTACACATTAGCTAAAGGGCCTTGCACATACTGTATTACAATGTACACCCCTAATAAAACCAGCTATTTTTGTAAGGGCTGGCCATGCTGAAAATGAACAATGAACATTGAAACATTGGGGTGCACTAGGCTACCTGTCCCATAAGAAGATTAACATGGAAAACTAATGTGTGTGTGGCATGAGGAGGGGGAAAAAGGTGACACCACCTGTGGCGTTTTGCCCCAGGATATAGTTAAATGTTAGAAGAAAAATAGTTAGATACCTTTACTATGGTTACGGCAGTCCCAGGTTCAAATTTACCACGGGCAAGAGAAGTTTTAGAAAAATATAAAGACAAGTTTATTTTACCATTAATCCATAAAATGTATTGTGGTGAGAATGAGCTGGGGGAAAGCTGGTGACGTCAGCAGCCAGGATTCCCTAATGACTGATTTGATCCAGGTGTGACTGATTGGTGAGAAGAGGAGAGAACAAAAGACACTGACATGCTGCAATCCAGGTGGGAACCCCCTGTTACTGCGGCTCGGCACTCTGTCAGGAGGGTGGGTGCCGTTCGGAGCGAGTTAGACTGCTGGCGTAGACAGGTAGCCAGGGGGGTTAGCTGTTCCGGCGCTAGGAGGGGAGGTCTGCTGCCTCCTGTAGTAAGATTAGGGCCGGGGTAGAGAGTGCTGGAGCCGCTATCGCTCTGGGTACGCTGTTGCTGCCTGCTGTGGCACTGACTGGCTGTGGCCAGATCTTGTTTACGCCGTCCAGCGAAGCCGTTTGCCCGGGGAGTTGGATGGCGATGCAAGCTCAGACCCCGGGGGAGGGTCTCACCGGTTGAGCGAGTTAAGTATAACTGTTTTTAACTGCTTTAAGTGTATGATTGTGATGACGCATTGCAAGGATCTCACACCTTTACAGACTTTGGCTCAGTGGGAGCAGTGTCCTACCCCCTGCTGCAAGGATGTCACACCTTTACAGACTTTGGCTCAGTGGGAGCAGCGTGCTACCCCCTGCTGCTGGGCCCCCTTTTCCTTGATCTCCATTTGGGACAGTTTCACACTGACTGATATTCATGAATGAATCTCTGGGAACCATACCTGGGAACAAGTCCCAGCTACTGAGGCTGTCTTAAATGCAAATGCCCCTGACTGTAAATGCCCCCCTTTTTATTGTCTTACCTTTTATCTTGCTGATATTTGCCTTTTGTTCATTGTTTGTTGTCACTGCTTTGATCCATCTGTATAAAGGTGTACCATTTCATTTGCTCTGGGTCAGCTCACCAAACCAGACACGCTCTGTGTAGGTCAGCTCACCAGTTTGCCGGCTTACTTTAATAAAAACTCACTTCACCACAGCAGACTTCTGAACTAGATTTAACGTTTTCTTCAACAATTGTATTTTTAGATTGTGTATAGGTTGGCCTATTTTATTGTTCCAATAGGGTGGAGAGCGAGGGCTATTGGGGAGGAGCAACTAAGCTGGCGGGAAACTCGTTGGGTTTCTCTTAAAGTTACAGTGTGTATGTGTATTGTAGTGCCTCCTGTTAGAGGGTGTAAAGCTTAACCTGCTTGTTGAATGGTTGTGCCACAAGCTAAAGTTTAGTTAGTCCTGTGTGTAGTGGGTTTTCGGTCTGTGTGCTGTGTTGAGTTTGCAGTGCCTCTTAAAGGGTGTAAAGAATGCCTTAATGGTCTGTGTGCAGGGGTCGCATAATTAATTGGACCCGTTGTTGTCCTGAGGTGACTGGTTGCCCCCTGCTTACCTGAACTCTCCCCGCTTTTTAGGAAATGTGTTTCCCTTTTGTGATGAATTAATAAAGATTATTTTGTATATTACCTCCCTGCAACTGTGGTTATTTGAAGGGCTGACATAGCAGTACTTTCTGCTAAATTAGGCAAACCCGCATTTATTACACTATCAAATTAACATTGGCTGAATAAGAAAATCTGGAAAAAGAAACCGTGCAAAGCCTGCAGGAGTACGTTGATGAGTGCTACCACCGACTCGTCATGGGGAAGACCGGCAACACGGTGCCCCCATCTTCCAAAAGAAGCCGACCGCCCAGCGCACCCTCATCACCTGATAAGGACTTCGGGGACATCCTGGAATCAATTGACAGGAAACTAACAAGCTTCGATGCCAGACTAGCCCCAGTGGAAATGCTCCACAAAGAGTTCCAGGCTCTCTGTGAGTCTCTGGAATTCAGCCACTAACAGGTGGCTTCACTGGTCGCTGAAAACCAAGTCCTTAAAACCTCAATTAATTGACTTACCGAGGGAGTGACGAAGATCACAGCAGAGAACCAACTAATCAGAGGCTATCCTTGACATCCAGGCTCAGAGTATGCGGGACAACCTGGTATTTTCTGGCATACCAAAGCAGGCGGAGGAAGACCCCGAGATGTCCATCAAAGACTTCCTCCAGAAACAGCTGAAACTTCCGACTGAGACCGTGAAGAACATCGCCTTCCACCGGGTGCATCACCTTGGAGGGAAGAGACCGGACAACAGGCACCCCAGGCCCATCGTTGCGAAGTTTGAACACTTCAAGCAAAAGGAGCTGGTGAAGAGCCGGGGCAGAGAGCTGAGAGGAATGGACTTCAGTGCGAACGATCAGTTCCCTAAGGAGATGCTGGAGCGCCGCAAACGCCTATTCCCTGTCAGGAGAAAGTTAAACGACGGAGAATCCCGCACTGTCATCGCTGTGGACAAGCTATACGTCAACGGCCAGCTTTTCCGGGATCCGGAGATCACCCCTTGGCTTTATTAAAGCGCGTCTCTTCTCTTCACCCGAAGTTCATCGGATTCACTCGGGTATCTGTAGCATACGGCTGTATGCCACAGCATGTAAAATCATGACAGCGTGACATCACCGGCGTAAAGTATGTCCTGTAGAGTACAGCACATGAATGGCCACTGATGTAATAAACACAGTGAGCACACACAGTCGTTGTCCGTGCATTATTGAAGCTTGAATCGGCTGCTCTGTTAGCATCTCGGCTAGCGGCCTCGGACCTGGCCTCCTCTCACTCTGCTCCGCTGGCACAGACAGTAGCCCTTACTGCTCCGCTCTCCGAGCCCACCTCTTCTCCCGACGAGCTTGAAGTAAACGTTGCGGGACGCCAGGGCGCCACGGCACATCGGCAATGTGGAAACTGCGGCTCTTCATCACATCCCACACGTGCACCGGTCTGCCCAGCCACAGGGCAGAGGTGCCAATGCTGCGGTAAGCTGAACCACTTCTCCAAAATGTGCCGCTCTGCGCCCGACCCCACGAACACCTGACCTCGCTCGTCCGCTGCTTCAAGCCCAACCACCATCCACTCTGTGGGCTCCTGCACCAAACCATTTAAGTGGTGCACGGTGGAGCTGGATGGTGTATGCCTGCCGCTGCTGGACACTGCGGCTTCCAGATCTCCGTTCAATGAATCCACGGTCCGACGGCTCTTTCCCCGACTGACGATCAAGGCAGGTGCAGAGGATCTGTATGGCTATGGCCATGCTAAGATTGGCATGGTGGGTACTGCCACCTTCTCTGTATGCTACGGCTCCAGAGCTCTCACGGCGTTCACCTTTCAGGTATGGTGCCAACCTCCTCGGCTTCGACCTGTTCTGCGCCCTGGGCTTCTCCATCATAGACAACATGGGTGCCACCATATTGACAGTGGCCACGCCCTGGCTGCACCGCTGGCCTTCACTGTTCGCTGGGCTGGGCTGCCTTACCACCTTCAACCAGCAGCCGCTCATTGACCCAGCTGTGGCCCCGGTCATCCAACCTCTGCGCCGACTGCCCCTCGCCCTGCGCGACGATGTCACGGCTGAGCTGCAGAAACTCCTGGACGCTGTCATCATTGAGCGAGTTGACGCATCGCCATGGATCTCCAACCTGGTGGTGGCAAAGAAAAAGACAGGCAGCTTACACCCCTGCATTGACCTCAGGCAGGTAAACAAAGCAGTGATCCCCGACAAGTACCCACTGCCTACGACGGAGGAGCTCTCGGCCAAGTTTCACAGCTCAACGGTCTTCTCCAAGCTTGACCTTCGCCAGGGCTACCTGCAGGTTCCCCTACACCCGGAGAGCCGCAACCTCACTGCTTTCGTGACCCACATGGGGGTCTTCCAGTACACCCGCATGCCTTTTTGACTTAGCTCCGCTCCCAGCTGTTTCCAGAAGATCATGGCCACCATCTTCGCTGGCATCCCGGGTGTGATTGTGTACCTGGATGATATCGTGGTGCACGGAGTGACGTCTGCTCTGCACAACGACCGCCTTTCCAGGGTGCTTGACGTGCTCGCCCGCCACAACCTCACGCTGACTGGGGAGAAGTGCATTTTTGCTGCGCCCATCATCGAGTCTGTGGGGTTCCGCCTGACCGCTGATGGCCTGAGCCCACTCCACTCCAACGTCGATGCCGTCCTGCGCCTACCTGAGCCTTCCTGGCCTGCGCAGCTGTTGTCATTCCTGGGGATGACGGCATTTTATCTGCATTTCCTTCCCCACTATTTGGAAACCACCGCACCACTGCGCACCCTCCTCAAGCAGGACGTGCCCTGGTCTTGTACACCTGCATGCTCTACTGCAGTCAAAAAACGCAGCTCACTTCTCCTCCTGTGCTTACTTCGACCTGCAGAGCCCCACGTTCATGACCTGCGATGCGTCCAACACCGCTGTCAGCGCCGTCCTGTCCCAGCTCCAGGGAGGGGCTGAACGCCCAGTGGCGTTTGCTTCGAGGTCACTTACTCCGACTGAGCAGAAATACTCCGTGGGAGAGAGAGGCACTGGCCTGTGTCTGGGCATGTGAACGGTGGCACATGTACCTGTATGGGTGGCACTTCACGCTCCGGACGGACCACCAGGTCCTTAAAGCCCTGCTGGCCACAACCGGATCAGGACACAAGCCACTGCGATTGTACCGGTGGTCAGAGAGGTCGCAGGCTTATAATATCACCACGATGTTTACACTTGGCAGGGACAACTTCGTGGCCGATCTGTTCTCCAGAGCCACGCCCAGCTCTGCGCCAGACATCGCCCAAGACTTCTCAGAGCTGGAGCTGATTCTCATGTTGCATGAACCCCTCCGGGCAGCTGTTTCCCTGCAGGAGCTCCAAGCAGCATCTACACAGGACCCTGTGTTTACTCAGCTTCGCAATTTTATCCAAAAGGGTTGGCCTGCCAGGGTGCTGGAGGAACTAGCGCCTTTCCACCGTGTCAAAGGTGACCTTTCCTGTTGGAATAATGACTGCGTGGCGAGGGGGCTGTGTACAGTGATCCCCAGGGCCTTGAGGGCACGCATCCTGGCCATGGTTCACGAAGGTCACCTAGGCATCGTGAGGGTTAAACAATTTTGCAGGGGCCTGGTTTGGTGGCCAGGCATTGACAGGGACATTGAGACGATGGTGAAGGACTGTACAGCTTGCCTCGCTAGTGGTAAGACGGGCCGGGCCCCACCTCCGCCTTTGCAGCCCCTACCGTGACCAGCGGCGCCGTGGACCCACATCCAGTTGGACATCTGTGGCGAACCTCACGGCATCCCTCAGCACCAACGTTTTCTCCTGGATGGCCTACGACCTCCACTCCAAATGGCCTGAAGTGCTTCCTGTTGGGTCTGTCACCACCAGGGTGGACTTCCTCTCCTCCCTGTTTGCTCGCTGGGGTGTACCTGATGCCATCACCAACGATAACGGCCCCCAGTTCATCTCAACTGACTTTGCTTCCTTCACAGAGGAAAGGGGGATCAAACATATTAGAACCACCCTATAACACCCGCAGGCCAACTGTGGTGTGGAGAGGTTTAACCAGACCCTCAAGAACGGGCTGAGAGCACACCTGGCAGATGACTTCCCATTTGCATCAGCGTTGCAGAACACCTTACTGCATTACAGGACGACGCCACACACCACAACAGGCAGTTCTCCAGCCCTCCTGATGCTAGGACTTGAACTTCAGCTTCCACTGGATTGTTTACGTCCTAAGAAGGAAGAAAGTCCAGCAGCGAAGCCCTCTCCCGGCGACAGAGTAGCAGAGAGGCAACACCGCATGAAGCAGCGCTTTGACAGGGTGCGTCGGGTGAGATGTCCCGCACTCGCAGTGTCAGACTGGGTCCGGATCCGTCGACCCAGTCGGTCCCACAAACTGCTTTCCTTCTGGTCTGCAACGCAGTTGAGACCAGCTACCTTCCGCCTGGCCGATGGCTCACGTTGGCATGCCAGCCGGCTTAGACAGGTCACGCCACCGTCTGCCTCAGACCAGGCAGCTGCAGCTGATCTGCGTCACACGGATGGGGACTGGGACTTTCCTCCGGTACAGCCAGGAGCCCCGGCAGCACATCTACCAGAACCTGATGCACCGGCTGAATCCCTGCAGCCTGGGTCCCGTCCTGCCCAGGCTCACCAGAGGCCCCCTTACCTCAGAGACTATGTTTTAAGTTCCTGACCTATTCTAGACTAGCGCATAGCCTGTCATGTGGCACAATAATCCACAAGGCTATGCGGGTAAACCGGCAGTCTACCCTATTTACCAAGTCAGGTTGGCTATGTTCAGGCCTCAATAATGTTCCTTTGCACTAACTTGTTTCAAGTCTGTTTTGCACTTCGGGGGGGCGGGGGGGGGGGGGGGTGAATGTAGCATACGGCTGTATGCCACAGCATGTAAAGTCACAACAGCGTGACGTCACTGCCATAAAGTATGTCCTGTAGAGTGCAGCACATGAATGGCCGCTGATGTAATAAACACAGTGAGCACACACAGTCGTTGTCGGTGCATTATTAGACATAACAGTATGTTAATAGTATGGTTAAGGTAACAGATGAAGGTAACATCAATTTCTCTCATTCATTCTTTCTTTCACGCCTGTGTCAATCATGTAAATATATACGAACGCACATCGCACACTGTATAACATGCCGTTCTCACCCACAGAAAATGTGTATTTATGTCATCCCATTGTTTTTCCAGTTGTTTTGTGTTATAATTTATTTATAAATATGATGTTTATATGGTTCGCAGTGCAATTATATAATATGCAGTTACATTGGCCATACACATTCTTCCTCTCTGGCACCGCCACACACACACACACACACACACACACACACACACACACACAGCTACACTTTACGCTTTCACCCACTTATGACAATTTACACTAAGTAGATTAGTTTAGATATGAACAAATTATGGTTTTTCACTTGGAATGTGTGCGGAATTGGCTCACGTGAAAAACGGCAAAAAATTTTAACACACCAACACAATTTACAAGTAGACATTGTCTTACTACAGGAAACCCATCTACCCAAAGCAGGAAATAATATATTAAGCTCATCACAGCTAGTTATAACACCAAACAAAGAGGCGTAGCCATTCTAATCAACAAAAACATTAGGTTTACTTGTAAGAACACCACTGTAGACCCAGAAGGTAGGTTTATAATAGTTAGCATATCCACACACAACACTGTATGTGTATGTATTGCCAATATATATGGTCCAAATGTTGATGACCCCTCCTTCTTCCACAGCTTCTTCACAGCAATTTCAGCCCACTCAGACACAGCACTTATAGTAGGAGGGGACTTCAACCTGGTATTCAACCCACAAATGGACAGAACCAGTATGGCAGTTAGTCAACGCAACTACCAATCATCCAAGATAATAAAGCAGTATATGAGTGATTTTGGTCTTTGCGATGCTCTGCGCTCACATCACCCCACCCTGAAGGAATACACCTACTACTCGACAGTCCACCACTCTTATTCCCGTTTAGACCACTTATTAATTAGTAATTCAATTGTGAAGGATGTCTTTGACACCAAGATTCACCCCATCGCCATCAGCAACCACGCACCAGTCACTCTAACACTCACAAAAAAAAACTAAAACACCACCTTCTAAACAATGGAGATTTAATACATCATTGCTCAAGGACCCCAGCTTTTTTAAATTCTTTAAGGAGGAATGGACAATGCCTGATATCTCAGCCTGCGTCTTATGGCAGGCAGCAGAAGCAGTCATGCAAGGCAAAATAATATCTTATTCTTCATATATAAGAAAAAACAGGAGTACAGCTCTTGAAACAGAATTAAACAAAAAAAATTAAAGCTTTGGAGACAGCTCATGCTGCCTCCCAAGAGGAACATCTACTGAGAGAACTAAGGGAATTAAAACTAGAACTAAATGAATTTCTCAATATCAAAATACAATTCCAACTGAAGAGATTACGCTTGGAGAACTTTGAACATAGCAATAAATCCAGCAGATTTCTAGCAAACCAACTAAAACAGAACAAAGAAAGAGAATCAGTATCATCAATAAAGAACTCCACTGGGAAAATAACCTGTGATCCAGGAGAAATAAATCACATTTTTAGGTAATTCTCTAAAAAACTTTATTCGTCTGAGATTAACCCCTCCAAATCCAGCATTGAAACTTTTCTGAGCAAAGTCGACTTAAATAACGGCTCTGGAGTAACCTATTTCGACCAAGGAACTTCAAGAAGCCCTCAAACATATGCCAAACAGGAAAGCCCCAGGACCAGATGGTTTCCCTAAAGAGTTCTGGCCAGAGCTTGCACCAATATTTTACAGAATGCTCAGCGAAATGCAGGAAACCTCGACCTTTCCACCCAACATGAACTGTGCAAATATTAGCCTACTCCTTAAACTGGACAAAGACCCTGCACTCCCATCAAGCTATCGTCCAATATCACTTATAAATGTAGACATTAAAATTATTTGCAAGGCGCTAGCTAGAAGACTTGAAAAAGTAACACCTCACATAATACATCCCGACCAAACTGGGTTTATTGAAGACTGACACTCTACCAACAACACCCGCAGACTTATTAACCTGATAGACTATTGTAACAGTCAGAGCAAAGATGCCATAATAGTCTCCCTAGATGCAGAAAAAGCATTCGACATGGTAAATTGGAATTTTCTCCTCACCACATTACAAAAGTTCAGGTTCGGAGATAACTTAGTGAACTGGATCAAAATATTGTATAGCTTTCCCAGTGCTTGTGTCAGAACAAATGATCAAACAGATCTCTCTCCAGAGGTGAACCAGGCAGTGTTGTCCACTTTCTCCCTCCCTTTTTTCTATATTTATAGAGCCACTCGCAGCTGCAGTTAGGCAGAACCAAAATATTAAGGGAATTAACACAGCAAATGTGAACCATAAAATAAGTCTTTATGCTGATGATGTATTACTTTTCCTATGAAATGCACAAACGTCTCTCACTGAAACAATAGCACTCATTGACAAATTCTCATCCATCTCTGACTACTCTATTAATTGGAGCAAATCAACTGTACTACCCATAAACTCAGATTTCCAGAGTACGTCAACCACCCCACTACAGCCAGGAAACATTAGGTATCTAGGTATCAACATCCCCGCCAAACTGTCCAACCTGACACGGCTAAACCACATCATCCTAATTAAAGAAATATAAGACGACCTCACCCGGTGGAGGACACTACCCATATCACTTATGGGAGGAGTAGCAACAGTGAAAATGATGAACTTGCCAAAAATTAACTATGTTTTTTCAATGGTTCCAACCCAACCTCCCCTGACTTCAAATCTCTCCAACATCTCCAAATTTCTTTGGAAAGCTAAACCACCACATATAAGCTTAAAGACTTTACAAACGAGTAAAGACCATGGTGGTTTGGAATTACCAAACTTTTACAATTACTACTTGGCCAATAGATTACAATATATACTAAAATGGAGTAAACCAAACTCGTTAAACCAAGCGTGGCTCGATATTGAGCAAACATTTTGCAAAGAAATCCAAATCTCTGCTCTGCCCTTTATCCACCCTACTATCAAGCGACACAGCCGCTTCAAGTGTATTAGCATTAGCGACATCCTCACAGCTTGGTGGGAAGTCCTCAAAAGGAATGGGTTCTCGAACACCCCTTGCAGGCTCACGCCTATCTGGAACAATCCTGACATCCTGCAAAATAAAAAATCAATACATTTCTCAGCATGGGTTGATAAAGGGATAAAACATTTAAAGCATCTCCTCCAAGACAACAAATTCATACAATTTAATGAAATCACAGCAAAATATGGTATTAACAAAAACACATTTCTGGAATATCTTCAGCTTCAATCTATAATTCAGGCACGGTTTGACCTCAGCCAATTGGATTTAGAGCTTCCACCCAGAATAACAGATTGCTACAGCTTTCACTGCCTAAACTACCGTCTAAAATTAACTTGATACTGTCTCCAACAGATCTAACAATCTCCGTTCCTACCTCCAAATGGGAGAAAAATCTGTTGATCAACCCAGACCCTAACTTTTGGATAAAAATCTGTTCCAACACGTTCAAAATGACTCAAAATAGCAACCTACAATTAATAAACTACAAGGTTTGACACAGAACACACTATACAGGACAAAGGATGTTCAAGATGGGCCTCACACAAACAAACGTTTGTTTGAAGTGCGCGACTGGCTCACCAGATTGCTATCTGCATGCTCTTTGGCTTTGTACATCTGTCAACAACTTCTGGAAGAGGATTAGCAAAGATTTATCACGGTGGCTAGGGTACCCCATCCCTACCTCTCCCTCATTTTGTCTGCTAGGTGACCTCACTAATGTCAATATGGAAGTAAACAAATCCTGCATGCTCCTTACTGCCCTAAGCATCGAAAAAAAGACCATCCTGATATTTGGAAATCCAAGAAGAACCTAAGCACTAACCGATATAGAAACCTTTTATTTGACCACATTTCCATGGAGTCTCTCTCCATGGAAATGAGAGGGAGGGTAGGGGTAGTTGTCAGGGAGGCCTGGACAATGGGAGGGTGGGGGGAACATAGGAGGGGCAGGGGCCGGCCTCCTCGGCATGGACTGGTCTGGGGGCCCTCGCCATGGGCCACCAGCTGGGGGACCGGCCGTGCATGGTGGGCCTTATTTACAAAAACTAGACAAATGTATGTTAAACAAGATGCACAAAATGAATACAAAATAAATCCTATTCACATTAACAACAATAATTAACAAACCAAACAAAATCCCCGAGGCCGCAACAAAGTCCCGACACTAGCTCTGCGAAAAGCCTGTGGTATCACCATTCCATCACAGCTCAGGAGAGCCGAGGAACCAAGAGCACAGTTCCAGTCAGCCAAAACAGCAGTGGGTCCAGTAGATGATGGCTTTACTAATTTTGGGCCTCACCAGCATTGTATTACAGAACGCAAGGAGGGCATATTCACATGGAGACATCACAACGACACCCAGAAGGGCCCCCAGTCGGGCAACCAGCAGTCCACCACACTGTACGCTGTGGAGATAGCATGCGTCTTTATAGCTGACACGCTAAGGACGCTCCAACGCCAGCGCAGCCCCACCACGCCAGGCCACAGCCACCACTGAGGACGAGTGGAACAGGAAGAGAAAGAGAGGATGCGCAAGGTGAAACAAGACCCCTATATAGAGGTGAGCTCCTCGCCCATCAGTAAACCAGCAAAACACAGAGCCCTGCTGTGAGGCAGAGTGAGCCGTACTCCGGCCACATGTGTCAAAAACTTTATACATATTGACGTGATTCACAATGATGTTATGTCTCTGTTCTGATGGCTAGAACTGTGTAGACTAGTACTTTAAAGCTGCAAATAATAGCCATAGATGCCTGTCCCAAAAAGACGCCCAGGCCAGCAACATATTTGGGCAATAAACCCTGGTCATTCAAATCACCCCACTGATTAATTCTGATAAGCCATGGAAAAAAAATATTGCCAGGCCTATAGGCAAGGCTGTTTTGTTTTTATTATGCAACTAAAGAATAAGGTTCACAAACTTTCTTTGTTAAGTGTGCAGTTTTTCCTCTAATGAGTTTCAAGTCCATCATGGCATCAAAGATAAAAAAGATGATTTAAAATGTAGCCTAAGCTTTCCGTTGTGCAGAGCAGGAATATGCCTTGCTTTTCTCTGTTCTGTTATGTGTAAGTCGACTAATGATATGTAGGCTTGGCCTATGTGTGCACAAGGTTGTTGTGATTGTGAATGATAAAGCTTAATTTGATAGCCTAACAGGACTAGTGGATTTTGTTAGAAGGAACCTGTGGGCTAAGCCCCCCCAGCAGGAAGAAAACACGGTTGTGCACGCCTTTTTGACGCTCCGTTGTTGTTGCAATAAAGAGCCGCAGTTCAGGCATAAAGTTACGACTGTCTCCTGCGTGGTTATTATAAAAACAGATTTTTAATAACCAGCTTACAAGTTTTGAATGAAAATTAAACGCCTGTCTCATATAGATGCGGGTCTATTGAATCATTTGGGAAAATAAACGCGCATTTGCAGCTTTACGAGTATTAATATACAATAGTCCAGTGAAAATTAAACTGATGAGGCAATAGTAGCCTTGCTTACCTTGTCATCATTGCTGCTAGTCGCGACAGCAGCTGACATGTTTTCGAAAGGCTGGCGAATCCACTGTTGAAAGCGGCCGCATATCTTCAATGACATACTCCGCCACGAGTCTCCTAGCGTTGAAGTAGCATTTCAGAGCGGGAGAACATTAATTTTGCCTGTTTTGTTTTATCCCCACTCTCACCCTCCGCTTGCTTCCTTTTTGCTAATTTCACATCACTATGGCCCCGCTCTAAATGTTTAGTTAAATTACTGGTGCTATTTCGGGAAGTGGACAGATCTTTAGGTTTCGCACACAAAGTGCATTTAACTACGATATTCCTCATGTCCTTATTTCTGACGAACTGAAAGTAATGGGCATATGCCCATCTCGTGAACGTACTGTCCAGCATTGCATATGCTGCTGCTGCACTCATCTCTTCTGTTCAGTATAAAAGATTATAAGGGAAGTGAAACACTGTGCACAGACTTTTCTCCTCTGCTGATCTCGCGGCAATTTTGGCAATTTTGTATACAAAAAACCCACCACTTCAATCCGGGTTAAAATGCATTTTAACGCACATTACTGACATTTGTACCAGGTAAAATATTATCAACATTTTTTTGTAATGCCTTACATTACCGCGTTACAGCAAAAATCAATGCATTACAGTAATTAGTTACTTTTGTAACGCATTACTCCTAGCACTGACCACCACTAGAAAAAACAACATTAATGGAGCCTGATACCACGAGCCACCATGGCAACAGGAGACAAGAGACTTTTCCAGTCTGGAATTAAAAACCATCAGTGAATTTACTGTGAGTTTGAACAGAATGTCTGAAAAAAAAAAAAAAAACAAGTATAACAATCCCGCAACAGCAAAGAACAGAACTGATGAGGGAGAAAACTGCTGCTCGACTCACAATAAGTTTTATTATTGTCTATTTTTTAAATATTTAATTTGTTCCTCCCACCATCCAAAGATATGCATGTTTAGGTTGATTGATGACTCTAAATTGTCCGTAGGTCTGAGTGTGAATGGTTGTTGGTCTCTGTCTGTCTCTGTATCTTGGCCCTGTGATGGACTGGTGACCTATCCACAGTGTACCCCTCCCTCACCCAATGTGAGCTGGTATTGACTCCAGCACCGGAAAAGCAGTAGAAGATGGATGGATGGAAAACGAAATTGCAGCAGCTGGACTTGGCCCGCAAGCCTTGAGTTTGACACATGTGGTATATAGTGTATCTACAGGCCTCTTGCAACAGATGAGACTGGATTTTTATTTAGACAGTCTAAAATGTGCCTGATTCTGACTGAATGAATTAAAGAATGAGGAAAAGAAGAAGTGTTTCTGGATCAGTTACCATTGTAACTGACTCAGATTTTATCTCCCTTTCTGAAATGAAAACATCAGTTTCCTACTGTGCAGGATTAATAAATTTAGAGTTTTTGCTAAATCTTGTTTCTAAAACGGGCCCACAAGGTCTCCAGCCTATCACAAACAACCACACACGGTGTTTAGAGCCTGCAGCTAGCATTAGCTTAATCTATTTGCAGAAACCAGCTGCACTCTGACTTCTGAATACCCTCACCTCTGACCCCAGCCGACACCATCTGTGTTCCTCCTTATTTGGGTACACAATGACAGCATCACACTGGAATAAATGCATAGTTTATTATTCATAACAAGAGATTCAATGCTACATCATACAGAAAACAGTCTAGTAGGTTTAGGGAAAGTGAGTGATGAACAGGAAGTGAGGTGGATAGACTGTATCATCCGAGGTACAAACGTGACATTGCATTGGATAAATTTGCTCATTGGGAGACATTGCAAGACAAAAGTAGCTTTAAAAAGATAAAACCTCAAATGAGTATCTAAGGAGTGATCACCGTTTTTTTTGTTACAGCCATGAGCTACAGGAGATCACAGATGAGTGTTCAGCTACTGTCGCTTTAAATTCCTCTTATACCTGAATAAAAACAGCTCTAGCTGTGAAACAGAAGACGAGGAAGAGAAGAATCAGTCGTTCAACCAGAGGCAAAGTCCATTAGTGGGGAACAGTGGTGTGTGTATCGGGGGGGGAGGTCGGAGACCCAAAGGCTGGTGATTCCTTAATAAACCAGGTTTATTAACCAGTCTACAAACTAAAACAGATTAGAAACTCTCAGAAAACCATCTGATGAGAGCATTTGTTCGATAGCAGCTTTTATCTGCAGTTAGAGTGGCAATCAGACATGAACTTCAGATTATAACAGTAACTTCAGAGAGGCAGAAAACAAAACTGTTGGTTCTCTGAGCTTCCTCTGATGGACCAGAAGCTCCAGCGCGGTCCTGTTCCCTAAAATCTGACATTCAGGACACCCCCGCACCGGAACACTGATGTAACCCGCCAGCCTTTGCCTCTGTCCTCTTTCAGGTCCTCAGTCTCCTCCCATCTGTTCCCACCGCATCCTCTTGCTCGGTGTGCGCCGTCACCTACATAATGTGTGTAGATGGGTGCATGTGTGCAGTGTAGTCATCAGAGCCTGGGCGCGCACTCGGTGCGGTTCTGCACCGCGGTGCTGGTGCTGTTGTTCTGCGGATCCGGAGTCCAGAAGAAAACGTAGTAAATGACAAGGATTACCGCGGCCACGGACACGCACAGGAAATAAGCGATGGCCATTGCGACTTTGACCCAAATCTTAGTTGACATGTTGGCGTGTTTGGCCCGCAGCTCCCCAGGGTAGCTAGGCCTCCGCTTCATGTCCCCGTTCAATTTGTCCCCGGTACCGGTCACTTGTCTTTCGGCCGCTTTCATCTTGGTTTTAGAGCCGGGTCCGTTTCTAGCAGTGTTTCCTCCAAGTGTTGTGGTTTCATCTGAGTCCGGACAGCAGATCCTCCCCCCCACCTCCCACTCCCCGGCTGTCCTCCAGTCCGGGGACAGGATGCAGTGTCCGCCACAGAGCAGCCGCTCGGTCCAACTGTCCCCGGTCCGTGTGTCCGCGGGAGCTCCTTGACCCCGAAGTCCTGTGTGCGCACTGGGCAACTGAACTCCAATGCTCAGAGGAATCAGCTGGATGGGACCGTTGTCAAGTTAGCCGGGATCAGAGGAACCGTTTCCGGGAGGACATTTCAAAATAAAATAATAATATTTTTATTTGTAGAGCACCTTTCAAAACAAGGTTACAAGGTGCTTAACAATAAAATGATTAGTGCAAATAAAATACACAACAGCAAAATAACATTAAAATACAGGAATACAGAATAAAAGTAACTAAAAAAAACAACTAAAAGAGTCACAACAATAATAACAGAATAAGTTTAAGAAGGCCAGACGATAAAAGTGAGTTTTAAGAAGAGATTTAAAAGACGACACTGAGTTTGCCTGCCTGAGATCTCCAGGCAGGGCGTTCCACAGCCGAGGGGCCCAGGCAGCAAAAGCCCGGTCCCCATAAAGACTTTTTCAACTCAAAAACTCCACAGTCCGATAAATCCTGATTAGGTTGGAGGGGACATGGACAAATTGAGACCTGGATGACCAGATTTTCATCATGGTCAGAGGGGAATTATCGCCACTGAGCTCTATTCCCTTCCATCAGAGATGTTTTGCTCAGTAAAATCAAACTGATCTGACACACTGTGTGGATGCAATTAGTCTACAGGTTTTCTACAAGTAAAATAATTGTAAAATTTAACCTTCAACATTTGTTAATTTTTTGATTAATGCTTCAATGTTATTCTTATTTCTCGGTCAGAAACATATCATGTCATGCCATGTGAGGCCTAACTCCTCAGGTCCAGTTTCAGCTGTCTACTTACACCTAAAGGAAAAGGTACACTCCTTTGAGGACAGCAATGTTAAAATCCTGTACAGGGAGGACAGAAAGTTTGAAAGAGGGGTCAAAGAAGCCATCTATGTAAAAGTGGAGAAACCTTCTCTAAACAGGGGAGGGGGTCTGCGACACCACCTATCTTCCATCTACAATGCTGCCCTGTCAACCTTACCCAGGAGAATTAACAACTCAGCCTCCAACAATGGCTCCCCAAAACTGACCTCACGTGACTCCAACTTCCACGACTGTCGTTCACCAGTGGCCTCACAAGACTCCTAATGATGGCCGTTCGCTGGAGGCCTCACATGACTAATGGTCAGTGAAACTCCACTAACGAGCTATTGTTCACCAGGAGCTGTGTGAACACCCCCACAGAGGTTAAATACCTGGGTCCAACTCCACTGTTTTGTCAGACTAGTGAGGACTAGTCAGACCAAAGCGTTCCTAACTGATGAAGCCCCTGGGATAAGGAGGCGAAACGTCTTTGACAACCTGTCCTAAGTCCAGTTGCGTTCAATTCAATTGTTGGCCGGATACGACTATGACCTGGATGAATGAGAATATGCACAGACACTCTGTCAGAAAGTTTACAGAATAATTGTACAGACATTCACAGTGCATTCGTCGCTTTCCAGTTTGATCTAAGGCTCTTTGAAACTTGAATCTTCTGTAATTCACATATTCAGACATGCTCTTGAAAACGGTCCATTGGACCAATTCTGAGCAGCAACTCTTAATTTGAAGGAACCCCACCAGCTTCCGGCGCCGCTCAGCGCGTGTGCATTAGACTTGACGCGGCACCGGACGGGGAGGGGCTGAAAGTGCGCAACACCCGACGATTGGGTCATAGTTAGCACTCCAGTCCCGCAGCAGAGGCCGGAGAGATGCGATGCGGGTTGCCCCAGCCCAGAGTGCCTAAGGTCGGCAAAGCCTCCACGGACAAGAGGCTGGCTCTTACCCCCACGGGGAGGGGGCAGCCATATGCATGTCCTGCAGCGGCCAAGGTAGGTATCAACAGCGTGTACTGTGATGTGCACAAAGACACGCGCACGCGCACACACGTCTCTCAGTTTGGCCTCCGTTCACCACATGTCATGTCAGATGAAGTAAAACAAAGAGCAGTCCAAGCTGTCAGGGTTTCTGGAGGTTGTCTCTCCTGGACTCAGCTAGTCCTTGTTCAGGGATGGTGAGGACTGACCACGTGAACAGGAAGCATCAGGCTGAATGACTGAGGTCAAGTCCTTGGTTCTGACCCAGAGTCTGAGGGACATTAGAGACGTCTACCTGATCCCGCAAAGGTTGATTGGTGTCTTGGTCTCTACCCAAGCCCTAGACCAGGAATTAGGTGGAGGACTGAGTCACACCTGATTCACCTGATGTTGTCTACATGATAAGAGGAGAATGCTTGGTTTGATAGGACACCAGGTTTCTGGGAACAGGGATAAAGGATGAAGAGGAGATTGTTATTATGGCAGCTGATTGGCTCAGACAACCAGGAGTTAAGTCTTAAGAGCTTTAGTTGAAGCTGCATTTACTCCAACATGAATACCCTACAGCTCTGCACATGATCCATCATCAACAAGAAAAAGAAAAACTGCTGACACCAGAGAAAAACATTTATTGGCTAAAGAGAAAACAGGAAGTGAAGCAGCAGCATGTTTTACATTTCATGTGGGTTGAAGCTGCATAACCGCCTGGACTGATGTGTATCTGATGAGACAACATTAAAAAGCTTCAGTTTTAGATTCATGTTTGTCTTGATCACTTTCTAACCTCAGCTGCTCGCTAAAAGGCAAACCTCCATTTCATGTATATACAGGAAGACGTCATAGAAACGGATGTAAAGAGAAATATCTGCTGTTTTAAATACAATCTGTCATTGAAGTTCAGAAAAATAAAAAACACAAAGAATATTTTTCATAGCTCACAGGCTTTGCTTTGCACAGACGCTGTGGAATGTTCATTTAAAAACTGTACATATTGCAGTTCCTGTCAACTTATTCATCTGATACACAACACACAACATTTAAGCAAACCATTTCATGCCTGTGTCCTCGAACACCACAGGGGTGTCAGGTCAGGTAGTGATTTTAAGTCCAAAATGAACCTAACTGAAGCCCTTGGTCTGCTGAGGTACAAGTGAGTTTCATTAGATTTACATCCAAAAGCAGTTTAGTGCACCAAAGGTCCCTCAATGCAGGTCTAAATAAACTGCAATTATGGCTGTTTAAAGGTATTGTTTAAGTTAAATCAAAGCCAAATCAAAATGGGCAGGTTGGGTGTTTTATACCATTGAAATGCTTTCTGAATGAAACCCTTGATTTTAAGAATAAGTATCTTAAAGTCAAGTCCACAGAAGGTAAGATGAAATGTTTTTTGATCGTGATACAGAATAACATCATCCAACTGGCTTAAGAACCTGATGGTTGACATGAGGAGAAGATGTGATGATGTCATTTGAAGTTCTATCAAAGTGCATTTAAGCAAGACACCTGATCTCACACAGTAGTGACGAAAGTCAGCTGATCTGTACTGATATCATCAACTACCTGCAGAGATGTCAATATTCACACTGAAGCAGCTGATGGTTATTAAATCAGGGCGAAAAAAAAAAACCTACGAACGCAAAAAGCCACAAAGTAAAACCATGGGGGGGGTGGAGGGGTCTCATGCAGCTGAGAAGTCAAATGCTGCAACGCTGCAGTGAAAAGCTCAAACTCAAACTGAAAACAATAATAAGGTAGAAAAATGTAAAATAGTAAATAATGAAAAGGGAAGAAGGAAAAAAGCTGAGTGTCTGACTGTCAAGCAGGTGCAGGTTTATCATTGTTGTTCTGCAAGAAAATCAACAGACCCCTTATTGTCTTATAAGCTACAAAGCTAAATTACTTGATTAGAAGGAAATTCCACCGATTTCGCATCAGTTTGTACACAGGGTCTGGGGAAAAGGAAGTGGTTTAAAGCAGACCGCCCCCCTACATTAACTGCTACTCGAGTTTCCTTCCCAAATCTCTGATCATGCCAGTTGTGTTGCATTGCGGGTAATATTACAGGTTTTGATTGCATGGATTGAAAAATAATGATACAAAAGAGGTGGAGGCTGGTTAATTGATCTCACTTGAGGTTAACAAGAATAACTTGACAAAAATTAAGCTGTTTGTTCCTGAGATAACCACTGAGTTTAAGACAAAAAAACCCCCCCAAAAAAACCCCACACCAAAGAAACAAAACAAAAAAACCCAACCATCCCTATGATGAGGGGGACTTTCAAAATGGTGGACTGAAACTGTGTGACTGTTGGTGTGTACCAACTAACTGTTTACACTGCTCAGCGGCTGGTCAACTTACTCCGGCTGCCAAGGGTCAGTTCCCTAACGAACTGCGTGAGTTTCTTCAGTGAAGCTCTGAGGGCAAGGTGGTTTAAGAGACAGGAAAGCCTGTCTTTGACATCGTAACATGAAGCTCATCAGTGATGGATGACACGATGCTCCTGATGTCTGATCATATGACCTTCGCCTCTTCCTCCTCGCCGTTACAATGATGAATAGTGTGATGCCTCCTCTTCCCTTCCATTTCCCCATCTGCCTCAGTTTCTTCCCAGCAGGTTCAGCCTGTTGGAACAGACACAAAAGGAGTGAGAGTCAAGCCGTGTGTGTACATGTGTGCTAGTATCTAAAGCAGATTTCAGCACTGTGAGTGTGAGATAATCACATAACTCTGCATAAACAGTCGTGCTGAGCTTCAACATCTCCTCATCATCATGATGTCATAATCCTCAACACAGGACATTCATGGTACACAGAGGATGAACCAAACAAAGTATCTACAAACTCAACAACATGTTAGGTTGTTTAATGACTACTCAACACTGAAGAGTCATTTGTCCATGAAAACTTCTCTCAGTGAAACACCACAGTGAGCATGACCTCAGCTACTTTTCTTGGTTACAATGTGCACAGTTAATGTTTCTGACTTCTCGCACATCCTCATAGTTTGAACAGCCTGACCCAAGGAACCACAGTAGATCGCCTGTATGGTAATGGGGCGTAATTCATTTGTATCCACTGTGGAGTCTGAGAAGCATCAGCAGCTTTAATTCAATCAGACTTCAAACAGTATCTGTTCTATCTACAGCTCATTTCCTCTGAAAAGCCTTTAAAACTTAATTGTGCCTCTGATTTTCCTGGTTTCCTGAACTCCACCCTGACGCAACACAGTTGCACACAATTACAGCTGCAGAACTGTTTGACACACAGACACACAACTTTTTTAGTTAATCACTAATGAGCAGCAGATGCAGCTTGTTCTCACGTTTTCCATTTTATATGGTGACACAACTTCCACAGTAGAAAACGACAAAGTACAGTAAAAGTACAATAGAGTACAGTAATATACAGAAACCAGCAGACTCAGCTTGAGGTAACATAGCGATAATAATGATCAACAAATCAGATTATTTTCTGATTCATACAGTACCATCGACTGGCCTGTCGGGACATCATCTTTCTTGTTCACGTTTCTGCCCTTTGACCTTTGAACAGTATAAAGGTCGCCGCCTTGCAGATCAGTGGCATTGGTTGTCTGGCTGAGCTCTGCTCCGTTGTCCTGATTGTTGGACTCTGATGAACTCTGGTTTTTCACAGCCTGCTTCCAAGTTCTGCTAAAAGTATCTGCTTTTTACAACTTGTCTAATAAGTGAATAGGCAATAGATTTAAATGTGAGGAGAGAAGCTAATGGCAAGGACTTCTTCTGCTCTGTGGTTTATCCACTTAGATCACTTTTAAACCAGTGATCAGAGAGAGAGAGAGAGAGAGCCACTGACTAGATGTGTCAAAACCAGGGAGGCTCCAAGGCGTGGGCCTCCACAGTTGGGGCCTATTTCACTTGTGGAAGATATTTTTGTCAGTGACCATAGCTGTGTTTTCTTTGACCTATCATTTGTTGTGGAGCGTCATCAAAGACATATCATGAATCAGCATGCGGCAGAAAGCTTAATTTCATCATTTGATGCTCATTTTATTTCAAGTGGTGAGGGTGTAAATTCCCCAGAAAAGAGTTTTTAAATCAACAGTGCCGGCCAATTTTGATAGAGTAGCACTGATTATATTGAGCTCCCCCTCTCTAAGGAAGCCTTGCCTTTGAATATATTAAGATATTTATAATCTAAAGAGAAGTTGATGCAAGGCAGAGCAACTGTGGAAGGCCTCTTAGCCTGAGGTGCATAGAAACCTTAGGGACCTTACAACTTCATTAAATATGCTGATAATATAGCCTTGGTTGGATGTCTCAGGAAATACTGTCACACATTATTGTCACAGAAGCTTACTTCAGCAATGTTTCTTTACTACAGAACTGGTGTCCCTCTAGTAAGATGGAAATAAAAGATCTTTTAATACATGCAAACCCAAGGAGGTTCATTGACATCACCCCTGCTGTACTGAATAACCAGCCCGTGGAAGTATTAGCACATTTTAAGTGCATGGCCACAATTATTGATCCCAGTCTAAATATTAATGAAAATTCTGGGAATATTTTTCAGAGAATCAGCCAGTGACTGTTTTTAATAAGGAAGCTGACGAGCTTTGGTGTCAGTCAACACATGTTTGAGATGGCATATATGGGCCTGGTTGAAAACATTTTACAGTTTAATTTGATTGTGAAGGACAAAAACAAGCTTTCCAAAACTGTTAATATTGCAGGGAAGTTGATTGGCACCCTTGACAGTGAGGTCAATATAAAGGGCCTTTAATTCCTCATGCCCTACAGGCATTGAAAGTCAAATGACTGCACTAGAGAAGACTTAACTGTTTTTAAAAAGTGTTCCTATAGTCTGTAATTTGTTTCCCCCTGCCACCAGAGTTTTCGCACAACTGTCTGTTATTGAATGTGGTTTAAAAGTGTGCAGTGTTGGTGTGGCATACATTTTAATGTTTTTAATTAAATGCTGTGTCATGATTGTAGTTTTTAATGTATTGGAGAAGCCAAAGACAAATTTCCACTAATGTGGACCATAAATGTCAACCGAACAGTTGATCAATCAGTTATAAATGATATGACAAACAATGCAAGGACAGCCTACTTTTCTCATCTTATATCCTCTAATAAGAGAAGCCCAAATTTTTCTTTCATACTATTACTTTCATTACCTTCCCTCTGTCCCCTCTGACCCTATCCATTCAAAGGCTGATTGTAATACTTTTCAAGGCTTCATTGGGTATAAGGTGATGAATGTCAGGGCAAATATCTCACCATTTGTTGAAAACCCTTACATTAATCCAGTTGGTCAAATCTGGAAAGCACTAGCCTTTTCAAATCTGCTCTGTTTCTGTGTTGCTTCTTTATCTGTATAGCAACTGGTTAGTTGGTACTGTGGTTCATGCAGGTTCATACTGGGCGTGGGGGAGGGACAATCAACTACTGGAGTACCCAGATTTATTTATCAGCTCCTGTGAGCAGTGGTCTCAATGGAGACGATTTATGGCACCATGAGCTGCTGCGAATCCATGTGTCAGAGGGGAAACTCGTTTTTGATCACCAATAATAAAATCTTTTTATGGGTCAACACAAAACTAAAAACAATTTGATAAAAAAAATCACCATCATGTCCATACACACAAATGCCCAAACACATGTTAAGCCATGACACGATCAGTGAAGCCATGCAGAGATACCAGGTGGGGATTCCATCAAGGTCACTAAAGAGAAACCCTCTCATCTAACAAAGCCAGGCTGTAACTAGCGTCATTTCTGACCTAAGTTGTTCCACTAACTCAACCCAGCCTTACTGAACCAAGATAATTCAGGCCAGATTTTTAGCAATTCACTTAACCTTGTCTGTACCACATGTGTGAAGAAATTTTGTGGTTGGGTGATAACGTAAAAGGACGAGTACTGGCTAAGCAAACTCCCACACTCAAAATGGCCAACAGAAAACTACATAATAATAATAATAATAATTTCATGAATGTACATTTGGATGACTAGACTGAGTACTAGATTTGCTGGATCCCCCAACCAGCACCCCCCCCCCCCGACCTGGAAATAGATAAGCAGTAGAAGATGAATAAATGAATGAATGTACTGTGCATGGCATGCAACAATGTCCTCACTTGTTTCAACAACCTGAGTATTCATCTGTTTTATGTTAGATGGCCCAGCACCTGGGCGCCTTTGATGAGGACAAAGTAACCTCTCCTTATTTCCAGCATACAGTTGTTTTGGCAAGACCTTAAGCATCTCTCACACTGTAGATACACGTCCAACAGAAGAGGAACCACAGCGTAATATCCCAAGACTGCACGGGGGTCTGCTTGGATCTGCTGTGTGGTTTTACTGATATTTATAAATATTCATCTAGGAAGGAAACTGGGTTCCCTCTGTCTCTGAAGACCTTTGGAGCTGGTGGCCTAAATGTTGTCTGGATAATTTGATCATTTTCTGAAGCAGGGTGATCAATGGACAGGACGTGGTTTGCAGGGAAAACTGTGGTCTTCTGTTAATCTGTCTTCTAAAATAAGCTTTAAGCTCTCACTAATATTCTGTCTCTCTGTCATTCTACGTCGGAATAACATTGTCATGGATGCTTAAATAGTGCAGACTTGTGTAGTATTTACGCTTGTTTATGGCACCATGTTCTTTTTACGTCATTTCATGTGAAGCCCTTGAATGTGCAAACATTGCAAGTTGTACATTACTTTTTAAAAACTCTTTTTTAAAAATTTCACTATGTGACGTAAGCGCGGAGAATCACCTAGTGAAACTGTTTTGCCCTGAGGTTTTTTTTTTTCCAGTTGTTCTTCAGCTTTATTTATTTGACGCACCCCTAAACTAAGCTTGACAGTTAGCCTGCCCCAGACAGGCTTGTTCACTGGCATTAGTTACGATAGTAACTCAGCAGGAACACATAATGGGGCAGAATCCTCACTCAATTAACCCCCCCCAACAGCAGCCAGTTAGAAGCTGAACAGGAATCACACAGAAAGTTACATTCAGGGCAAAAAAGGTAAATTCCAAATTAGTAGCCACATTATAGCCTGCAGTCAGAAGTTTCTCATATTTAAGGCTTAATGAGTTTTTACTGAGCGAGTCTGTACTCAGGAGCTACATGCTAACAATGACAACCGCAGCATGATGTTATTCATGATTTTGACCATGTTCACCATGCTAATAGATGCAAATTGGCATAGTGAATATGTAAAGTTCATTAGGTTTGCAGGTGTGAAAAGAGTTTTTAAAATACGTCGTTAGGGAAAATGTCTGAATGTCTGACTGGTTCTGTCACTGCTGGTTTACTTCACTGTAAATATGGAAACATTTCTTTTTTAACATTAATCCTTTGGGTTTCATGGTGAAGGGAGAAGTAAGAGGACTATCGGACAAGCAGGTTCATCCTCTGAGCACAGTGAGTGTCTAAACAAAATCTCATTTGACTGCATTAATTAGCTGTGAGGATATTCCAGTCTGGACCAACGTGGATGATGTCTGACAGACCATGATGAAGCAAAGTAGCTCCAACCTTTGACATTAAACATTCAGAGGTTATTTCAGTTTGGTTGGTTCATCAGAAAACCTATGGTTCTCAAGACACCAAGAAAAGGACCAGACTGCAAAGCTCATACATGACCTGTCACATCCACAAAGTCAACATTTTAATTTTTAACACACTAGGCTGCACAGTGAAGTCTGACGAAGCAGGTAGAACACAATGACACCAAAGCCACAAGATGAGGGGAACAAAACAGAAAAGGATTTTTATGTAAAGGAAGAAGGAGGAAGACATCACAGAAGAAGAGGAGGAGGAAGATATTAAAGAGATTCAAGAGAGCCAGACTGGGGAGGGAAAGAGAGAGCAAGAGAGAGAGATCCACCACATGGAAACATGAATGAGAAAATCAAACCAACATTCACTGAAAACAAAAGAAGAAAAAGCAGCGTAGTATGAGGCGCTAAAGTGCTGCTAGGGATTTTTTTTAATAGTATTGATCAGGAACACACCTGAGGACGTCGGCTCCGAAGCCTCAACTTCCTCTGTTGTTGGGATGGTTTCAGCCCCAATGGGTGCCATGATGTCATTACTGCCATCTGCTGGTTGGTCAGCCTGCAGGACAGCAGGCGAGACAGCAGTCTCCAGGGTTTCTGCTGCAGAGAGAAAAATTACTGACTCTCAGTACTTTACTGTCCAAGGTCACTTCAGTGCACCAGGAAATAAATGTCTATGATCGGAAGGAAGCATGTTGGTCCAGACTCATCTCAACAAATACTGGATAGATTGCCTTAGATTTTTACTTCACAGAATTAATCTTTTTCCCCTCCCTGAACTTTCTGATGTTTGAGACATCAGAACAACTGAGCGACAATGTCCCAGTTTGTGACACCTGGTGTCATTACTGCTTCCCTGAGGATGAACTCTAATTACTTTATGATGCCATAATTTTTCCATAGGAAATTCTGATTTTATTTATCCAGTCCTTTGTTTTAAGACAAGAAACTCTTTTCGCTCAGCTTCAATTCTAAAGCGACAAGATGACAATATTTGGGTCTATAGCGGCTACTGTGAGTTTGTTTGTCTGACTAGGCCAAACCTGATCAGGTCAGATAAGGTCTGATCTGGATCTCAGTGAAGCTGTGGGGAACCATAGACTTAACCCTTTAAGACAGAAGATTCCAATCGTCTATTTGGACTTTTTGCTTATAAAAAGGGCCAGAAAATGTCCTGTGAGTAAGTGCTTTTGCCGATTTTTCCAGAACACTTAGAACCTTCAACATCTGGCAGTTTACTGTATGTCGAAATAGTGTATTAACGGTTAACAATGAAGGAACTGATTCGCCTACTTCCAGCAACTGCGCAAGTGGAATTACCGTAATGATCGTATATTGGCGTTTGAGCGCAACTTCTCAGCTTTCAGAAACCGCCAGAATTTCTCAGATAGAGCAAATATTCGCAACCTTACGGTAATTTGAAGTGCAGTTGTGTGAATGTGCCGCCGGTGCCACACTTGGTTTTAAAGGATTAAACAACCAGCCTTTTCAGTGTTCCCACAGCATAACCTGATGGACAGTTGTGAAAATGTTCATTGTAGCTCATTTTACATCAGTGGCTTCACTGTAACACTAACTCTGGAGAATAAGCTCCACTCCCTGGTTCAAGGTTTGTTACCTAGTGACGGAGGAGCAGGTGAACCCTTGTCCATCATCAGAGCAGCCTCAGTGAACTCAAGGAGCGATGGGACAGAAATTTCAGAGGGAGTGGCGGCAGATGGCAGTGCATCGGGGGGGTCTGTGGGCATGGCCTGGGTGTTAGCCTCGTCTGGAGTAGAGAGAGAGAGAGAAAAAAAACACAAGATAAGAAAGAGAAAGACAGACAGGAGATATTAGAAGACATCAAATGCCTCAAAGGACAAAATTAGAGGACGTATAAGGGGATAGGCAGAAAAACACCACACTCTGGCTTTTTATCTGCCCAGTTTCTCTAATGTTTCATCCGGCCCTGACTTTTCTCCCTCCGAGAGAAAGAGGGAGAGAAGGAGCGAATGCGTGTCACAGTGTAAAGCTCTTTAAGTGGTAGATAGGAACAGAAAAGGGGTGCATTAGTGCTCGGCAGTTCTGAGTTCATCATTACATCAGTTGTCATTAGTCAACAGGCTCCATTGAGCTCGCTCACACACACACACACACACACACACACAAACTAATCTAACATGGGACCAAGTCTGGAAACAGCAGAGTTTAAAGTGGTTGGCACTTATTTTTCAATCAAGCGCACTTGCACCAAGCAAGCATTTCAAAATAAAAGCCAATTTAGATTATTTTATCGGTTTCTTTAGCCGAGAATATGGCATTGTACAGTCAGTGGGCCAAATCTGGCTTGCATAATGGTTAAAGCTCAAGTTTAGTGCTATTATGCTAAACCTCATAAAGTAAACTGATGCGGTTTGTCCTCGACCTCATGGGCCAGAAGGACCCATCCTGAGGGGCGGAAGGAACCATCCGATGCCCAGGTCTGGTTTAAAGTTTGGTCTCTTCGCTCAGGTATGCATCTCACCTGTATGCTTCTCTTCTCGTCTCTTAGTAACATCAGTAGAGCTAGGAACTTTGTTCTGTGTCTCCTCTTGCTCCTGGGTTTTCTTCTGGGGGGGGCTTGCCTCAACACTGGGGGGCTTCAGGGGGCTCTCGCGTCCCATACTGCTTCGGGGCGACAGCATCTCCATTTCCTCCCCCCAGTCTGACACAGGCTGGTGGCCATCCAGTGGGGAGAAGGGGCTGATGGGTTTGCCCCCCTCTGGTGACTCTTGGGCTGTAGCTGGGGGTGGGATGTGAACCTTGGGTCTGGGGGTCCGTTGCTCTTTTGGGCTTCCTGACAATGTTGGTGGAGAGCAGGGAGTGCAAGTTGTCTGGGAGTCATCTTGGCTATTGGCTGGTTTCTCTTTTTCACTGTCTTTCTTCTCATTGCCCCTAGAGTTGTGTTCTGAGTCGCTTACTTCCTCCACAGCTTCTTCCTCTTCTTCTCCATCACTGGCATCCTCCCACTCATCATCATCATCCTCTCCATTCTTCTCTTCCACCTGAGAAAAAATGAACGGGAGTATATTGATCTTTTTAGGCTCTTAGGTAAAGTAGAAACAACCTGTTGATGATCTGGAGTGAAACAGTTACTCATTCAGCTAAAAGCTCCACCACATATTCACCAGCTGATGCTCCATCCTTTGTACTTCAACCCTGAGCTTCATTATTGACCCAGATCAAAACCCTCTACCTTCTGTGCTGGGGGAGATTTTAATTTTTCCTCCTCATTATCCTTTTTGGTTTTCTCTTCCATCTTGGTCTTGTCCCCCTTTTCCTTCTCCTCTTCTTCTTTCTCTCCTTCCCAACGGTTGTCATGCATACTGTTGAAGAAATGTTATGATTTCATTTCAGTAAAAAAAAAAAAGTCTGCCTTTGATTGATTCCAGTGCTATTTGAACCAGTCAATAACCTCATGACAACTCCTGTACCATGTGATGTCTGGTCAATATTTTCTGACATTTTATAGAACTAACTAACTAACTAACTGACTAACTAACTAACTAACTAAATAAAATAAATAAAATAAATAAAATAAATAAAAATAAAATAAAAAAATAAAAAAATAAAATAAAATAAAATATCAACAAAAAACAGGTAGCACCAATACCTGATCTATAATATTGCCCTTCCCCTTTAATGTTGGCTAGCCATCTTTAAGAATAAAAGCAAAAAGAAAGTACCTTCACTACTTGAAGTGAGATTTACCTGTAGCTCTGTTTCTGCCCTCGGCCTCTCATCCTGCCTCGCTCCCCTCGCTGCCCCTGGCTCTTCCCCTGGGACAGGAAGTCGCCGAATGTTGGTGCCTTATGCTGCCTCTTGGCATCATCTGGAAGAAATATTGCCAGTGAGTGTTTTGTAGGTCATGATGCATGTGTGCTAGTGTACGTGTGTGTGTGTGTGTGTGTGTGTGCGCGCGCACATGGGGGGGGGGGGCGGGGGGCTGAAAGATGTGTTGATGATGCGAGTTTCTGACAGCTTCTGCTCAGTTCAGGGTCATTCAGTTCAAAGCCTGGGGTTCAGTCAACTCATGATGCAGATGGAGGCACAAACTTAAACTGACTTTACCATTCCAACTTTACCTTTATAAGATCACACACATTATGTATCTACACACATTAAGAAAATTTCATCCATTCCTCCCCCTTCTCTGCTGCTGCAGCCAGAGTCAACATCTTACATAACAACTAGATCCAGATCGTAACAGTCAAACTGCTGCAGAAGTTCACAGTTGAACTTTTAAGCTAAAATGTTTCACTTCTTTTTTATTTTAGTCACAGCATGTGTGTTAAAATCGGACAGACCATGTGATCGCAGCCCGGTTTATATTATTAAAGTGGATGGACAAGAAGGAAGGATGCTGATGAGTGGAAAGGATGAAAATTGAGGGAAAGGTGAAGTGAGGAAAAGGGAGATGAGTGGAAGTGAGCTGACAATCAGAGGGATGAAAAGTCAGAAAGGAAAAAAAAGATAGAGGTTAGAGACCAAAAGCTCCAACAGGAGATAGGAATGGGTGGGGGATAAAGGGGTGGAGGGGCGGGTGGTGGTGATGATAAGAAAAGGTCAAAAAGAGGAACAGATGAGCACCAAACAAATGAAGGGATCAGTGAAGAGAAAAAAGGGGATGAAGATGAGAAGATTAAACAGAGCAGCCCGCAGTTGTAAGGACACTCGAGTCACTCCAGGAAATAGAAATGGTAAAGAAAACATACACAACCATCCAATGTGGAGACACACACAAAACCAAACTTTAATTTGGGGCAGGTGCAGTGTCATGGCAATGAATTCTCTGCCTGTGTTCAAACGCCCTAACCAACAGAGTGGCCTGGCAGTCTTGGTCCACTGCACTCGCAGCCCAGAGAAGGACAGATAAACACTGAGGACCATAGAAAGACAGCTCAACAGCCACAATCACAACTGTGAGCTTCTCAGATCCTTATGGATATTTATCCATCTCCACAACAAATCCCTTATGGTTGGTGGATGTTGCAGCTTTCATTCTTGCAACGGAAGACATGAACGAAGCGAGACGGTTGCTTGGATTTTGACTCTCTTTAGTGAACAAAAGGAGGCAAACATACAATTACAGCGTGTGCAACTAAAAACAAGACACAACATAGCTTCTTCCCACCACAACAAAACCTAATACGTCATCACGTAACATTCAGGTTTTGCTTCTCAAAGCATCATGGGAAATGTAGTCCATCTTAATGTCTTCACAACCAGATAAAAAGATAAAATGAAATGAGAATTCTGGTTTTAACTTAAATTGTCTAACTAATGTTTTTAACAAATAATATATGTTCTCAAATAAATTCTCAACAGTGGATCATGTCAGATCTTCCTTCAGAGACCGTGGTCTCTATGAACATGACATGGTCTTCGTGGCCCACACAACACCAATTACAATCCAGCCATGACACACACACACACACACACACACACACACAACACATTACACCAGAGCCATCACACACACAAAAGAATACAGGGCAGCTATCTCTCTCTCACATACACACACCATCTCTGTCCTCCAGCTCATGAAAGCCTGTTATGTAAATGCTCTGTATTTCCCTTGAGTCCAAATCAGCCAGTTAAAATGAGCTGAGTTGATTTGAAGCAGCTTCTTCACTTCATTGACTCTGTCATTCAGTGTTGGAAAAGGAAAAACAAAAGCAGGTGGGTGCTGACCCAGACCTCCATCAGCTGGTCAAAATACAATCAATACAATGTTCACCAACACAATAATAATAATAATAATATTCTTATTCTTATGTGGTCCCCTGACAACAACTCTGTCCATGCTGATATCTCATTAAAACCTGCAGGGATTTTTTTGTGCTCAAAGGTCAAGGTCACTATGACCTCACAAAACATGTTTTTGGTTGGCTGTAACTCACAAATTGTGTGTGTCTCTATGTGTGTTGGCTGCAGTGTAATGTTTTGTATGTGTGATGGCTGTAATGTAGTGTGTGTGTGTGTGTGTGTGTTGGCTGAAGTGCAATGTGTTATGTGTTTGATAGCTGCAGTGTAATGTTTTGTGTGTGCAATGGCTGAAGTGTAATGTTTTGTGTGTGTGATAGCTGCAGTGTAATTTGTGTATGTGTGTGATGCTGCAGTGAAGTGTTTTTTTGTGTGTGTGATATTGCAGTGTAATGTGTAATGTGTGTTTGTGATGCTGTACTGTAATGTGTGTGATGTGTTGTGTGCATGATGACTGCAGTGTAATGTATGTGTGTGTGATGTGTGCATGTGTATGATTGCTGTAGTGTAATGTAGTGTGTGTGCATGATGAATGCAGTGTAGTATGTGTGTGTGTGCATGATGAATGCAGTGTATTGTGTGTGTGTGTGTGTGTGTGTGTGTGTGTGTGTGTGTGTGTGTGTGCGTGTGCACATGATGGCTGCAGTGCAACTTGTTGTGTGCGTGATGGCTACAGTGTCATGTGTTGTGTGTGTGATGGCCGCAGTGTAATGTATGTGTGTGTGTGATGTGTTGTGTGCATGTGTATGATTGCTGTATGTAATGTAGTGTGTAAGACTCCATGATGAATGCAGTGTAATGTGTGTGTGTGTGTGTGTGCTCGCGTGTGTACATGATGCCTCATGTGTTGTGTATGTGATGGCTGCATCGTTGAAGCTCGTGTGTGTTTTTGACATGTTGGAGCAACATTCGGTCAGAAATTTGGTGGATGAAGGCTCAGCTAATGTTCTCGAGCTGACAGATGTTGTGTAACCACAGCAACAGCATGTTAGTGTGTTTGTGTTTGTGTGTGCGCGCTTGTCTGTGCATGTGGATGCAGACTTGCCTCTCCTGCTGCCCTGCTGATCAGATTTGGTGCCCTCTGCAGCCATATATGGGTCCTCTTTGAACCTGAGAAAAAAGCCACAGGATCAGAAACACACATAGTATGTCTCGCCAGCAGCTCTTATTTTATATTGCATCTAAGAAATCTAACAGTATAAGAAGAAACAAGGTAGTGAAAATAAAAGTGAGAGCTTTGAAAAAATTAAATTCATTCACATGTTCTCCGTCTTCTGTGCATCCCACTCCCGTCTCCACTGTCCTGTGGCGTTGCGATGGCGTGCCAGTCTCTCCTCGTCAATCTGCTCCCGTTCCTTCTTCCAGCGCAGATACTCTGCTCTCTCCCGGCCTGTCATGGACATGGTCATGTCCACAGAGCCTTTCGGACCAGGCCTTCGGCTCTGAGGGGGGCAAAGAAAAACCACTAAGGCAACAAATCAAACTTAAACAGGTTCGGTTGTTGGGCTTCACCAACTTATCACTTACAGTCCACTCTCTCTCCAGCTCAGCTCCTGTCTTTACGTTCTCAAAGTCCAGCCCCCCCCAGTTGCGGACATGTCTCCTGCTGCCTTCCTTGCGGTCTGTGTCTGGTGCTGGGCCCGAACGTCTTGGGTCATCAAGGAAATTGCGTATCGGCTTGTCGCCATCCTGCTAATGATGAAAATAGTAATAGTGAAGCTCATCCAGATCAAAATAAACGAAGTGTTTAAAATGTAAATTAACAGACTCTTAGTCTTTGGTGAAATCATCGTTACCCGCTGTCCTCTCTCATACTCTGCTATTCTCTCCATTTCTTCATTCATCTTCTCAATGTTCTGTCGTCTCTTCTCCTCCCATTCCTGCTCAGGAAACAACACAGTGCATAATTCATGACTTCAACAACTGGAACTGAACTGCAGAAACACAGTGTGATCTGTCACTACCTGCTTATATTCGATTGGTCAGTGCAAGATTATCTCACTGATTCAAGTGTGGATCTGAAATAACCATTGTCTCAGTCATCCACACTTACTTTAGATTTCCTGTCCATGCCACCAGGTGTCCCCCCCGCCCCCCCTTCTCCTCCTCCTCCTCTTCCTCTTCCTCTTCGTCCACCTCGCCTTCCATGTCCTCCCAACTCCCCAGGCTCTCCCTCTCTAGGTGTCCTTGGTTCCCATTCTCTCTTCTCTTGACGACCTCCTCCTCTATGTCCTCCCCGGCCTCCTCGCGTGGACCCCATCCTTCTGTTGGGGCTGAGAGAGTCACTCTGTCCCCGGACACCATCACTCTCATCTGAGGACTTCCGGCCACGAGGCGTTCCAGGTTTCCAGTCATTCACAACTCTCTTCTCCTACAGGAAACACACAGTTACATGCCAGGATGGAGACCTGGGCTAAACATCACATCTCGAGCTCCTGTTCTGATTCCCTGGTGAAGCCAAAGAAACTTCAATCTCATAATAAATCTCAATGTGTTCAAACATTCTAAACACTGGTCTGCACTGATACCATTTCCTGTCCCAAATGTGACCCCTGTACTTTAAATTGAACAGACTCACTGTCTTCACACTCATGAATAGGAGGGAACATTATGAGCTGTAGATTAGCAAAGACAGGATGAGCTCAGAGTGGAGCTGGGAGATGAAATAGAGATGCAGTTTATCAGTTTCATTTTAAAGCAGCTCTTTAAGCTCAGGGATCAGAGGTTTATTGTCCAATTTAAGGGAAGATTTAACAGACTAATGAACAAAATCTAGTCTTCTCACCCTGAATCAATATCCATTAAAAAAGCCTGCATGTGAAGCATATGCGACCCTGAGCCTTTTATGTCCCTATTTGCCCTGTTACCTTTGCAGTTAAACACTAGAAGTCTGCAGACATCACTGCTGGGATCAACCCTGCCTTATCTGATGAGCACCCACTTTACGATGCCAGTCATCATCGCTGGTAGCTTCAGCTAATATTCAAAGAGTCTGCTCAATATTTTATAAAAATACAGAAAAAAAAAAGTTTATTAACCCACATCTGCATAATTTCACTGTGTAAAAATCATAAGAATTTGAAAGATCAATATAATGTTGCTTCCTGAAACAGAGGTCGTTGGAGAACACAATAACAGCAATTTCGTACCCTCTCATTCCTCATTGTTGAAGGTAAAATCTTTCTGCCAAATTCTGCCAAAGAGGTTAACCCTGTTCATGTTAGACAATGGGTACATGGATACATCAGTTCAAAAGGATGGAGTTCCAGGGGTACTGGGGTGTTTCAAGCACACTATGATCACTAAAATCATTGAAGATGCAATGAGGAACCGTGGCAAACTGGCATTCCTGTGGACTTCACTTCGCCTATGGGGCGATACTGCACCAGCTGGTGGAGTTAACACTAAAAATCGATATTGTCCCTGTGCGATTCCAGAAAGTTTTGCAGCGCTATTTTGACAACTTCAACATGCAGTTCACCTGCGGAAACTTCACCACCGACTGGCAGAGACTGGAGGTGGGTGTATTTATCATCATCATTATCCTCATGTGTTAAAACAGAGGCCTGTATCATGAAGATGGATTTCATCTTAGCTAGGTAACTTCAAGGTTAACCCTGGGTTTTCAGCGTCCTGATGCTGGTTAATTTCTGTAGGGGTACGTTGGCAGGGTAACTTACGCAGAACACCTAACCTTCCTTCGAGCAGGTTACGTTCAGGATTAAGAGCTCAGCAGCTATCTAAGACCGCCTACTGATCAATCAGTTTTCTTGGATAATGGCCTACACAAAGCGGACTTGCTCCTAAGTCCGCTTTGCTTCACTGGGGTTGCAACTGAAATAATAAGGTTAAAATTGTCAAACAAGTGAAAAAAAGTAAAAAGTAAATCACAAAAACAAAAAATTTTGGGACACATACACTAAACCTCACCAATGTGGTGGGGATTTTATATTATATTACTGGTAATTTACACATTGACAGAGTCACTGATTTTTTTGCATCATTCTTTGCAGCTTCTGGCAGCTGCAACTGTGTTACTTTTTGCTTGAATTATTGATCTATAGTCTTCATATTTTCCTAATATTGTAGTTGCTCCATCCATCCATCTTCTACGCTTTTCCATTTCTGGGTCACGGGGTCGCTGGAGCCGATCCCAGCTCACTCTGGGCGAGGGCAGGGTACACCCTGGATAGGTCGCCAGTTGTAGTTGCTCCACCATTGTGAAATATGCAGCACTTTGTGTCTTCCCAATAGTACAATTTGTTGTATGCCGCAAACCCTGCCCCTTTTATGTGAATGCACACTGATCTAGATGGGAAAGCCCTGGGTTCAATTAGCAAGTTGATAACTGGTAAGACCACTTATCAAGATTGCAGCTGTTTTGATAAGTGAAGCCAGATAACAAAAAAGATCCCAGCAGTTAATCCAGCTTCTTGATATGGGCCCTAGTTTAGTATACTGGCTCCCAAATGTGTATGTTCCAGAAAACATGATAAGCTGCTTCATGCTGTGCTTCAGTTGAAATAAACCATGACTTGATGACCTATGTTCATCTTGGTTGAGCCTCTCATTCAGTTTTTTATTCTGTGAAAAGCTCTGTTTGCCTGACAGGACAAATTTCATGGACATCTGTGAATAATAATATTTCTTGGTTTACTCGCTTAACACATAGTCACACATGCTGGAGGACATGATGGTTAGACAAAGCGGTGGGTGAAACCTGATTATACAATAATGAGAATATGCCAGGCTGTAAGATGTGTCCTCCATCTCTGACTCATCATGACATGGAAGAAAAAATTTAAGTTTCTGCAGCAACAAAACTAAACCTGCTGTTATCTATGTTCTTACTAATGACTGTTCATTAGCCTCCTCCCAGCTCCTCATGAGCCTTTTCCTGTCTGTTCATATCTCCTCCTTTCCCATACTGTCTGCTCCTGTCTCCTCCTGCCCCCTTGTATCTGCTAAGTTCTTGCCCACTGCTTCTCATGTCTCTTCATGTCTTACCCCTGGAGGCTTAGAAAGGTCGACTGTGACAGTGAAGTTTTCCTTCTCCGTCTTCCTCCTGTCTGTCTCTGGCTCATGGGGGCGGGGCTTCCGAGGCATTGTCACAGCGATTCCCTCCAGTTCTGCTTTCTTCTTGTCTTCTTCAATTTCCTGTTGAGATTCAGATGCAGAATTAGTGAGATCAGACTGACACTGCCTCTTCAATCCAAACTCTGGACTGATTCTGAGCAAATTCCAGTTTGCTGCTGTAGATAGTGTCTGAACCATCAGTGAAAAACAAAAGTTCTTTCTGTTTACCAACTTTAATTGGCAGTTACAGATAATGCTGTGTGATATGGCCAATAAATATCAAGATACACATTACATATCTCTTATAAAGAACATACATCAGACTGTTTAACCTCAGCCAAGGAAGTGGTGAGCTGGACTAATTTATTATTGTTTGTTGATTGTGATCAACTTACAATGACTAATAATGAGCTACTTGATACCTGAATTCCACCTGGGTTGTAAATTAAGTATCTATCTATGCCAAAAGCAGAAAACCCTGAAATTAGACTATACCATTCACAGTGAGCGAGATCAAAGCAACAAAAAGGCACCAAGAAGAATCCCTGAGAATGACTGCATGAACCCAGAGGTGCTTATTTGTCTCTGAAACATATTCAGTTCCCTCCTCTTCCATTAGCTCTGGATACATAAACACACACTGAGGTTCCCTTACCTGGTACCTTTTGACGAGAGCTTCATTCTTCTTTCTCAGCGCTTCGATCCTTCTGTCCAGCTCAGCGTCCTTCTCCTCCTTGGTCTTGAGATCCACCACTGAAGACTGGGACAGAAAAGGAGAGCAGCAGAGCAATGAAATGAGGAGGCGGCAAGTTTTTCCTCTGCAACACAAATATCCATTGAAAACTGGACCCAGTGAAGCTTGAGGGAAATGATAGACCTTACTTGTGTTCACTGGTAGGTTTTTGTCATGAAATCTCTTTTTAGCAATTTGAAAGTGCAACAAAGTGGAGTTTTGACTTTTTTACCAGTTTGACCAAAGCCGTTACTCACCATGGCTGCCTCTGACTTGTCCTCATATACAGGTGGCTGATTGCTTTTCCTCCTGTAACAAGGAAGATGGAAATAATGATGATGATGGTACTGCAGAGTAAACCTGTCATGGATTAGTCAGAGTTCTTTACACATTTAACCTGATCTAGGGAGAGGCTGTGGAACAGTGGGTATGCAAAACCCCCAAAAAAGGACACTACAAGGTCCTGATCTGAGACACTGACTTAGTTCCAGTTGGTGTCATTTGTTGGGTGTCATTTCCCACTCCCTCTCCCCAATTTCCCATCATTGGAATAAAGGCATAGAGGCTCTGGAAAATAATATTTGAAGAAAACTGGATCTAGAGACATCAACCCCCAAGTTCAAGATATCACAACAACCAATACAGAGCTGGAGCTTACAGCAGTTTTGTTTTTACTTCACTTACTAATCAATTAAATGCCAGAAAATAATGAGAACTACTGGTGATATCCTGGTACAGATGAAAGTCACCAACACATAAATTTGAGACCCTAGAAACACCATTCAGCTGATAAAATGCTGAAAATATCAGTCAATGTACAACAGCAGGGAAACAATGCCAATCAATAGTCTGTCCCTTCCTAAAAATAGGATGTTCTTCATTTAAGTCAGGAAACAGCAGCAGTTAACTTCTAAAATAAACTAACCGCATAACCAAACGTTCAGGAGTTGTAATACAGAGAATTTATAAAGAGGTGACCAAAAACCATACCAGACGAAAATATGTATTAATGTCTTACAACATGTCGAGCTACAGACGTTACTATTAATTTTCAAAGTAAAACAGACTTTTCCCTCATTTATATTGCTATAAAATGGGATAATTAATTTACCAGCAGGGTATTAATGATTAAATTGAAAAAAAAAAATAGACAATATCGATAATCCATTAATTGTTTACTGTTGTTTTACAGGCAAATATGTGAAACAATTTTATACAGTCTTAAACGTGATCACTTTATCACCTCTGGGTGAGTGAAGATGAATCAGCAAAGAAATGATGATCAGTCACTAGTGCCTCCCTTCACTTTCCCCTCTAATCACAGCCTGACCAGGAGAGGGGGTTGTAGCCGATTCTGTGGTCTGTCCTGAGACCATGGTCTCTGGCACGGTCCAGTGGTCCCAGCCACTAGGGGCGCTAAAGACACTGGTCACGACCACCTGGTCCCCGGTATGGACCAGTGGCCCCTACCAGCTCCTCAGTGGTCTGTCCTGTGGTCCTTGTGGTCTGGATCAGTTAGTTAGTACACCATCTCCCTTTTCCGGTCGTTTTGGGGGCACTCTTAGCTGGATAAATGTCAGAGATCATAATCTTTTGTCAACAAAATGCAGTCGTCTATTATTTGTATTATTTATGCGGGTCCACATAGTTAGGACCAGCTCCTCAGTGGTCATGACCAGCCGGTCTCTGGCACGGACCATGGTCTCCAGTACGGACCAGTGGTCCCTACCAGCTCCCCAGTGGTCTGTCCTGTGGTCCTTGTGGTCTGGATCAGTTAGCAAGTGGTCTGTGAAGCTGCTTTTGTAATTTAAATAGACCCACTCCCTTTTCTGGTCGTTTTAGGGGCATTCTTAGCTGTATAAATGTCAGAGATCATAATCTTTTGTATACGAAATACAATCGTCAATTATTTGTATTATTTATGCAGGTGAGTGGCCGCGACCAGCTGGTCACTGGCACAGACCAGTGGACTTTTGCAATTTTGTATTTCCATTTACTGTTGCTTTATTGCTCAACTCAAAATGGTTTTCCTTCAATAAATTTATTTGATATAAAAGGGCAACGTGACAAGCTTTTAAAATGCAACACATTGGTAAAGTTTAAACCAGTCAGGAAGACACAGACCTGCGTAATCGATAGTACAACTACGACTAATAATAATAATTTAAACATTTTTATTATGATTTCTATTAATAATAGTGATCAATAACATTGGCTAGACAAACGATTATGGCTTCTCACATATATTCATCTGACAGTGTTGCAGTGAGAAAAGGGAAAGGTTCTATTAAAAATAAACACAAACAAACACTCCACAGATCATTCAACTGGTTCAGACAACAGAACAGATCACAGAGGAGGTGGTCAGGACCAGTAATTTATGGTGCCTTTTGTGCCAGGGAGCAGCTGGTCCTTTGGTCTGTGCCAGTAAGAAGCTGGTCCTGACTACGTGGACCTGCATAAATAATACAAATGTTAGACGATTGCATTTTGTTGACAAAAGATTATGATCTCTGACATTTATCCAGCTAAGAGTGCCCCCAAAACGACCGGAAAAGGGAGATGGTGTACTAAAATTACAAAAACCGTTTCACAGACCACTTACTAACTGATCCAGACCACAAAGACCACAGGACAGACCACTGAGGAGCTGGTAGGGGCCACTGGTCCATACCGGAGACCATGGTCCGTGCCAGAGACCAGGTGGTCGTGACCAGTGTCTCTAGCGCCCCTAGTGGCTGGGACCACTGGTCCGTGCCAGAGACCATGGTCTCAGGACAGACCACGGAATCGGCTACAACCCCTGCTGCTGACCAGGTGAAAGGTAATAACAGGTGAGGTCAAACACAAGTCATCTACACCAAAACACCCCCCCCCCTCCTCCCGGCAGAGCGTCGGCCATGTTAGACTCGAACGGAGCTCTACTTTCAGTTATCTGTCTGTTTCTATTCCGGTCCGAGGCGATATGAGCGGACTGAGTCACGTCCGATACAAACGACCCGCCAAGGGAAAGGGACAGCGCGCAGCCGACAGAAAGCTAACGTTTACCAGAGATTCGGCTCCGCTTCCCCAGAAATCACCTTTATCGCCAGGAGTTGGGCTGACCACACAGGGCAACGTTAGGATTCAGAGAATTTTGCAAGTACCTCACAGTGCCCTCTTTATTCAGCTTCCGGTTAGCTGAGATCAACTTCCTGCCAAATTAAGATCCCCTCTTGGCGGGTTTAAAGAGACAGCGCTCACTAATATAGACAGAATGTGTTTGTGTTTATTAATATTGTATTCTCATTTTTAACATTTGATTTAAACTATGTGAAATAATAACGTCAAATTATCCGACGCAGTGTTAAAATGTAATTCTTGAGTGTAAATTGGAAAATGTCCACCAGAGGGCGCCGTAGGCAAGTAAACAAACCTGACATGATAGTCCCGCGATAATGAGACCAAACGATACCCATGCCTCTCAGCCCACAAAGATACAGTAGACAGAAGAAATGGGATTTTGTGGATCCGTTCCTTTAAAAGAACCGACTGGCCCGTTTTTATTTATTTTCTTTTTCATTTTTAAGAAGTTAATGTGGGCGTAATTAATTTCATTCATAAATAATCACTGGGAGAATGATATGAATGAATGAATGAATGAATAGTCTATTTCGGTTACAGTATACAATACTTAAATTGTGTGTAATTGACTGACAACACTATCATACATACTTGCACTAAACATTTTGCACTACACAGTCATTTTACATTGTAATCCTTAATTATTTTACCTTTCAGTGTTTTTTTGAAACACAACAGAGATCTACACAGTTTCAATTAATTACTGCGTCCATCCCATAATTTAACTCCTAAAAATGAAGCACATCTGTATTTAACATTAGTTCTCACATTACATATTTCAAAGACATCCATCCATCTTAGATTATAATTTTTTTTTCTCTTAATTTAAAAATTTGTTGAATACAGGTTGTGGGAAGACTTTTATTCTTTACTCAAAATACTATTTCTAGTGTTTTTAAGTATACAATATCTAAGAATTTAAGGATGCAAGACCATATAAATAATTTATTAGTGGTTTCACAATAGGAAGCTTTATTTATTATTCTGATAACTCTTTTCTGGAGTTTGATCATACGGTCCATATACGTTCTGTATGTATTTCCCCAAACTTCAACACAATGACATATATGGCATTATAAGTGAGAAATACAATATACACAGACATTTCTTGTTCAACAAATTCCTTGTTTTGTAAATAATACCAATAGATTTAGATAGTTTCTGTTTAAGATATTCTATATGTGGCTTCCAGCTGAATTTATGATCTAAAATTACTCCCAAGAATTTTGTTTCATATACTCCATTTAGGATTAATTTAATTTCACAACTAGCCCTAACACCACCAAAAACCATAAATTTAGTTTTATTTTAATGATAACTTATTGATATCAAACCATTCTTTCAACATGATCTTTTGTACTGTTGTCAACAATTCATTAATGTCTGGTCCTAAGCAAAATAAATTTGTATCATCTGCAAATTTAATAAATTTCAACCTATTAAATACCATGCAAATATCATTAAAATAAAGTATAAATAACTTAGGTCCCAATACAGAACCTTGAGGAACACAAGTTACTTTTCTAAAATGTGACACAGTAATATTAATTTTTGCATACTGAAACCTATTATTTAACCATATATGACCTACCATAGAAGTCCACCAGAGCATACCTTTACAATTTTACATGCTGTGGTGCCATTTTTTGGAGTATTTTAATTTGTTTTACATCAATACAATCCTTAGATCCAAAATTTTAATAATACATATGAACCTATGTCCATATTAACTAAATAAGCTGCTAGAAAGTGCAATAAACAACAAGAAAAAAGAAAATCGTTTTTTTCACATATTTTCCCAAACACAGAAACAGTATAGCTTTATTCTTCAAAATTGTAAATGTAAAAAAGTCGCACAAAGTCCTTTCAAACCACAGAAAAGTTATTTTGAGTGTGTAAATTGCTTAGTTTCTCACTCATTTTTATAGTCTGTACCAAAAATGAAAATAAAATGAACATTTTGCACAATATGCAAAAAGATGGCATGTTCACTAAAATAAACAATTTACAACAGTGCAATCCACTGTCTAAGTCTGCCCGGTACTTATGAGGATACATATCTTTGTACAAGACCATGTTCATCCATGAAAAGTGCAATAAACAACAAAAAATTAAAATAATAATAGTAATAAATAATGTTAATAATAATGCGTCCACACCCCATAAATATGTGTGTGGGAATGTGTATGGAGTATTTGATGAGTGTGTGGTGAGTGTCTGGAGTTTGTGGGCTGTGTGTGTCTAAGTGTTTTTGTGAAAAAGCAAGAGATTAGACGAGCGCGAGAGAGTAACTGTAGGCTAACTGTATATCGCGGAAAAACTACAACTCCTGGGAAAATGACGTCACTTCCTGTCTTAACACAGGTACTCCTAAATCCATATTGATGGTCACTCAATAACTCCTATTTCTCCATAAAATCCATAGGGTAAGATTTGGATTAGAATTGTTCAAACTTAAACATCCCACCAATATATTGGTAGGATATTGGTAGTTTGAGGTATTCTGAAATATTCCTTATAATTTCATTTGGCATGTGTGGATGAGCATGGCGGCATAGTGGTTAGCAGCTATTGCCTCACAGCAAGTGTTAGGCCCTGAGAATGGGTAGACCCAAAAATGCTGGAGACCTTGTGGTCAAGTTAAAAAAAAAAAAGAAAAAGAAAAAGAAAAAAGGATTTATTTCTTGCTTTACAAACAAAAGAAGGCACCAACTCATACGAAGCAGCGGCAGGCGGCGGTGACTGGAAGCGGGCTGACGTCAGCTCTGGAAATATAAGGGAGCTCCAAGGCAACGAACGAGGCATGGGACGAACGAGACTGAATCATCTGGCAGCGTAGTGGAGTCTGAGCCTGGCTTCTATGGAGAGGTGGGTGATTGCAGGATGTGATTATGGTTTCCACACTGGCTCCTCAGGAAAGTAGGTCAGCCACGCCCCCGAGCCACCGCCTGCACTGCTGGAGAGGAAAAAAAAGGAGGAGGGAAAAAAAAAAGGCAAAACACACAAGAGAACAAAACAAAACCCCAACAACACAGGAAACTCAGATCACAACAGCAAGAATGCAATGCTTCCATGGGTTTCCTCTGGATACTGCAGTTTCCTCACACCGTCCAAAGACGACATGTTTAGGTTAATTGGTGACTCTAAATTGTCCGTAGGTCCGAGTGGTTGTTGGTCTCTGTCTGTCTCTGTATGTTGACCCTGTGATGGACTGGCGACCTGTCCAGGGTGTACCCCTCCCTGGCCCAATGTGAGCTGGGATTAGCTCCAGCACCCTCCGTGACCTGGAAACAGATTAGTGACATGTAATGTTGTAATGTACATGACAAGCCACATTGGATGCGTGCCCCCAGTGGAGCACCAGAGATCTTATGGATGGTGGGATAGTACCGTCAGTACAGTCGTCCAGGTGGACACCCATCAGGGACCGTTTCATCATGTTGGGCCTCCTGGACAAGCTGTTCCACTTCCCACCTGGCTGCTCCGACCACACAGGATGACAGTAGGATGGTCTCCCCCGGGACTTCCTCCCCTTCCAGAGTGAACTGCCTGGGGAGGGTGTCCGGCTTCATGTTTCGCAAGCCTGGACGTTAGGCGAAGTAAAACCTCCCCAAGAAGAGGGCCCACCTGGCTTGGCATGAGTTTAGTCGGCGGGCAGAGCTGAGGTAGGCCAGGTTTTTATGGTCTGCCCAGACGATGATGATGGCGACCTGTGCAGGGTGTACCCCTCCCTGGCCCAATGTGAGCTGGGATTAGCTCCAGCACCCTCCGTGTACCGGAAACAGATTAGTGACATGCAATGTAACGTACATGCATGGGGGAGAGAGAGATAGATAGAGAAAGGCAGGTGTTCAGTGCATTCCCCAGCAGTCTAGGCCTATAGCAGCATAACTAAAGAAACAATAATTAGGGCCCAAGCACTTGACAGTGCAAAAGTCCTATTTCATCCCTTAGTGTTATTATCCTTCCGCTGTATTTGGCATTTTTGGGGACTTTAACATACCCCAAAACTCATTAAATTTGGACAGCATGTCAGGATTGTTTGGAAATTTTCATATTTTATTGGTTAAAAATTGACTCAACAGTGCTACCTTAGAAATCAAGAAAATTGAGCCCCTTGCTCAGGATTGATGTACATGAACGAAAATTGGTACATATAGGTTTCATGACGAGCTGCACAAAAAAAAAAAGAACTCAAGGACCCATACCCTCACTCCAACAAGTAGTTGGCCATATTGATTTGAAATTTCAGATTTTGGTCGATTTTGTCAATTTATGCTTTCATGCTTTAACACACTCCTACAATTTTCATCCAAAACGAGTTCATATTCAGTCAGTATCGTCTCAGGACGATGCAAAACTATCAAAATCTTTTTATGCGTTATACCTGCTTGGCGTGAGGGTGCAGCGAGTTTGAGGCTTTCCAAGGTTTTGCCATAAAAAACTCATAACTTCAGCATACATTGCCCAGTAAGGTTTAAATTCACTACGCATGATCAGATACCTGCCCTGAAAAGTGCATGTATCATTGAGTCAGACTAATAGCACCATCACAGGAAGTCACTCTCAAAGACCACGCCTCAAAGATGGACAAACTCCTCCTACAATTTTAATCCAAATGATTTCACATTCACTCAATATCTCAAGATGCTGAAGATGTAAAAAATATTAAAATCTTTTTCACCCATTATTCCTTGACGGCGTGTCGTGGAGCCAATTTTGATGTGTCGCAATAAGAGTGGAAATCCTCATAACTCCAGCGTACATTGTCCAATATGCCCAAAATTTTGTACACATGCTGCAGGTCCTGCCCCATTTCATATTTCAGCTGCACAGGAATGCATGTCAAAAAGTGACTCAGCGACAGCACCTTGAAAATTAAGAAAGTGAAACCCCTCACTTGGGAATGGCGTACATGAACGAAAATTGGTAGACGTGTATCATGATGAGCTCCACAAAAGTCTCAAGAATCCTTACCCTTATTACAACAGGAAGTCGACCATTTTGATTTCAAATTTTGATTTTTAGCCTAGAGTTTTCATCCAAATGACTTCATATTTACTCTATCATTTCAAGACAATGAAAATTTAAAATGATTAAAATCCTTCATACCTGCTTGGCCTGGCATTGCTTGGTAGGTTTCGCCATGAAAAAGGAAGACCTCATAACTCCTGTATACATTGTCCAATCAATGTCAGGACTCAGTACAGGAGGTTGGACCCAAAAGCACGACCAGAGAGATACATATCAATCAGGCAGTTTATTGAATAGCAATCAATAATGCTGAACCTGCGTTCCAGTCGAACTGGTGAGCCCAAAGGAAACAGGCGAGGAATCTAACGGGGAAAAGGCTGAGAGACATGGTCAGAAAACAGGGTCGAAACACAGACAAGCAGAAGGAGGCAATGGTACTGGCAGGGAACAGGCAGATCTCACGAAACAGGTAGCAGAAACAGTCGTTCTCAGAATAGGAGTCAGAAAAATGCTGGTAAGTAGCTCACTAGGAAAGAAAACAAAATAGCAGTAAAGACAGGAAAACACAGGGCTTATATAGTGCTGGGAGGTGAGTAAACGAGAAACAGGTGACACGCATTAGGGAGGTAGTCACACAGGGGGAAGTAAAGACACCAGACATGACACAGGAGGGAAACTACCAAAATAAAACAGGAAACAACAAGACAGACATAAAACACTGAGGCCTGGGGAGCGTTGTGGCAATCAAGTCTAAATTCACCACACATGACCAGCGTTTCACTCTGAACAGTCTGTGTATTAATATTGAATCACACTTAGAGTGCCACCTACTGGACACAGGAAGTCACTCTCAAGGACGACACCTCAAAGATGGATGAACTCATCCTACAATTTTAATCCAAATGATTTCACAATCACTCTGTATCATCTCAAGAGCTTGAAGAGGAAAAACTATAAAAATCTTGTCAATTCCTATCTATTCCTGCAGGAGATGGTGTGTCAGAGATGTCCTCATAACAGGAACATACATCGTCCAAGCTGCCCCAAATTCACCACGCATGATCAGGGTCCAACTCTGATTACTGATTGACACTAATTACTCAGTGACAAGCAAAGAGCCACCTACTGGACACAGGAAGTCGGCACGCCTCATAAATAATAAAAGTCCTGCAGTATTTGTGCAAATGACTTCACATGCACTCAGTTTCATTTCAAGACATTGAAGATTAAAAGTCATAAAAAAAAATTTTCATCTACTTCACCTGTTGGCCATGACATTGGCACCAATTTTGATATGTTGCCATAAAAGAGGATATCCTTGTAACTCCAGTATACATTTTCCAATCTGCCCCAAAATTTATATGTTTTTAACTTTTCTTTCCAGGCTAATTATAATACATCTACATTACTGGACCATCACTTCCTTTTAAATTTCCATGACATTTGCTTTAATGCACAAATTTGAGGGCTATACCAAGGTGCCAGCCTCCTCTGTTTCATTACTTTCTTTTTCAGATATTTTCAATATTTTAACACGGTGAGTACATAGTGTTATTCACAAGGTCATCAATCTGTGTAGGGGAGAAGTCCTCTAATGTATTTAGACATTGCATTGTAGCAAATAATGACTGAATATTCTCCTTGAAACTGGCAATAGCATTTTAAGATAAACATCTGCCATAGCTGAATTTATACTCAGATGCTGTGCAGCCAATTATTGTAAACTCAAATGTTATTAGGCAATGGTTGTGGGGAAATATTAATTGGTCAATTTCCATGCCCTATGTTCAGACAAGATCAAAGGTGTGAAACAATGAGTTGGTTTCTTTACATGCTGGAAAAATCTAATGGAGTCCAGCAATGACTTACTGTAAAGGCAGAAATAAGTCTGTCACTGGCAACATCTATATGAATATTAAAATCACCCAATATTATGATTTCATCTGTACTAACTCTGAGAAAAACTTAGAGAACTACGACAAGAAACTCAGAGTAAGGATCAGGTGGACGATATACTGTAACTTGCAGAACAGGTTTTTAATTTTTTCAGTTTGAACATTGTCCACCTAGTGGACTCTCCTTATAGGAAGCTCTAATAAGTCCAACATACATTATACAATATGCTCCAGATTTTGCAAGCATACTGCAATTCCTGCTCACAACACATCTATTTGTTAATATTGAATGACACTGGTGGGTGCTCTCGAGTGAAACTCAGTGGACGTGGTTAAATTTGCACAAACACTACCCCTAGAGAAAATTTTTAAGATTTAAAGTGTTTGGGTGGGGGGTGAGGGCAGGATGATGCGCACATGTGTGCGAGGGCCCCTTCATCGTTGCTTGCAGCTTTAATTTTTACTGTCAGTTGTTGTCTTCTACGTTTATTTCACAGTTTGTTTCTTTAAAATTTTCCAGCAACTGCTGTTTTTAAAGCAGTTTAAATAAATTTGATAATGATGATCTCCTTTCTATTAAATTAATGATTAGATTTATTATGCAAAGACCAGGAAAAGCACCCATTTGTTGTATAATTTATGTACAATGACAATAAAGGCTTTCAAATTTCAAATTCTGACAGCGGGGTGGTTTGGACCCAAAAGCAGTACACTGGAGAATGGTAGACAGTCGGTAATGACCTTTATTGTCAGGAAGAGGTAAAGCCTGTGGTCTGCAGAGCCGGTCACCGGTGCTGAGGTGCCGACGAGGAGAGAGCAGAGGAGCGGTCGGATACAGGCGGGGCGGTCGAAGCCGGGAGAGCAGTCCAAGGAGGTGGAGGTACCGACAGGGGGCAGACAGAGGATGAGCCGGAGACAGGCCGATGGGTCGGATCCGTCAGAGCAGACAGAAGCCAAGGACGCTGAGGTAATACTCGTGGTCGGGGACGAAAGGCAGGCGGGTATACCGGGGAGCAGACATGGAGAGCAGGTCGGGAACAGGCAGGGTCGGCAACGGGACGTCAAACAGGAAACGCTGGAAAGTCTTGCATGGCAAAGAACAATCTGGCAAGGAGTGCGTGGAGCTGGTGAATATATACTGGGGTTGATTGCAGGGGATGGGCTACAGGTGTGCTGATGGCTGAGTGAGAGCAGTTTTGGTGTGCGCAGTGGAAAAGTATGAGTCCAGGGTGAGAGACGGGTAGAGTGTGACAAATTCAAAGGAGAGTAACACAGCAAGGCAGGATGTATAAAATTAAAACAGGAAGCAGACAAACTGATAACAAACCGTGACAACTAGTATATCACATCATGTTTCCCACATTGCTTTGATCGATTGTAGTCCCATCATCAGGGGCCGCACAGCATAGTGGTTAGCACTCTGTAAGAAGGTCATGGGTTCGAATCCTGGCCCTGAGGCCTTTCTGTGTGGAGTTTGCATGTTCTTGCATGTTCTTCCTCCGGTTACTTCGGTTTCCTCCCACCGTCCAAAGACATGCATGTCTAGGTTGAGTGGTGGCTCTAAATTGCCCATAGGTCTGAGCGTGAGTATGAGTGGCTGTTCGTCTCTGTATGTCTCTGTAATGTTGGCCCTGTGCTGGACTGGAGACCTTTCCAGGGTGACACCCCCTCACCTGATGTGAGCTGGGAACAGATAAGGGGTAGAAGATGAAGATGATGAGTTATATCATCATCTAATTTAACAGCCTGTCAACCTCAAAGTTACAGTTTCAAGTTGAAACTGTGGTTGTTTGACCTTTAAACACTTCAAATATCCAGAGGATATATAACAATAATATTTGCAAAGCATTAAATACATTATAGTTTATATGTTAGCATGATAAAATGTGATAAAGTGACATATATGTCATATAAAAGGTTTCTGTCTCTCTTTCTCTCTCTCACTCTCTTTCTCTGTGTGTGTCTCTCACAGGCACACAAAAACAAAGATCTTGTGGTCCAGTTTCAGTCATGCAGTCAAAACAAACAGCTGCTTTGTTGTTGGGCAGAACTGAGTAATGACCAAGACACAAGGGTAAAGAGGAGGACACAGATGAGAGAAAGAGACAGGAGGAGCGAATAGGAGAGAGGAAGAGAGTGTGTTAGGACTAGGGCTGGGCGATATGGCCTTTTATTAATATCTCGATATTTTTAGGCTATGTCACGATGTACGATATATATCTCGATATTTTGCCTTAGTCTTGAATTAACACTTGATGCATACAATCACACCCGTACGATGATTCAAAATGTCTACATTAAAACATTCTTAACATAAAAGCTTAGTTGGAAAGAGCTGTGGAATATGGAGGAAGGTAGTATTAGATTTTTGATAGGGCCAACATATGATGTATTGCCAACTCCCCAGAACCTAAAACTCTGGGTAAATGGAGACCCGCTATGCTCATTGTGTTCAGGTACTGCAACTTTAAAGCACATCTTGTCAGGTTGTAAGGTTAGTCTGTCGCAAGGACGATATACATGGCGACATAACCAGGTTTTAAAAAGCTTAGCTGCAGGCATTGAAGATATACAGAGGCAGGCAAATTTAGGAGGGTCTAAGTTAGAGAGAGTTGCAATTCAGTTTGTTCAAGAGGGAGGGAAAGTTAATAAGACAACAAGGAGGCAAGGTAGCTTAGAAGATGCCAGTGACTGGGAGATGCAAGTGGATTTAGGAGGAAAGATTGTTGTTCCCCAGGAAATAGCCAGTACAAAACAGAGGCCTGATATAATTTTGTGGTCTAGAAGTAGAATGAGAGTGTATTTCATAGAGCTGACTGTTCCGTGGGAGGATTCAGTTGTAGAAGTGTATGAAAGGAAAAAACTTAGGTATGCAGACTTAGGGGCTGAAGCTGAGCAGCGAGGATGGAAAGTTAAGATTTGTCCAGTGGAAGTAGGATGTAGAGGGTTTGTAGCAAGGTCTGTTGTCTCTTTGTTGAGGGAGTTAGGAGGAAGGGGACAGAGTGTGAGGAAAATAGTGAAGGAAATGTCAGATGAGGCAGTAAGATCCATTCAGTGGATTTGGATTAGAAAAAGTAATAGTAGCTGGGGGCCCAGCTGGGGGAGCACTTTGAATAGACAGACTCTTGAGAGAAGCAAGGAAGAAATGCAGGAAGAGGAAGTGTACTTAAGTGGAAGGTGTGGCCTGTATGAGCCTCTTTGACACCATGTGGTTAGTCCAGGTGAGTTGGTTTGTATTGGTTTGGCTTGGCTTGTGTCTTTCTTTGATTACAGGACAATTTAGGTGAATCTGTTTGCTGAATCTGCTAGTGTAGCTTGTTGTGTGTATCTTGTATATCTTGTCCTCCACCTCCTGCACCCTCTATACTTTCATTACCCCTACCCGAACCAGGGTCTGTATCCCCACCCCGCTTTTACTGGTGCAGTTGGTGAGAGGTCGGTGTAGTTGACGGTAGTGCTGTTTGAGATAGTTGTCTTGGTGTGAGGAGCGGTGATAGCTGGCATTAGGGGAGTGACTCTGGGACGCCAGTGATCACTGTCTAGCCTCCTGGAGGTGTCGTGGGACCAACTAGACGAAACACCGGTGAAAGGAGGTTCCCACCTGATGACCCCAAAGACATGTTAGTTATCACTGCTCACTGGGCTAGTTAGATATAGTTATCTTTAGGGCACGTAGGGCAGGTCGCAAGGTCATTGTTAAGGCTAGGGAGTTAGTCACCGAGTCTGGTCCTTTTTGTAGCACAAATTTGTGTTTACTCTGAATGCAAAGCATTAAATACATTATAGTTTATATGTTAGCATGATAAAATGTGATAAAGTGACATATGTCATATAAAAGGTTTCTGTCTCTCTTTCTCGCTCTCACTCTCTTTCTCTGTGTGTGTCTCTCACAGGCACACAAAAACAAAGATCTTGTGGCCCAGTTTCAGTCATGCAGTCAAAACAAACAGCTGCTTTGTTGTTGGGCAGAACTGAGTAATGACCAAGACACAAGGGTAAAGAGGAGGACACAGATGAGAGAAAGAGACAGGAGGAGTGAATAGGAGAGAGGAAGAGAGTGTGTTAGGACTAGAGCTGGGCGATATGGCCTTTTATTAATATCTCGATATTTTTAGGCCATGTCACGATACACGATATATATCTCGATATTTTGCCTTAGTCTTGAATTAACACTTGATGCATACAATCACACCTGTACGATGATTCAAAATGTCTACATTAAAACATTCTTGTTCATACTGCATTAATTTATGCTAATACTAATCTTCCATGCAAAAAGGGGGAAATCGCAACTAAGTCAATTTTTCCAAAACTGAATTTATTAAACAGTTATTAAACAGTGTGTGGCACAAACATAAAATTGTAAAATAGAGGACGCCAGACTCAATTGCGTGAGTGCTGGTTGCTTCGGCATTTTCTTTGATATGGCACCGGTCTGAGATGTGCAAAGTTTCAAAAGCACTCTTCATTTTCTAGCGGGTGGTTTCTCAAATGATGATATAAATTTTTTGTACTGCTACATTTTGAAGCGACACTTTTGCGACATATTTTGCATATCACCGTTGTTTGTTCAACGTCTTCCTTCTTGAACCCAAACCACCGCCAGACGATGGATCCTGTGCTGTTTTTCTTCGGAATTAATTCGTCCTCCTTCATGTGTTACCATTAGCACCTGCTGCTGCTACCTTTCTGCTGGGTGAGGGTGTGTGATGTCGCACGCACGACAGTATGTGACTGACGTATGTAGCTAGGTGCGCTTTTTTTATCTCTCTGTGAGAAGTACAGATGAGAAAGAGTGTGAAAAGCCTGTAGTTAAATGTCCGCGGCTAAAAGCAAATGCATGACAACGTATACTTGAGTTTCACGATATAGTCATTTTCTACATCGCACAGAGTACAAGCCGCGATACATCGAGTATACTCGATATATCGCCCAGCCCTAGTTAGGACCATTGGTCATTTATTGTCATTTATTGTTGTTTGCCTTTGTTGAGGTTGGAGTCTTCCCTGTATGTCTGTGTATGGGCATGTCCCTGTTCCAGGTGGAGAGGTGGGAGTGGCTGAGGATGGCTGGTTACCTCCCTTAAAGGGTAGTTCAGCTGTGCTGGGTGTGGCTCTTCCTCCTTCCTATTCTCAACAATGGACCATGCTGGGCTGTGCTAGACTTTTGCCATGGGACTAACACCTGATGTTTTGCATTACCACCTATGTAGTTTTGCTTCCTTTATTTATGTTACAATGGTAGACCTAGTAAGCTGTAAGGGAGGGAAGCTATTTGTATTTATTCACCTTCCTCTCCTGTTTCTTTGTTAAGGGGGTAAGCTGGTTGTCTTAAACTTAAGTTTTTGTCAGGTTAGATTTCAAACATAGTTGATTATGTTATGTTGGCTGTGCCCTCCCTGAGGCCTTTTCTACCTGGTCATGTATTTAAAGAAAAGCACTTTTTGGACTGCAGCAGCTCAGATGTGGGTCTTCCTTGGGAGTTGGGAAAGAGGGGAGTCGCACTTTTATGTTTTGCCCTGGACTCCCCTAGGCTGAGGCATAGCAACAGGAGGAAGTAACAGAAAATTAGAGGAGGCAGAAGAAAGGAATGGACAGGAGGAGACAAAAGGAGACAGGAGGAATGAGAGGACAGGGGGCTGAGAGACTGAACACGTACGCACGCACACACATAGGCCACCCCAACACACAAACACACACACATGATGACCCCCCAAAACACCCCTACAAAGACTACCCCCACAAGCATATACACGCGCACACACACACATGTAAATGCACACACACACTCCATCTGTCCAACTCTGAGGTGAAATGATAAGGTCATGTTGTGACTCTTCTTCTCTTTTCTCACTCTCCATCTCTGTTTCGCTTCTGTCCTTGAAAAATGTTCCACAGGTCAATTCAAGGAAGGAGGGAGTTGTCAGGAAGAGGAGAGGGGCTGAGCCAGACTACAATAAGACCACAGACTCTCCAAACCTGGACCTGGACTCTGGGCCTAGAGAGCCTTAAAATATCAATCCAGCCAATCACCATCAGGTTGACTCCACTGGTTGTTAACCAAACTAAGACTGTATTAAAGTCTACAGAAAAATGTCCCTCTTTCTCCCTTGCTTACACAGCTCAGTAAATATTTTCCTAATGAGTTTATGCTCTCATTCTCTAGTTTCAAGTCATCAATACAACATGATGTTCATTTTTTCATATGATGCTCCCATTTAGAGGAAATTTGACTATAAAAGATACTTTACTGTACATTTAGGGCCATGGCTGCACTGTGACTGCACCACCCAATCAGGATATAGAATAGAGCGGGTTAGATCCACCCCTTACTCCTCAGCTCCACTTCCAAACCTCCTCCAAGTGTAGTTTCTTTTGGTTTCAAAAATAAAGAGAGAGCCAACAGACAAACTGAACTGGCTTCAGGGGTTGACTTTTATTTTTGATTGTCTGTCTGATTAACTGGTAGTGGTGTTGAACTCCAACCCATTCTACTCCTTTCTATGTGTGAGTTGAGTTCTGTAGGTTCGTTTAATGAAGCAATAGGAGAGTACCTGGCTTATTCTATGATTATTTATTAAAGCATATCAGATAAAGCATACAGAGCTCTGGGTCCATTTTCTATCCCTGACCAACAACAAAATGTGCCAGTTCACGAAGTCTGACCGACTCTTCTTCCCTGACCCAGTCGTTTATAGTATTACATTGAGTGCTATGCAATGTGGGTTGTTCTCTCATCTGGTTGGTCCGTTGAGTCACTCCCTTCCTCTCTTTCCTGGATCTCAGGGTCTTGCACCTGGTTTCACCCATTCTCCCTGTTATCAAGACACACAGAGAGACACACAAACTGTTGCACCCTAACTCCCTTCTTCCATCAAGATCAGCATTCTCTAGTCTTTGGTTCTTCCTTTGCCTTATATGGCAAGACAACTTCCGTGATACAACTTGTATACTACTTGACCTCATCTGACTCCTTTCTCAGTACTTTTCCACTGCTCTCCTTCACCAACTCTGTTTTGTTGCATCATTATTCACAGCTTATTTATTGTTCAAATTGCTTCCACACTTGATTATACGTCACGTAAGATTACATGGCATTTAGGATTATATATCACACAGTGGCTAATAACATTAATAGAAAATATAAAAGACAAAGAAGATGATTACATACATTTTTTTTCAATTTCTAATAAGCATTGGTCAAAACTCTTCACACAGTCAGTAAAATAGAGGTCTATGTGGAGCAAACTGTGAATCGCTTTTCACTTTCACCCAAAATACTGTGATGTGACTGAAGATGGGCGTGAGCTGCTGGGGCTGATTAGACTGGGAACGGGTGTGTGTGATTATCAGGGAGGGAGACTCGGGGTTTCCTATTGAAAGAAGCAGTCTGTCCACGGCAGTATGTTGGAGCTCATGCTAGAGACTTGGCACTCTTTGGAGGGATCAGGGTGTAATTCGTGGCTATTTAGGGCCGCCGGTGACGAAGACAGCCAAACTAGGGGGTTAGCTGTTCCTGCACCAGGAGGGGAGGCTGGATGCCTCCTGTAGAATAGCCAAGGCTGGGTTTAGTGAGTGCTGGGTCCACAATTGCTCCTTGTCATTGTCTCCGCCGGAGCTCCTCCATCACCGGCTGGATCTGCGCCGTCCAACGAAGCCGTTTTCCCCGAGGAGTTGGACCCCGGAGAGAGGGGGGGTCTCGCCGTGCGGCGAGTTGAGTATAATTATCCCTTTTTATTTGCATGTTTATAATCGTATTGTAACGTCTCTCATAAACCACACGCCAAGACGTTAGCCGGTTTAGCTGGTACTTTATTCCTCACACTAACACAGGCTACTGTGGGCCGTAGCCAACGCCAAAATATCACAAAAAAGGAAAACAGTTGACAAGCGCTGCCGTCTTTCTTATTCTTTTTTTAGAGAGGAACCACACTCTATACACACACTGCTGCTACTTCCCTAAGGTGTGTTCACGGACCCTCGGATAACCCAACACTAACATCTAACGAACAATATGGGACTAAACTCATGTTTAACCAAGAACACATAAACAGTAACATGCCCAGGTCGTTACAGTATATTTTAACCTACTGGATAGTGAGGGCGGGAGTTCAGTAGGGAGTACTTACCTGCACAGTGTAGCGAGCGTGGGTCTCTACCTTAGTGTGACGTCACGTGTGAGTTGTGTGGTCCAGCAAGCATGTAAATTGCTGTGCCTCTAGTAGAGGGTGGTAGCGTGCTGTGCTTGTAGTGTGCCTTAAGTTTTCAGTGATTTATTGTAGGAGTCCTTTCCAGAACCCTGGCAGTGCAGAACCCCCCTTATGATTTGCCCCTCTGTCCCTTTTATGAATTGTTTTATTCTGTATCAGTAAAGACTATTGTACATACCTGTGAACACTCCCAATTTATGCGAGAGTCTCCTGTTTTTGTTTTTGTTTTTTTGTTTTTTTTAAACCCTTTCTCCCGCCCTGCTCCCAGTTTGTAATTTATCCCACTTTCCTTCCGATTTCAAAGTGATAAGAGTCAAATTGATGTTTCATGTGTTGTGGTACCTGGAACCCACCCCAAATGCCCCCGCTAGGTGCCTTGCGTGCCATACCCATGTCCAAGCTCACGTCAATCACCCGGGCTACACAAAATGAGCGAGACGGTAAACAAATAGAAGTGCGCTTCAAAATTCCAATCTGCGTGGTGTGACACTTTCACATTTGTCATCGCGAGCCATGTTAGTCATTACCACCATGGTTAAAAAGAACCTCACAGAAAACAGAATGAATATGGATAATACTACTCTTTGTGCACTTCTTTTTTGCAAGATTAAGCATACCACTCCTGGCCACAAGCATGTACCCTCCAAGAAAGTGATTGCACCTGCAAAGTCTGCTACCTACAGCTACAACAGATCGTTGGGTGACAAAGGGAACCAGGAAAAGTGATGAAGTCCTGAACACACACACACACACACAAACTGACTCTGACTATGATGACTATCAGAGTACAAACCATTACATATTCCAGCAGTGTTATATTTTTCCATCTTGCAGTTTTGATTCTGATGCAATTTGTAATACATAGCTATTTAATGGGAAAGTGCTGTGTAAATAGACCTCTGTTATGGTGCACACATTTTCTGCAGTTTTATGTAAGCCTATTGTAACATCTGGAAGGACTAGGCACCTTCACTGCCTATTGAGGCACTGTTTGGGGGAGTCTTGTAGATTTTTTGCTGTGACCTCCATCTCTCTTTCTGTTACCTGCCAACACTCTTTTTCACAGCCCAGTGTTGGCAGGTATGGTTGTATTGTAAACTGCTTATCTCTGGGTGATTATTGGAAGGTTCTGATTTGGTGCCTTTGAGTGCACCACCTTGGTGCAACCCACATTTCATTACAATACATTCAGTGACCAGAGTTACCAGTTTTCATGACCTCCTTTAGTTCACCACCTGCAAAAAAAAAAAATTACTTCTGAAGAACACTTTTCAAATGCTAACACACTTTGGAGGACCGAGAGCTGTGGTCTCTGAGATAAGGGCATCCATTATTGGCCATGTGGTGATTCATGGACTCTCTTTGAGAGGCCCATTTAAGGGTGCAGCCAAACTTGTGGCAATTAACCGTTGCATCAAAATTTTCCAGCAAAACAGATGAGACATGCATCCCTCAACTATTGAATCACATTTTACAGTTAAGTACACTGTATTTATATTTTACATCTACTGATATTTGAAATATTCATTGTTTTTATATTACTACACTTTGGATTCAAAGAGTGCCACTGGCAGGAGGCAGATGCTGATATTTTTCAGATGCTGTCATTGCAAAAGCTTGCAGATAATGCTTTTGCCAATGACAACATGAACAGCACAACAATGCAAGACTCTTTGAAAAACAAAAAATAAGGATGAAGCAGTTGTACACAGCACCATTTGAATAAAAATGGAAAATGTGTAAATGAATCCCATTATTAATATGCACAGGTGAGCTGTCTGTTCAATAACCAGACAGAATGCATAGGTTCCATAGCTTTTCATAACTTACTGTATTAAAACTGTACTTTATTTTAGTGTAACAGAGAATGTAGCCGCAGGGGGGTACAAGCCAGTGCCTTATTGTGCCGGTCCCAAGCCCGGATAAATACAGAGGGTTGTGTCATCGGTGCTGTTCACCTACAGGGTGCAGGTGGAAATTGGACTACTGTTTGTCAAAGAAGGAGAGGAAGAAGGTGTGTTCGTAGGAAGAGAGAGAAAAGGAACGCCAAGAGTCTAAAACTGAGAGTAGGGACTTTGAATGTTGGAACTATGTGAGGAAAAGGTAGAGAGTTGGTTGACATGATGCAGAGGAGGAAGGTAGACATACTATGTGTCCAGGGGACCAGGTGGAAAGGTGGCAAGGCCAGAAGTTTAGGAGCAGGGTTCAAGTTGTTCTATCATGGTGTACATAGGAAGAGAAATGGAGTAGGACTTATCTTGAAGGAGGAGTTTGTCAGGAATGTCCTGGAGGTTAAAAGAGTATCAGATAGAGTAATGAGTCTGAAGCTAGAAATCGAAGGTGTGATGTTCAATGTTGTTAGTGGGTATGCTCCACAGGTAGGATGTGAGCTGGAAGAGAAGGAGAAATTCTGGTTGGACCTTGATGAAGTGATGCAGAGCATCTCTAGAAGTGAGAGAGTTATCATTGGTGCAGACTTCAATGGACATGTTGGTTCAGGAAACAGAGATGATGAGGAGGTGATGGGCAGGTTTGGTATCCAGGAGAGGAGCGCAGAAGGACAGATGGTGGTTGACTTTGCAAAAAGGATGGAAATGGCTGTAGTGAATACTTTCTTCCAGAAGAGGCAGGAACATAGGGTGACCTATAAGAGTGGAGGTAGGAGTACACAGGTAGACTACATCTTGTGTAGACAGTGTAATCTGAAGGAGATCAGTGACTGCAAAGTAGTGGTAGGTGAGAGTGTAGCCAGACAGCATAGGATGGTGGTGTGTAGGATGACTCTGGTGGTGAGGAAGATGAAGAGGGCAAATCAAATCAAATCAAATCAAATCAGATTTATTTGTATAGCGCCAAATCATAACAAAGTTACATCAAGGCACTTTACATATAGAGCAGGTCTAGACCAAACTCTTTATAAAATTATTTAAAGAGACCCAACAGATCCCCCGATGAGCAAACACTTGGCGACAGTGGCAAGGAAAAACTTCCTTTAAGAGGCAGAAACCTCGGGCAGAACCAGGCTCGGGGGGGCGGCCATCTGCCTCGACCGGTTGGGTTGAGAGAGGGAGAGAGAGAGAGACAGGCACAGGGGGAGGCGGGGGGCAAAGTTGGGTAGAGTAGGGAGAGAAAGAGAGCAGGAGGAGGGGATATTCAAACAGGTGTAGGCAAGAACATGATGCTGCATGAGGTTCGTAGGAATGATGCTGTATGGAATTCTTGAAGATGTGGGAGCAGCAGGCATTGCAGGAGCATGGGATGGTGATGATTCATCACCTGCAGGATGAGGACAGGGAGAGAGGAGAGGAGCTGGGAGAGAGAGAGGAGAGGAACTGGGGGAGACAGAGACTTTGGCAAAACATGGTTAGTAAATGCAATGCACATGCTTGGAACTGAGAGAAACTGGGATTTCGGAGAAGCAGGTTGTTGGTATGACGGCGCATGTGGGGGGGGGAAGAGAGAGAGAGAGAGAGAGAGAGAGAGAGAGAGAGAGAGAGAGAGAGAGAGAGAGAGAGAGAGAGAGAGAGAGAGAGAGAGAGAGAGAGAGAGAGAGAGAGAGAGAGAGAGAGATGCTCAGTCCTTCCCCCGGCAAAGACAAAGCAGAGGACTAAATGGTGGAAGCTGAAAAAGGAAGAGTGTTGTATGATTTTTAGGAAGGAGTTGAGACAGGCTCTGGATGGCCAGGAGGTGCTTCCAGTTGACTGGACAACTACAGCTAATGTGATCAGGGAGACAGGTAGGAGAGTATTTAGTGTGTCATCTGGGAGGAAAGTGGATAAGGAGACTTGGTGGTGGAATGAGGAGGTGCAGGAGTGTATACAGAGAAAAAGGTTAGCTAAGAAGTGGGACGCTGAGAGGACTGAAGAGAGTAGACAGGAGTACAGGGAGATGCAGCGTAAGGTGAAAGTAGAGGTGGCAAAGGCTAAACAAAGGGCTTACGATGACTTGTATGCTAGGTTGGACAGTAAGGAGGGAGAGACTGATCTATACAGGTTGGCAAGGCAGTGAGACAGAGATGGGAAGGACGTGCAGGCGGTTAGGGTGATTAAGGATAGAGATGAAAGTGTATTGACAGATGCCAGTAGTGTGATGGGAAGATGGAAAGAGTACTTCGAAGAGCTGATGAATGAGGAAAATGAGAGAGAACGAAGAGTAGAAGAGGTGACTGTTGTGGACCAGGAAGGAGCAAAGATTAGTAAGGATGAAGTGAGGAGGGCATTGAAGAGGATGAAGAGTGGAAAAGCACTCGGTCCTGATGATATACCTGTGGAGGTCTGGAAGTGTCTAGGAGAGGTAGCAGTAGAGTTTCTGACTGGGTTGTTCAACAGGATCTTAGATAGTGAGAAAATGCCTGAGGAATGGAGGAGAAGTGTGCTGGTGCCCATTTTTAAGAACAAGGGAGATGTACAGAGTTGTAGCAACTACAGAGGAATAAAGCTGATGAGCCATACAATGAAGTTATGGGAAAGAGTAGTTGAAGCTAGACTAAGGGCAGAAGTGAGCATTTGTGAGCAGCAGTATGGTTTCATGCCAAAAAAGAGTACTACAGATGCAGTATTTGCTTTGAGGATGTTGATAGAGAAGTACAGAGAAGGTCAGAGGGAGCTACATTGTATCTTTGTAGATCTGGAGAAAGCTTATGACAGGGTGCCCAGAGAGGAACTGTGGTATTGTATGAGGAAGTCTGGAGTGGCAGAGAAGTATGTTAGAGCGGTGCAGGACATGTATGAGGACTGTAAGTGGTGAGGTGTGCTGTAGGTGTGACATAGGAGTTCAAGGTGGAGGTGGGACTGCATCAGGGATCAGCTCTGAGCCCCTTCTTGTTCACTATGGTGATGGACAGGCTGACAGACGAGGTTAGACAGAAATCTCCATGGACTATGATGTTTGCAGATGACATTGTGATCTGTAGTGAGAGCAGGGAACAGGTGGAGGTTTGCCCTGGAAAGGAGAGGAATGAAGGTTAGCCGCAGCAAAACGGAGTATATGTGTGTGAATGATAGGGACCCAAGTGGAAGAGTGAGGTTACAGGGAGAAGAGATAAAGAAGGTGGAGGATTTTAAGTACTTAGGGTCAACAGTCCAGCGCAATGGAGAGTGTGGAAAAGAGGTGAAGAAGCGTGTGCAGGCAGGCTGGAATGGGTGGAGAAAAGTGTCAGGTGTGATGTGTGATAGAAGAGTTTCAGCTAAAATGAAAGGAAAGGTGTACAAAACTGTGGTGAGACCAGCAATGTTGTTTGGTCTAGAGACAGTGTCACTGAGGAAAAGACAGGAGGCAGAGCTGGAGGTAGCAGAGATGAAGATGCTGAGGTTCTCTTTGGGAGTGACCAGGTTGGATAGGGTCAGGAATGAGTACATCAGAGGGACAGCACATGTTAGAGGTTTTGGAGATAAAGTCAGAGAGGCCAGACTGAGATGGTTCAGACATGTCCAGAGGAGACATAGTGAATATATTGATAGAAGGATGCTGAGTTTTGAAGTGCCAGGCAGGAGGCCTAGAGGAAGACCAAAGAGGAGGTTTATAGATGTAGTGAAAGAGGACATGAAGGTGGTTGGTGTGAGAGAAGAGGATGCAGAAGACAGGCTTAGATGGAGGCAACTGATTTGCTGTGGCGACCCCTGAGGGGAAAGGCCGAAAGGAGAAGAAGAAGAAGATTTTAGTTTAACAGAGATTAAGGCCAGACCAACTCCACATACGTTAATCTTTGCGGATGAAGCCAGATTCAACCTGGCAGAAACATGGCACACAGGAAGTAACGTCACTGAGCAGCAGTGTTGGGAGTAACGTGTTACAAAAGTAATTAATTACGGTAATGCATTGCTTTTTGCTGTAATGCGGTAATGTAAGGCATTACAAAAAAAGTTGATCATATTTTACTTGGTACAAATGTCAGTAACGTGCGTTACAATGCATTTTAAACCGGATTGAAGTGGTGTTTTTTTTCTGTACAAAATTGCCAAAATTGCCAAAAACACAGTGAGATCAACAGAGAAGAAAAGTCTGCGCAGAATGTTTCACTTCCCTTCTAATCTTCTATACAGAACAGAAGAGATGAGTGCAGCAGCAGCAGATGCAACGTTGGACAGTACGTTCGAGATGGGTGTCAGGTCCTAGGGGTTTTGTTTGTTTGTCACTTCCTGTTTTATTTTGAAGTCTTGTGCTGTCCTGCCATCGTTTGCTTTACTTCCTGTTTTCTTCCTCCTCTGATTGCTGTCTCTGCCCTAATGTCGTTCACCTGTGTCTCGTTTTCCCCTGTGTATACATACCCGTTGTCTTCCCATGTCCTTCTCAGATTGTCTGCATCCTTTGTGAGTAGCTTTCCATCGTTATTTCTTCGTTTACTTATCCCCATGGTTCCGACCAGTTTTGTCTCTCTCGTGCCTCTTTTTGCGCCTTTCCCTGTATTATGATCTCCTGGTTTTGACCCTCACCTGTTTTTTGGACTTCCGATCCTGACTTGTGTGTTTGTACTGCTGCTTATTCTCACTGCCTGCCTGTATACCGAACCTGGACTGTTAATAAACTACTTCTCGCTACTCGATGCCTCTGGTCTGCTCTGTGGGTCCCAGTTTGTCTGTCCGAGCCTGACAATGGGCATATGCCCATTACTTTTGGTTTGTTAGAAATAAGGACATGAGGAATATCGTAGGCAAATGCACTTTGTGTGCGAAACCTAAAGATCTGTCCACTTCCCGAAATAGCACCAGTAATTTTAAATTACTGTGACTATTATATTGTAGTTATATTATACAGCTTTTAGCCTTAAATCTTGCTCAATCAGATTCATCACCTTCCATTGGATGTATAATGAGCTACATTTAGAATGCCAAATCCATATTTCCAGTTATTTTGGTGAGAGTAACTTAAAAGTAATGCAAAAGTAGTGTAATGCCTTACATTTCAAATACAGTAATATTATAATGTAACGAATTACTTTGAAATGACAGTAACAAGTAATAAATAATGCATTACAGTTTTGAAGTAACTTGCCCAACACTGCTAGGCAGCAGGCAACTGTGGATGTCCCAGGCCAGACAATAGTTACATTGCAGTGTGTGCAGGCCTATCCAATGATGCATTGCTTAATGTACAAACCTCTCATTGATCCTTTCAAAACAGAGAGGCAAATTTCTTTCTTCCATGACCTCCATAATCAAGTGGTGCCATTAGGGGAGAGATGTCAAAAGGCAAGAAACACAACATTTGTTTAGTTAGCTAAAGTGAAGGCTAATGTTAATGAAGCTGACATTAGTGTTCGTCTGCAGATCCTTAAAAATGTTTAATTTATAAATTCTAAAAATAAGAAAGTAAAGTGCATTAAAGAAGCTATATCATGTACAGTATACAGTTAGCTACTGCTTAACTACTTGCTCGCTGAGGACATCAATGACATCAAGCTGTAGAAATAGTATACTCCACTTTTTTTCAGTCTTACTACATGATTCTTTTAGGCATGAATATAGAGAGTAATTTCAAGTGTTATAAGTATAAAGAACACATTATTCTTAAGCTGCCTGTAATGGGTGTGAGAGTGGACTCAAGAACAGCACAAATCTAGACCGGAACAGTTCAGAACTTTAATGACAATGTGCAAGAGTCCAAATAGACGACAATCAGCATGCTTGATCGGCAAGCACAGTCCAAGATCTGAATGGAGCAGGAGTCTCCGGAGAGGTTAGTCCCTGGAGAGGGAGTCCAGGTAGGTGGCAGGCTGACAGGGAGCAAGCAGATGCAAAGTCCAGAGATGGAAGGCAGGTCAGGTTACCGGGACAGAGACGAGGAGACGTGGTCAGGGGCAGAAGGCAGGTCAGGTACCAGGAGGTCCGTCCATAAAAAGGGTGCTGGAGAGTAATACATGAGGCAATGACAATCTTGCAGAGAGTGAGTGTGAAGGAGCTGGTTAAGAGGAGACTGGGAGGAACAGGTGAGTCTGATGATCCTTATTAGGAGAGGTAATCAGGCAGGTAGAGTGGGTGCTCTCTCAAAAATAGAAGTACAAGCCTGCACCTAAAAGAGTACAAATGCTTGTCGCTGGGGCGGTACCTTTTTGAGAGACAATTGTGTACCCTTCAGTGCTGGTACATTTTTGTACCTTATCAAACTGTACCAGTTAAAGTACAATTTTGTACCCTGTAAGACATAAAAGTACCTCTAAACTATAGTACAGGAATGTACCCATTTAAAAGGGTACATCAGGGTACTTATAAGGGTACCCCCCCAGCAACAAGCTATTTTGGACTTTAAGGAGACAAAAATGTACCGCATAACAATTGTTTGACTGTTTATTGCCATCAAAATCTCATAAAAAGTTAATTCATTTCAAATATAGTTTCCTATAAAATTGATCAGTGTCAATGTATAAAATGAGATGTACGTCCCTTAAAAAACAAAACACATCTTGTAAATATAAAAACATGTATAACAATATACAAGGTAAACACATGAATGCTTTGCCCTTACTTTAAAGGGGTGAGGGCAACTATCTATAAAAACATCCACAACATAGTTAGGCGGAATACAAAGTGAACATGTTTAGACACAATATCTCAAAGAAACAAATAGTCTTTCATCAACAAAATATGTATCTAGAGTGTGATGGTCTGACTCATTTCCTGGATTAAGCAGAATCCAGTCATTGTCAACTGTGACATGGTAAGCATGGAAATGACTGTCATAAAAGCAAGGAAATAACAGTTTTCCAGAAACAACACCCAAAAAGTGTCAATGTTCAGAATGTACTTAATTTTCAAGAAGAAAGGGATGGCTTCCACATGTACATGACCTACTATAAAAACATCCTCAAGGGCATATTTGACACCATTGGCAGATAAAGAGGACACACGCTGAAGCACTTTATCCTGAAACTACACATCTTCAAAACTTTGGTTTAATTTCAGAGCGTTCTGTAAATCACACGGTAGAGATGAAAATGGTGTAGAAATGCTTTTCCTGAACGCATTTTCAAAGTCACCTAGGAACCTATCTGAAGAAAACTCCCACCATTGCTTCATTTGATGACGGTTGCTGAGTGTCGCAGTTATGTTTACAAAGTTCCTACATTTGCTGGCAATATTTTTGAAATATTGGTGCTTGCTTTCATACCTCATACACCACAAAGGGTGAAGAGGACCATACATCAATATAAGTCTTGGATAATGAATCAAGTAGTGACACTTTGGTGTTAAAACATTTCCAAAGACTTCAGTAGTCTTATCAAGGAATTCTTGAATCAGCAATTTTAAATGAGCAAGGTCATCTTTTCTCACTTTTGTAGCCATAACAATATCCACGATGTCTGAGCATAGTAAGAACACTTGCCAATATTGACTATCAGGTGGGACACGGTGAGCCATTACAAAAGGCAATAGTCTGAATAGGCACCATTTTTGACTGACTGATCCAACTATGTTAGAATTTCCAAGGATTTTTTCAGTCAATGGCACTGGTTTGGTTTGTCTCTCATTCTTCCCGATGTTTACATTTTTCAGCTCATCATTGATTTCATGTATGGTTATGTGCTTTTGATGATGAGCTTCACAGATGACCAACTTCATTACCAGAGGGAGAACTCCCTCCAGCAAATCATGCATCACATCTGGGGGAAGACACTTTGTCACATCAAAATAAAGCAGTGCATCAAATGTACAGTTACCATAGACACCGTACAAAGCAGCACTTAGTTTGTCTTTTTTCACACAATCTATGTGATATTTATGTACTTCAGTTGTTCTAAGAACAAAACTTTCCTCACAAAATTTTTGCTGTATATCTGAATGTGAGGCCATACAAAATCGACATATCCGACCAGTATTGAAAGACATGGAAAACCGCCCAATCATATGAACAGAGAGGTTGTCACACGAAATGGTTGCTACAGCAGCTTGAATTGTGTGCTGTACGTCATCAAGACTGAAAGTGAAGCCCTCTGTGGAGAGCATCTTGAGGTCATCTATCAAGGGTTGTAGTATAGTTTCAAGCCCAGCCTCTTTCACATGTGAATGGCGAACCATTAAGGCTAAATGAATGTGGCTCAACTTTGAGTGATATTCTGCACTTATGTTCCCAACTGAATAATAAAAAGCACAGATTTTGTGATTATTTCTTTTAGCTCCCAGTGGGTTTGACAATTTCAAATTCATCCTCATAAAAATGAAGTCTTAGAGCTTGAGGATGATATTTGAAAAATGAGTGCTCTTTAAAGTATATCCCATCACTGTAATCAGTCAGAACATCATCATCATCGTCTCGGTTTCTGTGGTTATCCAAAGCAATCTGTTCCCACATGTCCTCCATCTGGCAATATTTTTTTAATACCTGTGTGATTGGAACATAAGAATAACTACCAATTTTCATTCCTGAACTGTTCCTTACTGTGTAACTGATAGGTTCTGTCAGGTCCATTTTTGATTTGCAGTGTTTTTTTATTATGAATGGTGACCAAATTGAATCGCATGCTTTCTGAAAAAAGTCTGAAGTAGACAAAATCTTCTCAAGTTCTGGGCTATCACTGATGTGGAAACCATTCTTATCCAAATGATAAGAAATAAATGAGTCATAGTTTTCTTTGAAAAAAGACAATAAAAATTTAGGTCATCAACAATATCATGTTGGACGGAGAGAGAGAGATTATTTTTTTCAGTAAACTTCAGAATGAATCTAAACAATTGGTCTGTTAAATTCTCAATCACCCTGTCCATACTAGGTGGTGTTGACTGCTGAACTGTGTGTGTGTTCAACCAGCTGTTCAAAATGTTCTTCAGTTACTTCTGAGCGATTAGAAATATTGTCTTTGTGTTTTTGATAAGCATGCCGCCTAAAAGAATGGTACTTGGAAAAAGCTGACTGACGGTTATCTATCCCGCACGTTATGCTAAAATGAGCTTCGTGGGCATGTACAAGTCCAATATGTTGAATGAGTTTCCTAAGTGTCAATGTCCTTTTTGAGCATTTTGAACATTTGTGCAGTCCACGCATGTTCAGTGAAGAAGGTTAATTACTCGAGTCACAGTTACTGGCAGGGGTTTGTCTCCATCCTCGATGATGTTTGCAATGAAGAAAGGTCAGTGTCTTTTTCAAGTATGCAGGGTATGTCATGTTGAAGACGAAGCACATACAGAAGGCTGTGATAAAGGCTTCATCCACCGAAGTGCAGGAACAAACCTCAATTCCCTCGACTTTGACAACACTCTGACACTGTCTGGAGAGGGCAGTTTTCCAGTCTTGGTCTTTCAGTTGAATGGTTGGATATGGAGTGAGAGCATTATTCTACATAAGAGAAAAAAATGTTAGCACAGATAAGATGGATCTGATAAGGCATGCACAGTGATCCAAAAGATCTTTAACTTATGGTCAGTGGCTATGCACACCACCAGGTATTTACCTCTCCAAGGATGATGAAATCCTCAATCTTCTCCTTGAAGATGGAAGGCAAGAGGAAAGAGTCCACCCCTGAAGTCAATTTCTAGGTCATACAGATGGTACAATTTTCAAGTGCAAATGCATCTCGATAAATTTTAGTTGATACTAATAAAATGCAAATTCCCAAAGACAGGCTACTGCATTAGAGACAGTATGTTACTTCAGGTACAATACTAAAACTTAAAACTTATGTAAGAAATTAAAACCCTTTTAAAATAAAATAATTTTTTAATCATACATTTTCTCAATTCAAGTTTTGTACAAGTTATCATGAGAATATATATAATCTTGTAATCTTATAATATATAATTTTGTATCTTTTATTATGTATCAAATCAAATAAGTGTGGATCGTTACACCCCTTATTGATGGTGTAGATGGGATTAGGGCTTTACCATTTGGAAAAATATCTAATTGTGATTTTGTCATTGCGATATAATTTGCGATATTAGAGAGAATGATCTTTTTTACATCATTCTCATTTTAATTGAAAAACATACATTAAAACCATAATGGTGCTATTTTGCAGGGATCTGTAGAAAACAAACATGTTTTCTTTAGTCTAGAACAGTAGAATGAGTAAGCAGGACATCTCTGCAGTGCGACAATATTTTAATTTAAAATGCTATCTTGACACAGGTTAGAGTACAATTTCGATGAATTGTTCAGCCCTAGTGCAACTGTACCCATTCTCTCTCGTAGGGACTGCACACGAATGACAAATATGTAGTAAAGTTGACCAGTTGATCAGTATGTGCTCAAATCAGTACCTGCAATATCCTCAGCCAAGGCGTCCTCTCTTGCCTCCACGTAGAGTTTTTTCAGTGGCAGATCCTTGACAAGTTTTAGCATATTTGGAAGAAGAGATGTGAAGTTCTCACTGAAGCGGCGGCATATGCCGACTGCAGAGGGGTGAATAGCATCAACCTCATCGTACAACTGAGATTTTAAAAAAGAAAAATAGGAAAAAGACAGGCATAGTTTATTTGAAGTATTTGAACAACCTTTAACACGTGTTCCCCTCCAGACACGTTTTCACAAAATACTTTGAAAATTGTCTGAGATCTGTCCCCCCCCCGACAAACAAAAGTTTAAATGACTTTGTTAAAACCCTTGAAATGAGATCTAATTATCAAATTACACCTGTAAGAGAAGTCTATATGAACCCTTTTCAGAATATAGTTTAAGTGCATTGATATACAGACTGGGGTCCAATTTAAGGTGCTTTAATTTGTCCCCTGTCTGCTAAAGTTGGCATCAGCATAACTGTTCTTACCCCTGCGGAAGTTCTCAGGAATGGATATCTCTTCTAGAGGTCCTCAGTAGACATTCCTTCCGCTATTTCTCTGCGTCTCCATGCAAAGGTTTTCATCATGCGGTCTTTCACCAACTTCGTGTCGGGATGCAACTTGCTGTATTGCTCAAGCAGTAGCTTGAGATGAGCCTCAACAGAGATTGCATCCTCCCCCACAATGCATGTTTCCTTTATCAAAGCAGATATCACTGATTACTGATCATGTACACACTATATGACACTATATTTATTGGGTCTATTGTATTGGGTCACCTGTGTGTTTATTATTGAGGTCATAGTGGGTGGTTCTGGTGTACTGGAGTGCAATATATTGACAAGTGTTCCCAATATTTTTCCGCCCTCAATTTTTGTTAATGGATTGGACAAAAGTATAAGGATACCACTCAATATAATGCAGACCAGTAAACCACCACCCACTATGACCTCAATTATAAATATAAATATATATATATATTGTGAATTATTTTGACCATGATAATCATGTAATCACCATGATAATCACATCTGATACTGTGACAACCGTATTAAGTTGTATGCTGCAGGTACTCTTAGGGTACAAATGGAAATGGTACAAATTTGTACTCTCTCTTTTTTTTAAATCGCTTTGTACCCTTTCTGGTAGTCAAAAGGTACACTTCTGCCCTCTTAAAGACCAAAATTGTACTTCTGAGGGAACATTCTTCAAAAGTGTACCAGTACAGAATTGTTCTTGTCTCATACCTCTATTTTTGAGAGTGTGGTGGAGGGGAAAACCAGGAGTGGACTATGACACTGCCCTAAGATGTTAACCTGTCCAAGTCTTCACTGAGCGGGCCAGAGCCCCCCTGAAGAAGATTACACGTTATAGGAAAAAGTAAAGAGGTATTACTTCAACATTATATTCAGTTAATGTCAATGAAAACTATGATTTGATCTGGATCTTCCCGGGTTATGAAGGAAGGAGGAGTGGAAGGAGCTGAGGGTGAAAACGATGATGCCACTGTAACTCCACAAACAATTGCTCATTTTTATCTGTTGAAGAAAGTTACCACGGTGATCATGAGTGTTAAATCAGTGAGACTGGACATGGGTCAGCAAACATTTTATCCCCCTGAAATGTCAACATTTCAAGGTAAGAGAAAAACAAAGCAGATTGGGTGTAGCCCCACAATAAAAAGTCTTTCTGTCTGTTTAAATAGCTTCGACTGGGTGCAAGGTACCTTTACTATATCTACAAACAAGAGTGAAAGTAATTTAACTGCACGGTTAAAAGACTTCCCAATGTTGGAATAAGATACTGTAACTTATGACATTTGATGACTCTGGAGATCTTGATCAATCAATCAAGGTATATTTCTGAAATAAACAGGTTATTTCTTTAGCCTTTTACAACAGCCCAAGGGGTGACCAAGGGATTTACAATAGAAATAAAGAATAATGTAAAAACAATAAAAGGTCTTATAACAGAGACAGGAATAAAAAAACATTTGTGAAACGGGTGTTTGGTAGGATCCAAATGCAGTACCCCGATACACACACACGCACATTGTTAGTGTTCTGAAGAGCCTGGCAGGAAGCAACGAACACAAGGCAGGGGAGAGTCCATTCGGTCAGACCAAAACGTGTGTCAAACTAACAAAGAATAGCCCCAGGGACAGGCAGACGGAAATCAGGAAGCCCCGAGGGGAAACTCTTGGTGGAGGATATAAGGCAGGCAGGTTTACCGGTGATCAGGCAGAGGAGACGGGCGAGGTCGGCAACAGGCAAGCAATCCGGAAAACAAGGCTGGCGAATCATGCGCCGCAGAGGAACAATCTAGCAAGAAATGACTGGAGTGGGGGGGTTGAAATACCGCATTAATTTTCGTTGACTGTCGTGTCCTTGATGACAGGGGCAGAGGGCAGGGGAACAGAGGACCGACTATGGCGCATGGTGGTCACAGGGCTGATCCAGATGGCACTGTTGAAAGTCAGCGATGAAGTCAGGATCCACAATGTGGTGAGCAGTCACCAAGGACCTCTCTTCAGGACCGTAGCCTTCCCAGTCAACCAGGTATTGGAGACCCCAGCCTCAGCATTGTGAGTAGATCAGCCATCAAACCGAGTAAGCAGGACCACCATCAATGAGGCAAGGAGGCGGAGGGGGCAGAGTCACAGGGACCAGAGGACTCTCTCGCTTTACCTTGGAGATGTGGAACATCAGGTGGATGCTCATGGAGCGAGAGTGTCTCAGATACACCGCCACCGGATTGATCCCCTTCTGGATGGTGAAGCTGGGGGCCAGCTTCTTAGATACCCCTTGGAGGGGAAGATCCTGAGTGGAGAGCCACAACTTCTGGTCAGCCCACTAGCTGTCAGAGTGTAGCGGTCATTGGAGTGAAGTAGGGAGGCTCGAGCTTGGACCCAGGTGTGGCAACAGCGCTGAGTGAAGACTGGATGGAAGTACACTAGGCCTCTCTTTCCTGGTTGGGGAAAAGAGGAAGCTGGGACTCATAGTGCACTGGAATGGTGAGAGGACAGTGGCAGTACAGGTGATGGTGTTGTGGCCGTATTCAACCCACAGGAGCTGTGATGACCAAGATGAGGGGTTCCAGGAGACCAGGCAGCGTTTGGTGCGTAACCATCCCCGGCAAGTGGCCTTTGAGAGCGCTGGCAGGGTCAGGACGAAAAAGAGGCACACAGTCGACTGCCAGCTGACTAGCCAGCTCCTTGTCCATTATGTCAATGTCGGCTACTGAGTCAATGAGAGTGGAGAGGACGTGGGAGCCCTCCTGAAGAAGAATCCTGATGTGGAATAGGGGCCTCTGGATAGAGGAGGACTGAACCTGGGTCTGGCTTGCCAGTATCTCCCCAGTTACAGATGAGCCCGGGCTTTTACTGAACAGCAGGAAACAAAATGACCGGCCTGGCCACAGTACATGCATAGGTTAGCTTGCCATTGTGCTCACGTTCGTCTTGGGCGAGGTTACTACATCCAACTTGCCCGGGCTCTGGAATCTCCTGCTGTGTTGGTTCCGGTGAGAAGATGGAACCTGTGGTGGAAAAACCTCTCTGCCGATGAGTCGGTGGGGGGGGCTTGTTCCCCAAGCTGGGTGTGGCTACAGAAAACCCCAAGTTTTTTTTGACATTGGGATTTCTAAAAGACACTGGTTGGATGACCTCAACCACCTTCATGTCCTCTTTCACTACATCTATAAACCTCCTCTTTGGTCTTCCTCTAGGCCTCCTGCCTGGCACTTCAAAACTCAGCATCCTTCTACCAATATATTCACTATCTCTTCCCTGGACATGTCCGAACCATCTCAGTCTGGCCTCTCTGACTTTATCTCCAAAACCTCTAACATGTGCTGTCCCTCTGATGTACTCATTCCTGACCCTATCCAACCTGGTCACTCCAAAAGAGAACCTCAGCATCTTCATCTCTGCTACCTCCAGCTCTGCCTCCTGTCTTTTCCTCAGTGACACTGTCTCTAGACCAAACAACATTGCTGGTCTCACCACAGTTTTGTACACCTTTCCTTTCATTTTAGCTGAAACTCTTCTATCACACATCACACCTGACACTTTTCTCCACCCATTCCAGCCTGCCTGCACACACTTCTTCACCTCTTTTCCACACTCTCCATTGCTCTGGACTGTTGACCCTAAGTACTTAAAATCCTCCACCTTCTTTATCTCTTCTCCCTGTAACCTCACTCTTCCACTTGGGTCCCTCTCATTCATACACATATACTCCGTCTTGCTGCGGCTAACCTTCATTCCTCTCCTTTCCAGGGCAAACCTCCACCACTCTAGCTTCTCCTCCACCTGTTCCCTGCTCTCACTACAGATCACAATGTCATCTGCAAACATCATAGTCCATGGAGATTCCTGTCTAACCTCGTCTGTCAGCCTGTCCATCACCATAGCGAACAAGAAGGGGCTCAGAGCTGATCCCTGATGCAGTCCCACCTCCACCTTGAACTCCTCTGTCACACCTACAGCACACCTCACCACTGTCTTACAGTCCTCATACATGTCCTGCACCGCTCTAACATACTTCTCTGCCACTCCAGACTTCCTCATACAATACCACAGTTCCTCTCTGGGCACCCTGTCATAAGCTTTCTCCAGATCTACAAAGACACAATGCAGCTCCCTCTGACCTTCTCTGTACTTCTCTATCAACATCCTCAAAGCAAATACTGCATCTGTAGTACTCTTTTTTGGCATTAAATCATACTGCTGCTCACAAATGCTCACTTCTGCCCTTAGTCTAGCTTCAACTACTCTTTCCCATAACTTCATTGTATGGCTCATCAGCTTTATTTCTCTGTAGTTGCTACAACTCTGTACATCTCCCTTGTTCTTAAAAATGGGCACCAGCACACTTCTTCTCCATTCCTCAGGCATTTTCTCACTATCTAAGATCCTGTTGAACAATCCAGTCAGAAACTCTACTGCTACCTCTCCTAGACACTTCCAGACCTCCACAGGTATATCATCAGGACCGAGTGCTTTTCCACTCTTCATCCTCTTCAATGCCCTCCTCACTTCATCCTTACTAATCTTTGCTACCTCCTGGTCCACAACAGTCACCTCTTCTACTCTTCGTTCGCTCTCATTTTCCTCATTCATTAGCTCTTCAAAGTACTCTTTCCATCTTCCCATCACACTATTGGCATCTGTCAATACACTTTCATCTCTATCCTTAATCACCCTGACCGCCTGCATGTCCTTCCCATCTCTGTCTCTCTGCCTTGCCAAACTGTATAGATCAGAGATATAATAAAAGAATGTATGACTGAAATGATGGACACCATGTTTGAAGGCAAACAAAAAGAGGAAATAACAGCTAAAATTAAGCAAATCCAAATTCCAAATGATGGAATAAAAAATGCAGAGTGCATTTCCCTAGCTGAGGATGAATCCACTGACACCACTGATAACACTCAGTTGATGGTGTTTGTGAGTTATTATGATGAGCCAAAGAGGGAGTTTGTTGATGATGTGTTTGGCATGGCAACCCTCTGTGGACAAATAAGGGGGGAAGACATTTATAACGCAATACTGGAAATGCTGAATAAAAAAGGAATAGATTTGAAGAAGGTTGTGTCTGTTGCTACTGATGGAGCTCCAGGAATGATGGGGAGAGAGAGAGTACTGTGGTAACTGCAGCTAATTTCCCTCTGCTGCAAAAAATGGCACTTCACATTCTGACAATGTTTGGCTCAACCTACTGCTGTGAATCTGCATTCTCAACAATGAATGTGGCTGTCATGGTGCGGTGTGAGATGCGTGCGTAAGGGGAGCGTAAGGAGGAGCAAGACTGAACATGGCAGCACCCTTTAAATTGAGATTCTAAGTTTCACTCGAGGTTGTGAACTATTAATCAGATTGGATTAAAATTACAATTCGCCAATTACCCAAACAACGAATCAGAGAACCCCGACAGTGGAGGATATAACGGACCTGGAAGCTTTTATCAATACTTACTACAACCAGCAAAACAATATGGATATGTGGATTCACCGGACATGCCAAATCCACATAAAAGAAAAATGAAAGACTCCTCGACAGAGACCAACAACCCAACAGGCATGGACAGGCCATCTGGCGTACCGGGCAATGCCCGGTGGGCCGACACACCGGGGCTGTCATAATTGAACCGAAAAAGTATATTATAAATAATTTTTATTGATCGCAACGGCCCATTGGTTGATTTTCTTGAAGGAAATTGGGCTAATCCAATGAGATTTCTAAGCCTTCCTCGCCCCTCCCCTCCCCCCTGACCAAGGTTATCAAATTTTGCCATTTGAGCAAAAACTAAGGCAAGGCAAGGCAAAGCAAGTTTATTTGTATAGCACATTTCAACAACAAGTCAATTCAAAGTGCTTTACATAGAGCATAAAAGCCATTAAACAAAATATGAAAGCAAGACAAGTAAAAAGACACATAAAAACAATTAAAAGGTGTTAAATTTGGAAATTAAAGAAGAGGTAAGAAGATTAAGACAGGTAAAAACAAGAGAATAAAAATAACAGTGTAGTGTAGAGTATTAAGCCCTTAATGTGGTTTAATAAAAGGCAGTGGCGAATAAAAAAGTCTTCAGCTGTGATTTAAAAGAACTGAGGGTCGCAGCAGACCGATAGTTTTCTGGGAGTTTTTTCCAGATATGTGGGGCATAAAAACTGAACACTGCTTCTCCATGTTTAGTTTTTACTCTGGGGACAGAAAGCAGACCTGTCCCAGATGACCTGAGAGGTCTGGATGGTTCGTAATGTAGCAGCAGATCAGAGATGTATTTTGGCCCTAAGCCATTTAGTGCTTTATAAACCAACAGTAATATCTTAAAGTCAGTTCTTTGATGGACAGGAAGCCAGTGTAAAGATCTTAGAACTGGAGTGATGTGATCCACTCTCTTGGTCTTGGTGAGGACTCGAGCAGCAGCGTTCTGAATCAGCTGCAGCTGTCTGATCAATTTTTTAGGGAGACTTGTGAAGACGGCGTTACAGTAGTCAAGTCTACTGAAAATAAATGCATGGACAAGTCCCGCTGAGACATAAGTCCTTTAATTCTTGAGATGTTCTTCAAGTGGTAGTAGGCTGACTTTGTAATTGTCTTAATGGGGCTGTTGAAATTCAGGTCTGAGTCCATGACTACACCAAGATTTCTGGCTTGGTTTGTGGTTTATAATATTATTGACTGAAGCTGAGAGCTGACTTTTGAACGTTCTTCTTTGGCTCCAAAGAAAATTACTTCAGTTTTGTCTTTGTTTAGCTGGAGAAAATTCTGACACATCCAATCATTAATATGTTCGATGCAGTTACTCAGTGCTTGTATCGGACCATAGTCCCCTGGTGATACAATCATGTAAATTTGTGTGTGATCTGCATAACTATGGTAGCACATTTTGTTATTTTCGATAATCTGAGCTTGTGGGAGCATGTAGATGTTGAACAGAGGAGGCCCCAGGATGGAACCTTGGGGAACTCTGCATGTCATTTTTGTCTGTTCAGATGTGTAGCTACCTATAGACACAAAGTAGTCCCTGTCCTTTAAGTAGGAGTTGAACCAGTTTAGCACTGTGCCGGAAAGTCCCAGCCACTTTTCCAGTCTGTCTAGCAGTATGTTGTGGTCAACTGTGTCAAATGCGGCACTGATATCTAGTAATACTAATAGTGTAATTTTGCCATTGTCAGTATTTAAGTGTATGTCATTGAAAACTTTGACAAGAGCAGTCTCAGTGCTGTGGTGTTGGCGAAATCCTGATTGGAAGGTATCGAAATTGTTGTTTGATGCCATAAAGTTGTTTAGCTGTTGAAAAACAGCTTTTTCAATGATTTTACTTAAAAACGGGAGGTTTGATATGGGCCTATAGTTGCTCATGAGTGAGGTGTCTAGAGAGTTCTTTTTCAGGTGTGGCTTGATGACAGCAGTTTTCAGGGCCCGTGGGAAGACACCTGAGAGAAGAGATGTGTTGACAATCTGTAGAAGATCTGAGGCCATGCAGTCTGAAACAATTTTGAAGAAGCCTGTTAGTAGAATATCAAGGCAGCAAGAGGTGGATTTTAGATGTTGTGTAATGCCCTCCAGGTTTTTATGGTTGATCGGATGAAATTGTGTCATGCTACTCAAGTTGATTTTAAGTGGACACAGCGACAACGCATATCCTGCACCTGATATAGAGGCATTGACTGTTTGTCTTATTTTTTTAATTTTGTCAGTAAAGAATGAGGCAAATTTATTGCAAGTTTTGATGGATAGAAATTCAGGGGCTATCGACACAGGGGGATGTGTTAGCCTGTCGACAGTAGCAAATAAGGCACGTGCATTACTATTATTTTTGGCAATGATTTCAGAGAAGAAGGACCGCCTTGCATTTCTCAATTCCAAATTATAAATACATAGTCTTTCTTTATAGATGTCATAATGAACCTGGAGATTTGTTTTTCGCCACCTGCCTCAGCTTTCCTACATTCTCTTTTTTCCATTCTGATCAGAATGGTATTTCTCCATGGGGATCTTTTCTTACCAGAGATAGTCTTCACCTTAATAGGTGGAATGGCATCAATAACATTAGTAATTTTGGAGTTGAGATTATCTACAAGCTCAACGACCGAGGCCGAAGAGAGGGCAGGTATGACAGAGAAGGCCTTAGTAAAAATTTCACTGGTGTTTTCAGTGATATACCGTTTTGTAGTTACCTCTGGACATTTGTTTGCAGAGAGATAGCAGTCTCAAAGAAAACACATGAATGATCAGAAAGAGCAACATCAGTCACCACAACCTTAGAGATGTTCAGACCCTTACAGATGATTAAATAAAGAACTAAATAAAAAGTCAGATATGATGACGAAGACTATGACGAAATATAACTGACACTTTAGTCAACGAATAAAAACAAGACGAAAATGTTGGGGGGGGGGGCGAATGGAGAAGAGATCCAATCAGAACTACTCTTTTTGTGGGACAAGTTAGGAGAAGAAATCCAATCAGAGAGAATCTCATTGTGAGGGTAGGTTGATTTATGTGGAAGCAGCAGAGCCATTTTAAAAAGCCGCGGGACATGCAAACGCGTTTTGCAGTGCACCTTGTCCGAGTGCAACAGCATGAACAACAGAAATGTCAGAGCTAGGTCTAGGACGAAAACAAAGAATTGACATCCGGTCACACTTCACATATGACAACAAGGACAACAAGACCATCTGTAAACTGTGTGGAACAAAAATCGCTGGGAAGAACACTACCAACTTGAAGCGACATTTACAGATGACTCATCCAGAAATATATGCGAAGGTAAATGAAATCAAATCAGATTTATTTGTATAGCGCCAAATCATAACAAAGTTACATCAAGGCACTTTAAATAATTTTATAAAGAGTTTGGTCTAGACCTGCTCTGTATGTAAAGAGACCCAACAGATCCCCTGATGAGCAAGCACTTGGCGACAGTGGCAAGGAAAAACTTCCTTTAAGAGGCAGAAACCTCGGGCAGAACCAGGCTCGGGGGGGCGGCCATCTGCCACGGCCGATTGGGTTGAGAGAGAGAGAGAGTGACATGGGGGGCAAAGTTGGGTAGAGTAGGGAGAGAATGAGAGCAGGAGGAGATATTCAAAACAGGTGTAGGCAGGAACATATGATGCTGGATGAAGTTCATAGAAATGATGCTGTATGGTAGTGATGAAAATTCCGGCTCTTTTTAGAGAACCGACTCTTTTGGCTCCCAAGCGGCTCTTCAGATTTTTTTGTTGCTTAAATTAATTTATTACCAACAATAATGTAAAATTATCCGCAAAATGAATTACTAATGTAAAAAAAACCATGCATTATGTTTTTATTTATTTATATATGTTTATTAGTGCTACAAAAAATAAATTATAAAATACAAAAACAAACTTTTAATTTATTAATCTATTTACAATTGAACTTTTAACTTTTTTATACTAAAGAAATTTAAAGTGAAACAACACAGATTCGCCGCAAAAACACACAACACAGCAAAATATAACCTCATCAATTGTGTTCTGTCTTGCTGGGGTCACAGACTTCTGCAAAAACTGTCTCAGAGCTCTGGGTTGTAGGTTTAGGTGGTTGTGGTGGTGTACTGCATGATGCTGTAGACACTGCAGCATCAGCAGCAACAGTTGCAGTAGACACATTGGCACCTTCATTAATATCACGTTCATCTGCTTGTGTTTTTTTTCCCATTGCACTGATGGGTGGACAGTTCTCAAGTGCCTGTGCAGGTTGTTTGTGGAGCCAGCTCGATAAGAAAATTTTTTTCTTGCAGACTCTACACTCTGCCTTTGTATTATCAGTAAAATTGAAATGGGTCCAGATTTGACTCCTTTTCCTGCTGTCACTCATTTTCTTAACTATACCTTCCCTTCGTGTTGTCTCTCCTTGTGGCCCCTTGCTCTCTTTCTCTCTTGTCTCCCTCCCTCCTCTGTTTTCCTGTTCGTGTGTGCTGTGTGTGTGTAACTGCCGCCCCCTCCCCCTCTGCTCAGCACAGGCACAGAGACGATGCCACACATATTGACCAATCACTTGTGGCTTGAAGAGAAAAAAAATTAGCGAGAGAAGGGGAAGGAAAAATGGCTCCCAATCAGGAGCCAGCTCCCGTCGTTCACTTCAAAGAGCTGGCTCTAAGAGCCATTTCATTCGTGACCGAAAAATCACTACTGTATGGAATTCATGAAGATATGGGAGCAGCAGGCATTGCAGGAACATGGGATGGCAGGATGAGGACAGGGAGAAAGAGGAGAGGAACTGGGAGAGACAGAATCTTCGAGAAAAACATGGTTAGTAAATCCAGAACACGTGCTTGGAACTGGGAGAAGCAGGGATTTCGGAGAAGCATGGTTGTTGGTATGTCGGCACTTGCAAGGGGGAGAGGGAGAGAGAGAGCAGGATGGGTGCTCTGTGCTTCCCCCAGCAGTCTAGGCCTATAGAAGCATAGCTATGAACTTTAACTTTTTAACTATAAGCTCTGTCATACAGAAATGTTTTAAGCCTGGTCTTTGCTAAATTGCTAAAGAGTCCGCCCCCCCAGACCGATACTGGAAGTTGGTTCCATAGAAGAGGAGCCTGATAACTGAAAGATCTGCCTCCTGATTTACTCATGGAGACTCTAGGAACCACAAGTAAACCTCCATCTAGAGAGTGGTGGCCTACTAGGACAGTAAGGAACTATGAGCTCTCTGAGATATGATGGAGCTTGGCCATTAAGAGCTTTATATGTTAGGACAAGCATTTTAAATTCTATTCTGAATTTTACCAGCAGCCAATGAAGAGAAGCTAAAACAGGAGAAATGTGATCCCTTTTTCTAGTTCCTGTTAATATTCATGCAGCAGCATTCTGAATCATCTGAAAGCCTTTCAGAGATTTGTTTGGACATCCAGATAATAATGAGTTACAGTAGTCCAGCCTAGAAGTAACGAATGCATGGACTAGTTTTTCTGCATCCTCTTGAGACAGGATGTTTCTGATTTTCCTAATGTTTCTCAGGTGAAAGAGAGCTGCCCTACAGACTTGTTTTATGTGAGGGACAAAGGACATGTCCTGGTCAAAAGTTACTCCAAGGTTTCTTACAGTGGAGCTGGAAGGCAAAGTAATGCCATCCAGACTGATTAGATGATTAGACAGGGTTTCTCCGAGGTGCCGAGTACAATGACTTCAGTTTTATCTGAATTTAGAAGTAAAAAATTATGGGTCATCCAGACTTTTATGTCTTCAAGACATGTCTGCAGTCTGACTATTTGACTAACTTCATTTGGCTTCATTGATAAATACAGTTTAGTGTCGTCTGCATAACAGTGAAAATTGATGCTGTGTTTCCTGATAATGTTGCCTAAAGGAAGCAGATAAAGGGCCAGTCCCAATACACCCCCTACCCCTACTTTTTAGCCCTACCCCTAAATTTTGCGCGTTCCCGTGAGGGTAGTGGTGTCCCAGTTCCTTTTTCATGTAGGGGTAGTGGGCATAATGAGGGGTAGGGGCTATGAATCTAGCCCTTCAGATCGAGGGTTTTCAGATGCTGACTTCCTGAGGAAGCGCCAGTGAAAATTTCCCAGAATGCTTTACGTCATCATTTGCATACTGAATCAACCAACAATGGCAACCCCCAGAGAGCGAGAGGATGTGGAGAAGCCAGAGAAGAAAAACCACAAATGTACATATAATTTCGCATGGAAAATTTGTAAAAACACTTGGTAATAACATTGTTTTTGTATAGAGAACGGTTTAACGTAAGATAATGCATTAAGTGACCACAACATTTATTGTTCACGATGAGATTCTGCTAGGTAACATTGCCATGTCCTGTTACGTTACTCGTTAGCTCTTATCTTTCCTGCAAATTTGTCGGATATTTCACATTACTATGATAATAAAGCAGCAAGTAACGTTATCTATGTTATTTCGTAACAAACGTTTGCTAGCTAGCTAGCAAAAGCCCCCCGGCTGCTCCCAAGTCCCAACGTTAACGTTAGCTATGACAACGTTATGGTAGCAAGCAAACAACATTTATGCCTTCCAGTAATCACGTATTTGATTCCAGGGACTCCGGATCAAGTCCGTTACCTTATCAGGTAGAACTTCGAATGAGGATAACTTCACAAAGAAGAAGTATGCCGCGAAAGCACTGTGGGAGTGAGTTATCTGGCTATCTACTTGCTAAATATCTGTGATGGAGTCCTTAACCATAGCCAACATAACTAATCTTCATCACTGATTTCTGTTACAGGAAACTCATCAAAGAACTGGACCTGGAGGGCAAGCTGACCACAGCACAAGTTTCCAATAAATGGGAAAAACTTATAAGAAATATAAGGTAATTAATGATAACGTTATCTGCTGAAGAGATGATGCTTAGCCAAAAAATTTCCATGCAAAGTATATCCTCTGTAAATAACGTGTGTGTGTGTGCGCGCACGCCTTATTTATGCAGGACCTCAAAACTCCCAAGACAGGGTCAGGGATTGACAGTGGGGATTTGTATAAATGTAAATGTACCTGGTACGATGATGGTGATGTGGGTGTGTATGATAGAGAGTAGTGATGTGTGTAATCAGTATGTGTGTCCATCTTATCTATCCATCTCAGAACACTTTTGAAGAGGCCAATACATCATCTGCCCCAAGCCCCGCCACTTCAAATACCTCAAACACCACGGCAGCAGCTGGAAGTGCCTCCGACCTACCGCCAAGTGGAGCTTCTTCAAAGTGGGCATCAGGTCCGCTTCCATCCCCATCTCCCAAACAAAAAGTGAAAAAACCCTGTGCTGGACTACCTAAAGGAGGAGTCTGCAAAGGAGCAGCGACGGCATGAGGAGACTGAAGCAAAAATTGACCGGTTCTTAAGCTTATTTGAGCAACTTGTTAACAAAATTCCCGATAGGCCGTAGTAGCACACAGACACACACGCCTGCACTGCAAAAACTTTTTTTTAAAATATATATATATTTTTATATTGTTTGTTCTAAGTTATTTCTGTTTATTTGTGCAAGTACATATTTTGGATCATTCATTTCTTTTGATAAAAATGCATATATTTGTAAGTTCCTGGTAATTGTATTATAGTATCATATTTCAGGAAATACCGTTGACAAAAACAGCTCTATATTTTATTAACAACTGTGCAATATTGTGGACTGCGCAATAAGAAGAATAAACACTATGTGGACTTCGCAATTTGATTGATAATGGCACTATCCTTTTCCTGTTTTGTGTGCAATGTTTACATTTTATATTGTTATGAATGAATGCATTCAAATTGTGTTTTAAGCTAAAATCACCAACCAGCAGTCATTGCATTCTGAATAGAATTTCAATACATTTGTGTAATTGAAAAAGTGTGATTTAGAGGGAAATAGACAGAATTTTTTAACAGCAGATTCTCTCACTGTCCTCATTGTACAGTGTATAATTAGTGACAAACTTCAGGAGAGAAAAAATTTTGTGTGAAAAGTTTTATTGAAGATATTTTTAAAAAGTATTTCAAAATGAGTAAAAGTTCAGGCAGAATGCCTAATGGGCTTCATGGGTGAGCAGGGCAGCAAGTCTGTCTCTTGTGGCACTCCCAGACCTCTCGCCTTGGGCAAGGCCCTCACGTGGAGGGTGTAGGTCAAGGATGTCCTGAGTAACATCTGCGTCTGGCTCTAGCATGTTGCCATTGTCCAGGCACATATTGTGCAGAAAAACACATGATGCAATCACAAGTGGTGCAAAGATTGGCCTAACCTCCAAGGCTTTGAACAATGTAGACCGCCATCTTGTTTTCATGATTCCAAATCTTTCAACAATTAAGCGTGCCCTGGAATGATAAAAGTTGAAACTTCCCTGCACTCTACCGTTGACAGGCTCCTTCTATGGTGTGTTGAGACGGATTGGACTGTCCAAACACGGATAGCCACCATCACCAAGTAGGAAGTATCCTGTGGGAGGATACGGTCCAGCCAGGTAAAATGGACTGTTCTTCACAATGTGGGTGTCATGGACACCCTGGGTAGCCCACAAAAATGTCCGTCCTTCAGACTCACAAATGGCCTGCATGTTGATGGAGTAGAAGCCCTTGTAGTTCAGGTAGTCCAGTCTGTGAAGTTGGGGTGGTTTTATCTGCACGTGGCAGCCATCGATTGCACCCATGGCGTTGTTGAAGACAGGGTGTCCTGCAAGCAAGCCAAAGCCTCATCCAACTGCATCCAGATTTTCTGCACTTGGGAAGTGGACCGCTTTCTTCAGGTTGTTCCCTATGTGTCGTGCCACTTTGTGGATGACCCGATGGACAGTAGATCTGGGCACACTGAAAACTGAAGACACAACAGGGTAGGAAAGTCCATGAGCAAGCCAATAGATGTAGATCAGGACCTCCAGTTGACTGCACCAGCCATGATCTTCCACGTCCCTCTGTAGGAGCCTCTGCAGACCCTGCATTGCTCTCCTACTCAGGCAGAAATCCTGCCTCAGTTCCGCCTCAATGTTGAACCACAAACGCAGGACAGGGACATAGTTGTTCAGCCTGCAGTAGGCCACAGAACGGCCACTCTGGAAAACAAAAGAAGTTGATAGGTTTTATGAAACTGGACTTGGAATTTGTTACAAAATAAAATGCCATGGGTCCAAATACACCAATTTGGTAATGCATGCACATGTGCTAACGTTACAATCAAATATACACTAACCGGTTACTTCCTTAGGTACAACTGCGCAATCGAATACAATACAATACAAACGCACTGCTATATATTGTACTTTTAAGAAGCTTCCACAATTTCTGTTTTTGTTGACATTGTCAGAAAGGTAATAATAGATAATTGCACTAATGTTTATTTTACAACCACTACAACTTTATTTTATTTTACAACCACTACAACCAGGTTGTAGTGGTTGTGTATCTCCAGTTATATTGAAAAGTGTACCTAATAACCCCCCCCCCCCTTCATGTATGTTCATGGAGTGGAAAAAATATTAGAAACAGTTTTCAATATAATGCAGCCCAGTACACCACCAAAATAATAAAAAATAAAGTAGAATTATCTATTATTACAGCTTGTAAGCTAACGTTATCTGGATAGACACAGTGGCTGATTTTGTCCATAAAACTCGTAAGATGTGCCTTTTCAAAAGGTTTGAATCCAGGACCTCCAGGATTTAATAAATAAAAAAATAAAAAAATAAAAAAATAAGTTAACAGATTACATGTTGGTTTGAAATGTTAGCCAGGCTAACTAGGCTAGCTAGGCTAAAATATACTGGCGAATGTGAAAACGTTAACATTACATACCTCCAGAAAATCCACCAGAGACAACAGACGTCGATAGTGTCTTCTTCTCCGTGAACCTCTTTGTTTATTTATCAACCGAAGCATGATGAATGCTAAAAGACTGATCACAGCCGTAAACTCCATGTTTCTGCTGGGTTTCCTGGTTTCCTGTTATGGTGTGACATATGTGTGAACGTAACTACGTAGTGTGGTATCTTGAGATGCCGATGTAAAGAAGTGGTCACCGCTGACACGTCTTTTCTTGCAGTCAAAAAAGAAGTTTATTGACAAGAAAGGAACAGTACCAAAAATGCCGAATCCTGGAGCCTCTCTGCCAATGTGAGATCTCCTTCCTCTGTCTCCCAAACCCCTATATTTATACATCTTATCTGTCTTTGAAATGGACACTTCTTCCAAACAAGAAACTTCCAACTAGATGGTATAGATATTATCTGGTCACAGGTCTCTGGCCTTTGACCTTTTAGGAGCCAGCATAAACCTCCTCATCCTGTCTCTGTGTTGTCTCACGCTGTACCATGTCCATCAGGAGGGCAAATGGGTGACTGTTTGACCCCCAAGACACATTCCTTTAGTTCAATCTACAATGGGTCGTATAGAAACCTTTGACTAGGCCTTAATGGACATCCTTACTTGATTTAAGAGTAGAACAAAGAAAAGAACAGAAAATACAACAATTTAGATATTAAAATAAATAAAATGAGGTGAAAAATACACTACAGTAGCAAGTGGTGTCCCAATTCCTAGGGAAGATTACGAAGCCCTATCCCTTGTGGCTTCTTTTCGAGGGTGAAGGGGTAGTGAGTAGGGTGAATATTGGGATTGGGCCAAAGAGTGAAGAGGATTGGTCCAAGTACCGAACCCTGTGGGACTCCATAATTGGCTATACTGTGTGAGGAGGAGCTATTGTTGACATGAACAAACTGATGTCTATCTGATAAATAGGATTTGAACCATCTTAGTGCAGTTCTTTTAATCCCAATTTCATGTTCCAGTCTTTGTAATAAAATATTATGGTCAATGATGTCAAATGCAGCACTAAGATCTAATAGGAGAAGTATGGAGGCTGATCCATTGCCTGAAGCCATTAGAATATCATTTGAGACTTTAACCAGTGCTGTTTCTGTGCTGTGATGAACTCTAAATCCTGACTGAAACTCTTTGAGCAGGCCGTTCCTATGCAGATGGTTGTGTAATTGGTTTGCTACTGCTTTTTCAGTTATTTTAGAAATGAAGGGAAGGTTCAATATGGGTCTATAATTAGCCAAAACATCTGGATCAAGATCTGGCTTTTTAAGTTGGGGTTTGATGACTGCGGTCTTAAGAGTCTGAGGTATATAACCAAAAGATAACATCAAATTAATCAGATATAAAATGAACGGCTCAATTAAGTAGAAAATTTCTTTAAAGAGGCTAGTTGGCACTGGGTCTAATAGACAGGTTGATGGTTTAGATGATGAGACTATAGAAGCTAGCTCTGAGAGATTCAGAGATGAGATGATTCCAGATGTAAAATAGGCGTTGCAGTTGATTCAGGAGTTGCTGTATTCAGTGGAAGATTATTGTCTAATGTAGGTAAGAGCTGATGAATTCTTTCTCTGATTGTTATAATTTTATCTGTAAAAAAGCCCATAAAATCTTCACTGCTGAGAGCTAAGGGGATCACTGGTTCAACTGAGCTATGACTCTCTGTCAACCTGGCTACAGTGCTGAAGAGAAACCTGGGGTTGTTCTTGTTTTTTTCTATTAGTGCTGAGTAATACAAATTTCTGGCATTACTGAGAGCTTTTTTATACGTTTTTTAAGCTTTCTTTCCAGTTCTTCCGAGTTGCAAGAACGCCAATTTATTGCTAATTTCCTTGACGTCTGCTTTAAAGCAAGGATTTGAGAATTATACCACGGAGCCAGTCTCCTCTGTTTTATTGCTTTCTTTTTGAGAGGGGCAACATCATCAAGATTTGAACACAGTGTGGCCATAGTGCTAATCACAAGGTCATCAACATGTGTATGGGAGAAATCCTCATTTGAATTTAGATATGGCATTGCTGCAAATGATGACCAAATGTTCTCTTTAAATTTAGCCACAGCATCTTCTATAGCCGAATTTATTCCTCAATGCTGTGCAGTCAATTAAATTAAACTCAAATGTAATGAGGTAATGGTTGGTCAGAAGATAGTTTTGAGGAAAAATTGTTAATTGTCAATTTCAATGCCATATGTTAGAACAAGATCAAGGATATGATTGAAGCAGTGAGTGGGTTCATTCACATGCTGGGAAAAGCCAATTGAAAGAAACTCTGTCACGGACCAGACAACGGGAAGCCAGACCCAGGTGCAGAGTAAAGTAAAAACACTGTTTATTTCACAAAGTAGTAACAAAAAATCACCCTAGAGGGAATAAACGCAAAGTACCAAACCAAAGATCAACAAAGTACCAACTCAAATTGCGGAACAAAAACTCACCATATAAATGGGACAAAAGGACACAAGGTCAAAGTACAACAGAAAATAGTGTCAAGGCACCAAAACTCACTAAACTAGGAGGAATTCACAAGAAGGTCTTCGTGTGGCAAGAGACAAGAGATCGACAGGAGTGCGCGGGACATGCGGGAGCAAAGGGAATAATCCGGCACTGGGGACAAGGAGAGTGTGTCTTAAAAAGGGGTGGTGATTACGCTGAACGAGCTGCAGGTGTGCCGGTGGAAAAGCGCTCCCGGAGATCGCCCCGCCTCTCGGCACTCACACTGCAGGAAGGGGAGAGAGAAGTCAACCAAGAGCAAAAAACTAAACACAGAAAACACAAGACCACAACAAACCCAGAGCTAAGGCTGTCGCTTTGTACATCTACATGAATATTGAAATTTCCCAGTATAATGATTTTATCTGTACTAACTCTGTAAGTACTCTATAAGTACTAACTCTGATATAAACTCAAAATTCAGAATAATTGCAGTATTATTTGAGTCCGACTTTGTGGCTGTTTTGATTTCAGTTAAGTTTTTGCTTTTAGCTCCTCTTTTGTTAATTTAGGTTTAGTAACTTTTCTAAATGTAGGTGGTCGGGGGACAGACACAGTTTCTATAGACCTAGACATAGACAGAGACTCTATTCTATTCTCGGCAGGGAACCGCTCTGACTGAGGCGCAGAGGAGAGTGTTAAACTCCAGCTCTGCCTCCTGGTCTCGACTCGGGGTTGTCAGGGTTTTAGCTTTCTAATAAACTCAGCCATATTCTTAGATATGAGAGCGGCACCACCCACGGTGGGATGGACACCATCTCTCCTAATCAGACCAGGTCTCCCCCAGAAAGTCTTCCAGTTATCTATGTAGCCCACATTATTTTCGGAACACCACCTCAACAGCCAGCGGTTGAATGAAGACATGCGGCTATACATGTCATCACTGGTCCGATTGGGGAGGGGGCCAGAGAAAACTACAGTGTCCGACATTGTTTTAGCAAAGGTACACACCAATTCCACATTAATCTTTGTAACCTCCAACTGGCAAAGTTGGGTGCCGTTACTGCTGACGTGAATAACAATTTTACCATATTTACGCTTATCCTTAGCCAGCAGTGTCAGATATGACTGGATGTCGCCTGCTCTGGCCCCTGGGATACACTTAACTATGGCCGCTGGTGTCACTAACTTCACGTTCCTCAGAATAGAGTCACCAATCACTAGAGTCGGCTTTTCAGCAGGTGTGTCGCTGAGTGGGGAGAACTTGTTGGTGGAGGCATAGTCGTAGGCTGCTGCCTACGACTATGCCTCTTGTCTCGGATGGTCACCCAGCCGCCCTGAATAGATCCTGGCTGCTCAGGAGCTGCTGGCGGGGAGGAAGCTCTCTTGGCTGCCGTAGGAGCTGGTCTAGGTCGGCCCGCACCGGTTACAGGGGGGCGGCTAGCTACACTAGCATAAGTTGGGCTAGCTAAGGTGCGGAGCCGCAACTCTTACTCACTAAATCTTGCCTCCCTTTCTACCATCATCCTGCATCTATGACAAGAAGTGCTATCATAAAAGGAGGCCGAGGAGTAACTGGACATGTAGCACACAGGACAGGAGAGAAGAGGAGAGGGAGAAAGAGAAGGAGGAAGAGAGAGTGGAGAGAGAGAGCTAGAGGACATTGATAATCGTTTAGTTCGATTAGCGGAGCTACAGTATCGTCTATAAGTTTAGGAAAGGGGAAAGAGATTGATTTTTATGCTATTATAAGTTTGATAACAGTTTACTGTCAATTAATCAGGTGAATAGCAAAGAATAGCAGAGACAGCACATGAGGTAACACAGAGCGCAACCACCAGTGACCAGAAATGATGTAACACTCTTACTGCAACACTTGCACAGAACTAAGCACTAAGGACATGTACTGCATTGAGTTTGATCACTGCTTCCATTTCGGAGGGCAGCTAAGGTTATTTTATCACATAAACCACCGTGTTTCCTTGAAACTTGGAATAAAATAGAACCTAAAGGAAACCGCCTCTGAACTGTATTGATTAGACGATTGACTCGCTGAATTAACGAGTATAAATATTCAATGTGCTCAAATCGAATCAAATGTGTACTGCTATAGTGGATGTTGAATATGAATGGACAAAGAGGTGTGTGTGTGTGTGTGTGAGAATGAGAGAGAGAGGAATAAATCTGAGGGGATTGGGCAAGAAAGATCACAACTTGATTACCCCTTTACTCACCCTCACAGATACAGAAAACATCTGATGACAAAGATGACCATGGGCCAAGTGGAAATAAAGCTAGTGCAACCCAGCAGCAAGCCATCTCTACATCTCAGAGCAGGCTGTTTTTACTTGAACATTAAGGAGTATTTCTTTGATAGTGTGTGCAATTGCATTACAGCCAATCTATCTTTTATTTTACATTTGAGAATTGCACTAATCTGTTCTGTTCAAATCTTGTTGATTTTGCACAGAGTAGCAAGGCAATCTAAGGCAATGTAGCCTCTTGAGGTACTTGAAAATTAAGTTGTGCATTTTCTGTATTTAGATACTATGTGCAATGGCATTACAACAAATAGTGTTTTATTATTTAGAATTGCACTTTGTTTTTCTTAGTAAGTAGCTGACAGTAGAAGACAATGAGTTCAGAGTTATGTGGTTATCTATTTTAAGAATATTGTATTTAAGCTTGAAAGAATGTGATATGTATTGCATATCATTCAGGGAGAATGCATATCTTTTTTAGGGAGCATGTATATTTTTCAGGGAGAGCAGAGGGGTATTCCAGAAAGCGGGTTATGTGAAAATTCTGAGTATTTTAACCCTGAGATGAGGGAAACTCTGAGGCTGTGTCCGAAACCACCCCCTTACTCCCTACTCCCTACTCCCTATATAGGGAGATGAATGTAGTGGACTATATAGTGAACTCATTCACAAAACGAACAATCGCTTTCGGACACTACTTTTGGCGCCGTTAATTGCGTCATCGCTGTCGCGCAATTAAAACATACCCAACTCACGGCTACAGAAAAAAAAACAACTTTTCTGTTTATCACTGCATTTTGTTAGAGGCTTTTGATAATCTTGCACTGCACTGTAAATTTTTATTCTCGTATTTGGTTCTTTTATTATATTTTTATTTTCTATTTCCTTGACTCTTAGGTAACAGTTTTTTAATTGCAATCTAACGTTACTTGAATGTCTGTGTTTTGCACGATGTTAATGCTCTTTACATTCATGTAAACAGTACATTTAATTGCCTTGTTTTTGAAATGTGCTATAAAATAAACTATGGAATAAACTTGCCTCGCCATTATTTTCTGTATTTTGCCACCACAATTCATGAATGTGGCTCGTGCCTCTCATCTGTCAAATCTATAAATGGCGGTGTTGTGAAGATGTTTTCCTGTTGCTCCGACATCTTCACAACACCACTATTCCTTGTATTCCTGAAAGCTGTCGAGATGCCGTCTACTCTCAATCTGGCTGTATTCATCATCACTATATTCCAAATTTTTATGATAAGAAGGAGAATTAGAATTGTGAGAGAGTGAGCGAGGATACGACGTGCTGCCCTTATAAGAGCAAGATGTCATCAAATTGTAAGTGAAATGATGATGCTAGTCCAGTAACCTATCTTTATATAGCCTTCATTTCTGAATTCTCTGAATAATATACAATCCTGTCAGGTAAAATAGAGTGAGTAACTAGTTACATTACTCAGTTACTACCTAAAAGTAATAGCAGTGTTGGGGGTAACTAGTTAAAGTAATCTATTAACTATCAATGTAACATTTTTGATAATTAATAAAGGATTACCCAGCAGTGTGATTGTATTGTCATACACTTCATTCATTACACCATGTTATCATTTGAATTTTTTATTTTCAGCGTGGTCAACAATCCCCCTACTGCTCAAGTGCCACGTGTCTGTATTGACCATTTATTTGGATGGCCAAAGTGACCTCTGCCCAGACTTCCGCCTCTCCAGATCGATAGTTGCCCATCTGATCTGCCTCCTCCGCTCTCCACTGGACCATGGCTGGGGTCATGACCTGGAGGTTCTGGTCTTCCTGTTCTGGATGGCAAGCGCGGCATCGTACCATGTTGTCACCGGCCAACTGCTGAGGCTAAAGAACGGGATCATCTGTTTCCCGCCAGCTGACCAGCTTGAGGCCACCGATGCTGGCTTCGCAAGATTGTCTGGATCCACAGCTTTTGGCAGGGTTGTGGGGAGCATCGACAGCTGCCACATCCGCATTAAACCCCCTAGTGTGGATGCAAATTGTTATTTTAATAGAAAGCTTTTCCATTCAATCCAGCTTCAAGCTGTGTGCGATCACCAGCTTCAATTTTTGGATATTTTCGTTGGCTACCCCGGCTCTGTGCATGATGCACGTGTTTTAAAGAACAGCCCTCTCTATGTGCAACAACTCTACCCACATGCTGGGGGATGGTAGGTATCCCTGCACATCACAACCCATCACGCTCATCCCCCCTTATAGGGAAACGGTGAGAAGTCCAGTTGAGGCCAGATTCAACAGGCACCATGCCAGGACCCGTTCTGCCATCGAACGCACATTCGGCATCATGAAAGCACGCTGGTGATCTATATTTTTCAAGGCCCTGGAAGTTAAGCCGGCTTTTGCTGTGAAAGTGATTGCTTGTTGTGCCATTTTACACAACCTGTGCATCAAAGATGGCGACATTCTGGAACCTGTGGAGGAGGCACCGGGACCAGATGATGGTGGCGAACTGGTCCAGACTGATATGGAGTTTGGGGAACAGCTGCGTGGGCGTATTGCTGCTGCACTTTCAGCGCCAAACTGCAATCCTCCAGCTCTGCAGGAGCATGACTATTGCTGAGAACAGTTAAAAATCAAATTTAAAAATCATTCAAATGTTTTAAGATCAAGTTTAATTTCATGTAAATAGTTTTGGTTGCTACTGTTGATAGGTTTTTAATGCCACATTTGATCTGTTCTTCAGTTCTTCATAATATTGTTAAGAAAGGTTGTTAGAATTTGCTTTGTAAATATTAGGTTTTAGTCAGTGCTGATAATTTTTGAAAATGGTTTTTGGTTTTTTTTCCATTAGATTATCTCTCTTTGTATTCTCTCAAATTCAAGTCTCTTCTCCCTAGCCTGAATTCACCTGTCCCTCTACTCTGCCTCCTTCTCTTTCTTCTCCAGTAGGATTTTTTAAGATGCATTTCATGTAAATAGTTTCATAGTTAATAATGTAGCCTTTGATCTGTTCTGTATCCTCTCTGTAACATAGTTAAACTCAGTGGAAAGAAATGTTGATATGTTGGAATTTAGAATTAGTTCTCATCAGTAATCATTCACCAATTTTTGATAAAGAATTTCATTTTAACTTACAACAAATGGGTTATTTCATTTTACATTTTATTTATTTTTACATTTTTTACACAATTTTTTCTAGGAGGCTTAATAGCCTCTCCTCCCTGGCCTCTGCCTTCCTGTCTCTCTCCTCTTCCCTCTTTTCATCCCTCTTCAGCAGCTCAAGAATCGGGTCTCCACGCCATTTCTTGGATAGCCCTGGCTCTTCTAACTCAGACTCCTGCTCTTGAGGGAGTTCCAATCCAAGTCCCAGCAGTGGGCTCCCCTGATTCAGTACCACTCCCTGTCAGTGGTTTCCTCAGCTCCTGCATACATTGCAATGTAAACCAAATTAGGGTCGCCAAAAAAATTTGATACTCCATTTTAGTTAATACTAAAAACTTACAATAAAATTAGATACTCATGTGCAACCATATTGATACACAGATCCATCTGTCTTTGGTACAAAACACATCACAAGCAGCTCCACCCCTCCCCTCACTAACAGCTGAACATGCATGAATTCTCCGAATAGTGGACAAACTATAATGCCACTGCTGAAATTTCACTTGTAACATTCACAATGAATTGTAAATCACAATGAATGCAAATCATGCATCTGCTGTCTATCAGCTGAATGAATGGTATTGTTAAAACCCTGCAGACTTTCTTAACAATAATCTGAGGCCTTCAGATATTAATTAGAGTGAAAGTATATTCTAAGGGTCTTCTCAATTACACGGTAAGATCTGATGTTAATTATTCCACACATTAAAAAGATAAAACAGTTGTTACAAACAAATTTACAATTAAAAATGCACTAATCACAATCTTCTTCTTCTTCTTCTCCTTTCGGCTTTTCCCTTCAGGGGTCGCCACAGCGAATCAGTTGCCTCCATCTAAGCCTGTCTTCTGCATCCTCTTCTCTCACGCCAACCACCTTCATGTCCTCTTTCACTACATCTATAAACCTCCTCTTAGGTCTTCCTCTAGGCCTCCTGCCTGGCAGTTCAAAACTCAGCATCCTTCTACCAATATATTCACTATCTCTCCTCTGGACATGTCCGAACCATCTCAGTCTGGCCTCTCTGACTTTATCTCCAAAACCTCTAACATGTGCTGTCCCTCTGATGTACTCACTCCTGACCCTATCCAACCTGGTCACTCCCAAAGAGAACCTCAGCATCTTCATCTCTGCTACCTCCAGCTCTGCCTCCTGTCTTTTCCTCAGTGACACTGTCTCTAGACCAAACAACATCGCTGGTCTCACCACAGTTTTGTACACCTTTCCTTTCATCTTAGCTGAAACTCTCCTATCACACATCACACCTGACACTTTTCTCCACCCATTCCAGCCTGCCTGCACACGCTTCTTCACCTCTTTTCCACACTCTCCATTGCTCTGGACTGTTGACCCTAAGTACTTAAAATCTTGCACCTTCTTTATCTCTTCTCCCTGTAACCTCACTCTTCCACTTGGGTCCCTCTCATTCACACACATATACTCCGTCTTGCTGCGGCTAACCTTCATTCCTCTCCTTTCCAGGGCAAACCTCCACCACTCTAGCTTCTCCTCCACCTGTTCCCTGCTCTCACTACAAATCACAATGTCATCTGCAAACATCATAGTCCATGGAGATTCCCGTCTAACCTCGTCTGTCAGCCTGTCCATCACCATAGCAAACAAGAAGGGGCTCAGAGTTGATCCCTGATGCAGTCCCACCTCCACCTTGAACTCCTCTGTCACACCTACAGCACACCTCACCACTGTCTTACAGTCCTCATACATGTCCTGCACCGCTCTAACATACTTCTCTGCCACTCCAGACTTCCTCATACAATACCACAGTTCCTCTCTGGGCACCCTGTCATAAGCTTTCTCCAGATCTACAAAGATACAATGCAGCTGCCTCTGACCTTCTCTGTACTTCTCTATCAACATCCTCAAAGCAAATACTGCATCAGTAGTACTCTTTTTTGGCATGAAACCATACTGCTGCTCACAAATGCTCACTTCTGCCCTTAGTCTAGCTTCAACTACTCTTTCCCATAACTTCATTGTATGGCTCATCAGCTTTATTCCTCTGTAGTTGCTACAACTCTGTACATCTCCCTTGTTCTTAAAAATGGGCACCAGCACACTTCTCCATTCCTCAGGCATCTTCTCACTATCCAAGATCCTGTTGAACAATCCAGTCAGAAACTCTACTGCTACCTCTCCTAGACACTTCCAGACCTCCACAGGTATATCATCAGGACCGAGTGCTTTTCCACTCTTCATCCTCTTCAGTGCCCTCCTCACTTCATCCTTACTAATCTTTGCTACTTCCTGGTCCACAACTCTTCGTTCTCTCTCATTTTCCTCATTCATTAGTTCTTCAAAGTACTCTTTCCATCTTCCCATCACACTATTGGCATCTGTCAATACACTTTCATCTCTATCCTTAATCACCCTAACCGCCTTCACGTCCTTCCCATCTCTGTCTCTCTGCCTTGCCAACCTGTATAGATCAGTCTCTCCCTCCTTACTGTCCAACCTAGCATACAAGTCATCGTAAGCCCTTTGTTTGGCCTTTGCCACCTCTACTTTCACCTTACGCTGCATCTCCCTGTATTCCTGTCTACTCTCTTCAGTCCTCTCAGTGTCCCACTTCTTCTTAGCTAACCTCTGTCTCTGAATACACTCCTGCACCTCCTCATTCCACCACCAAGTCTCCTTATCCACTTTCCTTCCAGATGACACACCAAATACTCTCCTACCTGTCTCCCTGATCACATTAGCTGTAGTTGTCCAGTCAACTGGAAGCACTTCCTGGCCATCCAGAGCCTGTCTCAACTCCTTCCTAAAAATCATACAACACTCTTCCTTTTTCAGCTTCCACCATTTAGTCCTCTGCTCTGTCTTTGCCCTCTTCATCTTACTCAACAACAGAGTCATCCTACACACCACCATCCTATGCTGTCTGGCTACACTCTCACCTACCACTACTTTGCAGTCACTGATCTCCTTCAGATTACACCGTCTACACAAGATGTAGTCTACCTGTGTACTCCTACCTCCACTCTTATAAGTCACCCTATGTTCCTGCCTCTTCTGGAAGAAAGTATTCACTACAGCCATTTCCATCCTTTTTGCAAAGTCAACCACCATCTGTCCTTCTGCGTTCCTCTCCTGGATACCAAACCTGCCCATCACCTCCTCATCATCTCTGTTTCCTGCACCAACGTGTCCATTGAAGTCTGCACCAATGACAACTCTCTCACTTCTAGGGATGCTCTGCATCACTTCATCAAGGTCCAACCAGAATTTCTCCTTCTCCTCCAGCTCACATCCTACCTGTGGAGCATACCCACTAACAACATTGAACATTACACCTTCGATTTCTAGCTTCAGACTCTATCTGATACTCTTTTAACCTCCAGAACATTCCTAACAAACTCCTCCTTCAAGATAACTCCTACTCCATTTCTCTTCCTGTCTACACCATGATAGAACAACTTGAACCCTGCTCCTAAACTTCTAGCCTTGCTACCTTTCCACCTGGTCTCCTGGACACACAGTATGTCTACCTTCCTCCTCTGCATCATGTCAACCAACTCTCTACCTTTCCCTGTCATAGTTCCAACATTCAAAGTCCCTACTCTCAGTCCTAGACTCTTGCCGTTCCTTTTCTCTCTCTTCCTACGAACACACCTTCCTCCTCTCCTTCTTCGACTTCTTCGACGAACAGTAGTCCAATTTCCACCGGTACCCTGTACGTGAACAGCACCGATGGCGGTCGTTGTTAACCCGGGCCTCGACCGCTCCGGTATGGAAGTCATTGATTCGATTCGCATGTTTGATTTGGCAAAAGTTTTACGTCGGATGCCCTTCCTGACACAACCCTCTGTATTTATCCGGGCTTGGGACCGGCACAATAAGGCACTGGCTTGTACCCCTTTGCGGCTACATTAAAAATGCACTAATCACAATATGCCCCTTAAATTTTGGTTTTTCTTTTCACCCATAGTAAAGAAATGGTATCAAGTATCAAGTATACTATTCCTGGGTATCAGTATCGAATTTTAATTTCTAGTATCATGAAAACCCTACTCAAAATATTTATAGTGTACAATGTATGTAATGTTTGATTCTAATGTTGCTAAATACAGCAAACAAAATTTACAAAGGAAACAGTCACTTAACTTTCATTTCATTTATACTTTCACAATATAGAGCTATAGTTAATTATGATGCATCCATACCTTGTATGTTTTTTTTAGGTTCTCCTACTTTTTGGCCACCTGGGTAGGACTCACCACCCAGCACAGGCCCATTTCTTTCAGTACAGCTCTACAAATCTATCTATCAGTAACTTATCTGTCAGTATTCTGTTGATAGAAAGGAATTGAGTCAAAAGATTGTGTAATTTTACATTTATCGATTTGCATTATAATAGGATCCTGCTTCACAGGAATATTATATCTATATATATAAATCACTCCCAGCCAGTTGCGGAGGCGAAGCGTTTGCCCGAGAAGAGGCGATCCTTCTCTACCCTCAGGCGGATCAGCTTCCCCACATCTGTGTCGGTCCCTTAAGAGATTAAAATAAATTGATGAGGGATATTTCTTTATGTGACACTTGAATTAAATTTCGCTACTTACGTTTTTTAAAAGGTAGGCTAGTAACGTGAGTCCTTCTTGCTCTAGCTTAACATAACATGCTGATAGAAATAAACAGAACATTACTGTAGTAATTTACTGGTCGCCAGCGATTAACGGCGGCCATATTGGCGTAATAAATGCACACTGGTAAATTAACAAACAATTTCTAAGCATGTTAAGAAACTATTAAACAAAAAAACTAATTGTAAACGGAAGAATACTTACATTTATATGACATGTTTTTTTCTCCTCTCTCTGTGGGATTTTCCATTTTTGCCTCGAGCGCAATGCATCATGGGATATTTTGCTTGGGTTAGTGACCATCGGCTATTCACTACTTTTCACAATGCATTGTAGGATACTTTGAGTGCACTACATTTTGTTGCAAAAGATTTCGGACACCACTAGAAAACGACGAGCTCCCTATATAGTGCACTAATTAGGGATTAGGGAGCGGTTTCGGACACAGCCTGAGTTATCTGTTCCAGAAAGAGGGGTATCTGAAACTCTGAGTCAATCACCATGGTAACAAACTCTGTGAACATAACCTGCTCACTGGCAGGTTTTCTTTAAGAAACCCTGAGTTTCTACCTGTCTCCTCCCACACAAAGAAAACTGTTAGACATGGATTGCCCATTCATTCCCAATCCAATTGATATTGAAGCCCAAATAATTCGAAATGCCTTACGTGGCGAGAGAATCTTTCGACCAAGATCTGATTTGATTTGATTTGATTAAATGTCCTGGCGTTTCCAGAGGAACATCTGTACGAACGCTACCGATTTTCATCCAATGGTATCATTTATCTCAATAACATTTTCCGGCCATACATCACCAACCTCACACACCGTGGACATGCGCTCACATCACAGCAAATTTTATGCATAGTGCTGCGTTTTTTTGCAAACGGTAGTTCTCCTTATTACATTGGTGATGCAGAGCACTATGGAAAGGCAACAGTTTGTAGAGCTGTGAGAAAAGTGACTCTTGCACTGAAACGGTTGTTACCAATGATGGTAGTGTTCCCGGGACACAAACCTGTAAGAAACATCAAAGAGGAATTCCACAGGATTGCAGGTGACTGATTTAGAAATCATATATTTTATCATTTTAAATTATATACATTCTGCTGCGACCTCAGAGTTGGTCGCTTAATTAGCTGTCATTTTGCAGGGCTTCCAAATGTGATTGGATGCATAGATGGGACACAAATTCCTATTACTGCGCTGCAGACAATGAAGGGGACTATGTAAATAGAAAATCCTTTCACAGCATCAATGTCCAGGTATATGACCTACCATCTTAAAAATTATGTAGCCTACATGGAAATGTATACATTACAATAAACTGTAATTCATATCATTCTTTGCACTGTGAAGATCATATGTGATGCAGCCTACATCATTACAAATGTAGAAGTCAAGTGGCCTGGTTCTGTACATGATTCCTAGATCTACCGGGAGTGTAGTCTGAGCAACAGCTTTGCACGTGGTAAGGAAACTAAAACTTTGTACGAATGTTCTTTGTCTCCCTTTTTAATGCACTCAAATGTGTCCTCTATAATTACAGGAGAGTTTGATGGCTACCTACTGGGGGATCGAGGCTATCCATGCCAGCATAATAATAATAATAATAATACATTTTATTTGGCAGCGCCTTTCACAGCACTCAAGGACACTTTACAGGAGCTTAAAAACACAATAAGAATGAATACACAATAAAAATAAATAAAACAACAGACTGTTAGAAAGAAAACAATGAAGTTAAAGGGAATATGCAGATTGAAACAGATGAGTTTTGAGTCTTGATTTGAACTGGGGTAAAGAAACAATGTTACGGATGTCTGGTGGGAGAGAGTTCCAGAGTTGGGGAGCAGAGCGGCTGAAAGCTCTGCTCCCCATGGTGCTGAGGCGGGCGGATGGCACAGAGAGGTGAAGGGAGGAGGAAGACCTGAGGGAACGGGAGGGGGTGGTAATGCGGAGGAGATCAGCCAGATGGGGGGGGCAAAGTTGTGGATGGCCTTGAATGTATACAGAAGGATTTTGAACATTATACGAAATTTGACCAGGAGCCAGTGGAGCTGCTGGAGGATGGGGGTGATGTGGTGAAAGGAGGGGGTTCGGGTGATGATGCGGGCTGCAGAGTTTTGGACCAGTTGGAGCTTATGGAGGGATTTGTGGGGGACGGCAAAGAGTGAATTACAATAATCAATACGGGAGGTGACGAGGCTGTGAACAAGAATGGCAGTGGTGTGAGGGGTGAGAGAGGGGCGGAGACGATTAATGTTGCGTAGATGGAAATATGCAGACCGAGTGATGTTATTAATGTGGGAATGGAAAGAAAGTGAGCTGTCGAGGATGACACCCAGACTCTTAACCTGTGGGGAGGGGGACACTGTGGAACTGTCTATGGTGAGGGAAAAACTGTCAGCTTTGGATAGGGAGGATTTGGTGCCGATAATCAAGAGTTCAGTTTTATCACTGTTTAATTTGAGAAAGTTTGCGGTGAACCAGGATTTGATTTCGGAAAGGCAGAGGGTGAGGGAGGAGGGTGGGAGAGTGGAGTTTGGTTTACTGGAAAAATAGAGCTGGGTGTCATCCGCGAAGCAGTGAAAGTGGATACCATATTTACGGAATATATTGCCAAGGGGGAGGAGGTATATGATGAAGAGGAGAGGCCCCAGGACGGAGCCCTGGGGCACACCTGATGTAACGGGGGAGGGCTGTGAGGTGAAAGACTTGAGCTGAATGAACTGAGTGCGGCCAGTGAGGTAAGAGTGGAACCAGTGAAGGGGGGTGTGAGTGATGCCAATGGAGGAAAGTCTACTGAGGAGAATGGGGTGAGAAATGGTGTTGAAGGCCGCACTCAGATCGAGGAGGATGAGGATAGAAATTAAACCGGAGTCAGATGCCATGAGGAGGTCATCTGTGATCTTTAACAGGGCTGTCTCTGTGCTGTGGCGGGGACGGAATCTGGACTGGAATTGTTCATAAAGGCTGTTTTGGGTGAGATGGGTGTGGAGCTGAGAAGCAACAATTTTCTCTAAAATTTTGAAGATGAAAGGAAGGTGAGAGATGGGGCAGAGGTTATTGAAGTTATTAGGATTTGAACCAGGCTTCTTCAGGATGGGGCTGACGGCTGCAGATTTGAAGAGAGTGGGAATAATTCCAGAGAACAGTGAGGAGTGGATAATGGCTGATATGAGGGGGAGCAGAGAGGGGAGGTAGGATCTGACCAGGACTGTGGGGAGGGGATCAAGTTGACATGTAGAAGGCTTGGACTTGGTGATGAACTTGGAAATTACTGAGAGATGAGGGAGTTCAAAGGTGGAAAATGGATGACAGGGCGGAAGAAGTTCAGAGGAGGGGAAGGGTGGTGTTGTGGAGCCAAGATGCTGGTGGATTTTCATGACCTTTTCATTGAAAAACCTGAGGAGAGAATTACAGGTGTCAGGGGAGTAGAAGTGGGGGGGTAAGGAGTCAGGGGGTTGGATGATGCTGTTGAACATGGAAAAGAGAGTCTTTGTGTTGCCTGCATTAGAGCAGATAAGTCCAGAGTAGTATTGCGATTCAGCATGAGAGATGGAGTCCTTATAGAGAGGTAACTGAGTAGTATACATGTCTTTGTGTATGGTGAGACCAGATTTCCTGTAAAGTCTTTCAAGCTGTCGATTTTTGGATTTCATGGCGCGGAGATCGGGAGGGAACCAGGGAGCAGACAGAGTGAAGAAAACAGATCGAGATTTGACAGGAAATCGAAAAACACAACAACAAAAGAGAAACGACAACGACGAAGTAAAAAACACAACAGCAAAAGAGAAACGACAACGACAAATCGAAAAACACAACAACAAAAGAGAATCCACAACAACATTAACCAAACCAGAAAGGGTAGGTACCTTCGGGCGACATGAATCGTCACTGATAGGACGAAGGAACAGGTCCGTCCTTTGAAGGACATGATCTCAAAACATGAGCGGCGCTCGTGATATCCTACCTACACGCTATTATCAGCCAATATTTTGATGGCGGACACAAGTATGATGTGATAGTCCACATGCTGTCAACTATTCACAACATTAAGATGAATATTCGAGCGCTGACCACTTTAAAGAAGTAGGGTTATTTAGATGACGGAGCAATTTCCCACCACGTGAGGTGAAGCGTGCAATTTTCGCCGAGCTGGAAGGACCACGGCAACTGTTCGGTTATTGGACAAAGTGGTAGGTTCTTCAACAGAAGCATAGACTTCGCGTTAAAACGTGAAGTTTGATGGATGAAAAGTACAGAGGAAACTGTGTGGTGATCACCTCTGTCTGTGTTAAACTGATCAGTGCTGATTATTCAAAACCCTTTCCTTATTTGTCATTGTGAATATTATTCACATTAGTAACAGCCTTGTTATTTGCTTAATTTCACTGTTTCGAATTAGAGTTCTTCAACTGTTTAATATGAATATAAGAATCCATAGGAATTATTCTATCCCAAAATTGAATCACATCAGTGGTTGATTACTTTTGGATAATCTTAGTTGGTTTCCATTCTGATTTCTGTTTGATTTGTGTGAAATATGCCACTTTGCGCGAATGGATCCCCAGGTCTCAGTTTTGGATAAACTTGTTTGGAGACCTGAGAGACTCTGGATTTATCAATGGCAGCCATGAACACCAGTGCTTACTGAGATTTAGCTTCAGTAATGTTCTGCAGCATGACCTGGATGAATGTATGGACCCATGGAACAAATACCAGATTCTTTATTAAAGTCTTTATTAAAGTCCTTCATTTTTTTTCACTGCCTGATCAAGCAGATCTGGGGCAGTGATGGGAGGATGTGTGGAAAGGCAGACTTTTCCCATGCTGTGGCTTGACACCACTCCCGTTCCCAATGGTCATCAAACCAAACATTTATCTACAAGATAAAACAGTGGACTGTTAGTGGGTAATGTTTAAAGATCAATGTACAGATAATTGGTAATACAAGGAATATTTGCATGTCACAGTTACATATTCATCATGATCAGGAACTAACATATTTACAAACTGAATACAGGACAGTCAATGTAATTGGCAGATTAATATGTTGTGGCAGACTGTTGTCAAGCACAACACACTGTTGCTAGGGACTCCGCTCTGATCAGAGGAGAAGAAAAGAGGTTACAGAGGAACTACGCAGGATATTTGCCTTATGGTTCATTTTTACCTTCATTAAACAGCTGCCGACTAACTGTGATGTTAGATAATGACTCATAACTTGTTATTGTGACTGAAAACTAAACCTGCAGAACCAGAACCTGACCCCTGTGTCCCAGCTCTCATCTCCGAGGCAGCGCGACCGCAACACAAACATGCCATGTAAACCGTGATCTCTTGTTCATAACATATAACACTACACAAATACACACAACGTAACGCGTATATAATCAAACAAACCACTGATTTATCAAAGGAATCGTTTAAAACAATTGCACACAGCCAAGAGGGTTAGCAAAACACAGGAAAAGTGACCAGACTTGCAGATAGCTACGCTGTCTGTAATTAATTATTGCACTCATAAGCCCTTCAGGCTGAATGACACACAACAACCTTCTCACTCTACATTAGTAATACTGTACTGTAGCTTAAGTAGACGAATTAATGAGCAAGGTCGGGAAACAGACCCAAGTTAGCTAGCTTGCTCGGGTAAGCAAATGTCACAACATCCAAAAGTAGCCTAACACAAACATTACATTAACGTTACATCCGTTAACTTACTTGATTGTCGTGCATGAGTTTGATCGTCAACTTCTTGCAGCCTTTACCCACAATCACTGCAGAAGTTGGGTTTTACCAAGAACTCTTTGCCAAAATTTTGGCAATACATCGCCGTGTGTTCATTTGTTTCTGTTTGTCTGGCGCACCGCGAAGTGGTGTCCTTCGTCCAATCAGCGACGATTCATGTCGCCCAAAAGTACCTACCCTTTCCAGTTTGGTTAATGTCGTTGTCGTTTCTCTTTTGCTGTTGTGTTTTTTGATTTGTCGTTGTGATTTGCACTTCCAGGCCACCGCAGTTTTCTTTGTTAAGCGCGACAGACAAAGGAAAGGCCCGGCCTCAGCCTCTCAACGACTCTTTGTTTTTGTGAAGTCGCTACGTTTGTCAACAAAAAAGGCATTAAAAGAAAACATCATCGGACAGCGCAACGGATCGAAGGATCAAGAGGACAATAAAAGGAAGAGAATTAAACCAAATAACCATCGGAGATAAAAGACGGAGGTAAGCACTGGCTGTTAAACAGATTTGGGGCTGCTAACAAAGCGAACTACAGCCAGGTAAACTCACCTGTGGATGTGCGCATGAAGCTGTATATTAATGGAAGGAATGCAGCTTGCATATTGACTGCTGTTTGTTCATTTGGAACAATGGCGTGATGGATTGAGGACTGAATACTTTGGCGCACCGGCGTTATCATTATTGCAATACACTCTGGTGCTGAATTTATCTCCATGCTATAAATGTGTGAATCTTCGCTCTGTCGCTCTGAAGTTGCTGCTACTCTGCTGCTATGTGGGATGATGATTTTTGGATGAATTTCATTTTCTTCTGTGGATGTGGTTTAAATGCACAAACAATGTATTGAAGAAAAAAAAATTTAAAAGGAAATCAATGGCGAAAAATTAGTCAAATGAAATGCTGCCGTTCAAGTTTTGAAATGGATGTGTTTTAAAGGCACAAACTGAAAATATCAAAGTGAAATCAAAGTACAAAAATTAGTGAAACAAATGCTGGTGTTGAAATAGAGTGTGGGAAAAGACAAATTAAACTCACAGCCAAGGCTTTGGAAAATAAAATCGAAAAACTTCAGCATGAACGTAAAATCATTGTGAATAAAATAAAAGGGCTCATACCTGAAATGAAAACACTTATGAAAAGCAAGGAAAATGTCTCACATGTTCAACCTCATCTGGAGAATTTAATTCAACTTTCTGAAAGTGCTACCACATTACATAATGTGTTGATACCTCTACTGCCTGAGGACGAACAAAATAAACAAAATGAATGGTTTGTCAGCATCATGAAATACACTAACACATTTGAAGAGGATGTTAAAGAGTTGCTGAGTGAATCTGAGGAGCCACAACAAAATAATAACCTTGGTCAATCGGATCTTGCTGCAGTCAGTGAAGTGCTTCATTGTCCAACAGAGAATGAAAATCAAGCACCAATTCAGGCTGCGTCCATAATCATGACAGAGGACATACAAGATAACATAAAACCGAGTGACAGTGTATCAAATGTGGGAAACAAAAACTCTGCTACTGGAGGTAAGTCTGCTGTTTCTACTGCTTCTTCTGCACATCTTAAAGCTGAGGCTGACTTGGCAGAGTTAATGGCAAGGCAGAAATTATTGAAGGACAAACATGAACTGGAGGAGCAGGAGGAATGGCTGAAGAGAAAGAAAGTGCAGCTAAAATTGGATGAAGATATTGCAGCACACATGGCTAAATTAAATGTGTTACGATCTCAGAGCATCCTAAGTGGAAAGGGTTCCTTATCCAAGCGTTCAGACGGAATGAACTCTTACCTGGAAAAAGAAACATCAAAACCAAAAGCTCTCAGTGCTAATGCAAATTAATTTATTCCACAAATGTCACTGAAACAAAAGGAAACCATACATGATATATGGACCCAGGAGCAAGGCCTAAAGAGAAAACTGCACCTCAGTTCATTAATTCTGAGCCTGTGTCACTTAATGAACCCAAACAAAATTCAGTGAATCACCGTGATAATGAGAACACCCAAACTCAAAATGAAGATATATGGAATGCACGATTTGGATCAAAGAATGAGGATCAAAACAATATGCTTGGAATTATGAGGAAGCAAAATGAAATAACTATGCTTTTGATACAACAGCAATAGCTCTCATCGTTGCCAAAGAGAGAGATCCCAAACTTTGATGGTGATCCATTAAAATATCAAGCATTTATTAAAGCTTTTGAGAATGGTGTGGAAAGAAACACTGAGAGCTACAGTGAAAGACTCTATTTCCTGGAGCAGTACACTAGAGGTCACCCTAAGGAACTGGTTAGAAGCTGTCAGCATTTTAACCCAGAGAGGGGCTATGTCAAGGCTAAAGCTCTACTGAGGGAGCATTTCGGGAATGAGCAGAGAGTAGCCGCTGTATATATGGAAAGGGCTCTTTAATGGCCTCCCATCAAAACAGAGGACGTAAAGGCTCTCCACACAGAAAAATTGCGAGTGTTAATTCATCTCCCACAGTGTTAATTTTAACACTTTTTCTGAGTTTATATAGTTCTCACGGATTCCGAGTTAAAATTACACTTTGAACAGTGTTAATATTTTAACTCTTTAATAGTGTTAAATATTTGACACCCTAGGTGTTGTTTTATGACACTACATAAGTGCACTTTTAACTCAAAATTGTATTATTTCCTGTGACTAGTGTGTTAATCAACATTCATTGTTTTACATTAAATTAAAAGTGCAATTGTGTGTTTACTAGCCTAAATACGACATACAAGCCACCAAATCTGAAAAGTCACCTGCAATACAGAAAGTTAACATAAAGACACTCTCTTAGTGTTAAATCATAAATTCAAATGTGTTGACTAACAGTGATCAAGTAATAAAATAATTCAAGCAAACATTTTCTTTTTTTTAGTAAAAAAAAAATTTACTTCCTAGCACCATAGTAATTAGCAGAAGATCAGCACAACTTAAGCATTTACAAAGAAAATAATGGCACAACATATTGGCTCTCATCTCCACCATAAGCACTCTGTAAATTGAAGGGCTTATAAATTACAAGACTGTCTGCTTTAACGACATCTTTGTCATTACTTTCAAATACTTTGTAAGCATGAAAATGTTCATTGAAATGGTCAACCACAAGCTTGTTTACAAGGAAGCAGATAACACTGTTAACAACAATTATTTTTTCTATTCTGCAAAACACAGGCATTTCATGTTCAATCTCACTGCAAATTATTAATCCTGGTCTGTACTCTGTCCCACTGATTGTAACCCAGCTAGTTGCATGGATGTCCTGAGATACAGACTCAACATGCAAAGCTCGAAGCAACACATCGCCATAGTCCTCATTGTCCACATCAATAGATTTCATAAGTCCATATTCAATAGATTTTGAACGTGATGTCTCCCAATGACATGCCATAGACATCTGATGTTATTTTGCAAGAGATTTTGTGATGTTTTTTTGAAGTTTTTAAGAGTGTTTTTGAAAACCCTGTGTTTAGCTTCAAACCTCATGCTCCACATGTGTATTAGTGGTCCAATTTTTCGGATACAAGACGGATAGTGTATCATAAAGTGATGTTTCGGGATCAGGTTTCTATCAGGATACAGCACTTTAAATAACTCATGATGTTCCATTATCAAATGCTTAAGAAGTACAGTCATGCCAAGTGTAACAGATGGAGAAAATATAAATTTGATTATCTGCATTAAAAGCAGCAGCAAAAACTAGTTTTGGTTTCCTTCTGGCACAATGTCACCAAAAAGCAGAGGAATGTTTCTAACAAGACAAAGAGGCTGAATGGAATTGAGCCCTATATTATTGCCCTTCTGTCCAAGTTAATCCTTGTAGGCCGATTTTTGTGCTCTACATACCCATAGTCAAAGGCATAAATTCTAGACAATAGATCAGGTTTCGACAAAACATTTTTTTGAGAGGTATTCCAACAGTAACTTCAGCTCATACTGAGCCACTCCTTCAAGATTATGTCATGCATAATGTCCAAAGAAAAATTATGACAAACATGAAAGAACTGTAGGCTGTTAAGAGTTGATTTCTTTTTTAAACCAAACACAGATAACTTCTTTGGGTCTGACTGCAACTCATTGCAGTGCATTTCAAAAAGTTCCTTTCCACGCAAGATTATCTTGGGGTCATCCTCACTGTAAACATTCTGGGCATCATCTTTTTCTATCAAACATAAACGACAAAAATAATGTCCACTGAAAGATTCTGTAAATCCCAGAATTGCGTGCATCCCCAAGTTGTCCCCAGTTATCTGACATATAGTGCCATGGACTTTTTCAGCAGAAAAAGGCAAATCAAGGCCACAACTCTCAAGTGTTTTGATGTCATTTATCAGTGGCTCTAGTATAGGGTCTAAGCCATATTTTTCAAATCTTCAGTGTGAAACAATGCCACCAAATGAATATTCATCAAGGAAGAGTTAAACTTTGGTAGATTTCTGAGAACAAAATACAGAGCACCTATTTTGTGAACACCACGTTTTGAACCCAGTGGGTTCGCTGTCTCAAAGTCATCATAGAACAACTGGATTTGTAAAGAATTTTAGTGTTTAGAGAACAACAGATGTGTCTTACAATAACTTCCATCACAAAAGTCTTTGTAGCTGTCAGGTCTTGAGATACAAGTTTCCCCAAGCAGTTTACAAATATCATCATTTTGGTACATGAATTTTATCGTTTCCAAAATTGGTATGTAAACAAATGTATCATTCACTGGGACTTGATCATAAGTACCTGTTTGTTTATTTCGCCTTGTATCAAATCTAATTCCTAGAAATTTTTCTACTGGCTCCACCACACCCCATTTCTTGTTGAAATAATTCAACCTTTTATTTTCAGTATTGAAGTTAACAAATGGGTTTTCAAATGTTTCCAGATCTTTTTCCAATGTAGCTCTTACAGGATTATCTTTAGGCACAGCAGACAGTACTTGCTGCTTAACCTGAGAGTGCAGTCCACTTGCAAGTTCTTCCAAATCACCAACAACTGATGAAACAACACTATTTGCTATGCCACTTCCTTGTAATTTAGCAATAATTGAAGCACAAATATTCTCTGTAATTTCTTTGTTTCTTTGACCTGATCCATTGTCCTCAAAGCACTCAGACTCTGGGTTCTGCATGCCACTTGTTCCAGCAACGTCTGAGGTATCTTGGAGCATGTGGACATTAGTTTGAAATGACTCTGGCCTTGCTGCATCTCCACTTTGACAAGAATCACTCTCATGAGAACTAATTAAATGTTTTTTGAAACCTGAATATGTTGAAAACTGACGTCTACAGCGATCTTGTGCACAAACTAACTTAAACCTGTTGCTAGGATAAAAACTGTGATCAAGTCTTAGATGAGAGATCAAGGACTGGTAGAGAACATGCACAGCTTGACAGATGAAACACTTAAACATTTAAGTACCTTAGTTGAAGACCTTAGCACGAAACTCACGAACTCTGGGAGACTCATTTGTTGTTGCTACATCAATGTTGTAAACTGTTGTTTGCACAAAGGTGAAGAGCTGCTCCAGGTACTCATCGTATGACAGGTTGAACACGTAGTGGGATTTAAACAGATCATCAAAAGCACCCAATGAGCTAGTGGCTTGGCAGGGGATGAGCTGTTTGTCCACAACAATGTAGAAAGTGTCAGTCCTGTTCCTGGTTCGACCAACTGCAAGGATGTATGGTTGTCTACCGTCTCTTCTCCGCAGGTGTTCATCCAAGCTGCAGCATGACTAAAAACAGAAAAGCAACATCAACACCTTACACTATGCAGTTTTCAACAGCTCACTTGGGTCTTTACACCAGAAAACTTGTTTTTAAACAAGCCATGAGAAACTCTCTGTGTGTGTGTGTGTCCCTGCTGTTGAGGACTTGTTGGAATTGTAGCCAACGTGAAGTTCAGTCCTTTTGTCCTTAAGTCCTTTTGTTTGACTATGCCTTTCCAAGTCATTTCAAATTGAGTTAATACATATAAAATAATGGCTAATTGGATAAAAAAAAAAAAAAGACATGCATACCTTGTGAAAGTACAACATTTTGTTCACTGCATCACTGGGACTTATCTTGGTTCTCTTCTGTCCGGCTGTGGGTGGCAGGAGATGGAGAAGGAGCAGCAGAGAAGCCATGTCACTGTCCCAGGCTATCAGGAGGAAAATGAGGTGAAACAAGCCATTAGTATCAAGTTGGAATGCACAAAGTAACTAACACTTGCTGTTAGGAATAAAAATCAATCATGTCGATTAGCTTACTGGTGTCATCATTCTCTGTCAGTTTCTCAGCAGCTTTTAGAAGTCGGCACAGCTCAACCGACTGAGTCAGGTGTTTGGCCTCACTGATAACCTTGGGCCTGAAAGTTGTGTCCACTTCTCAAGCATCTTGGAGGCTGTTTCGGCTCCAAATAGCAGAAGGAAGTCTTGATTCAGCTGTTCATCATATGTTCATCAGATCATAAAAGCAAAAAATACACAGTATTGTGATTACATTCAAGCAACAAAACAATTAAGTGTAAATAAAGAAATGGACAACTCACCAGCCCTTTGACATCTAAAAACTATAGAAATGTTTTGAAGACATCTGTGGTTCTCTGTGGGTCATGCACTAGGTCTTGGCGATATTGAAAGGTCATCTTCATCTTCTGAAACACACTTGCTTCATCACGAGAGTGAGTGAGAAATGATATGGCTTCTCTGCAGGCATCTCCATCAAGCTGCTCAGGCAAGGTGGCTGCCAATCTTCAGCGCTTTGGTCCTTGTTCTTGAGCCACTGCAGCTGTCTTGGCTGGTCTTTTTACTGTATTCCTGGACATGGTCTTGAGGCGCCATGCTAAATATCCAGTGCCTTTCTCCGCATTATAGAAGTGCTCCTGTTAAGATATTTATAAATAATCATTACAAAAGTCTTATCATTCATTGATTTTACAAAAAAATGTGTTAACAGAATTAAAAAAGGATAATCACTTTAAAGTAGGTTTGCCATTTTCTCATTGATGTGTAGTATCTTATTGACCAAATTTATTCTAACTCCAAGATGAAGCATTTCACTCATTTGATGTGATTTTGAATCCTAATGACAATCTTTATGGCAGAGTTGAACTTTGTAGCATACTCATGTTTCAACTATCATGTTAGACTTAGGTGATGTCAATTATAATTTACAAGAATGTAGAAATGTCAACACTATTTTGATAGTATCTGTGATGCATCAATCATCAACTAAAATCCACTAAAATCCCAAAACCATTGTCAGTAAAACCGGTGTGTTCCGGAAGTAATAATTTTTTAAACTTACATAACCCTTTGGAGAAATAGGATCCTTAAGTGAAGGAAAGAGTTTTATAATTCCCAGGGCATACTTATCCTTATGTTTACGGGAAGGCATCCTCCTTTAGAAACAACATTCCAAATTAGTTTATACTGCATCAACCCCAAATAGATATTATCTGATAATGAATATAAACAGGTATAGACAATATTCTTAAAAACAAAAACACACAATTGAAAAATGCCACACTTGCTTTGTTAAATCAATACAATGTACGTACTTTGAAAATTCATTATAATCTTTCTTATTATTATGTTTACAATCTAACAATTCACTTAACACTCACCCATGGCTCTCAGTCATATGGCTAGCCAATATGTTGACAAGCTGTCTCCAGGTGCAGTGAGTGAGTGACTTTTCTGCCTTGTACTCTTCGATGACATCCTCACCCCCAGGTTTGCAAAGCAAGGCATTTTTTACCATTTATTCGTGTAAGAGAATATAAAGTTTTCAGTGTACAAGTCAGTCTTTCAGGATAAAATCATTTTAACAATAAACCACAAGATTAAGAGTAAAAGTTAATATCACTGATGAAAAATAGTTTGACACTTTATGATGATCAACAATGTAAATTACATCTGCTGCCCCTGAGTACCTCTTTTGCAGCTTCCGACTCAGAAACCTCTGTGGTAGGCCTGGGTATGACTTCAAAGCTGGATGTATGTCTGCCTATTGGAACCCCATGTTCTTTTCGACTGGAGTGGTCATTGTCACTTGAAGAAATTGATGTGTTGGTATCCGTGAGAGAGGATTCTGAATGATCTAAAGGAGAAAAGTCTAAAAGAAATACATCATAACTGTGACATACCTTAAATAAAGCATTTGGTGCTTGCCCAGACATTGGTTAAAAATCACACCTGATTCCACATTTTCAAACTGTTTTTGCAATTAGATACAAGATAAAAGATATTAGATCTTTTAAATATAAGTTTTGATAATCTACTTTGTTAAAGTAGTCACTCAAGGCAGAGACATGAGATCTCAACTGATATTTGTGAAGCAGAAAAATCCTGAGCACTGATTATAAGTGATTTTACAATGAGACATACCTTCCTCTGAAATGCTGCTTGATGTTTTTGGACTTGGACTAGGATCAATCTATATCTCAAGAATGATGTCTTCCTCCAGTGTCTTAGCTGGGGAATTAATAGATTCCATTTGATCAGAATCAGGTTACAAAAAAATAACTACACACTTTTCAAATATAAGATTGAGTAAAGAATACAGTTAGATTCAAACACAGCTATTGTCAAGAAATGAAATAGTATAATCATACACTTTTGTCAAAATGAATATCAAAGTAAGTTACTCACTTTTTGTTTTTTTGGTTGTTTTTTTTTTTTTTTTTTAACAATTTATGGATAAGAGAGAAATGTACCTACCTGCATCAGGGACTCTGTCACGTACTGTCAGGCATAGATCCGGACTGGCCTCTATCAGTTCAGGAAAAATGTCTCCTCAACTACTGTGTTGGTTTTATCAAAAGCACCAAGTTCAGTAGCATCAGGAAGCCCAAACTTGTATTTGACTGTAGGAAGAACATCATGAAAACAGATAAAAAAAAAATACATGATGCTAATCTTAAGGTGTAGTAAGTGATTTGCATTTGTTTTGTATTCTTTAGGGTGTTTGTCAGTAACATAGATATCCAAGTCTCTCTGCTCTGCAGTAAACAGAAAATCAGTTCCTGCTAGTTCTCTCCCGATTGGCTGGAAGAGGGTGTAGGATTCCAGAAAATACCTTTTTTGTAAAAACACTCTGAGATAGTGATGGCTGTCACAATATAGACCAATTTAACGCTTTGAGGGGTTAGATCAATTACTTACACCACCTTTAAACTGCTCTTAAAGAATGACTGATGAAACCTTTCTCTTCAACATCTCTGAAGCTACATAATGCTTTCATTTGTGTAGTAACCGCAGCGCCAGATTGTTGCATTTTGGTCATTACCAACACCAGTGTGTACGATACAAATAGCCCCCCTAAATACATAAATCCTTGTGTATATTTGTTGCGAGGGCAACTATGAGATGGCTACTCACCTTGAGTGATGAAATCCAAAAAGGTGAACCCTGGCAGTAATCTGATGTACTTCTTGGTATTTTGGTACTTCACCTTGAGCAACATTTTGACTGCACCTTGCAAAGTAAGTGGAGAAATATGCAAGGAAACAATTTTTGAGACTGAGATGGACCCAATGTGGTCCCTGTAGGAAATTTATGCTATAAAACAGTACACAAGCAAAACAAACCAAGTCTCTTTAATGAATTGTAACATATTGTGCAGAAGGGAGCAGGTGGCAAGATGTCAGCTGCATAATTTCCTGGGATCTTGGAAAGGAAGGGATAAGATCCAATCCCACTCTTCAAAGAGCTGTAAATAATACCATCACGTCTACCTGTTGCATGATCCTAAGCCCGTTTTACACCAAATGCGCAGAGCCAGGCAGCTAACGGCCACTCCCTGCCAGCAAACATCCATGTAATTCACAGCGTGTCTCAACCAGCGTCAAATTCAGTTGCTTCACACCCCATGATAACACATATGACTTTAAACAGCTATTACCATCCTGTAGAAGTTAATATATTTGGTTCTTACCTCGTTTTAGCCGTATAATCGACACAAGTTCTTTGCCGTCTTCTCCTCCTACCAACCAACGTGAGTGAAAAAGGTGCGTAGGTTACGTTCAACCGGATGTTGTAATCAACTCCGCCAGGAGTGAATGTAACTCAGTCACAGGTGTTAACATTTAACTCGCTTGATTGACAACGCAGAGCAGAGCTTATTTATCACAACAAGTGTTAAAACAACACCAAAATCAACACCCACCAACTCAAAATTATTAACACTGAAAAAACAACACTACAGATTTTGCTGTGCAGGATTGCAGTCTTTTCCTTAGAGGCTGTTCTAATGCCATGGAAGGGGTGGAGTATTTGCATGAGCTAGATCTACCTGCCAATATGCTCGTCATTATAAGGACGTTGCCTTACAAATTCAGAGACAAGTGGAGAACTGTAGCCTGTGAGCTGCAGGAGAGGCGCAACCAAAGACCTACATTTGGTGACATCACCAATTTTATTGAGAGACAAGTGAAAATCTTGACTGACCCGGTCTTTGGAAATATACAGGATGTTCCCCCAGTGACAATAAATAAAGGCGTAAATAAACTCAAGCAACAGCCTCATTCTGGAATGAAAGGAACCAGCTTTGCCACCACTGTAGCTTCTGTAGAAGACAAAACTCAGCCCAGAACCAAAGAGAAGGAACAATTTCAATCTGCAAGGAGGATGTGTCTTTGTTGTGGAGGAGGACACACATTGGATTCATGTCCTCAGTTGGAGAGAAGACCCCACAAGGAGAAGATAGGCTTCTTACGAGAAAAGGGTGTCTGTTTTGGCTGTTTGTGTATAGGACACATCAGCAAAAATTGTAGAAAACGGATTTCTTGTTTAAAGTGTGGTCTCTTACATCCAAATGTTCTTCATATTCCACCAAAGGCAAAGGACTCTGATCAAGCAGAAGGGAAATCGGAGAAAGCAGTGGACAGCACCTTGGTGTCAAGTGGTCTCACTGGGGCTGGTGATCATGATTGTAAACTTCCCATAGTTCCTGTACAACTTAAGTCGAAGAAGGGCAGCAAAATCATTACCACCTATGCTTTCTTGGATCAAGCAAATACAGCAGTATTCTGCACAGAGGCACTGATGCATAAGTTGGGCCTGACAGGGAAGAATGCACATATTCTCTTGCAGACCATGGGCCAAGAAAGGGTGGTGAGCAGTCATATTGTGTCAGGACTGGAGGTGGCTGGTTTAAATTGTGATCATTTCTGCGAGCTGCCCAAAACTTTCACACAGGAGCATATGCCTGTCCACAGTGGGAACATTCCAAGACAGAGGGATCTTCAGGGATGGCCATATTTGAAACATGTTCATTTACCTGAGATAGATGCAGGGATTGAGCTGCTGATTGGGACAAATGTTCCAATCAGCAGCTCAATCCAAAGGCTTTGGAACCATTGCAAGTCATTCACAGTGTAGATGATGGACCCTATGCAATCAGGACAATGCTGGGCTGGACTGTGAATGGACCTTTAAAGGGAGAAAGTGAGGAAGCAATGGATTGTGAGCAGCCAGAATTATCAGTGAACAGAGTGTCAGTTGTGGATTTGGATGAGCTTTGGCAGCAGCAGTTCAAAGTGGATTTCCCAGAATGCATCAAAGGTTTATGGAATAGGTTACAAATTCAGCAAAGCAAGTGAATGGCCATTACCAGATCAGATTACCATTAAGGAATGAGGAACTCAATATGCCAAATAATAGGATAATTGTTGAGCAACGTGCCAAGTACCTAAGGAGGAGGCTTCTGAAGGACTCATCATTCCATGCAGAATACACAGCCTTCATGAACGATCTGGTTGCCAAAGGTTATGCTGAAAGAGTGCCTGAAGAGGAGTTGGAACGCTGTGATGGCAAGGTTTGGCATATCCCCCACCATAGCGTTTACCATCCAACAAAGAGGAAGATCAGAGTTGTCTTTGACTGTGGAGCGAGGTTCCAAGGAACATCTCTTAATGCTCAGCTCCTACAAGGACCGGATCTGACCAGTTCATTGATTGGTGTGGTGACCAGGTTCAGGAAAGAACAAGTGGTGATCATGGCAGACGTTGAATCTATGTTTCACCAGGTAAGGGTACCAGCTGAAGATGCTGATTTGTTGAGGGTTCTCTGGTGGCCTGATGGGGACTTGAATCAAGATCTCAGCGACTTCAGGATGACGGTGCATCTCTTCGGGGCAACATCGTCTCCCAGCTGCGCCAATTTAGCTCTCAGGAGATGTGCAGAAGATAATAAGGAACAATTCAGCCAAGAAGTGATTGATAAAGTCCTACATTGCTTCTATGTTGATGATTGTTTGGTGTCGGTGGCTTCAGAGGAGGAAGCTGTATCTCTCTATCATGACCTTGACTCCATCTGTGCGAAGGGTGATTTCCAGCTTAGGAAGTGGATAAGCAACAAACGAGAGGTTATGGCTGAAATACCTGAAAGTCACCGAGCCACAGACATGAAAGGGTTGGACCTGGATCAGGATCAGCTACCAGTGGAGAGATTGCTTGGTGTGGAACGGTGTATTCAGTCAGATACCTTTAAGTTTAAGATCATCATCAAGGACAGACCACTCACCAGGAGAGGAATTCTCTCAACTGTCAGCGCCATCTACGATCCTTTTGGAATTCTGAGCCCTGTTGTGTTGTCAGCTAAGAAAATCTTAAGGGATCTGTGCAGGAGATCACTTGGCTGGGATGACATCATACCTGAACCAGTGAATGACTTGGCTGCAGGAACTTTGCCGTCTAGAGGATTTTAACATCATGAGATGCCTAAAACCACTAAACTTTGGAGACGACCACAGCACAGCTGCACCATTTCTGTGACATAAGTGAAGATGGCTACGGGGTAGTGACTTACTTGCTGTCACATAGCAAAGACCCACAGGCACACAGTGCTTTTGTCATGGGAAAGGCTAGGGTGGCTCCACTTAAGTTTGTTACCATCCCTCGTATGGAGCTCATTGCTGCCACTATGGCAAGTCGCATTGATGTTCTGTGGAGGAGAGAGCTACATTTGGACCTTCAACATTCTGTGTTTTGGACAGACAGTGCATCTGTGCTCAAATATATCAAGAATGAGACTTCCAGGTTCAAAGTCTTTGTTGCCAACCGGGTCTTAGAAATTCTCAAAGTTTCACAGTCTTCTCAATGGAGGTACGTAGACACTGCAAGCAACCCAGCAGATGTGGCCTCTAGGGGCTTGGAAGTGGATGTATTCCCTCAAGGATCCAATGTGGGTGTCAGGTCCACCTTTTCTCCGTCAGCCTGAGTGTGTGTGGCCTGTTAATCCTGAGGATGTTCATCAGCTTCCTTCAGATGACCCTGAGGTCAAGAGAGCTGCTGCAGTGAATGCTGTACAGGCCAGAGAAGAGATTGATGCTGTGACTCGCATGATCAATTATTTCTCATCCTGGACTGGTCTGAAAAAGTCTGTGGCTTGGATATTGAGATTCAAGAACTGGCTCTTGGCTTGCTGCCAGAAGAGGAAACAGTTGAGCACTGAGCTTGCACAGTCTGATTTGGATGTGATACAACAAGGATGTTCTCTGAAGAAGGATATGGATGCTTTCAACAGGGAGACAGTTCCAAGTTGTCTGTCAGTGGAAGAGCTGGAGAAGGCCGAGCTCGAAATCATCAGGTTCTGCCAAAGGAAGAAGTTTCCAGAAGAATTCTCCAGGCTACAACATGGCAAAAGTGTTAAGGGCCATAGTCACATTTATTAACTCTGCCCACTGGTCGAAGATGGTGTTCTGAGAGTTGGTGGTCGGCTGAGCAGGTCTTCTATGCCTGTGGAGGCTAAACATCCCATTATACTGGCTAAAGATTTCCATATCTCAGACATTCTTCTGAGGCATATTCATCAAGAAGTGGGACATGGTGGCCATAACCAAATGCTAGCCAAACTGCGGGAGAAGTACTGGATTACTGGGGCTAGTACGGCCATAAGGAGAGCTCTGTCTAAGTGTTTCATCTGTCGAAGACTGAATGCTCAGCCAGTGTCCCAGCAGATGGCAGACTTACCTGCTGAAAGAGTGACTCCAGATGAGCCGCCATTTACTCATGTTGGAGTAGACTATTTTGGACCGTTCAAGGTGAAGAGCAGAATGAGTGTTGTGAAGAAGTATGGCGTTATTTTTACCTGTCTGGCCATACGTGCAATTCACATTGAAGTGGCACCTTCACTGGATACTGACTCCTTCATAAATGCACTTAGCAAGATGAGGTCAAGTCCAGGAACTGCGCTCAGACAATGGGACAAACTTCATTGGAGCAGAGCGTGAGTTGAGAACAGCCATTGAGCAATGGAATCAGTCACAGCTCAATAATGCACTTCTTCAGAAAGGAATAAAATGGACCTTTAACCCACTGGCTGGCTCACATCATGGAGAACCTTGGGAGAGGTTAATCCGGTCTGTGATGAAAGTCCTAAACTCTACTTTGAATGTGCAAAATCTGGATGAAGAGGGCCTTCACACGGTTCTTTGTGAGGTGGAGTCCATCATCAACAGCAGGCCGATAACCAAAGCATCTACAGATCCAAACGACCTGGAGGCATTGACACCAAATCACCTGTTGCTGTTGAAAACCTTAAAGTCTTTACCACCAGGAGAATGCCAGGAGGCTGATGTGTATGCTCGCAGGCGATGGAAGCAAGTTCAATACATGTCGGATATATTCTGGAAAAGGTGGGTTAAAGAATACTTACTACAATTGCAGGAGCGTCAGGGATGGTCCAGAGGAAAGCGCAACATTGTCCCTGGAGATATAGTGCTTATCATGGACAACACGGCACCTCGAAATTCCTGGGTTATGGGAAAAGTTCTTCAAACCTTTCCAGAGAGAAGAGGATTTGTACGTCAGGTGTGGATTAAAACAAAGAGCAGTAGCCTGGATCATCCAATAACAAAGATCTGTCTACTACAGGAGGCTGAAGCTGGATGAGAAGCAGCTGCTGAACATTGTGACATTTTGGCCCCAGCTTGACTTTGATTTTGACTGACAGACTTGCCACAGAATGATGGCTAAAATCTTTTTGACTGAGCCTGATTGTTGGCTTTACTGACTTTTGACTCAGGAAGAAAGAAGACAGAAGACAATATATGTATTATGGACTTTGAATATTAAGCTGTTAATTGTTTCATGTCACCTATCAGTATGAATATGGATAATTATTATGTGTAATAAACTAATAATTAGGGGCTGGAATGTAAGAGCCATGAATGAATTCATAGGTATTTTTTAGATGTATGATGGTTTGAATTTAAATATCGGTGTTCGTTATTTTTTATAATATTAATTAGGGTTTTTTTGTGATCACGTTGACGAGGGAAGTAGGCCACATGGATATGGGCGGGGATTTTGCATTAATATTATAGGCACCTGCTCACCTGTGTGGTAAGAGGGAGAGAGAGGGTGAGCGGGGTCACCGTATTTTTTGTTGACCGCTATTTTCTTTGATCACTGTGTTCATTTTTATTATGAGTTTATACACGCTATCATGAGTTGATTATTCTTTTTCGTTAATAAAATAAGTTTAACTTTTTTTCCCGCTTCTCAGTGTTTTCTTTGTTAAGCGCGTCAGACAAAGGAAAGGCCCGGCCTCAGCCTCTCAGTGACTCTTTGTTTTTGTGAAGTCGCTACAAGTACAAAAGCAGCAGTTAGGATTTGTAATATAGTTCCAACCATTAACATATTTCACCTGTGAAGTGCACCCACCTCAACTGACGTTCCAGTAATAGAATTTCGAGGTCTGTTTTTCTAATCTGGTGATCCAGATAGACCATTTCTTTTTCTGTTTTCTGTATAGTCTTCATAAGGTGGACACGATACAATTCCTTCACATGTAACTGGGAAACATATTGAGGACATTTAAATCCTACAGTTCTACATACAGATTTAACGTGGTATTGACCGAAAACCTCACTGTGTCACGCTGCGCTGTGGAAGTTGATGGACCTTCCTGGTGATGTCCAGCCATGTTCTGTTGAAGGACAAGAATGTGCTAGTAGTTTGTCCATGATCTATGATCATCACTTCCGAGTACATGTCAAACTCCAAGTTCCACTCAAGAATGTAAAGGAATGTGAATGGGTAGAGTACGGCCAGTAGCTATACATAATATTAAGACACACTTCAGTCGGCCTCTCTGGATCTCTCCCTGTGGCAGCGTTTCTTCATCATCACCATCATCATCATCATCTTCCTCCTGTGATGCAGGAAAATATACTGTTTCATAATACTTTGAACAGCCATCTGAGTCAAGATCTGAGTATGGAATACTTACAGCTGCTGGGTGTTCAATTGTTTCAGTTGGAGGCTGAAAAAGGCAGATGACACCATCCAAAACTGTTGGGGGGGTGGGTGGGTGGAGATTTTATATATAAGAAGTGTTATATATATAAAATATAAATTTTATTTTTTAAAAGACACAAGTGTATACTTAGATCTGATGTAGGCACTTGTGTCCTGGGGGGGTGACAGGCTCAGATGAGCTTCCCCCTGGGATGCCCTCAGCTGCCAGTCGTTCCCGGTTTTGGCTAAGGGCTAGCTCCTCAGTCTCTGTCAGGTGGTGTGAGGTGGTGGTGGTGGCCCTCCACCCATTTTTCGGGCCTCCGCCTTCTTTCTGTTGGCTAAGCAGAACTCAGATGTTAATCTCTTTTTTTAAATTAGTAGATTTTATTTTGTTCGTGCACACATCGTCGCTTTTTAAATGACTTCAATAAAAATGTGTAAACATCGTATGATGTGTTAATCTACTAAGTGGGGTATTAAATGAGATGACGTTAAAACAACATTTTGTTTGATTTTGGGGTTTAAATTACTACTTGAATTAATATTTACTTTGTTTAATAGCTTAAGTCAATTTAAAACAATAAAATTAAAGGTACATTCATAACCCAGCAAAATATCCCTTACCTTTTTGAATGATGTTTTTATATTTCATCTTTAACTGCTTCCAAGTACGCTTTTCCCCTGATGGACAGCACTTAAATGAAAATCTGATTTTATTCCTATTTATATTTATAACTGTAAGCTACGATCTCTTACGGTTAAATGTAAAATCAATGGAATAGTACATTCAAACTTACGCGTTGACTCGGGTAACAATTTTTTGCCACGCCGTTCCTCTCTCCTTCGCCGCTGCAGCGGTGTTAGATTCACGGTGAAACACGTGCTCGTATTCTCCATAGGCCTGCATTAGGACCTCCAACTCAATTGCGGTGAAATAAGTGGATTGCTTTCTCTCGGTTGTCATGGTGACTCCTAGTATCGGTGCTCTATTGATGATGGCTTTTTATAGTGGTTGTGCACGTGCGCAACTCAAGGTGAACATACTCAGAGTTGATTGAACCAACTCAGATCAGCTGTTCTGGAACCGGATAATCAGAGTTTCCATCTCAGAGTTCAGGGATAGACTAAGAGTTTTTTGAACCTCCTACCTGGAATACCCGCCAGGCATTATGCTTATTTTATGTGTGATTATCTTTTGTGAAAAAGCCATGGTCGTGTGTTTGACATTAAGAATAAAATAAAATACATGTTTCAAATTACAACCATTAAATCTGTGTTGCATATTCAAACCTTAGTACCATTCCATAACAGATTGATGGATATTTCCAATGACCTGAAATTCTGGAGAGACATTTAGTCGACTAAGTCCACTGTAGATTTAGTCAACTAAAATCTGGTAATATTTGGTCTACTAAAACTAGACTAAAACTGTTATGATATTTAGTTGACCAAAACTAGACTAAGACCAAAAGATTTCAGATGACTAAAATATGACTAAAACTAAATGGTGTGTTATTCAAAAGACTAAGAGTAAATCAGAATTTGCTGTCAAAATTAACACTACAGGTGGACGCAGCAAAATGTGCCAAACTTACTAATAGGTTTGCCATTGCCACCACAAGTTCGACTGCAGCAGCGGGTACAGGGCCGGAGAAGGAAGGAGAAGCTATTCGGGGGATTCGTAGGAGGAGGAGAGAGACATGACCCAGCAGGGACAGATTGAGGAGAAGGTCGGAATAGCTACTGTCAGCCTGGTAAATGTTAGCAGAATGAAGAAGGATTTTTCATGTAGGGAGGGCGGAGGGCTGCTGTTGTTGGAATAACACAGAAAGTCACCAAATCATCACTCGCACCTTGCAGATACACCCCACTCTGGCACAACCCAGACTTTCAACTTTACAACAACCCTGTTCACTTTCAATCTTGGCAACAACATGGAATCACTCACCTCCATCAAATTCACATCCTTTAACACCATTATCCAGAAATACAGGGTTGGGAGAGATCAAATCCTGCAATATCAACAACTAAAATAATCAAATCCAAAATTTGTATTACCAAAAATTCACTGCAACCTTCCAAATTAAGTGAAGACATTTTGAAAATTAAAACATAAAAAAAAATTACCTCCAAATTATATAATCTTATCGCCAGTACAAATTTATCCATAGCCCTACCAACCACCAAATGGGAAGAGGACTTAACCTTCTCTCCCAACCCCGACTTCTGGATAGAAATCAATGAAAACATCTTTTCTATGACCACTAACACAAACCTACAGTTAATACAGTATAGAACCATTCACAGATTTCACATCACGCAAAATAGAAAAGTGAAAATGGGATTACCTACTACAAACATCTGTTCACAATGCACACAGGGCAGCACAGATAACTATTTGCATGCCACTTGGGTCTGTCAACCGGTTCACACCTTCTGGATAACAGTCACTGAAAAACTTTCCACCATCTTGGGCTTTAGAATCCCTGTGTCCCTATCACTCTGCCTGTTAGGAGACATCACACAAGTAGATCTTCAACTCAAATACAAAAACCCATTAAACACCGCCAAGAAAATAATCTTCCTAAACTGGAAATCAAAATATTCAATTCATATAACCCACTGGTTCAACTCTCTCATAGAATACATAAAATTTAAAAAAATACATTCTTACAATACAAATTCTTAAGTCATCTGAACCATAAACAAGAGCTACCAAACCAAAATCGCATACATTGTATTGGGAGACTCTGCCGCCTGCAAACGGCAGGGTTCCCATGCCAGGCCTGCCTCCCGCAATTTTAATTGCATCCTAGTCATCCACACCATCACATCTACACTCCCACACACAACATGCACCCTACACCCATTGCTGCCCCTGTCGCCGTCTGCACCAATGTTGGGCTGTACCTTCCTGTTGTGCGGTGGGCCCCTGGCTGGTGGTCTTACTGGGCCTGGGTTACCCTGGACTACGTCTGCACCTGGGTGGAGGAGGATGGGGGTGTTTCTTTCTCGTTCCCCCCCCCCTTTAGGAGGGGGCAGGGGGGATGGATGGGGGAGTGGGAGGGCAGCTCTGTCCGGGGGCGGTGGGCCTGGTTGCTGTGGTGTGGGCAGGCCCCTTGCTGGAGGCTTGGCCGGGTCTCTGGCCAGGGGGGCTCCGTAACCCTAGGGTCCTTTGGTTCCTTTGTGTCTCTGTGGGCTGCCTCTGGGTGCGGGTCGCTGCTTCCATGTTTTCCTACATGCCCTTGCAGTGGTTGGACCTGGGGCTGTCTCCGGTGGGGGGGTGGCCTGGGGCTGCCTGTGCTCTGGGGGTTGCTGGGTGCCCTGGTGGCTCGTTCTTGATCTGCCTGCTATCCCAGGCCGGGGGCATGTTGTTCCGGCCCCCCACACCAGCTACAGTCAGCTACCCACAGCATCCAATGACAAACCGTAGCTTACACATACACACACATATGTACACTCGTATATATACAAGGTGCACAATTCACATTGCATGGAAAACCCTGCTCTCACGGTTTATGTTGATATTGTTGTTGCTGTTGTTGTCATGTACCCATCTTCCCCATGTTAAGGGATAGGGTTAGGGTTAGGGGTTAGGGTTGGGAGATAGTGATAGAGATAGTGTTGCTGCTGTTGTTGTTGTTTTTGTACCCCCCTTCCTCCCTATCTTTTTCCTGTTCTCTCTTTCTATCCACTCCTGAGCCTCAGCCCAGTAGCTTTACCATCAAACCAATACCATTGCCAATAAAGTTAAACACAGATGGCGACAGCAGGAGTATGTCAGACTCCTTCGCAGAGTAAATCTGTTTCAGCACAACAAGGCACCAGGAGCATTCATACTGCCTGCCCCAGCTGATGAACAGGACAGGTTAAAAAAAAAAAAAAAAAAAAAAATCACGTACAGAACCATGAGAACCACCCCCCTTTGTAATGGGTATGAGAGCGGACCCAAGAACAGCACAAACCTAGACCGGAACCATTCAGAACTCTATTGATTATGTTCACAAGTCCAAAAAACCAATAATCAAGAAGCCTGGTCGGCGAGCACAGGCAGCAGGTAGACACAGAAGGCAGGTCAGGTTACCGGGGCAGAAGGCAGGTCAGGTACCAGGAGGTCCGTCCGGAAAAGAGTGCTTGAGAGTAATGCATAACGCAAAGACAATCTGGCATACAGTGAGTGTGGAGGAGCTGGTTAAGAGGAGACTGGGAGGAACAGGTGAGTCTGATGATCCTGAGTAGGACAGGTAAGCAGGCAGGTAGAGTGAGTGGTGGAGGGGAAAAGCAGTAGTGGACTATGACACCCTTAGCATCTTCCTCCTTCTTTGATAATTGCTTGAATCAAACCCCCCTCTCTTCCCCTTTTTCATTTATTTATACATAAATCTAATTCATTCACATATTTATTTATTTACTCTCCTCCCTTCTACTCTCTCACTTTTCACTATTGTGTTGCTTTATTATGTGTCTATTCCCTCCCTCCCTTATCAGTCATCCACTCTTATCTTGTCTCTGCCTGACCATCACACCATTTGTACCAAAGTTCAAAACCTTGGAAGTGGACATGAGATTCCATTTCTCTCATTAAGCTTTGTTTGAAACAATGTTAAATAGTTTTTCATTGCACTTTGATTGCTAAGATCTTGATATATTCTTTTACCATAGGATTTTATGGATGGGTTGATTTTTTTGTTAAAGAACATTTTGGTTTACTTTAGCGTGTATGTTAATTTTTGAATTCTTGAGATGCTTGATTCACCTTAGAACAGCAATAAATTTTTTCCTCCTTTCTTGGGGTGTCTATATTTAAAAAGAAAACTGTTCTTTAACCCCCTCTTGAATTTTTTTTTTTTAAAGCTTGTCCTCAAAAGAGTATATCACAATTCCATATATGACAGTAATTGTGTTTTGAAGTCAAGTTCATCCTTTTTTTGTCTGCATTTGTCCTCATAGTTTAGCAGTTTAGTTTCAACATTATATGAGATTAATGCACTTTTAGTGTTGCAGCTAAATATTTTATTATTTCAGTGCATGTATGTGACCATCACCAGCCCTCAATGAAAGCTAGTTTGTGATCTTCATTGAGTGGAATGACCTTTGTGTGGCAGGGAGGGCAGTGCTACACCTCAGTGAATATAGAGGGGAATAAAGGACAGAGAAGATGTGGAAGGATGGACAGGGGAAGGGAAGCAGGTGGTGCTGGTAGGGACTAGTGGCGTGAAATCTCCTGTGCTTTTCCTGTTACCTCACTCAGGTTTAAGAGAGTCCAGAGGGTTACTGTGTAGATCTCTGGAGAGATGGGAGTCCAGGTAGGTGAAGGTGTCCCAAAAGAGGAGCCGAGTCAAAGATAGGATTCATAGTGATGGAATGAAAGAGCAGCTCAGCCAATAAATATTTGTTTTGGATGCTATGCAGGGGTCTTGTTTTGCTATGTTTTGGTCAAGCACTTGAATATGTGTCAGAATGGAAATTGCATTTTATTTTAGCAAGTATTTTTGTTGTTGTTATGAATAAAAAGGACATTTAGTTATGAATATTACAGTATTATGGCATGTGACTTGACCGACTATAATAAATGGACCTTTGATTCATTGAAAAATTTCTTTGTGGCCCAGCTGTTTTCCAGGCCCTGGTAAACGACGTTCTCTGAGACATGCTCAACATCTTCGTGTTTGTCTATCTGGATGATATCCTCATCTTCTCCCCCGACGAAGAGACTCACATCAAACATGTCCATCGGGTCCTCCAGCGCCTCCTCGACCACCATCTCTACGTCAAGGCCGAAAAATGTGAGTTCCATGTTCCCACTGTGTCATTCCTGGGGTTCATAGTTTCTGAGGGGAGGATTTCGATGGATCCAGCTAAGATTACCGTTGTCTCTGAGTGGCCTACCCCCATTAACCGCAAGCAGCTGCAACGTTTTTTGGGCTTTGCAAATTTCTACAGACGTTTCATAATAAACTTCAGCAGTGTGGCCGCCCTTCTGCATGTTCTCACCTCTCCCAATGTCAAGTTTCAGTGGACCCCTCAAGCTGACCAGGCTTTCCTGAAGCTAAAGAACTGTTTCACCACCGCTCCCGTGCTAATCTTACCTGACCCCCACCAGCAGTTCATTGTCGAGGTGGATGCTTCAGATGTTGGGATCGGGGCCGTTCTCTCCCTAAGCTCCATGAAGGACAACAAACTCCATCCATGTGCCTTTTTGTCCCGGAAACTCTCCTCTGCAGAAAGAAATTATGATGTTGGAGACCATGAGCTGCTGGCAGTTAAGGTGGCCTTGGAGGAGTGGCGCCACTGGTTGGAGGGAGCGGAGCACCCGTTTCTGGTCTGGATGGATCACAAGAACCTGGAGTACCTGTGGACAGCCAGGAGACTCAACTCACGTCAAGCCAGGTGGGCACTTTTTTTCAATCGTTTCAACTTCTCTCTGTCATATCGTCCTGGCTCTAAGAACATTAAACCGCATGCTCTCTCTCGCATTGTGGACCCTGACTCTGCCCCTAACTCCCCCACCTACATTCTGCCATTCTTGTGTGGTGGGGGCAGTCACATGGGGCATCGAGGAGAGAGTTAGACTGGCTGGCGCCAACACTCTGGATGGTTGCCCCCCGAACCGGTTGTATGTGCCTTCTGCTCTGCATTCCCAGGTGATTCATTGGGCTCACACGTCTCTTTTCTCCTGCCATCCTGGTGTCACTCGGACCATGTTCACCATCAAGCAGCGCTTCTGGTGGCCCTCCATGGAAAAGGAGGTGGGGGAATATGTTGCTGCTTGTCCAGTGTGTGCTCAAAATAAGGTCTCTCGTCGCCCTCCTCCAGGCCTTCTGGACCCACTTCCGGTTCCTCATTGACCCTGGTCAGACATCTCCCTGGATTTTGTCACTGGTCTGCCTCCCTCTGAAGGCAATACTACCATATTCACGGTTGTGGACAGATTTTCCAAAATGGTGCATTTTGTTCCTCTACCCAAATTGCCCTCCGCCAAGGAGACGGCCGAGGTTGTTCTGTCTCATGTGTTTCATTTACATGGCTTTCCCCGAGACGTGGTTTCTGACCGTGGACCCCAGTTCGTTTCCCAGTTCTGGAAGGCTTTCTGCTCCCTCATCGGTGCCTCTGTCAGCCTCTCCTCCGGTTATCACCCACAGTCCAATGGCCAAACTGAGCGACTCAACCAGGAGCTGGAGACGGGTCTGCGTTGCCTTGTCTCCCAGAACCCATCCACCTGGAGCAAACATCTCATCTGGGTTGAGTATGCTCATAACACACTGCCCTGTTCTTCTACCGGCCTCTCGCCTTTCCAGTGTGTCCACGGCTATCAACCACCCCTGTTTCCTGCCCTGGAGAATGAGGTTAGCGTCCCGTCTGCTCTGGCCCTGGTTCGTCGTTGTCGCCGCATCTGGAGTCGTGTTCGGACAAAGCTTCTCCAAAGCTCGGCTCGTTACAAGAGGGTGGCGGACCACCGACGAACCTCTGCTCCCCGCTACCAGGCCGGCCAGAGAGTGTGGTTATCTACCCGAGATCTTCCCCTTCATGTTGAATCCCGTAAGTTGGCCCCCCGCTTCGTGGGACCCTTTCCTATCTCAAAAGTTATTAACCCTGTGGCTGTGAGACTCAAACTCCTCAGAACCATGAGGATACACCCCACCTTCCATGTGGCCCGTGTTAAGCCGGTCAAGGAGAGCGACCTGGTCCCTGCCTCCAAACCCCCACCACCCCCCCGGTTCATTGACGGAGATCCAGTTTACACGGTCAAGCGATTCTTGGCTGTCCGATGCCGTGGACGCGGACGCCAGTATCTGGTGGACTGGGAGGGCTATGGACCTGAAGAGAGGTCCTGGGTCTCGGCTAACAACATCATGGACCCAGACCTCATTTGGGACTTCCACCATCACCACCCTGAAGAACCTGGGCCGTCAGGTGCCGGCGTTAGAGGGGGGGGTACTGTTACATCCATGAACGTTAGTTAAGTTAGATTCATCGTTGTCATTTTCTGTTTCCTGTTTTATTTTGTAAACTCACCTTGTCTTCTCATTTCAGTGTCTTTACTTCCTGCCCTTGTGTGTTTCCTGCCACAGTGATCACCTGCCCTACCCTCATTGGTTTCACCTGTTCCCCATTACCCCTCCTCCCTAGTGTGTATATACACTGCTCAAAAAAATAAAGGGAACACTTAAACAACACAATGTAACTCCAAGTCAGTCACACTTCTGTGAAATCAAACTGTCCACTTAGGAAGCAACGCTGATTGACAATCAATTTCACATGCTGTTGTGCAAATGGAATAGACAACAGGTGGAAATTATAGGCAATTAGCAAGACACCCCCAATAAAGGAGTGGTTCTGTAGGTGGTGACCACAGACCACTTCTCAGTTCCTATGCTTTCTGGTTGATGTTTTGGTCACTTTTGAATGCTGGCGTTGCTTTCACTCTAGTGGTAGCATGAGATGGAGTCTACAACCCACACAAGTGGCTCAGGTAGTGCAGCTCATCCAGGATGGCACATCAATGCAAGCTGTGGCAAGAAGGTTTGCTGTGTCTGTCAGCGTAGTGTCCAGAGCATGGAGGCGCTACCAGGAGACAGGCCAGTACATCAGGAGACGTGGAGGAGGCCGTAGGAGGGCAACAACCCAGCAGCAGGACCGCTACCTCCGCCTTTGTGCAAGGAGGAACAGGAGGAGCACTGCCAGAGCCCTGCAAAATGACCTCCAGCAGGCCACAAATGTGCATGTGTCTGGTCAAACGGTCAGAAACAGACTCCATGAGGTTGGTATGAGGGCCCGACGTCCACAGGTGGGGATTGTGCTTACAGCCCAACACCGTGCAGGATGTTTGGCATTTGCCAGAGAACACCAAGATTGGCAAATTCGCCACTGGCACCCTGTGCTCTTCACAGATGAAAGCAGGTTCACACTGAGCACATGTGACAGACGTGACAGAGTCTGGAGACACCGTGGAGAACGTTCTGCTGCCTGCAACATCCTCCAGCATGACCGGCAGTGGGTCAGTAATGGTGTGGGGTGGCATATCTTTGGGGGGCCGCACAGCCCTCCATGTGCTCACCAGAGGTAGCCTGACTGCCTTAGGTACCGAGATGAGATCCTTAGACCCATTGTGAGACCATATGCTGGTGCGGTTGGCCCTAGGTTCCTCCGAATGCAAGACAATGCTAGACCTCATGTGGCTGGAGTGTGTCAGGAGTTCCTGCAAGACGAAGGCATTGATGCTATGGACTGGCCCGCCCGTTCCCCAGACCTGAATCCAATTGAGCACATCTGGGACATCATGTCTCGCTCCATCCACCAACCACAGACTGTCCAGGAGTTGGCGGCTGCTTTAGTCCAGGTCTGGAAGGAGATCCCTCAGGAGACCATCTGCCACCTCATCAGGAGCATGCCCAGGCGTTGTAAGGAGGTCATACGGGCACGTGGAGGCCACACACACTACTGAGCCTCATTTTGACTTGTTTTAAGGACATTACATCAAAGTCAGATCAGCCTGTAGTGTGTTTTTCCACTTTAATTTTGAGTGTGACTCCAAATCCAGACCTCCATGGGTTAATAAATTTGATTTCCATTGATAATTTTTGTGTGATTTTGTTGTCAGCACATTCAACTATGTAAAGAACAAAGTATTTAATAAGAATATTTCATTCATTCAGATCTAGGATGTGTTATTTTAGTGTTCCCTTCATTTTTTTGAGCAGTGTATATTCCCTGTTTTTCATTGTGTTTTTGCCAGATCGTCTTCTCTGTTCTATCAGAAAGTCATCCAGCGTTTCCCTTTTGTATCTCCCAGTGTATTCTCATGTATTGACCTGTTTTGGATTTCTGGATTTTTGAGCCTGCCTTACATCTCTGTACCTTCACCTGATTCTTACTGACTACCTGGTTTTGACTTGGACTGGAATAAACGACTCCCGATTGCACCTTCCCTGTGTGACTCTGCTTTGTGGGTCCTGCCTGCCCTTGTGATTTTGATAGTAAGGAAACTACTGAAAATTCAGATTGAGCTTAATTTCACTTTTTCATGTCCATTTAGAAACATCACATTAATGCAATGAAGCAAGAGAAACAGCTTCATCCAATGACTGCAAACAATCACTGTCAATGGAAAGAAGCTAAATCCTGAAGGCAAAATCTTGAAATGATCTTTAGATAAGGTAAAGCATTCTTATTCAGGACATCATATTTATGACATCATCATGTTACATTTTTGCCATTTTTCTGTGCTCAGGTATAGCCAAATTAAGCTGTTCTCATTGACATGGTTTCTGTATTCAGTATATATTAAATATTAGTATTAACTCAAGTCGTCCATAAAGATTATGTCTTTTCCCAGGCTGCTTCTCTGGTTTTATAAACACCTTGAATTTATAAGCAACAGCTGCACTGTTATTCGGTTCACATTCACATGAAATGAGCTTATCTGTAAGCTAAGGGATCAGTTAACAGAGGCCTGAGGTGTCTCTTTATGGAGGCAATGCCCAACAACCTCGCACTACAGGTCTGCTATGTCATTTTGACTGTAAATGGACCCTGATGACCTCAGAAGAACAATCACATCAATTTGAGCCAACAATCATCACTGAAGAAACGTTAAACTACTAAAGATGTGGACATGTTCTTTAAGACTGAAGATGTGGAAATGTCACACCACAGTGTGAGGTTCTTTGGATACCACAAATAAGAGTTGTTTCCACTGTTAAGACCGACAAACGTTCCGTGTGCAGTTTAAATAATTCATTAAAAACAGTCAAACACCAGAATAAAATACCTGAAATAGCACAATAAAATTGTAAAAACAGGGTTTAAAGTCCACAATTAAAAGGTGTAAAAGTCCAAGGCTCGAGGGGGGCAGTCAAGGTAAAACAAGTTCAAAGGGGGAGCAACTTAAGTTGAAAAGGGGAAAGGGGGGTCCTGTGTCCATCCAGTCCCTTGCGGCCCTGCAGCTCTGCACTGGCTCCGCACTGGCTCTTCCACGAGCAGCTGCTGTGGGAGACAGAGAGCATGTACTCAACAGCTGACACCGGAAGGCAACAGACCACACACACACAATGGCAGGCCAATGCTTGGTTCACTTTCCTTTACTTATCGTTCTGCAGGCGTTGAAACAAATCTTTTCCAGCTCCCTTTCCGGCCAGCGTACTGTCACAGCTTTTCTCTGGTGTGGTGAAAACTCTGACCTGCCGTCCAGACTGGCATCTGCTATTCCACTTGCGTCTACTCACTGCTCACCGCCTGCTCACCTGTCTGCAATCAATAAATCCAGCACTTGTCCTCTGCGCCAATTGCACACTGTGGGTGTCTCACACAATTATTAGGCTCCAGGTGTTCCTCATCAGTACACTTTGATCCAGTCCATGACAACATCAAAACCAGTAAAACCACTATAAAACACAATCCATGCAATATATAAAACCAGTAAAACATGCAATCTTAAAATCAAAATAAGATATAAATACACAGCAAAGATAAAACCACACAATAGGCAAAAACATCAGGATCAAGTGGTTATAAAAACTGATAGATAGGCTTCACTGCGACAGAAACTTTTAACATGCATTTGAATCCCAAACATTAAACCCATGATTGATGAGGAGAGACACAACGACAGGAATGGTCTCTAATGCTGAGGCAACACTTGGACACAGACTGAACCTGAATTCAGACTCATCCAACAGTCATAAGTTAAATAACAGTCTGGATAGTTCAATAATCAACAGATCCAAATCAAGGCACTACAGACAAGTCAGGAATATAAAAGGGTGAAACACCAGACCACTGGGAAACCTCAGAAAGTGACCTAAAAGATCAGGAGACTCTGGGACAGAGGAGACAAGGCGTGATAACTGTCTGAAACTAGCAAAGGATGTTCGCCCAGACATGTACCAGAGAGGGAATCTACTCCCCCTTGCCCAAACATAAGAGGGTGTGTACAATTTGCTACTGGAGGAGGCAGCGGAAAGGAGGTGGGGGTGCCAGGGTGCCATTTACAGGCCATTAAAGAGTTCCAACCATGCTGGTGAATAAGGTTGTGATCTGAGGGTCAGGGATCAGGGTTTTCAGGTTACATAAAAGATTCAACAATCTGCTGTTCAGAGCTATAGTTCTCCTGCAGCTTTCTCTCATGGGAGGTTGCAATGTCCATTATGTTCCCACAGCCTGAAGATCCAACTGTGAAGTTTCAGATTCAGATGAACAAAGACAAAAATTTAAAGAAAAGCACTTACAGTGGCATGCAAAAGTTTGGGCACCCCAGGTCAGAATTGCTGTTAATGAGAACAGTTATAGATGACACTTTCCCTTTACATTATAAACAAAATAACTTTTTCACTTGACATTTCAAAATGACAGTAAGGATAAAGGGACCACAACAAAGGTTTGGGCATCCTGCATAGGTAGTACCTAGTACACTATAAAAAAAAAAAAAAATTTCACAGAAATTTACTGTATTATTTTAGTTTATATACTTTTTTCTACATAAGTATAAATGCTATAAAAAATATGGTAAATTATTTTTATTAAAAATATTGACCATAAAATAAAGGCTGTAATCTGTATATTAATAAAATGGAATATTATTGATTTTTAACACAATTATTACATTTTTTTTAATGGTCTCATATGTTAAATTGCATTGAATTCAATGTTAAAATACAAAAAATATACATCCTATTGCTGAATGTAAAATGAAAAAAAAAAATAAAAAAAAAATAAATCGTAAAAACACAGAAGTTGCCAAACAGTTACTGTTAAATGACGGTAAAAAAAAACAGTCATTCTACAGAGAATTGTTTTTTAAATACAGATATTTACTGTAGCCATTGTCTGTATTTTTACAGTTAAAATGTTGTAGAATAAACAAAAACTGTCATATAAAACATCTCTACAATGTTAAACAAATGTAAAAGCTTGTACAAAAAATTAAAAATATAGCAAAAATACATTAAAACCTAATTTAAATAATGACTTGTTTTTATTCAGTATTATTTTAGAAATTCATAGGATTATCCATTTATTCATTAGAACACCCCATCAAAGTACAGATTTCTGGATGTAAAATAAAAAAAGTCATGTAACATTACATTTAAACTACTCTCCTTTAACTCCAGTGAATGTATTTTGAGAGATTTGGGCTTTTATTTTATGGGATTATCCAGACTATTTACAGTAAATTCCCGGTAAATATTGTTTTTTTTATACTATACCAAAAATAAGGTCATGTGATAATAGCTTACAAAAACGTATTATCTGATACAAACATTATTTGACAGCAATTAAAAGCAACTATCCAATGTATCTACAGTCTTTTCCCCTGAATGTACGAAATTTACTGTAGATGACCTCGACCAGTGATATTGATGAGTTCTGGGGGCGGGGCCTTGATTCATCCAATGACTGCGCAACATTCAGTTCTTTGAATCTACGCGCTCTTTGTGGATCTGTCTGAAGCAGAGAGACTACAGAGCGGCAATTTCTCTGGATAAAGTAACACAAGTCGTTTTCCAAGCCTGTTGAGTCGAGGATGATGATTCACCTTCAGCTTTCACTAAAGGTAATAACTTTCTTTTTCTTCACATGACGTTTCGTATAAAGAGAGAGATCAACTGAACTTGTCAGTTGAGCTAACGTAACACTAAGGGCAGCAGAAACGGAAAGTAAGATAGTAACAATCAACACTAGCTATAACTTGACATAACTAAATCGTTGATTTTGCATAAGTGTGAAAATTTTAAAATGTATGTCGAATCAGCAGAGCTACAGTTAGCATTTACCTTTTCTAAATGTTTGCTAACCAAACGTTATTCCGATCCAAAGAAGTTATTAATTAATCTTGCACCAGTCATGTAAGCTCTAGTTACATTTATAAGGTGATGAGTACATGTTAAAGCTCATATTCTGTCCTGCAAACATGTAAATAAAAGGCTGTGGCAAGTTGTGACCTGACAGAGACTGAGTCTTAGCTAGCATGCTAGTGTTAATAAGTTTATCCAGTTAGCATGATAAGTTAATAACCTAGACCGCCCAGCTGCTCCTACTTACTGCTAGAAGTAAATATGTTATTGGTAACCTGCCGCCTACCAACTAAGTTAGTGTTGGTATCTGTGTTCCTCGACTTTGTAACAGCAACAACTAGCATTAATAACAATAAAATAGCAATATAGCAGCATAGTAATAGCAATATAGCATTTACAAAAGAAACACAAAGTGTGGTAGTGATATGTATAGTGTAGTGTGTGTGTGTGTGGGCTTTGCCGTAACACATGTGCATGCTGATGTTTGCATGTTTGTGTGGGCTTGGTTGAGACTATGAGTGTGTGTGTGTGTAATGTACAGACAGGCATTTAGTGTTCATTGTTCATAAGCCTGGTTGTCTGCTGCTCCAGCTTTGAGGCTGCGGTACCAACGGCAGCAGCTGAAACAATCTGTGGTTGGGGTTAGGGTTAGAAATACAGTTGTAATAGACTTGGAATATAATAGAACAGCTCAAAATATGTATGCTTTAATGTATTGTTAGCATATTAATGTGTCACAAGTATTTTAATCATGGTACTGATTTGAACGTTGCATCCCCCAGCCTCTTCCTGAGTCGTTTTGCATCACTGGCACAGCCTTCACGTACAGCCTGCATGGTTATTGGAAGGTTCCCAGCCTCAACATCCCCATGATTATACCCAGCCTCACCACCCTGCAGGAGGGTGTTCTCAGCCAGGGGAAAGCCAAGCAGAGTTCCAGTAATTGCTAGGTGCTACACTGTATGAGCCAGGCCTGCTATCTGTTTACCAGGTGTGTGCGCTGTGCAGTAGCCTTGACCACTCTATTGCAGTCTGTTTCACATGGTTCCTACACAAGCATGGAAAAGGGTTAGGGAGCTGCTTCATAGACAATGAATGCAAAAACAAATTTTGTAAATTTTTTTAATACCCAAATGAGCTTTACTCTGTAGTCTCCTGGTTGAGTGGTCGACTGGTCAATTAGTTGATCAATATGCTCTCTTCTGACCAAATTCTCATTGGTCAAATAATTCCCGTGTTATTTTCATAAGGAAAAAAGTGCTACATCAACAGCCTTCCAGGATTAATCCATTATTTCCTCCGGCGGGAGGGACAGACTAACAAATTACCTGTGAAAACGGGGGTAATCAAAACACCCTCATAGTTTTCACAACTTTGAACTTGTCCAACCTAATGGAGACTGCTAGGTCCAACTGTACTCCACGTTTACTGAGCGTTTGCTGAATGTTTACCGAATCAGTGTTTCTCCTACAATTATAACAACGAGAACCCCTGCCAAGCCAATAAATTTTTTTTATTCAAAAATAACGCCAAATATGCAATCATTCGGAAATTGATAGCATTTGGGAGCCTCTGTGCAGCGCTGTTCTGATAGGTGAGTCAACCTCTGGGTCGTCTCTGAGTGGCAGAGACGTATCTACAACAATAGGAGCTGAGATAACGGGGCTGTGACGTCACTCCCCCTTTAAATACGGACCGGGAACTTATCTCGTCCTCTTTCTGGTATTCTTGCTCAGGAGAAGGCTTGCCTTTTCGACCAGCTTGATCACAGACGAAAGTGACCCATACACGGGTGCTTATTCCCCCTTTTTTTTTTTTTTTTGGAGTTTCAACCTCGCTGGACAAGACGAGACCCAACCCATGTTCGCCTGAATACTTTTCTTATTGAGAGACATTGGTCTTCCAGACCTTATCTTGACCTCCACTGTTCCTGTTAACTGCCATTTCTCAATTAAATTTCGAACTGAGGAAATCGGTTCCTGAAAACACTTTGCTATCTTCTTATAGCTTTCTCCTGCTTTGTGGGCGTCAATCATTTTTAGAGAGCTATGCAATTGCTTAGAGGAACCCATCGCTGCTGATTGTTGAGACAAGGTTAGAGGCGTCTGGGTGTTTATAAAGCATTGCAATTGGCAACACTTGGCCTTTCCTAAGAATGATTGTGAACAAGCCATGACCCTAACAGGCTAATTAAGGTCTGATAACTTGGTCAACGTTATCTGAGAGTTGATTTCCCATTCTTTTGCACAGTGTTGCTTTCCGTTTTTCATTGTAAAATTGTAGAAAACTAAAACAATACACTGATATTGCCTAAAATATTGCAAAACAGTGTTTCATGTTTGACTTTATGCCTTTTGGAGATAATTTCATCTTCTATTTGCTTAACTGCTCACATTGACAGAAATTTTGACCAGGGGTGTCCGAACTTTTGCATGCCACTGTAAGTATAGATATATTCTGCATTAAAATGTGCCTTTAAAAGATTCATTACATGTGCAACTAAATCCATATGTGTTACCACCCAGATTTGTTGAATGTCTGACTGCATATTAGGATTAAATTACTTGTTGTAAATGGATTTCAGTGTTAACAAAACATTCACTAATCCTGGATTATAATTTTCCACGTTTGAGTTAAGGGAATCTATGAAAAGGATTTCTACTGAGGCTTTAAGCAGTTACCTCAGAGGGAAACAGATGGACAAACTCAGACTAGAGCTGTAATCGGGCTTTAAAAGTTAGGCCCAACAAGGTCTGAGCCCGACAAGTACATTTTGATTGACCCAAACACGTTTACAGCCCGACATTATTTGAATGTGCGCACCCCTCAGCATCCATTTTTGCATCTTTCTCGCACTAATTGAAACGCATCACCTGACCGCTCATTTAAGCCGGAGCACAAGCCCGAGCCCGGCCAAGCCAGTGTAAAATTATAAAAATTGAGCCCAAACCGTCGGGTTCGGGCAAAGATCTTCAGCTCTAACTCAGACCCATTTTCTGACTGTGGATTATTTGGAAATCAACCCACACAAAGTATGGCGAGCAACAAAAACACAATCTGACAATGTAACAATTAAATACATTTTCTTTTGAATGTCTGGTGGAGCAGAATGTTTTTGTTCATAACTGCAAAGACCTTAGAATTTTTACCTCAATGATAAGACTTCCTGGTAAGATAAAGGAAAAAAACTGATTTTCACTTAAATATATTTTCCATATGGAGCAACTCAACTCAGCACATCTGATATCAAACAGACCAAAGTCAGGAGCAGTTTTCTCATTGAAATCGTTTTCTTTTTCCCTCAACTATGAATGTAGCCTGATGAATAATAATCAGGATGAGAACATCTGCAGTGCTACAGCAACACTCACTCACTGAGTGAACATCTGTTCTGCTCTTCATGCATATCAAAATCTTATCAGACCAACTGATCACATGATTTCTGCCACAGGACAAAACGGGTCAATCATCTCTCTTTACCCTCACAATTTTAATCACAGGGAATATAAATTTGTTGACTAAAACCACAGTGCAGACAAAGACTGTGATGCTGCACAGGTGATTCATGAAACTGAGCTTGACTCGGTCACCAGTGCTGACAACCAACAGCTTCCTTTACGTGAAACCCTAACTCTGAACCAAAGGATGGTCACCAATACCAGTACCAATACTCACTGCAGCTGTAAGGACTATATTATAAATGCTGACTAAGCTCTACACTGGATCCACAACTGCTGCAGATGTGTTAGGGAGAGGCCACGAATTGGGGTGGTGGGGGGGAATTTCTGCGTTGAATAGGAAGTAGAGGTAGTTTGTCCTGAGATCATAGACGGAGAGCTAAAGAGTTTAAGTGTGACAGCAGCTTCCTGTTTAGGAGCATGTCAGCGTTTGTTGTTGAGTAGTGATGTGTCGGTCGCTAATTTTTCTTCCCCTTCTCTCTCTCTCACTTTTTTTCTCTTCAAGCCGCACATGATTGGTCAATATGTGTGGTGTCGTCTTTGTGTCTGCACTGAACAGAGGGGGGAGGGGTGGCAGGTACACACACACACAGCACACACGAACAGGAGAACTGAGGAGGGAGGACGACGAGAGAGAAAGAGCGCAAAGGGCCACTAGGAGAGACAACAGGAACGGAAGGTATAGTTAAGAAAATGAGAGACAGCAGGAAAAGGAGTCAAATCTGGACCCATTTCAATTTCACTGATAATACAAAGGCAGAGTGTAGAGTCTGCAAGAAAAAAATTATTATCGAGCTGGCTCCACAAACAACCTGCACAGGCACTTGAGAACTGTCCACCCATCAGTGCAATGGGAAGTAAAAACACAAGCAGATGAACGTGATATTAATGAAGGTTCCAGTGTGTCTACTGCTACTGTTGCTGCTGATGCTGCAGTGTCTACAGCATCATGCTGTACACCACAACCACCTAAACCTACAACCCAGAGCTCTATGAGACAGTTTTTGCAGAAGTCTGTGACTCCAGCAAAACAGAACACAATTGATGAAGTTATATTTTGTTGTGTTGTGTGTTTTGCAGCGATTCTGTTGTTTCACTTTAAACTTCTTTAGTAGAAAAAAGTTAAAAGTTCAACTGTAAATGAATTAATAAATTAAAAGTTTGTTTTTGTATTTTATAATTTATTTTTTGTAGCACTAATAAACATATATAAATAAATAAAAACATAACGCTTTTTTTTTTTTACATTAGTAATTCATCTGCACATAATTTTACATTATTGTTGGTAATAAATTAATTTAAGCAACAAAAAAAATCTGAAGAGTCGTTTGGGAGCCGAAAGAGTCGGCTCTTTTTAGTGAGCCGAGCCAAAAGAGTCGGTTCTCTAAAAAGAGCCGGAATTCCCATCACTATTGTTGAGGGGGCTAGTACATGAAATCAAGTTGCTCAGACGGAACTATGCATCAGCTTTCACAATAAGAGTCGAACAAGCTAGCATATTTTTATCGTTATAATTTACCTTAAACAAATTTACATACATTAAAAGCACATGTGCATATGGTCTCACAACAACACATACATAAACTAAACTCTTTGAGCCACGTGAAAGAGATGCCGTATGCCCAGTGTTTATGTCTGCTCCAGCTGATCTGAGAGGCAGGTTTATCAGTTCAGCACATTATCACAAAGGCCACTCAATGAGTTTAACAGTAATAACGGAAGCATGAAAATAGACGAACAGTATAAAACAGAACAAATACTGAAGATATACAATTAAAGACATTAAAAGGTAAAATAAATCAGCGGAGGACAGAGAAGTTTCTAGCTTCTTCTTAGAATCAGTAACGTTCTGGGCTGACCTTGCTCAAGGCTCCACTGACTGTTTGGATCTCATGTCGTCTCAGGTCCATCAAACATTTCACGAATATTTTTAAACCGTGAACTTTTTTAATGAACCAAAATTGGTCAATAATGGGACAGGTTGGCTTTATTTTGAAAGGCTCACCGGACTTGAGGCGTTGTCGTCACTGACGGTGTAAAATTGGAGACCGACTGCACCTCTGCTCAGACCAGAGTCCGGAATCAGCAGATCAGAGGCAACTGGAACTAGATGGGTTTGTCTGGGACAACAACGAGCTTTAATCCGGACAACATGGAGTGACACGTTTCCGCAGCTTGGACAGGAACAGCCACCGCCGCGCCTGTGTCTTTTTGCCTCGGCTTAACTCCTCTGATGTTCCCGGTCAACCGCGGACAGCCGCACTACGGATCCTCACACAGACCAAGTAAGACCCAAGTCCGGGTCACACTCCCTGACTGACTCACAGAGAGTCACTGGAGCGGGTCTAGTCCGCCAGCTATTCCCGGACTAGACCCGCATTTCGATCGTTACATTTCCGCCTCTATTCAGGACTCCTTACACGTCTCCGGTGCTCAGGCACGGGCGTTAGGGAAGAAACCCGTCGTTTGTTTCTCCATTAACGCAGACTCAGTGCTGATCACGCTCTTCTGTCTTCGGGTACTCAGGTGGCACAGATTTGTTTACAAACACAAGCCTAGTGTCGGGGGCCGCCAAATCCCTCCGGTCAGTAGTGTTGGAACAGTGGTCATCATCTAACCTGAGTCAAATACATTTTACTATTTTTAATCATTTGTTTACATTCATGCCAAACAGATTTGGTCCTTTAATTTTTTAATTATTTTCATCATTATTTAGTTTTTTGTATAATCTAAATCCACATCCACTAGTTTCACTATCAGGCCGTAACTAACCGTCTTTTTCATTATCAGTTATTTTTCCAGCTGCTTTTAAGTCTAAGGTGAAGATGAAATCAAATATTTGACCAGAATCCTCAAACGGAAAAGATCATTTTTCTTGCTCCTTCCCTCTTGTACTACTGCTTTCAGCAGGCAACAGCCCCCATTGTCTCAGTGTGTGTTGGTTTGTTGTCTGTGTGTTACAGGCACCTCCTGAGATGGCCCTAGCAGAGACCATTGAGAGCGTCAGGGAAACGAGGGGGGAAGGAAACAGCCCCCTTCCTCCCCACACCACCTGCTGCATGGAGCTCTCTCAGCCGTTCCAGCCCTGGTCCGGCCTGCTCTCCACCATAACCACTGGGACTCTCCACCCGAACCACTACCTGCACCCTCTGAAGCCTCTCTATCTGCAATGTCCACTGCCTGTTGACAGTGTTGTAAGTGGACAGAGTCACCTGCTGTCACCTGCGTTACCACCATCACTCACGATGCCCCCTTCACAACTCTGCAAGCAGAGGGACGGGATGATACCCAGCTCCTCCTCAGGCTCAGGAGAGGATTCAGGTGAGAGCACAAGCAATAACTCTGCTGACGGGGAGTTGACTTTCTCCAGGTGCAAAAGAGGTAACAGGTTAAATCATGTTGTCTATACTGTGGTGTGGGTAGATCTCTGTGTTTTCACTGACAGGAAGAGGAACCAATGTAACACTGAGACCTGTCAGATCTATATCAGCATTAATCATAATTTAGTGTGGTCGAGTGTGCAGCAGCATTGATTCTCAGCCCTGCAGTGACATTCTTCTGGACTAGATTTGAAAAGTTATATATACAGCACAATTTTTCTTTAGTCCTCCACACCAAAGATGGGGGGGTGGTGGGGGTGGAGGATGTGGTATAGCTATTAGGAGATTTTTTTTTTCTGTGTGATACAGACACCCCCGGCCCTGCCCCGCCCCCATCCTCTCCTGAGCTGTAGGTCAGCTGTTCATCTCAGGCATGTTCAGACATGTCCTCTGAGCTGTAGCTGCAAGAAAGAAACAATGGGCAGTTTTTCTTCTCCCCCCCCCTCCCTCATTCGACTCAGCAGTCAAAAGTAAAATTCACATATTTTCAGTATCACTGTATCTCCTCTAGGGTCTGAATATTCCATACACATGTGGACTCAACGCAACAACACAGGAGATTAAGAGTGTGGGCAATCAGAATGACATGGTATTAGGACAGACAAAAAGCTACTTTACCATGAGGACCAAGTTAATCAGAGATTCAGACATTCTCCAGGAGCTTGTTAGTCAGCTGTTAATTGAGTCAGCTGTTCAATCTGTTAGCTAAACGGTCAGAAAGAGAGTTTTTTTTAGTCATACTTAACTGTCAGTTAGTTGATTATTCTCACAATAAACCAGAGTCCTTCATTGATCACTAGATTCATCAACCAATCTGTTAACAGTCGGGAGATAAGTTAATGGGGAATTAATGTGTTACATTGTTGTTGAACTTATGGATGGGCATGTTGGACTGTCAGTGAGTTAGGCAGCTGTTAGAGAGCTCATCATCACCACCACACCATTCTCCAGAAAGGGGGTCTCTCTTTGTCACCTTGTCAGTCTCAGCATGTCACAGGCAGGTTCATCCTCTGCCCTGCCCCCTTCCCTCTGATCCAGCCTATGAAATCATACCTCTGAGCTCTGTCAGCCAATCACACAAAAATGACTACAGGGGTGCTGCTTTTCAGTTACCTTGGCAACAAGCCAGGGTTTCCATCAGTTTTTTTTTTCTTGCCGCTCTCTCTTTTCTGTCTCTATCTCCTCACCTGCATCTTTAAAGGATAATTTCTAATCCTCCAGCAACCTAATGCTGTGGTTGCCAGGGATGCCTGTTTCTGTGGCAACTAGTTGTGATTAAGTGGGTGCTGTAAGCAATGATCACTTCATGGGGAAGCTGTGATTGGACCCAAAGTGTGCAGATGGATGTTAGAGCAGGGTCAAACTTCCACAGTAACAAGTTTTAAACTTCAGTTCTCACTTCCTTTCCTGGGGTCGTGGAACTAAAGAACAATGAAATGACAGTAGATTGAAAATGGAAACACTTTAATTTGATGTTTCATCAAAACCCAGAGAAAGGAAGAGAAAAGCAGAAAAACTGTGTTTCTTTTGCGGTGGTCAAATCATTCATTAGGTTAATATGTTTATGTAAACATGAATAGATGAGAGTGACTAAATAATAGTCTCTAGAAAAAGTACCTCCATACCAGACTTATTAAGAAGATTAAGGGATTACTATCTCAAGTTCCATGAAGAGGAAAATAAGTCACCATCCGTCAGCCCAACAGTCTCCTCCAGAGGTGTGCATGTGTGTGCGTGTGCGTATGTGTGTGTAAGAGAGAGAGAAATAGAGTTAGACCAGGGAACTAAACATCCCCACAGTTAGTAATATTATATTTCAAAGGTCTAGAGTGAAGTAGGAACGTGTGAAGCCTGATGGTCACTTCCTCTCAGACCAGTCCAAGGGTCCAGATCCCTGTTTTCGGCTGAACGTTACTGTGTTTGCTCTCTTTTTTTGCTCTGTTTTGTTCCCCCAGACTGGAAATGTCTTCATTACTTTGTAAAAAAGCTGTTCAAATTTGCTGTTAGTTCAGAACCAGAGAGAGACAGAGTCAGAACATGAGCAATGATAAATAAATAAATAAATAAATAAAATGGGGAAGAAGAGTAAAGTCATGTGTATGTTTCTTCTTTTCTGAATTTATTTGGCTTTTTCTGCTGCAGACTCCCACAGAGAGGAACAACAGGATGCCTATAGCCAGCAATGCCATCTGCCTGACCTTTTGCCCCAGAATGAGCAACCACCCTGTGCTTCACTGCGACACAGAGCCACCAGAAGAGAGGCAGTTCAGGCCCTTCAGATCAGGAAGGTGGCCATCCAGCTGAGGGCCATTGGAGATGAATTTAATACCAGAGTCGTCTGCAGAGCGGTAAGGAAGGCGTATGGTTATGATTGTTGGTCATTTTTGTTTTAATGATTATAAAAGATCATTACCTGATTAACTTTAATGCTGTTTTTTGACATTTTTAATCACAGCCACTTTAGTAAAAGTAACCTCTTCATTCATTTTTTCAGTGGCCCTCAACATTGTTTGAAATACACACACACACACACACACACTTCAACAGAACAATGTCAATAAAGATTATTTATTCAGAATCAGAACCTTAACACACACATTCATCACACACACCCTCACATATTCATCCGTGTAGGAACACCATGGACTATCTGTCTGTGTGCATGTGATTTTACACAGCAGATTTCTCTGACTATCATTTAACTTCTTGCTCTCTTTCTCATATGCAAACATCATCGACTGATGAAATATATTCCTCCCTTTACTCATCTCAAACTCTCTTTACATAAATGGTAGCAGTTAAACTTCAGACCTATCATTTGAACTTTGTTGGTACAGTGTTTGTCATTTTATCATTTTGTCCTGTTCATGTTGCTGTAGTGAGGAGGAGGATCCTGACACAATTTCTTTCTTTCTCTCCTTGTCAATTATGCATCTTTCTTCCTTTCTCCAATCAAGATCACATGAAGAATCCCCCTACCAGAACGCACGCTTCTTTTTTTTCTCACACACCACCCCGCCTTATGCACATAAACAAAGATGATGTCATCTATTCTTGGCTCTCATTCAGTCAGAATACACAAACACAAATATACACACACACAAACTGTATGAGGGTGAAACAGCCCCTTTGTAGAGTTGCAGGTTTGTGTGGTTTCTACCCTCACTGTACTGTCAGGTCCTGTGTGTGTGCGCGTGCGTGCGTGTGTAGGTTTCCAACACAACCTGAGCTCTGTCAGATACTTTTCCCAAATGAACATTTTGAAACAAAAGGAGACAGGAAAGGCAGGAGGGATGGAGACTGTACAGAAAGGAAACAGGGAATATGAAAGGAGGGACACACACTTATTTATCCTCTTTTTTGCGCAGGGCTGCGTCATTATCCAGCAACCTCAGACATGTAGTCTTTCCAGCCTCTCTGTCTCGGTTTCTCCTGTCCGTCTCGCTCTCTCTGCAGCAGCGTGGATGTTGAATCTGTGTCATTAATGATCATGTGATGCTCTAAGACCAATCACATGGCTCAGAGGACACAGTCTATTAATGGGGGACAGTAGTGACGTTACGTGATGTGTCCAACAGGCCATGTATTAATTAACGTCTGTTTTATTTTGTCCCACCCTCTGGCAGAACGGTGTTTCCCACTGGCAGGAGTGGAGAGACATCTGCAGAGGAATCCTCAGCTTCATAACTCAGACTCTCAGCGCCCTCTACACGCACACATAGGAGGCCGTCAATGCAGCTACTCGTCATCATGGCGGCATTCTTACATTTGGGACATTAAGTCAAGGGGCAGGTTGCCCAATCCAGCATCAAGTAAAAAGTTTTCCTCAACAATGAATTTGGAAGAAAATCCTACAGGGGCTCTGGCTCCCTGTTAGCCAGGTCATGAAACTTAACCATGGCAATCTGAGCCAGCAGACGGACTGAGGGACTGATCCACTTGCAGACAGACTGTAGCTGCTGAACACACTGGAGCTTCTCTACCTGTACATTCTGTAAAATCACTTTACTTTCAGTGCTATTGTTAGAATGTTGGAGCTCGACTCTTTATGCAGCAGGCCCAGCGTGTGTATTTATGACTGAAAATGCGCATGTGTGCATGTTGCATCGCAGGGAAAGTCAGGAGCGACCGTTTCTCCCAACGTGCCTCTCCCAACACGCACACACATACTTTAAGTTCTTTGCTTGCAGACACTAAATTTAAGTGTCATTTGCATCACATTCAAATGTTCTTGTCAGCAAAACTGAAGGTCATTTCAGGACAGAAATAATTTAATCCGACACAGTAGTGCACACACACACAGACACACAGGTGGCAGGTTTCACAGGTTTGATGAGCTGATTAGTTCAGTGTTTGCTGGTTCGAGATCAGTTTATGTTGGAATTGCTGGCAACAGGAGAATCAGAATTTAAATCCAGTGGATTCTAGATGTTTTCCTGCCAGTTCAAGAAAAACATGATTTGGATCTTTTTGATTGTTGAAACTCAATTTGTAAAATAAGCCCTGCTATTGTGATTATTTCATTGTAGTTTGGACAATGAATGCAACAAAGCAATTGGTTAATTGCTCAAATTAAGAGCATAATTTATTTTCGAGTAGCCTGTCAGTAGCTTGGTTTTGTCATGTGTTATTTATTATTTTTGTAGATTCCTGACCAAAATTTGGAATTAGGCTGTTTTTAAATTGTGACTGTCCAAACAGAGATCAAACGAGCTGGAGATTAAAGGTTAATCATTAACACTGGAGGTGAAGACATCACTTCCCTCCAGGTGTAATGAGATGTACTGCAACTATGAACTGCTACTTAGTCTGCTCACAGAGGAAGTCAGGCCTCACATTGTCAGCAACAATCAAAGATTTTGTTGAGTCGACTTGAAACCCATGTCACTAAAGATTCGGTTCTAATGTGACCTCTCGATTCAGATGATAAAGATCTATGTTGATCCTGTAATATACTGGGGATTAACTGACACTTAAGACAGCTTGAAGCTTTGATTTTCTGTTTCCCTCTGTGTTTTTGTCATTATATGGTGTATAAAATTGTGATGACATCTCAGCCTTCAGATGTTAAGCTAACATGGCTAAATGAAGCACAACGCTACATAAAGCCTGTGTATTCATCTTTGTTGACCATTTTACTAGCTGTGACTTTAGCCATGTTTGCTGTCATTCAGACTGCAGGTGACCCTGAACACTTGCTTCGTTTTTTGATTGTTAATTTTTTAATGAGAGCGAACTTCCTGGTTCAGGCAGGTGTGTCGTTGTTTTTCAACTTTTTTCTAAAGTAAACATTCTCTAATAATTTTGTAATTATTTCTTTTGATACAATAAAGATAAGGAGAAATATATATACACATGGTTAGTGTCAATAACAGTTATTGTCTTTTTTCACATTTTAGACCAAATGTGGAAACATGAACAATTTAATAAACTGACCAAAGACCGAATTAATGAGTGGTGACGAGAGCACGGCAGACTGATGACAGCAATCGTCATTAGTTATCTGGCCAGTATGTTTTGAAGTGACTTGTTTGGTGATGTCTTTAGGCTGTTTCATTTAAGACCTGTAAAGGAGAAGTGCTCATGTGGCACATGTAAAGACCACTACCCTGAACTTGACGTGCCCTCCGCAGCCAAGGCCTTGATCCGGCCTGGTTTGACAGCCAGGAAGAAGAGGGGCTTTGCCCCCGATTCCACACTTAATACCCCAATTAGTGGTTTCTCAAATTAAATTAATTTCATTTATTTAAATGTATGTATTTTAATTTAATAAACAAAAATACATAAATGTAATATATTATTATTTATTTATTTTTAAAAGTTTCTGTTAAGAGATTCTAAGCTGGGACTGTTCATTCATCCATTTTCAACCGCTTATCCGTTTACGGGTCGCGGGCGGTGCTGGAACCAATCCCAGCTCACACTGGGCGAGACAGACAGAGACGAACAACCACTCAAACTCACACTCGCTTTCAGACCTACAGACAATTTAGAGTCACCTTTCCACCCAAATATGTCTTTGGATGGTGGGAGGAAACCCACGCAGGCACAGGGAGAACTCAGGCCCAGGAAGCGACCCACGACCTTCTTATTGTGGGGCAACAGCGCTAACCACTATGCTAAGCTGGGACGGGGACTAATCTTTATTCCTATCAGTTGTTTTCTTTATTTAAGTCTATTTTTGTGAACTCCCAATCTGTCTTGATAGTATGCTCCCCAGTAAGACTAGTTTACATACTAGGACTTACATCTACCCATTACACAAACCTCCCCAGTGAGAGCTGAAGGTCAATGCCAAATGAAAATAATTATAACAGAACTGGTGACAAAGGGCAGCCTTGGTGGAATCCAACCCTAGCAGGGAATGGGTTTGATTTACTGCCAACAGTGCGAGCTAAACACTGACTCCAAAAGTACAGGGATTAAATGGCTTGTAGACATGGGCCATCCACCCCATACTCCCAGAAAACTTCCCAAAGATAAAATAGACACGATTGTAAACCTGCTCCAGATCCACAAAGCACCTGTACACTTTGGTTGGGCAAACTCCCACGCCCCCCTCCCGCAACCTTGTGAGATTGCCAGAACCATGCAATGCTTGGCCTGCTGGTAGCTGTCAGCCGCTTTGGAAGTACCTCAAGCTACCATGCTCTATTGGACTCGAGCAGGTTCGCCAATTACCACCACAACTAGTACTGGCAGTCTTGCAGGCACAGTTCTGGCCAGCCATTTCAACAAATGCAGTGAGGAATATGGACAACTCTGCCAGTTCCCAGCAGCCCCTCACTATTCATTTGGACCTGCTGGCCCTGTCCAGGATCCTCTCCAGCCAGTTGGTCCAACTCACCACCAGGTATTGATCAATTATTAGCTCAGCTCCTCTCTTCACCTGAGTGTCCAGAACTTTTGGTCCCTGATCGGCACTGCTTCGGTTCAGACCAGGCACGCCCCTCCAGGTCATGCTATCATTGCCCATGAAAGCCTTGAAGTCCCCCACCGCAATCTGATCCCTGGCTGCCCAGTTGTTCCATGGTACACTGAACCTGTTCATAAGATCACGAGTGTGCTCAAACCCTTCCACCATGGTAAGGTGGCAGTTCCTGGAGGGGAGCTGTTAAAAATAAAATACATATTTACCCAATTTCTGCTCTTAGCCAGAAAATGTAAATGAAAAATCCTCTGATGTCTGATGTGGTTTTACCACGCAAGTTCTTGAATAATCATTACGCCTCCGACATTCACTGAGATTCTCCCTAAATCTTCACATTTATTCACATTTTTTTTTAATGGATTAGTTTGTTAAATGCTTTTTAATGGACGTTTGATGCTTTTTCTGAATTAATCATCTTTTACTTATGAACAACAGACAATCACCACACAGACACACACACATACAGGTCTGTTAGTGTGTCAACATACACCATCAGGACCAGATGTCCTCAGTTCAGCTCCATTCCGCAAAATTAACCAATCACTCAGCTCCAATAGCAGCATCTGGGATTTGATTGGCTCCTCAGTGTTTGCTATCAGGTGGAGGCTGAAATGGAGTGACACAACAGGACATCATAGTATGTTGTGTAAAAAACCCTAGAGAAAGGATCAGAATGAATGAGAGAGAAGTGATGCAGAGAGATGAAGAGCAGTGGAGTGATTCTACACTCCTGATCAAAATCTTAAGACCAGTTAAAAAATTGCAAGAATTTACATTTTGCACTGTTGGATCTTAAGAAGGTTCGAAGTAGAGCTTCAAAATGCAAAAAGAAGAAATGGGAACAAGAGACCAAAAGTTTTGAGCAGGCAATTTATTGAAAACAACAATTTAACTGAAATAGGCTGTTCATCAGCTGATCAAATGTTTAAGACCATAGCTCAAAAAAACCCGAAAAGCCCCTAAAACAGAAATTAAAGTGTCAAAAACAGACTCAGTAATGAGTAGCTCCACCATTATTGTTGATCACTTCAAAAATTCGTTTTGGCATGCTTGATGCAAGTGTTTCCAAAAGGCTAGTGGGAATGTTGCTCCAAGTGGTGAATATGGCTTCACGAAGGGCATCCACTGTCTGGAACTGATGTCCATTTTTGTAAACTTCCCTTGCTATCCATCCCCAAATGTTCTCAATTGGATTTAAATCAGGGGAACACGCAGGATGGTCCAAAAGAGTGATGTTATTCTCCTGGAAAAAATTCTTGGTCAGACGGGCATTGTGAATTGTAGTGTTGTCCTGCTGAAAAACCCAGTCATTACCACACAGACGAGGGCCCTCAGTCATGAGGGATGCCCGCTGTAACATCTCCACCTAGCCAACTGCTGTTTGATGCCCCTGCACAACCTGGAGCTCCATTGTCCCATTGAGTGAAAAAGCACCCCAGATCATGATGGAGCCCCCTCCACTGTGCTGTGTAGAAAACATCTCAGGTGGCATCTCCTTGTCATGCCAGTAACGTTGGAAGCCATCAGGGCCATCAAGGTTAAATTTTTTCGCATCAGAGAATAAAACTTCCACCTTTCAATGTCCCATGTTTGGTGATCCCTTGCAAAGTCCAAACAGGCAATTTTATTGCGTTGAAGGAGACGTGGCCTTTGAAAACGTTTTTTGTTTTTGAAGCCCTTCCTTCGCAGATGCCGTCTGATTGTTATTGGGTTGCAGTCAGCACCAGTAATGGCCTTAATTTGGGACGAAGATCGTCCCGTGTCTTGACGGACAGCCATTCGGATCCTCCGGCTCAGTGCCGGTGAGATTTTTTTGGGTCTACCACTTGATTTTTTTGTTCCATAACCATCAGGATCTTTTAAGAAATGCAAAATGACTGTCTTACTGCGTCCAATCTCAGCAGCAATGGCATGTTGTGAGAGGCCTTGTTTATGCAGCTCAACAGCTCAACAACACTAAGACGAGCTATGGGATCATGTTTAGAGGAGAGGAGTTCTGTTTTGTGAGTCAGATCCTTCATCAACAGCAATTAAAATCAGTCCAATAATAAAAACCCATTTCTGGAAGTTCAGTCTGATCTTTTGTTCTTTGGTCACTGCAAAGTTAAGGATGATTCAATTTCTTTCACTTCAAAGCAAATCTTCCCTGAAGGTTTAAACATTTACTTGTATCCTTGTTACATTTAAACTTGAGCTTTATACAGCTAGTCATTTTAAAATGAAAACTTATTTATTAAACTGAAGTAGGATAAAGTAGTACAAAATAGGAATTCTACCTTCTGTTTCTGATTTTCAGGAAATACCAAGAATCATAATTAATTGGGGGGAATTGGAAATTTATGATCACATGGCTCATTAAGTATGGATCATGATAAAAACCATACATCAAAAACACTTGTTTCATGAATCCAGAAAATTAAACAATTTATAAAATATTGTTTTATTAGCAAATGTAAAAAATTTGAATGTTTGTAGGGAAACAGGTGAAATGAGAAAAGAACAAAGGAACTGCAGATGATTTCTTGAAGGAGACAGACGTTCTGCCCTGGTGTCTTTCAGGTGTGACAGATGATCAGTTCGGTCCAAAATAGTCAATGACCCCGTTGCCTTTACGAGCATCAAAGAAGAAGAAGTTCCTGTGTGGAGCATCTCTCTGTGAAAGAGCCTGATACCAAAGAGGAAGAGCTATTAAATCCCTACAAAGTTGCTTACATGTTAGACCTCAACCACGAAATCACAAATCACAAAATGTTCTGCAGGTGATTACCCCCACACTTGAGGTGCAACCCAGTTCAACCTAGTGCGACGGGTTCAAACCAGTTTCAACCAGTATGATCAGTTCTAATGCCAGCTTTTTCCTGCCTGTTGTCACATCAGGTCCTAAGATTTCACTTTGAGTCAGATTCATCCGACAACAAGTAAAGCAGTTAGAGGGTTTCATCATCATGACCATCATCATTACCACCACACACACACACGCACGCACGCACGCACGCACGCACGTGATGTGATGAATCAGGTTTCCAACAGGCCTCATTAGGACAGCCAGAGGAAACTAACAAGCTCAATATGCTCAGTCCAAACAGGCTCCACAGGTTGTGGCCCTTGTTGGCTGTTCCTGATGTTTAGATTCTCACCTTGACCACTTCCTGTCCCAGGACTCCACCCATGACAGCACAGACCGGAGACATCTCTGAGAAGCAGTAGCTGAGGAGGAAACGGGAGAATTACAATTAAAGACAAGGTTTGAGGACATTCAGCAAGTCAGTCAGTCAGCTGGTTCTCTAGCTGCCATCGCTAACACCAGATTAACACACTATATCGGTCTTGTTACTCAGCTCATGTATGATGAGGAACAGACCCAAATTTGATAGATTAAAATAGAAAAGTGGAAAAAAGTAATGTAAACACAGCAGAAGACCAACAGGCTTTATAAATATACATGTAATGTCACAATGGCCATCTCTGCATTACCAGGTAAGGGTAGACTGGTGGGCCTGGCCTGGTTGCTCAATCAAAGACAGTTTGTACCTGATGAAGTCATCATTCAGGAGGTCGCGGCTGAGGGCCAAGCCCTCAAGGACGTCATCGCGGATCTGTCTCAGGAGTTGACAGTCTCCTGCAAAGGACTGTGGGTCTGGGTCCCGGCGTTTATCTGTGCGAAACTTCAACAGAACTGTGGGAAAAGATGAAAGGAAAGAAGGAGAGACAAGAAGAGAGTAATTACAAATGAAGGTCAAGTTTCAACCATTTTTTCCCATTTATTTCACGACACATCCACTGTCAGTTATCAGCTGATTTCAAGAAAAGATCTCTCAGCGTGTAATTGTATCATCAAACACACACACACACACACACACCTTGGGACTGACTGAAATCAAAGATCGGAGATATCACCTTGTTCGTTGAGGAACAACTTTTCAAAACATAGCTGATTTTCTGCAGCCGTACCACCTGAACACAAACATCAACACACACCCACATATTTCCTCTTTGTCCATTAACTGAAACCAAATGAGGAAGTCAAGTCCTCCCACAGCCATTTCCACCAGCATAACGCGCGCATACACACACACACGTGTGTGTGTGTGTGTGAATGATTGTGTGCCCTTTAATCAGAGAAACGTCAGTGAGAGCTAAAGGTCTGAGTTTGATGACAGATGATAATAATGTGACAAATGGAAACAAAACTGAACCTAAACCTGCAGATCAGAACTTAGGAAAATAAACTTCATGTAGTAGAAAAAAATAGATTTACACTTTATTAAAGGAGATTACTTTATTTACAGTGATGAAAGGGAATTTTAAGGGGTCAGATACACAAACACCTTGATATGAGGAAGAAATATAGAAATCAAGAATAAGAGCAGCACCCCTTCTTTTCACCTGACAGTTCTTAGTGAACAGGAAGAAGTTGTAACATAGGAAGAACCACTTCCTCAACTGTTGCCCAAAACAACTGTTTTCAACTATAGACCAAGTAGAGGAGTGAAGGAGAAGGAAGAGTAAAGGAGAGAAGGAGGTGATGCCCCCCCCCCACTTCATTGGTAACACCCAGACTGCTTAAGTGGAACACTGACCAGATGTTTGAGCAATATCTAACACAAACCTGAACTAAAGATGAGCAACTAGGAAGCAAATTATCCATGTGATGCTGGAGCCGATGTCAAAAAATCCCTCAAAACATACTTAATCCAAAGAAGTAAAAGTACTGTGGGATAATACTGAATATTATCTATATCTTACACATTATAACGTCAATATTCTCTCTACACATCATTAACCTCTTGAATAGTCCCAGTTCTGTGACCTATTTCATTTGAACACTCCGTATCCATTTGCGGTTGTTTCTTGTTGCCTTACACTGGTCATCAGGTGGCGTAGGAGTCAGCCTGTTCTCTGTTCTATGCTCAGTGCATATCACTGGCCATGGACAACCTGTTATGGAAACTAGCATCAAGGGTTTGCTGATGGTGCAGCTGACATGGGGGCAATTACAAGGTTATCAGGCCCGTAAATAACCTGAAAAACAGGAAGCTACAATTTAGGTTTACTGAAAGACTCATAGGCGTAATTTATGGGGGGGATGGGTGGGTTGCAACCCACCCAATAATCCAAACCAGCCACAACAACCCCCCCAATATCATTTCTTAATGATCGATAATGAATGTTAAGTATAAACATAACAACTTGGTAGATTCTCTCAATTTACCAGGGAGGAAAGCACAGAGACGCCATAGGTAACGTCATTAATCTATTGTTCAGTCCAGTCACTGTGGGTGTGTAGCCGCAGCACCTCCAGGTAGAACACCTCTAAAACACCTGGAGCTAATAAACTAAAGTCTAGCAAAAATAATAATCCAGTAAACGGCGACATCGATTATTGACATGAGAGCAGCCCACGTAACGAGTCCACACGTGTGTTGGGTTACACACACATTACCGGTGTGTGTGTGTGCCGGAGGTGCGACAGGTGATGCTGTCACATCACTCAGTACACCCCGACACTTTAGGGGCTTCTGCCTTGATGCCGTGTTTACTTTGTCCTGTCCCGACAGCAATGTGTGTTTTTTGGTTCAGAAGCATGCGCAAAAAAACAAACAAAAAAAAAAACAAAAAGGAAAAAAAAAAAACAAAAAACGGAATGATAAGCAGAGGGTAACTTTATATAGCCTAATATAAGGATAGTATACGCTGACAAGGCACACAATTTGAATACAAAAAAAAAAAAAAATCAATATCAACATGATATCCTTATCTTGATTCACACTGTAAGAAGCTGGGACAGGACAAGCCAAATTCAGTAAATTACACATATATATATTTGATTAGTAAAATTAGTGCACAAATGTGTACGTGTGTATGTGTGTGTATCAGATAGGAGAAATCTAAAAAAAAAAGAAAATAAAATCCCAACACCCCCAATGTTCAACTCAAAGTTACGCCCTTGCAAAGACTCAAAAGGTCCCTTAGGCTGACGCTACTGAAACTTTAGACTTTTTTTATATTTGTGAACATCTGAGAGCATTATTATTGTTTGAGTGGATTGGACAAAAATGTTAACATGACCTGGTTTGTTCTCTTGCCTGCACCCCCACCCTTTCCAATGCTGACATTTAACAAAATTCATGGACGTGGACTTTCATGTATGTGCAATGGCGCCTCATCAGCTAAATAAGATGCTAGTCCTAGATGTTTTCAGTTTATAATTTCTATCCTTTTAAGAGCTTTCAGGATTCAGTCTGATCTTTCATGAATGCTCTACATGGACATTCAATTTGTCGCCTGCACACAGGGACTTCTCATGTCCTTTACCACCCATTTAACTGAGAGTTGTGAAACTATCTCACCATGAAGTGTCAATAAAAAATCATCTACAACTTTTAAAAAAAATACAGAAAAACTTTCCATGGTTACTAATCATTGTCATCATTTCTCAGCCTGTATTGACCTTTTATTATTAAGTGAATAAGAGAAAAAAAACTGGAAATAGAAATCATCAATGAAACTAAAACATCACCTGGAACTTAAAAAAGGACAGCCATTGATATTAGAGACAGAGAGAGAGATGAAGAGACAAATCTAACTGATAAAAACAACAAAAAAAGCTCATTTTACATGGCTAATTAGTTGACATGTTAATCTGCTATAAATACTGAAAACCTCCACATGCACTGAAACAATGTCTATCAGCAGTTCATCTCACAGCCTTCTCAAAGTCTGATCTAATTGTTTTAACTTATATTCAGAACAATGAAATGTTTTGAATTTTTAGGAGGAAGTTATTCCCATGACCACTAAATAAAGGCTTTCACTGTGACAGGTACCTAGAAGCAGGAAATAGTCCACCGGAGTTCGCTTCAGACCTGCATGAGCCTTCTCACTGGTCCAGTCGACCTCCAGTGCCTCCTTCAGGGAGCAGAAACTGGCCGTCTGGACATTTGGACAAACACAATGTGGATAACTCAAACATACATGTTAAACAAGGAGAACCATTTACTTAACTTTGTTATCATTAATGTAAAAACATTTTAACAGCTGAGAAAAATTACAGCCATTTCTAAGAGCTCTAAAAGTTTTCCAGAGTTTTAGAAATTACAAATGTTTTCCATTACACATTGAGGCATTTCTGAGGTAGTTTCAGTTTAGGCCTGCTGAGAACATCAACCCACGCAATCCATTAATAGTGTTTCAACAATGTTTTTCCATTCTGTGTATTTTTAGTTTCCACTTCTGTTGTCTTAGGTTATCAGTTGAGTACCCCCAGTTTCTATTCGTCTTCCTCACTGCTCATGGCGTCATCCCATGGAGCCAAAGAGATGGAAAATATCTTTTACTATTTTTCCATCAAAATAAGCAGGTTGTTGAAAAAGTTGTTAACCTTCTTATGTTTTTGACCAGACTCAACCTGATGAGTCTGATGATCACCTACCTTTTTCACCATTGTGGTCTCAGTGGGGTCCACTTTGGCTTTCTTTGCCTCTGGACCGTCATTTGAATCTCTGGATGGTTTCACGACTTTAGGTTTCTCCCTAAACAGAGAAGTGACAGATTCTTTGTAAGCAGCTTTTGTAGTGTAATGTAATTGTAGGCTGAAAAAAGAAAGGAACAATGCAACAGTTTAAGAACCCCAGGACATTTGAGCTCTCAGATAATGCTGAACAAAGTTCCTGACCTTAAATTAGCTTATTGTATATATGGCTTGTTCAAAATCAGTGTTAGGAAAGGCCAGGTAACCCACATCCTTAATTTGTCCTTAAAATCAATGTCCATTGGCCCCTCTAATCAACTTCTTACCATTCTGAAAAATCAAACAATTGAGGCTCAAATAGCAGGAGACAGCCACAAGATGGCAGGTAGCCGTTTCCTCAGTTTACAATGTTATTAAGAAATGGCAGTTAATGGGAACAGTGGACTTCAAAGTGAGGTCTGGAGGATGAAGAAAACGTTCTGATTGTGTGAAAGGCAAATAAAAAGCCCTGTTTGACTGCAAGGTCCTTCAGGAAGATTAAACAAACTGTGGAGCAATGCTGCAATGACATCTAAATAAATTTGACCTTTGTGATAAAGTCAGCTCAACAAAACATTTTCATCTGCAGAGTTAGAAAACTTTTTCAAGTACAAATGGGTGAAGAAATCCTGACAGTAAGATTTAAAAGACTCTTACACTGTATGTGGCTAACAAGCTTTTACTTGCCAAAAGGAGTTTTATTATTTAAGTATTGACCATATTGGGTTCCCAAAATTTTGCTTCAGACCCATCTAATTTTTTTTGGGTATTTGGTACCTCTAAATGGTGGGAATCCAAGTGTAATCTTGCTGAACATGTTAAAAAAATTGTGTCATTTTTAACACTTGTGTCTTTTGGTGATCAGTTCATATCCTGCTCAATTAAATACTCATAGTATCATACATTTTAGGGTTTAGGGTTTAAATTTTTGCATGCCACTGTATGATACATTGATTGATAAAGCAGATGATTTAACTCCCGCCCTGCTGTAGTGCTCATGAGTAGGGCTGTTAACCCTCAGCAGCTCCCATATGTGAACCAGAATAACAGACCTCTGGTTATTGTCTCCACCATGTGGTAAAGCCTCTGGTTACATCCATTTATCTGACTTACATGTGCTGCAAAATACTCCAAAGTGAAGACAGTTTTAGACAAAAATGGCTGAACTCAGTCCACCAATCAGAGTAGAGGAACAAACTGCCTGCATGTTTCATTAGTTGATGAGCAGCAGCTGTGTCTAACTGTCACTGCTGCCTCGACAGAAAAACATAAAAAGAAATTTTCGCAACACCAGACGTCCCCCTGCTCTCCCAAATACAACCCTAGAACAAGATATGTTTTTTGTGTAGATAAAATGGAAAACTTTGGGGAGATGGCTGATGTTGCTCTACAATTTGCCTTCTGGAGACAAAGTATAAGTTTGCTTTTTATTAGGGTTGAGCCGGATACTCGGCTGAAACAAGTATCTGGTACAGATACAGCAATTTTGACGAGTACGAGTACATTACAAGTAATACGAATCAATATCCGTGCACGGGCTGAGGGAAAATCCTCCTCAGGGTGTCCTGTGATAGAGACACAGGGCAACGTGTCATACTCCGAAAGCCACGCCCACTGGAGGGGAAAACAATCGGCGGCACAATTTCAAATACACTGTCCAGTAGTTCTCTTAAAACATTATTTCAATATGTCAGATGATTATTCTAACACGCTAGGTGTACCGGAGAAAAAATGGTACGATGAAAAACTCACATCTGTGGGTCTCTCTCATTGTCCTTTCTGATTGCCTTCATTTTCATGGAGAAATGATCCCACTGAATGGCTGGAGGTGACCCACATCGATATTTACTATCTGATCGAGTCCCCTGGTAAGATCATCATTTAACCTGATAGCAATAAAAAGTTAGGCTACATCCACACTACTACATCATCATTTTAAAATAGCTTTTTATAACCCAAAGGTTTCAAATCTGCCCCACTTTATGGGGTTATGTTACCCCATAACTTGACTTGTAACAGAAACGGTGCTTGTATAACAAGACAGGGCTGCATGCAGCCCGCATCACGTTTCTCGTTCTCACTGTTTCTTCACCGGGTCAGGTTTTTTTTTCTGGTCGGCTCACTCTTCTTACCTTAGCGACTTAAAGACATTTATTCAGCTCCACTCGAGCAATGATGTCACCCACTCTAGCTGTTAAAATTCTTCCTATAGTATCCCATCATAAACTCAGAAACTGTAATTTCCCCCCAAAAAAGAGCTGAACACAAGTTTAACATTGGAAAGTATTGGGAACAATTTCAAGTTTGATTGACGTCTCTAACTGAAAATAGGTGGAAGCTGCAATATTTCAAAAGGATTTGAAGACTTTTCCCATTCATTTCAATTGTTAAAGTTTGAAAAAGCTAAATATTTAAAATAGTATAAAAGTTAGAAAGTTGAAAAGTCCTTGCCATTACATTGCTATACAATTCGATGTTTGCAGTTAATTTAAGATGTGTTACCGTCACACAGGCTGCACAGTGTTACAGTACAGTGGTGAATCATCCCTACCCCATGTTCCTGCGACACCTGCTGCTCCCACATCTTCATGAACTTCATGCAGCATCATATGTTCCTGCCTGCACCTGTTTTGAATATCCCCTCCTCCTGCTCTCATTTGCTCCCTACTCTACCCAACCTTCTCTCTCTCTCTCTCTCTCTCTCTCTCTCTCTCTCTCTCTCTCTCTCTCTCTCTCTCTCTCTCTCTCTCTCTCTCTCTCTCTCTCTCTCTCTCTCTCTCTCTCTCTCTCTCTCTCTCTCTCTCTCTCTCTCTCTCTCTCTCTCTCAACCCAGAGGCAGATGGCCGCCCCCCCTGAGCCTGGTTCTGCCTGAGGTTTCTGCCTCTTAAAAGGAAGTTTTTCCTTGCTTCTGTCGCCAAGTGCTTGCTCATCGGGGGATCTGTTGGGTCACTTTAAATAATTTTATAAAGAGTTTGGTCTAGACCTGCTCTATATGTAAAGTGCCTTGATGTAACTTTTTATGATTTGGCGCTATTCAAATGAGTCTGATTTGATTTGATTTGATACAGTGAATGAGGCAGCTGCAGACACCAACGGGACATAAAATTGTGGCATCTGAATTCATCTGAAAGCTGTACTACGCCCATACTCACTCAACATAGTTATGTTCCTTGCCAAGGTTGCAGAACATGTAACCATAGTAACCGTAGACGTCCCCACAGAAGACCTTAATGTTGTGCTGGGAACAGAGCTGGTCAACTCGCACCATCAGGTCTCTGGAGCAGCCTGTCAGACAAACCTGAGGGAAACAAAATCACAAAAGCAGGAAGAACAGAGGTTTGTTTTTTGTATTTTTTTTATCCAAAACTAGTTGAAATTGCAGCTGCCTCAGAGACTAGAGAACAAAGTTGAGCAGGTAAAAAGTCAATTAAGTAAATGAAGTGTTTTATTGCTTCAGCCTGAGGTGAATAGGTTGCTCAGAGACAATGAAGCAATAGCTCCAAAGAATATTTTTTTTGTTCATCTTTTAACCCAATAGCTGCTATCAAGGGCTTTTCTCCTTTGTGACATGTAAATCTGGTCACATTTGAAGCTTATAGACTTGACATTGTCATTAATCAGGACTTTTTTTAAGTTGTTCAGAGAGACATGACTGGTTGTATGAATATTTTACTGTGTGCAAGGATGGATGTTACTTGACATCTCCCTGTCACAGCTTCAGTCTAGAGTTTAGAGGGGCACCATCTGCTCCTTGCACTGCTGTTCTGTGTTTGTACACCTATTCAACATTGTTCCAATGCCATTAATTTAAACCTGACACTGTTCGCATTGAATCACTGAGAGAGATGTTTAGTTTTTTTTTCTCTTCTGTCTGCTTTTTTTTTCTATTTAGGGTCACCAAAGCAAATCAGCCATGGGACTTGAATGATTGATCTGGCCACAGTTTTCACGCTGGTGCCCTTCCTGTCGTAACCCTCCCCATTTCTCCGGGCTTAGGACCGAGCATCTGCATACAAAGCATACGCTCTACCACTGAGCTACATCCCTGGGCTGAGAGACAGACGTGTAGCTCTTCTAATTAAAAAAACAAAACAAAAACAAAACAGTCACTTTCAGCCGGTCAGCCAAGACACATCCACAGCAGCAGTTGTGGCCACACAGTGAACCATGGGACCACGATGACCCACTATCCCACAGGAACAAGGGAGACTGATTAGAGGCTGGATGTACCTGATCCTACTGAGACAGTTCAGCATGTAAATCTCCTGAGCTCTGTGATAAGACCATCAATGAGTCCTGGGGCCTGTATCACGAAGCTGGATTTCATCTCAGCTAGGTAACTTCCAGGTTAACCCCGGGTTTTTGGTGTCACAAAGGTGGTTTACTTTTTATTGGGGTACGTTGCCATTGTAACTTACACGGAAAGTCTAACCTGCTCCGGAGAAGTTTAGATTCTGGATAAGAGCTCGGCAGGTATATGAGACCGCCCACTGACCAAGCCCATTAATGTGGAAATTCAGTGACAGAGTTAACCAGTTTGATTTTCTGGACGAGGTTCGGTACAAGAGATACAGATCCGCATGTTGCGTAACCATATGCTAGAACAACAACGTGCAATTGGGCGCTGCCAGTGATCCAGACTGGATGTGTGGTGCTGCAATTCTTTGCCTCAGGTAAGTGATTGAAGTCTTTTTTTCTTTCTTTTTTTTTCATTTATCAATTTATTTGTAGCCTTCTTGTGATGTCTTATATTCCCATATGGAATGATTTACAGATCAAGAACAGCAGGAAAATGAAATGTAAATTATTTGTTTGTTAATTAATTGATTAGATAATCCATTCATTCATAGGTACATTCATGTATGTTGTTGACAACGCTGAGGACCTGAGCAAGCAGCAGTGCTATCCATGATAGAAAGTTTGAGCAGCGTATAGCAGCTGTTATCTTCATTATATTCTGAAACTGTGTTATTTTTCTTATGCTCTAGTTTTTCCACCTCAAGTTCAATTTTTTTGATCTTCAATATTTTATACTCTATATCAAGCTCCAACATTTTTTGTGAAATGCTCTCACAGTGTAAGCACCCACCTGAAACAAATTAAATACATAATACAGTGGCTTTAGCATAATAAGTTAGTCTTTTGTATGGTTTACTTTAAAATAATGCCAATGTCACCACTGACTATTTTTATGAAATAAAGTTATTTACATCCTGTGACTGTCTCTTTCCCCCCCTCCAGTGTACGATAAGCAGCAACATATTGTATGTAAATGTATAATGATAGGTTGAATTTACTGTTACTTTTCTGGAGGACACCATTTTTGTGAGTGAGGGTAGCAGCCTCACTGTGAGGGTCTCACTGTCCATTGTGCAAAAAGTACATCTTACTTTCACAGTAAATGGATAATTGTGTTTCTGCAGCCCAGTGTTTTAACCCTGACTCACTGAAACATACCATGTACAAATGTGGTGCTAGTGAGAGCAGGGAACAAGTGGAGGAGAAGCTAGAGTGGTGGAGGTTTGCCCTGGAAAGGAGAGGAATGAAGGTTAGCTGCAGCAAGACGGAGTATATGTGTGTGAATGAGAGAGACCCAAGTGGAAGAGTGAGGTTACAGGGAGAAGAGATAAAGAAGGTGGAGGATTTTAAGTACTTAGGGTCAACAGTCCAGAGCAATGGAGAGTGTGGAAAAGAGGTGAAGAAGTGTGTGCAGGCAGGCTGGAACGGGTGGAGAAAAGTGTCAGGTGTGATGTGTGATAGAAGAGTTTCAGCTAAAATGAAAGGAAAGGTGTACAAAACTGTGGTGAGACCAGCGATGTTGTTTGGTCTAGAGACAGTGTCACTGAGGAAAAGACAGGAGGCGGAGCTGGAGGTAGCAGAGATGAAGATGCTGAGGTTCTCTTTGGGAGTGACCAGGTTGTATAGGGTCAGGAATGAGTATATCAGAGGGACAGCACATGTTAGAGGTTTTGGAGATAAAGTCAGAGAGGCCAGACTGAGATGGTTCGGACATGTCCAGAGGAGAGATAGTGAATGTATTGGTGCTGAGTTTTGAACTGCCAGGCAGGAGGCCTAGAGGAAGACCAAAGAGGAGGTTTATAGATGTAGTGAAAGAGGACATGAAGGTGGTTGGTGTGAGAGAAGAGGATGCAGAAGACAGGCTTAGATGGAGGCAACTGATTCACTGTGGCGACCCCTGAAGGGAAAAGCCGAAAGGAGAAGAAGAGGTTTGTTCTCAATGGGAAAGTTTGATCAATTTCATTCACCTCTCGCTGAGCCCTGCTGTGAATTTTGCAGGTTGGAAACCTTTTCATTAATAGAGAAATTATATTGTATGAGAGAAATTTAAAAATGTGTAATTAATACTGCTACCTAAAGAGTGAGATCCAGCTGATGACAGTGTGATATAAAAATCAGCTGAATGCAGGTGTTTTTGTCTTTGAATCTGACAGAGCAGAACAACCTCCGTCAGACAACAACACGAGGTACAGGTGACATCTAGGGGTCTGACTGAGAGCTGACAACAGTCTGAAACGTGTGTCAAGACTTGTGGAGAAACAGACTGAGACACATTAGTGGAAAGCATTTTTCACTTGATCCAGATGTTTCGGCCAATTAAAGACCCATATCGAACCTTCCCTTCATTTCTAAAATCATTGAAAAAGCAGTAGCAAACCAATTATATGACCATCTACATAGGAACGGCTTGCTCGAAGAGTTTCAGTCAGGATTTAGAGCTCATCACAGCACAGAAACAGTGCTGGTTAAAGTCTCCAATGATATTCTAATGGCTTCAGACAATGGATCAGCCTCCATACTTCTCCTCTTAGATCTTAGTGCTGCATTTGACACCATTGACCATAATATTTTATTACAGAGACTGGAACATGAAATTGGGATTAAAGCAACTGCACTAAGGTGGTTCAAATTTATGAGATAGACATCAGTTTGTTCATGTTAACAATAGCTCCTCCTCACACACTATAGCCAGTTATGGAGTCCCACAGGGCTCGGTACTTGGACCAATCCTCTTCCTTTCTATATCTGCTTCCTTTAGGCAACATTATCAGGAAACACAGCATCAATTTTCACTGTTATGCAGACAACACTCAGCTGTATTTATCAATGAAGCCAAATGAAATTAGTCAGATAGTCAGACTGCAGACATATCTTGAAGACATAAAAGTCTGGATGACCTGTAACTTTTCATTTCTAAATTCAGATAAGCTGAAGTTATTGTACTTGACCCTAAGCACCTTAGAGAAACTCTATCTAATCATCTAATCAGTCTGGATGGCATTACTTTGGCTTCCAGCTGCACTGTAAAAAATCTTGAAGTAACTTTTGACCAGAACATGTCTTTTGTCCCTCACATAAAACAAGTCAGTAGGGCAGCTTTATTTCACCTGCGAAACATTAGGAAATCAGAAACATCCTGTCTCAAGATGATGCAGAAAAACTAGCCCATGCATTCATTCATTCTAGGCTGGACTACTGTAAGTCATTATTATCTGGATGTCCAAACAAATCCCTGAGAAGCCTTCAGTTGATTCAGAATGCTGCTGCATTGGCTTTCCGGTTTGGCGGAAATGGAGTAGACGCGTGTTGAGTCTCGCTCCCGCAACTATTGTCAATTTTATATTTTAAGACCCCGAAAGTCACAACAAATCGGCAGTATTCGTCTCTTTTGATGGGCGCACTACTGAAATATGTTGACGTATGCAACCAGACAGAATGTAAAAGACCAGGGTGCTATGGTCAGCCCCGCACACGAGGCAGGTGACGAGTTTAGCATGGCGGCCATTGCTAACCTCCTAGAAGAACACTGCCAGGCCCTCTCCGCTGACTTTAAAACTTCCATATCAATACTCAAGGCAAAGCTGGACCACGTCCACACCACAGTGTCAGACCACGCTCAGAAGATTGGCTCCCCTGAGGTAAATGCTAACTTACAAGACAAGCACCTGTCAATATTGGAGGCATCCTGTGCTACGCTAGCAGAGAGCAATGCTAAGCTGTTGGCTAAAGTTAGCGACCTTCAGTCCCAGAGCCGTGAAACAATATCAGAGTGGTCGGCGTACCCGAGTAAGTGGAGGGGCCACGGCCCACAACCTTCTTTGCAGAGGTGCTCATGGAATTATTTGGCCGTGGCGTCCTGGAGTCGCCACCAGAATGTGACAGAGCTCATCATACGCTATCTGAGAAACCGAAGCAAGGACAGAGAGCACGGCCCGTCATTATCAGGCTGCACAGGTACCAGGTGACGGAGAAGATCATATGCGAGGCCCGAGCCAGGAGGGGCAAGCTACAGTATAGAGGCTCCCCCCCATCTCCATCTACGAGGACTACACGCTGGAGGTGGTGGAACAATGCCAGAAATACCAGGAGGTGATGTCAGAGCTTTACAACCTGGGCTTCAGACCTGCATTGTTACTCCCTGCCAGGCTTGTCATCGTGATGAAAGATGGAGGCAAGAAGAGACTCTCCTCAGTCTCTGAGGCTAAAGACTTCATAACATCCACCTGCACAGAAGAGACCTGACGGCCGTGGACGATAATTAATCCCACCGCGGATGAGCCATTGTTATGGTAACTGCATAACCATGAGTTAATATGAAGCTAACTGTATAACTGTGTCTTTACCAGTCCCGGACGGGCCTGGCGTTAATCCGCAGACTGCCTTATTAGTGATCACAGTCCTGACTGATTGCTAGTATTTATTTTGAATGCAGACTTTTGAACCAAAATCACCGGCCGGATATTTTAACACATTACCAGCAGGCTGATTTGAGACCCAGTGTTTGCTAATTTTTTTTTTTTTTTTAGCTCTCGTGCCAAATACAGGAAGCTTGTTTATACATACAAATTGCAGCTGTTTATCATTTTCTTTACACTTTTATTTTAAAATTTATTTTTCATCTCTCAACGCCACTGGGTTATCCAAAGTATTCTTGTTTCCTGTTACTCATTTAGTCAAAAGGTCTTATTGAAGCCTGACACTTTTCATAAACTGATGTATTATCAGTAGTCCACATCAATGCAACCTAACTTAATCGTTCTAACCCATGATGGACATCAGTGGTTCATACATGCAGGCACTCTGTTAATCTCATATGATGTGTAGGAATACTTTCATGACCTGCCTACTACAAGATGTCATGGTGCCCTGTGTTGGCACATATTTACTTTTAACTGTTTCTTGTTTTGTTTCTCTCTTTTCTCCACATGGGTTTACACAGTTTAACTAGCTCTACTTCATAATAGATGTTACTGTTATACATGCAGAAAGGTATGGCTTTTTTTCCTGTCCATATCTCGATTTTCCGTTTACTGGAGTTTTTCTCTGTGAATTGTGGGGTCAATTAATGCTATTGTTACTGTAAGGGAAGAGACCCTGGAAGCTTAGTTTAGCTGTTAGCTGTGAGCTGGAAAGCTCAGATGATTCTTGTTTTGGGTGTAGCCCTCAAGCGTAGTCACGAATTTTGTCATTGTTTTGTCTTTGCTTTTTGCCCCCCCCCAAACTTTTTTTTTTCTTCTCCTCTTTCCCCACTCTTCCCCCACTTTCTCTCAGAACACATGGGTCATGCAGTGTCTATCTAACCTGTTAAAATTGTCCCTATAGATGGGTAATGCTGTGAAGACAGGTAGTGGGGTGCGTCTAATTTCCTGGAATACTAAGGGCATGAACAATGCAATTAAAATTGGTAAGGTCTTGACACATTTACAGCACCTTAAAGGGGATGTGATGTTTCTGCAAGAAACACATCTCAAAACGTCTGATACCCCACATATTAAGAAGGTGTGGATGAGCCACTTATTCCATTCAGTGTTTGCAGATAAAATTCGAGGGGCAGCTATCATCATTCATAAAAGGGTCATGTTTGAGCCAACGAATGTCATCCTTGATACTGACGGCCGCTATGTCATAGTTTCCGGCACGTTTCAGAATACACCAGTGGTCTTAGTTTTGGTTTACACACCAAACTGGGACGATGATCAGTTTTTTACGAGGCTCTTTGCAAAAATTCCAAACGCTGATAGCCACCGTATTATCATGGGTGGGGACTTTAATCTGGTGCAAGATGTACTGTCAGATACTAAGTTAAAAGATTTTGTTGCGACTCAAATCCGTTCTTACATAGAGTTTAATGACACTCCGGATGTCAACAGTAGCACCCTGTGGGAAGCGCTTAAAGCTACTATTCGGGGACAGATGATATCTTATATTTCCCAAATGAGAAGGGCCGAACAAGACAGGCTGGTGGAAATTACAGATGAACTTTTAAAACTTGATGGAACCTACACCACCTCTCCATCCCCCATCCTCTATAAGAAACGGCTACTACTACATTCAGAACATGACCTGTTAATGACACGTAGTGGAGAGACAGCTGCAACAATCGAAACAAACCTTTTTTGAGCGAGGACATAAGGCAGGGAGGCTCCTGGCACAGCAGGCCCGTGCAGCTAGCGCTTTTAGATTGATTCCTCAAATTAAGCTACCTGATGGTAGCCACACTTCTGATCCAGTAGTTATTAATAAGTCTTTTTCTGATTTCTATACCACACTGTATACTTCTGAATGCGCCCCAATTACTGCAGCGACACCTAACCCTTTAAACCGGCTAACGTACCCTCAGATTGATGTAAATACCGCCAGAGAACTGGGTAGACCCATCTCTGTGTTGGAGGTGCATGAAGCAATCCACTCTATGCAAAACCGGAAATCTCCTGGTCCCGACGGTTTTACAATCGAATTATTTAAAGCAAACTCAATGTTATTAGCCCCCATCCTTGTGAAAATGTTCAACAACTCATTTACTGAAGGCAGACTACCAGCAACCTTGTATGAGGCATCCATTTCATTGCTTTTGAAGAAAGACAGGGATCCTACCTCCTGTGGTAACTATAGACCAGTCTCACTTTTAAACGTAGATTGTAAGATTCTGGCTAAGGTTCTCGCCCTCCATCTCCAAAGTGTGATGCCATCAATAATTTCATCGGACCAGACAGGCTTCACATTAGGGAGACATCAATTTTTTAACACTAGAAGGCTGCTGAACATCATATTCTCATCCACGTCTAATACTCCTGAAATCATAGTGGTGCTTGACGCAGAAAAAAACTTCGATCAGGTGGAGAAGGGCTTTCTATTTTTTACTTTAGAGAAATTTGGCTTTGATACCTACTTTATCTCTTGGGTAAAACTTCTTTATGCCACCCCATCCGCTTTGGTAAATACTAATGGCATCCATTCAGCATACTTCCCTCTCAAACGTGGGACTCGGCAGGGCTGTCCGCTCTTGCCTTTGTTGTTCAATATAGTCATTGAGCCACTAGCCATCTGGCTTAGAAACCAGAATGAATTTGAAGGCATTACTCATTCTGGCTTAGTCCACAAACTCTCCTTATATGCTGATGACCTTCTCTTATTTATTTCAAACCCCACGTCCTCCCTCCCCTCAGTTTTGTCAATTCTAGATCAGTTTGGACACCTATCAGGGTATAAATTGAACATTCAAAAAAGCGAATAATAACGATTTGGCGAGGTCACTTCCACGATCCATATTTCCCTTTAAAATAGCTGAAGAGGGATTCAGGTATTTGAGGGTGTTTATTACCAGCTCCTTCAGGGAACTCTTTCTGAAGAATTTTCAGCCGTTATTAGATAAAAGCAAGTCAGACTTGTCCAGATGGGCTGCCCTCCCCCTGTCCCTTGCAGGCCGAGTTAATCTTATTAAGATGGTCATTCTTCCAAAATTTCTGCATCTTTTTCAACACATCCCAGTTTGTCTCAATAAATCCTTTTTTACTAATCTCGACCAACAATGAACGCTTTTATTTGGCATAACAAACCAGCCCGTATTAAGAAACATATTCTTCAACTTTCTAAACCTAAAGGGATGACTAGCTTTGCCAAATTTTCGACACTACTTTTGGGCCTGCAACATTAATAAACTCCTTTACTGGCTCCACGGTGAAGGTGCAGACACCTGCCCACCCTGCTCATACTGAGATATCATCTTCTCCCTGCTCTCTGCGCTCAACGATTTGGTCACAGCTCCCCATAAATGCCCATAAAGTCTCACTTAACCCGATCATCACCAATACAATTTAAATCTGTATCCAGTTCAGGAAGCAGCACGGCTTGCACAGGGCTTTGATCCTTGCCCCAGTTTTGAATAATCACGCATTTCTCCCTTCCTGCTCCGACCCTACATTTCGCATATGGTCAGATAAGGGCCTCAAACACTTAGTGACCTATATGATGGAGATGTTTTCACGTCCTTTGCATCTATGTCAGACAAATACAGCTTCCCTAATAGCCACTTTTTTCGGTACCTTCAAATGAGGCACTTTGTCCAAAAGCAGTTCCCACACTTCCCAAACCACCCTCCTGAAGCTGAAATGGACCAGTTCCTGTCTCTCAACTTGCAACAAAAACGACTGATATCTGTTATTTATAATAAAATTGCACTTTTGAGCCCAGTCTTCACTGTACCATCTAAAAATGACTTGGGGGTAGACATTACTGAGGTTCAGTGGAGGGACATTTTAAAACTGATCCATTCTTCGTCGATCTGTGCCAGGCACGGTCTATTACAGTGGAAGGTACTTCATAGAGCCTATTTCACCAGCGCTAAATTGGTTAAGATATATCCCAGTCACAGTGATGCATGCAACCGCTGTAAACAGTCCCCAGCTGATCATGCGCACATGTTCTGGATGTGCCTTAGGCTGACCAACTTTTGGTCCGACATATTCCAAACTCTCAAACAAGCCCTCAACACAAATTTAGAACCAAATCCTCTGACTGCTCTTTTTGGTGTCCCTCCAACTAAAAATCTGCCCATTACTACACAGCGTGTCATGGCCTTTACCACCTTGCTTGTTTCACTTCCAACTCACAGCAGCTAGATTACGTGAAATTTTACAATGTCTACAGTTAGACAAGCTAAGGTTCTCACAGAAGGGCTCTTTCCATAAAACTTGGGACCCGCTGCTGGCATATATCAGCAATAGTGCTACTGTTATGCCTGACGATGCCGAAGACGCTTCTTAAAAGTTGGAGAAGGATAAAGAACCCCCCTCTTTTATTTATTTATTTATTTATTTTTCTTCTTCTTCTTCATTTTAATATTTTATTATACTTAGTCTTACTGTACTTTAGTTGTTTACTTGTGTTGTTATATGTTATGTAATGATTTAGTTGTGTATTGTGACTACATCTGACATGGGCTGTTGGGAGGGATAGTGGGATTAATGTTGGGGTTTGTTTTTGTTTTTTTTCTTTCTTTCACTTTAATGCAGACGCTCTGATGTAATGTAAAACTGTCAATAAAAATCAATAAAGAAATTTTGAAGAAAAAAAAAAAAAAAAAAAAGAATGCTGCTGCACGAATATTAACAGGAACTAGAAAAAGGGATCACATCTCTCCTGTGTTAGCTGCTCTTCATTGGCTGCCAGTAAAATTCAGAATAGAATTTAAAATCCTTCTTTTAACATATAAAGCTCTTAATGGCCAAGCTCCATCATATCTCAGAGAGCTCATAGTTCCTTACTATCCTAGTAGGCCACTCCGCTCTCTAGATGGAGGTTTACTTGTGGTTCCTAGAGTCTCCAAGAGAGAATCGGGAGGCAGATCTATCAGTTATCAGGCTCCTCTTCTATAGAACCAACTTCCAATACTGGTAATTTTCAAGACCAAGCTTCAAATTTTTCTATATGACAGAGCTTATAGTTAAAAGGTCCGTGTTTCTCCAAAGTCTCTGTCTCTCCCAGTTCCTCTCCTCTCTCTCCCTGTCCTCATCTTGCAGGTGATGAATCATTACTACCCCATTTTACTGCGTCGCCTGCTGCTCCCACATCTCTATGAACTTCATCAGCATCATTTCTATGAGCATCATGCAGCATCATATGTCCCTGCCTGCACCTGTATTGAATATCCCCTCCTCCTGCTCTCATTCTCTCCCTACTCTACCCAATGTTGTCCCCCCCCCCCCCTCCGTGTCTCCCTCTCTCTCCCTCTCTCAACCCAACCGGTCGAGGCAGATGGCCGGTTCTGTCCAAGGTGTCTGCCTCCTAAAGGAAGTTTTTCCTTGCCACAGTCGCCAAGTGCTTGCTCATCGGGGGATCTGTTGGGTCTCTTTAAATAAATTTATAAAGAGTTTGGTCTAGACCTGCTCTATATGTAAAGTGCCTTGATGTAACTTTGTTATGATATCTTATCTGATTTGATTTGATTTGACTTCACGCGTTTTTGAGTGCACTTCTCCTTTAACACATTTCTCCATCTGAAAATAATCAATCATTTAACTCAGCTCTCTACAGTGTTAACGTTTTGTTTACTGGAATTCAGCTTCAGTTATCCAGACAATGTCTGTCAGCAGTGAATAAAGTTTCCATTCCACTCACTGCGTCAAACTGCAGAAAGAAATCATCAGGTTTGGCATCGACACTGTCTGAGTCGGCGTGGACCTCAACCATTGGGTTCAGATTCTGTGCTCGCTCTAGAGAGGCCTGAGCCCGATTCTGACCCTGAGCCGTCACTGGAACCAGGAACTGGGCTCGACACGAATCCTCAGACACCTAAAAAACATACACACAGCAGGGTCAGATTTGTGCAACTTCAGGTGCTGACAGGACACTAAATTATTTGTGATTTAGTCATACAGGCTGCAAAGGGCAAACACAAAAATGATACAGATTTAAATTCTTTAATAAAGTATGAAACCAGAACTAGGTTGTTAATTTTTAATATGAACACAACACTACAGATTATACTATTAACTGCGATTTAACCGTCCCAGTTATTCAACCATATTGAATAATACTGAGATTGAATAATAATAATAATATATTTTTTAAAGGCCAAGTGATTAGTGATTACCTTCAGAGAAAAAGACAGGCTTAAATGGTTCAATTCTGTATAGCTACCTGCACTGCAGCCCCTGCAGCCGGAGAAGCACCCAATTTGGTTCTCCACCAGTTCCTGTTCCCCCTTACGCTGATGTACTGATGAGCCGTGCGTAGTTATTGTGTTATTGTACGTACTTTAGGAAGAAACGCAAATAGAAGCACAGCTGGGTGTACGGAAAGCAAAATGGGACAAACCACACACCAGGCTGTGCTGCAGGAGTCCATGCTACGTTGATTTCAGCGTCACAACACAACTATACATGTGTAGGCTACTAATATGTCATTTATTTAATTAAAACAATAAATGGAGAATGCATTTGTTAGACCATTCATTGTCAATCTTTGTGTAAACAGATGCCAGATAGCCTAGCTGTGCGAGAGTAGCCTACGTTAAGTAAACCTCACTGCCGAATCACTTACACTAGTTGATTCAAAATGGGCTGCTGGCTTACTGGTTAGCGTGCTCGACTGACGAATTGATGAAATTATTTTTGACGTATAGCGTTACTATTGCTTACCATTCATTTGGAAACGGCGGAGCGCCTGCGAATGACATATTTCTGCTCCTTGGAAATACGCACCGGATAGCGTCCATATTTTTTATAATTCACAACCTCGTCAACCATAAGTTTGACCATTTTACCAGCATGATCATACATTCACGTGACAAACGCGCATCCTGGCCACCCGAATTTATCAACTCTGCGCCCTTGGGAAATTGGGTTGGGAATTAGGTTACGCCCTAGGTTAGTTCCATGTAAGTGTATGATTTATACGAAAATCAATGATCCATTCACTGAACACTTAAAATAATTTTTCCTGAAAGCCCACCCATTATCTGTTATCTGTTGCAAGACATGCCCATAAAATAGGCTATAGGCCTACATAATTGTCATTGTGATGATTGACAAGTTAAACTGTTGCACAGACACAATAACATCTCAACAACAAAGCATGGTATTTATTTATTCATTCAAAATTATAAACAAATCAAAAAACGCCAACTCTGAGTTAATAAATTCCAAATATGCAATTAAATCTTTTCCATTAAAAACAATGACTGGCAATACCGAATGCCATAACAGAAGATCAAACCAATAGGGAAATCTTGTTTTCGCTGCAATCTCACGCAAATCGTCAGTCATTTTGTACCGCTTCGCTTTCCATAGAACCAGTTGTTCTGGGTTGGTCCTGTGGGCGGCATCGGTTAACAAGGCTTTTCGAGGGGGAACAGGATTCCAATGTGGGAACCAAATTGGGTGTCTCACCGGAACAAACTTTGTATCTAAAGGAACATGAACTGAGTAAAGCTGGCAGCTTACTTGCTAATGAAGCTAACGCTGTTACATGAACAATGGCAGACAGAGTTAGCGATCTTTAGCCACACAAGAACTAAAAACGGCTAAACCACTAGTGTGGGAGTATTTTTGTTATAAAAATGATGAACAGGGGGGTGTTATATGTGATCACCATCCAGAGATACCTTTGATTAACTACACTAGAACACCATGTGGTTTGCGACCGATGTACGTGTACATGTGTTAAATAGATTGTCAAAACTGAAAAACAAAAAAGAAAACACTTCAGGCACTGGTGGCAATTAATCGTCACACCATCAAAATCCGTAATGCCCCATCCCTGCATAACAAACCAGGTCTGGTTTCTGAAAAACATTAAGGGTTATTACTGCACCACAGGCTCCATCTTCTGGACACGTGTGGTTCTGCAGAGCTCTACATTTACAATGAGCCCAGGTCCTGTCCTGTCCGCGCGTGCACGTGTGTGTGTTAGTTGTATGCAGTGTGTGTACCTGTTCGTGATCCAGCAGAGTGAGACCTTTAACCCCAGCCAGGATCAGGTTTTTGGCCACTTCAGCCCCCAGACCACCTAAACCTGCCAGGAGAACACGGGATCCTCTCAACCTGGGATAAATGTAGACAGTTGGTCATCAGTTTGACCGCTAACTCATCGGCCCTCAAAACACCGTGCTGTTTTTATCTGCGCCGCGCTAAAAACCATCTGTGTGGACAAAGACAATATCTGTACAAGTATCAATATGGATATTCCATTGGAAACTCCTCACAGTATACAGTGATAATCATCATCTCAGTAGTAAGAGATAAATTAAACACTTTGGTCAAGCCGGCGCCGCCAGAGTGCGACGACTCGAACAGTCCGCTGCACAGATTAGCCTGTTGAGCTAACAAAGCTGACTGACCTCTTCTGGGCATCCAGGCCCCATAGCCGGATCTGCCGGTCATACTGTGCCGCCTCCTCCTCGCTGATGACCGGATCCTCTTTCTCGATCATATCGATCACCTCAGTTCACCTTGCAGGCGGCAACTTCGGCGTAAACTAACCGTATTTCACCGCTTCGGATGTAGACGTTCAAAATGCTGCGACAGGACAGCTGAATGGGCGCTGGATGATGATGTCAACAGAACAACCCCAAAGATGTACTTTTTTTATTACAATATTTAAACATATTAAATCATCTTGGATTTTTTCACTATATATTTTTCTTTTGAAATTATCACTGCCCACGTAATTTGCCTTTAAATTTGCCACGTTTTTGTACCTGCATTGTTTCTTGAGTTTCTAGCGGTAAAGATAAAGAAATAACTAAACGTATCGCCTTTGCTGTTTAATTCACAGATGTGTATCAAAGTAATTTCAAATTTACATGTATAAACGCTGAGTCTTAACTATAAATTTTTCTTACCTTTATCACAAGACATTAAAAGAAAATGGGCACATTTTCCCCTGAGCTTTGTCTTTTACTTTTTGTCCGCTAGTCGTCGAAGCAAATGCAACACGAACAATGGCTGAGCTGAATAATTTCCCTTGAAAGCATTGTATGAAGAATAAGAAATCACATTACAATCCAAGTTCAGACCGGGGCGCTGGAATAAAAGATAGAAATGTGATATTTTATTATTTATTTGACTGTATATCTTGAAATAAATGTGTGTTAAGTCAATTCATACACAACAACCATATAAATGCTGCAATTCGGCAAAGCCCTCATCAGATTAATGTATCCGGCATGTTCGCACGACAAACATGCTCAAATATGCTGTGTATGAAATTTGTACCTCATAGTGTTGATGTTGCTTCCTTGGTCAGCAGTCACCATGGTGTGGCCATTCACCTGCGAGTCAAAATAGGGGACACATTTAACCCTGAATAAATTCACATTCGGTAATTTCCGTGAGACGTAGACGTTTACGCATCATGATGTCACTCTCGGAGAAACCCACCCCTTTTCTCTTTGGTGAAGACAGTCGGCCATTTTAGGTCTGCCAGTCGTGATTTCACCTCGCTACAGTAGGACGGAGAACGTCAGGATTCAATTCATCATATTTCTATTCCAACTGTAGTGGAGAATTACCTACTATGAACTGAAACTCTTCCTAAAACCAATACAAAGTAGATGCTAGTGAAGTGACGCATAAGCCAGTAATCTCCAGTGTCGAGTTGTAATTTTTTGCACCTCAATGTAGCGTAAGGAAATGGCTGTGGAAAGCATGACTGTCCATCCAAACTCCCCAACTACCAACCACGAACACAACAGTCTCCTGACTGACGAAAGGTCGAGTAATTCTACAATCATATTTATATGAAATTATCTATTTGTCCTGTGCTTTTACACAAAAAGCCGGGGTTTCATTTCTTTCTTTTTTTTTTTTTTTTTTTTTTTTTTGTCAGAGGGATTAAATTCGCCTCTTCTGGAAAACGAGTAAAGAGGTAAAGAACGCAATGTTTACACGACAACGCCAACTGGGAGGCCATTTATCACCTGGGATAACTTTATTCCCTGTATTTTATCACGTTATTACAATCAACGATCAATCTACTGGATTCAACTGGTCTGAAGAAAAAAAGACGAGGTCGCAACAGCTGATCTATTATACTATCGCAGCCAAACTCGCTCGTTCAAAGAGTAGGAACCATCGGTTGATTACTTGCCCATCCAACCGTTAATTCACTTATTGAGGTTGATTCAAGTGTGTGTGTGTGTGTGTGTGAGAGAGAGAGAGAGAGAGAGAGAAAGAAAGAAAGAAACACAACGATGACTGAAATAACGCAGGTGCAACAAATTCAGGCGATTGTCTGTCTCTTGCTAACTGGGCCTGTTTTTCGGCTGACCTAGCAACATTAGCACTAGCCTAATGCTCCCAACAAGGGAAGCTACGCTAATGGTAATGTTCAACGGCCTTTCCCCTGGCAGCACCGTTTAATCAAGCATAGTTTTGACTAACACTGACAAAAAGTTCGGGCCCTTAAGTTATATTGTAATACGTTTAAATCTGCTCTTTCTTTTGCTGTAAACGTGTCGCCGATACAGAAAAACGTAGCTCATTTTCATTACGCATTTTAAATTGTACCCCAGTCTTTGACCCTATCTGAAAAACACTGGTCAAAATCGTTATTTTCCCTTTGATGGTGTAGTTTGTTTTTTTTGTTGTTGTTGTTGTTTTTTTGTTTGTTTTTTTCCCTAATCTAAACTAACTGCTCTGTCCTAAATATTGATCTGTGACTTGGCCGCTTTAACTGACAAAAGCCGACATTTCAAGCGCGTTTGTGCTTCTTGTTGGTTACTATTTTTCTTAAAACACTTTAATTTACAGTCGTGTCTACATGCCTTGTCCCAAACACCCACAAAACTCTCCAAAATGAGTCAAATGTCTGCAAAGCATCCCAGGAGGGTTTCAAGTCAAACACAAAGTTCCCTCTTTCCAAAGTCCCAAGTTGGAAAATTTGATGTGTCCAGTTGACCCCAATTTCAAGTCCCACAAACCCACTAGTGTTCCTGAAAAGCTAGGGAAAACTTTTGAGTGCAAAATAAGAAGTCCTGACACAGTAAGTATCCCCCCTTTTAATCATGGCCCTTTGCTTCGAGAGTGAATGATCTGACAGACTCTTCCTCTGTGCTCTAACATAATGTATTGATCCAGTCCTTTGTATACAGAATGTTCTTGTGCTCACTAGACTTTTAAGAATGTCTCTCAGGTGTTTGCTGTGTTCACTTTGCTTAGAATGGATTTAACACTTTTCATGGTAAACAGACTCATTGGTACATTGATACTTGTGTAGATTCCAATCAATAACTCCGTAAATAACAGTAGGTTCTCCACTAGCCATAAGTTGTTGGTGGACTTAAACCAAGTTAAGGGAATTCTTACCTGACCTGTTCCCCTCTCTGCTCCATCTTGGGTGGGGGCACATTGTTGGCAGAAGCTTGTATGTCTAATATCTTGGCCTCAGAGCCCCCAAAATCCCTGTGCTTGATTCTAGCTGTGTCAGGGGAATTTTGATTGACAGGCCAGCTTAACATGCCAACAGCGAGGCAGGTGAATCCTCCAGAGTTAATGATGTTTGGACTGAAAGAAGCTGGAACACAGGAGCTGTCAGACCGTAGAAAGGTGTTCAGGGTAGGGAAATTAAACAAAAACAATAGTTTCAGTGTTGCATAGTTTTGAGGAAAAAACGCTCTGAAGAGTATCTGATACTGACTGTGTTGAGCAATTATAAATACACATCAGGACAGATGGACAGGAAAGAAGTAAAATTAACAGGGAATGCACGACAAGTTAGCAAGAAAGAGCAGGAAAGGGGTTCAGTAATTAGGGCAACTTCTGGTTCAAGGAAGGGACTTTGGAACTAAATTAAATGGATACCTGTGGATTAAGAAACTCAGTACTAACTTTTTGAAGCAAGACACTGATTTATCCTGATCACTATACATAGTTTTTTCAGATTAAAAGAAAAATTAAAAACCTTTGATATGACTCAGGTAATTTTTTTCTTTCAGGAAAAAATAACAGTGTTTTTGCAACATTTTATTGCTGTGATCACTGATACAGGTGAGGAATTTCATTCTTTATTGCTGAGTATTTTGTTTGTGACATAGGGGCAAAGATCATTATGGCTGATTATTATGCCCCCCTGCCCCCATTAGAGGAAGCTGGCCTGCTGAGGATGTGATACGGTGCATCTGGCATTTTGGCTCAGCAAGTCGACTGTGCCATCCACCTGTTTTGTCAGTTTAAGGTGTGCCCTCTGTAGGTGTAGCTGTGAAGCAGGTGCCTTTTTGGAGCATCCTGTTCACATCTTCCTGGCCTCAGGCATCACTCCCAGCCTGCTGTGGTCAGTGATCTCGGCCTGGTCTGGGTGTGAGCCCCTGTGAAAGAGCCAGATTCAGCCCGTCACACTGAACTTTGTCTCTTTATTGGTGCGCTGAATTTTGACCCCCATGCAAGCCAGTGCTGTAAATCTATCACACCATCTTTGTCAGTAAAAATGACAGGACAGGTTGTGGTCTAGTTCTTGGATCAAACTTGCACTTTGTTCTCACCTTGTTCCTACCTTGTTCCTCTCTCTTTTGGGTACCTACCATGTTCACAGGAAGGGAAGAACACTGCATCTTAATAATATTCAGTCATTTTAGCAGCTTATATGTAAATATCCATCATAGCTTCTGCACATGTGCACTTTGTCCTGACTAGCATATCATGTGGTTAAATACTAATGACAATGACACTTAGAATCAGAAATACTTCATTAATCCCCAGAGGGGAAAATCTGCCATTTGGTATACTGAAACAACCACTCTGCTGTAGATTTCTACTAATTTAGATGTATTTGTGTCATTGAGTACACCTGTCCAACTCAGTGTTTGCAGAAAGTGCTTTTCAGTCTCGTTAGACATTTTGCAAGTAATTTTTTATCCCTGTACACCTGTGAAGTATCAACATATGTAAGAAAGACAGTCGCTATGTAAATACACCAGGTATAAATACACCACTGGTGTACACCTGGCAGACTCTCAGTCACTCACAAAAATACTTTGTTGTCTTCTGGTCCCACCTAATGTGAATCACACTAACATTTGTCCCCTCAGCAGAGTGAGGTGGTCTCAGAACAGAATCCTAAGGTCCTATGGCTCCTCTGGCACTTTTTTACTATTCGGGTCAAAAGTTAATAATTCAAACAAGTGTCATTTGGACTTTTACAGTGTTGACAGCCTGAATGATGATTTACATCTTTGTCATGTCTTAAGGACTCAGTAGACTTGAACCCATGTTTGAATGATTTAAGATGCTATTGCTATGAAGTCATTACTCTTGGACAACAGACTTAATATTCACAGGTAAATTTGTAGCGTTACCAAACCTCTGTACTTGTTTTACTGCCAATTCATCTGTGACCCCCCTAAAACAAACAATTAAATGTTGATTTTTTTCTTTGACAAATTAATAATTTTAAAATGTTGAACACATGATAAGATGAGATAAATATCATCCCTCCATGTTTGTTCTGTCCATACGCAGGCCAGAGGATGGAGAGCTGGAGGAGGGTGAGCTGGAAGATGATGGTGGAGAAATGGAGGAGGAGGAAATGGGAGGAGGTGTATCTGCAGCAGGAGGAGGTGGCGAAGGGGGAGATGAAGCAGGAGGTGGAGGGGAGGCAGGAGGGGAAGGGCCCGGGGAGAGGCCCCAGCGAAGTAGGGAGCGCCATGCCAGCAGTGATTCTGAAGACGAGAGAACTCACCGTCGCAAGAGGAAGAGGAAGAAAGAGAGGGAGCGAGAAAGGGAGAAGAGGAGGTCCAAGAAGAAACGAAAATCCAAACACAAAGTAAGAATTTCTAAAGAGAGTTTGTCCACATGCTCCTCAGCTTCCTGTCTCTGTTTTATACGCCCTTCTCTCTTTTCATTTCTCTTCAAGCGTCATGCGTCCTCTGATGACGACCACTCAGACTATAGTGATGACTCGGACTACAGTCCCAGTGAAAAAAGGAAGTATCGAGAGTACAGTCCACAGTACCCCCCCCCTGTAAGTCTGACATATTTAAAATGTTTGAGTCTTCTGTATGGTCGATTTTCAGTCATTCCTTTTTGTTGAACATGACATAATCAAACACGTTTACCATATCTAGTCTCATGGAGGCTATGGCGGTTCCAAGAAGGGGAGCTACATGAAAATGGACAAGCAGAGCTATGGAGGCTATGATGACTATGAGGAAGACAACTATGAGGGAGAGGAAGATGAAGACATGGGAGATGAAGACTACGACGACTTCACTAAGGAGCTCAACCAGTACCGCAAGGCCAAGGAGGGAGGAGGGGGACGAAGCGGACGAGGTGCGTTCATGGGTAAAACATGTTTATGTCCGCTACATTCCAATCTGAGTTCATCCTTGGATGTCACTTTTCACTTGTGGCAGTCAGACAGTGGTGTCTGTGTAGATAAGTTACACACTCTGTCTTTGCAGGGGGCAGAGGCCGTATGAAGAGCCAGAGAGGTCGTGGAGGAATCAGGGGAGGGAGGAGAGGTCGAGGAGGCAGAGGAAGAGGAGGACGAGGTGGAGGAGTAAAGATGGGGGGAGATAATGACGACGGTGATGGATATGGAGATGACATGGAGGTGAGTGGAGAGCTCAGCATGAAAGCTGGTTTGTGTTTGCATTTGTCACAATCCAGGAATGGGTTTTCCTTCAGCTTTGTCGGCTGTTTTTTGTTTATTTTCACAGTCGTTGAAATTGGAGAAATTCCATGACTTAGATACTTTAGCACATCAGACATCACGCCCGGTCCTCACAGGGACAGGGATTATTTTCTGTGATACTTTGGGGCATCTCCCAACACCAGTGTTGTACCCTTTTTAATTATTATAATTATAAAACAATTTTTAATCATTATTATTTTTTTATTTATTCAACAATTCTGCCAATTGCTAAATGAAATAAATGACTAAAATTCAACTATGCACTTGGAGTCAACTGCCCTCCATGGATGGATGGATGGATGGATGAATAGATTGGGCAATAGATAGATGGTCTGAACTGGTTTCAAAAATCAAATCAAATCATTCATTCATTCATTCATCTATCTTCAACCACTTATCCATTTCCGGATCGCGGGGGGTGCTGGAGGCAATCCCAGCTCACATTAGGTGAGGGCAGGGTACAACCTGGACAGGTCGCCAGTCCATCGCAGAGCCAACATACAGAGACAGACAGAGACGAACAACCACTCACACTCGCACTCAGACCTGTGGACAATTTAGAGTCACCACTCAACCTAAACATGCATGTCTTTGGACGGTAGGAGGAAATTGGTGTACCCGGAGGAAACCCACGCAAGCACAGAGAGAACATGCAAAACCCACACAGAAAGACCCCAGGCTGGGGGAATGGAACCTATGACCTTCTTGCTAACCACCAATAGCGCTAACCAAAATGCTGCTGCGCTGCCCAAAATCAAATCAAATTAAAATATTTTTATACAGCACCAAATCATAACAGAGTTACAGCAACGCATTTTGCACTGACCAGGCCTAGACCAAACTCTTTATAGAGTTATTAAAGAAATCCCTCCTTGAACAAGCACTCGGTGACAGTGGAGGGAAAAAGTTCCTTTGAGAGGCAGACACCTCACATTGAACCAGATTTAGGGTGGGCGGAGCCATCTATCTCAACCAGTTGGGTTAAGAGAGACAGGCATGGCGAGAGAAAGAGAGCATGAGAAAACGGAACACAATAAAATCATGAAATCATGATCCAAGTATTAATGACTGATGCTACTAAAGTACATTAATATCAAGAGTAAGTTCAAATATTAGGAAGTGATAATAGTGTTAATAATGACAGTAACTCATATTTACTATTGCAGCAGGAGGTGCTGAGCTGAACATGGAACACAGATGATTCACCACCTGTAGGATGAGGACAAGAGGGACAAACACAGGCTACTGGAAGAAACAAAGCTAGTGACATGTAATGGAATTATATACAAACGTTGGGAGGGGGGGCTCAGTCCAGGCCTATAGCAGCATAACCAAAGGAAGCGTAATTACTTTAACTCTAGGCTTTGTCATAGAGGAAGATTTAAGCCTGAAATTGAAAAGTAAGAGAGCTTTGTATGCTAGGAGAAGGATTTTGAATCCCATTCTGGATTTTACTGAGAGCCAATGAAGAGAAGCAAACACAGGAGAAATGTGATCTTTTTTTTCTAGTTCCTGTTAATATTCAGCAGCATTCTGGATAAGCTGAAGGCCTTTCAGTAGTCCACTCAAGATAAAATGCATGGATTAGTTTTTCTGCATTGTATCAGAGACAGTTTGTTTCTTATTTTCACAATATTGTGTAGGTTAAAGAAAGCTATCATAGAGACTTATTTTATGCGTGGAACTAATGACGTGCTGGTCACAAAATGAATCCAAGATTCCTAACGATGGAACTGGAGGCCAAATTAATGCCATCCAGAATGATCAAATGATCAGATAATTTTTGTCTAAGGTGCTTAGGGCCAAATATGACAACTTCAGTTTTGTTTGAGTTCAGAAATGAAAAGTTCCTGGCCATCCATGCCTAAAGTAATCATATACAGGTGAAAAGGACTGGTCCAAGTACAGAACCCTGTGGAACTCCATAATTAACTATAGTGCTTGAGGAAGAGCGATTGTTAACATAAAAAAACTGAAGTCTATCTGATTAAATATGATTTAAACCGGCTTAATGCTGTCCCTTTAATCCCAATTTAATGTTCCAGTCTCTGTAATAAAATGTTAGGGTCAATAGGGGCACAAATCAGATTTTCCTGCCTATGTGACCAACATATGATTGTTTAATGACAATGTTAAAGGCACAAATCACATGGAATCATATTTTTTCATATCAGATTTGGGCCACTTTCATATCCTAAATCAGACACAGAATTGCTGAAATCCGACCTCAGTCTGAATGTATCGGAATTCAGTGCAATGTCACTCTAGATCAACGGTTCTCAAAGAGTGGGGAACAGAGACAGAGGGGAATGACTGAAAAACATCAACAAACCTCATAATTGTGCACAGGTGGAAGTCACAAATTCAAGACAAACATGGCAGATAGCAGCGACAGAGCTAGTTGGTGGAGGGACAATGAAATATTAGACCTTATTAACACTAACACCAGTGGCCTCCCTGGCTGTTATTCCCACTCTCTTCTTGTTTACTTCTGTACACAGAGTGCTGCTTGATGTCTTGTTGTTTTTCTGCCTATACAGAAGAAGGACTGGGACCAGTTCACATTGGAGTCCAAGATTTAAAAGATAATGTAAAAAGCTGCATAAAAATTTGAAAGAAATCCAGTTTGAGCGCTAAGGCTTGCATTGCGAAAGTAGTCCAAGATCAGGATGAATATGGCAACCATTTTATTGTCTGAAACTATTAGAATATCATTAGTAACTTTTTCCAGTGCTGTTTGTGAGCTGTCGTGTACTCCAAAACCTGACGGCAACTCTTCAGACAGGCCATTCCTATGCAGATGCAACAGCTTTTTCATAAATTTTTGAAATGAAAGTGAGGTTGAATATAATTAGCCAAAAAGTCTTTATCAAGATTAGGTTTTTAGGCTTTCTTAACTGGACTCTTGAAAGTCTGTGGTGCATAACCTGAATATAAACTCACATTGAACAGATCTGGAGGTATGTGTTTATTAATGGAAAAACATCTTCAAACAGCCTGGTCGGTGTTGGATCTAAAAAACAAGCTAATGGTTTAGATAATGAAACTATAGAAACTAGCTCAGAGGGATTTAAAGGTGAAAAAGAATCAAAATACAGAAACTCATAAAATCATTGTTGCTGAGAGCTAAAGGTTCAACTGAGCTGTGATTCTCCGTCCGCCTGGCTACAGTTCTGAAGAGAAACCTGGGGTTGTTCTTGTTTTCTACTATTAATAAGGAAATTATTTGCAGTTATAGAACTGAGCCAACCTCCTCTGAATCACTACTTTGTTTTCCAGAGTGGCAACAGTATCAAGTGTTGTACACAATGATGGTGTCACTGTCAATATCTACATGAACATTGAAATCACCCACTATATTGATTTTATCTGTATTGAAGATCAACTCTGATTAGACACTCAGAAAACTCTTGGCTTTGAGTAAGAATCAGGTGGATGAAACAGGTTTTTCTATTTTCCAGCTCATTTGTGAAAAGCAAAAAGTCTTTCAAAACACTTGTTACTTTTAATTCTTAATAAGCTGGAGTGAAGTATCACAGTTACCCCTCCTCCTTGACCTATGTTATGAAGAATACAAAAATATGAGGAGGAGGTGTAGAATCATGTAGACTGACCCTGCTGTTGCCAGGTTTCAATGATACAGTGATTAGAGGATCAGTTATCAGATAATAAGGGTTAGGGGGTTAACCCAGTCTGATCTGGTATCAGCAGGTCCACCCAGGTCCAAAATGACACTTTTTGTACTAAATGTGTCTTTCCAGTATGAAGATGATGACTATGACATGGGGGACTGCGACTACGACGACTACTCTAAAGAACTCAATCAGTACAAGAAGTCCAAAGACAGAGGCAGAGGTGAGTTCAGACTTCAGGTGGTTGTTCAGGTTAATGTGACTGTGATCTGGAAGGTCTGTGATGGAGATAAACAGGATAAATTCACAGCTGTGTCTGACAGCTCCAAACAATTCACTGACTCTCACAGGAGGTAAAGGAGGCCGCGGACGAGGCAGAGGAAAAGGGGGGCGGGGCATGCTCAGAGGAGGGAAGGGTCGAAACAGAGGGAGAGGAAGAGGTGACATGGGTAACGATGACGACAACAACGGAGACATGGACAATGGTGTAAGACCCCTATAGTCATAACATTATCCTGGACTGGCATGATACCAAGTCTGAACAAGCCAGATCATCCAAAGTTAGTTCTTAGAATGTGCATTTGTTGATTAGTTTATGTGTTGTAGGATGGAGGCGATGCAACTGGATCAGGGAGGAGAAATCAGAATGAGAAACACCAGGATAAAAAAGGAAAGGCTATCTGCAAGTACTACATCGAGGGGAGGTGCACCTGGGTGAGCAAGCATTAATAACTCTGAACATGTTGTTATTTTACAGCCCAAGTTTCACACTACTGAAAAACCTGGTTCTGGGCTCGTCCCTCAGACTCAGATGTCATTGTGGACTTTTTTATCACCAGGGGGACCACTGCAACTTTAGCCACGACATCGAGTTACCAAAAAAGAAGGAGCTGTGCAAGTTCTATATAACGGGATTCTGTGCCCGAGCTGACCACTGTCCCTACATGCATGATATCCTTTACCACTGAGCCAGTGGCATCTTGTTAGAGCGAAAGAATTCTTGGTAAATTAGGGGCCCTTGTTTCAGTGAAAAATAATAATTCTTATCCTAAAATAATAATTAAATAACAATTGAATGGTTGGAATTAAACAGCCAAACAAACAAATTTTACCAGTTGAAGTTTAACAGTTCAGGTTACATTTGATTGAAAAAGAATGTGTATGAATCTTTTTGAGAGTTTGTCCTTGACTCCTGTGCTACGTGAATTCCCCTGTAAGCTGTTCCACACCACAGGCAACTGTGTCAACGGAGACGAGTGTATGTTCTCACACGACGCCCTCAATGACGATACTCAGGAGCTGCTCAACAAGGTGGGACCATTGGTCTTAACACTCAAGTCCTACATCCTTCTCTATCTGCCTCTCTTTTCCTGTCTCAATAGAGTTTGATATATCTATTGATGAGAACTTAAGGTCTAAACAATTAAAAATGACCCTTAAGTTTGGAAGCTGAAGTCTTGGTCCCTTTTTTTTTTTTTTTTTTTTTTTAGATGCTGGCTGAAGATGCTGAGGCAGGAGCTGAGGATGAGAAGGAGGTGGAGGAGCTGAAAAAGCAGGGGATCAATCCTCTTCCTAAACCACCTCCTGGTGTTGGCCTCCTCCCTACCCCTCCGCGACCCATTTCTGTTGACACCATCACAGGGCCTGGGGAGTTTAATTGCCCTGTGGCAGCTGACTTTGGAGGTCTTCCAGGGCCCAACCAGGGGGCCATTGCCAGCAAAGGACCGACTGGGCCTGCGCCTATTCCGGGGCCTGGGCCAGGGCCTAATCCTTGTACTGCTCCTCCTGTCCATGGCCTGGATGGAAGTTCCTTCCAAGGTGGACCCCCAAATCCCAACTGCCCTCCTCCTCACATGGGGCCCCCACCTCCTTGTCCTGGAGGGGGATGTGGTGCAGGAAAGAAAATCCCCTCATTGTTTGAGATTAAAGTTCAGCCGACAGGACAGTTGGCTCAGAAACTCGCTGTCAGGTAAGAGTTGAGAGAAGGCACATTAACCAGTGGATGTGATGTGAAAAACTGGAAGTCTCCATAGTCTGTACACGTTTTCATGTAATTAATCAAAATAGAAAAGATTAGTTTAAACCCATGGGATACAGAATTTATTTTTTGATTTGTAGTTTTGGTGTCATTTGATTGGACTAAACCTTCAAACATTTTCTTTGTAAACTCATCTGACTCATCTTGGTTCACTTCTTTCTCTCTCGTATCAGAAGCCAGACTCCCACCACCAACCAGGGTCAAACTCCAGCACCAGGACCACAGGGGGCCCCAGGGGCCACCCCTACCCGGTTCCCTGCTCCTCCAGGCATGATGTCCTCTGACATACCAAACATTGGTCCCCCCAGTATGGGTCCCTGTGGACCGCCAATGATGGGAGGATTTGCTTCTGGAGAGGGCCCCCCTCATGGAGGTCCAATGCCCCCAGGTTCGACTCAGGGTGGAAACTTTTTCAATAACTTCTTCAATCAGCCAGAGGCTCTGAACATGGAGGGAGCGGCGCCTGAAGGTGAGTAATCCACAGTCAGCTCTGGTGGATCTTGTAACTGTTGTTCACTGTATTTAATAAAATCACTTTTTCCACTCAGACGACAACTATCAGGCTTTTGCTAGCATAGACGAGGAAGGGGTGGCAGGGACGTTCGGGAATGAGTCTGGTGGTCCGGACAGCTCTGCCAATGGAGCATTAGTCAGTCAGGGAGGGATTTCTGTTCCTGACTTCCTGCCTCCGGCACAGCGGGTCCTTTTCATGAGGATCCAGCAGAAGCAGCAGGAGGAAGAGGAAAGAGCCCGCAGGATGGCTGAGGGGGGAGCAGAGAAGAGCAGAGACACTGAAGGTAGCAGAAAAGTTTACAAGTGTCATCAGTCCCTTGTGAGTGAGTTGTTGAGTTTCTGCCTCAAAAAAAAAAGTCCCATTTGTACTTTCATCGTATCGTCTCCATCATGGCTGAACTTTTCTTTGTTCTTCAGACTCATTCAATATTCACTACCATCAATAAATTAAGTTCTGAGATTGTTGTAATACTTCAGACCAAACCTTATACGAGACCTCAGACATGACACCTGATGGTCAGTTGATTTTGTTAACACCAAGATATGTTGGTTTTCTCCCCACAGGAGACTCAGGGAACTGGTACTCCAGTGAAGATGAGGATGGAGGTGGTAGTGTGACCTCCATCTTGAAGACACTCCGTCAGCAGACCCAGGCTCCCCAAAAGTCTGATGGTCCCCCAAGTGACCCACGCCTACAGAAGGCCTCGCTTGCCAATCCTCCAGCTCGCCCAGCAGACCCTCGCTTGGTGAGGGACCCACGTCTAGCACGTGCTGCGGAGACCGTACAAATCTCTGACCCTTCCCACTCTATGCCTACTTCCTCCGGACCACCCGCAGACCCAAGGTTAGCCCGACTCGCTGCTGCTGCTTCAGCTGGGTCCAGCTCCCACGCACCTCCTACCTCCAAACCAGAGCCTCCTCTTGTCTACAGGCCACCGCCACTGACGACACCAACAGCAGACGAAGAGGAAACAGAACGGGTTCTGCGGGACAAGCCAGTGCCAATTCCTCTGGACCCGCTCATGGGCATGGCTCTGAGAGACCCTCGCTCTCAGCTGCAGCAATTCAGCCACATCAAGAAGGACATTGTTCTCCATATGCCAGCCTTTGCCAAAACCATCACCTGGTCCCCTGAAGATCTCCTTCCCCTTCCCATCCCCAAGCAGGACTTCCTTCCCCTCCCTCCAGGAATCCCTCCAGTGACCTCCCTCGATCCACGTCTGTCCCGAACTCAGCAGCAGCACCACACATCACTCCCATCACAGCCTCCTCCTGTACAGACCCCTCCCTCTTTGGAGCCACCTGCTCCTGCCTCCTCTTCCACTTCCTCCCTCCCAGACTTTGAGCTTCTGTCTCGTATTTTGAAAACTGTCAACTCCAGCTCATCTCAGACCCCCTCCCCTCCTCTACTACCTAACCCTGCTGCCCCCATGTCTCTGCTGGGTCCGGCCCCTGCCATACCTCCTGTCCCCACAGAAAAGCCTGGTGACCCCCGTATGGCCCGTAAAGGTCCCACTGACCCCCGTCTGCAGCTGCAAAAGTCAGCCCTGAAGCAGTTGTCCGATCCTGCACCTCCTCCTGTGCCCTCCACATCTCCAGCAACAACATCTGGCTCCGCTTCCTCAGCCATTGCTCCCTATGATCCCAGGCTGCTCTCTTCAGGTGGGGCAGGACGCAGTGTAGGGACAGGGACACCAGGGGGAGTTAGTGTGCTGAGCAGCATCAGTCTCTATGACCCTCGGACTAACAAACCCGGGAGCCCCAGTAGTAGCAATGGCTCCAACAACTCCCCCAATTCAGCCAGCACAGAGTCTAAACCCAATGACCCCAGCACAGGAAAACCCAAGACCAAGGAGCCCCTGTTTGTCCGTAAGTCTGCGCTGGATCAGCCAGAACCGGAGAAAAGTGGAGAGCAAGGGACAGATCGATACAACAGTTATAACAGGCCCCGGCCCAAGCCTGCTCCTTCACCCAACTCCACTGCTCAGGGCGGGGCCTCTGCTGCTGGGCCAGCTACAGCTGGAGGCCAAGTGGCTACTGGAGCCACTACAGAACAGGGGCCTGCGGGCATTCACAACCTACCAGTGTCGTCACTATTTGGTGTGGTGAAGCAGGCAAACAAGCCTGGAGGGACGAGTAGCCCCTTTGGAGGGAGTAGCCCTGCACAGCCTGAGCAGGTGGCTGCGGAGCAGGACAATGCCTCACTGAAGGATGTGTTCAAAGGTTTTGACCCCACAGCTTCACCCTTCTGCCAGTGACCCTCTGACCTTGAACCATGACACCACCACACTCTTGGCTGACAGATTGTTTTAAAGTTTTCGGACACTGAGTGCATTATAGAGAAATGCACTGGTTGAAAGAACTGTGAACAAAATGCTGTGCAACATGTTTGATGCACACGGACGGACCAGCGTGGCAGGTTCAAATCCTTTCAGAGACTCGAAGTTTATGGGATCGGCTTCAAAATACAGTTCAAAATGTCTATTTTAAACAAAGTTATTGATATATAGATAAATATATTCCCTTCATCTCAGTGAGCAGCAAGGACAGATTTCCTCCCACCTGGCTTCATTTTCTCTGTTTCAGATCATCAGCTGTGTTTTTTTTTTTTTGTTTGTTTTTTTTTTGAGGGGGATTTGTTTGAGGTGATTGTGTCTTTGTCCAGTTACACTTGGGAGCATATTTGTTGTATTTTTGTGCGATTAAATGCAGTACTGAGGTAACGCCCTCATTTCCCTCCTTGTCACTGCCTTTACATTCAGTCAGGGCTTTGTCTTTGTCATTGAGACACTGTGACTCATGTTCTGCTTAAATCTGTTTCAAATTTCTTTATTTTTAGTATTTATTTTTCGACTGTGAGTTTGTGTGTTAACAGTTTGATCGTTCAGCTCCTCATGGACGCTTTCATTTCAGGTATTTAACTCTCATCTAAAACAGCTCTATTAACTGTCATAGGAAGTGACCCATGACCTTCCAGCGCTGACTCTGTGTCCCTTGTACCCACTCACTGACATGACAGGTAGACATGTGGACACGTGGATGTTTGGCACCAAGGACATAGACATGAAAGACACTGACTGAAATCAAAGATTTCATTCATTGGCTGACAATTAGTGCTATTCAGGGACATTTAACAAGTTTGTGTGGTTTCTTTTGTCTATGCCATAATGGTGATGTCGCCAAAGGCTCAATGTGTGATTGGATACATTGTCCGGCGTTTATATTATTCTTTCTACCTTGATTCACTGGTTCAGAGTGAAAACGTCATGAGGCTATGACAGCCGACAGAGCCACAGCAGTCTCCAGTTTTCGGTTCTGTGGCAGCAAGACAATCACTACCTGGACCTAGACCTGATGAATGTGTCGACTTGGAGTCCTGTCGGCCATCAGAAGGCACTTCTTGGTGGAGATGCTGCCCTGGAGTGAGAGCAGCTCCTGACCGAGCTTGACCTTTGACGGGCACTGTTTTGGGTAACTGTGGTGGAGCTGACAGATGCTCTGACATCCACAAGGTTCAAATTCTAACAGGTTCATTCTCCACTGTCTCGTGTATAAATGTTGATCATTTTAATTTATTTTTTATACTTGGGTAAATATCCTTCATCTCTGAATGGTTTTATATGTCAGGTTATGAGTGCACATGCAGAATACCTGTAGCAGAAGAGAGGCTTATTTTTTATTTGTTTTTGTGTAAAAAGACCCAAACTGTTTTTGTGAGCCTGCTGGAAGATGAGAGTGAAAATCATTTGTTCCTTCATAATTTTGTTCTTTTGTAAATTGCTTTTTTTTTTTTCCCTGCTATGTAAATTTAAGCAGTGGCCTGTTTTCTAACTGTACACTGAAAGTGAGCTTGTCAAAGTATTTGAATAAAGTTGATACATGATCAGATAGTTAGAGCTGTTCAGTTGTCTGTTCTTACTATTTTTTACCTGCGGCTGTGAAGCCAAAATGAATAAATGTGTTTTTTTTGTCAGGGATCAGCATTTCATTAAAGCTGAGGGTGAAAATCAAAGGAGTTGACTGACAGTCTTTCATCCACACAACAGTTGGTTTGTAAACAGACACAAATGTTTGAGTTGCCTTTGGTCTTCATGTTTTAAAATCAGCTTCAAGTGGTTTGTTTTTCTTTACAAAAAGAAGCCTGGTGCTTTTTTTTTTCTTTTTTTTTTAGTTTAGGACTGTTGGACATATTTAGACTGAATGGACATTTATTTCCCACCTCCTTCTCCAGTCACATCATCAGTGGTTTAAAGATGCCTTTGACCCAGAGCAGTGTGTTGTTGTCATGGCTTTGACTTTGTTCTATCTTTAGGACTGAAGCTGAGCTGCTGGCATCCGGATCAGGATGCCAGCTCCCAGTCCCTTTCCTCATTCGTCACCATCCTCCAGTGAGTCACATCCTGCTGGTCCCCTCCCATCCTGCAACACTGGCTCCAAGAAGAAGAACCATTCATCCAGTACCTCAGAGGTTTTCAATCTATCTCTCTCTCTCTCTCTCACACACGCACATCCAGATGTTGGTCCTAATATCATTCATCATGGATGTAATACAGCTGCTCAAGCATCAGACACAGAAACAGTGACATTACTGACTCTGACTGACCAATGCTACAGTCACATGACACACAGGAAACCTGGTGTTCCTAATAACCTGGAAACTCAGTATAGTTCAGCTGAAGTGTGATGCAAGCAGGTCAGGTGCTTTTTTTTTAAGACATAAAGATTCTGTGTCCTGATGGATCCTGTGCAGCCAAGACACCTACGAGGGTGTGTCGTGTTGCATGACCAAAGGTGAAACCATCTACACCTGTGATTCTTAACCATGGGGCCACAGCCCATACTCTGGCCATGAGCGCCAACTAATGGGCCGCAAAAAACTTTCAGTTCTTCACCCGTGGGCCACGAGGGCCACAGAACAGCAATGCAGCCTCCTACCACTTGGTGGCAGTGAGGCAGACAGTTGTTAAACACGCTCCAATAAGCAACAGCAGAAGACGCCAGCTGCAAACTTTTGGCTGAAGTAATGAAAGTAAAGTTTTTAAAATGAAAAAAATTAAGATGAAAGTGAATCCAACCCCCCCACAAAGGCTAAATTTGTGCACAAGTACAACCCTGACTTTATTAAGTTCGGCTTTGTGAACAGAGGTAGTGAGGCAGAGCCCAGAGCCCAATGTGTTAAGTGTGTGCTAACGCTATCCAATGAAGCATTGAGGCCTTCAAAACTAAGGCACCATCTAGAAACCAAACATCCAAAGCTAGTTGGATTTTTCTTGTAGCAACTTGATTTGTTATAATTGCTAGCCTGTTCTGTGTTGTTGTATGTGCAAGTTTACATACACAATATAAATAAATGTCTTTGAAATTATCACAGTGTATCATATATCATTTATTTCACAAGGTTTTATCTTGTTAAACTGGAAGTGGACTTGATTTAGTTATTGAATACACATCAAACCAAGACTTGGATCAATTAAAATGAAAGTGTTAATATTTGAATGGGCCCCAGGCCACTTTGTACTGGAAAAATTGGGCCCAGAGGTCCAAAAAGGTCAAAAACCCCTGATCTAGACAGACTCACCAGGTTGTCATTCTCAGTGTTTTTACTAGGATTTTCAAGTCAACACGTGTACAGACATACATCATGTGCTTGATCATACCCACACATAAAAAGTGTAGCCACAGGAAATCACCACAACTACCACACTACTGTTTAGGTATATTATTGTAATGGTTGATGATCTTATAAAATTCTGATTGTTTTTTTATCAAATGGATCAATGATGTCATGAAAAAGCAAATGTTGGCCCTGATTCTTATCCCTTATTTCCTGTGTCCCCTTCCAGTCATCAAAAATACCTCAACACAATATGACAATGACCAATGTTTCCATGTACAGCCTGTGTATGCATTTCCTACATTAGATTAGATTTGCCTTTATTTATCCCACAATGGGGAAATTCACAGTGTTGACATTACCAGTACACACATAAACATACACACACATACAGTGCACTCAGTGCACATTAGTGGCCTGTATAAAAATAAAGAATGGAAAATGTAAAAATCCAAAAAAAAAAAAAAGTAATAAAAGTATATTACAAACAAGTCAGTAGCTGTGCAAGAATATACATAGAAGAGGTAAAAAGTACCTATGCAAAAGGAGTGAAAATATGAATATGAATGTATGAATAAATATGGTGCATATATGGTTGGTTGTGATGAGATGGTAAGGAGGATATAGCACATGTCACACCAGAATAGAATATTGCACATATGTTGTTATTGGTCTACTGGGAAAAAAACAGATTTTAAAGTCTGACATCAGAGGGGAGGAAGGACCTGCAATACATCTCCTTCACACACCATGGGTGAAGGAGCCCACCACCTCCACAGAATCAAGGCTGCAGCACCGGACAGAGCCAGCTTTCTTCAACAGTTTGTTGAGTCTCTTCCTTTCTGCTTCCACAATGCTGCTGCTCCAGCAAACAACACCATAAAAGGTGGCCAACACAACCACAGAGAGATAAAAAGCCCTCCGGAGGACTTCTGTCTCAGCAGAAAGTGGAGTCTGCCTTGGCCCTTCTTGTAAATTGCCTAAGTCTTGACAGTCCAGTCCAGGTTCTTATTCAGGTGACCACCCAGGTACTTGTAAGAATCTACTATCTCAATGTCCATTCCCTTGATGTTTACCGGAAACGAAGTGATGACTATGTGCCGGCGAAAGTCCACTAGTTCTTTGGTTTCTCTGGCATTAATCGGAGGCAGTTCCGCTGGCACCATCCCACAAAGTTCTGATTCAGTTCTTGGTACTCCTTTTCCGCTCCGATGGAGAGGATCAGACCTACAATAGCTGAGTCATCCAAGAATTTCTGTAGGTGACAGTTTGTTGTGTGGTGGGTGAAGTCAGCTGTGTATATGGTAAACAGGAGAGGGGCCGGGACAGTCCCCTGAGGTGCCCCTGTGCTGCAGACCACTGAGTCAGATACATAACCTTTTGTCCTCACAAGCTGTGGAGAGCACCATGCTGGATGGAGGGGTTGTGGAGGGGCAGCAGGGAGGGGGGTTTCGGTGGGGCAGTAGGGAGTGGGATGGGGGGGCAGTGAGTGTGCAGGGGGTTTGGGGTGTCAGTGTTTTGAGTAGCTGGGGTTCCAGTTGGGGGAAGTGGAAGCAGGGCTAGTTGGCTGGGGTTAGGCGTAACTAATTGTTCAGATCTATTGAAGAATCTGTTAAGTTCATTGACCGAATCCTGGGGCCACGTTTATAAACATGGCGTACGCACAAAACGGGGTGTAAGTCTGTTTCCACGCAAAGGTTGTGATCTATAAAAAACAGATTTGATGGGAGAATGTGCGCACCCCTAAGCAACCTGACGAGCACAATGATCCTAAATGTAAATCCAAAGCAACCAAAGAAGTTTCACAGGTAGAAAAGTCGGAATGACTACATAAATTCATCATGACTCTGATCCATGGCTTTTGGGCGTACGTACACTTTTAGTAATGATCCTACATACACTTTTATAAATGAGGCCCCTGGTCTCCAGTCAGCTCAGGTGTGGAGTTGTTATGTCCTAAGATTGAGTTCATACTCCTCCAGACTCCACTGACATCGTTCTGCTACAGCTGTTCTTCCATCCTCCTCCTGTACCTTTCCCCTCTCTAATCTTCCTCAGTTCTCTCTGCACAGCCTACATCTGCTCCCTGTCCCCCAACTTGAAGTCCCTCTTTTTGTCCTTGAGGAGGGATTTTATATCATGAGTCATCCATGGTTTGTTGTTTGCAAACACTCTTGCTGTCTTGGTGGATATGGTGGTGTCTACACAGAAATTAATGTAGTCTGTGATGCAGCTAGTAAGACTGTCAATGTCCTCCCCGTGGTCCTCACAGAACACATCCCACATTGCTGTTATCAAAACAGTCCTGTAGAGTCTCCACCAACTGTTCAGACCAGATCTTCCTTGTGTGGAAGTGTGTGATGTGTGTGATGATGTATATGCCTCCTTGATGTTGGCATAAAAGAGGTTGAGTTAGGGCTGGGCGATATGGACCAAAAGTCATATCCCAATATATTTAGGCCGAATATTGATATACGATATATATCCTGATATTTTTTCGCAAAGTCAGAGCAAATGTTCAGTCAAAGTCAAAGCCAAATATGGCACGTCACAAGTAGTTTTATTGAAACCAGCTACTTCAGTGAACAGCTGCAAAATCAAATGAATAAATAATAAACAGGTTTCTTCGCCTGGTTTATGATTAAATACTCAGCTGTTCAAATAACAATAGAATCTTAAACATAAATGTATAACAAGGAGTACCTTTTTTGAAATTAAAGCTCCGTAAGGTGCACATTTAAATAAACAAAATCATATATAAAAATAGCCCATAAAATAAAATACGCCAACCTTTTTCTGAAATAAATATATTTATATGAGACAAGTACAATATCGAAATTCTTTTAGTGTGACAACTATAAATGGCTTATTCAAAACAAATTACAGATTTTTTCTCCTTTCTAATAAATCCACAGATGCAAATAACACCATTACAAAAGAACAAAACATGACAAACCCTATTAAGGTGTTTCGGGACTGGAGATTTTTCGGGCTGTGGATTGCAGGTGGGGCTGCTGCAGCACGCAATTTCACACACTCTTCGTACTTTGTGGTGAAAAAAATTTTGTAGTGCTCCCACCCCTGTTTGTAACTTGTTTATGGCAGTCCCTACATATAATGTAATTTTGTTGCTCATCAGATACTTTGAATCCAAGCTATCTCCAAATTACCGAGCCACTGGTTTTTCTTTTACTAACCAAATCCTCCATCGCACGCTCCGCAGACGTTGCTTCCTCCACTCTTTGTTGAAGAGTGCCGGGTGTCTGTTCCTGCCCCTCCCCCCTCTGTGCATGAAAGAGGAGGGGCGGGGGCGCGGGGAGCAGTGCAGACACCTCCGGGTCAGCAGCTAGCTGGGAGCGAGGACCACAGCACAAATTTGAACTATAACGATATATGCGATATGATCTAATTCCATATCACATTTAAAAATATATCGATATATCGCCCAGCCCTAGGTCAAGTGTTCTAATTCTTCGAGTGTGGCAAGTAACGTATTGGCTGAATGTTGACAGTGTGGAAGAAGGACAGGCATGGTTAAAGTCCCCGGTAATTAGGATGAGGGCTTTTGCATGCTGTATTTGCAGCCTGCTTACTGCTGTGTGAAGGACGTCGCCGGCCAAGTCTGTATTAGCAGAGGGAAGAACTTAAGCTGATATCGCGATAACTTGCGAGAGCTCCCTCGGTAGACAGAAAGGCTTCATGCTAATGGCTAACATCTTAATGTCTTCACTAGTTTTTCCCTGATAGTAATGTGCCCAGGGTTGCACCATTTATCGCTCACAAATCCCTCCTTTTCTCTTACCGCCTCCCATGTCCTGTCTGCCCTTATCAGCTGAAACCCATCCAGTGCAACGTTGGAACCGGTGTTAGCTCCATTAGCCAGGTGTCAGTGTACATCATCATGCAACATTCCCAGCATTCCCTTTGGTTTACTGTTAGCGCTGTTGGCTTGTCCATTTTATTGTAGATGGATCTCACATCCCCGACGAAGGTAGGCTTGAAGCACTTCTTTTTACAATACACCAGAGTGGCAGCCTCTTCTTCTACATGTTTTGTTCTGCTGCTTTGTAACACTGCTTTGTAAAAATGTTCCATAGGTGACGCTTGTTAGGGATGGAGCACTCACAGCTGTATTGCACGTATAGGGATTTTTTTTTTCTCCCTCTTTGACGGCCTTTTGGAGGACTTAAGCATTCCCCCAGAACTCATCAAATTACAGACAGCATGTCAGGAATGCGTGAAATTTATATATTTCATTAGTTGCAGAAATGTACATCAAAAACAGCGCCTCTGTGTCAGCTTTTGTTGAAAATTGTTATACATACACATGGTGAGCTGCACAAAAAGTCTCCCATACTCTCACTCTTTTTTGTCGATTTTGATGACTTCTAGCGCCATACTTTAACAAACTCCCACAGTTTTCTTCAAAATAACTTCATATTCATTCAATATCATCTCAAGACCTCGAAGATGTAAAATTATCAAAATCTTTTTAATTGCTTGGCCTGGCGGTGCAGCGAGTTTTGAGGCTTCGCCATAAAAAGGAAGTCTTCATAACTCCATCATACATTGTCCAATCAGGTCTAAATTCACCAAACATGCTCAAAAGTCCCGGCCTGAACAAGTCTAAGTATCATTACTGAGTCAGACTTGGAGTGCCACGAACTGGACACAGTTAGTCACTGTCATGACCACATCTCATAGATAAACAAACTCCTCCTACAATTTTAATCCAAATGACTTCACATTCAGTCAGTAACATCTCAAGACCTTGAAGATGAAAAACTATCAAAATCTTTTTTGCCCATTATTCCACACAGGAGCGGGGTGTGGCGCCAATTTCGATGAGTCGCCATAAGAGAGGAAGTCCTTATACTGTAACACAAGCATACATCGTCCAAGCTGCACCAAATTCGCCACGCATGATCAGGGTCCCACCTGGAACACACCTATCTGTTATTACTGAGTGACAAGCAGAGAGCTACCTACTGGACACAGGATATCAGCCTAATACTCAAACATAATCTGATTTTCATGATATTTACAGGGTGTGTTCTCCTTATCCTACTCTACAACATGAAATGACCTCAGATGGGTGAAAGTTTTCTAGTACCACAGAGTGGACACTCAAAAGCGATGCCTTATGACTCCAACATACATTCTCCAACCTGCCCAAAATATTGCACACTTGTTCAGACTCCCACTCTGAACAAGTCCATGTGTCAATAGTGACTCAGACTTAGAACACCACCCATTGGACGCAGGAGGTCAGCCTCATTACGCAAACATTGACCAATTTCTGAGATATTTATAGGACGTGCTCTCCACATTGTACACTTCCACATGACATAAAACTGATGGCTGCTCTCTGGCACTACATAGTGGAGACTCACAATATGTGTTGTGCATTTGGGTGGGGGCGAGTCCAGGGGCCTCCGAGTTGCACAGGTGTGCGAGGGCCCGTTCATCGCTGCTTGCAGCTTTGATTATTATTTTCACTGTAGCTGAAACAGTAGTTGTTGGTCTGTGGACAGATGTGTCAACACAACAGTGTCAAGACTGTGACAGATACAGTCACAACCATTGACAATGTCATGACCACATTGCTCACGGATAGAAAGGTGCTGCCTGGCATTGCAGCTGGTTTCTGTGTCTGTTTTTTCTGTTCCAACTCCACTGTTTTCAGCATTGTGTACTGACAAGTTGTGTCTTGTCTGTGTCTTTCCTTAGTAATTGGCTCAGCTGTGTTTCCGGGGACACACACTGAGGGACATGTATTTATAAACCCGATCCTCTTAGGGAGAGACTTGGGATGGGATTTGTAGATAGAGTCTTCTAAGCCTTTTCAGATGCAGCTCACTTTCTGCACCTGTGGGGACAGTGGGCTGAGCCTTCAGTCTCCTGGATGATCATATCTCTGCTGGTTTGTGTCTGTCCCATTATCCTGGGCAAGACCACAATGGTGCAGAAAGTTCCCACGTATCAGAGTTGAGGAGTAAGGAGTCAGCCTTTATAGACCCATAAGCTTGAGTCATGTCACCATCTGCGTCACACTCACAATAAAAGTAAAGAACATGACATGACACTCCAAAACTGCATCTTCCACTCACCAACAGGTCAAAGTTGTTGCTTTACAACATCCATACAACTGTCTGTGTTCGGGACACAGAGGAAACCAACTGTCTGTCCTGACCTGATCACTGGACCTTCACCACCTCAAACATCAGCTGCTGTCACATATTCATCACAGGCAGGAATGGCTGCTAAAAAACTAAGGCTGCTCAGACTCACAGTTTTTTTGAGTTATTGGTTGTATTGCTGTATTTATGTGTTGTATTTTCAATTTTTTTGGGGGGGGGGCTTTTGTTCCAAAGACAGTAGGTAGTGAGAGGGGAGTGACATGCAGAGTAGCTCCCTGGGTCGGAGTCCACCCTAGGAAGCTGCGATAACGTGGCACAAAGGCCAAAAGCCAGGGCACCAAGGCCATAAATTAAAACAATGATTTTACGTTCTTTCTTGATCAAGGAAAATTATTGAGGAAATAAAATTAACTAAATAGATGACAAAGAAAACATTTGACTTTTATTTTTAAAAGTAGCACTCATGTCAGAGATCTGAAATATTAAATTAAAAGTAAATTTTCAGAACACAAACACTATTACACCAGTGTTTCCCACAAAATTTTAAGAGACTATGGTGGTTGGACCTCAGTCTGACCCTCTAGGGGGGTCTGGTGGCACATTTTTAAGTCAAACGCATCATTCTGGTTTCACTCTGCACCTCTCCCTCCGTTGCTTGCTCGGCATAGTTATTACTGGGGGTAAATAGATAAAAGCAAGTGTTAATGTTGTAATGACGCCAAAAACATTGAGATAAAATCTCTCACGATGGGGATCTGTCCAAGAAGGCAGCAGTTACACGTCGGTTAAACACAAACAGAAACATAGTAACAAAACAGCGCTAACTGCCTAGATTTAAAAAAATGGCTATGAGGAGGCAGCACACATCAACCAACTGTAACTTACCCAAGTAGCAACACCAACACTATAAAAACACAAACATTACACATTACGGCAGGAGCAAGAAATAGTAAGGACATCCATGACCTTACGCTTAAAGATCCACAAAGGAAAAACTTGACAGCAAGTTAGTTAGCGTTTGTTACAGGCTATAGTCGGTACTCGGCACGTTAAAAGTGGGTCAACATTGTAATGATAACGTTACTGAACAGCAATGGGTATTTAACGTTAACTAACTTATATTTTGAAATTCCTGTGTTATTCATATTTTTATTTATCACACAGCCTTACCTCAGTCCGACAATTTTTTCCCTCTCTTCAGTGAAGAGTCAACGTCACAGCCTTACGGACGTGGACACAAGTGGGTGGGGGTGGGGGTGCGTTTGATTAAGTCTCCTGGTTGGGTGGTGATAGATTGGTGTCAAACTGTCATTATAGCCCATCCAAGCGGTTCATGCCAGGCTTGAATCAAACCCACCATTGATGATGTATTTTTTTCTCAAAAGACGCTGGTGTTAAAGCCTTGTTGACAGAAAAGAGGCAGACTACAAAACTGCAAAATTAACTGAGGTGGGGCATCAAGGCCACTGTGGCCTTACGGCAGATATTTTTCTCAAGGGCACAAGGCCAAATTGAGAGGGCCTTCGTGAAATTCCTTCCCTGGCTGGTTCAGTCCCAACTGATGGCCTATAAAAAGGTGTCTCATTGCCAAGGTGTCACACAAGAAACATCTCATGATGGGTAAAAGCAAGGAACTCTCTAAAGACCTTCACAACCTTATTGTTGCAAAACATATTGACTACATTAGTTACAGAAGGATTTCTAAACTTCTGAATGTTCCAGTGAGCACTGTTGGGGCCATAATCCAGAAGTGGAAACATCATTTCACCATAAACCAGCCGCGACCAGGTGCTCCTCGCAAGATTTCTGACAGAGGAGTCAAAAGAATTATCAGAAGAGTTGTCCAAGAGCCAAGGACCACTTGTGGAGAGCTTCAGAAAGACCTGGAATTAGCAGGTACAATTGTTTCAAAGAAAACAATAAGTAATGCACTCAACAGCCATGGCCTGTAGGCACACTCACCACGCAAGACTCCATTGCTGAAGAAAAAACATGTTGAAGCTCATTTAAAGTTTGCTGCACAACATTCAGACAAGCCTGTGAAACACTGGGAGAATATAGTCTGGTCAGATGAGACCAAAATTGAACTCTTTGGATGCCATAATACACACCATGTTTGGAGGTCAAATGGCACAGCACATCACCCCAAAAACACCGTACCAACAGTGAAGATTGGAGGTGGGAACATCATGGTGTGGGGCTGTTTTTCAGCATACGGCACCGGCAAACTTCATGTAATTGAAGATGAATGGAAAAATGTACCGAGATATTCTTGATAAAAATCTGCTGCCATCTACCAGGATGATGAAGATGAAACGAAAGTGGACATTTTAGCAAGACGATGATCCCAAACACACAAGGAAACTCTCACTTGGTTTCAGACAAAGAAAATAAAGCTGCTAGAATTGGCCCAGCCAATCACCTGACTTGAATCCAATAGAAAATCTGTGGAAAGAACTAAAGATTAGAGTTCATAGAAGAGGCCCACTGAACCTTAAAGATTTGAAGACTGTTTGTGTGGAAGAATGGGCCAAAATCACACCTGAGCAATGCATGCAACTAGTTTCTCCATACAGGAGGCATCTTGAAGCTGTTACTTACAAACAAAGGCTTTTGTACAAAGTATTAAATACATTTAAGTAAGTGTGTCCAATACTTTTTCCCTGTCATTCCATTTTATTACACATAACTTAATTTATGGACATCTAAGGTTTGATTTGATTTCTGGGGAAAATTGCATGTCAGTAGCACCTTTAGAAATATATTTACTGAGAAAATGGTGACACGTTCAATTCTTATTTTACCTGCTGTATATGGACAAATCAGGCCTATCTTCTTTAAAACGACAAGAATATTTAAAATTAACACATCACAGCATCAACCAGTAAGAAGAAAAACTCAGGATCCATTTCAGTTGGTTGACTTTTTACAGCCCAAACTCAGACATCAACCTCCATTCATGGCCGCAGTATCTGTATAGAAACTCCGCCCCCCGATTTACTGATTATTGGGGATACATTTATTGATGAGGCCACTGGTGCTGAACAATGAGCCGACAGACATAGCACAAGTCTCATTAGAAATTATGTTTCCAATTGTAGAAAAGTTCATATTAAGTTGTTACTGTTGCTCCCCAAGCCTGAATTATTGTGACATCTTCTTTTTCCCTGCAAGTGATGGTTCAAATTATAGAGACGATTCATTATAATCTAAATTAAAATATACACAAGCTCATTGTGTGATGTTCCCGGTTTCATGGATCGCCATGGCCCCCCTAGTTCACCAGCACCAAGAGAGGAGAAAGCCTGACATCATTTGCTCCACATGTGACAGGAACCTTTTTACATCTGTGCGCAAGTCAGTCTCCAGCTTATTTATAGTAAACACACATCAAAAAGGAATCTTGTCCACTCAAACTAACATTCATGTCTAACTTCAGGGTTTTTTTTTATTTCATTTATGCAGATTTTTATCAAATTTAACTGAACTAATGATAAGTGAACACTGATGTCTGAAATAAGTGAAATCAATCATGACTGCACCCAGCCTACAAACTTCGCGAAACTCCATCTTTTGTGGAGCCACCATCTAGAGCCAGGTGGGGTTGTCCTGACCCCATAGAAGCTGTAGGTTTTAAGACCTTATGTGGTTTGACTTTGGAGCTGAAAGACATCAAACTATCGATAAGCTGGTTTCAAAGTCACATGATGTTTGTTATTTTACCTAAACCCCGACCCAGATCCTGATAGTGAACTCCCATGTCCCACAGAACTGTTTGTGCTGCAAACAACCTGTTTCTCAGTTTAACGTGGGGTGGTGTTGGTATATTTTTCCTGCTATGTGTGTGTGTGTGTGTGTCTGGGCCATACTGTGCAAAGATAGCAATTGGTATTCCATCTCTGTGTGATGTTAAGAATCTGGGATTTCAAGTCTGCAGTTCCCATGTGGCCTTGCAACACAGATACAAACACACACACACTCCACTTCCTGTTACTGCTAAAAGAATCCAGCTTTCACTGCTCTCATCCTGGAAAGACTCCTCCTTTCCTTTCGTCCTCTTTCCTCTCTCTGTTTGTGTTGAGGTTACTGTTGTTCACGTCTCACTGCAGTTTTCATCAAAACAAATTCTTTCCATATCTGCTCCTGTTTACCTTTCATTCCTTCCTTCCTGCTCCATATTGGTCAAAATGGGACAAACCCACTTGTTTGGGACAAACTAACCAATATGATTTTCTGTCTCTCTCCCCTGTCTGATCTGTAATCTAATCATCTTCATGATGAACAGTCTGCTGCTGTCTAATTGATTTTTTTCTACCCAGAGATGTTTAATGTTTCTGGTTTTAGGGTCTGTTTCGCTCTCGACAGATCACAGGATGAGGATCAGATCCAGGACACATTAGTTTATTTTTATTAAAAAAAGAACCGTTCTAATCCTTATAGTTTTCCTCTGAGTTAATCCAAAACCTGCAAAAAATGAGAAGATATCATTTCTCATTGACACCACAGAAACAGTGTATTAAGGTTTACTATATTTGAAGTAGTGTCACCTTCAAAGAAGATTGTTGTTGATTAGAAAATGCTATTTGATTAATGTAATCAGTCAACCAATTATGTGTCATCTGTACTGAGTCAGACCTGCAGAGACTACTCAGGATTGTCGTCTCATATTCACATAAGAGCAGGAAAAAAACTGAGTCGCAGCAACTTTATTGGTTCCAAAGAAACAACCATTCATTCAGCAGCAGCTCTGTTGACGAGAGGTCAGAGGAAAGTGTTACAAATCTGGATCATCGTTTGCAACAGAGAGAAACTCAACACACCTTTACAGAGAAATTATATGGTCTATTTAACTGAAAATAATCAAGAGTAAAGTAAACCGTGATAGTGTCAGCAGTGGGAAACATATCAGTGTGTAAACTAAAAAACAGAAATCAACTAGACCAGAGTTTTGACCATGTGGTCGTCAGCTGCTAGGTCACCAGAGAGAGCAAGCTCAATCCCAAACTGACCCCTACCCCCTAGAGTGTCACCCCAAATCATGTTTCCCTCTCAGCTAAGGAGGGCACTGCTGATGAAATTGGAGGGTATAAATAGATTGGAAAGCCTTTTACACCCTACTGGAACCAGGAAGTAGTCATCTCGATGGCATTGGAGAGGCCATGATAGCTGTGATAGCTTTTGCGGTCAGAGACATACACTGCTCAAAAAAATAAAGGGAACACTTAAACAAAACAATGTAACTCCAAGTCAGTCACACTTCTGTGAAATCAAACTGTCCACTTAGGAAGCAACACTGATTGACAATCAATTTCACATGCTGTTGTGTAAATGGAATAGACAACAGGTGGAAATTATAGGCAATTAGCAAGACACCCCCAATAAAGGAGTGGTTCTGCAGGTGGTGACCACAGACCACTTCTCAGTTCCTATGCTTTCTGGCTGATGTTTTGGTCACTTTTGAATGTTGGCGGTGCTTTCACTCTAGTGGTAGCATGAGACGGAGTCTACAACCCACACAAGTGGCTCAGGTAGTGCAGCTCATCCAGGATGGCACATCAATGCGAGCTGTGGCAAGAAGGTTTGCTGTGTCTGTCAGCGTAGTGTCCAGAGCATGGAGGCGCTACCAGGAGACAGGCCAGTACATCAGGAGACGTGGAGGAGGCCGTAGGAGGGCAACAACCCAGCAGCAGGACCGCTACCTCCGCCTTTGTGCAAGGAGGAACAGGAGGAGCACTACCAGAGCCCTGCAAAATGACCTCCAGCAGGCCACAAATGTGCATGTGTCTGCTCAAACGGTCAGAAACAGACTCCATGAGGTTGGTATGAGGGCCCGACGTCCACAGGTGGGGGTTGTGCTTACAGCCCAACACCGTGCAGGACGTTTGGCATTTGCCAGAGAACGCCAAGATTGGCAAATTCGCCACTGGCACCCTGTGCTCTTCACAGATGAAAGCAGGTTCACACTGAGCACATGTGACAGCCGTGACAGAGTCTGGAGACGCCGTGGAGAACATTGTGCTGCCTGCAACATCCTCCAGCATGACCGGTTTGGCAGTGGGTCAGTAATGGTGTGGGGTGGCATTTCTTTGGGGGGCCGCACAGCCCTCCATGTGCTCGCCAGAGGTAGCCTGATTGCCATTAGGTACAGACATGAGATCCTCAGACCCATTGTGAGACCATATGCTGGTGCGGTTGGCCCTGGGTTCCTCCTAATGCAAGACAATGCTAGACCTCATGTGGCTGGAGTGTGTCAGGAGTTCCTGCAAGACGAAGGCATTGATGCTATGGACTGGCCCGCCCATTGCCCAGACCTGAATCCAATTGAGCACATCTGGGATATCATGTCTCGCTCCATCCACCAATGCCACATTGCACCACAGACTGTCCAGGAGTTGGCGGATGCTTTAGTCCAGGTCTGGGAGGAGATCCCTCAGGAGACCATCCGCCACCTCATCAGGAGCATGGCCTGGCATTGTACGGAGGTCATATGGGCACATGGAGGCCACACACACTACTGAGCCTCATTTTGACTTGTTTTAAGGACATTACATCAAAGTTGTATCAGCCTGTAGTGTGTTTTTTCCACTTTAATTTTGAGTGTGACTCCAAATCCAGACCTCCATGGGTTACTAAATTTGATTTCCTTTGATAATTTTTGTATGATTTTGTTGTCAGCACATTCAACTATGTAAAGAACAAAGTATTTAATAAGAATATTTCATTCATTCAGATCTAGGATGTGTTATTTTAGTGTTCCTTTTTTTTTGAGCAGTGTATATACATATATGGTGGAGAGGATAGGGCTACGGAATAGGTGCTAGTTTGGGTTGGGGGAAGGCAGAGGTAATGGGTTAAACATGTTGACATTGGGCATTCATTTGTGTGCGTGTGTGTGTGTGTGTCAAAGAGAAAGCGAAAGCATTGGCTGAGTTATGTAATGGCTGCTGGGTTAGCATGTGCATTGCATTTACTAACCATGTTTTCCCGAAGTCTCCGTCTCCCCCAGCTCCTCTCCTCTCTCTCTCTCCCAGCTCCTCTCCTCTCTCTCCCTGTCCTCATCCTGCAGGTGATGAATCATCACCATCCCATGTTCCTGCAATGCCTGCTGCTCCCACATCTTCAAGAATTCCATACAGCATCATTCCTACGAACCTCATGCAGCATCATGTTCCTGCCTACACCTGTTTGAATATCCCCTCCTCCTGCTCTCTTTCTCTCCCTACTCTACCCAACTTTGCCCCCCACCTCCCCCGTGCTTCTCTCTCTCTCTCTCTCTCCCTCTCTCAACCCAATCGGTCGAGGCAGATGGCCGCCCCCCCTGAGCCTGGTTCTGCCCGAGGTTTCTGCCTCTTAAAGGAAGTTTTTCCTTGCCACTGTCGCCAAGTGCTTGCTCATCGGGGGATCTGTTGGGTCTCTTTAAATAATTTTATAAAGAGTTTGGTCTAGACCTGCTCTATATGTAAAGTGCCTTGATGTAACTTTGTTATGATTTGGCGCTATACAAATAAATCTGATTTGATTTGATTTGATTTGATTTAGTGATACACTGTGATTCTGTGTGTCCTCTGTGATGTTCATTCATTCATTCCTTTACTGCTTATCTGTTTCCGGGTCGCGGGGGGTGCTGGGTCAATCCCAACTCACATTGGGCGAGGGTGGGGTACACCCTGGACAGGTTTCCAGTCCATCACAGGGCCAACACACAGAGACAAACAGAAACGAACAACCACTCACGCTCACATTCAGACCTACGGGCAATTTAGAGTTACCAGTTAATCTAAACATCCATATCTTTGGACAGTGGGAGGAAAACGGAATACCCAAGGGAAACCCATACAAGCAGAATATGCAAAATCTGCACAGAAATGCCTTGAACCCACCTTCTTATTGTGGGACAACACTGCTAACCACTATGCCACCGTGCTGCCTGTTAAGCCTGTTGCATAATAATAATAACTCTGGGCCAGTTTATAGGACCAGCATTGTACCTCATTACAAAGAGGAGGCATATCTAATCCCTGTCCCCCCTAGCCCAACAACCTGCTGCACCTTCATTTATCTCCTTTTTCTGTTCCACCTTTTCAGGAGCAGCCCTCAGTAAATGGTTGCCCCTAACAGTGGGCAAATTTAAGAAGTTAAACTTGAACAGAGACCCCCCCTCCCCCAGTGAAAGAGTGGTGACAGTGGTCACATGGATCCTCATGACCATCCTCGTTTTGAACAACCACATTCTATTCTGATTATATCTTTACTTGCAATATCACATCAGTGTGTGTGCGTGATTTGACTGATTGTGTGTCACTTGGTGTGTAATACTCTGCTTATCTAGTTTACAAACTCCACTCACACATTCAGACAAAGACTCAAACTCTGCAGGCCCACCTACATTAGGACATCACACCACACATGGATGTGTGCCCGGTTTTGTTTTATAAAAACGCTCCTTCTCATTATTGAGCAGAAAAGGTCCCTTCTGTTTTTGTCTTGGCTCTTGGCATCTCGTGATGATCCTTTTTCAACGTCATGGGACGTTTTAATGTTGGAGAATTGTTATTGTGGCTCTGCCTGAACAGTCACCTTTCATGTTGTTTGTTGCGCATTTCTGTGTTGGTGCCTCAACAGAAAAGATGCCTGTATTTCATTGCAGATAAGAAAAGATTACTCAGTGGATGAGTGAAAAGGGAATGGGTTTAATTTCCTTGCAGCTGTTCTGCAGGAGCTGTAAACAAGATGAGTCTGTGATCTGACCTACGAGCAACAAACATCTGAATTCTCCATGTTAAATCCCCATTATCTCATGCTTTCTAGTCTAGCAGGTCTCACTGAGCAAAAAGGAAAGATTTGGATCCCACTTCAACATCTAATTATTCCTCACAATGAAGAGACTTTATAACTTAGTGGAGAGGACCAGGAAAATGCTGTATTTGACCCAGATACTGCTGCAGTAGCTGTAGACAGATACATGACTACACACATTTCAAGCAGCAGTTTTCATCTGGAGCATTGATTAGATGTCAGTAAACTCTAGACCTGTTACAACCTAAAGGCAGTTTATATCCCATCACACGGTGTGAGCCTGAAATATTATCACTGAAGCAGAGAATAGATTAATTATATTAAAAAGTCATATTAATATTTATTAATATGTACCTGGTGATAATCAAATGATAGAACAGAGTCGTCAGTGTCTCTCACAGCAGCAAATCAGCCTGAGCGGAGCTCGTTGGCTGGATGAAGAAGTCAGGCAGTTAGAAATCAGAGGTTTGAGCTGCTGCTCTGACAGAGCAGAACGACAAAGGGTCATGCAGCATCATGCAACAGTCATTATGGTTGTGATTTTTCAACTCAGCAACTGAATCAGACATACAGTTGACTGTATTGAACAAATCAAACCTCTGAGGATCCACAGATACAACTGGTAATTGTCACCTGTCGACCTTTGACCTTTCTCCAGCTTCACACCTGGATATCAAAGAGGCTGTTTCTCCGTAGCCAATCTCATCTTCTTGTTTCTTTGTTGCTGCTGTTTAATGATCAGAGCTATTAAAAGAGTCAAATCTATGTCACACTGAATCAAATAATCATCTACAGGTTGTTTATAAACCCTTTGATAAAACTGATGATTCAATGTAAAGAAGAACTGGAGACATTGTTGCTTCTGCTCAAACTGAAGCTTCACTGTTCAGCATTTAAATCGCAGTCATAACTCCCTCTGTCTGTTTCTGTCTGTATTGTGTTAATTGATCCACTTGAACAAAACTTCACTAAAACACAATGACATGTTTTAATCCATCTGGGCCATGTTTTGTGTTGAAGCAGTCTCTAGCTGGATTTTGACGAGATGTCGGTAGTTGCATTTCAATTTTTCACAAAATAAAAGCAATAAATCTAAAATTTCAACAATATGTATTTTCATTGAAGGGTCATTTGTGAAAGCACTGTAATTCTCGTAAAATCTTGTCTCGCAAAATTCCACTTTGAGGAATATTGATTAAAGCATTTTGCATTTCCATGGATTGGATATACAGACTGCTGAAAAGTTGTAGCCTGTCTTATTTCCAAATTTCACCTTACTCTTTTCTGTATTTCTTTCTGACCCTGGTGTGTCTAGTTCCAAACCAACCACAAATACTGCAGCATTCACTACCATCCCAAAAAATGCAAGTATAACCCATCGTACTGCAACACAAAGCAAAATAAGTCACGGTATATCAAAACAGATGACCCCAGCCAAACAGCACAGTATTGATGAGGAGTTGGCTAAAATGTCTGCCACTGATTTCCAGCCCTTTTCTATTGTGGAGCATAAAGGTTTTAAAAGTTTTAACAAAGCCTTAAATCCCACATACACTCTACCTTGTAGAAAAATGCTATTCCAAACAATGACCCCAAAACTATATGACACAGAACGTGCATTATGGCAAGAAAGAGTGAAAAAAAGCTGATCAGTTTGCCTGAGAACTGAATGCTGGACCTCGAGAACCACCTGCTCTTTCATGTCTGTCACTTGCCACTGTATTAAAAATTACAAGATGACCTCTTGACTGCTGGATTGTTCTGAGTTCACCAACAGACACACTGCAGCAAACCTTGCAAAGGAGCTAATAAGAGTGGCAAGTAGAGGAAAAAATGTGTGAGTTATAATGCTGCAAACATGACCAAAACCATAAAACTCCTGAAGTGGTCCCACCTACCATGTCTAGCAATAAACGTGATGATTAGAGGTGCCCTGACGGTGGGAGTTCTTCCACAAAAGCACAAAAGCACAGTAGCTGCAGAGAGGCTGTTGCCCTAACTGAGGACCAAACAAGAGTGTGCAAATAGGTGGAATTCAACATTTTATATGTTTAAACACATCCTTGAAATAAAAGAAGCCATCATTTCCAATTTGGCCCTCATCAACACACCTGTTATAAGTTCTCCCACGCCTAATGAGAGTGAAAGAGGGAAGACTGTGTATTGTGGCGAGATCTGTTCCTTCCGAAAGAATCTTTTCAAAACCAGGGCAGATACAGAGAGAAGGAATCACATCAGTCCATCCAAGCTGAGGCATCTGATTTTTCACAAAGCCAACCTGCACTGAAGACATTGTTTGGTTACTAAGTTTGGTTTTGTTTTTGGTAGTGTGGATTTGTTGGCAATGTTTTGTTCATTTATTTTTGTTCAATTAAAACATTTGATTAAATATTAAACAAAAGTACGACTGCTTTTATAACAGAACAAATTCTCAAAATAAGGGAGTTATAAGTTTTGTACTAAAACACTGAATGCAAAAGAGGATTATCAACATACAATGCATTCATATTTGCTATGTTTGGCTAAAATATGGGGGCTACAAATGATACTAAATTAAGAACCGTTTGGATGCTGAAAGAACCGGCTCCTCTTTGGGAGGCTCTCTGAAAAGAGCCGAACTTCCCATTACTGACTGAAATCCAAGTTTCAGCCTCCCTGACCATTATTCGTTACCTGTAAGCCCAGCCCATGATGAATTTAAGAAAAACAGACAGAGACATTAAAAACTATGAGAGACAACAACAAGCTGAATACAAGCAGAGCAGCTGAAGGCTTAGGCCTAGCACAGCAGAGATGTTCACAAGTCTCTTTTTGCAAGTCAGAGTCAAGTCCCAAGTCTTTGTGGGGTGAGACTTGGTCAAGTCTCAAGTCCTTGGTCACGAGTCCAAGTCAAGTCTCAAGTCTCTAAAAGATAAAAGTCTCATGTCTTTTCTGGTTGTAATGAGTGTTCTATCATCTGCTGCTATATGGTCTGTTAAGAATACTACACAGCTATATCTAAGAAATTCAAAGCATTTACTGTATTATTATCACTCCAAACTAAGTTAACGTTACATAGCTGATGCTAAGCTAAACATGTTTGCTAACCGTCCATATGTGCTAATGTGACTTATACCATGGTCAGTGTGAATACTCTTCTGATTGGTGGGCAGGTATGTGTTAAAATCGTTTAATGCACACGTAGTTCGGCTAAACTTTGTAGGCTAACTGCTCTAAATTCATCCGCGCTTGTAACCATAGCAACATAACGAGCCCAGTTTTATTTTTATTTATATCATTTTATAAACAATAACCACACTGGGGAATAATTTTGACCTAAATCAAGCTAAATTTTAACTTTTACTTGCCTACTTTTGGCTATGTTAAAACAATTAAGCCACAGTGCTCATTCCATCCTACTGTGACTACTGTAACTGGTGTGGTTGTAAAAGGGACTAGTTTATTACTTGTCATGACCAGTGGCGGAGCATACTATTAGGCAAACCAGGCATTCGCCTGGAGCCCCGGGCCCCCTACAAGGCCCTTTGGGGCCCCAAATATGCCCACTCTATATTTTTTTCCCCTTATTTGTTGTTTTTAGAAAAATCCCTTCACATAAATAGCATCGGGATGCCTAATTTGATCAATTACTCATGTCTTGACAGTCTTTTTGCCGTGCACCCCCATTCAGTCTGCACTACATGGACTATTCCATGCTACGCATCACCCTCATCTAAATGTATGTGGAAAGTAATGAAAATTCAAAACAGTAAATAGCGGTAAGAGAGAGAGAAGACAGAAGATGAAGCAAAGCAAAGCTACAAAAGCTGGTCACAGAAAAAGAATGTCAGGCCAAGACTTAAACAGGACCCAGATGCAGAGACTTTCAGGTATAATTGACTTTATTAGAAACACAATGACCTCAAATCCGAGTGACAAAGCAAGAGGCTATGTAACTTTAACTACAGGAGGTCGACACTATTCTCTAGAGTCTAACTACTCTAACTCCCGGAGGAGGATAAACACTAACTAGGAGAAACAAAAGTAAACACAAAACGCTCCGTTAGGAGGGAAACCTGACTAAGGAAAACCAAAAGAATCAACTCACGCAAAAGGCGGAGGATATGAAATAATCTTAAAAAAAAAAAAAATACAGAAATGAAAATGACTCTGGGCGAGGAAAAACAAAAGAGCTATGAATAAACTAACTAGGCTATACGCTAGATACAAAAGGTAACAACAGAAAATCACTCGTAACGAGGAAAAACAAAAGGGCTATGAAAACAAGCTATGGTTATCAAAATTTACAACAACAACAAAAAAAAAAAAAAAATCACTCGATTCGAGGAGCAATGCTTACTAGGCAGTCAATGGCTATGGGCATGAAAAGAGAGCTCTGGTGCATGACAAGGACGAAGACACTCTGGCACAGGACAAGGGGGACACAGACTATTTAACCACATGGAGGTAAATGGGGAACAGGTGGAGACAATGGGTAATCAAGGTGGACGGACGGTTGACACATGAGGAAGGGCAAGTGCTCTGAAACGAGAGGAGGGTTAGACTTTCAAAATAAAACAGGAAATGACGGGACAAAAACAAAACCAGGACAAGACAACCTCACCACGGTGTGACAAAGAAGAAGAGAGACCAAAGGCAGGATTTTATTTCAAAGCTGCCAAAGCTATCAAGTTTTTTACAGGCACAGCAGTGCCAGCGAAACCGTCTGCGGGACAAGAAGAGCAGCCAGCCAGTAACATTACGTTAAATGACACTGTCACTGATGACAGTATAGTAGATGCAGGGGCATCCAACTGACTGTTCACCTGGAGCCCCCAAATGGCTAAGTTCGCCACTGGTCATGACAATGGTAAGCTCTTGCTTCAAAAGCTTTCGATTTTGAGTGCAAAACTTTCACCAAAAGTTGGCTATTCATTTTATTCCTATATTCTTGGAAAATGAAAAATGATGCGCGTCAGATAGTTCTTCGCCTCCACGTCGTGCATTAAAACAGTTTGAAGCACACCTACTCGTGGATTAACCCTTACTTAACGTAAATTACCGATCCGGGTGAGTTTTCCGGTGCCTGATAAAATTCGAAGTAGTTGATCCAGCGTCCTTAATTTTGGTACCACAGACTTTGCAGTCTGCGCTTCTTCTTTTGATGCCATCTTTTTTGAAGTTTTTATAACCAAACGCAATTACAAAGGGTAACGTTACAGACGCAGCTGCAGGTGTACCGGTCGCCATAGTTACCTTCATCTGAGGTACGAGTGCGTGAGGCGCGCACCCGATGCCTAATATGGTTATTACCGTGACAAAAAGGAGGTAGTGACATTAAGCTCGTCAGACGTTTCAAAGTTTCCTCAATGTTAATACGCCAGAAAAAGAAAACACAATGATTGTTCGAGTCGAGTCTGGAGTCTTTTCAGTACGAGTCCAAGTCAAGTCTGAATCTCTGAAGTGTGCGATTTAAGTGCGACTCCACGCCGAGTCGCAAACTCGAGTCCCCATCTCTGGCACATAGCACATAGTCTGGGCAAAGATTGAAAGGGGAGGCAATTCACAAGAATTTCAAAATTTGCTCAATTTCAGTGGGGAAAAAATAAGCATAAAACGCTTCATAGTTCTGAAATTAATCAATATTAAAAGTAATGTTCAAAATCAAGACATCGACACGAGACAGACAAATGGTGGGGACTAAATGTGGGTCAAAAAAGGGGATAGAGAAAATTAAACCTGAAACAACTTATAGAGAAATAAAAACAACTACCAATACTACCACTACAGGTTGTGTCCGAATTTGGACCAAATTATTTTGAAACTCCTGACCGGATGTTATCGGTGCCCCCCTCCCAGACTGACTCTTGGCTCCCCTGTCTCGTCAGTACACCGGTCCTGCGGCTCCAGACTGGTCAGAGCCTGAACTTGCGGCGCTCTGTGGATGAATTCTCGGGACGGACGGAGCTCCGGCGCCGTGTGAAAGTCTGAGAGCGAGCCGCTTTCTCTGGTGAGTCCCGGGCTTCGGTGGCGGATGGGTCCGGTCCGTCTATGGATTGTACTATGGGGGAAAGAGGGAAAAGTACTACTCAAACAAGTAGTTCCTGCTCCTGATTGTTGAATGTTTGTTGTGGCTCAGGTGTTTCAGGGTTCACGCAGAACCCGCTGCTCTCAGATTTGTACTGAGCCTCCTGTCACTTTGCAGGACTCCACAGGACTCTGCCGACTCTCAATTGAGTTTTTAGTAACTCCATCAGGGTCGGGTCTGAGCAGGGCCCGGGGACCCGAGGCCCTGTGGGAGTTCGAGTTTGACTCGGAGTCCAGGGTCGGATTACAGGCTGCTTGGTCAGAACCGGGAGCTGGAGTTACACAACACCCCGCAGAGGTTGAGGGAGGAGGGCCGCCCCCCGTCTGCTTGTTTGATCAGGTCGTGATCACTTTCTGTCATTGATTATTGGCCTGAATGGAAGCACATTAGACCGAACATAAACGATTATAGTGGCGAGTCTGAGGAGGACTCAAACGAACTGAACAAGCTCTAAGTAATAGGAATAAAATCTGTTTATCTGACGGCAAAACAAACCGAGCAGCTGAAATACCCCAGCGTTTTATCAACAGTGCCCCCTGCTGTGCGTAGTGACGTAAGGCTACGGATAAAGACTGGATTTTGAGGCTGCGGTGGCTTCATGGTTTCAGTGTGAGACCATGGTCCTCGATCCTGACTCGATGTTGCTTTCAGGGTATCAGAGTGAGACCGTGGTCCTCGACCCTGATTCGGTGGTGCGTTCAGGGTATCAGAGTGAGTCTATAGTCCTCGCTCCTGACTCAGTGCAAGTTCATTTTCAGTTTCTATGTCACCTCAGGGTGACCCCTGGGAGGGCCTGTGACATTATTGTACCATGTGTTGTTGTCCATAATATTGGCAGTTAGAGGGGAGGACTACCCTGCCCTACGAATAGAAGACCCCAACCATCCTGCAGATATCCAGGATGGATGAGCAGTCAGAAACTTTATATGGTGAAATGACTGCACTGATTAAGTCACCATCACCAGCAGCAGTCAAATTTCCTAGAGATACAAAGCAAACACAATCACAATTCTGTGACCATGCACCCACCTCTAATTTGATCTGTTTTCTTAATCTGGGAGTCCACAAACACAATTACCATTTCTGCTTTTTTTTTTTTTTATAAAATGCATTGTACTGAACATCTCACCGTGTGCGTGATTGAATCTCCCTCCTGCTGCCCAGCTGGCTCTTTTGAAAAGGATAATGTCCATTTATACTTCAGTATCGGCTACATGTTACACTATAATTCACACAGGAATGGAAGGAAATATGAATCAGGAGACAACTATCAGTAGCATATAGTACAGACAGCTAGTGCGTGTGGATGTAAACTTGTGTGTGTGTTTGTGTGTGTCTGTGTATATCTCTGTGGGTATTTGTGGGGGTGGGTGGGTAGATTTTCTTTGATGTTTTTAGCCTCTGTGAGGCACTTTGTGTTGCTTTTATGTAGGGCTGCAGCTATTTAATATTTTAGTAATCGAGTATTCGACTGAAAATTCCATTGATTACTTGAGTAATTGGATAAAACATTTTTGTTTAGTTAAAGAGCAATTATAAATATACATGAGAAAATAAGACATTTCACTTAATAATGAACAATTGGTTTCCTTTTTTAGACAATCAACATTTATCTTTATCTTTGCTTTCATTGTCATCACGTGTTTCCTCCATAGACACAGAGAGCAATGCGTCATACTCCAAAAGCTACGCCCACAGAGTGGAAAACAATCAAGAGCAATCCATTGACTTTGTATTGTGTGAAGGTGTCTCTTGTCACTCTCCGTGTGCCAGCAAACACAAAAAAATGCCCAAAAGCTGCTGTGTGGTAGGGTGCACTACTAACAGGGTAAAGAACCCTGATCTAAGTTTTTATAAGCTGCCGAACAGAAAAAATTTGCCCTTAAATCAAGAGAAGTGGATACAGGAAGTAAGACTAGAGGGACCGTCGTCGGCTACACATCAGTCTTGAAGACTGGGCAGTCAGAGTTGGCTGGTTTATCATTTCATCATTTAACCTAATAGTGATAAAAACTAAGTTCTGCACCAGTTAGGCTACATCCACACTACTATATCATCGTTTTAAAATAGCTTTTTATAACCCAAACGTTTCAGATCTGCCCCACTTTATAGGGTTAAAACGTAATTGGTGGATGTACGTTAGCCTTGGTTAGCTTCAGCTCCTACAGTTAGCCTTGCCAATTCAGCAACCTTAACTTAGAGTTAAAAAGAATGAATGCGCATAGCTTTTCTTAATCTTTTTATTAGCTTTATAAAATTTAACATTACACCCCTTATGTTACAAAATATTCTAATAAAAGCCCGGTCTTCAAGGCTGATGTCTAGCCGACGACGGCGCCTCTCGTCTTACTGCCTGTATCCACTTCTTTCGTCTTAAAGGCTAATATTTTCTGTTCGGCAGCTTATAAAAACTTAGATTGGGGTTCTTTACCCAGTTAGTAGTGCACCCTACCACACAGCAGCTTTTGGGCATTTGTTTGTGTTTGCTGGCACACGGAGAGTGACAAAAGACACCTACACACAATACAAAGTCAGTGGAGAACTCCTGATTGTTTCCCCCTCCGGTGTGGGCGGGGCTTAAATCAGAGTCAGAATCAGAATACTTTTTAGAGAGGAAATTGTTTTGTTAAGGGCCGTCCACACCACGAACTATAACTATAAATATATAGTTCTAAAAATCGTTCTTAACTCAAGCAGATGGCAGCGTCCACACTACAACTATAACGACAACGATAGTGGTGGATGATATCGTTCAGATCACTTTCAGAGCGATTTGATGAACGATAAAAACACTGACAGCCAATCAAAATCCATCAGGAATGGCAGGTCGAGACGTTCTTCATGTCACTACGTCACCCACACACTCATTCAACATGGCGGACAACGTAGGAGAGAGGCTTATCATTGAGGTACAAAAGAATCCAGCTCGGTATGACAAGAATGACAGACTGTATAAAGATGCCACCAAGAAGAGGGACATCTGGGACGGAATCGGGTGCACCCTTGGAATAAATAAATCTCTGCTCCACTGCTGACCGTTGCGCCGAACACTCAGTGTGCTTGGCGTAACCTAGCAACACAACAATATCGTTCATTTGTGTGGATGCTGGCACTTTATCATTATAGTTATAGTTATAGTTCTTGGTGTGGATGGCCCTTTATAGGTGCTCCTTGCAAGCATAATGTGCAAATGTGCTCTGTCTCTATTTTCCTGTTGATAAAACCAAACACGTCTGCCCCGTTCTTCTCCCTTTGCGTCCATGACATCATCGTGTTGTGCCACATTAAAAGTAGTCCGGGCGAAAAACCACGCTCTGTAAAAATTCAACGATTCCTCAAGGCAGAGGAAATTCCTCGATCATTTTTTGTAATCCAGGTACTTGAATCATTCGAGGAATCCTTTCAGCCCTACTTTTATGCATACAAATGCATCCATACAAATAAAATTCATTTGATTTGAATACTAAGATGTTACCTCTGGAGGCCCCTCTGTGGCAGCAGATAATGTGTCTTCATCATTTTCATCATCCTGTGAGGATTTGTTTTATGTCTCAGTAAACTTTAAACTATATAATATATAATTATCTATGTAGTATTGAGTAGCCTACTTAAAGCTGCAAGGAGTTCTGTTGTGGCATGAGGTTCCACAAGGTGGATATTCCCATCAGAATTTGTTGGAACCAATGGAAAAACCCATGAAAGCTAAATAAATATATGTATAAAATATATTAAAGAGAACATGTAGGCCAAGGCCTATTTTACTAGATTAAAGCGCTTGTGTTTTAGGAGGTGACTGGCTCCCACATGAGACTTACCTATTTGAATTATGTTCTTGTATTTCATTTTAAGATTCTTCCAAGTCCTGCTTGATTTCACCTATATGGAAATGAATTTTAAATTCCTTACAATTACACTGGTTTTCTCCTATTATGTTACAAGTATGATTAAATACATAAACAACATTAAAAGCTGCTCTTTGACTTGAGCAGCAGTTTTCTCCCTCGTCAGTTCTGTTCTTTGCTGCTGCAGGCATGGTAAGCTTCTTTTTTTTTTTTTCATAAGAAAAGTCTGTTCAAACTTGCAGTAAATTATGTTTTCTGATTCCAGACTGGAAAAGTTTCTTGTTGTCGCCTGTTGCCACAGTGAATCGTAGTATCGGGCTCCAACAACATAAGTTCTCAAACTGGAACTGCGTGTGTGTTGTGTAGGTGTACCATTTTGTCTCTTTGTGTTTATGTCTCAGACTCTCTTTCTCTCCCTCTCTCTGTAGATATGTGTGTATGGATGTGTAGTATGTCTGTGTGTGACCACAGAAGAAACACTGTTAGCCTGTAAAGCTGCAATGTGGAGACTTTAACAGAAGTGACACATTATTCTGGGTCAGACTTCAGCGTAACATGAGTGTGTTGTTTCCAAAGAAGAATGTAAGGGTGTGGTCAGTTTAAAAGATTATGTGATGACGTGATGGAGACAGGACTTTTTAAAAATCTGAATGTATTATGAGTAAATATTCAGAATGAATGAGTAAACAGTCACATGAACTGAGCTCATAACAGCTAATATTGAAAACGGGTTGTTGTTCTGTGAAGGTTTTTCTTTAGATCTCAGTAGATTCACTCATGGTCCCAAGCTCAGGCCTCTTCTTTGGTGTTGATGGAAGTTTGTGATATCACAACCACCACAGTGTCATTTAATGAGAAAGAATGGAGGATTGGGTGAGTGCCTCCTAATGAAAAGAAGGGGAATGACACCAAAAATGCTTGACATAAAGGGGCAGTCCTTGATCCTGTTGAGTTTTATTCAGTCAGTTTATGAACCAAACCCACAAAATTTTACAGGGAATCTGTCTTTGAGTTTTCTCAAAATATACTGTCCCATCTCATCTGTGCCTTCTCACAGCAGTGAGGACAATTAAACACGCTGTAAATCACATGATAGTTATATATGAGCCAAAAACTGGTTTGGATGAAATTACTGTTTTTTTATATATATAAACCTCCAGCTGATGATGTGATGTTGATGTTGCTCCTGAAGTAAGAATCTGATCCTGTTGAAAGTTAAACACAACAGGGACCATTTAGGATGGTGATGGGATCACAGTGGGCTTCACAGTGTTTTCTTATTATTCACTGGGCTCATCAGGAGAGAGACCCAAAGGCTTTTCACTGACAACAGTTGAAGGCTCATTGCCATGAGGCCTCAACTTGTCAAACTGATGTGTGTTGCTGTTGGAATGAAGGTCTCACTTTGAGTCTCTAAGCAAACTCAGGCCAGGACTCACACAGTCGCCCCCTCAGCAAACACTCAGGATTCTTGGAGTGTTTTTCATCATCATGTCCTCTGGCTCACTGAAAAGAAGGTTGTAAATCTCCTCCTCCTCCTCCATCACCCCCCCGCCTTTGGTTCTAACTCACTTTTCTCTTGTTCCTCCTCACAGATCTTCAGTGTTTGTCACATCATTCTCGAAGGTTCTGCAAAGATTAGGGACTGAACTCACCCAACGGAGACTACTGTTTGTCTTCATTTTCATCTTTATCTTCATCTGGATCCATCCTGTATGAAGAGAGAGAAACAGCACTGCTTAAAGGGATGAGACAGGTTCTGCCTGGGTGGGGCTTTTCTGTGTATAAGGAAGAGGCTGCTGATCTAAGGTTAAGCCCCCTCCCCACTCCCCAGCCGCTGAGTCACATATCATTGTGAGCCTACCCCAAAGAGCAGTTGGTACAGTCAAACCTAAATGCTTGCGTACCGAAGGGGAGAAGCACAGACTGGACCACTGAGCTGGAAGAGAACTTGCTGCTGACGCTTTGTTTGCCCTGACCCCCCCAACCCACACACACGCCCCCAAGGAACCCACCTTAGGAGCCTTCCTGCTTCTCTGATACACATAAACCTCACATTGCATCTCCAAGGGCAAAATGCCGGCAAAGACACCAATATACCTAAAAACTACAACTCCCAAGAAGGGAAGGAAGCTTAAACTCCGGGAGGTCCTCTCTGGTGACATGATCAGCCCCCCTCTGGGTGATGTACGTCACAGTGCTCATGTGGGCCCCGAAGGGGAGGGGGACATGTTTGGAGATGTTAGTTTCTTGCAGGGTAAGATTGACATGCTTCCATCCTTTAGTCGGACACAAAGTGGTCACGCACACTCACAAAGCATAGAGAGATGCCTGGAGGAAGGCTTTGCTACGAAACAGGACCCACACAGCTATGCTTCCAAAGGCTTCCATTACCAGCACTGCTCCACGAGCCTGCTGAAGAATACTATCTCCATGCCTGTCTTCATTGCCCATGAACAAGCTCCACCCAAACCCCCACGCCTCCACCTGGATGACCCCTCCCCTCCCTCTCTGCCCTCTCAGCAAAATTCCGTTCTTCTCCAGGAGCAGCAGGTCACAGAAGCAAGCCACCAACAGGCCAATGGCCTTGGTCAAGTTGACCACCATCGCCAGCAGCACCCGACCCTGTCACTCTGTGAGAACCGTGTGGTGGGCCGCTTGGCATTAGAGCCCTACCGTGACATCTCCCTGTCCCCTGCCATCCATCGGCCTTTCCCCTCCTATGGCTCCTTCTCAGAGGTCTCTTCTGAGGACTCGATGTCAGAGACTTGTGGGCCCCTGGACATTCAGAGGGGCCTCAGCCTGGACTCGGACACTGGTCTGAGCAACGAGGACCTGAGGATCGAGCGCAGCGAGTCTCCCTTTGCTGCCTTTCATCCCACCAGCCTCATGCCACCACTCAGTGTGTCACGGTCAGACTCCCTGGCAGGGTTGGACCTGGATCTGGGACCATCCATCCTAGAGGATGTCCTGAGTATCATGGACCGGTACAAGACTGTGGACAACCGATGTGAGGTGTGAGTGAAGCGATGACAGTGATGGATGGATATCCCCAAGAGCCTGAAACCAGTCCTGAACCTCAGATTGTCAGATGATGTTGAGCTTGTTTTCATGAGTTTCACTCAGCAGCTGACTCAACCAGAGACAGGGTCCAAATGACTAAGCTCAGTCCAGTGAAAATGCTCTTCAGTCCTGATTCTTTGGCTGGTTTGTGACTTTGAGTAACTAGCGGGAAACAGAAACTTTATTCTCATAGGTTAACCAATAAAATGCTAAAAAAAAAAAAAAACTCCCTTCCTCCTTGATGTGTCACTGTCAGCGCATCTGATATTCACTGTCTACATCATCACAGCAGCCTGTTAGTCAGATTTCATTAATGCTCTATATACATATATAAATATATATCACAATGTCTCTATGAATAAAGGGTCCATATAAAAACACATCAGAGTCATTCACTAATGAATAAAGGAAGAAGTAGGGACATGATTCATTTACTTCATTACAATCTCGCCCCCTGATGGTTATTGGATTGAATGCAGGTTTGAGACTCTGGAATTGGCTTTGCTTTTCAGACCCAGAGTCCAGGTCAAGGTTCAGAAACAGGTCAGGTCCAAGTGGGTCCACGTTAACTTGAAATTTGAGTCTAACTGTACCACTCCTCTTCACCTCTAAAAGGACCTGTTGGACCAAAGACCATGGTTTGGATCAGATCCCCCCCCCAGGCCACACTACGCAATTACAACATAATTATAAAGGTAGTGTCATGATGGGCAAAAGCACTTCTGGTAGGCATGCTTAAAGTAAGATTTCTAAACCAGTCAATAGCGTGAATCTGCACCCGGTGACACAGAATGTTGACCCTTAAACTAATTAAATAATCAATGTACAACTCGATATCAAATTAATCAGTACAAATGCTGACATGTACTTTATTACTTCATTTCTTAATATCATTTACTCACTATTATCGGCATGTACTTAAAACATACAAGTATATCCAGACAGTATGCATATAAAAGACCTCTCAATCAACAGAATCCTCAAAAAATGATAAATCACTGCTGAAGGACAAAGGTGACGCATTTGCTTTTAACTATGTCAACTTCTTGTGGAAGAAAGAAGTAGCAAAATGAGACAAAAGGATGAACGTTTCAATATTTATGTGATACCATCTCACAGAGGGATAAAGTCCAATGCAGATGTGGATTCATTAGCACAACAGGCTGAATGATGATGTGTCCTGGACATTTAACTTCGTAAACCAGAATCAAAAAGAAACGATTAAAAAAGAGTAAAGATTAAATAGTTTATTAAAACATAATAAATGTTACAATTAAAATGTCTCAGCCAGTGGATCAGGGAGTTTATTCCATTATTTGATACTAATATTTAGAGTTTAATTGACCCCTGGCTCTGGTTAAAAGGGAATAGCAGATAGGATAGCAAAGAACTCAGGTAATCTAAAACAAATAATACACATATAATTGGGAAAGCAATAATTAAAAAGAGACTAAACATAACAGAAAAGAACAAAATTGTGGCAGGAAAAATGGAATAAGGACACTCAAGGTAGAAAATGCTACAAAATTCTGCAGTTAGTAAGAGCGCAAAGTGTACAAGGCAGAAACAGAAGAGAGGAGATCATATTATTAAGATTAACATTTGACCACACGGGATTAAATAAAACATTGGGAGGGGTTCAGTCACAAATGTACATAACATGTAACATAAAATGTTGGACAACTACTCATGAAAACTTGTAAGCATCAGAAAGAAAGAATTAGACTTATACAGGGTAAGAGAGAAGGAGCAGTCAAGATTGGCAAATATCAAGACTTTTTGGAATCCATGGAGAGAAGGGAAATACACAGAGGGTCTAATTAACACTGGATTAATAAACAGTATCATACGAAATTAGCTTTTTTTTACTAACTACCTAATCAATTAATTCATTAGTTCAATTAATTACGGAAGTGATCACGGTTATTCTTTGCATACTCACCGTAGGCACCGTAGACCCTTTTAGTTGGTACTGCAATCCGCCATAGAACGAAGAAGAAGGAGACGCCTGAATCTGGGGCGGCGGTGATAACACTTTGCGCTGTTCGTTCTTTATCAATAAACAAGACGAAGAAGAAAAGGAGGCGGAAGAGGAGGAGCCTGGAGCTTCTTCCTTCTGATGTTCCTCCTGACTTTAGTGTTTTTTTAGTTTTATTCCGATTCATTCAAGTGCTTAACGCGAATTTTAACGAAGAGGAACGACTATTTCACGTCTCACCAAAATGAAGTGAGTCTTCCATTGTGTTTTTGTTGTCATTATTGGTATGATATCATGATTTCGGCCAGTAACTCACATTCTGACATGAATAATATAAATGAACTTTGTTGTAGCTCCGGTTTATTTTTCGCTAACGTCCGCGTTGATTGTTGGTTCGTTAGCACGTTAGCTTAGCTTCATCCACGTGAACAACTAAATGAACAGTTTTAAAGTCCGACTTTAAATTTGACCATGTGTTATTTCTACAATATGACATGATTCATTTGTAATATGAATGAAAAGCCAGCCAGGAACATATACAATGATGCTGACATTTAACACGTTGGCCATAAAAAACATTTATTCATTCATGTGTTTATCATTTTCTGAAGCTAATCCGGGTCAGACTGTTTGTCAGAATAAATTGATACTTTTATTATCACTGTTGCATGTAGGACATTTGCGACACAAATATGAAATACATGTGATTTCACACACGTGCTGAGTAATTCCAGATCTTAACGTCTTAAGATATTTTTTAAATTTTAATTGATGCAACTGAGGAATGAAATCTAATTTTGTTAAAATCATGTGACAATAGATTGAAGCAGTTAAGTTTTTCACGCTATCACATTTGAACAAAAAAGACTAAGCAAACTCTGCATCATGATTGAAGTTGGTTACGTTAAGTGTTATTGATTGCAGGCTCAACATTGAGGGTCTGTTGGTGTATTTTCCATATGACTACATCTATCCTGAGCAGTATTCATACATGCTCGAGCTGAAGAGAACACTTGATGCTAAGGTGGGTGGTGTTGAGCAACTCTGTTTATCCCAAAGCTAATAAAGATGCAGTTCATTAAGTTTGATTTAACAATGTAGTTGGTAAACAGTGAAGACGTTAAACACACAACACAAACTCACAGATATCAGTGAGATTTTGTGAACATACTGTAAGGAGAATTTCTCAAGAATGCACAGAGTCGCTGGAGTCAGAGCAATAAGGTTTAAATTCTTGCAGCAAGGAGACAAGTCAGCACGGTAATACAGAGTTGTCTGAAGTCTAAGCTGAATGCATGTGTTTTAATAGAGGAAAAGCTGGGTGCACAAGGTCACCGCCCACGGAGTTGCTGGTGGCCTCTGCCTATGAGTATTACTGAAACATAAAGATAACCTGGGTGCAGTGTCTAATTGTCATGATATGTGGTTAAGTCAACCTAAAATAATGGGAAATAAATGAGTACATTGTGTCTGTATATTATGTTCTTTTCACTCAGTATAATTGATAGATAAATTTTTCTAACACATACACTCATCAGACACATTGTGTTCACAAATAGCTGCAGATGGTCAACAACAAAACTAAAAAAAAAAAAACCTTTAAAGGGTATTCCATGAAGCAGGATAAAGCAAACACTGCACTTATTCTGATAAATCTGGATTATTAAGTGAAAGTTCCATTCCATCAGCGTAGTTTATGAGTTCCTGCTGAGTTACCATGGTGACTTGTACAGTCCCTGACAAAAGTCTTGTCACTTATCCAAGTTGTAGGAACAACAAATTACTTGTAGTCGATCAGTTGGAATCAGAAATGGCTTATGTGAAAGGAAAAAGCCTCTATATTATGCTTATTTTACCAAAATAAAGTTGTTTCATTCATTAAGTTTTATCATATAATTAAGACAGAAAGGTCAGATTTTGCTTGGACAATAGTCTTGTCGTGTCTTTAAACGATTCAACCAGTCACAGATTAGAGCTCCAACTGTGACAAATACTGTAATTAACACATTCCCAGGTGTATATAAAAAGAACCCCAGCACACCAGACCTTAATGTGAAGTGCAACCTGACCTGACAACATGCCAAAGATTCAACCACAGACCAAAGGTTTGATCATCAAGAGCCTGAAGACCGAGTCTGCTGCTAGGGTTGCAGTCTTCAATGTATCCAAACATCAAGTGGAGAAGATTAAAAAAAAAAAAAGATTTCAAGAAACTGGTGATGCTCATGACAAGCCCAGGTCAGGCAGACCCCGTAAGACAACTGTTTGAGAGGACCATTTGTTGCTTCGGCAGTCCAGGGCCAGCTCGTTTTCAACTGCAGCAGAGCTCCGTGAGAATTGGTCACCAGAAACCCCTGTATCTACAAGAACAGTTTGTCAAATTTTCTCACGCAGTGGTCTCCATGGCCAAATTAGTGCTCACAAACCAGTATTAAACAGAAGACAATAAAAATAATCATGTTGCATTTGCCAAGGCCCAAAGCTTGCAGAAAGGATGAACAGTGGCAGAAGGTTGAGTTTTTTTTTTTTTTTTTTTTTTTTCTCCCCTCAATGAATCATCCATTGCACTGCATCCCAATCGCTGCAAATACTGCAGAAGACCTGTTGGAACCCTCATGGACCCAAGATTCACCCAGAAAACAGTCAAGTTGGTGGAGGAAAAAAAAATCATGGTTTGGGGTTACATCCAGCATGGGCATGTATGAGAGATCTGTAGAGTGGGTGGCAACATCAACAGCCTGAAGTATCAAGAAATTCTTGCTGCCCATTACATTCTAAACCACAAGAGAGGGGAAATTCTTCAGGAGGATGGGGTTCCTTCTCATACTTCAGCCTCCACATCAAAATTCCTGAAAGCGAAAAAGGTCAAGGTGCTCCAGGATTGGCCAGCCCAGTCACCAGGCATGAACATTATTGAGCATGTCTGGGGTAAGATGAAGGTGGAGGCTTGGAAGATGAAACCAAAGGATCTTTATGAACTCTGGGAGTCTTGCAAGAGTGCTTTTTTTTTTTTGCCATTTCAGATGACTTCATCAATAAGTTATTTGAGTCATTGCCGAGACGTATGGGTGCAGTCCTCCAAGCTCATGGGAGTCATACACGATATTAATTCTTTTTCCCAAGGTGCCATGACTTTATGTTCTTATGTTATTCTAGCATGTTTGTGTATTCAAGTATAATTTCTACTGTACATTATTTTTGTATGCGACAAGACTTTGGTTCAAGTAAAATCTGACCTTTCTGTCCTAATTAAATGATAAAACTCAATGAATGATACACGACTTTATTTTTGTATAATAAGCATATTCTGGAGGCCTTTGCCATTTCTGATTCCAATTGATCAACTGCAAGTCAAGTAATTTGTTGTTCCTACAACTTGGATAAGCGACAAGACTTTTGTCAGGGACTGTACTGGTGAACAAGCGCTCACATCATGTGAAAAATTTAAAAAAGCATTAGAAATCATTAGGGTGAAACGATTCCTCAAATAATTTGAGTACCTCGATTACAAAAAATGATAGAGGAATTTCCTCTTCCTCGAGGAATCGTTTAATTTTTACAGAGCATGGTTTTTTGCCCGGATTACTTTTAATGTGGCACAACGCGCTGACGTCACGAACGCAAAGGAAGAAGAAGGAGGGGGCAGACATGTTTGGTATTAGCCATAGACATACGTACGTAGACGCCGCAGGGAGCGGGTTTGGCAGCTGCTGAGACACGTCAGCATCGCTGCCATATTGGTTGTGGCAAGGCTGCGCTGTAAACTAATACAAGTAAATGAACTTAATTTCATAAAGCAATTTATGAAATTTACATTAATGTCTCTCATTTATTCATTCACACATGCACTACTATACTTGACAAACCGTTAGGGACCAAAAACAATGTATTTAATCTTATCAGATGACTAAAATAAGAACTTTATTGATTGAACTTTATTGATCACACTCACATATATAGGCTATATATTGGAACAGGAATCGAGTGTCTTAAAAATAAAGAAACACATCTTCTCACTTTTATTTATTTATTTTTGGTCTATTTTTCAGGCAACAAAATAACAAATTTTTCAGGAAAGAGAACACATTTTAGCAATTTTTCTGGCAACAAAATAACACATTTTAGTCATTTTTTCCAGGTAACAGAATCACATATTTTTGTCATTTATCCAGGCAAGAGAATTACATATTTTTGCCATTTTTCAGACAAAAAATTACAAAATGTTACCATTTTTCAGGTAACAAAATTACATATGCCTATTTTAGCCATTTTTCGGTTAACAAATGATAGTCATTTGTCACACACAATACACAGGCTATGTACAACAAATACACACACATACACACATGCTATGTTCACTATACACACACACACACACACACACACACACAATACACAGGCTTTGTACACTATATACATACACACACACAATGCACAAGCAATGTACACTACACACACACACTATACATACAGCTATGTACACTATATACACACACAAACACACAATAAACAGGCTATGTACACTATACACACATTCAAATGAATGAATGAATGTGTGGGAATACATAGTGTTTTCCACAACATTGGCAAATTATGCTCTCAAAATTATGTTAAAATGGCCAAATAGTGCAGTCTATGGGCCAAATACTATCAAAGGTAATCAAAGGTAAGTCTTACCTATGCAAGGTAATTCCCTCAGATTTGGTTTGGGGTGTACGATTGCTACAATTCCACGCAGCACAGGAATGAGGCATCTTCTCTGCTCCAATGCTTGCCACATCCAATATGGCGGCGATGTTGATGTACATCTCAGCGCTCAGTGCGGCGCCTACGTATACATGTCTTAGCAGCAGGAAGATAGAGACAGAGTGCATTTAAGCCCTGCCCACACCGGAGGGGAAAACAATCAAGAGCTCTCCACTGACTTTGTATTGTGTAAAGGTGTCTCTTGTCACTCTCAGTGTGCCAGCAAACACAAACAAATTCCCAAAAGCTGCTGTGTGGTAGGGTGCACTACTAACAGCGTAAAGAACCCTGATCTAAGTTTTTATAAGCTGCCGAACAGAAAAAATTAGCCTTTAAGGTGCGAGAAGTGGATACAGGCAGTTACGATGAGAGGCGCCGTCGTCGGCTACACATCAGCCTTGAAGACGGGGCAGTCAGAGTGGTGAGTGACTGGTTTGTGGTTCATCATTTAATAGCAATAAAAACCAAGTCTTGCATAAGTTAGGCTACATCCACACTACTGCATTATTTTTAAAATAGCACTCTGTCTCTATGGAGGAAAGACGTGACGACGACGAAAGCGAAGATAAAGATAAATGTTGATGGTCTAAAAAAGGAAACCAGTTGTTCATTATTAAGTGAAATGTCTTATTTTCTCATGTATAATTATAATTGCTCTTTAACTAAACAAAAAATTCCATTGATTACTCAAGTTGTCAATGGAATTTTCAGTACAATACTCGATTACTAAAATATTCGATAGCTGCAACCCTAAACATCATTGGTGAAGAGGGAATGATGTCTTTTGAAGCATTGAGGATTTCTTTCTTTTTGTACAGAAAATGATTTGAAGCTTTGGGGCTTCAAGCAAGACTTTTGAGCGGCTCTTTGAAAGGAACAGTTCCTCAAGATCCAGTTCCTTTCAAAGAGCCATAAATCCCATCTCCAACTCTAGGTTAGGACCTTGTGTCAAGCAACAACTGTCACGTGACTGATGACTACTTAAGCTTGGGACGTCAATGACGCTTCAGGAAGCATTTCTTTGGTTTACAGCTTGAACGCTTTGGTGCTTTACTATGTTATTAATGATGTCTCAGTGACACTCCAAAAGTGGGTTTTGGGAGGTCATACTTCACTAATATGGCATAAAACAAAAAAACGTAATTAATAGGGGTGTGCCAAAAAATCAATTAATATAAGAATCGCGATTTTCATTTACTATGATTCAGAATCGATTCAAAATGTCCAAAAATCAATTTTAAAAAATAAAACAAATTATCAGGCTGTCTGCCTCCAATTTGTATGTGGAACGTCCTGACGTCACCATGCAGCCGGTTCTGGAACATACCCAGCACCAAAGCACCAAAACAAGGAGGAAACTACAATAATGGAGGAAAGAGAGATTCAACCGGACCTGTCCTCGTTGAAGGCAAAGATTTGGATTCATTGTGGTTTTTACCGAATGCCCGGGAAGACCGAGTTTACGGATCCCCTTAGGGGTCAAGTAGAGAAAATTTTTTTGGATTGATCTTTGCATTCCCTTGCAATAGTTTTGCGTTACCTTGCAATATAATTTTCCCCCATTATATCCCTCTATACTGCGTAACCATGCCGGATCATGCGGACATCATGCGCGTCGCCAGACTCTTTTGCTGCAGCCCTGTTTTACCCTCAAAATAAAATTCAATTAGCTGATTTACATGATCCATAATTCAGCCAGCGTTTCTTCAGCAGCTGAGTGGACACGCAAATAGCACAATAGCATATAACGGGGAAAATCATATTGCAAGGGAACGCAAAAATTTTTGCTTTGTAACGCAAAACTATTGTGAGGGAATGCAAAATTATTGCAAGGGGAATGCAACAATCAATCAAAAAAAAATTTCTCTGCTTGACCCCTAAGGGGCTCCGTATGAGCTTGACATGAGCTTCACAGTGTGCAAGGTTTGCAAAATGAAGATTTAGCACTTCGGGGGGAAAAAAATAAACTTATTTTTGTTACTTAAGCAATATGTGATATTGCTTTTACGCAACATATGCAACTATTTCATCTAAGCATGGATAAATGTTTAAAACTTAATAAATGTGAAAAAGACACTTTAATGTCTCCATTGCTATTCTGTCTTGCAAAGCAGACTAGAGTAGATCATGAGGATCTTTTGCATACGTATAGATTGAAGCAGAAATCATTATGAATCAAATTGTTTTTGAAAACCGGAATACCTGGAGGAAAACCATGCAAGCATGGAGAGAAGATGAAAACAGAAAGGCCCCAGGCTGGGAACCAAACATGCAATCTTCTTGTTGTGAGGCAACAGTTCTAACCGCTATGTTGCTATGCTGCCCCATGAACCCAAAGCTTTATATTTTTGTCAAATAATTACTTTTATTAATATACAAAAAGAGACAGAAGTCACGTCACAAAAGGTTGTGTATAAGTTAGAATATGCTAATGAACGAGCAGCTTTAAATGAGTTTTACCACACATTTAGGATTGAAAATATGACGTTTAGTGCTATGACTTTGGTCAAATTATGAAACAGCTGTTGTAACTCCAGTTGTAACTCCAGTCTGCCACCAGATCCTACTCACGGTGAAGCCCTGAAGCTTTGAATTATTTTTGGTACAAAAAGAAAGCAAGCCTCAATGCTTCCCAAGGCTTCATTCCCCCATCGCTATCATGAAGCTCCATCAGCAGTGTTTTTCCTGCTAAAAACAATCCTAAAACAACAGTGCACTAACTTTGGCGTTATCCACGGTTTTTCATCTATCCATTCATTAGGGCTTTCTATAGCATTGGGACATGCACAAAGCCAGGCTGTGTAAGCCCGGCCTGATTAAACAAGGGTTGAATAAGTGGAATGGTTTGAGTCTTAATTTGGAGATGGTGCTAGCTTCAGCATGGCTGTTTTAGGCGGGGATTTATTTAGTTGATGATAAAGTACCCCCCAGTTCTCGTTTCATGCTGTGTTCCTGTGAGGATGACTGACCAGTGTGTTCACTTTGTGTTTTGTCTTCTGGTGTTCAGGGTCATGGAGTCCTGGAGATGCCTTCGGGAACTGGGAAGACCATCTCTCTCCTGTCACTTATAGTTGCCTACCAGAGGGTGAGCTTCAGTGCGTTGATGTTGTGTGGCAGTTTTTGTTCACTGTTTTACAGCTACACACTAACATGTTGTCTTCTCTTTCAGGCTTTTCCTCTTGAAGTGACAAAGTTAATATACTGCTCCAGAACAGTTCCTGAGATCGAGAAGGTGAGTCAGTGTCAGAGAAATTGTCTTTGAGAGTGGCCTGAAAAGTTCAAACAGTAAAATGTGTATGTTTGTTTAGCTGACATAAGAAGCTGTCGATGTCATTTTCTCATCAGGTTGTGGAGGAGCTGAGGAAACTGATGGAGTTTTATTCCAAACAAACCAGAGAGAGCAACAACTTCTTAGCTCTGGCTCTTTCCTCCAGGAAAAACCTCTGCATTCATCCTGAGGTCTGCACACCCGCCGTTTAATCAGGAAAAGCCAGCACACCAACACACACGAACCAGACATTACATTAGACCAAGCTTTGTGGTTGTCTTTGTCTTACGTGATAAAAACATTGAATACTTGTCTGCCGCCACTGGAACAGGTACCTCTGCTTAATTCCAGGTCAGCTCTCTGCGCTTTGGTAAGGAGGTCGACGGGAAGTGCCACAGTCTGACAGCAACCTACATTCGTGCACAACGCCACAGTAACCCCAACCTCCCCATCTGTCAGTTCTATGAGGTAAGAGGTCGCCTGAGGTCAAATGATTGAGAGTAGCTGAGGAGGCTGTTAAGGAACAGTTGATAAAAAATAGTTTGTGAGCCACATCAAGATACAACAGTTAGTTGTGGCTACAGGAGGATTGCATCCATGCTCGGATCTAAAGTTGTGAAGTGCTCACATACCATAGCACATATCTGCTCTCTGATCACCTCAGGCCTTGCTGCTCCGCACTATATGAAATCTTGTCACAACTGTGACAGTGACAACTTTTTTTCAGACCAACCTGGGTCCTTGAGTGTATCTCCCTTCGTTGGTTTGTTTCTGCAGGAGTTTGATGCTGTTGGCCGACAAATGCCTCTTCCTGCTGGAATCTACAACCTTGATGACCTTAAGGACTTTGGTCGGAGGAAAGGCTGGTGTCCCTATTATCTGGCTCGCTACTCGGTATGTTGCTCTGTAGCCACCCAGTCTTTGTGCCTGTAGAGCACTTTTCAGCCACAAATTTACACAGTAATAAAAGAAATTAAGGAAGCACCATTGTGGATCTCAATAATTTAAATTGCACTTAGGAAACACCAAAGACAAGAGAGCAAGGATAAAAAGAAAGCAAAAGGGTAAATAAATAATAAGTATTCATTCATTCATTCATTCATTAACCGCTTATCCGTTTCGGGGTCGCGGGGATGCTGGTGCCAATCCAAGCTCACACTGGGCGAGGACAGGGTACACCCTGGACAGGTCGCCAGTCCATCACAGGGCCAACACACGGAGACAGACGGAGACAAACAACCACTCACACTCACACTCAGACCTACGGACAACTTAAAGTCACCAATTAACCCAAATGTCTTTGGGCAGTGGGAGGAAACCGGAATACCCGGAGGAAACCCACACAGGCACAGGGAGAACAAACTCTGCACAGAAAGACCCCAGGCCTGGGAACCGACCTTCCGCAACCTTCTTATTGTGGGGCAATATCGCTAACCACTATGCCGCTGCGCTGCCGTAAATAATAAATATAATAATGAGAATATAGTGATGATGGTAATGGTCAACAGAAAATATCGGACTACTAACTGGCCCTGCTAACACCTAACTAACTTTTCTACTACTAATGTATTTGAAATTATTTAACAAAATTCTATATGGATTATTAAATACTTTGTTATGATGAGAAGAAGAAATAGGTTGAAAGTGGTTCATTCACTGGAAACCTGTGACTCCTGACTTTCTCTGCCATCAGATTCTACATGCTAACATTGTGGTATACAGCTACCACTACCTGCTGGACCCAAAGATTGCTGACCTGGTGTCCAAAGAATTGGCCAAGAAATCAGTGGTGGTGTTTGATGAGGCTCATAACATTGGTAAAAGCTGAAATTAGTACAAATATATTCCTTGTAACATGTCTCTCCTCTTTATTCTTCCTCCTTTTCATAGCTGCTGTTTTTCTTTTTCCAGACAATGTTTGTATTGACTCCATGAGTGTGAACATCACCAGACGAACACTGGACCGCTGCCAGAACAACGTGGACACGCTTAACAACACAATACACAAGTAAGAGTGTGGCCAAGTTCAGAAGCAGTGAGATTAACAATCTTCAGACAAATGTTCTTGAAAGGTTATGCACTGTGGAGAGGTTGTTGTTGTGTTGTTTGTGTGTGCTACAGGTGGTGGACTATTCCCCATCTGAATCACATAGAGCTCCTACCCCACACTGTCCTTATATCAGCAGCTCTAGCACAAGATGTATCCCAAAATGCACCACGGCTCGTGGTGTCCCTAATCTGTTCATCTGTTCTTCTATGATGAAATAAACTAAATCATTATAATGCAGGTCACAAAAGTTACAGACATGGTTTAATGGGAACTAACTTTAAAGGAGGAATATCAGTTGACCCACGCTTTGACTTTCAGAGGACAATGGAAGGAAGAGCATAGAAACAAAGAAAAACAGTCAGAGATGAATCTTCATAACTGACTTTGGTTGCAACAAGATGCAGTCACAAGAGCTAAAGGTTGTCTGAAGTGTTGAAGTGGTTCATCACAAAAAATAGCCATGCACAGACACTGGAAGGGAGAGCATCCCATAATGCACAAGAGACGCAGCACTGGTGTTTATTCATTTTATCCCCACAGGTTCAGATTATTAAGAGATAACAAGACATTTACAGTTACTGCACAGGCCTGTACTGAGAGCTGCCCTTAATATTTTATCAATCAACTTTATGAACAATAAATAAATATTAGAAACACGACACCAACTGCAGCCTCCAAACTGACCATCAAATAAATCAACAGCTGTGAATATAAACCTCATGCAGGCCTGTTGTTTTAATAAGGTTTACCTAATAAATATTGTGTATTTTACAGCAATGCTTTTGAATTGTTAGTCAGGTATCTGACAAATGGGTTTAATTATTATCATCAGCTCCTGTTGTTATAATTTTACCTATGTGCAGCTGGGGTTTTCTTTAATCGATGTCTCTGTTCTGACAGGATAAAGGAGACAGATGCGGCCAAGCTGAAGGAGGAGTACAGGCGATTGGTTGAGGGGCTGAAGGAAGCCAATGTTGCCAGGGAAACAGATGTCTACCTCTCTAATCCAGTGTTACCAGATGAAATTCTTCAAGGTACAATGGTCAGCAGAACATGAACACTGAGTTATTTTTTATATTTTCATACTTTCTGGATGTGATTCTGTGTGCTCTCTCTCAGAGGCTGTTCCCGGTACAATCCGAACTGCTGAACACTTTGTTGGCTTCTTGCGCCGTTTCCTGGAGTACTTGAAGTCTCGTCTGAGGGTCCAACATGTCATACAGGAGAGTGCCCCACAGTTTCTCAAAGACATCTACGACAAAGTGTGCATTGACCGCAAGCCTCTTAGGTGAGATGATACATTTGAAAATAAATGGAACGAATGAATTCCCCTATCAGATCTGAGATCAATTTCTATTCTTTCACCCCTCACTCACTCACTCTTTCTTTTCCTAAGCTGCCAACTCGTTCTGTCTCTCACATGTTTGGGTTAAATTGGTTCAAGACATTTAGCATCATCCTGATGACGTGATCACACCCACAGTGTCTGTACACTGTGATGCACCGCATTTTAGGTTGTTGGGTTCTGTGTAAACAAGCAGCGGTGGAAGAAATAGGCATTTTCTCACAGACAGTGATGTCGTCCTGACTGGTCACTTTTTAAACTACATCCCTCCTCCCGTGTCTTTCAGGTTTTGTGCTGAACGACTGCAGTCATTACTACGAACTCTGGAGATCACTGACATCGCAGACTTCTCAGCTGTCACTCTCATCTCCAACTTTGCCACTCTGGTCAGCACCTACAGCCAAGGTGCCTGCCCCCCCCACATTGGAACACATCTTCTCTTCTCTCGGTCATCTTTATTCTGTTTGTCTTGTTCGCCTCAGCTGGTTGTTTCTGCCCTGTTAAAGACTGGAGATTTTTATGTCACAAGTTTAAATATTTCCATTAATATTATTTCACACAGCAGTTCAGGCAATTTATTAGATCTGATTCTGGATAAACAATGATATAGCCAGAAACTAGTCTGATTGGTAGGGGGATACTACTGTGAGGTAGTGATTCAAGTTCATGATATTGTTTTTCTGTTTAATGCTCTTAAAGTTAAAATAAAACTTTTATTTATGTTTATTTTCTTTGTTTCTCCCAGGTTTTACTATAATCATTGAGCCTTTTGAAGACAGAACTCCAACCATTGCCAACCCTGTGCTGCATTTCAGGTGGACTAAAATTGATGCTGATGATGTTAGCATGTTAGACTTAACATTTTGCCTGAGACAAAGATCTCTGGCCTCAAATCTATCTTGACATTTCAGAATAATAAACATTTGCTATAAATTTCAGTTTGTGCTGAACTTGTCAGCTGCTCTAACACTGAGGGTTCAATAAATTCATCGAGTTAAATTTACCATTTCACTCGATGAGGTTGGCTTGAGGAGCCAGTTTTTGATCACAGCCTATCAAAGGACTTGAAGAAGAAATAATCTGATATAAACCTATCTACATTGTCTTTGTTTATGTCTGTCCTCAGCTGCATGGACCCGTCAATAGCAATCAAACCTGTGTTTCAAAGGTTTCAATCAGTCATCATCACTTCAGGGGTAAGAGAGGCACAGGATATTCCGGTCCTGTAAACCTCATCACAGTCTGTAAATCCTAATGATTTCTCCAGTTGTTTGAAAGTAATTTCATGTGAGAAGTTAAAACCTCTCCCAGTTCCTTCAAGTCCAGTCTTGCAGCTTTGTGCCATATTTGAAAGTTATCACATTTTGATGAATTTTGTCTCAGTCTTGGATAAATTCTAGAAACATATTGTTTCCATCTTTGTTCAAAACAGAAACCCCAGTATTAAATTTATGAGTGCTGTGATGAGGTTTTGATTTTCAGTTTGACATGAAGTTGTGATGTCCGCTCACAAAATAATGACAGTCGACAGACTGCTCTCATCCTGACCATCTTTCTGTCTTTCTGTTGATCCTTCCCAGACTCTCTCTCCACTTGACATCTATCCCCGAATCCTGGACTTCCACCCTGTTACCATGGCGTCATTCACCATGACGCTGGCTCGTACCTGCCTCTGTCCTTTGGTGTGTAACAACAATCCATAATCACAATTTGAAAAACACAATCACTGTGGTAGCTCCAGTGAAGAACTGATGAAGAACTAAATCAGTAATTTGTTGGAGCCTTTTTGGTGTGTGTATGGTTTTTTTTTTTTTGCAGATTGTTGGAAGAGGTAATGATCAGGTGGCTCTGAGCTCAAAGTTTGAGACCAGAGAAGACTTTGGTCAGTAGATTATTTACTATCACATGATCTAAAGAAAATATTATGTGAACCTTTCAGATAAATACAGATCACTATTATTGTTGTTCTTCAATGTTTCCAGCTGTGATTCGTAACTATGGCAACCTACTGATGGAGATGTCTGCCATCGTTCCTGACGGCATTGTTGCATTTTTTACCAGCTACATCTACATGGAGAACATTGTGGCATCTTGGTATGAACAGGTCAGTGTGTGATTGCACGCACGCACGCACACACACACACACACACACACACACACACACACACACACACACACACACACGCACACACACTCACTCTCTCTCTCTCTCTGACTCACTAAGCAGTGCTGATCATTTGTCTTCTCATTCACAGTCATGTTAATTACAATTGAAAATATTTGCATTATTTAAAGAGATCCAGTGTCACTTCCCAGAATCTCCCGAGCTCACTGGTGTAGTTTGGTTTTAATGAGTTATTTGAAGTAGAGTGTGATGTGACTGACTGAGATGGGTTAGATCAGACGTGTCAACTCACACATTTATTGAACAGACTAAAACTAACCCTGTTTTCAATATAAACATTAATTGAAACAGACAGAATACTATATTCCCCCCCAAAATTAAATAAACTTATAAATGTTTTGTTCTCCATAAAAATATCTAGTGCAAACTTGAAAAAATAAATAGAAATTTGAATTTTTAAATTCCTAAATTACAGCCACATTAACTCCACAAACAAGACACACGGGTTTACTGGCAATGTTGATAAATATATACTCTGCCTCGCACGTGTTTTGAAAGCCCCTGATCTCAAAGTCCATTTTTCGTTTGGCCATTTTTAGGGTCTAGCTTAAACGTTATGGTTTTAATTGTATAGTGCTCCGGACGTCACGTGACTTCTTTTGTTTACGCCACCATTTTGGCAGTAAATGGAACAGAAAATGACTAGTGCCGAAGCCGCAGATTTTAAGTCTTCTGAATTCACTTCTCACTTCGGATGAAATTGATCTTTACATAAAAAAACTAAATAGATTAAATATTACCAACTCGTATAATGCTCCTGGGGTGCTTTTTACTAGTATTTCGAAAAGGACGTCCCAGACCTGCAGTATCCGGACATATATAACTATTTGATCAACTTCCCATCAACCTACATAGGGGACTCCCTAAGGGCATACAAAGGTCTAGAGGGCTACAAATGGACACAGTCTGGCTTTGTAACGACCCTTCAGCTGTGAAAACTACCAGCTAAAATTCTGTATCCTCACTGGAAGGGTTAGTGTCGCTTTATGTAACGTTAAAACTAAGCTAATGGGCAGTGTAACAGTTAGCCAGTTAGGCTAACATTAGGTAGCTTAGATACCGTTTTCTGATGATAATAATAATATTGGGAGAGGGAGAAGGGGTGCACACCTAATCACAGCCAATGTGTAGCACCCACCTGGGTGATGCTAATGATAAATTCCTAAACAGTGAATATGTCCCAGCTGCAGAAAAGTAATCAATTTCCAAAAAAGAAAAGAAACATCAGTGGCGAGACTGCTAAATTAGTCATCTGTAGCTGATACTGTAATCTATTTTAATGAATAAACAATTTTTAACTAATGTTGTTCTCTCCCTATCATTGGTATTAAGTAAGTATATGAATATCATTGATTTCTAGGGCTGTTATCAAGTGCAGACCAAAATGCCAGACCTGCAACCAATCAGGGCAATGAAAAATGGGTTAGTCATGTCAAACCCGCCACATATAAAAGGTTGGGATTAGCTCAACAAATATCTGGCCAGTTGAAAATCAGTTTAATTAGGTGGATGTTCAGCCTAATCTGTGGAGAAAAACAGAATGTGAACTTGTGATCAGGATGCTGAGCCCAAGTCACATCTGTAGCATTCTCATAGCAATCTGATTTTTAGGGCCTGTGAAACATGTTTCCCTTCAAAGGTAATCTCACAAGCAACAGAAGGGTAAGTAAAAATGTTTTATTTTCAGTTTAGTTTATGCCCATCTGTAGTCAGTTACATCTCTTCATTTACATCACTGTCACTGTCAGACACATTTGTAAGGGCACAACATACACTCACAATTTTTTCAAGATGGGTCACATCATTTTCTCATTTTTCTATGTCATTGAAAACTACGGGGACAGTGCTTTGCAAGACTATGTACTTTTGACGAAGAACTCCAATTAATCTTTCAATGTGTATCATAAGAGAAGTTAGGCATCTGGTGTTCTCCAAGTCAACTGGATCTAACTGTTTCTTTCCACGAGTAAATGCTGGATTCTTTAATTCAGCTCATTCTTCTTCCACTCTTCTCCGGAGATGTCATTTAGTGGAAGATGGAAGGAATGAAGTCCGGTGACAGCGGATTGTCATTCTTTTCCCTACAAGTAGAAAATGCTCCAGCATTTCAGTAACCAACAACACAATCGGGCTTATTAGCTAGCTAGCTTAGCAAACGTCGGACTTTCTTTCGGTCTGTTTTGTCCTACTCCGGGCTCTTTTTATCGCGCTGAGCCATTTACTTCTTCTCTCTGGATCTTTGGGAATGCGGTAAAATGATTTACCTTTGTTTTTAGCACAACTGTCAACCACGATGATGGTTTCTTTTTTTTCTTTTTTTTACTTTCTTTATTGAAAATATGCAACAGTACAATATAAAACAGCGACATACCAATTTCTGTCCATTTGTACAAATTATGTCACAGCAAGACCAAAATCACACCTCCTGCATTATGCAAAAATCAAATACACCTACTATAAAGGTTGTGTAACATACCTTATAAGGGAGAAAAAGTTAATACAAAAATAAAATAAATAACTAAAAATACAAGGGGTTCAGCACGGCTTAAGTATTACCATAAGTGTATACAGTTTCTTAGCTTGGGCATTATCTATCTTTTTCAGACATCTTTGAAACAGAGAGTGTTCATTTTTAAGCGCAGATCATGAGGGGGAGGACTTAGCAAACCGAGATTTGTGTATATAGTACTTTGTTGCTATAATTATGTTATTAATCAAAAATTCGTTTTTTTTATATTTGAGGATTACTCCCATTTGAATATTTTGATAAGAAAAGAAATCTATAGATTTGGAGGACAGCAAGTTGTGAAGAGATCTCCATAAATCCTGAACTATTCCACACTCATAAAAAAATTGTTCTGTCATTTCAACATTAGTACTACAAATATGACAATTCTCTGCCTCAAATTTAAATCTTTTCTCTATGAATTTGTTAGAGGGATGTATATTATTTATTGTTTTAAAATGTATTTCCTTATATTTGGATTTTTAAGATCCTAAATTTTAAGAATTTTGTTCTGATTGTTGATATGTCAGATTTGTCATAACCTTGAAGGATGAGTGTGCTCCTAGTTCTACTTGTGTACACAGTGTTTACAAAGTATTGTCTCAGAAATGTATTGTTATATTTTTCATTCACAAGGTCCACATAATAGATTTTAATCTTGTGCAATCTTGGTGTTGTAATATTCAGTAAATTGTTATTTACTGATTGAATAAGGGCACTTGGAAAGTTCTGTGTTACTTTCTTATAATTCTCAATGGAGCAGACAATATTATATTTAGTATTACATTCCTCCAATTCAAGTATATTACCACTTCCATCCATTATATGTACAATTGACCATATTTGTTTTTCCATCCAGTCTTCCATAAAAATAGATTTCCTTCTACTCAATATGACTCTGTTGTTCCATAATGGAACATTATGAGGGCTAAAGTTATGTTTGAAGATCATTTTCCACTGTAACAATACCTGTTGATGAAAGACAGAGAGCTTAATAGGCAATTTAGATATTTCATAATCGCATGTTAATAAGAACTCAATACCTCCCACCTTATTGAATACAAATGAAGGTAATGAGAACCATATCTCTTCACCATTCCTTAAAAAGGATTGGAGCCATTTAATTTTTAATATCCCATTCATAATTTCAAAATCGATTGCTTTTATTCCACGTTCCTCATAATTTTTCGGCAAATCCATTTTTCTGATGTAGTGATGTTTATTTTTCCAAATGAAATTAAAATTTATTCTATTTATTTAATTAGGCTTGGAGAAATAGCTAGAGAGTATGCAGGATAGATTAGTCTAGATAGAGATTCAATTTTAGTTAACATTGTTCTTCCAAACAATGTCAAATCCCTTTGCAGCCAGTTGTTCAATGTTTTTTTTGCATTTATCAAAATTATCTTGGATATTCTTTTTTTCACTAGTGTTTGATTCCTTAAAGATCCAAATACTTAGATATCTAATATCTTTTTTGACTGGTATATATATAGAGAAGATTCAGAACAGTCATGAATACTCATGAGTTCACATTTGCTCAGATTCAAGTACAGACCCGATGCTTGGGAGAACTGCTTTATTGTTTCTAAAGTCAGTGATATTTGTTCCTTATTTTGTAGAAAGATTGTTGTATTGTCAGCAATTTGACTTATGATTAACTTGATATTTATGTCTACACCTTCAATATTCGAATTTTTAACAGCTATAGCAAGTAATTCTGTGACTGCAATGAATAGAAGAGGTGAAATGCTGCATCCTTGTCTTATTCCTCTTTCTACTTTAAATCTGGGACATGTGCCTTCTGAAAGGGACACACAACTATTAATACCAGTATGTATCATGGTAATCATATCAAGAAACGTACTTCCAAAACCAAAGTGTCTACGTGTATTAACGATAAATGTATGTTCCACCGAATCAAATGCTTTATGGAAATCCAAAAATAATATAAAACTGTCTTCCTCAATTAAGTGACTATAGTCAATAAAATCCAGAACCAGGCGGTTGTTGTTATGGATGGATCTCCCTTTAAGAAAACCCGATTGTGTTGGGCTAATTAATTCAGATATACCTGTCTTTAATCTAGTTGCCAAAACTGTTATGAAAATCTTGTAGTCTGTGTTCAAAGGTGTAATCGGTCTTAAGTTGCTTAAAATTTTCTTATCTTTTCCAGGTTTTGGTATCAGTTTTATTACAACCTGTTTCATTGTTTCCATTAGTTCTTTTTGATTAACACATTCACTTATAGCCTGGAACAGTAGGATTTTTATATCTTCCCAAAGAGTGTTTATAGAAATCGGTTGTTAATCCATCTGGTCCTGGTGAACGATTAGATGCCATCTTTTTTATTGCGCAGTCAAATTCTGTGATTCTTAGCTCCTCATCACAAATTTCTTTAAAGTTTTCATCAATAACAGGAATCAAACTGTTTATCTTATCAAAGATGAGGCACTTTGTTCCGAGTAGGAGGATTTATAAAGATTCCTGTAAAAATTTAAAACTTCTTTTGATATGCGTTTGGGTTGTGTACATTCCTCTCCATCAATAATTAGACTATATATTGAATTATATTCTTGTCTGCGTTTTTCTAAGTTGCAGAAATAGGCAGTATTCTTTTCTCCCTCTTCAATTCACCGAGCTCTGGACCTTACATATGCTCCTTTAGCTTTATTTATATATGTCTCATTGAGTTTAGACTGCAAGTTATTTATTCTTTCTTTATCTTCTTCACTCCAATTTAGTTTACTGTAAAGTGTCATGAGTTCTTTAACCACAGTTGCTTCTTGTGCTCTCTTTACCTTGTTAAAATTTTTACCAAATTTTATTGAATGCTTTCTAATACTAAATTTTAAATATTCCCATTTTAGTATCAGTGTGTCAATTGTATTATCATTTTCTATATCTAAGATACATTTTTTAATGGAATCAAATCAAATCAAATCAGATTTATTTGTATAGCGCCAGATCATAAGAAAGTTACATCAAGGCATTTTACATATAGAGCAGGTCTAGACCAAACTCTTTATAAAATTATTTAAAGAGACCCAAGAGATCCCCCGATGTGCAAGCACTCGGCGACAGTGGCAAGGAAAAACTTCCTTTAAGAGGCAGAAACCTTGGGCAGAACCAGGCTCGGGGGGGCGGCCATCTGCCTCGACTGGTTGGGTTGAATGACAACCCAATGACAAAACTCATTCTTTAGCAACTGGGAGTTAAACTTACAGTAATCGTTAGGTTTGTTATTTCTATTTCTGTTTTTTAGTTTCAAGTTAATGATCCATGATAACTTAAAGGACAGTTAGCGATCATAGTTTCCGTGACATGTTCTGAGATTGAACTTGATAGGTTTAGGTTTGTACCAAGTAACCTGTTTAACCTCTCTATTTAAAATTCTCCAGATATCTATCAATTTGTTGTTGTTAACAAAATCCTCTAAAAATGGGTTTCTATATTCTCTTAATAGCCTTGAAGGCCATCTGTCCATCCACTCATCAGGAGTTAAGTTAAAATCACCTCCAACCACCATGTTATCTGTAGGGAAATTTGCATTTAGTTTTGTTATGACTGCTGATATCTGATGCAACAGATTTCTATTTTTTTGATCATTGTTATATCCATAAATGTTAATCAAAAATAATAAGAGTATTGTAAATTTTCAAAACACAGGCTACCCGGTGACCATCCTTATCTACTTTTTCACACAAAATCTTACCAGGACATCTATTGAAACATATGGCAGTTCCAGCCAAACGATTTGTCCAATGACTGAAGAGGATTTTGTCTCCCCATTGTTGTGTACAAAACTTAACATCAGATGTATCAGAGAGAGTCTCTTGAAGAAAGGTGCCCTGTGCTTGTTGCCCTTTGCAAAACAAAAAAACTGCTTTTCGTTTAACTGAGTCTTTAAGAACCCTTGTATTAAAAGAAATGAAAGAAATGTCAGTTTTTAACTGAAATACGGAATACATGAACAGTGAACTTTTGAGAAAAGTTTTAGGGAGGTGGAGTAGAAAAACCTTGAGGTAGAAGTCTCAGAACTGTTCCACTATATGTTTATTCCAAACTCAAATTTCAGCCCACAGCTGAAGTCTCTTCCATAATGCGCTTGCCTTTGATGAAACCAAATGGGGCCCTGAAGCCTGCAGCTTTTCCTTCCTTTCTTGCCTGGTTGATCTTTGGCCACAGAGCTTGTCTGGATCTCCAGTCTTCTTATGTCAGATCTTCAGCAAAGCGAATCCCTTGTTCTTTGCAGACTGGAGAAGTTTTTGTTCGCCTCCATATGTCATCTCTCACAGCTCGTTTCACAAATAAAATGATTAATTGTCGATGTCTGTTTTCCATCATTCAACCCACTCTGTGGACAACGTCGACCGCTTCATCGATCTTTGTCGCTTGGTCTGGTGCAATCTTTCTCAGAAGTTCTATCACGCCTGCTCTAATGTTTTCATTGGTTTTTTCCTTCTTTCCTTTGATGCGCAGGCACCACCATCTTTTGTATTTGTCGTTATTCAATACACGACCCTTCATATCCTCATTTTCCTTTGTGAGTGTTTCCACTTTTTTTCCAAGCATTTCGTTTTGCACACTTTTAGCTCTTGAGTTGAACTGCACCGATTTAGCAATAGTAGCTAGCATGGAACTATGTTGTTGCAGCTGCCTGCTAATTTCTTCCATGCGGTCGTTTACACGCTGTCCGAGAGCGTCGATAGCTTTTAATATGGTCTCGGTGTTTGTTTCTTCTTGATACATACCTTTCTTTCTCTTCTCCATGTGTGTTTTTTCTGGAGTATCGGGGTTGTTATATGGGGTTGTCAACCCTCTATCCCGTTTGTTGTTGCTAGCCATAGCCGTCTCCATGGATGCTGCATAGTCAAGTTCACCCGTCTCCACACGACTATCAAATGGGAGACTTTTCTGTGCCCGAGGCTTCATGCTGTTATTATTCCTCATGTTTGGGCTGAGTACTGGTCAAAATTTATGCAATAGTGGATTTATTAGTTTGTATTTTGTATATTTAATTGTTACATCGGGACCTCTTGAAGAGCTCGGAGAGAAGTGACCGCTCAGCCTGTCATCTTCAGCTCTCTCCCTGATGACGGTTTCAGAGAGCCTAAGACTGACGAAAAACTTTCTTTACTGCCAAAATGGAGGCACAGAGAATTACGTTGCATTCTGGGATAGTGTAACGTCAACTCCCGGAGCTCTATACTTCCACAGATGCATGATTGGTGTGTTGTCAGGCAAACAGGAATTAGGGTTCTCGCAGGTAGCTTATCATTCGGCATTATGTTGCGCTACATTATGGGATTTATGGTATTAGTGTTACGGGCGCCTCATACCAGCAGGCCAATAAAAATTTGACAAATGAAATGATCTCGCAGGCTGGATATGATTGTATCCCAGCCTGATATCGCCCACAGGCTTAGTGTTTGACATATATGGGTTAGATGATCCAGTCCTGTACCATTGCTCCGTCATTAATCTGATTTGATATGAGTTGGAAAATATGATTAAAGTTTGAACAGTGAAGTGAGTGGAGAAACAGTCCTGATGTGTGTCAGTCATGTGTCCGTTTTCAGGGCATCCTGGAGAATATCCAGAGGAACAAGCTGATCTTCATTGAAACTCAGGATGCTGCAGAGACTAGCATGGCCCTGGAGAAATACCAGGAGGTTGGACACACCTAATTTAACATTATTCCATTTGAAGATGTAAGTGTGTTGAAGGTAATGATGCAGACTAATTTTAATTATTCTCCTGTGTGTCTTCAGGCGTGTGAGAATGGCAGAGGTGCTATCCTCCTGTCCGTGGCCAGAGGAAAAGTGTCTGAGGGAATAGATTTTGGTAAATGATGATCAGGTCACTATGATCTACAGGCACTGAAGCATATTTTTTATGGGTCACAATTTGAAGACATACAAAATTTCATCTGAGCTCAAGTGTAATGAGTTCACATTTTAACTGTTATCTTGTTCTATTCTCTGTTCAGTGCATCATTTTGGCCGAGCAGTCATCATGTTTGGAGTACCGTATGTTTACACACAGAGTCGCATCCTCAAGGTCAGACTTTGCTGTGTCCACACCTCTGTCTGACATCATCCTCTTGGCCTGTCGTTCTCTTTATAGTGAAGGTCCCTCAGTTAGGGACAGTGGACAGATAAGTTATTAATGAGTTAGACAAAGATCTTGTTTTTCATTTACTGTCAAATTGAAAATATAAAACTGTGAAAACTTTAAACATAAAACAACTCCCTGAACAAAAGATGGTTCTTTTTAAATAAAAACATACCTGGGTCTAGGTAGGAAAATAAAAATAAGTAATAAAATTAAGATCAATTAAAGTGTGGCATGTAAAAAAGACTGTAAGCATTTTCAACTTCACATTCAAACTGCTCAATTAAATAAAAAACCTCTTTTGCTCTACTATGCCAGTTGAAATAACTTGACATCTTACTCACATGCTTAATTCTTCTATGTAGAAAACACACAAAAATATGAGCCTCATGCTCCTCTGTGCTAATGCTAGGTGCCTAAATGAGTTGCCAGATGGTTCAGCATGGCCCATCTTTCCTAAAATTGGACTGGGTTGTTGGTTAGTTAACTAACTAAAATTTTTGGGGTAGCTTAAACGCAGAGAGGTTGGTCTGTGCTACAAGCTAAACAAGGTTGCTAGGATGACACAACAACAAAATACTGGTCTGTGCGATAGTGTTCCGTCACCCGAAGGAAAGAAGTGGCGAGTAGTTCTTTGCTTTGAGTAATGTGGTAATATTTTCAGTACATTCGGTACGCACATGTACTTGTACTAAATGCCCTGTACTGGACGGTTCAGTATGAATAAACCTACTGTACCAAATAAACGTACATGCATATATACATATACTATTGTATATACAATCAAGATGTGATTTAAGTGCAGATTTTCAGCTTTAAATTGAGGGTATTTACATCCAAATTAGATGAACAGTGTAGGAATTACAACACATTTTATATATGCCCTCCACCTTTTTAGGGGCCATAGTAATTGAACAATTGGCTGCTTAGTTGTTCCATGATGAGGTGTGTGTTTATTCCCTAGCTATTTCATTTACAAGGAGCAGATTAAAGGTCTACAATTCATTTCAATTGTAGTATTTGCGTTTGGAATCTGGAGAGGTCAACTCTCAATATGAAGTCTAAAGAGCTGTCACTATCAGTGAAGCAAGCCATCATCAGGCTAAAATTTCAAAAACAAACCCATCAGAGAGAGAGCAAAAACATTAGGTGTGTGCAAATCAACAAATTGGTACATTGTTAAAATTAAAGAATGCACTGACTGACTCTAGCGCTGAAACAATTCTTTGAATAATTCAAGTACCTCGATTACAAAAAATTATCGAGGAATTTCTTCTGCCTCGAAGAATCGTTCGATTTTTTAGCGAGCATGGTATTTTGCCCGTACTACAGATCTTGTCACACTCTGTGTGCCAACAAAAAAAAACAAACAAAAAAAAATTTCCAAAAGCTGCTGTGTGGTAGGGTGCACTACCAACAGGGTAAAGAACCCTGATCTAAGTTTTTATAATCTGCCGAACAGAAAAAATTAGCCTTTAAGACGAGAGGCGCCGTTGTCGGCTACACATCAGCCTTGAAGGCCGGGCAGTCAGAGTTGGCTGGTTTATCGTTTCCTCATTTAACCTAATAGTGATAAAAACCAAGTCCTGCATCAGTTAAGTTACATCCACACAACTACATCATCATTTTAAAATAGCTCTTTATAACCCAAATGTTTCAAATCTGCCCCACTTTATGGGTTTAAAACGTAGCTGGTGGACGTAGGTTAGCCTTGGTTAGCTTCAACTCCTACAGTTAGCCTCGGTTAGCTTCTGCTCCTGCAGTTAGACTTGATTAGCTTCAGCTCCTACAGTTAGCTTTTCCAATTAAGCAGCCTTAACTTAGAGTTAAAATAATTAATGAGCATAGCTTTATTATCTCTTTATTAGCTTTATAAAATTTAACATTACACCCCTTATGTTACAAAATATTCTAATAAAAGCTTGGAATGAGAAGAGTATCCAGTGAGGGCTAATTGCTTGTTATTTATCTTCCTTTTTGTTAGGAATATACACTCACACAACAATGGGAAATTACAGATCTTTGGATGCCAATCCCTCTTTTTGTAAGAGAATGGATCCAAGTTGTGTACCACCATAAACCAGCCGACTCTGACTGCCCGGTCTTCAAGACTGATGTGTAGCCGACGACGGCGCCTCTTGTCTTACTGCCTGTATCCACTTCTCTCGTCTTAAAGGCTAATTTTTTCTGTTTGGCAGCTCATAAAAACTTTGATAGGGGTTCTTTACCCTGTTAGTAGTGCACCCTACTACACAACAGCTTTTGGGCATTTGTTTGTGTTTGCTGGCACACAGAGAGTGATAAGAGACACCTTCACAAAATACAAAGTCAATGGATTGCTCTTGATTGTTTTCCCCTCCGGTGTAGGCGGGGCTTAAATGCGCTCTGTCTCTATGGAGGAAAGACGTGACAGCGACAAAAGCATTATAAAGCCATGATAAAGATAAATGTTGATTGTCTAAAAAAGGAAAGCAACTGTTCATTATCAAGTGAAATGTCTTATTTTCTCATGTATATTTATAATTGCTCTTTAACTAAACAAAAATATGTTTTATCCAATTACTCGATTAATCGATGGAATTTTCAGTAGAATACTCGATTACTAAAATATTTGATAGCACAGCCCAAACCGACTCAATAACATCAAAACACTCAGAAGACTGCAGTAAACAAGTGTGGTCGATGACAGATGAATCCTTTCCCTGGTCAAGAAAAGCCCCTTCAAAACAGTTGGCCAGATCAAGAACACTCTCCAAGAGGTAGATGTCTCAAAGGATGTGTCAAAGTCAACAATTAAGAGAAGATATCAGCGGAGTGATTACAGACACACACGCATGCACAGTGAGATTGCCAGACTGTGCCACCCAATCAGGATAGAGTATAAGAGCCTGTCAGACCATTTGCTCATTCCTCCTCAGCTCCACTTTCTCGTCCAAATAATAACAATTCATAGTGAGTTCAAAAGCCAAGATGGCCCAAAGACTGGAGGCTTCAAACTGTACTGGTCTGAGTTAGTTGGGGTTCTGGTGTCATATGGTGGCTCCTTCACTGAATTTGCACCTATTCAAAACAGTTGTCCCCCCTGAAGGTTTCACAGTTAAAGACTAAACCTGCCAATGTGTCTATAGTAATGAATCGTCATTGAATTTATTTTTCATCGTTTCCCTGCTCATTCGAATTTAGAGTTTAGACCCAAAAATGAGGCTGACACATTGAATCTGATGTTTTATTTTAGGAAAAGTCACACTGTTCACATTGTCAGATGAGGAACAAGGTCATGTATATACAATGAGTGTTTTATGCTGTTCATAGATTTTAAATCTGAAGAATTTATTGATGGTTCCTTTGAAAATATGAAAGAAGGAAATGTTTTTTTAGTTTAATCCCAGGCCTTCAGATGTTTCCCTCCTTCAGTCTAACTGAACTGCTGTTTCAGGCTCGTCTTGAGTACCTTCGAGACCAGTTTCAGATCAGAGAAAATGACTTCCTGACATTTGATGCCATGCGTCATGCTGCTCAGTGTGTGGGCAGAGCCATCAGAGGCAAGACGGACTATGGGCTCATGATTTTTGCTGATAAGGTTTGTGGTCCCCTGTCCCCTCACAGAGCCTGCCCTGCCCCAGAGCAGTAGGTGGTTGTTTAATCAAGATATGATGGAGCAGTGACCCCCCTTTTTCCCTACAGCGTTACGCCCGGGCAGACAAACGGGGGAAGCTTCCTCGCTGGATTCAGGAGCACATCAATGACGGCAGTCTGAACCTGACAGTAGATGAGGCGGTCCAGCTCTCTAAGCACTTCCTGCGGCAGATGGCTCAGCCTTTCAGACAGGTAAAATTCACACCTGCTATGAAAAATACACTGATTGTTAAGTTTATCCAGACAATTCTGAGTGAGTCAACAAAAATAATTAATCTATTAATATAAGAAGGTCCATGAGAAGTGGTAAAAGTTTTTTCACACGTTGTCTGGGTCATGATCGTCTGAGACCATTGTGTTATGTTGATGTTTGTACTAGGGATGCAACGGTACTCGGTAAAATACCGAACTGTTCGGTACGTCCTGCACGGAACAATACGCCCTTATGTCCCCTGGTTTTTTGGTACAAGTCAGGTTGCATTTGCGCTTACTGCTTTACAGGCTACTGTGTGTGTGTGTGTGTGTGTGTGTGTGTGTGTGTGTGTGTGTGTGTGCGCGCGCGCCTCCCCCGGGAGTTAATGTCCAATCAGTGTTGTGCTTCCGCCCACTCACGCTGACTAACCTATCACATTGTTGCAATCGGAGCCGTTGCAGCTCACACACACAGAAGAAGGAAAACTTCTACCTTGGAAACAAAAACGAACGTCTACCACCTTCACCTCTGAATGCTCCGGACTCGCCATTGCTGCAGGCTATCTCTGATAGTGTGTGTGAAGTTGCTGTGGGCGTGTGTGTTTGTGTATAAACGAGACCCACCTCTGGTTGGCTTACCATGAAATCTTACTCTACCTTATCTAATCATCATCACTTATGCGGTCGCGAAGAATGTTTACTTGTCGATGTCGAAGAAAGTAGCCTTACAACATCTACATCACAACAGAAGAATAATAATCTGGAAATACGGAACCGGAAATGCATTGCTACCAAGCAAACCAATCACAGCCCTCGCGGTCTGCGCTTGGTCTGCTTCGCCTCAATGCGTAGTTACTGTACATTTTTTGGGAGGTGCATGTCAGGCTACGCCAGGGGCTACGGCGAGCCTCCCTACCCTACGACGTAGGTATGGCATTGATTTAACGCAGGACCATAAACCAGGCTTTACTGAAAAAAATAACGCTGTTTTTCTATCACAGCTACTATTTATGTATACTAGTAATCAATGCTAAAAGGCACTTCAACATTTGAAAGTGTTTTTTGTTTACATTTTTGTATGTTTTAAATTGTTATACATATTTTATGCTATGGTGTAAGTAGTAGGCAAGGTAAAAGAGGCAAGTCTACTTTTAAGTCTACTACTAAGTGTTGTATTTTTTAATGTATTATTCAGTACCAGAATTGTTTGGAACTTGTTCTGACAAGCAAAATAAAAAAATCATTTTGGGAGAAAAAAATTGTCTCTTTATGCACAAAACACGTACCGAAACCGAACCGAAACCGTGACCCAAAAACCGAGGTATGGACAGTACCGTGGGCTACCTGTACCGTTGCACGCCTAGTTTGTACATAAGGTACAATAAGAGGATTTTGATTTGATTTCTAATTATTTAAGCTGAATTTAAAATCCTGACCAGAAGTTGCATCAGTTGTTTATATATTCATATTTCCACCAATGTTGTTCAGTTCATTAAACTAACAAATAGATGATATAATAAAGTGTAATAAAGATTTGATATTTACATTGAAGTCCAATTTTTAGATAAATTTTAGTAAAAGTTTACGTACCATATGGCTGTAGGGATACACTAATCAGCCATAACATTGACCTCTGAGACACTGACAGGTGATATTAATAACATATAATACCTGGTTACCATAGCAACAGCCACATTTTCTTTTCATGACTCCTCCCCTTCTCCTGCCCCCCCCAATCTTCAGGAAGACCAGCTGGGTTTGTCTCTGTTGACTCTGGAGCAGCTTGAGTCGGAGGAGATGCTGCAGAAAATTGCTCAGGTCGCTCATCAGACATGAAGGTCACGTACTCTGTGACATCATCACCATAGCAACACCCACGGTGAGGTCAGCAGTGTAACAATGACATGGTCTCTGAGTGAAGATCAGAACTGGGTTGAATACAGCCAGATTTTCAGAAATCTGTTTCTTTATGATACAAAATCTTCTACCTGATGTGATAAGCAGTTTTCACCATTTTCACAAAAAAAACTTAGTTGTTACATTCTAATTTAAAAAAAAAAAAAAAGGATGAAAATATTTTTACATAGAAATGTAAACAAGCAGATGTTAGAAATAAGTTTCAACAGGAATGTTGGTTCATGTGTGGTGTCTGTCATACAGACAATTCACTTTACTGCTGTTGTATTTTATTGTTTTCATGTGTTTTTCAACCAGGAATAAAAATCCATGTTTGTATTGAAAATGACTCAAGTTTTATTTCTCACAATTTAATCTTGATTATGTGACTTCACTCACAACTCAAACAGAAACAACAGATTTTAAAATCGAATACATCCAATTTATTTCAGCTTAAGTTTGCAAAAAATAAAATATAAACATTCATATTGACAAGAATGAACAGATGAGCTATTCATTCCCTGTGTTCAAGGAGATTGTAACAGATCATTTCTATAGTAACTAACAGTTCAGCCTCTTCTACCAAGCAAACACACATCCAGTTCTTCATCATTGACAAATGGGACATTTTCATCATATGTTTGAACAAGCAGAAAGAAATGGAGCAATGAATAGACTCCATGAGGGTCAGTGAGCTAAGATTTCCCAGCAGCACTTCTCACTATATTTAACATTCCAGACCGTTTATTGTGTCTGAAGTTTTGTCTGTATTAATATAAAATGTTTAGTGTAGATGTCAGTAGTTAATCCAATAATTTTTGCATTTTAAAAAGACAGAAGTTGACTTAAGTTTCAAAATTGTCATGGTCACTGAGTGAAAAAACATAGCTGTAAAATGACTTAAGGTGGCACTGGCCACAATCGGCTACAGAGAATAATCATCCACATCTGCAGCTCACGGTCCAGCTGTTTTCAGGACAACAGTCGTGAACCTAACGGAGCAGCTCCAGATCTAGAGGAGTTAAGTCACAAACTACCTTAGAGTGAAAACCAGACCAACAGTCAAAAGGGCACAAACCAAATCTATAAGCGATGAAGGTCTGCTGTGTAGAGTCAAGTGATGCTTCATTAAAATCTGTTACCACAGCCTTAGTTCTGCTGTTCTTTCCATTCACTACTGTGTCCAGCTGGTTTCACACAGCGGACACAAAGAAAATGATCAAATGATGGCAAACTCTGCATCAGATGACACAGTTTCTTGTGTGTGCCATAGCTTGTTAGGGTCTGTCTGGTTCTTTGAGCTTCAGACACTGAACAATTGCTTCCTCAACAGTTTCTGTCCTGATCAGCCACACAAACAACACGACAGAGGGGCCTTCTCAGGGCTCAGCTAAGATAAAAACCAGGTGCCTTAAAACTCCAGGTTTCTCCAAAAAAAAAAAAAAAAAAAAAAAAGGCGTCATGTTTTCAAAGCTGGTGGACTTGGCTGGTGTACTACCATGGTATGTCTAAACCTTTGTAGACCAGGTCCTCGGAAAGACCTGGAGTCCGTTTCACAAAGCAGGTTCAACAAACTCTGAGTCTAACCCTGAACTCTGAGTTGATCTACTCTGAGATAGGAAACTCAGAGTTTTCGGTTCCAGAACAGCAGATTTGAGTTAGTTTGATCAACTCGGAGTAGTTTCACCTGGAGTTAAGTACGTGCACCACAACTATAAAAAGACAGCATCAATGGAGCCCCGATTCGACGAGTCACCATGGCAACGGGGAAGAGGAGGGCTGCGTTTTTCACCCCACTAGAATTGGACATTTTAATGCGCTCATACAGCGAGTTTGAACATGTTTTTAGAAAGAAGTAGAAGAGGAAGGAAGAAGAACCGCTGCAGCTGCAAAAGAGAGGGAGACAGCGTGGGAGAACATTGCTGCTCGGGTCAGTGCGTAAGTTTAAATGTAGTCCTCTGCAATCACAATAATATCACAGGGGAAAACTGCTTGAATGGTAGCCTTTTAATTTATTTTATTTAGGTGGAGTCCCGCAGGGGAAAGGCGTACTTGGCAGCAGCTTAAGATGAAATATAAAAACTATGTTCAAACAGGTAAGACCTCAGCATACCCTCATGGGGGTACCTCATTTTGATCATGTTTCTATCTGCCTGGATGAGCCCCCTCATGCCACAACAGATCTTGTAACTGTAAGTAGGCAATACTCCAAAGATTTTGCCAAATGGTAGTTTAAGTATACTGAAATATATCACTCATCTAGGATGAAGAGCACGAGGAAACTGTCTGCTGCCTTTACAGAGGGGGATCCAGAAAGGCCTATAGAGTTAACATCTTGATATGTTACTGATAGTTCTCTTCCCATTCACATTTCTTAACATTGTGTGACATTTAGCCTACACTGAAGTATTAACACATTTTCATCCTTTTTAACAGGGCATGGCTGGGCAGCAGCAAGAGGGTCCCTCAACTTCCACCGCACAGATTGACACAGTGAGATGGATGTTCAGTAAACATCAGAGGTTCATTCTGTGGAATTCATGTGCAACAGTATAAATTAATGTCCTCCTTATGTATTCCCAGTTACCATTAAAAGAAATTTACAAAATTCACCTGATGAAAAAAATCAAAAAAATCGACAAAGAAATGCAATACTTGGACAGCCAGATTAGGAGGGCAGATCTAGAAATTTAAATAGTGGAGCACAAGTTAGAGGTGGGTGCATGGTCACAGATGAATTATGTTAATTATGTTAACTATTGGAACATTAACTAAACTAGCTCTTGTATTTGTAGGAAATAAAGAAGACCAAATGAAATGTGTATTATGTCTTTATTTGACTGCTGTGGTGGTGATGATGGTGACTTAATCTCTGAAGTGATTATAACATACAGTTGTCTTACTCAAGTGCTCTGCATCTCTGACATTGTACAAAAAACTCCCATTTGCAAAGAAACGCTGTACAACACACAATTTCTGCTGGGATATTAGAGCATGACTACAGTTAGTAATGTTGCAAATGTAAGGACGGATTGGGTTGTGTATGTAGATGATGGACTGTGCCGTGAAACGGTACCGCTCAAAAAGATAATTGTCTGGAAATGCTATAACATCTATGTCTGATAACCATCTCCCGACGAATATTTAATTCTCTGCGCAGTAATGCTGCACCTTCATCCACGGGATCATTATCAAAAGGACATGCCATGTTAGTGAAAACAGTTGCCGAATGGACTTCTAATATAGGCCTACTGACTGATTTTGTAATGATTTTTTAAATAACAGATGGCAGAACTATGGTACGCCAAAACTCGCCTGCTGACTGAATGAATGAAGAAATCAAATACCATGTGTGGCTGAAAGAGGGCGGAGTCAGAGAGAAACTCGAGGTTTATTGAGAAAAACTGGTCCCGACCAGGTTAGGTTCACAGAGTCTGTTACTACGGTAACTGACCGAGAGCTTAAGTTACCTCTCTCTGGGAAACAGGCTAGAGTTACCCCACTTTCTCCTGTTTGAGTTACCTCCCTTTGTGAAACGGAAAACTCAGAGTTTTGCTCATTTCAGGGTTAACAGACTCAGAGTTTCCACTAAACCTGCTTTTTGAAACGGGCCCCTGGATGCAGCTGAAGATCATGTTATACAATCAGTTGACAATTGCAGTCTTAGAGTGTTACAACAGTAATTCTGGGTAACTCAACAACAAATGCACAATGAGTGACATTCTGGTTACTTTAGGTAATATTAACGACTGGAACTGATTAGACATGTCACCAGGTTGCTGCTACACTTAATTAAACATTTGATTCATGATTAAATATTAACTGATATTACTGAAATTATGATAGAACATTTATTTTTAAAGTTCTCTGTGTTGAGCTGCTGCTTGTTTTCAGATCATGTTGCCAAACTTCATTTCAGTTGGTTAATATTTTTTTATTTAAACACATTAATACTTTTATGATTATCAGCTGGAAATAAAATTAAATAGGTTTTGAACAATCTACACATTTTAAAGGCATTAAAGCATTTTTCACATTTAAATACATTTCTTCTACATTATAAACTTGGTAGCTGAAATTCTCTCTCGTAAACCAAAGTAACATTTTTCAGCATTGTGCAATCACTTTGTAGTCCCTGTGTTCCTCAAGAGGGCGGTGGTTTTAAAAGGATCATCTGAACTTCAGCTGGTCTGTTTGAATTCACTTCACTTAAAATGTTTTTCATTGTTTATAAAATAATATACAAAATTACAGGGACCAACAGTAATAGTATTATTAGTGTAAAGTTTTTTTCCTCACAGTACAAATGCTGGTGTCATTATTTCATGTAGTTTCCTTTAGTTTGATGTGATGAGGAGACTGAATTTGTGTCTGAATTCAGGAGGGAAAGGTTCAAGTGAACCGCAAGTGAAGGTTTTGCTGCAGATTCAATATGTTATTCACACTTCACATCACTTGTGGATATATTTATCTTATTTGTCAGGAGATTTGAAGGTTTTTAAATTCCCTTTGGCATCTGAAATTAGATCAGATTTGAGAGCTGGTGTGTCTCTGTGTGTGTGTGTGTGTGTGTGTGTGTGTGTGTTAGCTTGTCCCACCAAGTGACCCTCGTCTGGTCAGACTCTGAGTGCTGCAGCTCAGACCTCGATTATCTGCCAAATGGCTTGACTGAGGAACAAAAGGAAAACATATCACATTATGTGTTTTCAGATAAACCGCTGATTAAAATGACATAGTTGTGTTTTCAACTGTGCATTATGTTACAGTACTGAGAAGAGGAAAAAACAGATATATTTTGTTTTATTTGAAATTTGATAACATAAAAAAATTATCTTTTTGTTGAGAAGTTGGTTTTATATTGAACTACTATTATTGAAATCTCCAATTAATGACAAATGAATCAGTGACTGGATTAGGTTAAACAGAATGAAGCAGCACCAGTCGCCTCACCTGGGAACCATCTCGACCTTCCTTGCCTCCAACATTTAAAACATTCAGAGAGTTTGCCCTCTTCATCCTGGAAAGAAAGACCATCACTGTCAATGCTTAGTCTGAATAAAACTGGATAAAGATATGAAAATGTTAAAAACCCTTAAATTTCTGCTATAAACCATTTCAGAGGGTCAGACAGAAATTTGTAGAAGTTAAAAATATGTTCCTCTAAAAACTTTTAGTCACATTAAGTAAAAGTTGTAAAAATTTGATAAAGTATCTTCAAAAAGTTATTGAACATGGGTCATTTCTTCAACCACAAATTGAGTTCAGTCAGTTAGTGTCTCTGAGCTACAGTAAAACTCACAGTGGGAGTTTCAGCACCATAACAGAAAATTACCCAGCATTCCTAGGAGTAGTGTCCTCCACCCCAACGCCTCTCAGCTTGCGGACCAGTTTCTCGCTGCTTCGGCGAATTGACTCTCTGAGCTTGGTGAAGGAGCCGCTGCGCCTCAGGTTACTGATTCCATCATGTGGGGAACCGCCATGCTCTGCCCCTGACCAGCTGGGACGACCTTCTCCTAGAGAGATGCATATGGTCACAACAATGGGTTAAAGAGAAATGTTATTTCAGTTGGTTTTTGAAGAATCAGATCCCCCATACAGTATGTTGTTGAAAGCAACAAGACAATTAAAAATAATGACTGAAACTACAAAAATTTTATTGTGGTAGGAGGCACTGCTCAAAAAAACTGCATGAAGCAAATGGTGGTGGCACACACAGACATGTAAAAGGTAAAGACTAATAGATAAATAATGATAAGCCAATCATTATAATAAACGAATGAACATAATAAAATCATTGTTTCATACCTTCTACAGATCCAAACTCTTTCTCATGAGCTCGGGTCAGAATCTCTTTGTACAGAGACTCAGCTTGTCTGTACTTCCCCTGTTTCAGATAACAGGAGGCCTGAGGGGGAGAGAGATACACAGATGAATGAGTGGAGAGAGAGAGAGATGGGGGCATGAATGGAAACAAGGAGGGAGAGGAGGACTAAATGTGGAGACATTATTTATCTCATGAGTCTTCTGGGCTTAAATGAAACAGTGACCCCATTGAACAGTTAATATTGAAATACATGACCACAGACCCTGTGACCAGCTGGATGTGATGACCGCTCACCAGGTTGTTCTTAGTCTTGGCCACATTTGCATCATCTGGTCCCAGTTTGCTCTGGTAGATATGCAGAGCACGTTCGTAGTAAAGCTCCACCTCCTGGTACTTCCCCTGGTTCTGACACAGTAGGGCCAGGTTGTTAAGCTGCTTAGCAACATCTGGATGGTCTGTGCCCAGAACCTGAAGGGGAGACGGCCGCAAACACACAGTCCAACATGACAACTACACAATCTGATACACAACCTTCTTCACATGAGTAACTGAGTATTAGCTGAATCCAGGAATAAAAGTTCTGGGTCCTCCTTCAATAAAAATACTATTATTTTATTATTATGCTTCATACAATGCTGAGAAGTTTATCTATAACAACGCATCATATTCAGTCAGAGTCCATGCTTTAAATGGGATAAGCGCATCTGTAATGTCAAAAGTTCTGTGTTTACACAGTAAATAATTGATTGAAAGTTCTGATCAAATGTGGTTTTGGTGCTAACACTGAACCAGGTTCACTGAGTAACAATAAAGATGTGAACTGTCCTACAGTTGACTGATCCTTCTCTCTGTCTTTAAAACTTCTTCACTGACTTCTTGTCTTCAGTACATACTGGATGCTATCACTAACCAGATCGTCTAGCTGGTTAGCACGCTAACATCAAGTTGGACAATGGCACAGCTGGAGACAAATGTTCATTCTAACTATAAGTTCAGACTGACTTTATACTGCAAAGAAACATGATAATTTTCAGTTTTATTGATTTAGTCTCTTTAAACATCACAATTAATGTTGGTGTTTTTTGTGAGTCTGAGGTTGTGTTTCTTACTTTCTCTCTTATCTCCAGAGCTCTTTTACACAGCGGCTCTGCTTCCTTGTATTTCCCTCTTTTCCCATAAAGCACTGCCAGGTTGTTGAGTGTTGCCGCTACCTGTGTGCAAACACACACAAATGGATAACACATATAATGTGCCCACACACAGACAGACAGTGAGTATGACCTAAACTACATCAAGCAGCCATAAATTGAACAATGTGAATGTTTGTGGAGAGTCAGCGACATGTCATCACCCACAGCCACTGGCTAAGCTGTTACCAGGTCTCTGAAAATAGATTTGAACTGCTTTGGCAGGGAATGGTAACATACAGCTGGATGATCCACCCCGAGAGTCTTCTCCCTGATGGAGAGGGCGTCGTTCAACAGGTTGGCTGCTTCTTTGTATTTGTTCTGGTCCCTAAAGAAAAAACAAGCCACACACTTTGTCACCTCAGATTTAACATCTGATAAAATCATAACTTATTATTCTGATAAAAGAAGTCCATTGTTCAATGGACAAGAAGAATCTGAGCTTGTTGGTTTTATTATTAGTGACTTTCACTTTAATGTTATTTAATACTAAAAATGATGACTCTATTATGAGGCAGCATTCATGCAACAAATATTGCTCAAAGAAAATACACCAAGTGTATGAAGAAACATTAAATGCGAATATATTAAAGTTCTAATAATAGTTTTAAAAAAATAATAACTAAAATAACTTTCTTTAGTTTTATTTATGCTTATTTTATCCTAAAAAGAGTTTGGGGGAAAACTATATTGATGAACAAACTGATGAAACTCGGTGAATCATTCAAAAGAAGAAAGATACCTGTATCTATACCTATACCGTACCTGTACACCAGAGCCAGTATATTAAGCATGGTGGCTACATCAGGGTGGATGTGGCCTGAAGACTTCTCCAGGTCTTCCAAAGCCTGTGGAAATAGAGTCATTGAGATATGAACCTCAGGAATCTGGGGCCAGATTCTCCAATCTGTTCTTAAGAAAGATCTTAAGAACTTTCTTATGAACTTCTTAATTTAGATCTTAAGACATTACTTAAGTGTAATTCCTCAATACTTTCTTAAGAACAGTCTCAAATGTTACGAATTTCTTTATTTTTCCTACTTACAAACTTCTTAAAATACGTCACGAATTAGTATGTTGCATCGTACGAGCCAATAAACATTTAAAAGGACGTTAGTCATAAATTAATGGTCAAACTTCTCAAAGCAGGAGCTTGAAGTTATAATTGAAGAAATTAATGTAAGAATAAAAATACTACTTTGGAAAATAGACAATATGGGAATAACAGCTTAAAAGTCCAGAGGGTGGGCAAAAGTGGCCGAGGCTGTCTCAACGGTGGGAGGGACGCTGAGAGACGGGACAGGTGTCAAGAAAAAGTGGGCGGATTTCAAGTCGGAGGTGAAAAAGAAGGAAGCTGAGAGGAAACCATTGATGAACAAGACTGGTGGAATTGAAAGTATTGTAGCGTTTCGGGGTAACTATGGATGGAGGAAGGACGAGGAGGAGGCGATGTTGCAGTTTGCTAGCTCGACAGAGCCCACATTTATTTCCTTGCCGCAGCACAGCTAACCCAAGGTTAAGGTGTCCCCCGGAGATCAACGAACAGGGTCTCTAACCTTTTCAACTCTCGTGAAATGTCTCAGCTTACCCACAGCATCCCCCACCCCTCCCCAGAACAATCCATCGGCAAATACCCCTACAGTGGACACCTCCCTCAACAGAAACAAAGAAACAAACCAACATCATAGTAGTCCCCATTAATCTCGACTGGATGAGGTTTGTTACATTAGAGGCCTAACTCTTCACTGAAGGAATTTTAAGACAGGTCAAGGTTGTCTTAGACTTGAGAAAAGAAAAAAAAAAAAAAAATCAAGAACAAATTTGAGAACTTTGTCTTCAAGAATACCATTTATTCTTAAGTTTTTTCTTCAGAAGAAACTTAGGAAGAAAGTTGAGAAAATACTTGAGAACTTTATTTGAGAATATAAATTTTTCTCTTTTTTATTTTTAAGACAGAAGTTAGGAAAAAAATGTCACTTAAGAAGATTTCTTTTCTTAAGAAAGTTTTGTGAATCTGGCCCCTTGTCCTTACAAGGGCAGCAACTACAATTGGAGGCCATCACCCCCCCACCTGTTTGCAGAGTGGTACAGCCACTTCGTATCGTCCCTGGGATGCATACTGGATGACCAGGTTGTGAAGCGTTCGAAGGCGGGCAGGAATCTCATAGCCACCCTGCTGGGCTGCAGCGGCTGCACTGCTGTGGTGAGGCTGTGACACTTGAGAGTAATGCACAGACAAACACATGATGATGAATCTTAGAGCAAACAGACATGGCACAGTTGGCAGGTTTAACTACATTAGACTGAAAGAAAAGCCTTTCTTTCAACTTTGAATTTGGTGTTAAGTTCATCTCTTTTTGAGGGTTTTATTTAATCTTTAAATGAACACGTATCTCTGCAGCCATTGTTCAACTCTACACAAAACAACTTCATGAACAAATCTGCTGTCGAAATAAAATCATTATATGTGGTTGAAATGAATTTCCTTTCATGCTTTAAACCCAGTGTGCCTTTTGTTGGAAACATCTTTGCTGAGTGTGAAATGTTTACATGCAGTTAAATCAAGCTATGGTTATAGCTTGATAAAGCCATCTTATTGGTCTTCTGTCCTTGTCCCAGTATACATGCACAGGAGCGAAATTGATTTATTTGTTGAAATCATGCCGCCTCCGCTATGATAGGAGGTGATATGCACTCTTTCGGCTTATGGGTAATGGGCCACTCCCGACTGACCTATGATGTCACAGACCCCAACAGAGGTGGAAAGAAAAAAAGACTGGTGAGCTAGCAAGTTAGTGACTTAGAGGTAAACTGGCATGATGATGGACAACCACCTTGCAAATTTGTACATGTCGTACTTTTTGTACGCTCTAGTTTTTGCAGATGAGATGCACGTTTACATTTTAAATGCCGTTTGACTTCCGGATCATAGCTTGGCGCGAAACTTAAACACATGCGCAGATTACCTTCTCCAGCTCCAGTCCGACTGTCCGTATACATGCAGCAGTAGCTCGACTTTCAATCGCATTATCTGGGTGTGTTAATCCGACAATTCTAAATTCGATTTCAGTCGAGCTAACATGTTTACATGTACTTTAAAAGTCCAGTTTTAGTCAGACTAACGCAATAATTCGTTTTTTTGGTGTCATGTAAACGTAGAAAATAAAACACAGGAAGTCATACAGATGACTTGCAAAAGTTAAAGGTTCAGTTCACCTAAAAAACTGTTTCACACCACTTTAGCCTGAGTTTTGATGTCTGAGCTTTTACACCATCTAGATAAAGAAAATGGCTGCTTTAATGCTCATTAACATCTCACATTCACAATTTACCTCCACTGTGCTGGGCTGCATCTCAGATCTCTGCTCTTTTATTTCCACTTAGTTGAGCTAACCTGTCTGATATTTGACTGTTTCTCTTACAGAGACATTAACATCATTAAAGTCTTACTCTGGGACTGCTCCTCATCCTCAGCAGGAAAAAGATCATCCAGAGACTCTTTGTTGGAAGACATGTTTTTATGATCCTGAAGGGAGAAACAAACACAAACAGACCAAGTGCATCATGTTTGCATCATTTCCCACTGTGACCCATACACCCATACAAGAGTTTTCATATGAGTTTCACAGTGATAAACCCATAAAACTCAACCGTAAAGTGAATGAGAGTGAATGTTTCTCCTTTTGTGCTGATTGTAAATAAACAACAGGAAGAGATTTGTATTCACAGCTTCACAGGTGATTGTGTCAGTTTTTCTTCTTTTACATTAAGAGACTACTTTAGACAGACACACCTTTCTTTCTCTGGTTTAGGTTAATTCAGATGAGGTTTATATTTCTGGCTGGTGGCTCAGAAGCTACAGTGGGTTTTCAGTGGCTCAATTTGTGGCTTTGTTTGTGAGAAAGATTGAAGACTGAACTCCAAACTGCCATGGTCTATTATTTGTGTGTACGGCATTAGAAGGTCTATGTGTGTGTTGTGGTGTAAGTGCAGTTATCCGAGTGACACAAGACTGAGCCCTAACAACATGTTGGTTAAAGGAAGAGTCAACATGTGGTTCATCCACATCGCACACTTATTGTATCACCTCATTTGCTGCTGCAGAGGAGACAGACAACATCCCTGAACATTCTCAGAGACAGGTTTGTGTTTGAGTGCTCACCAGCTGTGGTTCCTCCTGGTCGTATTTGCATATGGACAACATGAACTGCAGGTGTCGGTTCTGTTCCTCCAGGGTGACCACGTCCTGCTCCCTTTCCTGCAGCCGCTGCTGAGCACTGGTCAGCTCGTCCCTCAGCCACTGGTTTTCCTGGCAGAGACGGCGCACCTGGGGATGATGAGGACGAGAAGGGCAAGGAGAAGAAAGAGGATTAGGAGGATGAAGGGGGATAGGATGAGAGGAGGAGGAGGAGGAGGAGGGGGAAAAGGCAGAGGATGGGGAGGAGAAGGACAGGACACAAGGTGGCAGGGACGAAGAAGTTATGTAGGTTAAAGAAAGGATGACAAATGAAAGACAATGAGGGTGGAGGGTTAGAAGTACAGGGCCAAAAGTAGGAAGAGATTTGGGAAATATGGGATGAGGAGAGGAAAAAGGGGAAAGGAACAGGAAAGATCACAAGCATATAGGGAGTAGGATGTGAATGAGGAAGGAATGATGACATGAAGATGGAGAAGGATTTCAATACAAACAGTGACCCACAGCAAAGGACAAAAACATTAAGACTTTTGTGGAGTCCACCTGAATGTTGAATTTCATTAAAGCCACAAAGTCCAGAAAGTTCAAGAAATTTCTACTGATATTCTTCTTTTACGTATTACAGAGACAAACCTGAGCTCGGAGCTTCTGTTTCTCTGCCTCCAGTGATCCCAGGTGAGCTGACAGCGCCATCATCACCTAAAGGGATGACAAACAGGACATTTTATCTTTAATTGACAGTAGGGATGTCATAAAAACCAAAATTTTGGTACCAGGCCAAAAGTTGTTTTGTAGCTGTTGTGCAGGAGAAATGATGATGACAGTTTAATAAGTCTAAACTGGTCCGACATCAGACTGGGAGAGAAGATTAGGACAAGCTGTGGAGATGGGGATGTGCAAAAACTGCTCTACCAGGACATGGGGGAAAAAACTGATTGACAGAGATGTTCAATATCAGACGATCAAGCTCAGTTGAAGACAAGGAGCAGAGTGAGGTGTCTGTGAACTGGCGTAGCTGCCCTGTACACTGGCTGCTTTTATCCTGTTTAGGCTAACAGCTCATAATGTGAGCTGGGCGCTAATGACATGTGTTGGACATTAATCTGATAACCTTTTGGAACAATGTAATTTAACAGCGCCTTAGGGTGACAGGGGGGAAAACTCTGACTGTTGTCTGTGCGTATGCACCGAACAGCAGCTCGGAGTATTCAGCCTTCTTGGAGAACCTGAACGGGGTCCTGCATCTTAGGCCGCATGTTTTGGACACTCGGGTGAAGAGAGGGGCTGAGCTGTCAACTGATCACCATCTGGTGGTGAGTTGGGTCAAGTGGGGAGGAAGCCTCCGGACAGACCTGGTAAGCCCAAACGTGTAGTGCGGGTGAACTGGGAACGTTTGGAGGAGCCCCCTGTTCGGGAGGCCTTCAACTTCCACCTGTGGCAGAGCTTTTCTGACATCCCTGTAGAGGCTGGGGGCATCGAGTTCGAGTGGTCGATGTTCAAATCCTCCATTGCCAAAGCTGCAGCGGAGAGCTGTGGCCTCAAGGTCCTGGGTGCCTCAAGGGGCGGCAACCCTCGGACACTGTGGTGGACACCGGTGGTCAGGGAAGCCGTCCTACTGAAGAAGGAGGCCTTCCAGGGTATGTTATCTCGGGGGACGTACCCACCCTCTGGAGCAGAGACAGAGCTGGAGGATGAAGGGGGGGTCATCTGCAATTTCCCTGAGGGAAGTCACTGAGGTAGTCAAACAACTCCACAGTGGCAAAGCCTCAGGGATTGACGAGATCCGTCCTGAAATGTTGAAGGCTCTGGGCGTTGAGGGGCTGTCATGGATGACACGCCTCTTCAACATTGCGTGGGGGTCGGGGGCAGTACCAAAGGAGTGGCAGCCCGGGGTGGTGGTCCCACTTTTTAAAAAGGGGGACCAGAGGGTGTGTGCCAACTATAGAGGCATCACACTACTCAGCATCCCTGGGAAAGTTTACTCCAAGGTGCTGGAAAGGAGGGTCAGGCTGATTGTCGAACCTCTGATTGAATAGGAACAATGCGGGTTCCGTCCTGGTTGTGGAACAACAGACCAGCTCTTCACCCTTGCGAGGAACCTGGAGGGAGCCTAGGAGGATGCCCGTCCGGTCTACACGTGCTTTGTGGACCTGGAGAAAGTATATGACCGGGTCCCCCGGGGGTTTTTGTGGGGGATGCTGCGGGAGTATGGGGTGAGGGGGTCACTTTTAAGGGCCATCCAATCTCTGTACGCCCAAAGCAAGAGCTGTGTGTGGGTATTCAGCAGTAGGTTGGACTTGTTCCAAGTGAGGGTTGGCCTCCGCCAGGGCTGTGCCATGTCACCGATCCTGTTCGTGATTTTCATGGACAGGATTTCTAGACGCAGTCAAGGAGTAGAGGGGTTGCAGGTTGGGGGGCTCATTAATGCATCCCTGCTTTTTGCGAACGATGTGGTACTGTTGGCACCATTGGTCTGTGACCTTCAGCTCTCACTGGACAGGTTCACAGCTGAGTGTGAAGTGGCTGGGATGAGGATCAGCACCTCCAAATCAGAGGCCATGGTTCTCAGCAGGAAACCGATGGACTGTCTACTCCGGGTTGGGAATGAGTCTTTGCGCCAAGTGAAGGAGTTCAAGTACCTCGGGGTCTTGTTCATGAGTGGGGGGATCTTGGAGCGTGAGTTTGGCCGGAGAATCAGAGCAGCAAGAGTGGTACTGCAGTTGCTGTATCGCACCATTGTAACAAAAAGAGAGCTGAGCCGGAAAGCGAACCTCTTGGTCTTCAGGTCAGTCTTTGTTCCTACCCTCACCTGGTCATGAGAACTGGATCATGACGAAAGAACGAGATCGCAGGTACAAGCGACCAAAATGAGCTTCCTCAGAAGGGTAGCTGGCTTCTCCCTTAAAGATAGGGTGAGGAGCTCGGTCATCCAAGAGGAGCTCAGAGTAGAGCCACTGCTCCTTTGCATTGAGAGGAGCCAGTTGAGGTGGTTCGGGCATCTGGTTAGGATGTCTCCTGGGCGCCTCCCTTGGGAGGTGTTCCAGGCATGTCCAGATGGGAGGAGGCCCCAGGGCAAGCCAAGGGACCAGGTGGAGAGAATATATCTCCACTCTGGCCTGGGAAAGCCTTGGGATTCCGCAGTCAGAGCTGGTTGATTTGGCTGGGGAAAGGAAAGTCTGGGGCTCCCTGCTGAAGTTGTTACACCCGCAACCCGGCCTCATGTAAGCAGATGAAGATGGATGGATGGATGGATGTAATTTAACATATCATAATTTCCAAACAGTAATTTGATTTATTTATATAGCGCCAAATCATAACAAAGTTACATCAAGGCACTTTACATATGGAGCAGGTCTAGACCAAACTCTTTCTAAAATTATTTAAAGAGGCCCAACAGATACCGTCATGAGCAAACACTTGGTGACAGTGGCAAGGAAAAACTTCCTTTAAGAGGCAGAAACCTTGGGCAGAACCAGGCTCGGGGGGGGGGGGGGGGGGGCAAACCATCTGCCACAAGCAATTGGTGGGAGAGAGAGTGGGGGAGCAAAGTTGGGTAGAGTAGGGAGAGAATGAGAGATCTGCCTCCCGATTTACTCTTGGAGACTGTAGGAACTACAAGTAAACCTCCATCTAGAGAGCGGAGTGGCGTACTGGGACAGTAAGGAACTATGAGCTCTCTGAGATATGATGGAGCTTGGCCATTAAGAGCTTTATATGTTAAAAAAAGGATTTTAAATTGTATTCTGAATTTTTCCCGCAGCCAATGAAGAGAAGCTAAAACAGGAGAAATGTGATCCCTTTTTCTAGTTCCTGTTAATATTCGTGCAGCAGCATTCTGAATCAATTGAAGGCCTTTCAGAGATTTGTTTGGACATCCAGATAATAATGAGTTACAGTAGTCCCGCCTAGAAGTTACGAATGCATGGACTAGTTTTTCTGCATCCTCTTGAGAGAGGATATTTCTGATTTTCCTAATGTTTCTCAGGTGGAAGAAAGCTGCCCTACAGACTTGTTTTATGTGAGGGACAAAGGACATGTCCTGGTCAAAAGTTACTCCAAGATTTCTTACAGTGGAGCTGGAAGCCAAAGTAATGCCATCAAGACTGATTAGATGATTAGATAGGGTTTCTCTGAGGTGCTTAGGGCCGAGTACAATAACTTCAGTTTTGTCAGAATTTAGAAGTAAAAAATTATGGGTCATCCAGACTCCATTGTCTGAAGCCATTAGAATATCATTGGAAACCAGCGCTGTTTCTGTGCTGTGATGAACTCTAAATTCTTCTCTTCAAGCAAGCCATTCCTATGCAGATGATCATGTAATTGGTTTGCAACTGCTTTTTCAATGCTTTTAGAAATGAACGGCTCAATTAAGTAGAAAATCTCTTTAAAGAGGCTGGTCGGCACTGGGTCTAATAGACAGGTTGATGGTTTAGATGATGAAACAATAGAAGCTAGCTCAGAGAGATTCAGAGATGAGAATGACTCCAGATGTAAAATAGGCGTTGCAGGTGAATCAAGAGTTGCGGTATTCAGTGGAAGATTACTGTCTAATGTAGGTAAGAGCTGATGAATTCTGTCTTTGATTGTTATAATTTTATCTGTAAAAAAGCCCATAAAATCATCACTGCTGAGAGCTAAGGGGATCACTGGTTCAACTGAGCTATGACACTCTGCCAGCCTGGCTACAGTGCTGAAGAGAAACCTGGGGTTGTTCTTGTTTTTTTCTATTAGTGCTGAGTAATATGAGCTTCTAGCACTGCGGAGAGCTTTTTTATAAGTTTTTAAGCTTTCTTTCCAGGCTCGGTGAGACTCTTCTGAGTTGCTGGAACGCCATTTTTTTTTCTAATTTCCGTGATGTCTGCTTTAAGGCACAAATTTGAGAATTATACCACGGATCCAGCCTCCTCTGTTTTATTACTTTCTTTTTGAGAGGGGCAGCATCATCAAGATTTGAACACAGTGTGGCCATAGTGCTAATCACAACGTCATCAACCTGTGTATGGGGGAAATCCTCAATTGAATTTAGACATGGCATTGCTGCAAATGACGACCGAATATTCTCTGAATTTTAAAACAGTTGGAGGTACAGTCAATATTTCAAGTTTTTTTCTAAGGCTGAAACAATTCCTCGAATAATAAAGTATATCGAATACAAAACATTATCGAGGAATTTCCTCTGCCTCGAGGAATTGCTTAATTTTTACAGAGCATGGTATTTCGCCCGGACTACTTTTAATGTGGCACAACGCAATGACGTCACGGACAAGGAAGAAGAAGGAGGGGGCAGACGTGTTTGATTTTAGCAGCAGGAAGATAGAGACAGAGCGCATTTAAGCCCCGCCCACACTGGAGGGGGAAACGATCAAGAGCTCTCCACTGACTTTGTATTGTGTGAAGGTGTCTCTTGTCACTCTCCGTGTGTTACGGCCCTGGGCCGTTGTTACTTCTCCCCTCCCGCTGTGTGTGTATGCGTGTGTAGTCTGCCCGACTACGTGCCAACCAGCGAGCCTAGCGGAACATCTCCAGAGGGCGGGTCCTTCAAGCTGTGTAGATCTCCAGCGGCTGAGTGGAGCGGGGTTCCACCAATCGGAGAGCGAAAGCTCGGGGACACTCATAAAAGCCGGCGTGCCCTGCAGACGCTGGCAGATACCTTAGATATAGTTGTGAGCGGTTATTTGGTTGAATTAGAGTAAGTGTGTATTACCCAGATTTGGGCCAGGGTAAGATGTACCTCTGATTTTGGTTGTTGTGCACACATCAGTAGTCGTAACACCCTGTTTAGCCACATCAGGTTTAGAGGGGCTGATCACTTGTACTTTTGTTTCTATCGCACGTTAGAGCAGATAGCTAGAGTTTTGTTTTAGGAATATTTAATCTGTAGTCCTTCCCTCCCTCACTTTAGTTATTAGACAGCAAGCTCCAATTATTTTTACGGGGTTCTCTTTTTGTTCTATTTTGTTATTGGTTTGACAGCCCCTGACGGCCATTCTCTGTTGGATTAGATATTAATAACCACGTGTCTTTGAGAAATAATAAACACATATTTAATTTGCAATTCATCCATCGGATTGTGTGTGTGTGTTACTTCCCTTTTCTCTAAACGAGCCGGGATGTAACACCGTGTGCCAGCAAACACGAACAAATGCCCAAAAGCTGCTGTGTGGTAGGGTGCACTACTAACAAGGTAAAGAACCCTGATCTAAGTTTTTTGAAGCTGTCGAACAGAAAAAAATTAGCCTTTAAGACGAGAGAAGTGGATACAGGCAGTAAGACGAGAGGCGCCGTCGTCAGCTACACAGCCCACAGCATATTGAACTGGTCCATCCAAGTAACGTGACCAGAAGTTGTGTGTTTACATCCTGCTAGTAACAACACAATGAGGAGCATGTGCGTTTCTGAGAGTTTCTGACGGAGCAGAGAAAATGGAAAATGGAGAAATGGCCAACAGAAAAAGAAGCTAACTCTTTTTCTGAGAAATGTTCTTTCTGTAAAAAAGTGTACCCTTACATCTCTGTGAGGACCAAATTATGCTGGTCACCAAAGGTATGGTTAGTTGGAGAAAGTTAAAGTTCAAATGTGCAATTTTTTGTTTTTTACAAATTTATTTCATTCATATTTTTGTTATTTATAATTTATTGTATAGATTTACATTTCTGTCAGGATAATTTCATTGTTTTGAAAATAATGCTGCTCAGCAAAAGTTCAAAGAAAGCTCAAATGTGTTTAGTTTTAATTAATATTTATGTTAGTTATTTGTTTAACTTCTTTATTTTGAACTGTGCACATTAAAGTTATTACATGGCCAGTATTGGACATGATTTGTTTTAAAGGTACTAACATTATGATTGAAAAAAAATTCACCAATAAGAAATTACCAGTGATCGGTATCGGTATTGAATATTTTATGCAAAAAAGTAATCGGTATTGTATCGAATCTTAAAAGTGTGGTATCATCCATCACTACTTCACAAAATTGTAGGAGTATGACATGCTGCACTCTGTCTCTATGGAGGAAAGACGTGACGACAACGAAAGCGAAGATAAAGATAAATGTTGAAATATAAAATATATATATATATAAAATATATTTTATCCGATTACTTGAGTAATCAATGGTATTTTCAGCAGAATACTCGACTACTAAAATATTCGATAGCTGCAGCCCTATTTGTTTCGGCCAAACAGAAGAACATTGTCCAGTGTCAACTATGTGGAGACACCATGACTTTTTCAAGTGCAAAAAGTTCCGCACCAAATTGAATTAAACATGTGAAAGGGGAGCACAGCTTTGGAAAACAAAGGAAAAATACAATGTGCAGAGCGTGAACAGCAATATATATAAAGGAAAACAAGGTAAAAGTTTTAATAGTTTGTGTTAAAAAGTCAAGAGAGACTGGCTTTATTTTTATTTTCTATGATGGAATATGTTACAGGGTAAAAAAACGAGGACTGGCATTGTTATTTTGTTGTTTTTTTATTTAAAAATTTGGGGAAATATTCAGGAAAAAAAAGGGAAAAGGTTAAAAAGTCAGTAGAGACTGGCTTTATTTTCTTATCTGATGGAATATGTATTTCCCAATTTGGTGTCTTTAGGAGCTAAACAGGTTGTCCTTTTTTCACGGCAGCGGGGAGGAGGTTTAAGGAAAAGTACCTAGTAGAGTTACTATTAATGTAACAATTTGTTTTAAGTTTTTAATTTTTTTTCTAGTAATCAGTACAATAATTTGATTACTTTTTTTTTACAGCGTAATCAGTAATGAGACTGTATTTTTAGAGTAATTTGCAAAACAATGGTAATTAGCAGACTACACTGTGTGTGTGTGTGTTTGTGTGTCTCCTTCTGCTTACTATGGAGGGTAGAACAGGGGCACAGCGGTTAGCACTGTTGCCTCACAGCTAAAAGGTTCTGGTTCTGACCTTGGTTTGACCACCTTCTGGAGCTTTACACTAATGATCCTCATGTCTGTACCTGCGCCTCACTCAGCCCCAGCTCGATCCTCTCCAGTGATTGGCAGATGATGCTGCTCTTCTCCTGCTCCACGCTGCCGCTCTGTGGTGCCGGGTGGCTCTCTATCACCCCCTGCAGGCTGTCAAGCAGACTGCGGTTCTCTCCTCTCAGTGCCTCCAGCCCAGCAATCACCTGCTGCGTGCTGCACAGAATCTCCTCCGCTGACAACATGTTTGCAACTCTGAAGTTCCTGCCCTCGCACCAACTGATCTGGAACAGCACAAAGAGGGAAACACAAGCAGCTGCATCAGCTATCACAGCAGAACAGAGCTGGCCATGGAAGCTTCCTCTTGATTCCTCTGAATGAATCTGTTCCTGACCTGAGAGGACTGAACTGAACACAAATCAGGTTCCCTGTGGCAGTTGAACATGTTCATTTGGAAACTGTTATTATGAATAAACTGAGCAGATTTTTGTTGCATGGCCCACAAGAGAGACGTATTTGTTTTGTGGTCGATGTAACTGGAAATAAGTAAATAAAAAATAATACAGTTCATTTAATGGCACCTTTCATGGCACTCAAGGTGACCTTATATAAGATAAAATCAGTAATAAATTATATATAAAAATATACAATAAACAACAATACAACAGTAATAAAAAATCTGTAATATCACCAAGTGTCAATGTCATGTTTTTCACATGAATGCAATAAAATGCTTCAGAAACAGTGATGTCTCACTATCATGCTGTGAATTATTGTGAACAGAGACAACCTTCACTGACATGGAACTAAAACACTCCATATCTGAGATATGAACCAATCTGTATGTGTCTGACACAAAAACTATTTCTTTAAATGCAAACGCTCATCCACAAAAATCAATTGATGTTTACAAGGAAACTGAAGACATCACTCCGGAGCATCGATCAGTACAATCAGCATTTTAGTGATATCATAATGTTAATTTTATTCACTTATTTGATAAACCATTATGAGTTAAAAGTGTTGATTTGACACAAAATAACGTGAGCTAATTTGAGAATGAGAAATATGGTCAATACAAAAACAATAGGTTAGATATTTAATATTTCGTTTTACGATACAACAACACACAACACACGCACGCACACACACACGGTCTGTGCGCTTTGTTTACAATGGGCGGAGCATCGGGCCTCAGCATCAGATTTCGTCCTCTACGTCATTAATAACGAACTTTTGGCAAATTCACATCGGCTCCATAACTGTCAGCTGATACATCAGCTGCTGCGTCACAACATGACGGCGCTAATGTTTCTTCTTGTTATACATTAAATCAGCTTTAGTGATTGTGTGACACAGGTCACACAATCACATCAAACACAGGTAGAGGATGAGAAACGTACAAAAACCGGATGTAAACACGCGCAGAGTCAGACCCACATCATTCTGGAGTTATTTATAGCCCACCTGCTGAGCTTCGCTCTTTTTGTCCACTTTGGGCTCCTGTTGTTTGTGTCGGCTCAGCTCCCGCTCCCTGTACCCGTTCTGTCAGTCAACGTGGACCGGGTGAGACGGCTAAACCTGAAGGATGAGGATCTTCCACCTGTCGCCTCCTCCGCCCTCAGTTGCTCCGGACCGGCCACGAACACTAGACCCACCTCCGGTCCGTACCTTCAAAATAAAAGCCAAGCCACGACAGTTAATGACACTAAGGTGTAAAATATCCACAATAAAGTCTTGGCTCATTCTAACTAACCTAACTATTACATTTGAATCAGATATCTTACAGCAATATGGATAATAGAACCTCAGGGATACATTGAAATATGCTTTACCAAATCTCATCTTGATATGCAAGTTTTCCATTCTTTCTTCAATCATTTACCTGGTATCTGTACAGGCTCAACTTTATTTGTGTTACATCTCATCAACTGTTTTTCCCTTCAGTTTGATTCATCCACAGTTTAATCTTCATATGATGTGTAAGAATCTGCAGACAGCAGAAAGAGAGTAGAAAGCTGAGTAAGGTGCCTTTAAGTTTCTCCTCAAAAACACAAGACACACGTGTTTCACTAAACTGCGTTTAAGGCTTTGTCACATTTATACAGAAAGATTTTTATTGTAAAACATGTATAATACAGAGTCCAGATATGTCATTTACTTCAGGATGGACTCGTTAAAAGCGCAATATACAGATCATAACTCAAAGTGTCTTGGAGCTATTTGTTATTCTTTTGTTATCTTGTTTAAACATTAGTCATTTATTTTCCTCTGTTTAGTTCAATTTTAGACTTAAAGTAGGTTCATAAATACATTAGCATTTCTGTTTATTTGATTACGTGTTAATGCTTTTATTTTGAAGGTATCAGGTAACTGGGGCACACCAGGTGAGTTTATAAATAGAGGAAGGAAGGGACAGGTCAGCTAGGCACTGGGAAGGGTTATGGTTTTTTACCAGGGTGAGAGTGACAGCAGAAGCCATTGCTTTTTGTTTGCTCTTTGCCAATGGAAATAAAATGACACAAAATGTCATTTTTTGCCTGGACAATGGACTTTTTCCTCAGTCCTTGTGTGATTTAAATCCCTCAGTGCCTCAGTGGCCATTTGATTTGAATTTAGTTTATTTTTGAAGTATTTTTAATTTTCTTCTTTATTAGTTTGAGACAAATAGCCACTACAAAGTGATTGAGCCTTTAAATTAAATATTAAATGGCGTTACGTCCTTTATTTTGAAGGTAATGTCTCTTCACTTCCTTTCTTTATGTGGTTATATGTGTTTAACGTCTCTAAGCCGAAGAGCTTACCTGATTCCATGTTTCCCACCATGCACCACGGCACCGGGTTGTCAGTCATGTCCTGCCCCTTGCCCATCTGCTGGGCAGATGAACAGCATGCAGGAGGGGAGGGAGCAGATTAATACACACACAGTGGGCCAGTTTGGGCCCCATGAAAGGAAGGAAGTGCTGAGCCTTCAAAGGGGAACACTCAGTAAATGAGAAGATAAAAGATTATAGTTTTTTACAACAATTCTGTCCAGTGATCGCATTTAACCTCCCCTCTCTATTTTGTGTTCCACATTTAATCATAGTTTAGAATAGACATGTTTCACTTCCATGTTAACTAATATGAGGCTCCCTTTTTTAACCTGTCAGTTCAGTTGTAAATCTGTGTGTTCTTCCCATGGTTCTGATGTTTTGTGTTTGTGTGTTAGTGTTAATGTCTTACAGTCAGAAACACAAACTATCAAATAACTTCTATGGTTTTTCAAGAGTTCAATCTCTTGATTTGTCTCAAGACATTTTTTTCAGTGTTTGCATTTATTTTTCTCATGTTATGCTGCTTTTACAGATTAGCTCATCGATGCACCCAGATTAAGTGCATGGTCCATGTGCATGTGTGTGTGGTCCAGAGGTTAAGGGGTAACCATCATTAGTCTTAATAAAGTCATATTACCTCAGCGAATGGTGTAAAAAGGTTTGAGAAAACAATCAATCTGAGTTACATTAAGACTTTACAGCAGTGCTTAGTGGGAGTCAGTAGAGCCACAACTCAGAAGATTAATGGAGGTAAAGGACATGTACTCTATGTTGTGTTGTATAAGTGTGCTTATCTACATCCAGCCTTCATTCCCTGGGTTTTCCTGTCCTTCTTGTGTCCTTGTTTAATTAATTTACCCCCCACTATTTGTCTGAATGGCCTTGGCCACCTGAGCATCAGCAGCTCAGCATCTCATCAACTTCACCAATCAACCAGTCTCTATCATCCATCCATCCATTATGTACAAAGGTTATACAGGTGCATCTCATTCATTCATTCATCTTCAACCACTTATCGATTTCAGGGTCGCAGGGGTGCTGGAACCAATTCCACCTCACACTGGGGGCGGGGTATACCCTGGACAGGTTGCAAGTCTATCCAGGTGCATCTCAATAAAATAAAATATCATCAAAAAGTTGGTTTACTTCAGTAATTCAATTCAAAAAGTGAAACTCATATATGTTACATAGATTCATTATATATCTCAAGTGTTTATTTGTTTTAATTTTGATGATTATAACTTACAGCTAATGAGAACCAAAATTCAGTATTTCAGAAAATTTAAATATAGTGAAAAATGTTCAGTATTGGAGACTCTTGTTGTCACATTCTGAACATCTAATTAACTCAAAAGCCCTGCCAAGGTTTCCTAAGCCTTTAAATGCTCTCAGTCTGGTTCAGTAGGCAACACGATGATGGAGAAGAATGCTGACACAAAAGGTCATTGCTAAAGAAGCTAATTGTTCAGAGTGCTCCAAGCCGATGAATGGAAGAAAAAATATGGTAGAAAAAGGTGTGCAAGCAATAGGGATAACTGCAGCCTTGAGAAAATTGTGGAACATTTCAAAATATGGAGGAGATTCACAAGGAATGGACTGCAGAGGGACTCAGTGCTTCAAGAGCCACCACACACATTTCCAGGTCATGTGCCACAATTGTCGCGTTCCTTATGTCAGGCCACTCTTGAACCAGAGACAACGTCAGAGGTGTCTGGCCTGGCCTAAGGACAAAAAAGAATAGACTGTTGCTCAGTGGTCCAAAGTACTCTTTTCAGAAAGTTAATTTTGCATTTCATTTGAAAATCAATGTCCCATAGCAAGGAGGAAGAGATGCACGGAATCCAAGTTGCTTGAAGTCCAGTGGAAAGTCATGTCATCTGCTGATGTTGGTTCACTGTTTTTTATCAGGTCCAAGGTCAGCGCAGACATCTACCAGGAAATTTTAGAGCACTTCCCTCTGCTGACCACTTTTATGGAGATGCTGATTTCATTTTCAAGCACGACTTGAAGCCTGCCCAATGCCAAAAGTATCAATACCTGGTTTAAGGACCATGGTATCCCTGCTTGACTGGTTAGCAAACTCACCTGACCTAAACCCCATAGAGAATCTATGAAGTATTGTGAATGCAAGATGCAAGACACCAGATCCAACAACACAGAAGAGCTGAAGGCTGCTATCAGAGCAACCTGGGCTTCCATAACTTCTCAGCAGTGCCACAGACTGATCACCTCCATTCCATGCGGCATTGCTGCTGTAATTAATGCAAAAGAAGCTTCAGCTTGAGTTCTGTACATGCTTATACTTTTCAATGGTCCAACATTCAACATAAAATCCTGTTTTTAATTTGTCTTGATTAATATTCCAATTTTCTGAGATACTAAACTTTGGGTACTAACTAAGTTATAATCATCAAAATCAACCGAAATAAACACTTGAAATATATCACTTTGTGTGTAATGAATCTATATATGAGTTTCACTTTTTAAATTTAATTACTGAAATAAATCACATTTTTGATTATATTCTAATTTACTGAGATGCATCTGTATGTGAAGGACCAAAAAATGGGCAGCGGGAACCCACATGCATCTGTGGGCACATACACACTGGGAAATGACAGGTACACAAAGTGGAAAACATTTAGACACAAGGGGAACACATTAAGGCTGGGCAAGCAATGACACAGAAGGAAGACAAAAAGCAGGGGTCCATTTCAGAAAGACGGTAAAGTAAAAACTCTGAGCTTGTAACTGAGTTTTCCCTTCTGTCAGAATCAGTATTTTATGTAGTCATGTACACTTCCTATTTTATTTTGAAAGTCTTGTCTCCCCTCAGTGTTGTCAGTTTACTTCCTTTCTTTGTTCTGTTTCCCACCTCAGCTGATTACCTGATTTGTTTCACCTGTGTCCTGTCTCCCTGGATATTTAAACCCTCCCCCACTAGGCTTCCCTTGCCAGATTGTCTTTGTTACCCTGTGAACTAGCCTTCTCGCGTTTACTCTGTTTGCCTTTTTGTGTAAGACCGGTTTGCCTTTTTTGACTCTGATTTTCCTGCCTGCTCCCTGCCTGTTTTGGTTGCCTGATCCTGCCTGACTTCCTGTGTATGACCACCTGCCTCCATCTGATTGAAAGACCTTGCCCTGCTGGACTTGATACCTTTGCCTTGTTTCCCTTTTTGCACCTGGGTCCATTCCCTGACGCCCTCACACCTTCCAGAAAGGGAGGTAACAAACTCTGAGCAGTTAGTAGGATAACTGAGTCTGTGAACCTAACATGGTATGAAAACGTCAGATTTCTCCTGACTCCTCCCCCTTTCAGAGCCATCAATGCTGTTTAATTTCTTCATTCTTTAATTCATTCAGTCCATATCAGATAAATTTTAGACCGTCTGTCTGAATAAATATCCAGGTTGGTCTGCTGCAGAGGCCTGTAGATATGCTATACACATATATTTGTGTCAATATAAAACTTTTTTTTTTTTTTTTGAACATGGCATGTCCTTTAATCGAGGATCCTGTAAATGAAAAGACTGTACTTTTGTAGCAAATTTAGTATATGTTAAATAAGGGAGTTGAATAAACACTTGGGGGTGAAGATAACTGTCGGCCTGCTGAAAGTCCATTTCCAGTTCCTACGTAACCTATAGGTGACCCTTGAGAGGGCTTGTGACATTATTATACCACATGTTCTTCTAATATTACCACTATAAGAGGAGAGCACCACCCTGCCCTACAAATAGAAAACCCTGATGAAGACCTGCAGATATCCAGGATGGAAGAGCAGTCAGAGATATTATATGGTGGAATGACGGAACCAATTAGCCACTGTAGGGGAGTGGCAGGGTCCAGGGCGCTGTTCAAGCGCAGTGTTGGACGTAACAAAGTTACAAAGTAACGGATTACAGTAACGATATTCCTTTTTTTGAGTAACAAAGTAAAGTAACGCATTACACTAAAAATATCGGTAACTACACTACTTTACTAGACTATAGGAACGCGCTTTCCTGCGTTATCCAAGCCATGTTTGCCTGTTTGGAGAGTTCTGATCTGTTTAAGTGGTGCCTGCATGCGTGCAGGCACCACTTAAACAGATCTAAACTTTTCCCCCCCTTTTGACACACGGTCCAATCCGTGTGTCAAAAGGGGGGGAAAAGTGAGGAAAGTGAGGAAAGAAATGTCTAGGCAGGCAAGGTTTGTCATCAGGTCCCTGCCACACTGCGTCTTTATGGGTGGCACCACAGTGTCTTCTCTTGTGGTGTGGCAAAGGACTGTACTGCTGTAAGAGAGCTGGGAATAGAGATTGGAGTTGAAACAAACAATGGATCAAGGATAGTCGGTTGGATTGCAGCTCTTTTTGCAGCAGCATCAACTCTTGCGTTTCCTAGGGAGACAAGATCTGAGTTGTTAGTATGAGCAAGGCATTTACAAACAGCAACTGACTTTGGAAGCAAAATGGCAACTAGAAGGGCTGCAACCTTGTCATGATGTAGAATGGGTTTTCCGTCAGATTTTAAGAATTGTCTGTGTTTCCATAGAGTGCCAAAATCATGCACAACACCAAAGGCATATCTACAGTCAGTGTAGATAGTTACAGTCTTGTTGTTCGCCAGTTTGCATGTCTCTGTCAATGCTGTCAGTTCTGCTGCTTGTGCAGAATAGTGAGAGGGGAGTGAACCAGAGACAAGAGTTTCATGATTAGTGAGAACAGCAAATCCAACTCTGTTGCGACCAGTTTGTGGGTCATGTGAAGCAGATCCATCTACAAAAACAACCAAATCAGGGTTAGTCAATGGGATCTTGTGGATCCGGTCTTGGGGAACAAACCTGTTGGAGGACAGCAACACAGTTATGTTCTTGACCATCGTCTGGTGTATGAAAGAGAGTGGCAGGATTTAGTACATTGCATCTGACCATCGAAAAAACACAGTTAATTTTTGGCAAGATCATCATTTTCACTGTTGCTACTCTTCCCATAAGTGATATGGGTAGTGTCCTCCACCGTGTGAGGTCGTCCTCTATTTCTTTAATTAGGATGATGTGGTTTAGCCGTGTCAGGTCGGACAGTTTGGCGGGGATGTTGATACCTAGGTATCTAATGTTTCTGGGCTGTAGTGGGCCAGTTGATGTACTCTGGAAATCTCAGTTTATGGGTAGTGCAGTCGATTTGCTCCAATTAATAGATTAGTCAGAGATGGTTAAGAATTTGTTAATGAGTTCTATTGTTTCAGGGAGAGATGTTTGTGCATTTCATAGGAAAAGTACTACATCATCAGCATAAAGACTTATTTTATGGTTCACATTTGCTGTGTTAATTCCCTTAATATTTTGGTTCTGCTGAATTGCAGCAGTGAGTGGCTCTATAAAAAAGAAAAAAGGGAGGGAGAAAGTGGACAACACCGCCTGGTTCCCCTCTGGAGAGAAAAGCTTGGAGAAGTTTGATCATTTGTTCTGACACAAGCACTGGGAGAGCTATACAATATTTTGATCCAGCTCACAAAGTTATCTCTGAACCCAAACTTTTGGAATGTGGTGTGGAGAAAATTCAAATTTACCCTGTCGAATGCTTTTTCCGTGTCTGGGGAGACTATTATGGCATCTTTGCTCTGACTGTTACAATAGTCTATCAGGTTGATAAGTCTGCGGGTGTTGTAGGTAGAGTGTCGGTCTTTAATGAACCCAGTTTGGTCGGGATGTATTATGTGACGTGTTACTTTTTCTTCTAGGTCTTCTAGCTAGCGCCTTGCAAATAATTTTAATATCTACATTTATCATTGATATTGGACGATAGCTTGATGGGAGTGCAAGGTCTTTGTCTGGTTTAAGGAGAAGACTAATATTCCCACAGTTCATGTTGGGTGGAAGGGTCGAGGTTTCCTGCATTTCGGTTAAAATTCTGTAAAATATTGGTGCAAGCTCTGGCCAAAACATTTTGTAGAATTCTGTAGGGAAACCATCTGGTCCCGGGGCTTTCTTGTTTGGCATATGTTTGAGGGCTTCTTGGAGTTCATCGGTCGAAATAGGTGACTCCAGAGCCGTTATTTGGTCTTGATTTAATTTTGGCAAGTCAACTGTGCTCAGAAAAGTTTCAATATTGGATTTGGAGGGGTCATACAAATAAAGTTTTTTTTATAGAATTCTCTAAAAATGTGATTTATTTCTTCTGGGTCACAGGTTATTTTCCCAGCGGAGTTCTTTATTCAGTGCCTCGGGGCGAAGTTACTACTTAATATTCTCCATATTTATTTAGTGCCATGGGGCCAAACTCTGGGTCATATATGACCGTAAACTTTTGGACATTAGCAGAAGGCTACATTAGCCTACAATACCCAGCATCCTCAGCGACCGTGGCCATATTGAAGACGCTCGCTGAAGCCGTAACATAAGCTATTCGATCGGCGTTACTCGTTATTTGATCGTCACACGTCTGTACCAAATATATGGGCTTGTAGGACTCTATAGTAAACATACAAGTAGATCCAGCAACTTGTTTAAGACGACGCTGCAACCCCACCCCAGTTTTAAATATATCTTCTCTGATTCTGAGAAATCTATGGTGGTTTTGGGTGTTAGCTGAAGGCTACATTAGCCTACACATGATCATCGGCGACTGTTGCCGTAGTGAAGATGCCAGCTGAAGCTATGACATAAGCTCATCAGTCGGCGTTATCATCACCAGTGTTGCCAATTTAGTGTCTTTGTCGCTTGATTTAGCAACAGTTTCTGGTGTTAATGGAGAATTTATGGTGTAGACTGACATGAAAGTGCACATCGCTCTGCAGCAGCAGTGCTGCCGTAAGCCCCGTCCCAAAGCCCTCACGGCAGCCTCTTCCCAAAGGCAGTCAGAGCAGAGAGGAGATCGTCACCACTCCATTAGCGTTCAGACTACAAATGAATCAAAGCTGATTCCACCCTGGATGTAAATGCAAAGTTTCCCCGTGAAAAGACGTTGGCTGCACCCCCCCAACTCTAAAGAGAAAGATGTATGTGTATATGTGTGTGTATCTTTCTTTCTGTAAGCACACAAGCTGTATTGTTTTTTCTAAATTTCTTAATAATTTTTAATCGTAACCGCTACATTACTCAACATTAAATCACAAGATTAAATCCTTGTTTTTATTTCTTTATTTTAGTTTTATCAGGCCAGTCAGTGGGCAGAGCGGAGAGGACCTCTTTCCTCTTGGGAGGCTTTAATTTTTTTGTTTAATTCTGTTTCGAGAGCTTTCTCCTGTTTTTTCTTGTATGAAGAATAAGATATTATTTTGAATGTGTTTTGAGCACATTCTCTGTTATTTGTTGACCTTGATACAGACAATGTTGAGAACTGGCATGCTGAATTTAATTTTGATGGATTTTTCTTGTCACCTATATAAATATATATATATATATATATATATATATATATATATATATATATATATATATATCTCCTGGAGATGCTGCCATGGTGAGGAGGGGTTGCAGCTTGGTAGCCGGGGGATCGCATTGTTGCTTTTTGAGGATGATGTGGTCATTTTGGCACCATTGGCCTTAGATCTACTGCGCTCACTGGATCGGTTCACAGTTGAGTGTGAAACGGCAGGGATGAGCATCAGCACCTCTAAATTTGAGGCCATGGTTCTCAGTAGGAAACCAAAAGATTTCCTATTCCAGGTGGGGAATGAGTCCTTGCCCCAAGTGAAGGAGTTGTTGGTCTTGTTCATGAGTGAGGAAACTCTGGAGCGTGAGATTGACTGGAGAATTGGGGCGGATAGTGTGGTGCTGCATTTGCTGTACCGCCCCATTGTCAGAAAAAGGGAGCTGAGCCAAATGGCAAAGCTCTTGATCTACCGGTTAATCTTCGTTCCTAACCTCACCTATGGTCATGAGCGATGGGTCATGACCGTGAGAACAAGATCGCAGATACAAGCAGCCGAAATGGGTTTTCTTCGCAGAGTGGCTGGGTTCTCACTTACAGATAGGTTGAGAAGCTCAGTCATTCAGGAGAGACTCGGAGTAGAGGCGCTGCTTCTTTGTGTGGAAAGGAGCCTGCTGGAGCTTTTATTGTCCTTATTGTATTTATGGATTAAATGTTCATTTGTTTTGTTTCTATTTTGTATTGAATACTAATATCATTATTATTATTATTATAACAGTTGATAAAAGGTTATAGTATGATTATTTCAGTGAATTTGTTGGTGTTTGAAGCCATGGTGCACGGGAAAATCTATATAAGGGTATGTAGATGGTGGTGTGGCACCAAGGAGGGCTTATTGTTTTTTACCAGAGGGGTATTGCACAAAAGTAGAATAAAGAAATCCAGGATAACAGAGCAAGGGCGGCTTGATCTAGTCTGGTCGGCGCATCTTAGCTTACTTGGTTGCACGTTTGCCGAGCCAGGATGAAAAGGCGCGGCTATGTCAAGCCAGGTGTAGATAGCTGGGATAAGTGCGCGTTCACGGCATTCTTAAATAGACCACGGGATCCATAACAGAATCACTGATGGGAAAATGGACCTCGCGCTTCATGCCTCATGGCTGCTGAACAACAGCTCCTGATGAAGTTCTATGACGACGTTAAAGACACCATAAGAAAAAAATGCAATACCAGTGCCATAATTAAGGAAAGGGCGAAAGCCTGGCAGACAGTAGCGGACCGGCTTAATGCGCAAGTATGTACGCATGTACAATTATTGAACCGCGCGCCACTGAACTGTCATAAAGGAGTTATTTTTCAAGTCCACTAATCAACTGTTGTACACTTTACATTTGTAAAACTTTGTTTTAAATGTGGCAAGTAGAAGTTCGTGCTACTCAGGAAATGTAGACTATAATTAAGTGCAAGCAATTATCCACATTGTGTGTCAATGTTATCTATTTAATCTGTTTTTCCCATATTGTGTTTTTTGTCTATTTTATTTATCTATCCTTCATAAGGAACAAACTTGTCAGGCCAGAAAAGGACCTGGCATCAAGTTAAAATTAAGAACATTTTGCAAGCTGGTAAGTGACTTCAGTGTAGATAACGATGAACAAATGAGGTGAATAGATTAGGTGTCTGCTGACATATTGAATGTCTGTATGTTTGTAGCAGTTAAAAAAAAAAAAAAAAAGCCAATAAAACTGGCAATTTCTCTTGATGCATGTGTGGCGAGGGGAGGAGGTTTGTGGGATAGTGTAGAGTTTAAATTAAAACAAAAAGGGGGGGAAAATTAAAGAAATCAAAGAACCAACAACGCCACCTGGGGAATTTCACCCCAGGAAGTAGGACCAAATTAATCACAACCAAGGAAAAAGGACACAGGTTCGGCAACTGAGGAGGCAGAGACTGTAGATAAAGAAAGAATATTTTTATTTAAAATATCAAATGAAGTTGGAATTAAACTATAACTGGGGCTGAAACGACAAAGAAAGAAAAAGAGTTAAACACAAGTATAAGTAAAAGTTATTTATTAAACTCAATTTAAAAAAGGTACTTAATCAAAACAAACTATAATTAACAAAATAACTAAAACCACAGTGTGGCCAGAGCCTCAAGGGGAGGCAATAGGAGTGAGGTTCCCACCACAGTGCCTAGCCTCCCACTTGGACCCTCGAACCACACTGTCAAACAAAAGAAACCTGAAAGCAAAGCAAACAAAATGTTAACAAAACCACAACCACAATTGAAACTTAATATACAAAATAGGTAAAATTCACTCAAACCATGGACCAAGAAATAATAATAAAATGTCAACTCAACACAAAACTCAACCAAAAAGACCAGTCCACAGAGTAAACAAAACAGGAAAAACAAAAAGCAGCAGGGTGCCTAAAACACACAAGGGAGACCAGTTAGTATATTAAAAACTTGTAAAACAAACTTTTGGGAGAGACCAGGGAGCAACTTACCACCAGGGGAGCAGGAACCAGTAAGAGGCTGAATCAGCCATTTTGTGGCATATTATACTTGGCTCTACTTAAAGGGGGGAGCTATGAGAGGGGGGAGGAACCCAGGAAATGTACTGTTGAGGGCTGCGTTCAATGCCCATACCTGTTACTCACTACACATGTATGTATATGCCAGAGGGAAGGCACATGTGCAGATGAGGAGACTGTGTCACTGGACTCCAGGCTCGAGGTATCATGTCAGTTTTGTGGAAATATCTTGCTTATTTAGTCCATAATGGATATGAAGTCAGTGATTTGGTGCTAATAGAAATAAACATATGCGTAACAGGACCCAGACGCTGCACAGCCGCACAAGCAATCTGGTAACATTGTGAGTATTGGATAAAGTAAATCTACATTATTCACAAATCCTGCTGTGCTAATTGACATTTCTTTTACCGAATTCACAAACAGTCATAAGTCTCTACATCAAACATCTTGAGAAACAGATAGGGCTTGCATCGGTAAAAATTAAACTGAAGAAGAGAAAGCTGCAAGAAATGGAGCTTGATCTGGAAATCAAATGCAGGATCCTCAGGAAATTGGACCTGGAAATCCAGGAACTAGAAAGAGAAGTGAGTATTTCAGTGCGCACTGTAACCATAACTGTAATACAGTGTATAAATATTTGTTACTTTTGCCTTCTATTCCAGGTTCCAGACGAATGACAAACTTTTTGTTAAAGCCGAAAAATGTGAGTTCAGCGTCCCCTCAGTCAGTTTCCTAAGTTACATCCTAGCACAGGGAGAGCTTAGGCCTAACCCAGCCAAGATTGAGGCAGTGGTAGGCTGGCAAAGACCATCCACCCGGAAGCAGCTCCAGCAGTTCCTGGGCTTCGCAAACTTTTATAGAAGTTTCATCCGGGACTATAACAAGGTGGCCGCCCCACTGACTCGTCTCACCTCCACTGCCAGTCCCTTCACGTGGACCCCCAAGGCCGATGATGCCTTCAGGCGACTTAAAGACTTATTCTCCTCTGCCCCTGTGCTAGTCTACCCGGATGCCAAGCTCCAGTTCATCGTGGAGGTGGACGCCTCTAACAATGGTATCAGGGCTATTCTCTCACAGAGAAGCCCCCAGGACCAAAAAGTTCACCCATGTGCTTTTTTTTCAGAAAGCTCTCGACAGCCGAGAGAAATTAAGATGTGGGCAATCATTAACTCCTGGCGGTGGTGGCGGCACTCCAGGAGTGGAGACATTGGCTGGAGGGGTCGGAGGCCGTTCCTGGTTCTCACGGATCATAAGAACCTCCTTTACCTACAATAAGCCAAGAGACTCAATGCCTGCCAAGCTCACTGGGCACTGTTCTTGGGATGCTTCCACTTCACCCTTTCCTACCACCCAGGGACGAAAAACACCAAGCCCGATGCTCTCTCTCAGCAATATGACCCTCCTCAGGAGGGCCCGGACCCTGGGACCATCCTACCAGCTTCCTGCTTTGCCCGCTCGGCCATGTGGGACATCAAGCAGATGGTCCCTACAAGCCCAGTAGAAGCATCTGGATCCAGGCTCGGGTCCTAAGGACCAGCTCTTCAGCCCTGATTATGTCAAGACGGAGGTGCTATAGTGGGCCCACTCATCTAAGCTCACCTGCCACCCCGGGGCCAACCGAATATTCCACTTCCTGCATCAACGCTTCTGGTGGCCAGGGATGGCCAAAGAGATTAAGGAGTTTGTTGCTGCTTGCCCTGTCTGCTCCAGAGGAAAGACCTCCCACAGATCCCCTTCTGGACTACTGAAGCCTTTACCTGTCCCCAAGCGCCCCTGGTCACATCTTTCCATCGACTTTGTCACGGGACTACCGCATTCGAACGGCGACACCGTCATTCTGACAGTAGTGGACTGTTTTTCTAAAATGGTCCGCTTCATTCCTCTCCACAAACTCCCCTCAGCCCAAGAAACTGCGGACCTCCGGGTCTCATGTGTTCCGGCTCAACGGCCTCCCAGTGGACATAGTGTCAGACCATGGACCCCAGTTCACGTCCCGAGTGTGGCAAGCCTTCTGCAAGGCCATCGGCGCCTCCTCCAGCCTCTCATCGGGCCATCAACCTCAAACTAACGGCCAGTCTGAGAGGGCCAACCAGGACCTGGAGTCAGCACTGCGGTGTGTCTCTGCACGTCACCCTGCCTCCTGGAACCTGCATCTTTGTGGGTGGAATATGCCCACAACTCCCTCACCTCATCTGCCACGGGCATGTCTCTTTTCATGGTGGCCTACGGGTTCCAGCCCCCGCTCTTCCCCTCCCAAAAGCTGGAGGTTATGGTGCCCTTGGTCAGAGCGCGTCTACGCCGCTGTCATGCTGTCTGGAAAGACATGCTAGAGCCGCTCTAGAGCCGCTCTGTCCCGCACTGCCCAGCGGAACCGACTGTTGGTGGATAAACACCAGGTCCCTGCTCCTTAGTATTGCCAGGGACAGAGGGTCTGGCTCTCAACCAAGGATCTGCCACTACCACTGGACTCCCGCAAACTGGCTCCCAGATTCATTGGACCATTCCGATAGAAAAAATAATCAATCCCACGGCAGTCTGGTTAACTTTGAGCCCGAGAGGACCCATATTTGGGTCCTTTTAGACAAAAAATAAAACATTATATGACTTATACAATAATCCTGAGTGTATATATCAATGTTATACATCAAAAGAAACAAGAGAACCGTGGCTCTGAGCGATAAAAGCCATGTTTCTATGCACCAAACTCAGCCTGAATACACTCCAAATGAATAACCGAATATAAAAAACATATAACATCAACTAATCGACCTAATTGCCACATTTCTGATTCTATCTTCATAATCCTTTGTCTGGGACAGTCCTACAGCACCCAAAATGGAAGCCAGCACTCAGCCGAGTCCAGACATATGCAACACTGCGCCCTCTGGTGGACCCTTGGCGGGACACCGGCCCAACAACAACAATACCACAAAATGCTTCAACAAAATACAGTTGTAAATTTTCTCTTACCTTAGCTGTTTTGCCATGAAATGTTTATTCCACCAGTAAATAAACGCTGGATTACGTGAGCCGGAGGTCCTGTGCTACTTTCAAAATAGCCCCGGTGAGTTTGGATAGCATTAGCACCCGGCTAGCGGAGCTGGGGGGAGGAGTGTGCTACGCTTGTCCCGTCAACAACATAGCGTCCTTCTGACTCTGGTTGGCTGCTAGTGCTATCAATCTCATTTTAGGGCATATAGCTGTTTTCTATAGGCTGTCCCGGTTACAACGAGGTGTCATTCACTGAAATTGACCAATCCGTTGTGGAGATATACACCAGAGTATCAGCATGGGTGTATTTTCCTTACGTGTGCGGGGCAGAGGAGGGACGGCAGGGTCCGGGACCGGTTTGTATATGTTTTATGTGTTTTATTTCGATGTGTTTAGCACTAGTAGGTATGTGCAAGTAAAATATATAGCTTGGTGCATGAAAAAACTCAAATGGGACCGTGTGTTTCCAGATGTCCCAAATGGGAATATTTATAGCCCTCGCCTGAACTATCTATACTAAAAACTCTAACTTTGTTCTGCTTCACTTTTTCAGTCTCAAACTTTGCAGAAAGTATGTTGACACATTATGCTACAATCTCATACAGGTTTAGAGCTGCAGCAGCATCATTCCATAGGCATAATCATCCTAAAAGTGCTTTTTTTGGGGGGGGGGCAAACCTTACTTTTTCTTATTTTTTCTGTGTCCCATCCTGATTTACTCTTAAACAGTAAGGTGTATACTGATATTTACACATCTGGACAAATCTCACAGGTATTCCCTTCACTATGACACTAAAATTATTCAAATAGACCTTGTGGTTGTAGAGATATAACCATTTTATTGAGAGTATACAATTTTCGACCAGAAACCTACAAAACAGGCTTAGGGCTTCCAGCCTCCCTTCAGGTTCACCCCACCTTCCATGTCTCACTCCTGAAGCCGGTCACTACCAGCCCCCTCAGCCCTCATGCTGAACCCCCACCACCCCCCCTACTCATTGACAACCACCCAACATACATTGTAAAAAAAGATTCTGGACATTTGCCGAAGACTGGGAGGGTTATGGTCCTGAGGAGAGGAACTGGGTCTCCCACTCCCTCATCCTCAATGCCTCTCTGCTCCGGGACTTCTACCAGGAGTTTCCTAACAAGCCTGGTAGGGCACCAAGTGATGCCCCTGGGGGGGGGTACTGTCATGGTTCCGGTTCATGCTTTTATTTCTAAGTTCTGTTGTATTCTGTTTCCTGTGTTGTGTTTTCATCTTTTCGTTTTTATTTTCAGGGCTGGATGCGGTGCAGGAGTGCTGAGCCTAATTACCTCAGTATTTAAGTCCCAGTCTCCACTCTCCCTGTTGCCGGAATGTCTTCCAAGCCCTGCTTCTCGTTGTCAGCTCCTCGAATTGAATTGTATGACTTCCAGAGTTTCCGAAGCCATTTGTGCTCCCAGTATCGTACTAGTGATTTTTTGTTGCTACTTTGTTCCTGTATGTCCTAGCGTTGCTAGTGATTTTCTGTTGGAACTTTCCAACAACTAGAATTTTCCCCTGAAGTTTCCAGCACCTTGTTTCTCTTTTTGTTTCTTCTCCCAAAGACTCAGCCACCACCCCATCCAGCCCTCCGGTTTGTTTGTTACTTTGTTTGTTATTTTTTCCACATTTGTTTGCTACTTTGTTAATAAAGTTTCGTTTTACCACTTCCCAAGCCTCCTATGTCCGCTCTTGGGTCCAGACTCTGTCTGTTTCATGACAGTTATGCCGAAACATGCATGCAACAATGAAATCACAGGCCCTGTCCGGGGAAACCCTAAGGTGGTGCAGGCACTCAAACTGAGATTTTAGAAGGCCAAAGGTCATCTCAATTCAAGCCCTGGTTTTGCCATGTGCATGGTTGTAAGCCTGCTGTGGTGGGGTTTGGGGGTCCGCAAGGGGAGTCAAAAGAAATGACTCACAGGCATAGCCTTTGTCTCCCAGCAGCACACCAGAGAATTCACCTGATAATACAAGATATAATGAATAAAACTACACAGCAGAGTTAAACACTCATAATATCCAAGGTGCTTACAAATAAAATGTGTGGCTTACCTTGTCAGAGTCTCTCGTAAACTGGACTAGCCCGAAAGACTCTGTGGTCATACACTGAGCCAGGCCGCTTTGCCTCTAAATTGCTCACAAGGCTGTTAGCATCACAGATCATTTGAAAGGATAAGATGTAACCTAATAAGGTAATTTAATGCACAGATTTAAACATTGATACTCTGGAAGGATTTCCAGTTAATGTAATCTCCCTCGTGTTCCCCTGAGGGGTGTTTGTTTCTGACATGGGCGCAATCCTCTGCACCACTGACTCCTCTGACCATTGACAACAAAAAAATAGTTATTAACTCTGACTGATAAAAATTAGAAACTAATGGTTACAAGTTGAAATTGATGTTACCTGCAATCTTTTAAAACTCCTCCTTGATGCAGAGGGGTCTTCTGTGGCCATTATCATGAGCATAGCAATATAACACTAGGCCTGACAGTAAAAACACCACATGAATGAATATAAAAAAACTGTTGCGATGACAAACAGTCAACATACTTCAATGAAATGACAATTGACAAAATATCTGTAATATTTTAATGCAGGATAATTAAAATGATGCAACATATTTAGAAAGACCATGGAAATGCAGTGAAACACATTAATTTCTCACAGGATTGACATCAGAACTACCAGATGTATCACTGGGATTAATCTTAGCCTGGTTATTAGCCGGGTCTGGAGCAGGCTAGCTGCAGAGAATAAATCACCATAGTTACTTGACCAGGATAAATTTAACCTACTTTCATACAACCGATTTGAGGCTAAGTTCAGTCAGGATAACCAACATATCCTGGTTTAATACCTTATCTTGGTTTTGTGCAATACCCCTCAGGGCAAAAGACACAGCAAATAATTTTAAATTCAATACAATTAAACCAGTTTTCACTTATAATGTTACAAGAATGATTTAATATTATATAAATAGACAACTTACTCTGACTTGATCGGCAGTTTTCCCTCTGATCAGCTCTGTTCTTTGATGCTGCAGGCATGTTATCCTTTTTGTTCAAACTTGCAGTAAATTCACTGATGATTTCTCTTGATGAGTCTCTTGTTGTCTCATGTTGCCATGGTGACTCGTACCATCAGGCTCCGTTAATGTTTTTTTTTGTTTTTTTTTTTTGTTTTGTTTTTTTGTAGTGGTGGTTTTAACTAAAAGTTAACTTAATCAGAGATGACCCAACCAATTCAAAATCAGCTATTCTCAAACTAGAAACTCAGACTTTCATAAGTGAAGGTAAGTCAACTCAGAGTTCAGGGTTAAAAGTCAGTTTGTTGAACTCATAGACATATATATGTAGACGCCGCACTGAACGCTGAGCTGTACGTCAATGTCGCTGCCATATTGGATGTTGCAAGCATTGGAGCAGGGAAGATGCCTCATTCCTGTGCTGCGTGGAATTGTAGCAAACGTTGTACACCCCAAACCAAATCAGAGGGAATTACCTTTAACAGGTAAGACTTAACAATTACCATGGATATTATTTGGCCCATAGACTGCATTATTTGGCCATTTTAACATAGTTTTGAGAGCATAACTTACCGATGTTGTGGAAAACACTATGTATTCCTGTGCATTAATTCATTCATTCTTTTCATTCATTTATTTTGATTTATTCTGCTCATGGTAGTATACATTTTCATCAAAATATATACAGTTAATAATTTAACAACTCAGTTTACACATCCATAGTAGGAAAGGGACAGGAGGAAGAACAATCTGGTATGTTACCCCTTATTCAGAACATAAACAATGAATTAGCGCAGTCAAATCTGCCTTCAAACTATGAAGTCTTCATTGTTTTTTTATTATTTTGCCCCAAACATTTTAGTAAGATTGTTGTTAATTGCTTGGCTAACTTTTGTCATACTACATAGGTTTCCCAAAGATAGCAACAGGAGGAAACAGTGGGAAGTAGCTCTCCGGAGGGATGGGTTCAATGCAAGCTTGTCCTCAATGCTCTGCAGTGAGCATTTCAAGCCGGAGGACTTCGACAGAACAGGGCAGACAGTCAGGATGAGAGATGGATTGATCCCTTCTCTCTTCAGTTTCCCAGCTTACCTCCAAAGGGTATGTTTATTGCTATAGGCAGTAAGGATAAAATAAATAAATGCCATACTATGCTGTTTTTTTGCTTTTCTGAATGTGAATGAATTAATAATGTATTTTGTAATAAAAAAAAAAATCTTTTTAAAGGGTTTTAATGCCATTTCTGCATTAAAAAAGTTTATAATGTACATAGCCTGTGTGTATGTATATGTGTGTGTGTGTGTGTGTGTTTGTTGTACATAGCCTGTGTATTGTGTGTGAAAAATGACTATCATTTGTCTATCAAAATGACTATCATTTCTGAAAAATGGTTAAAATAGGCATAATTGAGATATACCTGAGATATTGTAACATTTTGTAATTTGTTGTCTGAAAAATGGCAAAAATATGTAATTCTCTTGCCTGGAAAAATGACTAAAATATATGATTCTGTTACTTGTAAAAAATGAAAAAATTGTGTTATTTTGTTGCCAGAGAAATAGACCAAAAACAAATAAATAAAAGTGAGAAGATGTGTTTCTTTATTTTTAAGCCACACTCAATTGCTATTCCAATATATAGCCTATATTTGTAAGTGTGATCAATAAAGTTCTTATTTTAGTCATCTGAGAAGATTAAAAACATTGTTTTTAGTCCCTAACTGTTTTTCAAGTAAAGTAATGCATGTGTGTATGAATAAATGGGAGGCATTAAGGTAAAATTAAGTCAATTTGCTTGTATTAGTTTACAGCGCAGCCTTGCCACGTCCAATATGGCGGCGACGCTGACGTATCGGGCACAGCTTGACCCTTCAGTCGGTCCAGACTAAGGGCTACCATTGGCAAATTTTGCTGTCAGTCAAAAGTTACTGTGCTCCTATTGGCTTGAGCTGCTTGCGTTGTTTCTGTATGCGCTCCTTCTTTTGTGATGGGTGGTTGATATGATTGCGGAGAGGCTATCCGCTCCCGTGCCTAACTAAACCCCGCCTCCTCTGCAAAGCGACGGAACTTACATCGAGCTCACCCGGCGGACACAGCCGGAGCTAGCCGATAAATGCTGCGTTGGTCTGTTCGACTGTTGTGTGTTCGCCTCTTCACTTTTTGTAATATAAATCTCTACATTAAAACGAAAGGAGGGACCGGTTTACGACATGAAGTGGGGTGGCGCGTGAGCGGAAAAGGCGCACGTGTATTCTCAGTAAGGTAAGCTAAGCCCCGCTGAGTACTCCTTATGGTTATGCTGATCGAACCGCAGAAACTTTGCGATCCAGACTTTATGGCATCAGGCTCATGCTGCTCCACCATCAGAGCACGTTTCCACTCAATTATTATATAAAACAAACACTATTCTTAGGTTGATCAATGATCAGCTAATCGATTTACCAAATCATTTAACACAAGTGTGTTTTATATCATAAGTTTGCTCTGTTCTCATCGAAGACCCCCGATGTGCTGGGTATAACTACATCAGACGAACACTGCAGTTGTTGAAACAAGTGAGGAGATTGTTGCCTGTCATGTGACCAAAAAACAGGACCTACTCACATATGGGTCAAGAGTAGCTTCAGCATCTGTAGTTGGGGGATCCAGCAGAGAATGTAGTGTCTCCTGTCTCGAATCAAATCAAATTAACTCAGATTTATTTATATAGTGGCAAATCATAACAAAGTTACATCAAGGCACTTTACAAATAGAGCAGGTCTAGTTAGGCAGAGTAGGGAGAGAATGAGAGCAGGAGGAGGGGATAATCATCATGGGAAATTATATGAGTCATTCCAGAATGTGAGACGTTTTGGCTCCAGTAATTCTGAAAAAGCTACTTTTTATTAAACTATTTTCTGTTACGTATGTAAGAATAACAGCTTATGAATCATCAAACAATTAAACTAGTCCAGCTCAGGGGCCGAAGACACATTTTATGATACCCACTTACCAATACTCAGGAACCTAAAAAAATGTATATGTAATATTTTTTTTAAATATAATTCTTTTATCATTGAGTAAATTGGGTCATATTCATCTCAAATAACTGTTTAGTGTCAGATTTGACCTGATTCAAAATCATTTCAGCAACTTTTGAAATATAGCTTGGACAATTTTTTCAATGATTGTACGTTTCATTTAACCAATATCAGTATATATATTCAATCATTTGCTGAAATGCATTTTCCATATAATTATTCAAATTATTGAAGGACAATAGGAAAAGCAACTGTGAGCTGAAAAAGTAATTTATGATTTTATATATATAAAAAAAAAGATACCGTAACAGGGTCAAATAGAGAAACTACTTTTGATGTAGAGCAGGACATTAATGTGACAAATAAATGCTTAAGATCAGAGGAATATTGTTGAATCCCATTTAATAACATTTCGAAACATTTAATAACATTTCCGATCACTTAATAATATTTCAGAACGGTATAACTGTCTCAAGTCAAATCAAATCAAGTTACATCAAGGACCTTTACATATAGAGCAGGTCTGGACCAAACTCTTTATAAAATTATTTAAAGACACCCAACAGATCCCCCATGAGCAAGCACTTGGCGACAGTCGCAAGGAAAAACTTCCTTTAAGAGGCAGAAACCTCGGGCAGAACCAGGCTCGGGGGGGGGGGGGGGGGGCAGCCATCTGCCTCGACCATTTGGGTTGGGGGAGAGAGAGAGAGAGAGAGAGAGAGAGAGAGAGAGAGAGAGAGAGAGAGAGAGAGAGAGAGAGAGAGAGAGAGAGAGAGAGAGAGAGAGAGAGAGAGAGAGAGAGAGAGAGAGGGAGAGAGAGAGGTTTTCTTCCTCTCTGTGCATACATTTGACCTGGCAGTGGGTCTCATTCACCTCTTGGATGATCCTTGGATAGATTATGTGGTCATACAGCTAGAGCTGTAAAAACTCCAAATGTTGCTACACAATTAATTGTCTCAGAAATAATAGCGATTAACAGTATAATTGCCTCTTTCGGTCCAATTTTTAAAATACTTTTTTCATTATCCAAGTCCAATAGTCATCACTATTTGTAAAACAATGTGTCAAAATAGTCATCACCATTTCTTGACTTGCACTTTTTTCCCAACTGTATCTCCCTTGTCATTTCAGTTTATATGAATGTGTATACGGACAAGTGCCAGCAACTAAAAGTTTAAATTAGGGCTGCATGATTATGGCCAAAATGATAATCACTATTATTTTCATTAATATTGAGATCAAGATTATTTGTTAAATTTTAACCAAAACAAATTTTACTGTCACATACAGTAGGCTCGTTATAACTGCTTTCACAACCATATGGTGCTACATTCCTGCTAATGTACCAATATGTGCATCAAAATAAAACAGGTCTTCTTATTCACCAAAATTCAGTGCTTCTCCTTAAAGAATAAATAAAACTAAGAAAACTGCATATGACCTGTTCTTGTTTGGTGTCACTTGCCTTGAACCCAAAATGCTTCCACACAATGGATGACGATCCGATTCTCAGGACAAGCCCCTTGGCCTCACCCTCTGCTACGTTAGACTTTTTTTTTCTTTGTTAAGATAGTTTATTGCTTTCTGACTGGCGACTGGTATCTACTGTGGAGCTTTCTCCACGTTCGCTGCTACTCTGTCCTCAGTGACTGTCACCTAGTAATACATCTAGAAACTGTGCTGCACGGTGATACAGGGAACAACTCTGATTGGCTCATGGAGGCACGTGATCAGACAGTGGTTTATGGAGCTCCAGAGGCTTAAAGAGAGCGTTTTCTCTATCACTCTGAGAAGTGCTAGATTGGCTTTGGGGAAAAAAAAAAAACTATGATATTGAATGTTCTATGAACAGAATGACGCATTTTAAATACCGCTTGATCACGTGAATTTGATCGTGGGAAGCTGTTATCGTGATTAAAATTCGATTAATTGTGCAGCCTCAGTTTCAATCATAATAATAATAATACAAATACATATATAGTCCTCTGAAAAAAAGGGCGTGGGGGTGGTGGGTGATTTAAAAAAAAAAAAAGAAAAAAAAAAAGAAAAGTTTATTTGTCGGGCAGATTTCGGGCCAGAAACACAAGCATGTTCAGTTTTTCTGGCTTGAGGCTGGACCTCACTGGTCTTGCAATGGTGCCACCTGTGCTGAACATTCGCTTTCACGTTTATATTTCGTCTGCCGGCTGAATGACTCCGCTATGCCCAGCTGCCGGGAGGGGCCATCCACTGATGCAGGGGCACTGATCGATTTGTTTAATTGTGCAAACTGTGAGGGATGGTGACTTTTCAGATGCTGTCTCAAATTGGTTGTGCTAACATTTTTTACCACGACTGTTTTCTTACATAGCTGGCAAATCGCCTCTTCCAGGGCTCTCCCCTCTGATTTGGCTTGAAACCAAAATAATCCCACAACGGAGAAGGTGTACTACGTTTAGAAACAATCTCCATCTCGTGTCTCATTTTCCAAAATTCAGTGTCAAAATTATGCTATAGCTGAAAGCAGGATGGCAGTCTAGTCCCTCCCCAAATAACCGATCATCCAATCATAATTTAGCTGAAACCAGTTGGGCTTTCAGACTCCCTACATTATGACAGGACCAGCGGAACAGTGTCAAGCGACACTCTTTCTTTCTTTCTTTATTACCAACACTAAATGAAAACTACAGTGAAAACCAAATGTGTACCGGCTTAATGTTATGGGCATTTCTCAATACCGCTTCTCACGAAACTACCCAATTCTCTTTGGTTTGTTAATGCTAGAAAGCCAATTTGACTTCGCAACTGTAAATCAATGCGCATGATGTCCTCCTATGGGACAGTTACTGTTCTGTCCTGTTCTCAGGATGCACACGGACACTGGAAACATGTTTGATGGATGCAAACAAAAGTGTTACGATGCTTTGACCCATCTCATGAAAATAAACCCCACCACCCTCCCAAAAAATTGCTTTAATTGTGGTTAAACAAAGAAACCGCGATTACTTCAAAAAAATCATGGTTAGACAAATATGAAATAATTGTTGCAGGCCTACATACAGCAGGGCACACCATTTCCCCACAACCTCTGGACCATACTGCTGCTCTTCTTCAAGTGTGCATTGCATGGACTCTTCTGTGTGGTTATCAGTGACCTTAAAGGTGAAGACTGTGGTGCTTTGGCAATCACATTCCAGACTTCCAGTGTCAGAACACATGCAACTGACATCACGGTGCAGTATTCTTCCAGGGAAAAGAGTGACTGCCTGGTGAAGCTCCACTGTGATTGGTAGAGCAGTAAGTTCAGGTGGCATTTGTTGCGCTGCATCCTCCACATTTGGCTCCTGAATATAATATAATTTTACTTGTGATTGTCTTTCACTCAGTACTTGGTACAGGGACAATGCCGTTGGAATGTTAACTCCTTGGCTGACAAGTCTGTCAGCCCTTCTCTTAAGTGTGCCACCTATGCCATCTGTAGCACCTTTGTAAGGGCTAGCTTCAAAAAAGTTCCAGGTTCCTCCTGCAAACCCCTTCTTCAAGATTTCATGTAAAATTCCAGTAAAAATTACCATGCTGTTTTGTACTGACTGCAGGGCCCATTACTGAAAAAATAGATGGTTTTCACATCTTGGTGTTTAGCTCTAATTTCCTTCAGGATGGCCTCCAGGCATTGCCATATTGCAGGTCGTCCCTTCATCGTCTGGATACTGATACAGTGCAAAAGGAAGTAGGAGCACTTGCTCTCCCCACAAACCCAGTGTGCAAAGTAGTTTGTTGGTGTGATGCAACAAAGTGAACAGATTGTATTTACATCCATAGTTTTCTGAGAAGTCAACATGGACTCCACATTCATTTGCAGAGAGGTTCAGCTTCAGGGCCCATGAGAAAGCTTACTGCTGCCTGATGTTGTAGAGATGGTGCCTGAACTCTTGGAGCAAGGTGGCAAATCTTTGTTCTCTCGATCTACACTGTAGATTTTACAGTGACCCCCTGAAGGTAGATGTATTGGTAGCTTTATAGTAGTTTCCAAGTGGGTAGGTATTATTGCTGCACTCCTCACATTCCCCATACATGCATTACTTGCTTGTGGTCTCACATGTGATAGCTTGTGTCAGGCTCTCCATATTGGATGTATCATTGATCTACATCTGGTGGAGCTTTTTGGCTTTTTTCATGTTGTTTGCACATACCTGTTTCACAGTCTGCCTGTGTTGGATGGAGGACCCAGTAGGGGCAAAGTCTGCAAAACAGGGAGTATGATACATGGCGGTTGGCCTGCTTAGCCAGGAGCTTGAAACAGAGGTTCAAATCCACAAGTAATCTTTTTTGCATTTTTCCTTTCTTTTCTCACTGTTTGCTTTTTTCCGTTTGTGATCCTGCTGACATCGTCACATAAAAAGAATAACCTCACCTAAGATCTTAGTCTGGCAGCAATCTTAAGCCTGGTTTATGGTCCTGCGTTAAATCAACGCCATACCTACGTCGTGAAGTAGGGAGGCTCGCCGTAGTCCTCGGCGTAGCCTGACGCGCACCTCCCAAAAAATGTAACTACGCGTCGAGGTGACGCAGACCCAGCGCAGACCCAGCACAGACCGAGAGGGCTGTGATTGGTTTGCTTGGTAGCAACGCATTTCCGGTTCCGTATTTCCAGATTTGGCATCCAACAACTCCAACTCCAGCAAGATTCTCTCTCTCTCGGTCGCCATTGTTCACTGTGACCGGAAAAATCGGAAGCTAAAGAAATAATCAATTAGAGACAGTGTATTCAGGAAAGGAGCGCAGCCTCCTACCGCTCTGGTTGTGAATTACACCGCGACAAAATGGAGTGACGGAGAAGTTCAAAGGGTTCACGACAGCGTCACAGCAATGGTGTTGATTTAACGCAGGACCATAAACCAGGCTTTAGTGTTCATTTTTCTTGGAGCAGCAGACTTTTTCCTTTAAGTTTTTCCACCTCCTCTTTGAAAATCCCAAAACTTCCTGTGCCACTTTCTGCAACTTGTACTTCCTCAGGATTTTGTTTGTGATTACTCCTTCAATAATTTGTCTCTAACTCTCTCTTTTACTCATCTAATGAGCTTCTGTCCATTTTTGCGCTGTGCACGTTGCTCCATTGCACTGTGGTCTTTTAAAAGTTTCTTCTTCCCTGAGGTGTGCGTATTCCAGGTAATAATATGGCCAGGATGTATAATGTTCTTCCTACCTGGGATCATTTCTCTATAAGGATCATCTTATTCTACATTATACATCGTGGCCGTATTAGTACCTGGAACGCGCACACCTCTGGCATTCATATGACCACGCATTAGCTTGTAGCCAGTGTTTGGATGTCTTCTCTGGACATCACTTACAACACGGTCCAACTCCTCATCACTCACAGCTGAATACAGGTCTGTCTTTCTACACAAAAAAACAAAACAAAACATTAACAAGTAATGTTAGACTACGCGTAATATCCAGACGAGACCAGCAATTCATAAACTAAAAACTCATGAATTTAGTGTAAATACCTTAGACCGCTTTGTTCCATGCGCCTCCTGATAGTCTTTGGCCCAATCCCAATGTTCACCCTACTCACTACCACTAGCCCTTACCCACTACCTCTTAACCCTCGAAAGGAAGCCACAAGTTGTAGGGCTTTGTAATGTTCCCTAGGAATTGGGACACCACTTGCTACGTCACCGCGTAGTTTACGTTCGGGCACGCAAGCGACTGCTTAGTCCCAGCAGAAACATGGAGGCTACGGTTCATGTAAATTTCAATCGGCATGATTTTATTTTCGTATGTAATGCCCTTACCCTGTTGGTACTCTGTCTGTCAATGTAAATTTTGTCAATATATATAAAAAAAAACAAAAAACAAAAACATGGAGTCTACGGTTGCGATTGGTTGCGATTGTTTTTTTTAGCATTCATCATGCTTCGGTTGATAAATAAACCAAGAGGTACACGGAGAAAAATACACCATCGACGTCTGTTGTCTCTTGTGAATTTGTTGTGTTTTTTGTTTTTTTTTTTCTCTCCGACTTCTCCACATCTTCTGGGGATTGCGGAACTGGCCCTTCCTCGGGAAGTCAGCATCGGAAAACTCTCACTCTGAAGGGCTAGATTCATAGCCCCTACCCCTCGTTATGCCCCCTACGTGAAAAAAGAAATTGGGACACCACTACCCTCACGGGAACGTGCAAAATTTAGGGGTAGGGCTAAAAAGTAGGGGTAGGGGGTGTGACTGGGCCTTAGTTGACACTCTGAACATTGCTGCAATTTGACAAGCTGGTTTAGTAGAAAGAACTCGGTGCTCCAGAATTGCAGTCGTTATGTTAAATGCCAAATGTCCCCGTCCTTGTGTGTGTTGCTGTGTCTGAAGTGGTGGAGTACTTCTTCTAAATTTGCGGTCAATATCTTAGTCAGAAAGTGCGGAAATAACGCCAACAACTTCAATAAATTCCTATACTTTACACACTACATGCTCTGGGTCAGCAGGTCCCGCTTCCACATACTCTGCAAGGTCTAAAATGTCTTTCACCAACTCCAGAGAAAGTTGAAGCACATCCTCCGTAGCAGCAATGTTTTGAAAGACTTCCAGGCTTCACCAAAGCAATCGATTCGACTTGATTTGCGTTAGCCCCGCCAACTGACTTTGATGGGTGAGTTTGAAAGTGTTGAGTTCTATGTAACCTGAACTCGCGTATTCGTTTGATGAAGGATGCAGGAGACGTCCAAATCAGTTTCACGTTTTATTCTCACATCTAACAGCAGAAATAGACTATAGAAAAAAGATTGTTTACAGAGCTCTGGACCAGACTATGTCTCCCTGACCAGCATACAATCCCAGCATCAGTTCACGAAGTCTGATGCCCTATCTTTCCCTGGTCCAGCTTATGTTATTGTTTACAAAGGAAATTACATGTGTGGGTGTATTCTTCTTCTGATTCGCTGAGCTCCAGGCCACTTCCCATTGCACGCCTCCTCCTCGTGTTATCTGACTCCGCCCTTGTGATCAGCGCCTGGCAGCAATTGACAGGTCCTGTTTTTGTGTGAGAAGAAGAAAAACAGACACGAACCACAACTCCCACATTCCCAGTGTATCTTCTACATTCAGTCAGCAATTAACAGAAAGTCACATTTGACGTTTTTCACTCCTGTCTGTACATTCTATCCTCATTACATTGTGCAATTGTTACTTCTTTTATTCATGTAAATGTCACTCTTTGCTTCATCATAGGCAGTATATTAGATTCATACAATATAATCAAATATGTCACTCTTCATAAGCAATTCATTAGGTTCACACAATATAATCATTAAAGAGTATAAAAGCATGTTAGAAGCAGAAAAATCAGATATTTCACAATATGATCATCAAAGAGTATAAAAGCATGTTAGAAGGATAAAAATCTAATATTTCAACATAGATAAAATAAATTTGTGAAGCACTGTAACAGGACCATGAAATAAATAATTAAATAGTGAAAGAATTATATATATTTTTACATTAAATGAACTGGTATTTAAATTAATTAATGATACATTTAAGTATTTATTTCCCATTTTAATTAACTAATGACACATTTAAGTAATTATTTAAAGATGTATTCATACATTTCATTCTGTCCCTTTGATCCTCCATAAAGGAGAGGCAACCCTCTTACTCTAATTATGGTAACAGGGTTGCAAATCAATCCTAATGTTACCTTTTTCTCATATATTGAAGGTACCTGTTTAGCTAGCTGTTACTATCACCATCAGGATATACCTACTGTACATACCTTTGGTCTACCCATGAATGAAACTGCTTGATGATTTAAATTCCACTGAGTCATGTGACCCAATGCTTTCTTCTTCTTCTACTATGATAAAAAGCTTTTGGTAACAGGGCTGTGTACATTGTGTGCCAGACATTTATTGCAGAATTGATACTCTTTCTAATTTGTTGATGATTAAAATTTTTTTTTAAATTATCCTTTTTTGGGTATGATTTTGTTTATATATGTCTTTTGTATTTGTTAAAAGTATTTTAAGTGTTGTATTTGTCATTCAATTTGATCATTGAGAAGATGGGACTCGAAAACTGGCAATTTAGGGAATGTTTGAGTTATTTGGTATTTTTAATAAAATTTTACAAAATTTTATTTCCCCAAGTATATTCATATTTTGTCTCAGACAGGTGTAATCCAAACTTAAACTGTATTTTTTGTGTATTATGCATGATTTATTTGATATTTCATGGGTGAGATAGAAAATGTCCTCCCACTCTGGAATTACCCATTTGTGATGCTGTAGCCCACTCTATTCCCACAAACTGTTACCATCCTCTATTGGAGCTGAGTGCCAGTTCCTCTGCTGATTAGTTCTTCTGCTGGAGGCATCCACCACAAGCTGTGGCCTGTTCTTTGTTTTTGGTGGCTTAAAAAAAAAAATACGCTGAAATACTTCTCATACTTAATTATTGGCTACTTAGAACTCAGAAAAAAATATATATATATATATTATTTATTTATTTAATATATAGTTCAAAGGTTAATAGTAGGGTTGAGCTGGAAACTCGACTGAAATGAGTATCCGGTACGGATATAGCAATTTTGATGAGTACGAATACCATACGAGTAATACGAGTCAATATCAGTGCTCGGGCTGAAGGAAAATCCTCCTCAGGGCGTCCTGTGACAGAGACAGAGTGCAACGCGTCATACTCTGAAAGCCACGCCCACCGGAGGGGAAAACAATCGGCGGCACAATTTAAAAAACACTGTCCAGTAGTTCCTTTAAAACATTATTTCAACATGTCAGATGAGTATTTTAACACGCTAGCTGTACCAGAGAAAAAAACGGTACAATGAAAAATTCACATATGTGGGTCTCTCTCATTGTCCCTTCTGTTTGCCGTCATTTTTATGGAGAAATGATCCCACTGAATGGCCGGAGGTGACCTACATCAATATTTACAACTACCTGATTGAGTCTTCCGGTAAGATCATCATTTAACCTAATAGCGATTAAAAAGTTAGGCTACATCCACACTACTGCATCATCATTTTAAAAGAGCTTTTTATAACCCAGATGTTTCAAATCTGCCCCACTTTATGGGGTTATGGGTTAAAAACTTGATTTGTAACAGAAGCGGTGCTTGCGTGACGAGACGGCTGCATGCAGCCCGCATCGTGTTTCTCATTTTTGGTGGTTGAACAGATACGGATAGTGGTGTACTCGCTTATCCTTAGCGAATGGTTGTCCATTCATTAAAAAGTGAACTGTAAAGTCATTTGTGCAGAAAATGTCAAATAAAGACAATAAATAAAGAGCTTTATTGATGATAAAACAGCATATAGTAATATAACAAATTACAATATACAATATGAAAAAAATGTAAAAAACTTGCACAACAAACACATTTGGTCTGTCTGCTATGGTTTGCCAAACATGGTCCCTTGACTTATTAATGGCAGCCATTTGTCTTTTTTTACAATCTTAGCTCTATGTTCATCATGAAGCTCCATCAGCAGTGTTTGTCCTGCTGGAGAAAAAAAACGCGCTCTAACTTAAGCCTCCCTGTGTGTCTTTTCATAGATTTTTTTTTTTTTTTTTTTCATCCATCTACTCGTCAGGGCTTCTTGTATAGCACAGGGACATGCACAAAGCCAGACTCTGTAAGCTTGATTAAACAAGCCTGGGGTGAGTTAATGGAACAACTTGAGGCTTAACTTGGAGATGGTGCTAGCTTCAGCATGGCTTTGTTAGATAGGGATCACACTCCTAAGTCTCCAGGGAAATGTCTATGTCAGGGTGCTGGAGGGTGGAGTCCATCCATTAGCCAAGCCTCAGATAATTCAGGAGGAACAATGTAATCTTTGCCCAGGTCATAAAATGCTGGACCAGCTCTATATCCAGGTTGTAGAGCTGAAGGAGGCTTACAACCACCTTCCTTGAGTTATCCTGTGGGAGGTGCTCAGGGAATAGGGGGTCGATGGCCTGCTGCGGGTATCCAATCCCTGTACTCTTGCAGTCACACTCTAGTTTGCATTGCTAGCAGTAGGTCAGATCCATTCCTTGTGAGGGTTGGACTCTGCCAGGGAGGCCCTTTTGTCATTGGTCGTGTTTATAATTTTTAAAGACAGAATTTCTGTCTTTTGGTCAAGCCCATTCATTCATTCATTCATTCATTCCTCCCTCTTCTACCACTTATCCATCTTTGGGTCGCGGGGGGTGTTCGAGCCAATCCCAGCTCATTTTGCATCAGGGAGGGGTGCAACCAGGACAAGTTGCCAGTCTATCACAGGGCAAGCATCCACAGACAGACAGAAATGAACAACTAATCACACTCACAGTCAGACCTATGAGTAATTTAGAGTCACCAATTAACCTAAACATGCATGTCTTTGGACGGTGTGAGGAAACCAGAGTACTAGAAGGAAACCCACGCAAGCACGGGGAGAACATGCAAACTCCACACAGAAAGGCCCCGGTCCCGGGAACCGAACTCAAGACCTTTTTGTTATTAGGCAACATTACTAACCACTATGTTGCCGTGCTGTCATAAAACAATTCAATGAATAATAAAAAGGATACAGGCAGTTTTAAATATTGTTGTGCATATGATTGTATATAGTCTCTTATCAAGTCTCAATCTGGAAGGGATGTTCTCTACTGTAGATTGACTTAAAAGAAATTACTGAAGGAAGGAGTGTAACAATGGCTGAATTTTAAGGTTTTTATTAGCTAATAAGGGAGAAATCAATACATGCTCATTATATAAAGGGGCAGGTCAAAGCATAAACTAAATGAAACAGGTGAGCTCGGAAATGTAAATGGCATAACATATGACAATGATGATTAAGCAGCTGATGGCTAACTTGAGAACTTGGGTGAATGAATGGATGGTTGTTTGTCAACAACAGGGCGGATTTATCTGAGCAAGGAGAGCTTTTAAAGCTAAAATTTGGGTCAATATTGTCTAATAGCTATGCCTCGCATCATTCAGAACGGCCAGCTGGGACAGCAGATAGACGCAACCTTACTTTGGGTTGGCGATTCGACTGGGCACGAAAAAGGCAGGAGATGTCCTACGAGAGACGGCCGCGTCGAGATCCTCGTCGTGGCCTTCCAAGCAAGACTGTTTCTGGTTGAAGTGGCTGTTGGCCTGTCTCGTCCCTCTTCACTGGCACTGTTGTCCTTCAGGCGATTGGTTTGGTTATTAAGTTAATGTCCGAATTATTCTTCTCTTTCCTGATGAAAACAGACTGGAGCCGCACGCAGCACAAGCAGCCCTGGTTACCATGACAACTCGAGATGCTGGAGACTGAATGCGGTGCAGCCAAACTTGTCCCGGCTGCGAGCAGCCTTGGCTTCAAGTCTGAACTTAGCCCTTGTAGTTTAGCAGCTAAGTTCTGACTTCTGAGTTTCTCTTTTTTTTTTGTTGTTGTTGCTCTGTCAGGTCTCCTGGGGAAGCTCTCCTCTCCAGAGCTTCCCCAGAACTCCTCCAATTCACGACTCTCCTAAAATTTCATATTGACTACTTTTATTTGGGGGCCGACCCACGGGCATGGTCTGGTTGTCGGCGCGAATTAGGTCTAATCAAATTTCTCCCTCTAGTTTCACGGCATAACGAGGGCGGTTTTTGGATTTAAAGCTACGCCTTTTATTCACCCAAGTTTAAAATTATATATAAAACAAAGAGAAATGTATCGTTATGATAAGTACGGTTTTCTCTGCTTGTTGTGGTTAATTCGGTGGACATGGGTTTATCTTATTCACTGTAAAAACACACAAACAAATGAACCAAGAAAAGAACATTTTCATGCACGTCTTGGCTGGCTGTGGAAAATCGGAATTGCATGACTACGGACTGTGCATCAAATCAAATCAGATTTATTTGGATCGCGCCAAATCATAAGAAAGTTACATCAAGGCACTTTACATATAGAGCAGGTCTAGACCAAACTCTTTATAAAATTGTTTAAAGAGACCCAACAAATACCCCGATGAGCAAGCACTCGGCGACAGTGGCAAGGAAAAACTTCCTTTAAGAGACAGAAACCTTGGGCAGAACCAGGCTCAGGGGGGGCGGCCATCTGCCTCGACCATTTGGGTTGAGAGAGGGAGAGAGAGAGGCACGGGGGAGGCAAAGTTGGGTAGAGTAGGGAGAGAAAGAGAGCAGGATGAGGGGATATTCAAACAGGTGTAGCTAGGAACATGATGCTGCATGAAGTTCATAGGAATGATGCTGTATGGAATTCTTGAAGATGTGGGAGCAGCAGGCATTGCAGGAACATGGGATGGTGATGATTCATCACCTGCAGGATGAGGACAGGGAGAGAGAGGAGAGGAACTGGGGGAGACAGAGACTTCTGGAAAACATGGTTAGTAAATGCAGTGCACATGCTTGGAACTGAGAGAAACTGGGATTTCGGAGAAGTGGTATGGTATGTCGGCGCATGCAAGCGGGAGAGGGAAGAGGGAGAGGGGAAGAGAGGGGAAAGGAGAGGGAGAGAGAGAGAGGGGAGAGAGAGAGAGAGAGAGAGAGAGAGAGAGGGAGAGGGAGAGGGGAAAGGAGAGGGAGAGGGAGAGCGGAGCTCAGTCCTTCCCCCAGCAGTCTAGGCCTATAGCAGCATAGCTAAAGAGTAAATGAACTTTAACTTTTTAACTATAAGCTCTGTCATACAGAAAAGTTTTAATCCTGGTCTTGAAAATTGCTAAAGAGTCCGCCCCCAGGACTGATACTAGAAGTTGGTTCCATAGAAGAGGAGCCTGATAACTGAAAGATCTACCTCCTGATTTACTCTTGGAGACTCTAGGAACCACAAATAAACCTCCATCTAGAGAGCGGAGTGGCCTACTAGGACAGTAAGGAGCTATGAGCTCTCTGAGATATGATGGAGCTTGTCCAGTAAGAGCTTTATATGTTAGGAGAAGGATTTTAAATTCTATTCTGAATTTTACCGGCAGCCAATGAAGAGAAGCTAAAACAGGAGAGATGTGATCCCTTTTCCTAGTTCCTGTTAATATTCGTGCAGCAGCATTCTGAATCAACTGAAGGCCTTTCAGAGATTTGTTTGGACATCCAGATAATAATGAGTTACAGTCCAGCCTAGAAGTTACGAATGCATGGACTAGTTTTTCTGCATCCTCTTGAGAGAGGATTTTCTGATTTTCCTAATGTTTCTCAGGTGGAAGAAAGCTGCCCTACTGACTTGCTTTATGTGAGTGACAAAGGACATGTTGTAGTCAAAGGTTACGCCAAGGTTTCTTACAGTGGAGTTGGAAGCCAAAGTAATGCCATCCAGACTGATTAGATGATTAGGTAGGGTTTCTCTGAGGTGCTTAGGGCCAAGTACAATAACTTCAGTTTTGTCAGAATTTAGAAGTAAAAAATTATGGGTCATCCAGACATTTATGTCTTCAAGACATGTCTGCAGTCTGACTATCTGACTGACTTCATGTGGCTTCATTGATAAATACAGCTGAGTGTCGTCTGCGTAACAGTGGAAATTGATGCTTTGTTTCCTGATTTTGTTGGCTAAAGGAAGCAGATAAAGAGTGAAGAGGATTGGTCCAAGTACCGAACCCTGTGGGACTCCATAACTGGATATAGTGCGTGAGGAGGAGCTATTGTTAACATGTACAAACTGATATCTATCAGATAAATAGGATTTGAACCATCTTAGTGCAGTTCATTTAATGCCAATTTCATGTTCCAGTCTCTGTAATAAAATATTATGGTCAGTGGTGTCAAATGTAGCACTGAGATCTAAGAGGAGAAGTATGGAGGCTGATCCATTGTCTGAAGCCATTAGAATATCATTGGGGACTTTAACCAGCGCTGTTTCTGTGCTGTGGTGAACTCTAAATCCTGACTGAAACTCTTCAAGCAAACCGTTCCTAAGCAGATGTTCGTGTAATTGGTTTGCTACTGCTTTCTCAATGATTTTAGAAATGAAGGGAAGGTTTGATATGGGTCTGTAATTGGCCAAAACATCTGGATCAAGATTCAGCTTTTTAAGCTGGGGATTTTATGACTGTGGTTTTAAGAGTATGAGGTACATAACCCAAAGATAAGGTCAAATTAATGAGATCTAGAATGAAGGGCTCAATTAAGTAAGAAATGTCTTTAAAGAGGCTGGTTGGCACTGGGTCTAATAGACAGGTTGATGGTCTAGATGATGAGACTATAGAAGCTAGCTCTGAGAGATTCAGAGATGAGAATGATTCCAGATGTAAAATCTGTGCATGAGGTTTCTTTTTCTTTTTACAGAACATTTATAAGCAAAAACCAAGCACATAGATTACGGTGCTCAGGCAATGTGCCATCGGTTCCGGTGGTTTGCCATTCAGGTGGCGCTGTGGTTACATTATTGGAATAGTTCATTGTCCGGTGTTAATTTTATCTCTGCCAAATTAGCTCGTAGAAGAATGGTTCGAACAGCTGTGAAGTCCTCTTCTTGCAGGGGAACCAGTTTGGCATGTTTGCAGTCTCTTATTTGATCAGAATAGTCAATTTATTATTATATCCATCCTTGTGTTCTTGTTGCCCTGGATGCATTCCATAGCGGCAATTTACAACCGCCTTCTGATAGTGTTCTCAGGTCAAATAATGGTCAATAATAGGACATGTAAATGTCACAGAATTGTACCTCTCTGAAGGGAGGTTTGGCAGGTTTTACTGATTTGTGGTGTGAATTGCAATTTAGTGCCTGGGAAAGCAGGGTCTCCTGATGCCAACGTCAGATAGGAGTCTAGGATGGCACTTAGCAGAGACCTGTGAAATCTCTGGTTAGAGCAATAGTCTCTTTGAAAGTTTGAGGGGTGTGGGAGATTGAAACCCCCCCCCAGGACCTCACAACAATATTTACACAATACACATATTAAAACACTAGTCTAAATATACAGATGTAAAATACTGGTTTAGATATAGATTAAACACAGTTAATGAGATGTTAGGATTAGTAGTCACTTCTCTGCTGCTTAAACCACAATTTCACTTTTGCACTAAACTTTTTTAGTTCTGTTTGAGATTTCCTTTTTTGCTGGTAGAGAGTTCCATAATTGTATTCCTTTTACCAAATGGGATGATTGTTCGAATGCTATTACACACTTTGGGATTATGCACTTCTGTTTAGCTCCACCCCTCATCTTTGTCCCACTGTTCTCAGTCTTTTAAATTAACCTAAACACTGCTTCTGGGGCCAGTCCATTTATTCTAGGGCCTGTCCATTTTACCTCCTGCAGCAAACTTGGATAAGTGGTTGAATACAAAACTAGTTCCTTATGCACAGTGATGCACAATTGTGTGTGCCATCTTGAGCAGCTATGTATGGCAACCCAGTGGGGAAAAAATGAATGCCAAATTCAATCTTGATTCACCAGAAAACATTAAATGAGAAATTTTGGCACAGATAAATAGATATTCAGTAACTCTTCCTCCATATTTATGCTTTAGCTATACTATACATATGGAAATATCTGGAAGTTATATATGGAAAATGAAAAAACAATTGTGACTACAGCAAAAGATTTTTTCATTTGAGAATGGTATAAATTTGTGGACAATTTTTAAACATTAAATTGCATTACATTACGTCCATTATACAGTCATAGACTCTTACAACAAAAGGCAACTTGATAAAACACCTGAAGAACCAACAAAAAGCCAAGTTCAGCGAGTTTGAAGTTTCCAGAAGGACACAGTGAATCTTTAAGAGGCAGTAATGAATATTTGTTTCAGTGAAAAAATGATGAGCATCTGATGAAACTATAACCTATTTCAAGTAATTGAAAAAATTGTAATTGCCTTATTAAGAACCCATATCGGTATTTGGTATCAGCAGGTACCTAAATGTAGGTACTACTCCTTGTACTCAGTCTATGAAAAAAGTGGTATCAGAGCATCCTAATTATGATGATTATTATTGTTGGCAGTGCATATTGGTTTACTCTGAGCAGTGTCTGGCTTTTTACAGCTCTTCCACCCCCTCAGGTCCTGGTGATGGACGAACCCTCCAGCAGAGACAAGACCCAAGCCTGTGATGAGGAGGACTCATTTGTGTCTCATGTTGTTGGCCTCAGTTTGTGTGATTCTGCCCCCCTTCTGTGGAGGTTCCAGGACCTAAAACAAGTCAGGTCTCAGGGTCTGGTGGGGGCACTGCTCGGTTCACTGCCTCGGACCCCCCGACAGAATGGACGACTGGGAAGACCACTGCTCCTGCTGCCAGAGGAGGAGAGAATGCTGAGTGACCACCACACTGCTGCTGCGTTATGTGCCAATGATCAGGTCAGTTCACCTCCTTCAGATCCAGAAAGATGTAAAACCAAGTGGTACACTTGCCAAAAAGAGAAGCATCAGTGAGTGAGGTTCTAGGGATGAGTCGGGGGGGGGACAAAGGAGAGAAAGAAAAGGTTTTTATTCAAAATCAAAAGTAGAAATTGCACTGCAGATCCAGTAAGTGATGAATGTGTGTAATTGTCCTGGTGGGTATACAGTGGAACATGTACCTCAAATACCAAGAGTGTTTTTGTTGCTAATCAAATTTTATTAAGGGCTTGAAAAAACATCAAAAAATGCTTTAAGTTACAAAGGAACAAATTCCTGTAGTGAAGTGAAAAATAAGAGCATAATTCTCTTGTCACTCTGAGAGTTTGCACAAAATATGAGACAAATTGGCCACTAGGAGGCCACAAAAAGTGTGCACCTCATAATTTCCTTCATGGTTTCATACGAAACTTGGCGGTCATCAAATGTCACAAGTGCATGCATAAAATTTTGCAGTGAATGATTACTGCGTGCACAAGTTATAATGGAAAATCCTTATTCCTCTACAGTTCACCAAAATTCATGAAAAATCACACGTTGGTCCTACAGAGCTGAAATTTGCTGTGGTCATCAACATTGATCCTGAAGTCATAACTATATTTTAGGCAGAAAATACGCAAGCCATGCAACTTTGAAATGTCTGTAAGCTTTAAGTATTACTTATTTCTTCCTCACCTGACATTGCCCACACCCATTTTAAATTTATATTTTTCTGTGCAAAAATGGGAAATATATAAACATCTTAAACTTTAAATCAGCCGCTAGTGGGTTGATCATCTGCCGAGTGATCATAAATACATGGATTCATATGAATTTGATTGAGCTGATCGTAATTAATCACAGAGTCAATGCTTAAAACTTGGTAATGATTGATGAAAATGGGTGTGGCCTATCACTTTGCTCGTCTCAATAATGGTGTTAAAGATTATGGAAGAGAAACCATAGTTGCATCTGTGAGATTCATCAAGTTCTGTTTGATTAACCTTTTGTAGTAAGATTTGGTGCATTCATTTACCCGTGATAGAGACCTGTATATTTAAAACATGTTGAGAATAATTCCATATATCATTCTGCAATAACAGAAGAGTTTAATGAGCTATGATAATCCTTTGTGAATTTCATGCACATGAAGCTTTGAAGGGCTCACCTGCCCCCTGGTTCATGTATGAGTAAGTGATGATGAGTTTGGACAATTGGTTTACAAACTGGTAGTTAAACGGGTGTGTGTGTTTGATTTGTTGTTGGTCTTCACAGGATGAAGGGGTGGTGCTCTGTCAACAGTTGGAACAATATGAGGAGGAGCAAAGGAGGAGTTATGAAGAGCAGAGTGTCCTTGCTCTGGAGGACAGGAAGTCAGCGATGCTCCAAGCCATGACCTCATCACACACAGGTAAGAGCGGTACCATGAAGGGGATGCTCTGATCAGCTTTTTTAGGGCTCATCATCGATTACTGGAAATCATTATCTGCTTATACTGATCACCAGTTGCGGAATGGGTGGGGGGATGGGAATCCTCCATTTAAACTGATGTCAATACTGTCTAGCATTGTGCATCATTTATAGCAGTAAAATAAAAGCAAAGAGTTTAAAGTGTCATTAACAACCGTTTCTGTGTTGTTGCCAACTGGTTTCACTTCATGGAAAGTCTCAGGAACTTCCCATCACACAATGAGCTTTTTTTAATCAGCCGACAATGATCCGTGGCTGATTAAACGGAGCATCCCTAATGAAAATATTTTCAATATGGCAGATGACTGATCCAGAGGGGTATTCCACAAAGTTGGCTTCAGGGAAATATGCACTTGTCCCGAAAAATCTGGCTAAATCTGCTTAGGTGAGAGTACCCTCAGCATGGTTTATATGAGTTCCTGCTGAGTTACAATGGTATCTAATGCCAGTGTTTATGCCTGCTCTGGGACAGGCTAAATGCATCAGGCATCAAAGGATGTCAGATGGATTGAAAATAAATTCAAAAATTATGGTTCTGCTCTGTGATTTTTCTGCACTCACACCAGGTAGTGAAAATTGCTAAATATGTGCAGTGGAGATGACACATACAGACTAAAAAACAGGACTTACTCACACATGGGTCAGTTGTGGCTTCAATGTCTTTGGTTGGGGGATCCAGCAGAGAAATTGGTCTTTAATCTGTCTGCTCTAGTTTGCCAAGTCTGGTCCCAATTTATTAATGGCATCCATATTGCCTCTTTTCGTAAAGTTCTGTAGCTCAATGTTCATCATGAAGCTCCATCAGCATAATTTGTCCTGCTGCAGAAAAGAACAAAAGAACGGTGCTCCAACTTTGAGATCTTTGTGTGTCTTTTCATCAGTCTTTCATTCATCCATTTGTCGGGGCTTCTAGTATAGCACTGGTACATGCACAAAACCAGACGATGTAAGCCTGGCCTGAGTCAGCCTGATGAAACAAGCCTGGGATGAATAAGTGGAAAGACTTCAGGCTTAATTCGGAGATGGTGGTAGTATAAGCCTGGCATTGTTAGATGAGCCAGGATTTCTTTCACAACACTGTTGTGGTACTGACTATGTGCAGAGAACAAAGGGAGGCCTACAGCCAAGTCCAAAGCCTGATAAGAGTTTAGCTGAGAACAAAGGAACAAAGAATTCTTTGAAAACCGCACCAAGACGCTCAGCAGGTAAGGGCATGGCTAAGCCAGGGTTGGGCAGACACAGGAGCCTCCATTGGTTAGAGGCACCATAAACTCTGGTCACGGGACTGCCAATGCAAGAAGATAAAAGGGAGAAGCATCAGGGAATCCTCGCTTTCTCCCCAGCGAAGTCAGTCGGTACACGTCACAGTACCTACTCCAGCAGCTGTAAAGCAAGACCCCTTAAAGCGCCGCCCCCCTCTTTGTTGAAGCCATAGTCTGCAACTCGCGGGACGAAAACGACCATTTCTTCACCTGAAATTGGATTACCTTTGTTTGCTTTTTACTTTTTCATTTTGGTTTTCCAATTTAAGTACCTGGCTGTTACTGTCATGTGTTCCAGCCTGAGTCAACCTTAAGAGAAACTCCTAAATGTCACTGCCCTGCATTTCAGTTAGTGCATTTTAAAGTTTGGGAGAGCAGACTCACTTGTCCAAACCCTATATAGCGTCACTAGTGTTAATCTTTGATTAAAAAAATGAGAGACTCTTAAATTCACTTCGGTTCGTAAGCAGTTACCTTGACTTGGTTGAGTAACACACGAGAAGAGAGTTGTTATGAAGTTGAACAGTTGACTGTTTTTATTGCCTCACTTAGCACTAACACTGCAGTGTAACAATAAAATAAAAGAGCTTCATCCCCCCCAAAATAGAATACAGAAAATAAATAAAAAGTTCAAAGAGAAGAGTCCTTTGCTCCTCAGAGGAACTATAGTGCAATGTTCCATTTCGGGATTACTTTGCCGAGATGTTCCGTTAGGAATCAGGGGCCAGATTCACAAAACTTTCTTAAGAAAAAACAAATTTCTTAAGTGCCATTTTTTAAGTTATAAGAATAAAAAAGAGAAAAATTTATATTCTCAAATAAAGCTCTTAAGTATTTTCTCAACTTTCTTTGTAAGTTTCTTCTGAAGAGAAAACTTAAGAATAAATGGTATTCTTGAAAACAAAGTTCTCAAATTTGTTCTTGATTTTTACATGCAACATATTAATTTGTGACGTATTTTAAGAAGTTCGTAAGATTTGAGACTGTTCTTAAGAAAATATTGAGGAATTGCACTTATGAACTTCTTAATTTAGATCTTAAGACATTACTTAAGATCTTTCTTAAGAACAGATTGGAGAATCTGGCCCCAGATTTACAATCCTTTGGATTGGATACTCCCTTAAGGATTTGGAGCAAGGATGCATTCAGTCCGTGAATAAGATGAAGTACTCATTGGTTCAGTGTTCTGACACTACTCCTATAACTACCCAGGTAGCTAACTATAGGGTGTGTGTGCTTATCTGGTCCTGAGAATGGAATGATCGGGTCGGTTCGATGTCGTCTAAGGCGTGGATCCTGCGGCTGGCCACACCACAGGGTTGATCCGTCCCCAGTTTATCGTCTGTCCGGGCTTAGACTTGCCACTGAACCCTCCAGGGTTCAGAATGAATCGGGTCAAATATAAAACCTATCACAGTAACTGTTTCACCATTATACAGCATTACAATGCTATCTGTCAGCCTTTAGTGGCACTCTTTTTAACAGTCATTCTAAGCATTAACAATAATACAGACAGCACCACTGTAGTGTAGCTCTGATCGGTTTTATGAAAAGTATCTTCAGTATGTTGGTAAAAGGCTAATGTCCTTACGCTAACATGGAGTATCAGCTAGTTAGCTTACCAGAGCTCACAACGAGAGGGCTCACTTGGAGAAGTGGCTCCTCACATTCAGGTTAAGGGTTCAGGATTCAGTCCATTTCACACCGGGAGTGTCTAGGTGGATGTGTGTGTCCTCAGGAGCTTTTCAGAAAAGAATGGAACTGGAAATGTGAGACTGCTTGTTTACAGTTGAGATCTACTGTGCTTGTGCAACACCCTCAGGTGGAAACACATAATGACATAAATAGGTTTTGTACCCGTGATTTTCATGTGGGTTACACCTACATTTACATTTACTGGCCCCGAAGTGCCACCAAATGGGGCTGTAGATACCCCTGTCCACAGGAGATTACATGCCATTTCATAAGCTATTAGATTGCTTTGATTAGTTTGCTAATGTATCACCACTGCCGACCACACTGACTTGTCTTAACAACACTCTTTAATCTACATGCCAGTTCTCACCCCAACAATGGCGAGCCCTTGTGTAGAGCGGTTTATGTCTGTTGTAGCACAAAGTCACAACGCCCAGCTACCCTGACTTGCAGGCAGGAAATAGACGTGCTACTCAATGAGAGGTGCGATGGGCAGACAGCATCCAAAGGCCAATTGTTGGCATGTTTGCTCTTGAACTTTGACAGGTAAACCAGCCTTTTCCTTCAGATTAATACAGTCTTAGAAGAAGAGCTAAAGTCCCTCAGAGCTCAAAATTCGTTTCTCCTCTAAGAAGTTCAGGCAGCCAATAAGAAAGCTATGCACTATTTAAAAGACCTGCACTCAGCAGAGTTAGATATCTTCACAAAAGGAGGATCTGTTAAGGCTCAAGGTAGAACACTTGGCCCCACCACAGTTATTCAGTAGATATGATTCTGGTTACTCCAATTCACATTCCTCATTAAACCAGAGAGTAACTCTGACCAACTATGACCAAATCCCTTATGCTCATTCTTCCAAAGGGGGAAATAAAGCCTTCCTGGACTGCTCAGCCTCCTCTCTGCATGACCATGAAAGTGATGACAGCAATTCAGATTCTGATTCTGTGTCTGTTCTGTGTGCACAGATTAGTGTGTGATCTACCCATCTACAGCCCCCCAACCTAATCTCACCTTCATCAGGGGGTTCTCCACAGTATCCCCGCTATGAAGAGCTAATAGCAAATGATATGACACACTTTGATCGAGACAACTGTGACCACCATTTTGAAGATTAAGAGGAATCTAGACTACAACCATGTGTATTTGCAAAATGTGACAGAAAAATTAGAAGACTAAACTCATTTGGAAGACCAGCTCAAAAGCTGACTGGGAGTTTATTAAGTCACTCCCCCCCCAGAGTCAGAGATGACTATGGAGAGCTCCATCAGTCATTAACTCTAGAATTATTTCGTGATCCTGACCTGATTGAGTAATTTGTTGCAGCCCTCAAACTATCTCGGCTTCAACATCCCAAAGAGTACCGCACCTGGTTGAGATAGACATATTTTCAGAGCAGGAATGCACCAGGCTTAGAAGAAAACCCCAACTTCAAACCTTTGTTCCTACAGAACCTCTGTCCTTATGTACACACCCATGTTGTCATTAAAACACATGAAGGTAAGACTTTTATGCAGGCGATAATGAGGGTGATGCAGATGGTCTGGGACACTGTTGTCAGCTCCAGAGCAAAGAAGGTGACAACTGAAAAAGTCAGCTCAGCCACAGGTACACCATACAGGTCCACTGCTCTGAGAGGTCACCATCATAACAGCAGGGTTAGGGTTAGGGTAAGAGGGGATGAAAAAAAGCCTCATAGGGACACAGAGTGCAACCGCCATCTGCACCAACTGTGTCGGGACAACCTTACGCTGAGATACCAACCCAAAAGAATGACCGGACAATAAATGGTTCAGACAATGAACACATTTCCTATGAAACCATCTCATCAGACATTGACAGTAGCTCAGAAAGCTCCGAAAGATAGGCTGTTATGTTACTTCATGTAAATTTTTTTTTTTTAATGGATTTAGTTTGTAACCAAACAGCTCTGCTTGAATAGCTAAAATAGTGTTGACAAATGCCTAAAAAGTACAATATGAATGGAGTGAGAATTTGACACTTCCAGCAATGGAATGTGCCCTCAGGATCACACATCAGTTGAAATCCTGATGACAAAGGGGGGGGGGGGGGTTTGGGTACAGCCCATTCAAGAAAGGGACAAGACAACATGCTCCTTTATTGTCTAGACAAAGGAGGGTCAGAGAACTCAGCCCTTCCACAATCCTCATCTTTTCACACCTATGTGAGAAGACAACCACAATCTGTAAATCCAGCTGCTATTGATCAGTGTAAGGCAAGTGGCCTTACATTGATCAATAGCCTACAAAAGTATCTGTTTGTTTCACTTCTTGCTCTGTTCTCATGAGGCTCTCGCTACCCTCACGCCCATTTGGGCACCTCTCTCTTGGTTTGCTGCTGTTTCCTGCAAGCAACGAGCCTCAAGGTAGCATCAACTGCTAACTTAACCGCAACACCACCAACGCAACCAGCTTAAGGAAATAAGGAGGAATTCAACCATTCATACCTGCAGCTCTGGACTTGGACAAAGCACAAAGAAGGACAGTTGCTTGTCCAAGAACTGGGTAGTGTTCACTGGGCCACCCTAGCATAAAAGAAGCACAGCTAAGAACAGGACTGAACAGGACTGCTTGGGCTTTCTTGTGTGTGTTTAGGTTGTTGGTTAGCCACACCAGAAGTTGATGTTGATTATTGTATGTTCACACATGCCTCCATCCTTTTTACTTTGGCACCTTTGAACTATTCCAGCTGGCCTTAACAAAGGACCACATGAGACATGTGGCCCCAGCAGCCATCTTGTTTGTAGTTTCATTGTCTGCCATTTGGTCACTGTCTCTCTCTCTCTCTCACACACACACACACACACAAGGGAACACAAACATGTATTTAGCCCATATTAGAATATTAACAGTGTGTTTGTTTGCAACTTTAAAATAAATGTTCTTAAATATAAACTCGGGTCTATTTGATGTTACACAGGGAGGAATATTGCGAAAATGTTCACTGCAGAACTCTGAATCCTTCTACTTTAATGTGTTAATTTGGCTGCATTTGCTAAGTTGGTTATAGTCAGAGATCCAAATTAATAGTATTGCCTATTGTTTCCCTTTTTAGGGTGGTGCTCTGAGGTTAGTTTTGATATTAAACAAAGTTCTAATTTAACATTAATATCTTTTATATTAATAGTTTAGTAAATTTTTGATAGCCAATCACCAATGAACTATCAGGCGGCAACAAATGGTTCCCCATGTAATGCCTGGTCTATGGCCCTGCGTTAAATCAACGCCACTGGCCTGACGCCGTCGTGAACTCTTCAAACATCTCCGTCACTCCAATTCATCGCTGTGCAATTCACCGCCAAAGGGGTAGGGGGCTGCGCTCCTTTCCTGAATGGTTATCGTCGTCTCTAGTTTATTCTTTGTTTAGCTTCTGTTGTGAAGGTGCTCATATTTTCTGACTTCCTCAATGAGTCACTCCTCGGCTTGATCCATGCTCTGTCTGTGTACAACAACAAGATGTTTAAAAATGGCAGGGATGGCGCAATCTTGAAATACTGAACCGGAAATGCATTGCTACCAAGCAAACCAATCACAGCCCTCTCGGTCTGCGCTGGGTCTGCATTGCCTCGATGTGTAGTTAAATTTTTTGGGAGGTGCATGTCAGGCTACGCTGGGGGCTACAGTGAGCCTCCCTACCCTACGACGTAGGTACGGCGTTGATTTAACGCAGGACCATTAATCAGGCTTAAGTTATACCACAACAACATTGATGGAATACCCCCCTGAAGAGTGTTCTGTACCTGTAGTCTGATGTCCTAGTTCTGGTCCTGGTGCCCTTAGGTTCAGGTGCTGGGAATGCAGACAATCTACAGGGCCGCCTGGAGGTCCTGGACCAGAACTTCACCTTCCCCCAATCAGCGCTGGCGGTCCAGTTGAGCACAGTGAGGGCGGGACTGATCTACTGCCCCGAGGACCGAGCCTTCCTGCAGGCTGATTGGCCAATGAGGGCACAAGACAACCCGTATAGTGAAGTTAGATATCAGGTATTTACAGACCTAAGGAGGCGGGGCTTCTATCTGACCTCAGGAGGGAAGTTTGGAGGAGACTTCCTTGTATATCCAGGTCAGAATTTGATTCATCTTAAGTGTTTTTATTTAATTAAACTGTTTTTAAAGAGTCTGAACTCAAATCCTGCAGCAGGCTGCAAATCTCTGTAGTTCCCGCTGTCATTTCCTCTGTAGTTCCCTCTGTGATCTCTTCTGTATTTCCCTCTGTGATCTCTTCTGTATTTCCCTCTGTGATATCTTCTGTATTTCCCTCTGCGATCTCATGTGTAGGTCCCGCTTTGATTTCTTCTGTAGTTCCCTCTCTGATCTCCTCTCTAGTTCCCTCTGAGGTCTCCGGTGTAGTTCCCTCTGTGATCTCCTCTGTAGTTCCCTCTGTGATCTCCTCTGTAGTTCCCGCTTTGATCTCCTCTGTAGTTCCCGCTTTGATCTCCTCTGTAGTTCCCTCTGTGATCTCTTCTGTAGTTCCTTCTGTGGTCTCCGGTGTAATTCCTTCTGTGATCTCCTCTGTAGTTCTGTCTGTGGTCTCCTTTAGTGATTAAAAACTGAAAACACTGGTTATTAAAACTACGGGTTTAAACAGATAAATGCAATAATTTTTAACTTTTACGAATTTAGCTTTTATTCTGAAGGTGTTTTTAGGATAGTTGACTAAAATGTGTGATTCACTGTTATGTCAGATCAAAGTTTTATCTTCAGTCTCTTAACTTAATCTTAACTTTATCCTGTTTGTTCTGATATTTTTACTGTTAGTTTCTATGATTTCACTTTTCCAGTTATTTTTCTTACAAAATACTTTTTTTTTGTTATTTCTTTAAAGTCTGACTGCCTGTGTCTGTAGTAACAAACAGGTCTACATGTCTCAGCTGTGGCTCAGATTTTGTGGACTTACACAGGTGATCACACGGTCTCTCTCCCTCCAGGTGACCCTCTACGTTTCCATGCCCACTTCATTGCTGTATGTCTGTCCCTGGAGGAGTCTGTCTGTCTGCTGGAAGTCCTCGCTGTGGCTCGTCTGGGATCTAATGTAAAGAAGACAGTCCTTCTCTGCTCACCAGGGTTAAATGGTGTCCAGTACACCTCGCTGCAGTGGAGTGGAATGGTTTAAAGACTTGAACATTTAGGACCTGAGTCCAGGACCCTGGTGGTCCTCAGAGGGTTAGAGACTGAACTGACAGAGAAATCTAAAAGAGAAACCACAGGAAGGGATTGGACACTGACCAGTGACTCAAGCTGGGGGAGGAAAAACATTTATTAAAGTATAATGATACAGACAGTGTAACCAAATAAATCATCATGATCCTCTAGAGGCAAAGATCCTTCATGGGGCAGTACCTCATCACCTCAAACATTTTGGGTCCTATAATGAAGCTCTACCTTAACCACCTTTGAAAACAGGTTTATTATTGGTTTGTGGGCCTCAGGAAAAATTTTAATTTGTCAAACTGCATCTCTGCATCATGTGACACTGTCATATGGAAAATTGTCAGGAATGTGACAGTCTCTGTGGGTCCATTTCATTTGGCCATTGTTGGTTCTTTCATATTTCCACAGATCTAATTGGGATCTGCTCTCTTCTACCCCCAAGCTGCTTTGAGTGATTGAAGCTGTTATGCCACGAAAGCTTCTACTCATTAGATTACTGATCATGAGGTGCTGGTCCACAGATGATGCCTCACAGTGGTGTGAGTGTGTGTTTGAAAGGGAAAACAAACCAAAGAAGATGTGGATTAGACAGATAGATTCCTTTCCTGGATGTGACTCAGGGTGTGTGGTCCTCATCCAACAGTCAGCCGGGTCACTGTCCTCTGAGAGCTCTGGCCATTGTAGTAGAAGAGGTGGAAGAGATGCTCCATCATCGAGTGAGCGGCTATGACTGAACACCGAGTTTTTGCTGTTGATACAGAACACCCATATAGGGAACCTGGGTGTCTTCAGCATGCTGGCCATCTACACACAACGCACAACAGAGACACAGAGACATATGTGTGAGAGCAGATCCTGTTCTGGTCTCACACATATGTCAGTTCAGTGTTTCTTCTGAGTCTACCTTTGGCAGTGTGTATCTATTCATATGCTCCTGGCTCCAGTGCAGATACCCCACGTCACTTCGGGTCAGGACACCCTGTAGGGGGCGCCCTAGGAGTCATCCGTTCTCCCCACATTACACAGTCCCCTTGAAAACGTGAAGACTGGCCCTGCCGATCAACAGCAGGTTCAGCAGAGCCTGTAGAGACAGAGAATTGTTCTATTTACACAGAAGGCGACAACCACAACTGTTCAGAGTTTCTCCTCCTGTCTCAGTCAAAGTGATTCTTAAAGAAGCCACAAGAGGCTATTTTAGTCATAACAACAATAAAAGGCCTCAGTGGGCCATGACATCATGCAACAGCATGGGATCATGGGAGGAATCAGCATCAGCTTCTCCAGGTCTGGTCCCTTGGGTGTCAATGTTTGAGGAGGTTTTGACCTGGGGCTGATTCTTCAGAGGCGGAGCAAGTGATTCTAAACAATGAAACACATTAAAATCAGTGATTTAATAAAAATTTTACCATTTCTCGGGTAACAAAATTACATATGCCTATTTTAACCATTTTTCGGTTAACAAATGATAGTAATTTTTCACACACAACACACAGGCTATGTACATTATAAACATTTTTTTGCAGAAATGGCACTAAAACCCTTTAAAAGGAAATTTTTATTTTTATTACAAAATACATAATTAATTCCTTCGCACTCAGAAAAGAAAAAAAAACAGCATAGTATGGCATTTATTTAATCCTTACTGCCTATAGTGATATACATACCCTTTGGAAGTGAGCTGGGAAACTGAAGACAGAAGGCATCACTCCATCTCTCATCCTGACTGTCTGCCCTGTTCTGTCGAAGTCCTCCGGTTTGAAATGCTCACTGCAGAGCATCGAGGACGAGCTTGCTTTGAACCCATCCCTCCGGAGAGCTACTTCCCACTGTTTCCTCCTGTTGCTATCTTTGGGAAACCTATGTAGTATGACAATAGTTAGCCAAGCAATTAACAACAATCTTACTAAAATGTTTGGGGCAAAATGAAGACTTCATCGTTTGAAGGCGGGTTTGACTGCGCTATTTCATTGTTTATGTTCTGAATAAGGGGTAACATACAAGATACTTTTTCCCGGTGTCATTCCATGTTATTACACAGAACTTAATTTATGGACATTTAGGGTTTGATTTCTTTGCATGTGGGTTGCATGGGTTGTTACCGACATCTGGTGAAAATTTCATGTCAGGAGCACCTTTAGAAATATATTTACTGAGAAAAATGGTGACGTGTTCAATACTTATTTTACCCGCTGTATCGCTGTACAAACTACTTCCACTGATGTTACTGTCATCTCCTCTGTTCTCAATGTCCAATACATCACTCTGTGTGGTTCTGCCACTGATGATAACAGTGCTCACTCTAAGAAAACCACCTGAGCCACTGGTTGACCAGAACCAAGTCCAGACTCATTTTATCCACCTGTTTCCTGTCTACTGCACGAACAGGAAGTACAGAATTGTCTGCAGTGAAACTGAATCCTAGTTTGTGTGTTTGTTACTGATCCTGTAACACATACAGGACCGGATAGATACTGATCTGAGAGCAGCAGATTAGCAGGACCAACAGAAGGCACAGAGCCAGTTTACAGATTATTCATTAGTTTAGGGTCACTGTCACCTATACTAACACCTATAATCTGCTGTGTTTGCCCATATCAATAAATATATCAATGTATATACAGGACTTTTGTTTGAATAGTTAGTGAAACAAATGAACTAAATTAAATTAATTTAGATGTTATATGGATGCATTGGTTTATAGATCTCCTCCTGTCTGAATCAAGAGAAAAACAAAACAAAAAACTGGATTCATCAGATCAGACCACCTTCTTCCATCGCTCTGTGGTCCATTTCTGACGCTTGCATGTCCATTGTGGAGACTTTTGGGGGTGGACAGGGATCAACATGGACACCCTGAATGGTCTGTGATGTTGTGTGTTTGGACCTTTCTATTAGCATGGACTTCCTCATTGGGTCAGACCATATGGTCCAGTCTTCACTCTCCGCAACCATCAATGAGCTTTGACCTACAACCCTGTGACTTAGAGGTTTTTCTTCCTTGGATGTTAATATATCAAGACATTGGCTGTGAACTCCAGTGGGCCCACTGTGGATGTCTATGAGTCACAAACTGTGGTGAATGTTCCCTGGAGAATAATGGAAAGGGAACATTAAGGACATTTGAAACCTGGAATCCAAGAGACCAGAAATATAGGAACTATTTTTGTTATATAGACATGGTGTTGTTGTTCTTCAGCTGCCTCTGTGACAGGTCGCCAGCTACAGGTTTGATTTATAACACCTTTTATTTCCCGTCTCCATAGCTCTCCTTTTTATGTGGTATTGATATATATGTGAAATAAAAACATGTCAGAGTGCAGACTGAAGCAACACAAATTTTCATTACACAAATGGATTGATTTATGGTTTATCATGCCGTTACTTAAAGCTCCATGACTGGACAGGAGCCTGCAGGGAGATAACATCAGTCAAAAACAAATTAAGTCACTCAGTTGTCAATCAGTGATCAGGCTTTGATCAATCATCACATCTGTAACTGTCAAACACACCAGAGGCCAAAAGTTTTTTACTTTTTTCACAATTGCTAAAACACATTTCTCGAAGCCTCCACCCATTTTCTCAAAACCTTAAACACAAATCCAAAAATTCAAACTACATTCACAAAACCCCAGACTTTTCTGTCACAATCAAACTATCACCCCAAAACCAGTTATCCTGTGTTCAAAACCAAACAATGTGTTCAGATTATACACAAAGCAAGTAAAAATATATTCACCACACATCCAGCCTTGACAAGACTCCACAGTTATATCATCACTGGCCTGTTATATTACCTCCAATAAAGTTTCCCAGATGTAGGGCTGTCGGTCGTAGACCTTCCACTGCCACACAGAGAAAAACTATTGGATTCAGGAAGGGGCTGTAAGGGGGAAGGAAAGCCTTGATGTTGGTGAACCACTCACATATTGGGACAGCAAGGTGAAAGCTCAGACTGTACCAAACTAAGACATATACAGGATGCACTGCTTGCTGATCCAGTTACTCACACGCAGTAATAATATCCTGTAGACTACCCAGAAAAGTAAGAAGATATTCAGTGTTATATGGCCCCAGGTTTACATGACGGTGGAGAACCCCACAGTTACTCATGCACAAAGGGTGACGTTGCCACCACACTGGCCAGGGATTTCCACAATGGCACGTTGACCAATTATGTTCCTGACTCTCCACCTCTTTTTTGCCAGATTGAATCCTGCTTCATCTATTACAGTTTTTCCCAATTGTTAAAACACAAAAGCCAATTCTCTAAACCAAATGACCAGTTCTCTAAACACATAAACACATGTGCCTAAACCATGAACACATTTCACAAGAAGACATAATTCACAAAACGCAATCCTCCTTTTCTCATAAATCTAAACACATTTTGTCTTGCTAAAACACAAGTTGCAAAAAACTCTATTCAAATCCTCAAATTAAAGCTCATGTGATTTAAAATGCTTGCCACAGTCAGCAAAATGTTAACACAATGAAAACACCTGGCTTCATTCATTAAACATAACAACTCAAAATTGAAGACACTTATTTCAAATGATGTGACCACACCTATAAAAGCCAGTTCAGAGTGCACAGTTTGTGGAAGATTCCAAAAGAACACAATGGACGGAGGCAGAGTCAGAGGAAAAGGAGTTTGAGTCAGAGGAGGAAGAGGAGCAGGCCAAGAGGGGAGAGCAAGACAAACTTGCACCATTATTACAGACGAGATGTGAGCAACAGTCATTGACCATGTCATTGTCCATGCATGACAATGGCTGAAGCAGGACTAAGAGTCCGTCCAAACTTGAGTAGGTTCTCAGTGGCCACCATTATTTGGACATTCAGAGAACACAACAGGTATTGTACTGTATTGCTGCGTCGGTCACTACAGTAGATTTTTACAGTATAGTGGAGTACAATTGGTTTCATCTCAGTTGCTATATTGCAAAACGTGTCCATTGATGCTCCTACTAAATGCATGTTTTTTACAGTAGAGTACATACAAGTCAGTACTGTAATGCATGTTTGTTTCTCTAGAGTTGAAAGAATGCCACATGGAGGTGAGAGGGTTGCCATATTTACACCAGCACAAGATAAACCCTCATTGTGGATATGGTACGGGAGAATAACACCATCAGACTCCGAAAAATCAGGGACAGAGTCATTGCTGACAATGTCAACTTTTAGAACATTGACAATGTCAGCTTGGCCACAATAGACAGAGTTCTCTGGCACCAAAGGGTGCGCATTAAGCAGGCCTATAGGGTACCCTTTGAGCACAACTCTGATCGAATCAAAGACCTGCGTTATGAGTATGTACAAGTAAGTATACATCCATGTTCACAGTACAGTGGGTGCACATATTGTGTTGTACAGTTGTACTGTAGGCCACTGAGCAATACTGTGCTACTATATTTACTGTTGTTCTGAACACCTGAACACTTTCACATTTTCACAGAGAATATTCCGGTTGGACTCGATGGCCAGACCTCATGAGTACATCTTCCTGGATGAGGCTGGGTTCAACCTCATGAAACGAAGGCAAAGAGGCCGTAACATCATTGGCCAAGGAGCTATTGTTGAGGTTCCTGGCCAACGCGGGGGTAACATCACTCTTTGTGCTGCCATGAGTTCAGAAGGGCTTGTCCACCGGCATGCTGTCCTTGGCTCATACAACACCCAACGTCTCCTCACCTTCCGGGCAGAGCTACGAGACATCCTCCTGGACCGCCAGCAACAGAATCCTGGGCCTGCACATCATCCTGTTTATGTTATCATTTGGTACAATGTTTGTTTCAATCGAACGAACCAGATTAGAGAGTGGTTTAACATCAACCAACAATTCCTCAATGTCTGTCTGCCACCCTACTCACCTTTCCTCAACCCCATAGAGGAGTTTTTCTCATCATGGAGGTGGAAGGTGTATGACCGCCAATCTTACACAAGAGAGAACCTTCTCAGGGCTATGGACCTGCCCTGTGACAAGGTGCCTGTGGAGGCCTTCCAAGGCTGGATCCGCCATGCCAGGGCGCTCTTCCCACGCTGCCTGGGAAGGGACAATATAGCCTGCGATGTAGATGAAGTCCTGTGGCCTTACCCAGCTCGAAGACTTGGTGCTGCACAATGGCGTGTGTGTGAGATAAATAACAAAACATCACACCCTGAACATTGTTTTCAATGAGTATTGCTGTGTGTTATGGATCCTCTGTCGTGTTTGCATTGAGTTGTGATACAGTACAGTAGTGTACATACTGTATTTTCTGTAGATTTACATACTTTTCATATGAAACACACAAATCTATGAATGCCCAATACTCTACAGTGATATATTTTTGAGAACGGATACTGTAAGGTTTCTAAAAATATGCTTTGGGAGTTGTGGAAAGAAAAGAACATTCTCACACACTGAACATTGTGTTTTCAGTTGGTTTGTTGTAGTCTGTAATGATGTGTGTAGTGTTTAAATTTTTGCAGGCTTTGAGCAGCTGTTTTGGTGTGAAGGTTTGAGTTTTGAAGAGAGGTGTGGTCTTGTTTATGCAGCTTTAGGAAAGTGTGTTGTGTTTAGAGTTTTGGAAAAATGGAAGACAGTTTTGTGAAATGTGTTTTAGCAAATGAGAAAAACTGTAAAATATATTCATGGGGCCTTTCCATGGAATCTAGTTCACACACTCTCTATAAAAATAGGTAAAAAGTAATTTAGTACAGTAAGCGATATGGAAAGACAGACTTCTTCAACAGTGTATTTACAGTATGCACTCTAGATTTACATATATTACTATATAGTTTACAGTACTGTAAAATTAGCAACTGCAACTACTAGCCTACAGTAACAGTCGACCTATGAGCATAGAATTGTACCGGAAGCATCAGTGCTGAAAGTGTGTGTAGGTTACACTTAATTGCACATACTGATACCTTAGCATGAAACAAGTGTACAGAGTACCGTTTGAGTGAAACTCTGATGTAATCAGCAGTGTGTCTCTGTCAACTATTGACTGTATCTTCAAATGCATCAGACCTAGATCTTTGGCTCTTTCAAACTTGACATCGTCTTCAGTCACTCTGCTGGATTCCATTATTTTGAAGGACAATGTCAACAACGAGTGCTTCTTGTTGTTGGGAGAAAAGAGCAGCCCTTCCACCCTCATTTAATCGTCTTTCAATTCTACCGAGGAGGAAAATGCACTTAAAAAACATATACAGCCAGTAAAAATGGTGTTGTAATGAACATTACAGTACTTACAATAAAATGTTGTGTTTGTCAAATGTTGTACAACGAGAAACAATTACCTATTCTCTTCTCTGACTGTCCTGATGATGCTGGCCACAGAGAATCTGCTGAAATTGGGTTGGATTCTTTGTCCTGCTTCTCTCATTGTCATCCCATGAACAAGGACATGGTGTTGCCTGAGTTTCATCAGTAATAGTCGTTGTTGTTCTTGGTCTTCCTCATCCCCTTCCTCCTTGCCACCACCTCTCATGCCAACTCTTCTTCCTTTGCCTCTCTGTATGTTTCTGTCCATTGTAGATGGATGCACATGTACCATCTATGCACTTTGAACTGACTTTTATCCTGCCCAATTGGTCTGATCACATCATTAGAAACATGTGTTAAATTTTGAGTTGTTGTGTGTAAAAGATGACAGCTGTGTTAGAGTTGTGTTCACATTTTGCTGCCAGGGTTTACAATTTTGCAACACAAGTGTATCACGGTGTGAAATGCGTTTAGTAACTGAGAGTGTGTTTAAGGTTTAGCAAAAAAGAGCAGATGAGTTTTGCAAATTGAGTCTAAGTACTGAGCTGAACACACATCAGTGCATACAGCCCACTTTTCCACTGACAGAAATGTTTCAAACTCCAGTCCTGTTTGAAAACCCCCCCCAAAAAAACCTACACTTTTTGCACAACACATAAAATTTGTGTTTCATTACTTTATAAACTTAGCACAAGAACTAAGGACATTTGTGTTTGGTAGATTATTTCTTTGTTGTAACAATGCTTATTGGTAATAAATCCTATACTGTTGGAAAGCCTGTTTATTTCCCTTTTAAATGGTGCCACATTTGTAAGGAACCTGTATTTGTGGGATGAGCAGCAGAGCTGAGGATGTGGGGTGCACCCATGAAAAATGTACCAAATCTTCTCTTTCCAACGGTATAAGAATTATTGCCAATAAGCATTTTTAAAACAAAGAAATAGTCTACCAAACACAAATTTCCTTACTTTTTGTGTTAAGTTTATATTAGCTTGGGGTCAGATCCAAAACCTCCACACTGAGACTGAGACTATCCAATGTCTGGGACAAAATGAAGACTCAGCATTGTCTTCATCCTGAAATTAGAGAAAGAAAGAGAGAGCCACACACACTCTCACACACAGACCTTGTGTACAGCATTGTGATGTGTTTTTCTGCCCTGAGCTTAGTCTTGTGGTTAGACACTGTCCACACAGACTTGATTCTTAACTGGTTGATGTTGTTTTGGAAGTGGTGACTGTATCTGACTTTAGCTGGATTTCAAGTAACATCTGTAGATTTACAGCGAGGATCAACATCAGTCTGATAGAACTGACTCAGAGAGGGTCCAGCTGACCCTCAGTCTGTCTTCACCCCGACAAATCGAGGCAGTCCATTGTTTGTGTTGTGCTATTGAAGAAGACACTTCAGTTAAACATCGGGCTGAAACAACATGACACTGGCCTTCATTTTGATCTGTCAACACATCATCGACCAAAGACAGACTTTCAGTGTCAGTGTCACTGGAGGGACAAGGACAAAGAGAACCACATCAGCCCCTTCCCAATCAAAGTCCATAGCTCAAGACTTGTTTCATCCAAACAAGTTTCAGTCCAAGGACTGAATACAGAAGGAGACAAAAATAGAGCAACCACAGGTTTCAACACAACAGGTTGTCGATCTGCTCCAACTTCAAAAGAGAAAAAGACAAAATTACTGTCACAAATATTTATTTCTGTTTTATAAACCATCAAAAGTGGAGTACAAAGGTCACATGATCAACAGGAGCAAACAGGTGTGATCTTCATGACAACAAGTTTGATCATTACTGACACAGGAAAATAACACAACTTTATAACAGACCAGAAATTGAAAGTAAACCTAAACTAATTCTTACAAAGAGGATCAGTTCAGACCATGTCAGACCAGATCAGTCCAGGTCCAACCAGTTCTGGCAGACTTGAATAGGTGTGGACAAATATGAACAGATGTGAACAGGTCAAATCTACGGAGCCCCAGACATGACATGGGGGAAAAAAAAGACATAACCTGCGGACGAAATATTAATTTGTTCCCTCGAAATACTAATTTGTGGCCACAAAATAGTATAACGAGCGCATGAAATACTAACTGTTAATTAATAATATTAATATAATTCCTGGACAGCTGGGTAAGCAAATAGAGCGCACCTTCTCTAACAGTTAGAGAAGGAACAGAGGAAGAGGCGCTAAACAACCAGATTGGACAAGGATAGTATGATTGAGTTTTATTTTAGCTGGGGCTGAGCTACAAAGACATTCTGAAAAGCCTGGCATTGCAATGATTCATTATTAGCGAGAGGCATTTAAATAGACTATTGAGGGCCAGGTCGCTTCACCAGCGGAGGTACGACTTGGACACCGGGTAGATTTCATTGTTGACTCATACGACAAACTGAAGCCATATGGGATATGCATTAATGGCTGCATCAACGGATTCTCAGGCAATATCATTTGGCTGCGGGGGCTGCCCCAGGCTTGTACGGACCAATATGGGCACTGAGAATTAGTATTTCGAGGGAACAATTAGTACTTCGTGTGCACGTTATATCTCCCCCCCCCCCCCCCCATGTCATGTCTTGGGCTCCGTACCAATCCTCTCTAAGCAGGTTTAAAAAGGGCTTGAAGCAGAACTAAAGATCAGAAACACAACACTGACCCAATATGCAAAGTCTAACCAGTTCCTAAAAAGATACATTGACCCAAATGATATGGAGGGACTTTTGGTTGAACTGGACCAGGTTCAGACTAGGGATGAGGGATCTGTACTCGGATGGGGCGTGACTTAAACCGGACGTGGGCGTGGTTTTTACCAAAAGTTGTATTTTTAGGCCTGAAATTGATATGGGTTGATCAGAAGTTGCTATATACCTTGTAAGCCTCAATATATTTTTATTTACAGCTTAATTTGTATTACACCAAGGTAAGAAGAGCGAGCCGACCGGGAAAAAACCTGACCCAGCGAAGAAACTGTGAGAATGAGAAACGTGACGTGGTTTGCATGCAGCTCTGTCTCGTCACACAAGCACTGCTTCTGTTACGAATCAAGTTTTTTTCACTGAGTAACTCTGCTGATAATCTGTTTCGAGGTAGGAGCGTGCTGAGGAAAACCTACAAGATCTAGAAAAACACTGGTGCGGACAGGCTGTCTCTGTGTGTTGTGTGCAGCTGCAGTGGGTAGAGGAGGGGGTGGGGGGGGGTCTGTGACGAAGCTATCACAGGACGAAGACACACACATACACATAGCTCCCTGAGGAGGATTTTCCTTCAGCCTTAACTCCTTCCTTAACTCGTATTACTTGTCCTCGTCAAAATTGCTATATCTGTACCAGATACTCGTTTCAGCCGAGTATCCGGCACAAACCTAGTTCAGACCAGGTTCAGATCCAGTCCATGGTTTTCCCACAGATTCTTTAGTACATGAGATCAGCTGCACCCCCGCTCATGTCCACCTCTTTGTTTTTCTGAAAGGGAAACTGGATTCCTGCCAGTCTGATGAACAGGATGTTGAGTCCGTGAAGGAAGAAGATGAGGAAGAAGAGCCAAAAGGATCTGTCGTAGCTCTCACTGTACACCTGGTACACGAAGTTGACTTCGTTAAAATTCGCAATCCGGTCTGACAGGTGATGAAGCTTTACCTCTGACGCAAACAGGATCATCACCAAACAGCTACACAGACCTGCAAACCAGAACAGACCATGAACCAGCTTCTGCTCTTAGGGTTCAGACAGACAAAACACTAATTCCTGATTAAATGCTTCTGGGTCAGAGATCAACATGTACTACAAGTCACTGCTGTCAAAATAATCATGAAATTCAGTTAATGATTATTCTGACAACAACAACAACAACGTTAAAGGCCTGAAAAAGTCACAGTTCACTATGATCAGCAAATGCTGACTGATCATTAAGAGGTGAGATGTTAGTGATGACAAGTGAGATTTTAGTGATCACAGGTGAGATGTTAGTGATTACAAGTAATGACAGGTGAAATGTTAGTGATGACAGGTGAGATTAAGTGATGACAGTTGACAAAAAGTGAGATGTTAGTGATGACAGGTGGTCATCAGGTAGATATGCAAGTAAACTCAGTGAAGGAGATAAGTGGGGGGCTATTGTCTCTTAGTTTACTCCAGCAGTGGCTAGCCCCCACCCTTTGCCCTCCTGATTTCTTATTGTCTTTTGTTCCCCTCAGCTCGGCTCTCCTGGGTTGCACTCTGTTTCTGTAATTGCAGCGATTATCAGACTGGACACTGACACTGTTTCTCTGCATCTTTAAACTGATCCCTTAGAGAAGGGACCTGCTGATCCTGCTCAGAAGGAACTTCCTAGCCCAGCATGCATTGGGCATAAAGCATGACAACATGTGTCTTATGCATTCTAATGTTCAGTCACAACAGAAGAAGGGTTTAGTATGTTGTTTGTTTCTTAGTTTGTGGGAATCCTGCATTAAAGCGAGACTGAGGATTGATCCCTTCTCTGCTGTGTTTAAAAAAAAATCAACTTAAGATCTCGTCATTATTTTGCTTATTTCTCCTAGATATAAATGAGTACAATGTAACATTTGCAGAGGTGACAAGTAACGAAGTACAAATACTTCGTTACTGTACTTAAGTACATTTTCGAGGTATCTGTACTTTACTTGAGTATTTATTTTTCTGACGACTTTTTACTTTTACTCCCTACATTTATACACAAAAATATGTACTTTCTACTCCATACATTGTAAAAACAGGCTCGTTACTTTTTTTAAAAAAACCTCCACAGATGACGACACGACGTAAAATAAAAGTATACGTAAAAGACGTGACGAACCAGAGAGGGAAAGAGGGAGAAGAAGAGGGGGGGACAGGTAACCGCGGGAAGAAGTCGAGTGAGTGAGGGGACGGTAGAGAGAGAACCGAAAACTTGTACTGTAGCAGCGACATGGAGGCAAGGAATGGATGGAGGAAGGAAGCGAACTGGGGAGTATTGCCGACAGCGACGCTTCAGAAAATTCAGAGAAGCAAGACATTCCCCATCCATGGCCCTATTTAAAAGAATTATTTGATGTTGTATGCTCCAAAAAGGACTCATGGCGAATGCGTTGTGTCTTGTGTCAACCTAAAAACCACGAGCCACGAGCGTAACCACGAGCTGCTGACTCATAACTATTACTGATTACAGTTTGGTTGTGCTGCAATGGAAAAAGAAAACAACCTATAGTATTCAGAGTACCAAAGCTGTTAACAGTTCCAGATGCTCATGCAGTACCTCTGGTCAGTTCAATCTTATTCTGTCTGAACTTTTTTCGTTTAACAAAATTATCAAAGGATGTATTGTGTTTCATTAACGGCAAAAATAAATTTTTACTTTTTACTTTTACTTTGAAAGTACATTTCAGAGCCTGTACTTTCTTACTTTTACTTGAGTAAAGGAGTTGAATCAGTACTTTTACTTTTACCAGAGTATTTTTTTACACATGTATCTGTACTTCTACTTAAGTACAGAATATGAGTACTTTTGCCACCTCTGAACATTTGATGTTGACCATTTTCCTTGTGTTTCTTAATCTCAGCTTCTCAGAAACAGCCTTTATTAGTTGAAGTCAATTTAAATTAAACTTAAAATGTTTTTTTCCCTCTCTTTTCGATTGAAATAATCAACTCTTAACAAAACAAAATATTGTAATGATTGTTTTTCTCTTAAAGGAGCTTTCGGATAAACTCATCAGAATTCATCAGTCTCCAAATAAAAGCTGGTTTATTTGTGAGGCAAAGAAAAGATTTCCCCTGGACGTGTCAACCAGCAGAAAGGTCAGGAACATATTAATCAAACTGAGACCAAAAATTAAAAATCATTCGCTGACACACACACCTCAGAATAACAAGTTTTTTGTCTCATGAAAATAAACATAACTTGGACATGTAAGGATGTGTTTCTCACAGCAGATGATGGTCCAAAGGTAAAGTCCCATGGGTCCTTGCAGTGTCTTGTAGGGTCTGCCAAAGGCATTGAAGAAGAAGAAGCCCGTGGCCACAGAGGAGAAGAGAATGACAGCACCACAGAAAAAGATAATGGTGACATGGAGGCCCGCTGGGATGGCGCTCAGTAGGTCTGGGAAGACTGGGAGGGAGAGGAGACACCAGAGGTTCAGAGGAAGACCATGGACACCCTGGACAGGTCGCCAGTCCATTGCAGGGCCAACACACAGAGACAGACAGAGATAAACAACCACTCGCACTCACACTGAGACCTATGGACAATTTAGAGTCACCAATTAACCCAAATATGCATGTCTTTGGACGGTGGGAGGAAACCAGAGTACCCGGAGGGAACCCACGCAGGCACAGGGAGAACATGCAAGCTCCGCACAGAAAGGCCCCAGGCCGGGAACCAAACCCGCGACCTTCTTATTGTGGGGCAACAGTGCTAACTAGTATCTAGACTGATTTGACCAAAAGCAGTACTGGCATCACAAATTGTAAACACTTTGGAAAGGTCTGGGAAGACATACCTAAAGGGAATTAGAAACTGCCTGCACTTCAGCGACTTGTTCGAGGGTGTTTACATACCCTTAACTTTGGATTCTGTCCTTCCAGTATGATGGTTGCCCTGCTTTGTAAATACTGTAGTTCTCCCTTCAGCGGCTTTATCATCGCAACTGGATAATGTATCTGTTCTGGTTTCACTGGATTTTCTGCCTCCATTTTGTGTCCATTGTGTTTAGCCACCCATACCATTTCACATGCCCAGATTCTGCACATTGCCTGCAGCAGTCACTGAAACAAGGCTTGGTCAGGTCACCCATGCTTGGTTGGCAAAAGTGGAGCCTTAAATGAGTGAATCTTATTCAACTCATTAGGTCTTGAAAGACATAAAAATTCATTGTTAGGTTTATTCAATCATTTATTCATCTTTTTGCACTTATCCGTTTCTGGGTCGCAGGTTGTGTTGTAGCCAATCCCAGCTCACATTAGCCGAGGGCAGGCTACACCGTGGACAAGTCGCCAGTCCATCGCAGGGCCAACATACAGAAACAGACATAGAAAAAAATCCATTCACACTCACAATTTAGAGTCACCAATTAACCTAAACATGCATGTCTTTTGACAGTGGGAGAAAACCGGAGTACCCAAAGGGAACCCACGCAAGCAAGGGGAGAACATGCAAAGTCTGCACATTCTCTGGACGAGAAGACATTGTGCATTAATAAAGGGGGAGGAAGCAAAATGCATTTTTTCACCCCACTAACCCCAGCGCCAGAAGGCCATATTAAATCTCTCATCTATGTGGTATTACCATTAGTAATGTTACACACCAAATCAGCATATATATATATATATATATATATATATATATATAAAAGTTTCATGGCTCCACTGGCTTTTTTTTACCTTTGCAGCACAGTCTGTGTCCACCTGGAATTCAAGCTGATGCAGTTTGAGGTTTCCAGGGTTTTTATTTTATATTGCCCCAGTGGCCTCAGTTTGCTTTTGTTGGAGCATTTTGTTGGAGCTTTTCTCCTACATTAAAGAGATTAATCAGAATAACATTGTAAGTGGCAGCAAAGTAAATTTGTAATTTTACAATATGTTCGTCCAGTTGCAGCTGAGCATCCTACATGTCTGTGTTCACTGCCTTCCCATCCTCAGTCTCAGCTTCAGCAACATATGGGAATTCGTTGTGCTTACCACATGTTTCTTTTAGCTGCAAAATTATTCTCTGCACATCTTACAGTATGCTGGACATTTCTGGACAAACCAAAACTCCACAGTGTTGATGTTCCTTGTATTTCTTCCACTATGGGTCCAGAGATTACTTAAATTTTCTATGGTTAAGCGGTTTTTCACAACTGTGCATGTGTCCCCTGAATGTCACGTTTTGGATCTGTGCTATTACTTTCAAATATATATAGTTCTATCCTGAAACATTGAGTCTCAATAATGTTCCATGTTGCATGTTCTCGTGATGCTCAGCTCATCCTCTAGGTTCTATGCATCCTTAACTGTATCACCCACCAGCAAATCCATTAATTTCCTGCTGAACTCACCAACAAGGCAGCTGAAAAGTTTTACCTTCTGCTTATACCTCTATGTCAAGTCAACATACAGCAAAAACTCCTCCCTTCAGGTGTCTCCATGTTGCACTGTGCACTTTGTCACCTACAGCCAGTCTGAGGCGAATTCCACTGTCACAGCCATCATTCAGTCTGCTGCCATTCAGTCTGTCCTTTCCCCAAGACTGAATCTCAAATTTTATCAACTGGGTCAAAAGTTTATTTACTTATAAACATGAGCGGTCAACAATGGTCACACAAACAGACACACAATTAGGTCCAGGTCACAGCTGAGTCCTAAACAACAGACCCATTGTTAGACAGTGGGTGTCAAACTTAATGGAAAGTACCTCCTCTGTTTCACCTGCCACTGTCATGCAAAGGATTAAATTCTATGTCTCAAACAAAACTGAAGTGAGTTTTTAATAACAGCCTGAACAGTAGAAGAGACTGGACGATCTGCTACACTCTGGGCTTGACCGAGATCTGACACATCCAGTGAAACTAGTTCTTGTGCTATACAGATACTCTTTGTTCTCTCTTCAGATCTGGTCCAATCAGCTCGTTTGTGAGACATGACTGCTCTCATTAACTGGAACCAGTTCAATCTGCTCTGCACCAGAATGAGCATAGTGAAAGACCAAAGAGCCTCTGATTCTCACGGAATACCACTGGGAGTCTGCTGGACCTGGACCTACATCAGCTCTGCCTGTCTGGCCTAGTTCTTGTGAGGCATCTTAGAATAAATCCAGTCTTATCTGTCTGGTTTCAGTTGACTTCACAGACTCCACATAGGGCTGCAGCTATCTAATATTTTAGTAATCGAGTATTCTACTGAAAATTCCATTGATTACTTGAGTAATCGGATTAAAACTTATTTTTGTTTAGTTAAAGAGCAATTATAAATATACATGAGAAAATAAGACATTTCATTTAATAATGAACAATTGCTTTCCTTTTTTAGACAATCAACATTTATCTTTATCTCCGCTTTCGTCGTCATCACGTCTTTCCTCCATAGATACAGAGTGCAATGCGTCATACTCCAAAAGCTACGCCCACAGAGGGAAAACAATCAAGAGCTCTCCATTGACTTTGTATTGTATGAAGGCATCTTTTGTCACTCTCCGTGTGCCAGCAAACACAAACAAATGCCCAAAAGCTGCTGTGTGGTAGGGTGCACTACTAACAGGGTAAAGAACCCTGATCTAAGTTTTTATAAGTTGCTGAACAGAAAAAATTAGCCTTTAAGACAAGAGAAGTGGATACAGGCAGTAAGACGAGAGTCGGCTGGTTTATGGTTCATCATTTAAAAGCGATAAAAACCAAGTCTTGCATCGGTTAGGCTACATCCACACTACTACATCATCATTTTAAAATAGCTTTTTATAACCCAAACGTTTCAAATCTGTCCCACTTTATGGGGTTAAATCGTAGTTGGTGGATGTACGTTAGCCTTGGTTAGCTTCAGCTCCTACAGTTAGCCTTGGTTAGCTTCTGCTCCTGCAGTTAGCCTTAGTTAGCTTCAGCTCCTACAGTTAGCCTTGCGAATTCAGCAACCTTAACTTAGAGTTAAAAAGAACGAATGCGCATAGCTTTATTATCTTTTTATTAGCTTGATAAAATTTAACATTACATCCCTTACGTTACAAAATATTCAAATAAAAGTATCCAGTGAGGGCTAATTGCTCATTATTTATCTTCCTTTTTGTTAGGAGTATACACTCAGACAACAATGAGAAATTACAGATCTTTGGATGCAGATAACTCTTTTTGTAAGTGAATGGATCCAAGTTGTGCACCACCATAAACCAGCCGACTCTGAATGCCCGGTCTTCAAGGCTGATGTGTAGCTGACGAAGGCGCCTCTCGTCTTAACTGCCTGTATCCACTTCTCTCATCTCAAAGGCTATTTTTTTTCAGTTCAGCAGCTTATAAAAACTTAGATCAAGGTTCTTTACGCTGTTAGTAGTGCACCCTACCACACACCAGCTTGTGCCGCTGCTAAAACCATAGAAATTTATATGTAGATGCCACACTGAGCGCTGAGATGTACGTCAACGTCACCACCATATTGGATGTGGCAAGCATTGGAGCAGAGAAGATGCCTCACTCCTGTGCCGTGTGGAATTGTAGCAAACGTTCTACACCCCAAACCAAATCAAATCAAATCAAATCAAATCAAATCAGATTTATTTGTATAGCGCCAAATCATAACAAAGTTACATCAAGGCACTTTACATATAGAGCAGGTCTAGACCAAACTCTTTATAAAATTATTTAAAGAGACCCAACAGATCCCCCCATGAGCAAGCACTTGGCGACAGTGGCAAGGAAAAACTTCCTTTAAGAGGCAGAAACCTCGGGCAGAACCAGGCTCGGGGGGGCGGCCATCTGCCTCGACCGATTGGATTGAGAGAGGGAGAGAGAGAGAGAGAGAGAGAGAGGCACGGGGGGAGGGGGGGGCAAAGTTGGGTAGAGTAGGGAGAGAAAGAGAGCAGGAGGAGGGGATATTCAAACAGGTGTAGGCAGGTGTAGGCAGGAACATGATGCTGCATGAGGTTCGTAGGAATGATGCAAATCTGAGGGAATTACCTTTAACAGATAAGACTTAACAATTACCTTTGATAGTATTTGGCCCATAGACTGCATTATTTGGCCATTTTAACATAGTTTTGAGAGCATAATTTGCCGATGTTGTGGAAAACACTATGTATTCCCATGCATTCATTAATTCGTTCTTTTCATTCATTTATTTTGATTTATTCTGCTCATGGTAGTATACATTTTCATCAAAATATATACAGTTAATAATTCAACAACTCAGTTTACACATCCATAGTAGGAAAGGAACAGGAGGAAGAACAATCTGGTATGTTACCCCTTATTCAGAACATAAACAATGAATTTGCGCGGTCAAACCCGCCTTCAAACGATGAAGTCTTCATTGTTTTTTTATTATTTTCCCCCAAACATTTTAGTAAGATTGTTGTTAATTGCTTGGCTAACTTTTGTCATACTACATAGGTTTCCCAAAGATAGCAACAGGAGGAAACAGTGGGAAGTAGCTCTCCGGAGGGATGGGTTCAATGCAAGCTTGTGTGTGTGTGTATATATATATACATATATATATATATATATGTATGTATACAGTGTACATACCCTGGTATTTAGCGTGTGTGTGTGTGTGTATATAGTGTACATAGCTGTATGTATAGTGTGTGTGTGTGTATATATAGTGCACAAAGCCTGTGTATTGTGTGTGAAAAATTACTATCATTTGTTAACTGAAAAATGGCTAAAATAGGAATATGTAATTTTGTTACCTGAAAAATGGTAACATTTTGTAATTTTTTGTCTGAAAAATGGCAAAAATATGTAATTCTCTTGCCTGGAAAAATGACTAAAATGTGTGATTCTGTTACCTGGTAAAATTGACTAAAATGTGTTATTTTGTTGCCTCAAAAATAGACCAAAAATAAATAAATAAAAATGAGAAGATGTTTTTCTTTATTTTTAAGCCACACTCCATTCCAATATATAGCCTATATGTGTGTGTGTGATCATTAAAGTTCTTCTTTTAGTCATCTCAGATGATTAAATACTTTGTTTTTGGTCCCTAACGGTTTGTCAAGTATAGTAGTGCATGTGTGAATGAATAAATGAGAGGCATTAACGTAAATTACTTTGTAGAAAGGCGCTTTATGACATTAGGTCCATTTACTTGTATTAGTTTACAGCGCAGCCTTGCCACAACCAATATGGCGGCGACGCTGACGTATCGCAGCAGTGGCCAAACCCGCGCAATGCGGCGTCTACGTACGTGTGTCTATGGCTAATACCAAACACGTCTGCCCCGGGGCCGGTTCTGGGCATGGGCACGGGCACGGGGGGGCAACGCCCCCTTAAATGCCCTGACTGACCCACCAAACATGATGGCATGAAAAAAAAAAATCAAATATATTTAAAAGTGTTTGAAATGTTATGCTACAACTGTCGCACCACCAAACCATCACCATTTCATCATCAAAAAATAAATAAATAAATAAATAAAATAAAATAAATCGCTCTCCCTCTCTACACCTCAGAGACCAGATTCATTTGTCACAATGTGTCAAAATAATTCCCCGCCTCGATTTTCCATTGGTGTGTAGCGAGGAGCGAGCTAGCATCAGTCAGTCTCTCTCTCGTTGACACAGAGCACAGACGCACCTTTGCTGGTTGCCAACTCCCGTCTTTCTTTAGCGAATTTATTTTGGATTAAAACGTTATTCAGACAATCATTTCTGGTCTCTCTCTCGAACGGTCGGACCGTCTCGGTCAATATGTGCCGATGTCTGGTTGCTAAACCTCGCAGCGCCAGTGGCAGTGCCACTATAGATAGATGTGTGCCTCCGTGACCCTGGGGGCTATACCAGCAGGGGTCACACCCCTGGCAGGTTCAACCAAGCTGGTCAGGTGTCAGGGCAGAGATCAGACCAAATGCAACAGATAAGTGTGATGCAGTAGCTTGATGCGGGTGTAAGACCTGTTGTTTGTATTGTGTTATAGTTATGGCTGTGACAAAATGCATCGATTTCTATGCATTTTCGGGAGTTTTGGGGGATTTGACCCCCCCTAAATTTTTCGTTGGAAGCTGCCCCTCTGTCATTTTCTCCTGCCCCACCTAGCAGTAAAAGCTAAATCCGGGACTGGTCTGCCCCCTCCTTCTTCTTCCTTTGCGTCTCTGACGTCAGTGCGTTGTGCCACATTAAAAGTAGTCCGGGCGAAATGGTGCTTGCTCTGTAAAATCGCTTGCAAATATCTTCAGTCGCGGGTTACGGGTTTTTTTGGGCTTTTTATTTAAAGTGTGGTTGCTTATTTTGGGCTTGCTCCGTGTATGAACGCCTCCTGATTGTCTCCCAGCTCTCGACAACTACAATAAAGCTAAAGTCTGTCCTTTTTCCTTAAAGGATCTGTTCACAAACCGTGCGCCAGGACCGCGCTGGCACCGAAAAGCGCAAAACAAACACAACAAAAAACCCAAAACACCACCACCAACAGCAACAACAACAACCAAAAAACTCCACAGCTTTTTCATCTGTGAGGCTTTCAGACATTGGTTTGACTGTCTTAAAACAAAATGAGCCAAGGCAAACAAGTGAGCTGAAGATAGCCACTTACAGCCTGTCACACATCAGTCAGAGCTGTGAAATAACTGGATCTACCTCGACTGATAAAGAAGTCAAAATGCTAAAACCAGTAACCAGAGTAATGGTGCAACTGACCCATGCATGTTCAAAGACCTGATGAGTTATTGGGGAGGTGCCCAGTATTCCCTTGTAATAGATGAAAGATATTTACTGTTTTCTAGCAAACTATATATATTGCCTCTCTCTTACACAATGTCGTAGGTTTAGGTCACTGGTTAGGCTTTTTTTTGGGGGGGGGTCGAGTCCCTTTTTTTGGGCTTGTTACATTAGAGCTGGTTGCTTGTTTTTCTCGCAAGATCTGGCAACACTGAATACCATGCTCTGTAAAAAATTAAACGATTCCTCAAGGCAGAGGAAATTCCTCGATAATTTTTTTGTAATCGAGGTACTCGAATTATTCGAGAAATCGTTACAGCCCTGCTCCACATCAGACAAGCTTCAGGTTGATTTTTCATTCGTATTCTGTCACTAATGATTCCTATGACTGTTGTCTCCATCCCTTTTATGTAGCCATCAAAACAAGATGTTGAATTTAACCTTTGACTGAAAACCACTTAGCTCCTGGTCAGTCACTTCCTCAGAGTGCAACTGAATTAAAGTACCAAAACTCAGCAAGAACCAAAAGTAAAAGTTGTGACTGTGAAAGACTGGACTCTGGACTACCAGATTCTGGGTTGTAAGGTCTATTTAAAGAGGTTTTAAATTATTCAAACCGTTTGTGAATAACTGATGCGCAACTGGGCTCACAGTCCACCTGCCTGTTGCCGGACCAAGTCTGCATGAGGACTCAGACACTCACACGAAAGCCTGGACGATCTCCCTCCCAGGCCGCACTGCTTCACCCTCTGTCCGTGGAACAGTCCATAGCTCAGCTCTCCCAGGAATTTGTTCAGCTCGGGTCCGGTCGCATTGACCAAGTCGGCTCCAGTCCGACACAGCACGGTCCCGTTGAGCCAGAACGGTAGACCGGTGGCCACCGCGGCCGTCAGGGCGCAGGAAAAACCAAAAATCCCGCAGACAGAGAAGATGACCTGCTTCTGTCGACTCGGCATGGCGGTAAGGATGAAGGCTGGATTAGGCTGCTGGACAGGTGGAGCGGGGGCATTACTCCCCCATCTGCCCCACGACCCGAACTTCACCCCACTGAGGGACCGAGGTCAGGACAGGTATAGGTTCATCAGAGACCCACAGCAGAGTCTGAAACAGCTTCACTAACACCAGATCAGATCACCAAGGCAACAAGGGGTTAAATTACAGACAGGGGAGGAAGGAGGGGTCACTGAGCATTCAGCCATAACTGTCCAGCAATATGCTGAGTGTGACAGACGATGCTTCATTGTTTATGTACCACATATACAAACACACAGACACACACAGATCAGGTGGCACCTCCTAGTGGCGCATATTTTAATAACGCAAAAGGCCCTCATCAGTATAAAGCTGCAGTTTCATATATATGTATATACATATCAAATACCTCTGGCCACTGACATTGTCTTTCCTGAGAGGAGTCGGAGAAGATGTCCGTGTCTGCTTGGCTGAGTGTGTCGCTTAATTCTTCACTTGATGTTGGCTGTGGGACAGGCACCTCCACAAAAGAAAGCAATGGAATGATTTTAAGGGTAGGTCGCTCAGGCAGCTCTGATATCTCTGTCAGATTGCAGAGTTCGTTGTCGAAGTTGGGATCTTGTAACTTTAAGCCATAAGTCATAGTTTATCTGAAGAACATCTTAACAGAGCCAATCAATAGGTCAGCTGTATCAGGCTTTGTTGTCAGGCTCACTTTCCTTATGTCTGCTTCATTGATAATAACTCTCACAAGCATTCTCTGTTGCACTGCCATCTGGAGAGAAAGAGAGATTGTTCAGCACAGAATACGTTTGAGAGTCACCATTAGTTTCCCACATATTCTGTATGCTGAAAGGGGGAAAACATTGTTGAGCTCTGACAAGGGAACCACACACGGGGGCAGGATGGCATCAGAGTAGCAAACTTCATACGATCTAAGATGCTCATGGTACCACGCACTCATTACTCTGCACACAAACATGATTTCTATATGAACTGCAACAATCTATGTGATCTGCCTAAACTCAGGCAGACCTGAGCAGGATCCAGCAGAGACTACCATATCTGCCTTGTATGTAACTCCATCTAGACAGACAGATGATGCTACAGGAACTACTGCTGGCTTGTGGATTGTCTGACTGAGAACCCTCTGGACGTTCTCAGGGAAAGATGATACAGAGACTCTTGTGACCTTCTCCATCTCAAGTGATGGTCTGAAAAATGAACTTGAGTCCAAATGATAGCTGACTGCTTTCTGGTGTTTCACAGCAAGTGTAAGGGCTACATTCCTGTAGTTCTGAGCATCACGGATAACCTTCTTGAAAAATTTGTGCTTGTCCTCAAATCACATAGTACAGACATCACACAGTGGACCAAATGCCTTAATAAGTTGAGGATAATGTTCAATGTAATGGTGTTTTGGTCGTAATCTAAACTCTGGGAATGTAGACTTCAGTAGTTCTCTGTGTTCTGCTAACTTGCACTCCAGCAAGTAGAGTGTCTCTTCAGTAAACCTGGGGGCGACTACTAACTCCACAATGTCTTTGACAAGCATGAGAGCTTCCCATGCCTTTTCCCCCGGAGGAACATACTGACCAACAAGAAATGGAAGGAGCCTAATTAGGCACCAGTTCTCGTGTGCATTTCCCCCGATTGTGCCTTTTGTTGAGAAGCCTATTGTAATAGGCTGTGGCTGGTCAGTTTTGTCTGTAAAAGTGTATGCAAACGACCTGATAGCCAGATTTAGTCTTTCTAGATTAAAATATCCCTTGGAAATTAGATCTGAAAGGCACAAAGACAACTCTACGGGGACTATGCCCTCCAGAAGATCATGCATGAGGTCAGGAGGGTAACCTGTAACAACATGAAAATGCTCCAGTTTTGCAGTCAAAGGAGACTCTTTTTTCACACCATATGTTCTAACTAGTTCTGGGTCTTCCATCACTTCCTGCACTTATCTGTCATGCCTGTCTTTGTCTCTGAGATCAAAGGCACCGGAGCGCACCTCTTGTTCTTGAGTGTCACTTCTACTTTCCATGCAGACTCTGCAGAACTTATCAACAGAGAAGCTGTCGTAGAATCCTGCCAGTGCATGAGCACCTAGGTTGTCAGCAGCAACATATAAAACAGTTCCTTTCACACATTCACCTAAGGCCTCCATGTAAACACCATCTTTTTCTAGTGACATTAGATCACGTATAAGTGGGTCCAGCACTTTAGCATAACCACATTCTCTTACAGTGGTCGCATTGCATATAAGAGCAAGCTGGATAGTGTTGAGTGATGCTCTATATTTTGCTGGCATATTGGCAATTACTCAATACACAGAACACATCTTATTCTTCTTCTTCGATTTTCCTAATGGACTGGCAACTTCAAAGTCATCGATGTACAGCCCAATGGCAATTGTGAACTCATCACTAGTAAGAAGGCCAATTTCTCTGAAGTATACACCATCTACATGAGTTTTGTATTCATTTGGAGCATGTATTTCTTCAGACATTACTTTATCTAACACATCTGTCCTGCTCAGCAACTTCTGCAGCATTTGCTGTATGGGAACATAGACAACCAATTTCTTATCTTTGTCAACTACATACTCTACAGGCATTACCAGCGGAAATTCTTTAGACACATACGATGCTCTCTTTTTTGTGGTAGCAAAGGAACCATCTTTTCTGCAAAATGTTGTCATTACGTTGGTCTCTGAAACAGCACTGCTCACCTGTTTCACAATGGACTCATCTATGTCAGAGTCATATTTTTTAAGAATCATATTCACCTTATGATGCAGAAGTGGCTCTGACAAATAATGTATCTCACAAAGCTGTTTGATAACTTTGATAAAAGTGCAGCCAAGTTGTGCTCTAACTACTTTTCTAAATCATGAAGATCTATCTCACAAGCTTTTTCACTGACATCATCTATCTCCCCTGTGTCTTTAATTGGCATTTGCTCATCTGCAACATCACTGTCTTTGTTTTCATCACTTATGTCAATATGAACTATTTCTTTCTTGAACATCTTCCAATTGTGTTCTTTGTGTGCTTTACTTTTATGTGCATTGACAGTTGAATACACACTGCTCTCAAATCTACAGCCTGCATATGGACACTGAACATTTTGGCTAACTTTCAAGTGTCTGCTTCAGAGGTGGGTAAAAAATTCTGTTTCAGAGCAGGGCTCAATGATTTCACACAACTGACAGCAGAATTTGACAGTTTCATTTTCTCCTGGTTGTTCCTCATGAGTTTTAGAGTGAACATGAGATATGTGTGCTTTCAGGCTGTTTAAGGACTTGAATGTGCACAAACAGTCCTGGTGCAAACAAGGAAATGGCAATGTCCTTGTGCAACTTCCATGTTTTAACCGGTAGTGTTTAAATAGCTGCGCCCTCTTCTCACTAATAAAACCACAATATTTATACTTCCACTCCATCTTCAGCTAGCCAAAGATACATGACCTAAGGGAAAATGACAGATAACAGTGTGAAGCTTCTGGAAAGAACTATTTGAAATTGGCTTTCCAAAAGAACATAATTGCCAACAAGTTAACATTACCTAAATAGCAAAAGGCATGGCAGCTAAGACTGGGACAAATAGCCAACTGACAAAAAATAAACCAAAATAAATCAAGAAACTAAAGCTAATTAGCTAACTAATAATGTCAACTAGTGTGCACCAAAATACCAGGATGTTTGCAGGTCTGTGGCTAGCTGCTTCACTGTCTCAGGTCAACTTTAGCTGTCTGGAAGTAACAGAGTAAAGAAGACATGTTAGCTCAGTGTCACATTAAAAGTATGTCGAAAGCATGAAAAAATATGAAAATGTTTGCTGCCTAATTTACGCTTTAGGAAATTTTGCCACTTCTGTCTATGCCTCTTCCAAGTGCTGTGCAATTGAAGGGCAAGTCTTAAAGTGTAAAAGAATTAAAAACACATGTCACCGGGAAAGACTCCATCATGAGACAACAGAAGACCAGGGGCCTCATTTATAAACGTGGCGTATGCACAAAACGGGGCCTGAAACTGGCATACGTCACTTTTTACGCAAGGTCATGATCTATAAAAAACAGACTTCACGGGAAAATGTGTGCACCCCTAAGGAAACTCTGACCCATGCGTATGCACAGTTTGGAGGAAAAGGGGAATTGGCGACACAGACGGTGCGGTGGTGAACTGAAGTCAGATTGAAGAAATGAAGAGTGGAAAGAACGATTAAGTTTTATTATTGCTCTTCACACATTTATTTTCAACCCGTATCATACATTAGAGCCATGTCATCAGAATGATTTAATTCAACTGTGTTATTTTGCATTGGACTGAGTAGTAATTGTTTCGGAAACATCTCCTTAGAATCTAACTGAAAATTCTGAATCCAAATCCCTTCTCTATATTTAATCACCACCGTCTTTCCATCATATTGTCCACTCCCAGAGTGCAGGAGGAGGAGAGGATGGCGCATAAAGCATCTCCCTAACATGTGTAAATAACATCATATTGTCCTGTGATGCTGTGAACACATAATCAAATGGCAATTAAATTCTAAGTGTGGAAAACAAAGCCATTACTCTATAGCACAATTGTTGCACAAACCATATATGTTCCTGTTCTCAGTTCGTCAGCTCAACTTGATGCTTTTCATAAGAAATCAGGCATAAAGAAAAGGGTAATGTTCACAGACTTCAGTCTAAAGAATATTTTTCATGGTGGTGGGTAGCACGAACTGATTATTCAAGGTGTTATCAATCAGTCTGATTATTATAAACCTACAGCGGTGAGCCCTGTGCATAATGCTGCACCATGGCACTGCTGGCACTGCTGGAGGACTATGCCAATGGCTGCATTAGGAGGGAGAAGGTCTTCAGGGACCATAAAGACTTATTGGCCCATGATGATGACTGGCTTATGAGCCGTTTTAGATTCCCTAGAGCTATGCTCTTGGATCTATGTGCTGAACTGGGTTCTGCATTAGAGAGGGGAACGTGCCAGAACCACGCCATCCCGTTGCAGACGCAGGTCCTCACCACTTCGGAGTTCCTGGCAGACAGGTGTTTTATATAGCAACATCTTATAGGTATCACATTTAAGCATTTTGGCTTAATTATGTTATTTGTTCATTCTGTAGGTCAGGTATATCACCGCCGTCCCTGAGTGCCATAACGCCTGGCGTCTTGGATGGCATTATCCATATGAGTAGTCAATACATAAGGTTTCCCTACACAGTGGAAGAACAGGGATTAAAAGGCAATTTGCAGAAATGTCGGTTTCCCAAATGCACCTTCTGAAAATTTAATCATTTACATAAATCGAAACCACGTGCACTCTATTAATGTTCAAATCATATGTGACGCACATGTGAACTTCACAAACATAGTCACGTTGGCATGGCTCAACACATGATTCTTTTATCTTGACACACAGCAGTGTAGGGAACAGACTACAGGCAGGCGCAGGGCAGAATGGCTGGCTTATAGGTGAGTTTTAAAAAAATACAAAAGACAGAAACTGTAACCATTGTGGTTCTTGATAACTAATTTTGTGCCTTGCAGGTGACATATCCATTGAGACGCTGGCTCCTCACCCTGTTTTTAAATGCACAAAGCACAGAGGAAACCGCGCCCGTGCGCAGTCAGTGGTGGAGCGTGCCATTGGCCTCCTGAGGTGCCGGTGGCTTATTTTATATGCAGGCCGCATTCATGCGGTGCTTTGCATTGACCATTTATGTTAAAAATGGGCATGTACAGGGCATGACATGAAGCCGAGACAAGTGCGCACACTTGTAGTCACTCTGTGGTCACTCTGTGATTTATAAAGGAAAGATTGCTTACAAGTGTGCGTACGCAGGGTTTTATCAATCTGAATATTTTCTGGCGTAGGCAAACTTTGGCTTTTGGGCGTACGTACACTTTTAGCAACGTTCCTACGCACAGTTTTATAAATGAGGCCCCAGATGACTATGAAGCTAAATTAGGTTCATAAGTTTTATTTATTTGAAAAAGTGATTTGAAATGCAAAGTTCAAGTTTTGATATTGAAAAATTTATATAAAAAAAAAAAACGAAAAAAATTATTTTATTTTGAATAAATTATTTATTTTCATCCAAATCTTTTTATTTTTTTCAGTTTCAAATCTTTTTTTGAGTTTCAGACTTTTGACCCTGGTTTTGCGTTGGGTTGCTTTCTACAAGTTACAAACGTCCGCTATTAATATAGTCCATGATAGATCATGTGTGAAACAGACAGTGTTTGTTACCTGCTCCCCCAGGAGACAGCAGCAGCACCTCCTGAAGGAGCAGCAGCTTTGACCAAGCAGAGGAGCCTCCTTTATTATTATGCTGCCCATCATTATTCCAAGCCCCTCTCCCTTCCTACCACGCCCCCAACGCAAAATCAGGGCCAAAAGTCTGAAACTCCAAAAAAAATTATTTGAAATTGAAAAAATAATTTGGATTAAAATAAATAATTTATTCAAAATATAATTATTAATTTAATATATTTTTCGATATCAAAACTTAAACTTTGAGTTTCAAATCTCTTTTTTGAATGAATAAAACTTATGACACTAATTTAGGTAATTTAGCTTAGATGACAGCCAACAACACAGCAAGCTGCATTTAAAAGAAAAACCAAGAGTCCTATTTAAATTAGGGGTTGATTGCAACAGGTGATTTACATGTTCCAAGACTGGTGTGTGACCGGCTCCCCACTACTTCATCACTTCACAGAAAACTTGATATCTCTACAACGTTTTGGATTAAAGCAGAATATCCTTAGATAGCCACAAAAGCACTCAAAACCTTATCCCATTTACAAACATACAATCTTTGTGAAGCAGAGTTTTCTGCAGTTACAGCAGCAATATGAGATGACAGAGTAGACTGGACATAGGGAGCACCATTACCTCCTTGTAGGGCTGGGCGATATGGCCTAAAATTCACATTGCAGTTTAACCATGGACTGAAGACGGTATATATTGCTATGTAGAATGAGCAGAATACTTCCATCTAGTATTTCAAGATCGTAGTCGCAACAACAAAAAATAACTCCAGCAGTCGGGTTACCAGGTTCGTTGCCAAGTGTGTCAAGCCATCAGCCTGCACCATGTCAAGTGATGAATCATACAGGGTAACGACTAATTTCAACTAATCAATTCATTTTACAACAGTATTTAACGTTAGCCTAGATATAGGCCTATATATATGTTGCTATGTGTGGTAGGCCTATTTATTCAGTTTTGGGAAATCACGGTGTGACATCGGGTTGGTGTAACAGGGGCTTATTCCCTACACTGCTTCGTTATCAAGTAATCCATAATTGATCGTTCTCGGACAATCATAGCAAACACACAATAAACCACTATTAACACAGCATAACAGGGGCTGTAGAGAAAAAACCTCCATGTCACCAAAAAACTGAGCAGACACTGTGACAGTCCAGAATGGGGGGAAAGAATCCAGGAAATCACATTGTAGGATTTTTAATGAATTAATGGGTAAATTCCTCTGTAAAATAAGTATTTGGTCACCTACAAACAAACAAGATTTCTGGCTCTCACAGAGCTGTAACTTCTTCTTTAAGAGGCTCCTCTGTCCTCCACTCCTTACCTGTATTAATGGCACCTGTTTGAACTCGTTATCAGTATAAAAGACACCTGTCCACAACCTCAAACAGTCACACTCCAAACTCCACTATGGCCAAGACCAAAGAGCTGTCAAAGGACACCAGAAACAAAATTGTAGACCTGCACCAGGCTGGGAAGACTGAAATGCAATAGGTAAGCAGCTTGGTGTGAAGAAATCAACTGTGGGAGCAATTATTAGAAAATGGAAGACATACAAAGACCACTGATAATCTCCCTCAATCTGGGGCTCCACGCAAGATCTCACCCCGTGGGGTCAAAATGATCACAAGAACGGTGAGCAAAAATCCCAGAACCACACGGGGGGACCTAGTGAATGACCTGCAGAGAGCTGGGACCAAAGTAACAAAGGCTACCATCAGTAACGCACTACGCCGCCAGGGACTCAAATCCTGCAGTGCCAGACGTGTCCCCCTGCTTAAGCCAGTACATGTCCAGGCCCGTCTGAAGTTTGCTAGAGAGCATTTGGATGATCCAGAAGAGGATTGGGAGAATGTCAGATGAAACCAAAATAGAACTTTTTGGTAAAAACTCAACTTGTCATGTTTGGAGGAGAAAGAATGCTGAGTTGCATCCAAAGAACACCATACCTACTGTGAAGCATAGGGGTGGAAACATCATGCTTTGGGGCTTTTTTTCTGAAAAGGGACCAGGACGACTGATCCGTGTAAAAGAAAGAATGAATGGGGCCATGTATCGTGAGATTTTGAGTGAAAACCTCCTTCCATCAGCAAGGGCATTGAAGATAAAACGTAGCTGGGTCTTTCAGCATGACAATGATCCCAAACACACCGCCCGGGCAACGAAGGAGTGGCTTCGTAAGAAGCATTTCAAGGTCTTGGAGTGGCCTAGCCAGTATCCAGATCTCAACCTCATAGAAAATCTTTGGAGGGAGTTGAAAGTCCGTGTTGCCCGGCGACAGCCCCAAAACATCACTGCTCTAGAGGAGATCTGCATGGAGGAATGGGCCAAAATACCAGCAACAGTGTGTGAAAACCTTGTGAAGACTTACAGAAAACGTTTGACCTCTGTCATTGCCAACAAAGGGTATATAACAAAGTATTGAGATGAACTTTTGTTATTGACCAAATACTTATTTTCCACCATAATTTGCAAATAAATTCTTTAAAAATCAGACAATGTGATTTTTCTGGATTTGTTTTTTTTTTTTTTTTTTTCCCTCATTTTGTCTCTCATAGTTGAGGTATACCTATGATGAAAATTACAGGCCTCTCTCATCTTTTTAAGTGGGACAACTTGCACAATTGGTGGCTGATTAAATACTTTTTTGCTCCACTGTATAAGAGTGGAGGTAGGAGTACACAGGTAGACTACATCTTGTGTAGACGGTGTAATCTGAAGGAGATCAGTGACTGCAAAGTAGTGGTAGGTGAGAGTGTAGCCAGACAGCATAGGATGGTGGTGTGTAGGATGACTCTGGTGGTAAGGAAGATGAAGAGGGCAAAGACAGAGCAGAGGACTAAATGGTGGAAGCTGAAAAAGGAAGAGTGTTGTATGATTTTTAGGAAGGAGTTGAGACAGGCTCTGGATGGCCGGGAGGTGCTTCCAGTTGACTGGACAACTACAGCTAATGTGATCAGGGAGACAGGTAGGAGAGTATTTGGTGTGTCATCTGGAAGGAAAGTGGATAAGGAGACTTGGTGGTGGAATGAGGAGGTGCAGGAGTGTATACAGAAAGAGGTTAGCTAAGAAGAAGAGGGACACTGAGAGGACTGAAGAGAGTTCAGGGAGATGCAGCGTAAGGTGAAAGTAGAGGTGGCAAAGGCCAAACAAAGGGCTTACGATGACTTGTATGCTAGGTTGGACAGTAAGGAGGGAGAGACTGATCTATACAGGTTGGCAAGGCAGAGAGACAGAGATGGGAAGGACGTGCAGGCGGTTAGGGTGATTAAGGATAGAGATGAAAGTGCCAGTAGTGTGATGGGAAGTGCCAGTAGTGTGATGGGAAGATGGAAAGAGTACTTTGAAGAGTTGATGAATGAGGAAAATGAGAGAGAACGAAGAGTAGAAGAGGTGACTGTTGTGGACCAGGAAGTAGCAAAGATTAGTAAGGATGAAGTGAGGAGGGCATTGAAGAGGATGAAGAGTGGAAAAGCACTCGGTCCTGATGATATACCTGTGGAGGTCTGGAAGTGTCTAGGAGAGGTAGCAGTAGAGTTTCTGACTGGGTTGTTCAACAGGATCTTAGATAGTGAGAAGATGCCTGAGGAATGGAGGAGAAGTGTGCTGGTGCCCATTTTTAAGAACAAGGGAGCTGTACAGAGTTGTAGCAACTACAGAGGAATAAAGCTGATGAGCCATACAATGAAGTTATGGGAAAGAGTAGTTGAAGCTAGACTAAGGGCAGAAGTGAGCATTTGTGAGCAGCAGTATGGTTTCATGCCAAAAAAGAGTACTACAGATGCAGTATTTGCTTTGAGGATGTTGATAGAGAAGTACAGAGAAGGTCAGAGGGAGCTGCATTGTATCTTTGTAGATCTGGAGAAAGCTTATGACAGGGTGCCCAGAGAGGAACTGTGGTATTGTATGAGGAAGTCTGGAGTGGCAGAGAAGTATGTTAGAGCGGTGCAGGACATGTATGAGGACTGTAAGACAGTGGTGAGGTGTGCTGTAGGTGTGACAGAGGAGTTCAAGGTGGAGGTGGGACTGCATCAGGGATCAGCTCTGAGCCCCTTCTTGTTTGCTATGGTGATGGACAGGCTGACAGACGAGGTTAGACAGGAATCTCCATGGACTATGATGTTTGCAGATGACATTGTGATCTGTAGTGAGAGCAGGGAACAGGTGGAGGAGAAGCTAGAGTGGTGGAGGTTTGCCCTGGAAAGGAGAGGAATGAAGGTTAGCCGCAGCAAGACGGAGTATATGTGTGTGAATGAGAGGGACCCAAGTGGAAGAGTGAGGTTACAGGGAGAAGAGATAAAGAAGGTGGAGGATTTTAAGTACTTAGGGTCAACAGTCCAGAGCAATGGAGAGTGTGGAAAAGAGGTGAAGAAGCGTGTGCAGGCAGGCTGGAACGGGTGGAGAAAAGTGTCAGGTGTGATGTGTGATAGAAGAGTGTCAGCTAAAATGAAAGGAAAGGTGTACAAAACTGTGGTGAGACCAGCGATGTTGTTTGATCTAGACACAGTGTCACTGAGGAAAAGACAGGAGGCAGAGCTGGAGGTAGAAGAGATGAAGATGCTGAGATTCTCTTTGGGAGTGACCAGGTTGGATAGGGTCAGGAATGAGTATGTTAGAGGGACAGCACATGTTAGAGGTTTTGGAGATAAAGTCAGAGAGGCCAGACTGAGATGGTTCGGACATGTCCAGAGGAGAGATAGTGAATATATTGGTAGAAAGATGCTGAGTTTTGAACTGCCAGGCAGGAGGCCTAGAGGAAGACCAAAGAGGAGGTTTATAGATGTAGTGAAAGAGGACATGAAGGTGGTTGGTGTGAGAGAAGAGGATGCAGAAGACAGGCTTAGATGGAGGCAACTGATTCGCTGTGGCGACCCCTGAAGGGAAAAGCCGAAAGGAGAAGAAGAAGATGCCTGAATTGGGTTGTAAAACATGCCAAGCCACTTGGAGTGCTGGACTTGACAACCTTATCAGTAACCAATACTGGCCTGCCACCCTTCACTTTGCCACAATATATTTGACAGACATCTTTTATTCATTTGAAGAAATGAAGATGGCGGCACCAGGACTGTCCTGCCAGGCATTTTTAAAAATGCTGGATCGAAGAACTGTCAGATTTGGACGTGTGAGTCTTCTTCTTCTCCTTTCGGCTTTTCCCTTCAGGGGTCGCCACAGCGAATCAGTTGCCTCCATCTAAGCCTGTCTTCTGCATCCTCTTCTCTCACGCCAACCACCTTCATGTCCTCTTTCACTACATCTATAAACCTCCTCTTAGGTCTTCCTCTAGGCCTCCTGCCTGGCAGTTCAAAACTCAGCATCCTTCTACCAATATATTCACTATCTCTCCTCTGGACATGTCCGAACCATCTCAGTCTGGCCTCTCTGACTTTATCTCCAAAACCTCTAACATGTGCTGTCCCTCTGATGTACTCATTCCTGACCCTATCCAACCTGGTCACTCCCAAAGAGAACCTCAGCATCTTCATCTCTGCTACCTCCAGCTCTGCCTCCTGTCTTTTCCTCAGTGACACTGTCTCTAGACCAAACAACATCGCTGGTCTCACCACAGTTTTGTACACCTTTCCTTTCATCTTAGCTGAAACTCTCCTATCACACATCACACCTGACACTTTTCTCCACCCGTTCCAGCCTGCCTGCACACGCTTCTTCACCTCTTTTCCACACTCTCCATTGCTCTGGACTGTTGACCCTAAGTACTTAAAATCCTCCACCTTCTTTATCTCTTCTCCCTGTAACCTCACTCTTCCACTTGGGTCCCTCTCATTCACACACATATACTCCGTCTTGCTGCGGCTAACCTTCATTCCTCTCCTTTCCAGGGCAAACCTCCACCACTCTAGCTTCTCCTCCACCTGTTCCCTGCTCTCACTACAGATCACAATATCATCTGCAAACATCATAGTCCATGGAGATTCCTGTCTAACCTCGTCTGTCAGCCTGTCCATCACCATAGCAAACAAGAAGGGGCTCAGAGCTGATCCCTGATGCAGTCCCACCTCCACCTTGAACTCCTCTGTCACACCTACAGCACACCTCACCACTGTCTTACAGTCCTCATACATGTCCTGCACCGCTCTAACATACTTCTCTGCCACTCCAGACTTCCTCATACAATACCACAGTTCCTCTCTGGGCACCCTGTCATAAGCTTTCTCCAGATCTACAAAGATACAATGCAGCTCCCTCTGACCTTCTCTGTACTTCTCTATCAACATCCTCAAAGCAAATACTGCATCTGTAGTACTCTTTTTTGGCATGAAACCATACTGCTGCTCACAAATGCTCACTTCTGCCCTTAGTCTAGCTTCAACTACTCTTTCCCATAACTTCATTGTATGGCTCATCAGCTTTATTCCTCTGTAGTTGCTACAACTCTGTACAGCTCCCTTGTTCTTAAAAATGGGCACCAGCACACTTCTCCTCCATTCCTCAGGCATCTTCTCACTATCTAAGATCCTGTTGAACAACCCAGTCAGAAACTCTACTGCTACCTCTCCTAGACACTTCCAGACCTCCACAGGTATATCATCAGGACCGAGTGCTTTTCCACTCTTCATCCTCTTCAATGCCCTCCTCACTTCATCCTTACTAATCTTTGCTACTTCCTGGTCCACAACAGTCACCTCTTCTACTCTTCGTTCTCTCTCATTTTCCTCATTCATTAGTTCTTCAAAGTACTCTTTCCATCTTCCCATCACACTATTGGCATCAGTCAATACACTTTCATCTCTATCCTTAATCACCCTAACCGCCTGCACGTCCTTCCCATCTCTGTCTCTCTGCCTTGCCAACCTGTATAGATCAGTCTCTCCCTCCTTACTGTCCAACCTAGCATACAAGTCATCGTAAGCCCTTTGTTTGGCCTTTGCCACCTCTACTTTCACCTTACGCTGCATCTCCCTGTATTCCTGTCTACTCTCTTCAGTCCTCTCAGTGTCCCACTTCTTCTTAGCTAACCTCTTTCTCTGAATACACTCCTGCACCTCCTCATTCCACCACCAAGTCTCCTTATCCACTTTCCTTCCAGATGACACACCAAATACTCTCCTACCTGTCTCCCTGATCACATTAGCTGTAGTTGTCCAGTCAACTGGAAGCACTTCCTGGCCATCCAGAGCCTGTCTCAACTCCTTCCTAAAAATCATACAACACTCTTCCTTTTTCAGCTTCCACCATTTAGTCCTCTGCTCTGTCTTTGCCCTCTTCATCTTACTTACCACCAGAGTCATCCTACACACCACCATCCTATGCTGTCTGGCTACACTCTCACCTACCACTACTTTGCAGTCACTGATCTCCTTCAGATTACACCGTCTACACAAGATGTAGTCTACCTGTGTACTCCTACCTCCACTCTTATAAGTCACCCTATGTTCCTGCCTCTTCTGGAAGAAAGTATTCACTACAGCCATTTCCATCCTTTTTGCAAAGTCAACCACCATCTGTCCTTCTGCGTTCCTCTCCTGGATACCAAACCTGCCCATCACCTCCTCATCATCTCTGTTTCCTGCACCAACGTGTCCATTGAAGTCTGCACCAATGACAACTCTCTCACTTCTAGGGATGCTCTGCATCACTTCATCAAGGTCCAACCAGAATTTCTCCTTCTCCTCCAGCTCACATCCTACCTGTGGAGCATACCCACTAACAACATTGAACATTACACCTTCGATTTCTAGCTTCAGACTCATTACTCTATCTGATACTCTTTTAACCTCCAGAACATTCCTAACAAACTCCTCCTTCAAGATAACTCCTACTCCATTTCTCTTCCTATCTACACCATGATAGAACAACTTGAACCCTGCTCCTAAACTTCTAGCCTTGCTACCTTTCCACCTGGTCTCCTGGACACACAGTATGTCTACCTTCCTCCTCTGCATCATGTCAACCAACTCTCTACCTTTCCCTGTCATAGTTCCAACATTCAAAGTCCCTACTCTCAGTCCTAGACTTTTGCTGTTCCTTTTCTCTCTCTTCCTACGAACACACCTTCCTCCTCTCCTTCTTCGACTTCTTCGACGAACAGTAGTCCAATTTCCACCGGTACCCTGTGCGTGAACAGCACCGATGGCGGTCGTTGTTAACCCGGGCCTCGACCGATCCGGTATGGAAGTCATTGATTCGATTCGCATGTTTGATTTGGCAAAAGTTTTACGTCGGATGCCCTTCCTGACACAACCCTCTGTATTTATCCGGGCTTGGGACCGGCACAATAAGGCACTGGCTTGTACCCCCTTGCGGCTACATTAGATTTGGACGTGTGAGTATTTAAGTTATTTATCCTACAGCACTGTTCATCTCTTTATATTACGGATTGATTCACCTTCATCTCTTTGTATTGTGGATAGAAACACTGTTTTGAACATTATTAGAAGTTATTTTCCCTGTTTTAAAATAGGCTGGGAAGGTCTCAGCAGACAGCTTTCAAAAAAGTTTTTTTGAATGGGAGGCTTTCCAATATGAGGTGAACAACATCTGCAAAGAGGAGCCCTTCACCTGTCCTGCATGCACCCCTGATATGCTTGCTGTATCAGTAGATGGAAACCGCAAGCATTACCGTTTCAAGAATGCAGCAAGGTACTCCAAAATGTCCGAAATATACCAAGTAACCTTAAACTGTGAAATATTGTAAACTTATGTGCACTCTTTTGCTATTAAGATCTGAGGAACAGGCCATCTTTGAAGGCATCTTCATTGCCAGGGATGAAGATGTGAAGAACTTTGTGGACTACATTCACAAAACAACAAAACATGTAAGACTGCAGGCGATAATTAACCTTCTACTGAGTTTGTTTAGCTGAATCTGTGGACCATTTGCATCAATCATTCTCCATACTGTAGGTCTCTGGAAAAGGTGTTTGTGGAGGGGAGTGGTCCGCAGCCAGAGAGACCTCCCAAAGGTCCACCAGCAAGGTGGATGAGGAGGGGCTGGAGCTGGCGGTGTGTCGGCATGGAATGTTGCTCTGTGCTTTAAATATGTACAGGGGAGAAATATTTGCATATCCCCTGTACCTGCAGGACAAGCTGGCCAGTAGGCAAGTCACCTTTTTTTGCATGGACGTGACTTGCAAATATTGGCCCTATCTCCAAAAAGTTGCAAAAAACTGCCCAGAGCTCCAGCACCTGCTCAACATGAAGCCCTTCCCGTCAGTATTTCATGCCAAAGCCCATGATTTCAAGTGTGAGGTAAAAAAATATTACCATATGATACAATCACTTTATATGTAAACCTGCATATAAATGTCAATAGCTTTTCTGTATTTTTATGTTCTTATTTTTTAACAGGTGAAATGGAGTGTGGCATATCAGGAGGGAGCGGGTTCAACACTCGGTGAGGAGTTGGAACAATGTAATGCCTTCCTGTCTAGGATTGCATTGTTCCAACAAAGCATATGTCAAAAGCAGGTGAGATGACCACATACTAACGCTAGTTAAATTTACAGTAAGTGTAAGGATATTAATGGTTACATGATATTTTTTTTATGTTTACAGGACACACAGACATGCTGACCCTCATGGCCATGCGGTGGAATCAGCAAAAGTTTGCGAATTTGGCCACCTAACTGAGTTACCGATACCAGAACATAATAGCATCAGTGATGTTTCTTTTAAGATGTTTAATATTCAGTGTTCGCAGTATTTCAAGCTGTGGGCTGAACATTTGTTTCTCATTTCATTTTATTTGTTTCTCACTGTAGACCACAAAAGCGCTGCAAAGCCAGTTAAAAAACCTTGAGTCCATGAAAGCAGAATTAGGAGTGACAAAGAGCCAATTGGAGGACTGGGTCAAAGATGTACAGGACTGGGCAGAAGGTGAGGAAACGATTACAGGTAATACATTTATTAATTGGTACATTCATTTTAGTTCACCCTGAAATCAAAATAACAGCCCTGGCCTCAAAGCACAGACCAAGGTCCACATGCAGAAGTCAATTCAAACCCAGCCCATACATAGTGCAAAGCTTGTGCTGCTAGTTCAGGCAGACGACTCGACTGCGGCTGCGCCTGTCCTGGTCATCTGATCAGTCACATGATCTCCTCCTCGAAATAGGGCGGGCTATTTAAATTCCCTGGTAGACGATAAAAACTACCATTAGCAAACTGTAATATCTTTAAAAATTCCTTTATCCCTAATGCCATTGGAGCACTGAATACCATGTCTCGTTGATGCGTTTTTAATGTAATTGCCACTGCTGTTCTGCTTTTTGCCCTGAAGATGTTTGTGTTTAAGTGTTTTTGCTGTTTTGCAATCCTGCTTGTTGTTTTATGAGACCGAAGACAAATTTCCAGATTGTGGACAACAAATGAACTAACTAACTAACTATACCTGCACATCCTGCTGCTGCTGCTGCTGGTATTTTCTGTTCTACCTCACGGCAGAGTTGTACAACTCCAATCAGTCTGTTTTTTTAATCTGCAATTACCCAACCAATGTAATCTTTGTTTTTTTTTTTTTATTATCCATCACCTTATCACAAAAGTGTTTTAAGAAATTCTTAAAATTGAGAGGAAATGGCACAGATAAGTTAGTTAAAGCAAAGTGAAAGCCATCTATTTCTCCTTTGTTGCAGCAACAACCACAGCAACAACCCCCCATGACACTGATGCCTTGCCCAGCAGAATAGAGGAGGTGGTGACAAGTATCAGGAGGCAGTCTCAGCGTCTTTACAAAGATAATGACGGCAACAAAGGTCGAACTAAAATCCGCAGCAAGATCAGAAAGGAGAGAGGGATCCTGGCGTCATATGTTGAGAAGTACAACAAAATGGTTCAAAGCACGGAAAGTCTGTGCTTGGAAACCATTCTGTCAGAAGACACAGCATGGCCATGGCAGCTGCCACATAGTGGTAGGTACACCAGTCTGTTGAATGCTTTCTGCAAATGTGACACATCTTCAATGCTGCAAAAAACGTTTCCATGTGTTGCCAGCAATGAAGACTATGTTTCTCATGAGCTCTAGCGCATGACAAAATACGACATGCATATCGGGACAGCTCAGGTTTGTGAAACTGAGCTGCTCCACTTGTCTTGACTGTCTATGGTGGGAGAAGCTTATCAATCTGCTCCTTCTCTCCATCTCCATTTAAGATAAAACAATATATTTATTAAAAAAGGGTGCATTAACAAGTGCGAGTAACGAAGATTCATCCACATTAACTTGAGAATTTTTTATAACCTAAATAATAGTCCTATGTGGGCCTTTAATAGATATTTTCAATGTTGACCTTCTCCACATGAATTGTTCTTTTGTCAGAAATGTTTTCCAGACTCAGTCGACCTCAGGACAAAAAGAAGGGCATTCGACCTTCTCATGTCAAGAAGGAGGCTTCAGGAGGAGAAGAACATTCTCATCACAGAGATGAAAAACCACTGGAACTCCTTATCAGCACGTGGTGATTCCTTGAAACAGCTGTCCTGCTTGGTTAGCAGTGCAACAATGCAAGGTATGTATTTACAATTTTACAGACCACAACTACAAATCTGTGATGATGAAATTACTGATACAGATTTATATAATTTTTCCATACACAACAGATTCTCATTTGGAACCTAAATGAGGATGGCATGAAAGGTCTGCAGAGCATCATAAAAAGAAAGCAGCAGAACATCAGGGACATGAGGGCTGATGTGAGACAGAAATATTTGAATACTTTGCCAGGAACAAAGACCACCAACTTGTTCAACAGTGCATCAGAAGATTATTTCGACAGTGAGTCTGAGTTTTCTGATGATGAACTGTAATGGGCCAGCGGCTACAGCAACACAGCATGAAACCTGGTTTGTCTTGTTTATTAAACAATGCCTGACGTGATTCAAACCTCCCGCTTGTCACTGTGGTTATCTCTCTCGTGTGTGAAAAGAATGTTAGGTTATGTGCCTTACTATGTGTGTAACTAGCTGAGAGGGAAGTAGCTTCACTTACCCACTCCTCCAATATTGCTTCAGGCCCCAGTGCGATCAGACTCGGTGAAGAAGTAGCTCAGTGATATGTTTATGTTGTGCTTGAGGATCAGTCTACTTTGACCTCACCAGTCCCTCACCAATTCACCACCTAAGGGGCTTCTTAAAATGCACTCTGAAGCCTCTACCAAAGTAGTGTACTTGAACACCGGTAGGGCTACTGCCTTTACATGGTACTGAACCCTCTGATGCAGTCTTTTATTGTTATTTTATTTTATGCATGCTTGAATAAAACTCTTCTTTAAACTTTGTTATTAGTTACTTTTTGAAAGGTCAGATAAAAAATAAAGTTCACTGTCATCATAATGTGTATTCAGATAATTATTAATAATTGTGTGTGTAATGTATTCATTCATGCTGTGTATTTGCCATATTATTCCTACTTTGAGCACACAGACTGTATCGATTAGCAAAGATGAGGCAGGTAAACAGTTTTTTTTTCTGTGATGTTCAAAAAAATGAAATATGCCTACATATAGGCCTATGTACAAATGATACACTTCTTTGTGATATCCTGTAAAACGATGAACCAAACTTCAAAAAATGTTGCATCTTCAGATGTTGGGATACATACAAATGTGAAATGCTTTTAGACCCATAATTGTGCCACTTTATCCAATAAAGCACTCAAACGCTGTGTCTGTGTGATCTTGTATAATGCTGTCTATATTTAAAGGGGATAAAGATGGGGTTATCAAATGGAACTTTACATCTCACAACCCCACACATAAAACCCAATAACTTTAGCCTAAGTGCTTCTTTTTCAACTTAATAACTTGACCAATAATGTAATAAAATATCCTGAATGATATTGTAATAACATGTTTACTGATAGTGTCTTTTCAATAAGTTGGCTACTGATTTGTTGGTGAACTGTGGAGTGAAAAAGTGGCACAAGAGCTACTTGAGGTCTCACTATACCATCTTTAAAAGGCAGTTAAAAGACTGGCTCATGTCAAATTAGACCTACAATCATTTAAATTAACACACATAACAAACTTAACAAGCACTACAGGACTTTACTAACATACTAGCTCTTCTCAATACATCTTAGCACAACTCCCAACAAGAAATCGTGTTTCTGGTCTTTGCATTGTTGCACCTCCATCCCATTTACTCACCTCTGACAATTAATTAAAAACCCAACAACTCTTATGAGCACTGCAACACTTTACCTGAGCACTATAGCACTTTAATGCACTGTATGTTTTTGTTTTTGTTGTGTTTTTATCAACCCATCTTGGCACTACTGCATCAAGAAACCTATGCTCTGGTCTTTGCATTGCTGCATCTCCACCTCTGATAGTTCATTTAGCTCAAATTTGTATTACACCATGGCTCTGCTGGGCATTACTGTTCTTGTTCTTGTTTGTCTGTCTCCTGTGCCCCTGTTTTTATTTATAATGCTGTGTCTGTTGTTGTACATTTTGATGGCTTTTTACATCTTGCTAGAGGATTGCAGTCGAAAACTAGCCTCTGGCTAACACTGCCGATTTTACTGAAATGTTAATCAAAGTGCACTGTCCTCTCCAAATAAAATTAAGTAATGTGCTGTCATTGATGCACACATACAGCAAGATCTCCCATACACACCAATGAACAAAAACACACAATAACACACGTGCTGGGACATACCCTGCACAACATGGAGCTTAGTTACAGTGTGGGTCTACTGAGACATATCTGATGTTCCTTAAAATGTTTGGGCCAGCCGGCTTGGCCCGCCCAGTGCTTGTGAGGTTCTACTTTGATACATGGGGACTTGGGTTTGATGCCCCTTTCCAACTCCCCACACTAAACCTAATCCTAACCTGAACTTCAGACCTTCCTCCAAGCATTTTGCTATGCCCTAAATTGTCAACTGTATTATAATTTCAGAAGGTGACTGCTATTGATCACCATTTCAACCAAAATTGAAAAAAAAAAAAAAAGAAGCTTCATTTCATATACCAGGCTTTCAAAGTGCTGTCTGAAAGTAGACCTGGGCATGGCTTGTGCCCATGAAATGAAAAAATCAAAACTTTGCCGTAGAGCCAAACCAAATACATCATTGGAAAGGTCTTGGCCTGGAGAGTAACATATGTCAGTATGATGACTCCACATGAATCCTACTTTGAGACATTGACCTTTGATCCTTGACCTTGGTGTATGTTTGAATGGTCATAATTCAGCAACCAAAGGGGTTACATAGATGAGACAAACTGTTATAGAAAGCTCTTGACCTAAGCTATCATGTAAATTCAGTTAACAGTAGGGGGCTCTTTGAAATATAAGTTAAATAAATTTTCACCCATTTAAAAAATCAATATTTAAATTGAAACCACACAATTGTGTTCATTGACCCTTTAAACTCCCCTATGCACTATACAGACAGCAGTTCTAAGGAAAACACTGTATAAATTTAAGTATTAAATATAAATTTAAAACTACAAATCCCTTGAGCCCTACCGTTCAGTTAGATCCAATATCACCAGCACAGCTGTAGTTTTTTCCACGTTTGCAAAGTAGGGTTGGATATACGGTCATAAAAAGATATATCTCATTAATATATTAAATATATATTAAAGCCAAAATAGTATTTATATTGCATATGTATAATGTATGTGAAGAAAAAGAAAAGCTATTGTTTTATTTCAGATATTTTAGTTGCTGTCTTTTTTTGCGTTTTCTTTGACGGGAGTTTTGGGTTGCTGATTCTTCCGGTTTTCAGAATAAAAAAAATATTAAAACAACTTTCTGAGTGTGTCAACCACAACCAACCACCATAGCAAAGGTAGAAAGCCTCTGTAAAAACCGAAAAAGTGCATAATCGTTGAGCATAGACTATTCTTTGTATCGCAAAACATATATAAATATCGCATTGTCCACTTTGCAATCAAAAAATACTTTGACTGTGGCTCTTATACTGAAGAGTCGGAGTAGGCCTACGTCCTTCAACATGTCACATAATCAGTGCAACACCCGCCGTTTTCAAGTCATCGCGCCATCCATGCAATCGGTAAGGTGGATAATTAGCTATACCATTAAAATATGAATGTATCTGGTTAATTTCAGACTGTAAGTAATTCTGTAGCCTACCATAGAGTTGTTGTTGAATTTTAACATTATATGATATTGATGATGATGTTATGATGTCTTTCCCGCCCCGCCTAGTACTTAATAAGAAAGTATTGTCTTATTAAATTCAACTGTTGCCTATTGTCACATATAGGTAGTCATACAGGTACAATCGTCGGGAAAAGTATAATTTGCAGTTATGTTGTATTTCCAGTTACCTGTGTTGCATTACATTTACATAGTTACATTTTGAATTTCCCTTCGGGGATTAATAAAGTATCTATCTATCTATCTATTATCTCTCAACAACTGATAGCTATAGCCACTTACTCCTACTACAAATAGGCTAGTGTACTTTGAGAAATTAATAATGGTGTAAAATATCACGTGTCTGGTTCCGAACAGTATTTTCTCTCCACAGGTCCTTGAAATTTATCAGTGTTTCCCAAGTGGTAGAGATATTTCTTTCCAAAAAAAAAACAAACAAAAAAACAAAGGCACTTTTTAGAGCCACGTCCCTTGCTGTACTGTCCTGTTGTTGTCCGTTTGTCTTTTTCAGTATTTGTTCACCTTTTTGTTTATTTGTTTGCTTTGTTTGCATTTGTGTTCAAAGAATGACACCACCAAAGTTTCGGCCATGTCCATCATGTCAAACTGAAAATCAGGCCAGCAGAAAAAGCTGCAGTGCTGTTTTCAGTCTCTGTCAAAAAAACCACAAGAAAAAAGAAAAAGAGGCATCGCTGGATAAAGAGTGGGGACAAGGAGTCCTGAAGAATAGAAATCATGGCCGGGTTCTTCATTCTGCCCGTATCGCAGTAAGTGCTCATATTGCAACCTATGTTTATCAGTAACTGATAGTCCATGTTTTAACATATCATACATATACACTTGGCACATCATGATCTAGCCTTTACAAACATAGTTTTGTCTACTGTCACTGTCACTGATCTTTTATCTTTGACTTGACCCATCTCTCTAATGGGATGATTTAACACTATATTAAGGGGCATTATTGCAAATTAATACAATAATAAATAATACAATTGCAATAATACACCTTTATGTTACTATAAAGTTTCCCAACTTGTACTTATTATTTTGTTATTAGGGGCTGGGCATCCAAATTTTTTCCTCCTGCAAATGAGCTCAGTGATGGATGATTGTTCTTCCTGTTGAGGATTGTTGTGATTTCAAGCCTCAACTTATGTCAAATTAACATTAGAATGCCACCTTTTTCATATTCCTACGTACACTCACACGTACGTACACGCCCTGACCTTAGCTGGCAGCCATTATTTTAAATATTGGTATGTTCATTGTTACATGAAAGAAACCACATTGATGTATAAATTGTGCTAAAGAGAAACAAGGTTTTTTTTCTGTCAAAGAATAATTAAGTTGTATGACATTTATCTAATAATGCAGTGGGGTAACTGTCTTATTTAACACATAGCTGAGTTGAAGGATTGCTTTTGTGGAAGGTAAGCTGAATAATACTATGTTTGTGATTACAAACGATTAGGGTTAACTACAGTGTGTTTTCAAATTATGATCATATGTCAAATATTTACAATGAGAAGGTACAACAAAATAACAAAAAATTAATGATAATGCAGCCGGGTTAAATAATGTGTTCCAACTTTTTTTGTTTCAGGTGAAGAAACTTGAGGCAATAGGCTATAAGCCTATTTTATTTATTGGGAGGAAAAATAGAAGGGTTTCAAACAAGTGGGAAGCAGACATAATGACTCATCTGCCCCCCACGCCTTCCACAAAAACTCTTTTGGACAAGATACAGAGGGCTTATGAGTTCATCTTGACTAAGAGTAAGATCAGATATACAGTAATTGTTTTAAATCCAATGTTCTTTGATAATGAAGTAAACTTATATTGGGGCAAACTCTACAGAAGAGAAGCACAACGGCCCACCAGGGCATCACCAAGAAGAAACAGGGGAAGAGGATCTTGAACTTCAACCAGAGCAGCACCAAAAAGAGACAGGGGAAGAGGATCTTGACCTTCAACCAGAGCAGCACCAAGAAGAGACAGGGGAAGAGGATCTTGACCTTCAACCAGAGCAGCACCAAGAAGAGACAGGGGAAGAGGATCTTGACCTTCAACCAGAGCAGCACCAAGAAGAGACAGGGGAAGAGGAGCAGGATGTCCCACCAGAGGAAGAGACTGTTTTTACTTTAAATCTGGTTCCTGTCTCTCCCACATTACCTTCTACCTATGTCTGTCCTTTCTCTACCTCCGACACAGCTGTGCCTCCAACCTCTTCTCAGTCTTTAGGAAAGAGGAAGAGAGGTAGTTTGAGTGACAAGGGGACACAAGGGAAGAGGAAAAGAAAGGGTAAGCTTTGTTTTGCTTGTAATATGTTATTCCTCGAGACTATTAATAATTTCACTCCTTGACAAATTTAGACTTTGCCAATTATTGATAAATAATTTGATAAATAGATGACCTCACTGAGGCGTTTGAATTTCCCTCTGAGGTAAACAGAATATCTCTTATTCTTATTGGATGACAAGCCACTACACAGTATACATTACACCAAGCCAGCCGTGACTCTATATTTTATTTTATATTTTTTATTATTTATTATTTATTTATTATTATGTATTTTGGTGGCGGCTGTTAAGTGACAAGGTTCAAGGGCCATGGTTGATTAATGTTGAACCCTGGTGGATGTGTGAAATCCAGTCCTGAACTTTTTCTTTGATTGACAAAAACTACAAACTCACTTGACACACCTGACACAAATTAATAAGACTAAAACTTACTTCATATTACCCCATCTTGAATAAAAATTTGGACTAATATTTGGTTCATCTCCTAAAAAGCACCTGCATTAGCTCTGTAAAATCCAGAATATAGCCGAATTTAAAATCCTTAGCACCTCAGTGTTGCCAAATGCTTACATTATAGCGCAGTCTAGGCCTGCACTGTATTAAATAGTATTGATCCTGTGCTATACAAATAAACTTTACTTGTGTTTTTATCATTCTAGGTTGCCGAAAATGTAGCCAGCAAAAACTCTTTCAGTTTGACACCATAACTGATAGAAGAATAAAAGAGATAAGATGTTGAACCTTTAAATGGCTGCTTCTTTGTCTCAGTGGCCCTCATTTATCAAACCTGCCCACACCAAAAAAATTGTTTCACATCCCTCCATCAGCTGAACCATGCCATCATTCCTGAATGATGGTTATAAAGTCGGGTTCACGGCAATATTTAGGCTGATTTCTCAATCACTAGTCTACTTATGTTCAGTAAACTGTTAGAGCTTTTCAGTAAATGGCTGGGTTTCCTAATGTGATTGATGATGCGTGCGTCTGCAGCCTACATTCACCAGTGATGACGCTTTTATCAATCACTAAAACTATTACTCTGTTGATGTCCAGATAATTAATATTGCCATCCTCTCCATGTTGCATGTGGTAACTGTCAGTGAAGTCCCTCTTCTTGGCCGTCTTCTGTGTTTCCATGTCGTAAAGTGGGCAGGGCGAGGCCTCTAAAGCAGGAAGGAATATATTGGGGCGTGACATTTAAATTACGGTGGTTTTTTTAACAGTCAAATATATCAACACCACACTGGTTCTACACCAAAATCGGCAGCGCACACAATTTTAGCAAATCACACAGGACACTTGGCGCATGCTGACATTTACAGTATACCTGAATCTACGCAAGTTTGATAAATGACGGCCAGTGACTCATTCTGGCCTTACAAAGACACTAAAACAATATATGCTCTGTCCACTGATTGATTAAACAGATAGAATTATTGTTTGTTTTCTTATTTTCTGTTTGTAGGGGAAAGAAGAACTGAAAATACGCTGGTTGCCCTGCTCTGTGTGGTAAGAACAAGTTAATACTGTATTCATACATGTTTGTTTTCACCCCAACTTTGTTGGACCATAACAAAAGTAGCACACAGGAAGTAATAGAAAATAGATGTAGTGACTGAGGTAATTATGATGTTGGAATTTATTACTGCAGCATCTTGTAGTGAGAATGCGAGCAGTGATATCTAAGGATAAGAACTGATAAGATTTCACTGATAAAAATTTTATTGATTCTCCTCATTGGTCAGATTCTCATTTTTTTTGTCGCATCGCCTCTTCCTCTCTGTCCTTTCAAGCACCACTATGTAGTTTTTATCTAAAATGTTTTTAAACTTATCGAGGTAGTACCAAATGTCTAAGCATAGCTGAGCTCCGAGTCCCCCTGCACCTCTCCAGTTAACATAGCGCTCTGTGCTGGGGTGCACAGCCAACCAAGCTCTGAAGCTTTGCTAGGCACCGCCACGAGCATTGGCTCAGTAGGTTCCAGTAATGATGGCAATGGTGGCGGCAAGCAAAGCTGCAAGGGTGGCAGAAATTTCTTTGCCACTGTACTAGGGCTGGTATCCTTCCTCAGAAATTTGAATTAAATTTGAATTTTGGGTTCTGAAAATTGGCCTGAATATCAAATATATTTGAATATTATCATTATTATATATTTTTTCCCTGGAGAAAGTGACTTGTTATTGTAAAAACAGTACCCTGTTATATCCACCAGAGGGTGCATTCACTTTGTCCTTTGTTTTTCATACATTTTCTGCTCATCGCATTCGCTATGCTCTGGTGTGTTAACAGTTGTAGTGGGGTGAAGGTGGGGGGAATCCTTGCTTCCTTGTTTCGACGTGTGACTGCAGCTACACAGGCCATTAAGGGACGCACCATGGGACACACAGCGGAAGAGAGTCGACGCGCGCGCTGTTCTTATCAATAAAAATATATTTTGAACAATAATTGAATATTACTACAGTCGAACATAATTTTTTTTTCCCATTTTCGACAAATATCCGAAATTCAAATATTAATTTACCAGCCCTAACTTTCAGTGGTAGACTTACTGGGAGAGGGGGGAAAGCAGCCGCTGAATTCATTAGTTTAATGTGTCTGTGGCTGAGCTATTCAGGTCGCTTACAAACCATTTGTACTGAACGCGGAAGGGGGTGGGGACGAGGTGGGACGTCTCAGGACGATGAGGAGCATGGGAGCCGAGGGGATTGGACCCAGGTCACGATGGATATTCTGACCAATAGGAGCCATGTGGACCGCATGTTCAGTTTCTGTGCAGGCCTACAACCACTAGAAAGAATGGATTTTCTGTCTGTTTTCTTTTGCTCTTCACATTGTGCAGGTCGGACTATAGGCCCATACCATACCACCACCATTTAAATAAAGTTAATAATAATGATCAATCTTTCAGATTGTATGCCATAGCTCTAATGTTAAGATTTCCAGCGGTGGAGAAAAGCCTCATGCTTTCTGAAGTGAAACAGACCAAGCAACGACTAAATTTCTTCACCTCAAAGTTGGTTTGCTTCAGTGGCACAGTGTGCACTGGTCAGCTAGTCTCATCTTTGTTACTGCTTGGGTTCGCTGCGCCACTCAACTATTGTTAGTCTGAGTTACAGCATAGAAAGTTCATGATACTTCACATTTATCTTGCAAAGGTCATTATTTAATCATTGAATCAAAATATTTTTGCTATCACTGCCTTTTTTGAAAATGAATGACAACATGGCTGAAGTTAACTACCCCCACAGCTGAGTTCCACCTTTTTTCATTCAGTCAATATCACGTCCCCGGGCATCAAAAAAGAATCAATAAGCTCAGAGGCTTATGATACCAATGGATCAGACAATTTAGAACCAGTTCTCAACTGGAAATAATTCTAGATTCCAGCGATGTTGATAAAATTCACGAGGAAAAGAGGGGCAATGATGATGAAGAAGATCAGGATGGTGTGAAAGGGAAAAAGAGTCATAAATAAGAGAACTTTAGCGATTTTATCTTTGACCTTGACCTCAAAAAGTTGTTCTTAATTTCCTCCACTACATTTTCATTGAACTCTCTTAATTAAACCCTCTGGAAAATTTATTGGAAAATCACATTGTGAGGCTTCTTCAACAACAATGATCTTGAAGTTTGCTCTGCATTCTAATGACACTGTGCACTTATGATACTTTACAGTGGAAATACCTGGGATGATACATGGGAACCGGCCAGTGAATTCCAGCAATTCATGAAGACTTCAGCTGAATGCAGCATATAAGAATTCAGAGAGCTCAGAGAGCTTATTTGCCATTTGCAAGACGGAGCCAGCACTGGAAAATAAAAGTAGTGAAATAAAACATTGTTTGTGTGTTTATTTTATTGTTTACATGTACCTAACTAAACAAGGTATTACATTATTCAACTTTAGAGATGAATGAGTTCACCACTATCTATCAGTTCAAACACATCTGTAGCTGTATCTTTACTCGAAGTGGGTGGCACCTAAAAGGGAAGTGAGTGGAGTTTGGGTGGAAATGGGTGGGTTTTAAACCATTTTATTTCAAGCCTGAAATTGATATTGGTTAAACAGAAGTTGCGATATTTATTGTTTATTAATAAAGTTTTTACAGAACAGCCACAGAATTAAGCGCCAGCTCAGTGTTTTTGATTACAATAGTGAACACATATGTACTGAAAAAGTATTTTTAATAAACACAGATAATGAATACTCTTAAGTGCATCAATGAATACAGCACATGCAGTCGTTAGCACTTATTTGCAGTTATAATGTACTACGGAAAATGTAATGACCTAGTTATTTTACTTCCTAACATTCATTATTATATTTCCATTCCATTTTTATTTAATATATTTGTGTGTGTGTGTGTGTGTGTGTGTGAGCGAGAGAGAGAGGGGCTATTCTGATCAAATTTCTACGCTGTTATTTTAATTATTTATTTAATGAAGAAAAACCGATCATTCAGTCCTGGCTGGTCAAAAAGTTTAACAGAAACTCTACTGACTAAGTAAGTTAACATAAGAGCGAGCTCAAGAGAGATGCAAGCTGAGCTGTCAAACTGTGTGAGCGAAGCGTAGTAGGCTACTGCAGTGTGTAGGAGAGGGACGGACACGGACCCATTGAGGTTTTTCATTCATCAAGATATTGACTCATAACTGTTTTATCCGTACCGGACACTCGTTTCAGCCGAGTATCCGGCTCAAACGTTTTAATTAAGAACAATAATAACAATAAATCAGAGAAAAAGATGTGAATGTCAGGACGCTGCCGGCTAGAGTAACCGCTTAGCCGTCTTTCCAGTTTAGTCGTTGTCAATACCCTAAATAAATAAATAAATAAATAAAATGAAGTCAAGCACTGTTGAAAAAGAAAAAATATATATTTATAATGGGTTATAGTTTTCAATAAAATTATTGGGTTCTATACCTATTCAATTTCTAAAACCTAGAATTCAAATATAACCATATAAAACATCAAAATAAAAACATTAAATTACATTTTAAATGACAGAAAACTTCACGTTACCGTGTCAACAAAGAGTTAGGGGACGCCCCCAAATGTTTCCCCTGGCATCAATTTCCGACGTTGTGGGAGTTCTTCGACGAGTTACCCAACTCGTCGAAAAATGACGAAAACGGGTGCCCACTGAGTCGGCATGCGATGCTAAGGGACCCTGACCATTCGTCAGCCTGTTGACGCATTGGGAGTGAGAACATGTTTATGTAATTCCCCTCTTCCAAGCCACACACTTCGGGATCCGACACAGCATAAGTACTCACCTTCTTCTCTGATCCTATAGTAGTGAGTAGGAGCTCTGCTTTCCTTCCTTGCAGGTTAAGCTGGTGCATTACCTCATTGGTGCAGAAGGTCGCTGTCCTTGGTCTAAAAATGCATAGACCTGTATTACTTTATCACTTCTTTTGGACTTTATCTTCACTGGTACTATGGGGAGAATAGTTTCCCCATTGCCTGCCCCAGTATCTCTGCTGCTTTCATGCCCTGCACCTACAAAGGCACTAGTCACATCGCTGGTGAATTCTGTGTTCCTATTTTCATCCTTTTCTGATAAGGCTGGAACATCCTTTGTGGTGTGCAAAATACTTGAGTCTTTAGCTGAACACTCCCCGCATTGCATTCTCTTACGGTAATCCTCACTCAGGTGACCTTGGGTGAGGCAGCCAAAACAAAGTCCCTTTGTTATTAGAATCTGATTCTGTCTTTGGGAGTCTGTTCTTTTATCTTCTCGCGTACCTCAAAGGGATGGCTCTTTTTAAAGTACAAGCAGGGGCTTTGGGAAAGCATCAACTGGTTTGACTGGCCCATGCTGCTTCAGTTGTGGTTGTTGTGCAAAACTTTGTCTTCCAGCTGGAGCGACACTTGTAACAAAGCTGCTCTTGGGGTTACTCCTCTTAGTGTTTATCTTTGGCTTCCCCTTTCCTTCTAAACTGACATCCAAAATATATCCAAACAGTGGGTCACTGATAACTTTAGCTTGCCAGTTAATGAAATCCACCACATCAGAAAACCTGGCTCTTCTTCCTGTTCTTGTTTGGATCTCTTATGCTTGATTTCTCTACTGTTCTTTCACTTTAAACGGTAGTTTGGAGATGACTTATTGCTAGGATTGTCCATCTCGTCCATGAACTCTACCTCATTCATGGTGTTTCAACATCCTATCAGGAACAAAGCATATGCATGTAAGGCTTTCCTGTCTTCCATTTTAATCTGGGGCCATTCAAGTGCTTTACTCATGAAAGCTGTGGCTATTCTCAGCTCATCCCCATAGTATTGTTGGAGAAGCCTACTTGCTTCTCTGTAACCCTCGCCTGGTCTTGTGTTCACAGCTACGGACAAGGTGATGAGGTTCTCCACTTGTGAACTGCTGCAGGTAGAGCAACCTGTCCTCTTGATTAGCGGTCTTATTCTCAATAGTTTGCTCAAATGCCCTTATCAAATCAGATTTCAAATCAAGTCAAATCAAATCAAATTTATTTGTATAGCGCCAAATCATAACAAAGTTACATCAAGGCACTTTACATATAGAGCAGGTCTAGACCAAACTTTTTAAGGAGTTTGGTCTAGACCTGCTTATCACTCCTTATGAAGGAGTGATAGCTGAGTGGGTCTCCGAAAAATGTTGGAACGTCCCTCCTTGGGAGTTATGACACATGCTGCTGCTTCACTAGCATCTCAGTTATCTCATTCTGTCGCTGCATTATTTTACAGGTGACATTAGGTGCGACTGCTTGCTGTGACTGGTCTGGACGTGCTGCTGCACTGGCTGCTACGTGTGTGGAAGCCCCGCGGGAAGCACTGGCAGTCTGAGCTTGTGCAGAAAAACGCGCTTGTTGATGTGTGACATCATCTTCGTCTTTAACATAACAGGTGTCCTTTAATCCTGCTCTTTTCTTGCACTCTGACTTATAATATGCATTCATTCCGTCTTGACCATCTTCATGATCTGCATAAACCTTAATCTTGACATCTGATGCAGCAAACTTGGCCTCTAGCTCCAACTGTTCCTTGGCTGCCTTTAAGCGTGCCTCCTGGAACTCAATATCTTGTTTTTTCTTTAAGACGACAGGACGTGCTAGCAATTCTTCACACTCTGCTTCTAGTTTTAGGCGCACAGTACTTGCATTGGATACCTGTGATGAGCGACTGGACACTGAGCTAGTTTTCCTTGCTTTGAATGTGTGACTTATGACCTCTGAGATGCTGTCGCTAGGCTGTGCATCATCGTCGTTATCAGCATTCTCTTCTTCCAGATGTATCATTATCCTTTCAAGCCAATCCGTTGTTTCTTGGATAAACATCAAATTCCTCACATTTGGGTGAATACCAGTTGTCCTGATCATCTTATTGATATTCATCCTCAAGCAGAGGTAACAATTCTGCATTAAGCACTCTGAATTGTCCATAAAACCTGTCAAAGATGAACATTGCTTTGTGTTTGATTACTTCAGCGTTAGCTCTGTCTTTCTTTAGGATTTCAATCTCCTTTTTACGCGTAAGCTGCGATAACTTACCCTTTCTCTCATTTTTAAGCCTGTTCATTTTTTCTTCCCTAGCCTTTGCTGTGGGCTTTGGTGTCCTCTTGTGACTGTCCTCCGCCCTTCCATTTTTTTACAGTAACGCTCTTATTAAGTTTTAATGCACACAAACTGCCCTATTTTCTTCACAGTGACGGCTTCTCACTCTTCCATGAGGTTTCAACCGAAACTTTCAAGAGTTTTAACTTCAAATGCATTCTTAGAGCGGCTCCATTGCTTAATTGCGTGACAGCGTAGTCACGCTGTCCTCATTACTCACTTTGCAACTTGTCCACAGCAACAAAGCCGTCCTGGCTTGTTTAATCCTTCGTAAATACAGACTTCGTTATATAATCCTCTTCATGAGATATCTGTCCGCGTGTCCTCTTCTTAATGAGCGTAGTTTTTGACTGATGATAGTGTGACTCAGTCTGAGTTCAGGGGGCGCGGCTCTGGTGCTGACCCAGCATCTCATCTGTCTGTCTCGTCTGCTGTTATTTTTTTGTTTTTATGTCATTTTAAGTGATCGAACCCGCATTCTTGTTGTGGCAAAATGAAGTTCAATGTCGGCATGATACTTTGCCTGGCCGTGTGCTCTCAGTTGTTTAATCGCTGAAGTATGGAGTTTACACGGGAAAGTCGGCGTCCTCACCTATATTCGCGATCAGCTGTTATCGCTCAGGCACCCAGACAAACCAGGAGACTCTGTTTTGGATTCACTGGATAAGTATCCATAGCTTAATAATACCGGGACGCGAAAATGGAATAAAGAAAAAAAAAGAGGATCAAGAGGAGGCGTGAGAGCAAGATTAAGGAGGCACGGCAGCAAACATCCTTTGCCGGTAATAACTTTTTCTAATGTTCGATCTTTGAGCAACAAGATGAATGAACTGGTCGCTAAAGTTAAATACTACAACAAGTTCAGACAGAGCAACCTCATCTGTTGGTTTAAAGAAGAGATGTCAGACCCAAACCTGCCGGGTTACACAATTATACGGGCTGACAGAGACATTAATACGTCACGGAAATCTATTGGTGGTGGTTTGTGTGTCTATATGGATACACGTTAGGCTACCCAGTATACTGTCCAGGAATGAATATGCACACATGACTATGAAATCCTGGTGGTCTCATTTATTCCCTTCTACCTCCCAAGGGAGTTTGGCCAGATTACAATCATACTGGCCTATGTACCTGGGCCAGACTTTGTGGGGGTTGCAGCTAGTATAGCCGAGAGCTACAACAACGCTCTGTCCCGCGCAGTTAACCAACCCGTCCTGCTGCCCGGGGACTTTAACTCTTGTGAACTGTCCGACCACCTGCCCACTCTACACCAGTACGTGGACTGTCTGACCACCTGGCACGCACCCTAGATAAGTGTTATGGCAACATACCAAATGCCTATAAATCCATCTGCAGGCCTGCCTTGGGGAAGTCTGACCATAATGTCATACACCTACTTCCATGCTACAGGGCTAGACTGAGACGGGAAACGACAGTGTCCAAGGAAATAGTGACCTGGACAGAGGACTGTAAGGAGGAAATGAGATGCGAGTTGGAAACGACCGACTGGCTATTTCTTAACTCGTGTGACACCCCTCATGAACTTATTGACACTTTCACATCCTATCTGTTGTTTAATGAAAGTAAAATCATGCGAAGTAAAACTGTCAGAATATTCCCTTATAACAACTTATGGATGTCTAGTGATCTGAAGGGTTGCATTCGTGAGAAAAAACGTGCTTTTAAAAATGGTAATGTTGAGTTAGTTAGGGAAAAAAGATGTGAATTAAGATCTAAACTGAGAAAAGCAAAAATAGAGTACAAAGATAAAGTTGAGTATCAATACTTTTCAGGGAATGCCAAGAAAGCATGGGAAGGTTTAAATGTGATGATGTGCGGGGAAACTAAGAAAAAGCGTACCCCCCGTCACACCCCTCTCCATCTTTTGCTAATGATCTAAATATCTTTTTTAGTCATTTTGATAGGAATGACTTCAGTGCTGAGCGTGATAGTGTGTGTAGGTCCATTCCAGAGTATGTACCTATTTCATTCAGTGAACATAAAATTATAGCTAGCTTGTCCTGTATTAAGCCAAACTCGGCCCCTGGGCCAGATGGCCTTAGAGGTAGAGTTCTGAAGGAAAATGTTCATGAACTTAAAGCTATTGTGTTGAAGCTATTCCAGTATTTGCTTGACTCTGTAACAATGCCCAATTTATGGAAAATGTCTTGTATTGTGCCTCTCCCCAAGATGCCTGGAGCCACTGAATTAAAAGACTTCAGGCCCATTACTCTTACTTCCATTTTGGGAAAATGCTTTGAAAGAGTTATAAGCAAACAAATTACGGCAATGGTTTCTAACAGCTTAGATCATCTGCAATTTGCTTATAAAAGTCAGAGGAGAACTGATGATGCAACTATCAGCCTGTTTAACACCCTGTCAAAGCGTCTCCAAGTCCCCTCCCACTTTGCCAGGGTCCTTTTTATTGATTTTACCTCTGCTTTCAACAGCATGCAGATACACACCCTTCTGCAGAGACTCACTGACATAGGGGTAAATGGAGGTATTATCCATCTTGTCAGAGACTTCCTCTCTGACCGTCCTCAACAGGTCTGTGTTAAAGATACTCTGTCCGACATCACTGGTGCTCCGCAAGGGACTATCTTATCCCCCTTACTTTTCTCCTTATACACAAATGAATTCCAGTTAGACCAGGATATGTTTCATTTGTTCAAGTATGCAGATGATATGGCCCTGGTTGCCTTACTGAAGAAGGGGGACACAGCGGGGGAGGAAGCATACAGAGTACATGTATCATCTCTCTAGGAGTGGTGTGATTGTCAGGGACCGGCAATGATGGCAGGACGCAGATGCAGAGTTTCAATCTTTCTTTAATACAAAAAATAAAAATCACTCCAAAAGGGAGGAAAAAACTGCTTGAACTAAAGATACAAAACAAACAGAAAGCTACTCCACATGGAGAGAAAAAAAACACCGCGAACTGATCTGTGAACAAGATTTAAGTTTGGCAAGATCCATGAACATGACGAACATGACGAACATGACACACTGGCACGAGACAAAGGGAGACGCAGACAATATATACATCGGGTAAGGGGAACAGGTGAAAACACTTAGGACAATCAGACTGGGACACATGAGGAAGGGCAAGTGACCTGAAACGAGAGGACAGTTAATTTTCAAAATAAAACAGGAACTGACAAGACAACATTGAGACAAGAAAAAACCCCAAACATAACCTCACCACGGTGTGACAGAACCCCCCCTTCTAGGGCCGACTCCTGACGGCCCAGGGCCCTCAGGATGGTCCCTATAGAAGTCCTGGATCAGGGATGGGTCATCTATGTGTTTCTGAGGAATCCACTGTCTCTCTTCTGGCCCATATCCCTCCCAGTCCACCAAAAACTGCTTCCCCCGGCCTCTGTTGCGTACAGCCAACAATTTCTTAACCCTATAGAGGAGGCCTCCATCGGCCGCCTCCAGTGGCGGCGGAGGTTTGGTGGCCGGAACCATGGAACTATCCATTGCAGGCTTGATCTGACTGACATGGAACGTGGGGTGAACGCGCAGGGACCTGGGCAGGCGCAGACGAACAGCTGCTGGACCGATGACCTTGGTGATGGGAAAGGGACCAACAAACCGTGGTGCCAACTTCTTGGAGGGGACCTTGAGACGAAGATCTTTAGCTGAGAGCCACACTCTCTGCCCAGGCCGATACTCAGGTGCAGGACAGCGTTTACGATCGGCCACCCTTTTAACCCTGTCCCCCTGCCGGATGAGCACTTGACGGGCCGCGGTCCAGATGCGGCGGCAGCGACGAACCAGGGCATGGGCAGAGGGAACAGACACCTCCATCTCAGAGTCAGCAAACACTGGAGGTTGGTAGCCATAGACACACTTGAAGGGGGAGAATCCTGTGGCGGAGGTGGGCAGAGAATTGTGGGCATATTCTACCCAGACCAGGTGAGTGCTCCATGACGTTGGGTTCTGGGACACCAAACACCTGAGGCCGGTCTCCAGCTGTTGGTTGAGGCGCTCAGTCTGGCCATTGGCCTCTGGATGATATCCCGAAGTCAGACTGGCAGTGGCCCCAATGAGCCGACAGAACTCCTTCCAGAACCGAGAGATGAACTGGGGCCCCCGGTCTGAAACAATGTCCTTAGGAAATCCATGGATTCTGAAAATATTCTGCATCATGATTTTGGCAGTTTCTTTGGCTGAGGGCAGCTTGGGCAAAGCAATGAAATGTGCCATCTTAGAGAAACGGTCCACCACAGTCAGAACTGTGGTGTTACCTCTTGAGAGCGGGAGCCCCGTGACAAAGTCCATGGATATGTCCGACCACGGCCTGGAGGGAATCGGCAGTGGCTGCAGGAGTCCCATACGTGACCTGGAGGAAGTCTTGTTGCGAGCACAGACCGGACATGCACCGATGTATTCTCGGACCTCCACCTCCATGGAAGGCCACCAGAACCGTTGAGATATGGCAAACATAGTTCTCCGGACTCCCGGGTGGCAGGTGAGCAGCGAGGTGTGGGCCCAATGTATCACCTGTGGGCGCAGACTAACAGGAACAAACAGACGGTTATCTGGGCACCCACTAGGTGGGGGCGTCTCACCATTCGCTTGCTCCACCTCTTGTTCTATCTGCCAAGAGACCGCTCCAACCACACGGTTCAGTGGGAGGATGGGTTCTGGTATCTTGGCACCAGGCTCAGGGTCGTAGATCCGTGACAAGGCGTCTGGTTTGATGTTGCGGGACCCCGGCCTGTAAGACAAAGTGAAACAAAAACGGTTAAAGAACAGAGCCCACCTGGCCTGGCGTGAATTGAGTCTCTTGGCTTGTCTGATGTACTCAAGATTCTTATGGTCAGTCCAAACAATGAACGGATGCTGTGCCCCCTCCAGCCAGTGTCTCCATTCCTCCAACGCGACCTTAACAGCCAGCAGCTCCCGGTTGCCCACGTCATAATTCCTTTCCGCAGAGCTCAGGCGGCGGGAGAGAAAGGCGCAGGGGTGCATCTTCCCATCCTCTTCGGATCGCTGAGACAGGATTGCCCCGATTCCTTCGTTCGATGCATCCACCTCCACCACAAATTGGCGCTGTGGGTCTGGTAGAGTGAGGATGGGTGCAGACGTGAAGCGGTGCTTGAGGGCCTGGAACGCCTCCTCTGCCGCCGAAGACCAGTTGAAGCGAACCTGGGGAGAGGTCAGAGCGTGGAGGGGAGCAGCTATCGCGCTGAACCCTCTGATAAATCGTCTGTAAAAATTAGCAAATCCTAGAAACTGCTGGACCTTCTTACGGTTATCAGGCGTTGGCCACTCTGCCACCGCGCTCACTTTAGTCGGGTCCATCTGTACTCTTCCAGGAGCCACAATGAAGCCCAGGAAGGAGACGGTGTCGGCATGAAATTCACTCTTTTCTGCTTTTACAAATAAGTGGTTGTCTATGAGCCGCTGAAGGACCTGGCTAACATGGTACTCGTGCATGTCCAGGTTTGGTGAGTAGATCAGTATGTCATCTAAATAAACATAGACAAATTGGTCAAGAAAGTCCCTGAGTACGTCATTGATCATGGCCTGAAAGACAGCAGGAGCATTTGTGAGACCGAAAGGCATGACTAGGTACTCGTAGTGACCACTGGGGGTATTAAACCCGGTTTTCCACTCATCCCCCTCCCTGATCCGAATGAGATGATAAGCATTTCTCAAATCTAATTTTGTGAAAATTTTGGCCTGCTGGAGCTGATCAAACACAGACGACATCAAGGGGAGTGGATAGCGATTCTTTATTGTAATGTCATTGAGGGGGCTGTAGTCAATACACGGTCTCAGGGATCCGTCCTTTTTACTCACAAAAAAGAATCCTGCTCCAGCAGGCGATGAAGACGGGCGAATGAGCCCCGCCTTCAGTGATGACTCAATGTAGTCTTTCATGGCTTGTCGTTCGGGCCCTGACACCGAATACAACCGCCCCTTGGGAATGGTGGATCCGGGAATGAGATTGATGGCACAATCATATGGTCGGTGCGGTGGAAGTGATGTCGCCTTGACTTTATTAAAGACCTCCTTGAGATGGTGGTAACAGGTGGGAACAGAGGTCAAATCCGGGTACTGAGATTCTGTGGCAAGGTGAGCAGAAACAGAATTTATAACAGTGGTAGTCATCCCCTGGGTCCTAGACTGGAGACACTCTCTGCCACAGTCCTCCCCCCACCCCAGAATCCTGCCTGTCGGCCAGTCTATGTGGGGGTTGTGGCGGGTGAGCCAGGGATGTCCCAGTATCAGGGTGTGTGCAGGTGAGTGAAACAGGTAAAAGTTCATTAGTTCATTGTGATTGTCTATGGTAAGAGCAATAGGTTCTGTGATATGGGTGATCGTGAACAGCAGGTTACCATTAAGTGCTCTGGCTCTGATGGGATGAGAGATTACTTTCGTTTTCACCCTCAACCTTTTGGCTAAACCCCAATCCATTAAGCTCTCATCCGCTCCTGAGTCAATTAAAACCTTCAGTTCAGTAACTGTGGAGTCGTGTGTTACCTTGATGGAGGTCAACCTGCGTGCAGTAGAACCTGAGGTTGAGGACTGGCTCACCACCCGATCTGTCTTGATAGGGCAGGCGGCCACTAGGTGTCCGGATTCTCCACAGTAGAAGCACCGTCCTTCCCTGAAGCGTCGCTGACGTTCAGCCTGCGTCAGCTGGGCCCTGCCCAGCTGCATGGGTTCCTCACTCCGCGCAGGAAGAGGAAGGTGAGGCTGCGCTGATGGTGATAGGCAGGAAGCAAATCCGGAGGAGGCTGGGGACTGCTGCAGGTGATCCGACCTCTGCTGTTGACTTCCCCTGGATACCTGGAATTCCCGAAGTCGGTTATCCGTCCGGATAGCGAGGGCGATGAGGGAGTCTAGGTCCAAGGGTAGGTCTAGGGGCAACAGTCGTTCCTGAACATGGCCTGCCAAACCCTTCAGGAAGACATCATAGAGTGCCATTTCATTCCAACCACTCTCTGCAGCCAAGGTCCGGAAGCGTATGGCATAGTCCGAGACCGATTCTCCACCTTGCCTCAGCCCACTCAGTTCCCTTGCCTTTTCCCGTTCCGAGGAGACCGGGTCGAAGGTCTTACGGAGGGCCTCAGTGAAGTCCTTAAGGGAGCTGCAGATGGGAGAATCCCTCGCCCATTCAGCCCTGGCCCATGCTCTTGCCCTTTCCTTCAGGTAGGACATCATGAAACACACCTTGGCTCGGTCTGTGGGAAATGCATGGGGTGACATTTCAAAATGCATTTCACAGTCTATGATAAAAAACTTACATTGTCCTGGGTCCCCTGAGAAATAGTCAGGAGGAGCCAGCCGGGCTCCGGCGTAGGAAATGGGGGGAACCGGAACTGTTGGGGTAGGCTGAGGCTGGGGGGCAGTGGGTGCAGTGTCTGGCTTCCGCAGGTGACCCAGAAGCTGCTGCACCTGTTCAGTGAGCTGAGACACCTGAGTAGTCACTGCTGTCTTAAAATCCTCCTGGCTGTGGGCAAGGCCATGAACGCCCTGGCTTAGCATGGCCATCTGTTCCTCATGATGCGTGAGGCGTTTTCCCTGAGCACGAAGGGCTGAGGATAGCTGTTCCGACTCCGCTGCGTCCATACTGGCCAGTGTGTACTGTCAGGGACCGGCAATGATGGCAGGACGCAGATGCAGAGTTTCAATCTTTCTTTAATACAAAAAATAAAAATCACTCCAAAAGGGAGGAAAAAACTGCTTGAACTAAAGATACAAAACAAACAGAAAGCTACTCCACATGGAGAGAAAAAAAACACCGCGAACTGATCTGTGAACAAGATTTAAGTTTGGCAAGATCCATGAACATGACGAACATGACGAACATGACACACTGGCACGAGACAAAGGGAGACGCAGACAATATATACATCGGGTAAGGGGAACAGGTGAAAACACTTAGGACAATCAGACTGGGACACATGAGGAAGGGCAAGTGACCTGAAACGAGAGGACAGTTAATTTTCAAAATAAAACAGGAACTGACAAGACAACATTGAGACAAGAAAAAACCCCAAACATAACCTCACCACGGTGTGACAGTGATAAAAGCTCCTTAGGGATCAATGTGACAAAAACAAAAGAACTTGTCTTTCATGAAGAGGAACCTGTGCAGTCCATTACAATTAGTGGACAAATAGTGGAGGTAGTAGACAATTTCAAATATTTAGGCACATATATTGACAGTAAACTTATTTTCAGTGAAAATACTGACCAGATTTTTAAAACCTGTAACCAACGCCTCCACCTACTACGCAAGCTCAACTCCTTTAGAGTGAGCAAGCATATCATGGAAACAGTCTATAAGAACCTGATAGAGGGAATCTTGACTTTTAACATGGCAATGTGGTATGGCAATCCTAATGTAAAAAGAAAAACAAAGCTGCAGCGAATAGTGAACCTAGCCTCAAAAATCATTGGGAAGAGACAGAAACAATTAAGTTGTATCTACATGGAAGTAATTCGGAAAAAAAGCTGTCAAAATTGCAAATGACTCCTCTCATCCACTCTGCAGGGAGTTCGAACTACTTCCCGCTGGTAGACGGTACAAAATACCAAAAGCTAACCATAACATCTTTAAAATTCCTTCATTCCCACTGCCATTAATGCACTAAATGGTACCCTGTCTCATTAGATCTGTTATTTTAATGTATTTGCCACTGTTGTCCTGCATTTTTTCCATGAAGATAGTTGTGTGTAAGTGTTGTTGTTGCTCCTGTTGTTGTTTACTGTTGTCTGTTATGATCTTATGAGACCGAAGACAAATTTCTACATTGTGGACAATAAATGAAACTAACTAATTTCTGAAAAGCCCACTAAAGCTGTAGCGCCCAAGCATGTAGTTGACGCATGCTTCCAAACAAAACTCTGTGGTCCATGTTCTTCATTTGAAATGTTTACTGTAAAATATTCCTCCAGTTACAAAACAAAGGACGGTACAGTAAGCTGCCAAGAACAATACGTTTGTATAAACACGGTCAAAAACTAGTGTGCTCTCTCGGCTCAATAGCTTCACTCAATTGACTAAGAAAAACACACTCGAGTCACCTGATACATCTTAACCAATAAGAACATAGGCTGAGTGCAATCCTTATTAGTTCCAATTAAACATACTGCAGTCAAACTAAGGAACTGCAGCTCAAATTACAAATAATATGAAATCGCACATATTTTTTTCATATATTTAGTCTGTGCATGGCAAAAGTGACCTCAATTGACCTAGGAGGAGTGACGTTGTCGATCTGTGAAATGCCAATTGTGAATAGGAATAATGTCAGTATGGACATCGTTAATTACAGTTCTTACAAGTTTTGAATTTGTTTTGACTCTGGGAAATTCTATTTTGAATATCTAAAATATAATTACTGATCGGAGTGCGCTTACAGGTTCAGCACCTTGGAGAGTGCCACCACCCTGTCTGTCATTACCTGGCATAAGTGGCTGTCTGATGTGAGTGACAGTTGTGTCAGTGAGTGGCAGGTGATACGCTGCCCCTTGTTTGTTTGGAGTTAACTTTGACATGATCAAATGTTTACTTGCATATAATTTTTTTAAAATTGGTACAGGTGAATGAAGGAGAGGAGGACAGGGGTACCAACATAATGAGTTTTCAGGCCTACCTGAACAAGGTTTAGGAACCAGAATTAGATCAGGCTCCTATCCAAGAAATCACCAGAGAAGTGTCCTTCATCTTGGAGGGTTTGGAAAATGTTGATCCAAAACTGTGCACTTTGTTTCCTCAGAATCCCCCACCACGTTTCAATCCGCTGGTTTGCAGTGCTGCGTCCATAGATGAAACTTCGGACTCTGGCAAAAGTATCTGTGTGGTTGCTGCGCAAAAACACAAGCAGGTTTTCTACGTGCCCATTTTCTGTGCCTCTGTCAGTGCGCAGTATCTCCGGGCACCCTCCCAAGCGCGCAATGGATGTGATGAAGTGGTTTGCTATTATTTTTGGGTTGTTGCTTGTTCTGTATGTCTCGAGCCACACTACACAGCGACTAAAACCGTCAATACAATGGCTTCAGTTTATCATACAAGTCCATATGCCACAGCGCATTGGGACCTTTGTTGCGGTGCCTGCGTCTCAGACGCCGCGCCCGCCTGAGCTCCACACCTTCAGGATTCAGGAATTAACTCTCGCAGGGCTTTTCACGAATGCACATGCTTTGTTTCGTAGTCGTATTTCGCTGTTTCGTAGTTGTATTTCGGACTTCATAAATGTAATTTTGAGGCACACAAAGCATGTGCATTCGTGAGTCTGAAATACGACTACGAAACAAAGCATGTGCATTCGTGAGTCCGAAATACGCTCTTTGCACCTCCATGCTTTGCACCCTCCATGTTTGCACCGAGCGGACACGGTCACGCATATTAGCACTGGGAGAACCTGAGTCACCATCCTTGTGGCGAGGCAAATCGTTAATAAAAGGTTTGTGCACACTACATATCTAATTCACATTGTCTGTGTTGTGTTACCTATTAAAGTAGTATCTTTATATTGTCGAGGCTAGTTGGTTGGTTTGGCTAACAACGTAGTAAAGATAACATTACTCTACGTAGCTAGCCATTTAGCCATTATCATGGACGCACACACGGATACAGCTTTTCTGTTTGGTCTCGGCCATTTAACGTTACTGAATGAATTGGTGAAACTAACGTTAGTTCATAATGCACATGGGCGTATGGTCATGTTTATTTTGAGATCGCCAGCTAGCTTGCTGGCTTACTAGTTAGCAGGCTAATTCACTAGCTAACTTAGCCAGGTAATCCGCCAGTTTGCCACTCCAACAGAGTTCACATCAATACACAAACACGGCAAATACACAATTCGTATGTTAAGTGGGTTACTCATGCCACACATCTTTGGAAAGTTAAGATTCTTGTGATTCAATTCATGCAAATCATTTAAAGATACAATCATAACAGCAGGTACAATCAACGCCTCTGTTAGACCACAAACAATTACAAAATTGACGCAACTCACCTATGAACCCTCATAGTAATTCTCTGATCGAAAATATTCCTACAAAAACGGTCGTTACATTGACAAAGGTCCATTCCATCCAATCCAGTAAAATATTTAGTCCAAAACACATTATTATAGCAGTGAATATCCCAGAGCAGCTGCTACATTGTTTACAATTAGCCGGTATATGTCCATAATCTTCTGTGTTCACCCACAAACAAGCTTGTCATCTTCACATTGGATTACATTGTGCTGCTTGTCTGCATCGCTTTTGGTATGGTGATATCTGAATAGTTAATACAATAGCAAATTTATTTTTGCTTAAGCTCTTTTTGTGTTTGTTTCAGATTAATGGACAACTTTGTCATTAACACCCTGAGAGTGGCAGCTGGCAGACCTTGTCGAAAGATTTAAAGGTAAGAAATATATAATTTTACCTTTTTACCACATCATATCAAAGTCTGCATTGCTACTCATAGTGATAATTTGGATACATTTGACTGCATTAATTTTTTTTTTATAAATTCTTATGAAATATAATTTCCTCTGTTTTTCAATAGCTTCCATGTAATGTGTCAAAGTGAATCCATTAAATGAATAGGGTACCTCTTTTGTAGGCTTTCAGTGCTTCATTCTATTTTGTAATAATAAATGATGGAATATGCATGTTTATTACTATAGCTTCTGTGTAATTAGCCATAAAATTTTGTTTTCTGCTCATCTGTTGTAAAAACAAAGATGTCTTTGTGTTTCCTATTTTTGTCTTTCAGAGGAGGAGATTGATGAGGAGAGTTTTCTCCTTTTAGACAAGGCTACCATCAACAACTTGATACCAAGAACTGGCCCTAGGCTCAAGTTCCTCAAAAAATTTAGAGGACTTGTACGTAGTTAAGATCAATGGAGACGTGCGAGGCTCAATTCTTCAGTTTTCCACACACTATTATTATTTCTACTTACTGTTGAATCGTTTCTTTGAGGAGATGGCATATAGCGTGAGTGTTTTTTGTAAAAGGTCATTGAGCTATTTATTGGGGGTGTCATGATTCTGAAACAAATTCAGTTAGATTTTTAAGGTCACAATCCAATTCGATTTTCAAGTTAAACTTCACTTAGTTAACTGGAGTAAACTGAGGGCTCTAAACTAGGCCCCCCTTCTGTTTTTGCTAGATTCCAAATGTTGATCTCCTATTTCTGGCGAATCCTCAACCAAATAATAGACACACTAGGGTTCGTACATGTGAAATTGTCTGTCTAAACACTGTCTAAATTAATTTAAAAAAAAAAAAATGTTGGTGTTTTTATAGGTTACAGATTTCAAGTTCGATCCAGAAACTCACATTCCATCAGATTTTTTTGTTTGGTTTTTTGCTCATTTGATCTCAATTTTATTTTTCTCCTTGTTTAGGGTTCCCAAGGGTCCTTAAAAAGCCGTAGATAAAAAAATTGGGAACTTGAGACCTTAAATTGTCTTAAATTTGGCAAAATTTGGCTGGAATGTCCATGACTGTGATGCTCTGTGAGCCTGTAGGTCTGCTGTCAGTTAACAAGCACAATACAGCTCACTCCTCCCAGAAACGCTTCCGTGCTGTCTGATGCCTGGTGTTATGCACTAAGCAGCAGGAAAATTAATTTGTTACTTCTCTGAGGACAGACAGATGTACAGAAAAACCCTGTTCTAATTGAAGCTCACACTGTCAAAATCCAAACATGCCTCATCTCTATTCATCAAAGATTTTGATTTCTTGGCAGGAAATATGGTACACCCCAGGACGGAACCACCGGCCAGCCACTGAATTCCTAAAGGAAAGGCTGCGGAACATCAGGCAGAGGCTGAGAGCAACCAACAGGTTGCGAAGCACGGCACAGACATCGCCTCAAATACCAGATGGTGGCGCTCTTGCAGGGGCTCTCATACCAGGTAATTATTAAACTTAAAAATTATTTGATTATGCAAACTATCAATATTTTAGTGACTGACAACATTCTTGTGTTCTTCTTTACAGAATGTAAAATATCAGACGAACGTGCGTCACAGCTTAAAGAATGGTTGAGAAACAATTCACAGCCCATCAGCCAGGTAGAGACACAACAGTATACAGGGCCAAGTGCATTAGAGACTACAATTGGACCGTCGATCAGATCCTTGAAGAGTTCCCTCGCCTAATGACCAAAGGCATGGTAAGTTTAGGGAAATATGATCTTACATTGATGAGGATACATTGTTTATAACGCTTTATTAGTGTTGCACATTGAATTTGTTATAAAAATGTGTTTTCCCTTTTATAGATTGCACAGGACCTTCATGTCCTACATGGGGACGCTGCATTAAATTTGTTTGAAAATTGGCTACCCATTTATGCTGAGAAGATCCTGCACCTGACAAGACGGGAGGGAAAGCCGACATTGCCCCTGGATGGATTAAAACCAGGTAATATATTCTTGTGTGCAAACCTTGTGAATGTCAGTGTTGGTTTGTGTCAATGTAAAGTTTCCCCAGCAAGGCCGGTCTCGCTCACTAGGCTACGTTTTTCCAACCAGGGTAGAAAGCTCGCAACAGGACCACTAGGCTAACTGGGGAACATATTACTTTGCCCTAAACAATTAAGAGGAGCAACAACTGAAACAACTGGCCAAAGATGGGGTCTCTGTGGCGAGAACACAGGGAGAATGCTCCCTGTGGCCGTAGGCTGTGGCACCTCTCAGTGTGGATGAGCTCCCCCTAGGTGGTTTTTCTCACCTAGATCCTCTCACCTAGCTCCACCCTGCCATGCCTCTATACCAACAGTTAGTATGTACTGTGTGTGTATGTGCATGTGGGTGTGTGTTACTATATGTGGGGGTGGGAGGGGTGGGGTTTTCAATTATTTGTTGTATTTCTGTTGTTGTGATTTGATTTAGGACAGATGGGATTACCTCACCTGGTTTCCACCGTTTGTAGCAGCCTACCGCAGTCTGGCCAGGTCTTGTTCCATGCGTCCCTGTCTCTTCTATTCTGTTCAGGTTTGAGGTTAAAAGAGTTGTTTTTCAAATGCTGTCAGCTGACAGTCCCACTCCGGGAAAGAGCCCACACAGCGGTGATAGTCTGTCTGGGGCTTTGGCACGCGCACCATACACTCCCAGGTGCTTCTGGGTTCTTCCTCTTCTTCTCAGGTAGTGTCCCCCTAAAAAAACCAGTGGGCACACCCCTTCCTCTGAGAGCCCCACCTAGGGATCTCCGCCAGCTTCCGGCCCACTAATAGTGGGATTAACTAAACTACAAACTAACCAGCTGCAGGGCGGGAATTGCCTGCAAATAACAGTTAGCATAGGTTTTATTTTAGTTGGATACTGAATGACAAAATCACATCTATGCCTGTATTGGCCTGTATTGGTTTGACTTGGCTTGTGTTGTCTTTCTTTGATTATAGGACAGTTTAGGTGAGTCTGTTTGCTGAATCTGCTAGTGTAGCTTGTTTTGTGTATCTTGTCCTCCACCTCCTGCACCCTCTATACTTTCATTACCCCCTACCCGAACCAGGGTCTGTATCCCCACCCCGCTTTTACTGGTGCAGTTGGTGAGAGGTCGGTTCAGTTGACGGTAGTGCTGTTTCAGATAGTTGTCTTGATGTGAGGAGTGGTGATAGCTGGCATTAGGGGAGTGACTCTGGGATGCCAGTGATCACTGTCTAGCCTCCTGGAGATGTCGTGGGGATCAACTAGACGAAACACCAGTGAAAGGAGGTTCCCACCTGATGACCCCAAAGACATGTTAGTTATCATTGCTCATTGGGCTAGTTAGATATAGTTATCTTTAGGGCACGTAGGGCAGGGCGCAAGGTTGTTGCTAAGGCTAGGGAGTTAGTCACCAAGTCTGGTCCTTTTTTGTAGCACAAATTTCTTGTGTTTACTCTGAATATGCCATTCCACATTGTATTGATACCTATAATGTCATCCTATAGATGCCGTTGGGGAACTCGCCCTGAGGCAGCTGCCAGCCTTGCTTCCTCCATCCGCTTACAAAGTTGGCTGTGGTCGCGGCGCAAAAATGGTTCGCCACATCATTGAAGAATGCAGTTTGGCTTTCATCGACCATAAGCCTGTAAGTCCTCCAGCACATCTAAAGGGGAACTTTATTCATTTTATTACCTGTTATTCTTGGGCTCATTAATGTGCACGCATGCACGCACACACACACACATATCCAGGTTTGTTTTACTATACTTGTGGGGACAGGCATCAAAAATAGCTTGACAATAGTCAGAAAATAGCCTATCCAAGCATCCTGGGCTTCTAGAACACCTCAGCAGTGCCACAGGCTGATCACCTCCGTACCACACCGCAATGATGCAGTCATTTGTTCTAAAACGGGTCCCAACAAAGTATTAAGTGCAGAAATTAACATATTTATAAGAAGGTTGACACTTGTATTTTAACCCATTTTGACCTGACTCTATGAGGATGACTCTAAAGAAATCTTCTAAATCTACAAATCATTTGTGGCCCACTATCTGACCTGGCTGCCTATCGGCCAGATAGGATGGTCAGACAGGTGGGCCACACGCATTTTCAGAGCATGTTAATGATGATAAACCATCAATCGATTTGTGGCTTCTTAGGTCAGTTCAGATCTGAATCCTTTTTTGAATTGTTTTCTGTAATGTGAGCTATATGCCATAACTATCAAGACTTAAACAAAAAAAGGTTTGGAATATTTTGTTATGTGCCATGAAAGGTCGACTATTTAAGTTCAACTTTTTGAATTAGAGATGCACTTAATATTTTCCAAATTGTAAACCTAACTAGCCTTTATCTTAAAACAATAATTTTTCTTGTGAGGATCAGGAAAATGGTCCTCACATTGTTTATTTTTTAATTCTATGATACTGGTTGGTAGACATTTGGTCCTTGTTCACTTATACTTTCTCACTTGCTCTCTTGCATTCTATCTTTGTTTCTTTTTTAGCCTGGAACAAACATGGTGGAATACCTCCAGCAGGCCAAGGCTTCGAGACCATAGCCCTATGTCTTGACACTGGGAAATGACCATCAGAATGCATCTCAGGCCTTTGTCATCGTTGCTGGACAGGCTTTGGAACACGACACAATGCTTCAGGCCATCGATGTCTGCTTCAAGGCATTCTATGTCTTGGACATTAAATACCCAAAGCAATCTGAAAATGTGTGGGAATTCCTACAGAGTGTAGTCTATGAAATTCCAGGAGGGGAGTCTAAACTTGTAAGATTCCTTCAAACTAGAATACTTGCTCGCACATAGTTCTAACCACCTCAAGGACAGCTTGTGTTTCAAAAATGGACACAAGGCCTGTCATATTGTCAGTTGTTTTGCACTAAATTTTACTGACACTGATTTGAACTGTTCCGGTTCGTTACATCATGGATAGAACATTTTATATTATGGATATGCTGTATTAATAAATTATTTCAAAGATTCCAGTATTGGTTAAGTGTTTATTGCATGATATATGCTTTGCATAACTAAATCTTGCATGTATTTTGTTATAGGTTTGTAGTTGGACAGTTTTATAGATATGGGTAATCTATTGCAATTTATTTTCTTATAAATTGTACTGTAATGCGTTAAAAAATAATCTGGCATATTGGTTAATTTGACCCAACATTTGGGTAGAAGCCAACAGTTTTTAGTGTGTACTTTCAAAGTGAGATGGTTAACTAATTTGATAAGAGAAAATGACAACATTTGGAATACTTTCCCTAAATATATATATTTAACTTATTAGGTGGTCTTAATTTTTGCTTAAACGTGATTATAAGATTGACAAATTCCCCCACCTACAAATGACCACTTTCCTCGTCTATCAAAGCCGATTTCCTCCACCCACCTGTCCCGTCAAAGGCTCCTTCGGAGCCGGTATCAGGGAATTCCTCTCCTGGTCCAGCTGCTGCTGCCCCCTCCACCAACCCAGTTTGTCCTCACTCCACGTCCACTTCACACTGTGCTGACTGTGAATCCACTCTTCCAGGCAATGGGAACCAGCAGTCGTCACCTCCTCTTCCACTCTTCCCCCCAACTACGTTAATAGATGGAGATTCAATTATCCGAAATGTCCGCTTTTTTAACGCTGCCACACACTGTCTCCCTGGGTCCACTGTCCCCGTCATAACGGAAAAACTCCCGACGCTGCTGCACTCTCTCCCGTCCTCCATAAAACGAGTGGTGGTTCATGTCGGGTCCAATGACACCGCTCGTAGAAAGTCTGAACTAACAAAAAATTATTTTAACGACCCTTTTAACCTTTTAACCAGCTGGGGGAAAACTGTTTTTATTTCTGGGCCGATTCCCACCGTGGCCCGCGGAGCAGAAGGTTTTAGCAGGATACTCAGCCTCAACACCTGGTTACAGTCCACCTGCTCCAATCACAATATTCAATTCATCGATAATTTTAATCTGTTCTGGAACCGCTCCCTCCTTTTCAGAGCTGATGGTGTCCATCCAAACAGGTACCGCAGCCGCATGTTAGCGGCTAACCTGCAACACGCCGTCGGGACTGCAACACGTGAGCGTGAATGCCTGTTTACCTGCCACACCCCCCCGCCACCCACCCACTCTTCTTCTCCTCCTCCCAAAGCTCCATCGGCACTACTCAACCCGCTCTTACCCTCTAGCTCCCCTCGTCGGCCATACCAGTCATTACAACTACAACCTGATATTTCCCACATTCACACCATCATCAGACGCAGGCGTCCCCGTCCTTACAGCACAAAACATATTGATCTGGTCAATCTCCATCCACTCCCCCGGTCTTCACAGCCACTCACAAAGCAGTGTCGCCTGAAACTAGCGATATTCAAACACTCGCTCCCTCAACAGCAAAACTTTCATTCTCAATTAAATCATAACAGACATAACCTGGACTTTCTCTGTCTTACTGAAAACTGGAGAAAACCTCTGGACTACTTCTCGTAAAACCAAACCACTCCCACAGGATACACCTACATGGACAAACCCGGTACAGAAGGCCGGAGTGGTGGCATTGCTACCATCTTCAGGAAAGGCATCAAAACAAACACCATCTTCATCCCTGCTGCCCCTACGTTCGAACACCTCACATTCAAACTCTCTGGTCCCTCTCCGCTGGTCACAGCTATCATCTACTGCCCACCCAAACCACATCCCTCCTTCCTCTCTGATCTTGCCGACTTTTTAACTCAGTTATCTGCCATTTCACCATCTATTCTCTTCCTGGGCGACTTCAACCTACACATTGACAATCCTGACAGCAAACCAGCCACAGAATTTCTGGAACTGCTCCAATGTTTTAACTTCACCCAACACATCAACTTCCCAACCCACAACCATGGTCACATCCTGGACTTGGTCTGCTCCACTAATCTCAACATACAACAGTTATCCAGCCACAATCTGCACATCTCTGACCACTTGGCTATCACAATGGACATAGACATTCCTATCCCTGCCCCAAAACACAAGCACACAATAACTCAGAAACCTTAAATCCCTCTCCCCCTTATCTCTGTCAACCTCTCTCAGCCATTGTCTGTCCGCCTCACCTCCCCTGCCATCTGACGACCCCATCGACCTGGTAAACTACTACAACGACACACTCTCCCCCTGCTTGGATCAACTCACTCCCACCAAAACAAAAACCGTCTCCTTCACACACTCTGCCCCCTGGTACACCCCTGAACTACGCCACACGAAAACCCAGAAACATCAACTGGAAAGATTCTACAGGAAAACAGGATAATCAGTTCACCTCCTATCTTACGCTGACAACCTGCAACAATACAAAGATGCACTCATTGCTCCCCGGTCCACCCACTATTCTCAAGTCATCCACTCGGGCTCCAACAACCCCAAGGCTCTGTTCTCCACCATAAACTCCCTCCTCAACCCACATGACAACATTTCCTCCTCATTCACCACTGAAAAGTGCCAGTCCTTCCTTACATTTTTCCAAACAAAAATCAACACCATCTACAGAAACCTCAACACCTCCAGCATCCCTCCCATCTCTCCACCTACCTCACCACCAATCACCGTTCAGCCCCTGTCCCAGTTCTTTCCAGTATCCCCAACACAACTAAAAACCATCATGACCAGGATAAAAAACCTCCACCTTCACTCTGGATCCCATACCATCGAAACTCATTAAGGACTGCCCCCCTGTCCAGCCGTCACCAATTGATTAGTATTAACAATTGCACCTCCCCCACTGCTCTTCTGTCCCAAGGCGTCCCCCAGGGCTAGGTGCTTGGTCCTGTCCTCTTCATCCTCTACATGCTCCCCCCCGGCAAAATCATCTGTCATCATGGCCTACAGTTTCACTGCTATGCTGACGACATCCAACTCTACATCTCCACCGAAGCCATCACCAACACCACTCACTCCACACTCACCAACTGTCTCAGTGAAATTAAATCATGGATGCAAACAAATTATCTCCAACTGAACAGTGACAAATCGGACATCATCATCATTGACCCCACATTGCGCACCAAAGTCACCCACATTTTCAGCCTCACCTTTGATAACTGCACTCTCTCTCCCTCCCCACACATCCGCAACCTTGGAATCATCTTTGACTGCCAGCTAAAGTTTGACCACCACATCAACCACATCACCAGGACTGCCTTCTTCCATCTTAAAACATCGCCCATCTCCACCCCTCACTCACCTTCTCTGCTGCAGAAACCCTCATCCATGCATTTATCTCATCCAGACTGGACTATTGCAATAGCATCATCTACAGTTTACCATACAAACTCTTCAATAAGCTTCAATACATTCAGAACTCCGCCGCCTGCCTGCTCACCCACACCCGCTCCCGTGACCACATCACCCCCGTCCTCCAAAACCTACACTGGCTCCCCATCGCATACCACATACAATTCAAAATCCTCCTTCTCACACACAAAGCTCTCAACAACCAAGCCCCCTACTACCTCACAGACTTGCTCCACCACCATACCCCCTCCCATGACCTCCGTTCATTGGAACAAAATCTCCTCTCCCTACCTGCACGGACCAAGCACCAAACCTGGGGGGACAAATCCTTTTCCGTTGCTGCCCCCTCCCTATGGAACTCACTCCCCAAATTCATAAGGGACTGCACACACCTCCCAACTTTCAAAACCCAGCTCAAAACCCACCTTTTTAAATTAGCTTTTAACTTATGACTTTGGGACCACTGTTTTAACTGCTGTTTTCAGAGGCTCACCTACACTGTAACGAATTGACTGTAGAATTTACAGGAACTACCTGGCAAAAAAAGTTGCAAGTAAAATTGAGTTACAGTAATATACTGTAATTCCTTTTACAGCAACTTATGGTAAAAAAGGTTTCCAATAAAGTCTTGTAAAATTGAAATATATTACTGTGACAAAGAATTACAGCAAATCCTTTTACAGGTTTTTGTTGTTTATAAATTACAGTAATTTCTTGTCAACCCCCCACAAAAACAATTATTAAATGTGATCTCATTTACAACATTATCTTGTATTCTATTCAAATTACAGAAGTTACAGTTTGTTGTTGTATACAGTTATTTTTTGTTTGTACATTAGCATCTTTGCAAATTAAAGAAAGTATTAAGTATTTTGATTAAGACAAGGTTTGCTGTTAAACCAAAACAGATCAACACTTCATTAGACTTGTTTCATCCATTAAATAAAACCAAAGTCAGAGCTGCAACAAAACAACATTTATTAAAACTGTACTTTTACAAACACCTATAAAACTTTTTCTTCCCTGAACAACTCCTAAAATCAGAGACTGAGATAGAGATCGATCTGAGTGCAACACGTATGCAAGCTTTAAGAACCTGAGATACAGAACAACTTATTTTAACAAGAAAGATTAGGAATATATCAGCAAAACATTCAGAACTGTCACTACAGGGAATTCAATGGAATATTATGATCTATTTACATTCATACAGTAGGGAGGAGAGGAGTCCTCATCATTTGCAATACTGTGTCACTTAAGCATGAAGCCATTCAAAGTCCATTAATCTCCTGAGGAGTGAAGACACATCCAGATTGACTGCATTGTTCTTTTTACGGACTTTCCCACTTTTCTGGCTAACTTGTCTTGCCGTCTTGGTGCCACTGGCTGGATTTGATACCGATGAAACATCTGAAATCGCAAAATTGCATGAAAAGAAACTTCATGAAAAAACTGCTGTTGTACAAGAGAGAGCAGAATCCATCAGGTTGTGCAAGACAAGCTAATCATTTGCCCTTCCAATATGAAAAACTGCAAAACATTTAAAATAAGACTAATTAGTAATGCTCTATTTAATCTGGTGAGTCAAAATAACATGTTGCTCATGATGGCAAACTTTACAAAATAATGACCCACTAGAATTCTACTTAAAGCAAGTAGTTACCTTTGCATGAATTCTAGCATGCACGACGCCTGCTCCTGGTACACCAGAATGAAGCTGTAGTAGCTGCAAAAGAGCAATGGCATTCCAGCCACAAAGTTGGCGTGTCGTGGCAAAACCACCTGACCCTTGATGCTCAGCATCCAGTCAGTTGCAGTGAGCACTTCACCTTAACAGAAATAGACATGCAGTTCATATATTAATGTGTTTGCTGTTGCCTTCCGCATTAACATACTGTTTATGTGGAAGGAAAACTCTTAAACTGTTACATATCTTTCATACAATCACAGTATTTACAATTTTCAACAGATAAAAAGAAGCTGCATGTCTCATTTTTTGTGTTGATATGTTACTTTTTGTGTGCAATTTATGCTGATCAAATACACTCAAACTCAACTACAAAAAAGGTGTACAATACCAATAAAATGATATCTCTTAATTGAATAAACTCTTTAAAAACCATCTCGGATGAGCATGAAAATAGATTGGCACAAAGCTGAAAACCGGCTGTTCTTCTGAGCTCATTGACGTTTTAGAGATTAGTGGTTCTCACAGGCAGTGGTGGACGGTAACAACTGTAAATTTACTTAAGCACAAAGTTGAGGTATTTGTACTTTACTATTTTTTTTTATTTTGCACTACTTTATTCTTCCATTACACCACATCTCAGAGGGTTAACTACAGTTACTAGTTACTTTTCAGATCAATATTTGATGTTTTGTGACCAGTTGATAAAATTTGCATTGTTCTAGATTAGACTATTATAGTTGTGTAAGGGGTTAAAAAAATAGCTCGACCTTGACAACATTAAAGTACTGTTTATGTGCATGTCAATCACTTATAATATTCAAATATGCATACACAAACGATATATCACTCAAAATTTGGTCATTCCGCATATATAACGTTGCTTTTATTACTTAGAATAAATTTTGCTGCCAAATTCGTTATTGTTCAATAAACATGCATTTTATCCCAGATACCGGAAAATTGCTACAGAATATGTGAGGAAGTTTCCGAGACGTTCACCAAGGCTAAGTATTTCCCAAACGGGTTATGATTGTCTTGAGACACAGGACGTTGGCTAGCGGCTAACATGTTAAATTAATCCCTTAGCCAGATGGGGAAATACAGATTATGTCGCTGCTAATTGTGTCGGTTTATTTCACCATTTGCTCACCACAGCTGCTGTGTATCCTGAACCTTACAGGACCCATTCGTCGTTGACATATACACCGCTGCGACACACACTAACATTAGCATCTCAAACAACACAAACACGTGCGTCTCTGGACGTTACCTAGAGTTTTCCTGCATGCCTAACTATTCTAACTTAGGTGGTTAAACCAGAAACTTCTCTTTGTTATATATTTTAGATATACAAGTTTCCCCTCCTGTGGTTCCCCGGGTCAATTTGCTATAGAACTAAAAGTGTCTCTATTGTGCTTTCTAGGACAATATATACATCCAAACATGACTTTTCTCCTGCAACAGCTTTGGTTAAACTTGGAAATTTACTTATGATTGTGGGGACATCCGTAGCCGTTGCTGCCACTCTGTCTCCGTGCCGAGATGGTGTGTCTCTTTCTAATTCAACCCGCCAACAACATCCGGTCATCTATAGCGTCTAATTGTAATACGCTTCTTCTACAGTCAGAGCACAACATGTCTGTAATTTTACAATACATTACTGTGGAAAAATGTTGTCAGTTGTTGTATTTATTTTGAGCCCACAATGCATTGCGGTATACAATAAAACATTGTAAAATGACAGAACAAGATACTGTAATTTTTTGCTGTAAATATTACAGCAACTTGTTACAGTGTATTTTTTCTTTGCTATATTTTAATATGTTTATGTCTATTTTATAATATGTTCTATATGTTTTTTCTATGTACAGCGCCTTTGAGCACTTGTAAAAGCGCTTAATAAAATTTATTATTGTTATTATTATTACAAATTACCTGGTAAATGGCAAATTTTCGCAAACAAGCATTGCTAGCCTGGAAATATATACAACATATACAAACATCATTTTACACCTACGAACTGCTACATTTAGAATAATGGAATATTCTATATAGGAGGAAATCTTTGTATTCTAAAAATTGGATGGACAATGGTATTGTATTAGTCAAACAATTACTGAATGCTGAAGGTCATTTGCTGACGTATGATGAATTCCTGACTGTATTCAAGATACCGGTCGAGTCAAAGGAGTATGCAGTGGTTGTTATTGCCATACCCAGGCCTATTTTGCAGCTTCTCAGAGGCTCAGTAACACAAGTGCCATTGACTGTGAGTAGTAATATATTCCTGGGAGAAACTGACATTACTAAAAAAATAAATGTACAAACAAATGCATCAGGGATCTCATGCGTACAGTAAATGTGCCCTCAGCAAAGATTTTTTGGACTTCGCTTTATGGAGAAATTGACTGGAAGAAAATTTGGCTGATTGCAGATCAATTTTGTCTAAATAATAAGGTTCAAGAGGTTTCCTTTAAACGCCAAGCCAAGAAAACGTTGGAAAAGTTTAAATTAAATATTGAATATTCCGGTAGTTTCTGTGACGTATTACTCTAAAATATTTTGGATAGATATCGAAAATTTTATTAGGAAGGAAACTGGGCAAACTATTAAACTGAAGAAGAAGGATGTTTTTGTTTGTTTTGAAGATAACTGCAAGGACAAAGACTTCGTTTTTTTTGTACAACTTAGTTTGTTTTTAGGAAAATTCCACATCCACAAAACGAGATGGACTGACTCCAAACCCCAATTTGCTCACTTTTTGCACGAACTGAAGCAATAATGCACTACAATTGATGGACTTGAAAACAAAAGGGAAATAAAAACTTATTCTGTTTTGGACAAATACTTGAAAAATTAATTTGAATGTACAATGCACATATCTCTTGAATGTTTTATTTTCAATTATTGTATTTTCATAATTTCATACTTTTGTTTTTTTACCCCCTGACACGTACAATTTTTTGTTTATATGTAATTTGTAAATAAATAATTATTTTAAAAAAAGAGAGACTTTTCTGGTGTAGACTGACGTGAAAGCGCACATCGCTCTGCAGTTCTCAACGAGCAGCAGCAGCAGCGGGTGCTGCCGTGAGCCCAGTCCCGGGGTGACTTTTAAGCACTGGAAAATAAATCATGTACTCATCCCGGCATCAGCCCCCGTTGCACTCAAAATTTCCCTGGAATGTTCTAGTTGTAATTGCTATTCACTTGTTTGTTGACGGTTATCATGAAATGAAATACAGTCTTCAGGTGGTGGAGAAATACTAGAGTTCTGGAACTTCAGCCCTGAGCCCGCAGCTTCCAGGTCTGCAGGTACTCCCTGCTTCCACAGCCCCCCGCACTGACGTGATGACGTACACATCTGCCGGGACGTCACACGCAGGCAGAAGCCCTACGATCTCTCTGAGTCGGAGATTTGAGACAGATCGAGGGAGCAACTGAAGATTTCACCAATATGAGGTAAGTCCAGCACTTCACTCCGATCCCAGTCCAGGTCTTTGTGTCACTTTTAGGGCAATTACAAGGCAGGAATAATAATGTCTACTATCTTATATAATGTTTGTGATAAATTTACATTAAATCGTCCCATTCTGAAAGTTTTTATTTTTTTCTGTGAGAAGAAAACTTGAAGCAAGTCCTGAGGTTCTAAAGCCAGACTTGAGAGTCTGATCCACACCTGTGTTCTAATCCAGTCAAGAGGTTCTAAACCCAGACTTGAGAATCTGAACCACAACTGTGTTCTAATCCAGTCAAGAGGTTCTAAATCCAGACTTGAGAGTCTGAAACACACCTGTGTCCTAACCCAGTCCAGACGTTCTGAACCCAGACCATTTCCTGAACCCAGTTCTGAGAATCTGAAGCCTGACCTGAGTTCCTGAACATTGACCTGAGAGTCTGAACCCAGACCCGAGGTTCTGAACCAAGACCTGAGAGAGTGAAAACTCTTCTCTATCCTGTCTAACACCCAGTACTATGTCCTGAACCCAGATCTGAGGTTCTGGACCCATACTTGAGGTCCTGAAGCCATATTGTAGTGACTGAACTCAGACCTAAAAGACTGAACCCAGACATGGGTTAAGAACCCTGACCTGACAAATTGACCCCAGACTTGAGAGGTCGAAGCCAGACCTGAGAATTAGACCTGAGGGACTCAACCCAGACCTGTTTCCTCAACCTACAAAAGAGGGACTGAACCTAGAACTTTGGCCTGGAACCCAGGCCTGAAAGAATGAACCCGGACCACAGAAATTCCTTCCAAAGTAAAGATAGATAGATCGATCTATCTATCTATCTGTCTGTCTGTCTGTCTATCCATCTATCTTTCCTGAATTGAACCCTGATCTGAGGTCCTGAACTCAGACCTGATGTCTTGAAGCCTGACCTGAAGTTTTTAAACCCCAATCTGAGGTCCTGAACCCAGACCTGAAAGACAGAATCCAGACTTGTGAGGACCTGAGGAGGACAAGCTCCTCTGGTCAATTGTTGCATGCTATCTTAAACACAGTGGAGCTGAAAACATTACTGGTTCTTAGGGCAGAACAGGAGACCAGGTGCTGTCTCTCACTCTGGTCCAGTCTGGTCCTGCCCAGTCCTTCTGTGGTTTATGAAGCTGTGTATTTCTGACCTCATGTTCTAGACCGGCCGTGTTCCTGCTCCTTTTGGCAGTCATAGTTGATGGTGAGCTGCGATTTTTGTCAGACATGTACGGCAGCCTGCAGTCTCCAAACTTCCCAGAACCATACCCCCAAGAGATGGAGCTTCACTGGAACATCAGCGTTCCCAATGGCTTCAAGGTCAAACTCTATTTCAGCCACTTCGACTTGGAGCCATCCTACCTGTGTGAGTACGACTTCATCAAGGTGAGACACTAGGAAGTGGGTCAGATCTGACCAGATGACTCACTTCATTGCTGTATGTGTGTGTGTTTGTGTGTACGTGCATCTGTGTGTGTGTGTGGGTGTCTGTTAATATTGAAGTTATTGTTAACATGTTACTATTACTCCTTGTTTCGAAATTGGTTGATAGCTGTCAGTATTTAAAAAATTTTAAAACACCTTATAAATATTTTAGTTCTGTACTAATGAGATGATATGAACTGTTCATACTTACAGATTTAAAGAAAAACAAAGTGTGGGAGTTTGTTTCTGCTAGCAGCATGTTCACAGGCTTATGGTGTGTGTGTGTGTGTGTGTGTGTGTGTGAGACCTGCTGTTCATTGACTTTTCCTTGTAAACTAAACTCTGATGAATGTCAGATAAAACTGGAGCCTGGAGTTTCTGACCTGGAATCTCTGACCCAGACTCTCTGGTCTGGACTCTGGTCTGGACTTTCTCTCTGAATTAGACTTTCTAATCTGGATTTTTTGATATAAATTCACTGATCTATTGTAAGATTCTTCTTCTTCATTGTTCATCGAAGTACAGACTCTGCCTCTGAGGCCTGTTATTGGTCCTTTGTCTAGGTGGAAGTGGAGGGGGAGGTGCTGGCTTTGTTCTGTGGAAGGGAGGCGTCAGACACAGAGGCAGTGCCAGCTCAGCAGGTCATCACCTCCCCAAAAAACTCCCTGAGCGTCCTCTTCTCCTCTGACTTCTCCAACGAGGAGAGATACTTGGGCTTTATCGCTCATTACAGCGCTGTGGGTGAGAACCAGAGAAATGGAAACATAGAAGGTCAGTTAGAGAACCAGAGAATGATTGATCCACGGAAGTTGGGACATTAGGGAAATATGCAGAACTACACTACCAGTCAAAAGTTTGGACACATTTTCCTATTCATTTGAATGAGAAAGTGTGTTGAAACTTTTGACTGGTAGTGTAAATATCCAAGGAACCAGTGTACCAGGGAACTAGAGATCCAGAGAAAAAGGAAACTAGTGAACTGGTGTACCAGAGAACAAAGGAACCAGTGAAGAATGGAAATATGGATTATAAAACTAGAAGACAAGAGAAGGAACGAAGGAACAATCAAACCAGAGAACCAGGGATCTAGAGAACCCAATAAGCAGAGAATAAGAGAGCCAGGAATATGTCAGGGCAAGAGGTTAGAGAACCTGGAAATTGGAGAACCAGAGAAACAAGAAATTGGAGAACAACAGAACCACAGAACTAGAGACCCAGAGAAACAGACCATTAAAGAACAAAAGATCTAGAGAACGAAAGATTTGGGGTTAACAAGAGACAAAGGGAACTACAGAACCAGTGAATGACAGAACTAGAGAACCAGCAAGTCTGGGGACAAGGAAACCAAGGATTAGAGGATCAGGGAACTAGAAAGTGACTTGGAGAACCAGACAGCCAGAGAACCTGTGTATCCAGGCCCTGAGTGTTACTGGCCCATTTACTGTCAGGTCAAGTCGCGGCTTGGTAACTTTTATTGTCTCTTCATCCTTCTCATCTTTCCAGATGTAGATGAGTGCAGCGCCCGCATGGATGAAGATCTGCTCTGTGATCATTTCTGTCACAACTATATCGGAGGATACTACTGCTCCTGTCGCTATGGTTACCTGCTGCACAGTGATAACCGCACCTGCAGAGGTTAGTCTGCAGACCACCACAAGTCACACAGCAGAAATATGTCCTTCTGATGTTACCCCCGCTTTTTTTAACACCAACAACATGTAAAGAGTTCACCCCCTGCTTTGCCAATGATGTGGCAGCAGCAGCTTCAGATGACAGCGTTTCTGAGGCTGCTGATCGCCTGGTTTTTCATTCACAACAGTTCGTAGATTGAAGCAACAACACAACCAGAGATTGGATAGGCTGGTGGAAGCTGACACAATCTACTCTTTAGATTTTGTTTCAGTAAAACCCACAAACCTGAAGCTGCGGTAAGCTCACCAACACTGGACAGTCAAAGATCTGGTCTGGATATAGTTTCTGATGAGGCAGCAGATTGCAGGGTCAGGGTCTGATTTTTTTTTTTTTTTTTCATTTAGCCTTTATTTATCCAGGAAATGTCCCATTGAGATACAGGATCTCTTCTTCCAGGGAGCACTGGCTAAAACAGCATACATAATCCATGGATCCAATCTGCCTTGTGTCAACAGTTCAGGCTGGTGGCGTGTGGGGGTGTGGGGGATGTTTCTTGACTGACTCTCAACTGAAATTATTTAATTTGTCACAGATTATGTGTTTTTACTTGACCTAAATGCAGAAACAGACAGACTTGTAGTATGAGGTGAACAGAATTTAGGACTTGTGCTGGGCTGAGGGTTGAGTCAGAAAGAATCCAGAGGGTGTTCATGGCAGATGAGACAAGAATGCAGGGTACAGTGGAGGCAGGGTCTGAATTGTGGTCTAAATGCAACAGTCTGGGTTTTATATTTGACAATATTCATCCGTTCATGTCCACAGTTCACCATTTGTAATAGCTACAGCATTTTCTGCAGAATAGTGCGCCACGTCAGAAATAAAGTCTCTCAGCTGGTCTCATCAATATGAAACTGAGTCTAAGATTCAGTTCAGTCTCAGACCTGGATCCAGTGGACCCTTCGGGACATGGTCGACAGGAAATGTGCATCATGAATGTTGAGCTGAGTCTTTAACATATGGACCAACACAGTGTCAGCGAGGGGCTCCTCATGAAGTGATCAGGGTACATGTTAGCATGATGTTAAAGCATATTTCAGTTGGCTTGTGATCTTGCAGCCTGTGACTTAACTGTTTGAGCTTTTCTGACATAACGAGCTTAAACATGTTAACAAGTGAACTGTGTCTCAAAGCAGATTTGAATTCCAGCAGCCTGATCCAGATCAAAGTCTCAAACACCCGGCAACCAACAGCTGTGCTTCACTGCCAGCACGAACACTCCAGATAAAGCTGTGGGTGTGTGGTGGTGAGTGTGTGTGTCTGGGCATGTGTGTTTTGGTGTGGGCTCTGTATCTGACTCTAACCTGTGTCTGACTGATATCAGCTGCTGATTGATGGTAAATGGTAAATCTACATGTTTTTGCGTTAAGGACACACACTCACACAGACACACATTGTCTCAAACACACACACACAGACACACTTCAGAGGCAGAGAGAGGCTTATTCACACAGATTTGTTGTTGAACTCTATGATCAGATGCTGTAAAGTTGGCTCATTAGGGAGAAGTGAATTTGTGATCAGTAAATTTGAGTTTGTCACAGATGAATCAGTTGATCAGGAGGAAACCTGTTAAAGTTCAGTGTTGCACATTTCAAAACTCACTCATTTATTATTTCATTTAAACCTGTGGACCCTCTTGACATTTATTCATTAACCCTCCTATTATCCTCAAATATAATAACACATTTGATCCTTGGGGTCAATTTGACCCCAAGGATATCTGCCTCCAGAAAATGATTTTTGTATCAGGCACTTTGTTTATTTTTTGAATACATAAGGAGTCCCTTGATAATGACACTTATTAGCAAATTTCATGTAGCGCCACCACCAGGCCAAACTTTCAAAGTAGAAAGAATGTATCTTAAACTTTTCATCTGAATTTTTTCAAATTTCGTGACTACCAGAAAAGGATGAACCCTATTGGTTTTGGTGACCCCATGACCTTTCATTTACTTATTTCTATTGCTTTTATTTACTTTTTTAGGTACATATTTGTGGTCAGTCACCATAAAGTCTCACTCACCCCTCATTTTTTCTTATTTGGGTTTGGGACTGATAGTGGCAGAGTTTTATTTGTATATTTTTATTTAATTTTTTTGTTTTTCTGCCTTTTTTTTGTGTGGGGAAGGGGGGGCTGGGGTGGGTGCTGAAACTTTGTTCTGAGTCAAATTTGCCCAACTCAAACAAATACATTTTCAAACTTTTAGCAGGATTTTGTAAAGTCAGAACATGAAACTATTTGTATTTATAATGTGTGGATCTAATCCACGCCAAATTCCTAGTCAGGGCAGGGTAGACCATGGACAGGTTGCCAGTCTATCATAGGGCCAACACATAAGAGATATACAGAGATGAACAAGCACTCACTCACAATCAGACCTACAGACAATTTAGAGTCACCGGTTTACGTACACATGCATGTCTTTGGACTGTGTACCGGAGTACCTGGAGGAAACCCACGCAGGCACAGGGAGAACATGCAAACTCCACAGAGAAAGGCCATGGGCCCAGGAATCAAACCCACAAAAATGAGGCAACAGTCTAACCGCTATGCCGTTATGCCACCGTACTTCCTTGCAGACATATTTTTTGGATTGAGCACAGGTCATACTCGTCTTTGAATCCTTTTGGGTGGGACAAACCTGGCACCTGCCACATTACCTGCCTGTGGTCTGTACCATTCGAAATGTTGGGGTTCCTTACCAGGGAGTAAGATGTCCTTTAGCCATGTCAAGTACAACCCCAGTGGCCTGATTTTTTCAGGTGTTTCCTCAAGGGATTTTCCTCACAGTCCAGCTAAATTGCAGACATAGCTGGACTGTGCATCACATGTTGCCCAAATTTTGATGCAGGTTTGCTCAGCAAAAATTGTCAGAATGGACACAGCCCATGAAACGCAACAAAGCATTCATCAAAAGTCACCATGCAAATAATCAAAGTTCTCATTGGAATTATGCTTTCCCTCCCCCCTTGTCATGTATCAACTCAAAAGTATCAATCCGGCACTTGCAGGTGTAGGGATGTGAGTTTACACACACAGACAGACATGTTTTACACAGCTTGAACAGCTTGGGGTCAAATTGACCCCAGAGGATCACCGATGCGTACAAAATGTGTACAGCAAAATGAAAAAGTATCATCATGATCATTTTTTGCATAATTAGTTGTCCCCCTCAAATTAGGAAAAGTCTTGAAATATGAAGCCAAAAAACTATAATCAACTCCAACTTTTTGAATGATAACCATTGAATGGGGTCATATTGACCCCAAGGACGATAGCAGGGTTAATTAATTCATCTTCAAACGCTTATCTGTTTCTGGTCTGCGGGGGTGCTGGAGCCAATCCCAGCTCACACTGGGTGAGGGCGGGGTGCACCCTGGACAGGTCGCCAGTCCGTCACAGGGCCCCCTTTTGACATTTAATTTAACAAAATTTAATATGGTGCATGTATATTAATATAACCCCCATGATCTGTTGGTCTAGTCTTTTCTCTGGGTGGTTTGGTCCACAGTTACCTGGGATGAGTCTAGAAAATTTAGGGTGGGGGGCACACAGTCTGAGCAGTAAAACCACAGTATATATAAAGAATGAGCTGTTAGCTGTTCTTGGAACTGGATATTGGGGAAGTTTGACCTGTGAAAAAGTGATTATTGGTCACATTTCCAGTTGAAAATGCTGATGAGGGTAAATAAGAGAAATTAAGTTTCCCTGAGTTGAAAGGAGGATCAGGGGGCAGAACAATATGTGTGTAAAATACCCCTAATTCCTGCAATTGATTGTTTTTACTCCATTAATTTACCAGAATATTTCATTTGTAATTTTTTTTTTTTTTTGGAAGTATACGCTCAGCTCTTTCGGTTGTCTTTTCTCAGACGTGTTTTTTTCTGACTATTCATGTATTAAATCTTGATAAATCATACTCTTGCCATTGTATTTAGGTCCAGTTCTTTTAATACAGCACATTTTAAACTGCTTCAGGGGCCCCCACAGACTCATGTGTTCTCAGTTGGGACCCCGCTGAAGTTTAGGAGCCCCTGACCATTGTGGTGGCTGTCTCATTGTGTTTACACATTATGTTATTAGCCATAGTCCAAAATTGTTCAGTCTGTTAGGAAACCAGGAACTCACAACCTAATAAAATATAGCAAACAGAATTTGATTTGATGCCCAACATTGATTTTCTCTTGGAACAGATGCCAAAATGTCTTCTGATCTTGGCACATTGTTTGTGCTGGTTTACAATTAAACGTCAAATCAACATTTTAGGTCACAGATTTGTGCAGGAGAGTGTGGACGTTAACCTCTACTCTTTACACTGTGTGTTTGTGTGTGTTCAGTGGAGTGTAGTGGCAATGTGTTTAGGGAACGCTCTGGTGTCCTAAGCAGCATTGATTTTCCTGCTCCATATCCAAAGAGCTCCAATTGTTTATATCGGATCGAGCTGGAACCAGGCTTCAGGATCCGCCTCCAGTTTGACCCCAGATTTGATGTGGAGGATCATCCTGACATCAACTGCCCCTATGACTATGTCAAGGTCAGAGGAACAAACATACCTACACACACACACATTTCTATTGTGTGGTCATCAGTAATTTATGTGTGTGTGTCAGATTAAAGCAGGGAGTGAAGAACTGGGTCCATTCTGTGGAGCTCAATCTCCAGGAGTCATTCAAACCGACAGCAACATGGTCATCATTTTCTTCCAGAGTGACAACTCAGGAGAAAACCTGGGCTGGAGGATCACATACACTACTGCAGGTTTGCAGTGTTCACATATGAGATCATTACTGTGACAATCCCTGAGCCCCCAGGGAGTCTCTATTCTGTACCATAACAAGGTCATCAACACATTTCATCTCAATGGATACCAATATACTGTATAGAGCAATTGCATTAATCTTCTTTTTCTATAAACTATAATGATAATAACCAGAACAATAGAGTTTTGGTTTAGAGCAGTAACACAAGTTATCATATGCAGATGGTGTGGTATGTATGGTAGATGTGGATAGCCGCATCTACTATAACATTATGACCACCTGCCTAATATTTTGTAGCTACAAATGGACATACTATTGCAGGTTAACAAAGACACTAAAGGTCCCAATAGCAGACAAACTACAGTGAACTGATTTTCTTTAAAGAAACATTTTAACTTCATTTTAATTTCCTTGTTGTTGCTTTAACAGGAAGTCAGTGTCCAGTTCCTGAGATTCCACCCAACGCCCTCATAAACCCTGTCCAGTCAGATTACTACTTCAATGATCATATCCTGTTCACCTGTGAGCCTGGATACAGACTGCTGAAGGTGCTCAGACTGATTCTTTCACAAAATCAGGAAATCTGTGCCTCAGCTGCAGCTACAAAGATAGAGGGGAATTAAATGGAGACCTACATTAGGCAGTGAGCTTACAGAACATCTGTTATCAGACATCAACAGCCTCACACTGTGTAGGAAAATAGTAGGTTTGTGTTATGCAGGAGTCTCCATCAATAGGAAGGTTGTAGTTATCATTCCTGAGTCCACCAATACACATAACAATGAGTCCTTGGACAATATACTGAAGTAATCTTACCATTTTGACTCAACTGATTCATGTCCTTATATTGTTTTGTAGGTACTGAAGCAAATGTGAACATGTTCTGTTGGTTGTTCTACAGTTTAACACAAGTGACAGACTTACAGCTCCTTTTTGTCTTTTCCTGTGTCCCTATGTTTCAGGATGGAGAGGACCTAGACCATTATCAGGTAGTCTGTCAGTCAGATGGATTGTGGAGCAGCAGTTCTCCTCAGTGTCAACGTAAGAAAATAGCTTGAACACCACAGGTTCTCAGTTTGGATCTTAATACTGCTGCTCTCATCAGAAAATACAAATTCAATGTAACTAGAGCTGTTAGAGTGATGTCGCTATAGGAGATATTTCTGGAGGTCTAGACAAATTATACTCACATACACACATCTTTGTACTTCTATTTCGGTGAGGGCACCCATCAATATAAACACACTCTAAACCAAGTGTTAACCCTCAAACAGGCTTTTAAATGTGTGTGAGGATTGGCCAAAATATCCCCACTATGTCCTCGCAATGTAGCATTAACCAGCAAACAAGCACACCAACATCTCTATCTAGCATGTGTGCAGCTGTGGTGTGAAATAATGCCTTTAAATGTCAGTGTTATATTCTCATCGACATCAACAAATTGATGATATGTGAATAGAATTTATTTCTAAATTCACTTTAAAGTTAATATACAAGTGATCAGCTGAAGTCACTCAGTGTGAACTCAGTATAGATGTGATGTCAGTCTGTTTCCTGCTATAACCAATCTGATCCTGATCCAGATGACCTGACATAATTATCTGATCCTGATAATCTGACCCTGATGATCTGATTCTAATGATCTGATCCTGTTGATATGATGATCTAATCCTGATAATCTGATTTTGTTGATCTGACCCTGATGATCTGACCCTGATGATCTGATCCTGTTGATCTGACCCTGATGATCTGACTCTAATGATTTGATCCTGTTGATATGATGATCTAATCCTGATAATCTGATTTTGTTGATCTGACCCTGATAATCTGATCCTGTTGATCTGATCCTGTTGATCTGACCCTGATGATCTGACTCTAATGATCTGATCCTGTTGATCTGACCCTGATGATCTGATCGTGGTGATCTGACCCTGATGATCTGACTCTAATGATCTGATCCTGTTGATATGATGATCTAATCCTGATAATCTGATTTTGTTGATCTGACCCTGATGATCTGACCCTGATAATCTGATCCTATTGATCTGATCCTGTTGATCTGACTCTGATGATCTGACTCTAATGATCTGATCCTGTTGATATGATGATCTAATCCTGATAATCTGACCCTGATGATTTGACCCTGATAATATGACCCTGATGATCTGATCCTGTTGAACTGATCCTGTTGATCTGACCTGATGATCTGATCCTGTTGATCTGACCCTGTTGATCTGACCCTGATGATCTGACTCTAATGATCTGACCCTGATGATCTGATCCTGTTGATCTGACCTGATGATCTGATCCTGTTGATCTGACCCTGTTGATCTGTCCCTGATGATCTGATCCCGTTGATCTGACCCTGATGAGCTGACTCTAATGATCTGACCCTGATGATCTGATCCTGTTGATCTGACCTGATGATCTGATCCTGTTGATCTGACCCTGATGATCTGATCCCGTTGATCTGACCCTGATGATCTGACTCTAATGATCTGACCCTGATGATCTGATTCTGTTGATCTGACCTGATGATCTGATCCTGTTGATCTGACCCTGTTGATCTGACCCTGACGATCTGATCCCGTTGATCTGACCCTGATGATCTGACTCTAATGATCTGATCCTGTTGATCTGACCCTGAATGTCTGCTGACATCACTGCACTGCTGCTATTGATTGACTCATTGTTGTTATGGTTCCCGTCTGACATAAAAAACTATGAGAAGAAGAAGTCTAAGGTACATAACCAGCAACGTCTGTAGACCCATCAGTACCTCTGGTTCTGTCGAACTATTACTTTAGGTTCTTGTGATGTCTCTTTTTATTATTTATAAATGATTGGTTAAGCCATCCAGTCTATCAGAGCTCAGTCTTTTTTCTTATTCAACCCTTGATGAAGCTGGTCAAAAATCACTGAGGGCAACTGACTGTTTTTAGCCCCAAAAGCAGATATATGTTACAGTGTCTCACTCATGGCACAAAGTCATGGTTTAATAAAATAAATAAATAAATAAATAAATCAGTTCAGATTCAAACCCTGACTGTCCTATACGCAGTCGCTCAGTGACACACAATGTCTCTGATCACCTCTTCACTGACATATAACATCTCGGCTGTCACACATGTAGAAACAACCCCCTAACCCCATCCCATAATACAGATACACACCATGTCAGGGCATTGCAGACACAACACTGACAGATAATAACCACACGATCTGAGGGAGGAGAAAGTAGAAGGTGAGTAGCCTCAGCCTCTGGTCTTTAGAGACTCTAGCCATTTTCTGGACAGGTGAATGGAACAGATGTAGACTTAAAAAATGTCACTGACCAATGGCTGATCAATCAATGATCCGTCCTCCTCCTTTGAGAGAGGAGGAAGGAGGATAGAATATGGAGGAAAGAGGATAGAGGATGGAGGACGGATAAAGGACGATAGAAGGAAGAGGTTGGAGGACAGAAGATGGAGGAAGAGTAGGATATTGTAGAGGACTGAAGAAGGAGGAAGGGAAGCAGCTACTGAAACCATTTCCCACTCTCTCTTTCTCTCTGTAGAAACAGACTCAACAAGACGGTGAAGATCTCCATCCACCATCTTGAACTGTCTCAGTGTAGATTAGATTAGACTGACGTTATAGGAAGAGACAGATATAAGAAACCTACACAGAAGCCTCATGTGAGTTTCACTGTTGCTACATATCTAACGGTTGGTTACTCAGAAGTCCAAAATAAAGTTCAACGTCAGATTTCACTCACCATCAGTTGGTGATGTCCACTCCCTGTTTTTATCTCCTGTGTTTTCCTGTTGGTTAACATGCCAACCAGCGAGCTTCAGTCCAGTGAAACCATCTCATCACTTTTTGGTTCCACGTCCCTGTTGCGTCCAGTCTGAGCTGGAAATGTAGCTGCTGAGAGGACATTGATGCTAACATAAGCAATGTAGCAATAACTTAACATACTCCTTCATTATGTTTGCAGTAGTTTTCAATTAAAGTCACAATATCTTTTAATAAAACAAATCAAATCCGAATCTGCAGTGTTGCGTTCCTTGGAGTCAGTCAAACTGAGACTGAAATAAAATCACATCCTGAGTTCAATAAATGTTTTGTTTGGTCACTGGTTCTGATTTTTATTTTTGTATGTGTTTGGGACATAAATATATCTATTTATATAGAATAAATACAGATTGAACACTACATGAGAAAAAACACTCCTCATGAAGAATCAATGTGGAGCAGCTTTTACCAAGATTTCTCTGACTGAGCAGTAGGATGATCAGCTTTGTGGAGGTGGGACCTTATGTATTAACATTCATGTCATGTCTCATCCCAAAATTACAGTACATTTAATCAACATCATTGTCATCATCATCAGTGAGGAGCCTTGGATGAAGTCGCAGAATAAAATTTCAGATATGAAAACCTGCTTTAAGTCTGTGAAAAACCTGTGGTAGTGCTGGATGAGGTCATGAATTAAAACACTGAATTAGTTAGCCTTCATCTCCTTATTTCTTCATCATCATCCTCTCAGGCAGACTTAAAGGTGATTGGCCGCTGACTCTTAAACGTTTGTTTTCCTGTCACAGTTGTGGATTGTGGGAGTCCAAAAGTGGTCGACATGGCTGATGTGGTGTTTGTTAATCATGACAACAGCACACTGTTTGGATCAACTGTCCACTACGTTTGCAGAGAGGTCACGTTTCACCTGAACATCAGTAACAGTAAGAGTGTTTTTATCGTTGTCATTATTAATAATAATTATATAACATGGATGAACTGTGAAGGACTGGCGACCTGTCTAGGGTGTACCCCACCCTTGCCCAATGTGAGCTGGGATTGATTCCAGCATCCCCTGAGACCTAGAAATAGATACTAGTACTAAAAGATTAATGAATGAATATGGATGAGACCAGACGGTCCAGGCCAACTGTCTTCATTAGGAGTTTGAAACACACAGCTAGGTTTGTGCATCTTGCTTGTAGGTTCCTACAGATGTGCTCAGAATGGAGAATGGATGAATTCAGAAGCAGGATCCAAACTTCCAAGCTGTCTGCCAGGTACCTGACTGGTCTGTGTCTGTGAATTTATCACATGTAAATGAATCTTTTTTCAATTTGAGTCAGTGAATTCAATAAATCTCGACTAAACATTTACTCTGAAATAGGCTGAACTGACAGATACTGATCTGAGAGCTGTGAACGGATGTTAAGACAGTGCCTGACATTCCTGCATGTGTTTGTCCAGCCTGTGGCCTTCCCAACCGCTCCCTTCCCCCTCAGGTGAAGCGGATAATAGGTGGTCGGGCTGCTGAGCCCGGCTTGTTCCCCTGGCATGTCCTGCTCAGCGTGAATGATCTGTCCCGAGTCCCAGAAGACCACTGGTTTGGCTCCGGGGCCCTGTTGTCCCACTCCTGGGTCCTCACAGCAGCCCACGTCCTGAGGTCGCAGAGGAGAGACACAAGTGTCATCCCTGTGGCCCCAGAACATGTCAAGGTCAGAGGAGGAAACCGACTGAGGTGTTGTTAATTTGTTGTAATATGTTTGTAGGAGCAGCTTTACTTGTTCAAATATTTCACAGATTTTCCTTTGAACATGTTTGCTTTTTGAGGAGAATATTGTTCTGTTTTTTTGTTTGTCTGTTTGAAAGCAGCGTGACTCTTTTCATGTTTCTTAATGGGTGGTTTTGTCCTGTAGCTGCTGTGAAAACATTTAATGAATGATCAATTGAGATTAAAAAAAAAAACAAACTAAAGAATGAATTAACTAAACATTACTTCAACACTGTATAATCTTGTCATCTGAGTGATGGGCACTGGGACAAAACTCTTTATTTGCTCTGCTGAACCACCAATCAGCTACTGGACCTATTCTCAATTTGACTGAAGGAATTCCGGCAGATTTCCATTTAGACTAACCTGTTCTGTCTCTGATAGTAATCTGAGCCCCAGACTTTCTTACCCAGACACCCTCAGTATTTACATGTGAAAAAAAACCTGATTCTCTTCTTTCCATGTTTCCAGGACTCAGGTTTCAACTCTGTCCCTGTGAAGACAGACCAGATTAACAAGCATCCACCCTATCACCTCATTCTCAGGTCTTCCTCGGTCTCCATGACACCCGGGAGAAACATTTGGCCACCAGCCGCTTGGTGGAGGAGATTGTCCTGTATCCAGACTTCCAACCCAACAACTACAACAATGACATTGCCCTGTTGAAGCTGAGGGAGCGAGTGGAGTTTAATGGGGTGATTCGTCCAGTCTGTGTCCCTGTACCTCACAACAAGGTGGGACATGGAGATTTCTGAAATTTTGTGATGTTATTCCATTAAAAATACAGCGGGTAAAATAAGTATTGAACACGTCACCATTTTCTCAGTAAATATATTTCTAAAAGGTGCTACTGATATGAAATTTTCACCAGACGTCGGTAACAACCCATGTAACCAACACATGCAAAGAAATCAAACCTTAGATGTCCATAAAATAAGTTATATGCAAAAAAAAAAAAATTGAATGACACAGGAAAAAAGTATTGAACACACTTACTTAAATTTATTTTACACTTTGTACAAAAGCCTTTGTTGGTAAGTAACAGCTTCAAGACGCCTCCTGTATGGAGAAACTAGTTGCATGCATTGCTCAGGTGTGATTTTGGCCGATTCTTCCACACAGTCTTCAAATCTCGAAGGTTCAGTGGGCCTCTTCTATAAACTTTAATCTTTAGTTCTTTCCATAGATTTTCTATTGGATTCAAGTCAGGTGATTGGCTGGGCCATTCTAGCAGCTTTATTTTCTTTCTCTGAAACCAAGTGAGAGTTTCCTTGGCTTGCTGAAATGTCCACCCTTGCATACAGGCCATGGCTGTTGAGTGCGTTACTATTGTTACTATTGTTTTCTTTGAAACAATTGTACCTGCGAATTCAAGGTCTCTCTGAATCTCTCCATAAGTGGTCCTTGGCTCTTGGACAACTTTTCTGATAATTCTTTTGACTCCTCTGTCAGAAATCTTGCGAGGAGCCCCTGGTCGCGGCTGGTATATGGTGAAATTATGTTGTTTCCACTTTCGGATTATGGCCCTAACAGTTGCATGGGTTGTTACCGACATCTGGTGAAAATTTCATGTCAGTAGCACCTTTAGAAATATATTTACTGATAAAAATTGTGACATGTTCAATACTTATTTTACCCACTGTATGTTATAATCACTTTTAATAGTGGATACCTTTATATGTATTTTAAGGACGATTAAGGGGATTTCGATCATTCAAGGGTATTTTTTAGTTTTCTAAACATACCTGTTTTCAACAGATGGCATATCAGTACCGCCTCCTCTACTGGCGGTAAGCGTGTCACATAATTTCCAATCACTGGTGGTGCCACTCATGTTGCCTTTCTCTGTGTGTTTTTGTGTTTAAATCAGCCACTCACTCAAACTTATTGACAGTTCATTTTCACTGAATTCACAGTTAGTTAAGCATTTTTTTTCACAAATTTATAAATCACTCGGGCGATTCCTTAGCTCTGCTAACTTAGCTTAGGCCTCTCGCTCTCCTTCTCCCTCTTCTGCTCTCACTTTTTCCTGCTCTTTGCGTTTCATGTTCAGTTACTCCTCTGCCGCCTTTAGTGATAATGCAGGTTGTTGATAGATATGGAGGATAGAATGAATGAGTTGCAGGTGCAGCTCCGCACCGTAGCTAGTCCAGCTTATGGTACTGTAGCTAACCGGTCCCCTGTAGTTGATGCAGGCCGACCTACAGCAGCTCCTTGAGCAGCTCAGCGAGTTACTTCCCCCCAAGCAGCTCCCAAGCAGCTGGGATCAACTCAGGGCGGCTGGGTGACTGTCCGAGACAAGAGGCATAGCTGTAGGCAGCAGCCCCCGTTTCACCACCGACCATTTAACGTTTCTGACAGCTTCTCCCCACTCAGCGACACATCTGCTGAGAAAGCGACCCCAGTTTTTGGCGATTCTATTCTGAGGAACGTGAAGTTAGCGACACCAGTGGCCATAGTTAAGTGCATCTCTGGGGCCAGAGCGGGCGGCATCCAGTCTTATCAGAAACAGCTTGCTAAGGATAAGCATAAATATGGTAAAGTGGTCATTCACGTCGGCAGTAACGACACCCAATTCCACCGGTCGGAGATCACCAAGATTAATGTGGAGTTGGCGTGTAATTTTGCAAAAATTATGTCAGACACTGTAGTTTTCTCTGGACCCCTGCCCAATCTGACCAGTAATGTCATGTATAGCCGCATGTCATCATTTAACTGCTGGTTGTCAAAGTGGTGTCTAGAAAACAGTGTGGGCTATATATAACTAGAAGACGTTCTGTGGGACACCTGTGGCTGATCAGGAGAGATGGCATCCATCCCACTGTGGAGTGGGCCGCTCTCATATCTAGGAATTTGACTGAATTTATTACAAGGTTAAAACCGTGACATTCCAGAGTCCAGACCAGGAGGCAGAGCTACAGTTTAACGCTCTTCTCTGCACCTCAGTCAGAGCAGCTCCCTGCCCACAAGTAGAACCAATGTCTACTGTGTCTGTCCCCCGACTTCATAAATTTATTAGATCTATTAAACCAAAAGTAAGCAGACGAGGAGCTAAAAAACTAGAACTTAATTGATATTAAAACTACCACCATTTCGGATCTATATATAAGTAAAGTATAATAAAATTTAATGTGGAGTATTAATTATTAGATCACTATCATCCAAATCCCTGTTAGTTAATGATCTGATCACTGATCATATTATGGATTTATTCTGTATCACTGAAACCTGGCTTCAGCAGAATGAGTATGTTAGTATAAATGAAATTACATCCCCCACTCATGTTAACTTTCACATTCCTCGTACCTTGTACCCTTTTCTCTCCAACCAATACCTAATAACATTTGAGTTTACAATAAATGGCTGCAAAGCACCTGGGAATAAATTCAGCTATAGCAAATGTTTATCTGAAAATGCTGTGGCCAAATTTAAGGAGAATTTTCAGACATCATTTGCTAAACTGCTATGTCTAAGATCAATAGAGAACTTCTCCCCTACACAGAATGATGACCTTGTGAATATCACTATGGCCTCATTGTGCTCAAATCTTGATTTTGTGGCTCCTCTGAAGAAGAAAGTAATGAAAGACAGGGGGCTGGCACCTTGGTATAGCCCTCAAATTCGTGCCTTAAAGCAAATGTCTCGGAAACTGGAAAGGAAGTGGCTGTCCATTAATGCAGATGAATTCTACTTAGCCTGTAAAGAAAGGTAAAAAAATATTAAAAAGCTCTTCACATTGACAGAAGCTCTTCCTACTCAGCGTTAATAGAAGAAAAAAAGAACAATCCCAGGTTTCTCTTCAGTACTAATGATTTTATAGGCTTTTTTACTAATAAAGTCAAGCCAAGGTGAGGAGGCCATGGCTCGGTGAACATAAGACCTGTGCGTGATTCAACATGGCGGCACACACCTGAACGTAACCAAACAAACTCACCTTTAACGCCAATTTACACAGTCTGAATCCTCAAATCCTCAGAACTACAGAAAAAACATTTACTTCTCTCATCCACCAACAATCCTCATCAATAAAATCTGGAAGAAGAAACCGTGGAAAGCCTGCAGGAGTACGTTGACAAGTGCTACCACCAACTCGTCATGGGGAAGACCGGCAACGCAGCGACCCCATCCTCCAAAAGAAGCTGACCGCCCAGCGTGCCCTCATCACCTGATAAGGACTTCGGGGACATCCTGGACTCAATCGACAGGAAACTAATATGTTTCGATGCCAGACTTGCTCTAGTGGAAATGCTCCACAAAGAGTTCCAGGCTCTCCACAAGTCTCTGGAATTCAGCCAGCAACAGGTGGTTTCACTGGCCGCGGAAAACCAAGTCCCTAAAACCTCCATTAAATCACTTACCGAGGGGGTGACGAAGATCACGGCGGAGAACAAACAAATCAAAGAGGCTATCCTTGACATCCAGGCTCGGAGCATGCGGGACAACCTGGTATTTTCCGGCATACCAGAGCAGGCGGAGGAAGACCCTGAGATGTCCATCAAAGACTTCCTCCAGAAACAGCTGAAACTTCCGACTGAGAAGAACATCGCCTTCCATCGGGTGCATCGCCTTGGAGGGAAGAGACCGGACAATAGGCACCCCAGGCCCATCGTCATGAAGTTTGAACACTTAGGGCAGAAGGAGCTGGTGAAGAGCCGGGGCAAAGAGCTGAGAGGAACGGACTTCAGCGTGAATGATCAATTCCCCAAGGAGATGCTGGAGCGCCGCAAACGCCTGTTCCCTGCCAGGAGAAAGTTCATCGACGGAGGATCCCGCGCTGTCATCGCTGTAGACAAACTATATGTCAACGGCCAGCTGTTCCGGGATCCGGAGACTTACCCTTGGCTCTATTAAAGCGTATCTCCTCTTTCCACCCAAGGTTCTCCGGACTCACCGGATTTACCAGATTCACCCGGGTATGGTAATAGTATGGTTAAGGTAACAGATGAAGGTAACATCAATTTCTCTCATTCATTCTTTCTTTCAAGTGTAGTAGCAGAGGACAGTGGCTAACTACTACAAACCCCTCTGCAAAGCCCGTAGCAATGAGGATCACTGTTAGAGAGTAAATATTTAATTTTTTTTTATTTCAAAACAGAGGTAGCATTAGGTGATTGACAGAGCATGGATCAAACAGACTTAGTTAGGCAATATGACAATAAAAACACTGGATGCAAGGTGACATATACAAAAGTAACACACAACACTCTCCATGCAATTAAAACACCTTGCCCATACAAACATAAAACCATGCAAATAAAAGTCTGTCACAATGCCCAGCCTCTGTCTCCCCCAATCAACCCGCTGCTACAAGATAACAAGATGCTTTGGCTCAGGTTTACTGATAGCTAAAAAAAAGAAAAATAAACCTAAAAACAAAACAATATTAACACAACGGCCGACGAGTGCACAAATGCACCAGGCTCCCAGTTGTTTGTGGCCAAACTCTGCTGTCGCATCTGCCTGACGGTGTGATATGCTTCCGTCGCTGCGGCCGTGCTCGTAGCTTTTTTGCTCACCAGACACAAAGGACGCCAACACACCTCACTGTCTATGCAGCGCCACTCCTAAGTAGTGTGTGAGCTGGGCATTAAACACAGCTGGCCCAATTACCCGATTACCCAACACCCAGGTCACACAAGCCTGTGTAAGTCATGTAAAAATATACGAATGCACATCGCACGCGGTATACCATGCTGTTCTCACTCACGAACAATGTGTATTTATGTCACCCCGTTGTTTTTCATATTGTTGTTTTGTGTTATACTTTATTTATGAATATGATGTTTATATGGTTCACAGTGCAATTACATAATATGCAGTTACACTGACCACACACATGCACTCTCCGGCACTGCGACGGCAAACGGCAAAAAATTTTAACACACACCTACACAATTTACAAGCTGACATTGTCTTACTACAGGAAACCCATCTACCCGAAAGAGGGAATCATATATTAAGCTCATCACAGCTAGTTATAACACCAAACAAAGAGGCGTAGCCATTCTAATCAACAAAAACATTAGGTTTACTTGTAAGAACCCCATACTAGACCCAGAAGGTAGGTTTATAATAGTTAGCATATCCACACACAACACTGAGGTATGTATTGCCAATATATATGGTCCAAATGTTGATGATCCCTCCTTCTTCCACAGCTTCTTCACAGCACTTTCGGCCCACTCAGACACAGCACTTATAGTAGGAGGGGACTTCAACCTGGTATTCAACCCACAAGTGGACAGAACCTGCAGGGCAGTTAGTCAACGCAACTACCAATCATCCAAGATAATAAAGCAGTATATGAGTGATTTTGGTCTTTGCGATGCTTGGCGCTCACGTCACCCCACGCTGAAGGAATACACCTACTACTCGCCAGTCCACCACTCTTATTCCCGTTTAGACCACTTTTTAATTAGTAATTCAATTGTGAACGATGTCTTTGACACCAAGATTCACCCCATCGCCATCAGCAACCACGGACCAGTCACTCTAACACTCACAAAAAAAACTAAAACACCACCTTCTAAACAATGGAGATTTAATACATCATTGCTTAAGGACTCCAACTTTATTACATTCTTTAAGGAGGAATGGACAATGTTCTGTGAAATAAATTACCAGCCTGATGTCTTCACCGTGCTATGGCAGGCAACAAAAGCAGTCATGCGAGGCAAAAAAATGTAACGCCGGGGACACAAGGCAAAGGACTCAAATGCACGACTCAGGATAGTCACCTAAAAATTTAATGAAGAAAAAAATGCTAACAAAAATCGCTCTCAAAGAGGATGTAAAGTACAAACATAAATCGCTCTCAAGGAAGATGCAAAAATACAAACTGAAGCAACGCTGGATTGAGGAACAAAGATACAAAAACCTGAACTGGTCACTGGATCAACATGGAATCTTGACTCATGGAACATGACAAACGACCTGGCACAGGACAAAGGGAAATGCAGGCTATAAGTACACCAGGTAATGGGAAACAGGTGGAGACAATCGGTAGGGAAAACTAATCAGCCAGGTGGGAACACACAAGAGGAAGGGGCAAGTTACCTGACGCATCAGGAAAAAGGATTTCAAATAAAACAGGAAGTCCTGAGACAGACACGACAAAACTAAATATCAAAACTTAATACAATTGACGGGTTATGACAAATAATTTTTAATTTTTAATTTTTATTTTCCACTTGGAAAATAACCTGTGACCCAGGAGAAATAAATCAAATTTTTAGGGAATTCTATAAAAAACTTTATTCGTCTGAGATTAACCCCTCCAAATCCAGCATTGAAAGTTTTATGAGCACAGTTGACTTGCCAAAATTAAATCAAGACCAAATGACGGCTCTGAACTATTTTGACCGAGGAACTCCAAGAAGCCCTCAAACATATGCCAAACATAAAGCCCCAGGACCAGATGGTTTCCCTACAGATTTCTAGAAAGAGTTCTGGCCAGAACTTGCACCAATATTTTACAGAATGTTAACCGAAATGCAGGAAACCTCAACCCTTCCACCCAACATGAACTGTGCAAATATTAGCCTTCTCCTTAAACAGGACAAAGACCCTGCACTCCCATCAAGCTATCGTCCAATATCACTTATAAATGTAGATATTAAAATTATTTGCAAGGCGCTAGCTAGAAGACTTGAAAAAGTAACACGTCACATAATACATCCCGACCAAACTGGGTTTATTAAAGGCCGACACTCTACCAACAACACCCACAGACTTATTAACCTGATAGACTATTGTAACAGTCAGAGCAAAGATGCCATAATAGTCTCCCTAGATGCAGAAAAAGCATTCGACAGGGTAAATTGGAATTTTCTCCTCACCACATTACAAAAGTTTGGGTTCAGAGATAACTTTGTGAGCTGGATCAAAATATTGTATAGCTCTCCCAGTGCTTGTGTCAGAACAAATGATCAAAGCTTTTCTCTCCAGAGGGGAACCAGGCAGTGTTGTCCACTTTCTCCCTCCCTTTTTTCTATATTTATAGAGCCACTCGCAGCTGCAGTTCGGCAGGACTAAAATATTAAGGGAATTAACACAGCAAATGTGAACCATAAAATAAGTCTTTATGCTGATGATGTATTACTTTTCCTATGAAATGCACAAACGTCTCTCCCTGAAACAATAGCACTCATTGACAAATTCTCAACCATCTCTGACTACTGTATTAATTGGAGCAAATTGACTGTACTACCCATGAACTCAGATTTCCAGAGTATGTTAACTGCCCCACTATGGCCAGGAAACATTAGGTATCTAGGTGTCAAAATCCCTGCCAAACTTTCCGACCTGACACAGCTAAACCACATCATCCTAATTAAAGAAATAGAGGATGACCTCACCCGGTGGAGGACACTACCCATATCACTTATCGGAAGAGTAGCAACAGTGAAAAAGATGATCTTGCCATAAATTAACTTTGTTTTTTCAGTGGTTCCAACCCAACCTCCCCTGACTTCAAATCACTAGGCTCTAACATCTCCAAATTTCTTTGGAAAGCTAAACCACCACGTTTAAGCTTAAAGATTTTACAAACAAGTTAAGACCATGGTGGTTTGGAATTAACCAAACTTTTACTATTACTACTTGACCAATAGATTACAATATATACTATTCAAAGGAAACACAAGAAACTTGTGCTACAAAAAATGGACCAGATTCAGTGACTAACTCCCTAAACTTAACAACAACCTTGCGACCTACCCTACATGCCCTCAAGATAACTATATCTACCTAGCCCAGTGAGCAGTGATAACTAACATGTCTTTGGGTCATCAGGTGAGAACCTCCTTTCACCGGTGTTTCGTCTAGTTGGTCCCACAACACCTCCAGAAGGCTAGACAGTGATCACTGGCGTCCCAGAGTCACCCCCCTAATGCCTGCTATCACCGCTCCTCACACCAAGACAATTATCTCAAACAGCACTATCGTCAACTACACCGACCTCTCACCAACTGCACCAGTAAAAGCAGGGTGGGGATACAGACCCTGGTTCGGTAAGGGGGGAGAAATAGAAGAGGTAAAATGGTACTAAAATGGATTAAACCGAACTCGTTAGACCAAACGTGGCTCGATATTGACCAAACATTTTGCAAAGAAATCCAAATCTCTGATCTGCCCTTTATCAGTCCTACTATCACGCATCACAGCTGCTTCAAGTGTATTTGCATCAGCAACACCCTCACAGCTTGGTGGGAATTCCTCAAAAGGAATGGGTTCTTGAACACCCCCTCACGCCTATCTGGAACAATCCTGACTTCCTGCAAAATAAAAAATCAATAAATTTTTCAGCATGGGTTGATAAAGGGATGAAATATTTAAAGCATATCCTCCATGACAACAAATTCATACAATTTAATGAAATCACAGCAAAATATGGTATTAGCAAAAACAAATTTCTGGAATATCTCCAGCTCCAATCTATAATTCAGGCACAGTTTGACCTTAACTAATTGGATTTAAAGCTTCCACCCAGAATAACAGATTTTCTACAGCTTTCACTGCCTAAACTACTGTCTAAAATTAACTTTATACTGTCTACAACAGATCTAACAATCTCTGTTCCTACCTCCAAATGGGAGAAAGATCTGTTGAGCAACCCAGACCCTAACTTTTGGATAAAATCTGTTCCAACATGTTCAAAATGACTCAAAGTAACGACCTACAATTAATAAATTAGAAGGTTCTACACAGAACACACTATACAGGACAAAGGATGTTCAAGGGAGGGAGGGGCGGGGCCGGCCTCCTCAGTGCAGATTGGGCTGGGTGCCCTGGCCATGGGCCGCCGACTGGGGGGCCTGGGTCCTCCCTGCCCCCACATGGCGGAGTGGTGGACCCTCTGTTCAGGTCTCTGGACGGTTCACCTGGGTGCTCTGGGTTGGCCCCAGACCAGTTGGGGTGGGCTTCCTGTCAGCTTGTTGTGGGCGGCGGCGGGGATGGCCAGTGGGGCCAGTGTGGAAGCTGGCCCCCTGCGGGACTGGCCCATGCATCACCCTCTCCTCACTTCTCTGTCCCATCACAACCCACGTTATGTGACTCTAGGCCTTGAGGGGCTGGACCCCCCAATTTTAATCACAACGTAGACATCAAGGGCTTGAGGTAGTGCATGGGGGTGTATTGGGAGACTCTGAGAGTTCCCATGCCAAGCCTGCCTCCCTCAATTTTAATTGCATCCTAGTCATCCACAATAACACATCTACACTCCCACACACAACAAGCACCCTACACCCATGTTGAGATGGGGGAGGCATCGGGGCGGGGCGTGGGCCCATTGCTGCCCCTGTCGCCGTCTGCATCAGTGTTGGGCTGGGGCTCTGAGGGGGGGGGCGGTCCGTTTGGCGTTCTCGGGGGGGTCAGGTCTGCCTCCCAACATGATGGTTGGGCTGGGGTTGGTCGTGTGCCTTGCCATTGTGCGGTGGGCCCCTGGCTGGTGGTCTTACTGGGCCTGGGTTACCCTGGACTAGGTCCGTGCCTGACGAGAGCTTGGCCCTTGTTTGAAGGAGGATGGGGGTTTTTCTTTTCCGTTTTTTTTTTTCCCCCTTTGGGGGGGGTTGGGCGGGATGCATGGGGGAGTGGGAGGGCAGCTCTGTCCGGGGGCGGTGGGCCCGGTCCGGGCATGGGGTGTAGGCGGGTGTCAGCCTCGCCGGTGTGTGGCGGGGCCCTTGCTGGGGGCCTGGCCGGATCTCTGGCCGGGAGGGCGCCGTGCCCCTGGGTTTAGCCTGTGCTGTGTGGGGTGCGTGCGATGGGCCTGGGGTCCTTTGGTTACTTTGTCTCTCCGTGGGCTGCCTCCGGGTGGGGGTCGCTGCTCCCATGTTTTCCTGCGTGTCCTTGCATGGGTTGGACCTGGGGCTGTCTCCGTTTGGGGGGGTGGCCTGGGGCTGCCTGTGCTCTGGGGGTTAGTGGGTGCCCTGGTGGCTCGGTCCTGACCTGCCTGCTATCCCGGGCCGGGGGCATGTTGTTCCGGCCCCCCACATCAGCAACAGTCAGCTACCCACAGCATCCAATGACAAACCGTAGCTTACACATAAACACACATATGTACACTCACATATATACAGGGTGTACCCGTCCTCCTCATGTTAATAGTGCTGCTGCTGCAGTAGTCCACTATCAAATGCGGCAGCTTCTCAATCAACAGGAATGCCTGCTTTGTATTTTGAATCTCTCTTTGAAAGTCTCTCTGAGCTACTTCCTATTGTCTCATCATCTAAACCATCAACTTGTCTTTTAGACCCAGTACCTACCAGGCTATTTAAAGATGGTTTCCCACTATTTAACATATATATTCTCGATCTGATCAATGTAGTGATGGGTAGATGAGGCGTCATGAAGCGTTTCGACACATTGCCAAACTGTATTGATACTGTGTCGATACTGTGTTACTGAATATTGACACCTGCTGGACCTTAAAAATCCCTACAGGCAACCTATTTGACAGACTCAACTGACACTGATTTGATGACCTAGTATATACAATAATATAATTTAAGTCATTGTGTTTTATATTGTATTATTTCATATCTTCATTTAAATTTAAAATATCTTTGATACTTTTAGATACAGTCAATAAATAATGTGAACATGTATCATAACGTGAAAATCTAAGTGAACGTGTTGTGAATGAGGATGCTTGTGGACTGGGATTTTTTTATACAAATTTTTATTCAAAAAAAATAAATTTTTCCAACGTTTTGAAATTGAGTCTGTTACGCTTTTTTGATACAACTTCTCCAGCTGTAGAAAACACCCGCTCACACGGCACAGATGAGGCTGGAGTGCAGAGAAATTGTAAGGAAAGCCAGAAAAGGTTTGGATAGATTGTCTTTTGGTTGTCCCAGTATCTCATAGGATCCTGGGACCTGGCAATATTGCCCTCTGCCAGGTATCTCTGCACCTCCTGGATGGCATCAGCTGTGGCACTTTTGGTCTGCCTGCCCACTTTATTGTCGAGATGTTGCCAAAGGTTATCTAAAAAACAACAAATTGGCATTTTAGTACATGATTTCCAAACAACAACAAACAAATAATGCTGAATAACATGCCTGAAGTGGGTGCAGACAGCTGTTGTGAAGACGGTCCCGGCTGGGGCTCATTTGTGCGTCCGATTACAGACGCACATTGTCTGTGACTCGACGCTTCAGGTGTTCATGTAGGTGTATGGCTGCCTGTGTGTGCAAGGTTGAAGCATTATACTCTAGTGCAAGATAGAGCATTTTCATCATCGGGATGACCTTTGACCCTGGAACTCGCCTCTCTTCAGACAACTCCACTGTAGTTTGATGGAAAGGAGCAAGCACAAGAAGTGTTTCTCCTATGATGGTATACTCATCAGCTGTAAGTGGAGTCAAATCTGTTTTTAGAGAGGCCAGAGTAACCCACACTGGTTCCCTCTCATCATGTAGCCTTGACAGCATTTCATATGTTCTGTTCCAGCATGTTGGCACCTCATTGATAAGTTTCAGGGTTGGTCGTCCCATCTGTTGCTGCACTTGAGCAAGCTTCTCCTTGGCTGTAGTGCTTGATCTGAAGTATGTGACAATGTGCCTAGCTTTGTGTCTGATGGATGTAACTGTGGGGATTTGATCACATGATTTTCTAACTAATAAATTGAGACTATGTGCAATGCAAATTGAGTGCCGAATTTGGAGCTGTCTAGTGGATGCAATCATGTTTGGTGCTGCGTCGGTCACAGGACACTTTACTTTATTGGTTATGGCCCAGTCCTCCATCATGCCCCTTTTGACTTGGGCCAAATTGTCAGCAGTGTGACTTTGTGGAAAGTATTGCACTCCCAACAGAGACTTATACAACTGCAAATTCTCATTAATGTAGTGACAGGTAAGAGCCAAGTAAGCCTCCATGTTCACAGATGTCCACACATCAGCTGTTATACTCACTGCCACAGCTTTCTGTACTTCCATTTTCACTCGTTCCCGTTCCTCCTCGTACTTTTTGGCCACCATTTCTTTGATGGTCTGAAAATTACACCAAGTCAAACCAAACGCAAATCAATATATTTAAATTAAAGATTAAACAAATTGGATATATCAACTACTACTTTAGATAATTTCCACACAAACCTTTCTGGTTGGCAAAACAGCTGAAGGACCTAAACCAGTTCCCTGAACCCTTCACTCTCCACAATGCTGAGGGGCTGGCAGTCTTTCAGGATGAAATTCAGCAGAGCCTCATCCAGCATCTGCTTCCTGGAAGCTTGATGGTTAAAAATGAAATAAAGAATACATTAATAGGAATTAATTATCAATAAAGCAACTGTGAGTAAGTTGTAGAATGGCTGTATACCTGAGTTTATCCTGGGTGTATCTGGGACTTCATTCTCATGCCTGGCCCTATAATGCCTCAGCATTGAGGAGGTAGTTTTGTTTAAATAGGAGAGTTCTGTCGAACAAATGCGACATTTAACCTGCAGAAAATAATATGAACAGTAAACTAAGAGTCACTTTGAAATGAATTTGAATTCAGATAGATCAAGTGGAAACTCTGAGAGGAACAGGATGAAACAACAAGGAAAGTAAAACAAATACCTTATTTTCCGATATGAGATCAAAATGGTCCCACACGGCGGAAACCTTTCTTTTGGCTTGAGGCTGCTCCATAATTCTTGATGAATTTGACGATGAGACGCAAAAGATCAGAGATTCTTTTGGCAGATGCATCCCGTTGACAGATGCGCCTCCTTATAAACACAGTTTGGCGCGTCAGTGTCAGTTCGAAACAGTTCCTGTATCGGTCACGTGACTTTCTTAAAGCGATACGCGCACCGACACGGGGTTTTGCTCTATGAGCTCGACGCATCGGTGTTGCCGAACCCATCACTAGATCAATGTGAGTCTATCACTCAGTTATGTACCACAGCCTTTTCAAGAATGCTGTTATTAAACCTATTCTTGATCCAGAACTCTTGTGCAAGTTCTCCCACTTAAAAAGATGAGAAAGGCCTGTAATTTTCATCATAGGTATACCTCAACTATGATAGACAAAATGAGAAAAAAAAAAAAAATAAATAAAAAATCCAGAAAATCATATTGTCTGATTTTTAAAGAATTTATTTGCAAATTATGGTGGAAAATAAGTATTTGTTCAATAACAAAAGTTCATCTCAATACTTTGTTATATACCCTTTGTTGGCAATGACAGAGGTCAAACGTTTTCTATAAATCTTCACAAGTTTTTAAACACACTGTTGCTGGTATTTTGGCCCATTCCTCCGTGCAGATCTCCTCTAAAACAGTGATGTTTTGGGGCTGTCGCTGGGCAACACGGACTTTCAACTCTCTCCAAAAGATTTTCTATGGGGTTGAGATCTGGAGACTGGCTAGGCGACTCCAGGACCTTGAAATGCTTCTTACAAAGCCACTCCTTCGCTGCCCGGGCGGTGTGTTTGGGATCATTGTCATGCTGAAAGACCCAGCTACGTTTCATCTTCAATGCCCTTGCTGATGAGGAGGTTTACACTCAAAATCTCTTGATACATGGTCCCATTCATTCTTTCCTTTACACGGATCAGTCATCCTGGTCCCTTTTCAGAAAAAAAGCCCCAAAGCATGATGTTTCCACCCCTATGCTTCACAGTAGGTATGGTGTTCTTTGGATGCAACGCAGCATTCTTTCTCCTCCAAACACAAAAAGTTGAGTTTTTCCCAAAAGGTTCTATTTTGGTTTCATCTGACATTCTCCCAATCCTCTTCTGGATCATCCTAATGCTCTCTAGCAAACTTCAGACGGGCCTGGACATGTACTGGCTTAAGCAAGGGGACACGTCTGGCACTACAGGATTTGAGTCCCTGGCGGCGTAGTGTGTTACTGATGGTAGCCTTTGTTACTTTGGTCCCAGCTCTCTGCAGGTCATTCACTAGGTCCCCCCCGTGTGGTTCTGGGATTTTTGCTCACCGTTCTTGTGATCATTTTGACCCCACGGGGTGAGATCTTGCGTGGAGCCCCAGATCGAGGGAGATTATCAGTGGTCTTGTATGTCTTCCATTTTCTAATAATTGCTCCCACAGTTGATTTCTTCACACCAAGCTGCTTACCTATTGCAGATTCAGTCTTCCCAGCCTGGTGCAGGTCTACAATTTTGTTTCTGGTGTCCTTTGACAGCTCTTTGGTCTTGGCCATAGTGGAGTTTGGAGTGTGATCGTTTGAGGTTGTGGACAGGTGTCTTTTATACTGATAACGAGTTCAAACAGGTGCCATTAATACAGGTAAGGAGTGGAGGACAGAGGAGCCTCTTAAAGAAGAAGTTACAGGTCTGTGAGAGGCAGAAATCGTGCTTGTTTGTAGGTGACCAAACACTTATTTTACCGAGGAATTTACCAATTAATTCATTAAAAATCCTACAATGTGATTTCCTGGATTCTTTCCCCCCATTCTGTCTCTCATAGTTGAAGTGTACCTATGATGAAAATTACAAGCCTCTCTCATCTTTTTAGTGGGAGAACTTGCACAATTGGTGGCTGACTAAATACTTTTTTGCCCCACTGTATCTAAGAGTGCTCATAGTTCCTTAATGGCCCACAAGGTCACTTCACTCTCTGGCTGTAGGTTTATTGGTGGTTCCAAGAGTCTCCAAGAGTAAATCAGTGCGCAGAACTTTCAGTTATCAGACTCCTCTTCTATGGAGCCGATTCGCAGTATCGGTCCGGGGGGCAGATTCTGTCAAAGTTTTTGAGATCCATCTTAAAACATTCTTATATGACAAATCCTACAGTTCGAAATTTCAGCTTTAATAACTCTTTTTCTTTTAGTTCTGGTGCTATAGGCCTTGACTGCACTGAGCACCTCTCTCTGTAGCTCTCTCTCTCTCTCTCTCCCATGTACATTACAACATTACATGTCTCTTTGTTTCTTCCTGTAGTCTGTGTTTTGTCCCTCCTATCCTCTCTCTTTCTGTCCCTGTCCTACAGGTTCTGAATCATCTCTGCTCCATGTACCCGCTCAGTACCTGCTGCTGCAAGAATTACTTTTAGTTATCATGACACACTATTACTCACTTCCCACTGTAACCTCTTCTTCTCCCCTACAGCTAATAGGGGAGAATAGTCATGCTCGCTCTTGCTGTGTCTCTCTCTCTCCTCAGCTTCTCTCTCTGTCCCCCCCAATCCCTCCCTCTCTCAACCCAACCAGTCGAGGCAAATGGCTGCCCTCCCTGAGCCTGGTTCTGCTCAAGGTTTCTGCCTCTTAAAGGAAATTTTTCCTTGCCACTGTCGCCAAGTGCTTGCTGTTGGAGGGATTTGTTGGGTCTCTTTAACAACTCCATAAAGAGTTTGGTCTAGCCCTGCTCTATGTGTAAAGTGCTTTGATGTTTGCCTTTGTTATGGTTTGGCGCTATATAAATAAATTTGATTTTGGATTTGATTTGATTTGATTTTTAGCAGAAATCAGGGGGTGACCTCATGTAGGAAAATGCTCTTGAATTGACAACAGGCTGACCTCTGAAACCCTTTCTCTCTTCTAGGGTGACCCTGCCACCCCTGTCCCTAACTCTCTGGGCGTGGTTGCAGGTTGGGGCATCTCAAAGCCCAGTGCCTCCTCCTCCAGCGATACCCCTACGTTGATTCCAGAACCCTCTGTGGCCGATGACCTCAGCATAACCGCTGACCTCCTGCAGTATGTGAAGCTGCCAGTGGTTCCTCAGGATGAGTGTCAGGCGGCCTACACTTCGCGCTCTGTCAGCTATAATATCACTGATAACATGTTCTGTGCTGGTTTCTTTGAGGGGGGGAAGGACACCTGCCTCGGGGACAGCGGGGGGGGGTTTGTGATGGAGGACGAAGTTAGTCGGAGGTGGATGGTGTTTGGCTTAGTTTCCTGGGGGGGACCGGAAGAGTGTGGGAGTCAGAGGGTGTATGGTGTCTACACCCGAGTGGTCAAATATGTGGAGTGGATACAGAAGCACATCCAAACTACTGACAGGTGGTAACATATCTCCGGAATGTCACCCCGGTGATAAAGACAGACATCAGAGGTCCTTGGGCTGAATGAGACCACACATCTTTTCGCCTCTGTCCATTCATGCATCGTCTGCCTGAGACTCTGGCCACAGGAAGCCGCTCAATATCAAAGTTGACAGCAGTGAAACATTTAATAATAACCTGCATCCAGAAGAAACCAGATCCAGACATTGGTCCAGAGATTTGCTATGGTTTAAATGGACGAGTTAAAGATGTAATTTTGTATAAACTCTTATTCATCACAGTCACACTGCTTTTCAATTATTTTATTATGTTTTACACTGAAATAAACACTTTGGCAAAGAGATGTGTGATAATATGACCATCAGACTGATTTGTGATACTAAAAAACTGAAACAAACACACCACAGTTGATGTAAACTGGGCTAGTGTTCAGTGAGGATGACAGGTTAAGGATAAAGTGAAAACACAGCATGGAAGACAGTTTTAGAAGACACTGAGCATGACAGAGTGAAGACATAGTGAGGATGACAGGTTGAGGATACAGTGTAGCCACAGTATGGATGACAGAGTGAGGACACAGTGAGTGTCAGCCTTGACAGAATTTCACAATCACTGATAGAACAGTCTGACACTGAGACTCAGAGTTTTCTACAGCAAAAACTGTAACTGTAACTACATGTGTCCTCTGTCCAAAGATCCAAAAACGAGCTGATGCAAGCCTGGAGCTGACAAGCCTAATGAGCTGCTCTTGTTCTTCGTCCTCAGATTCAGGACTGAGGACATGCTAAATACAGGTACCTACAGATACCTAAATATAGGTATAATACAGCAGAGGGAGGCTATGGTCATGACAATACTGTGGCTCCTTCACACTGAACATTTAGCATGAAATTTCTGTCCAAATCTGGCACAGTCTGACTCTTTAAGTACCAAGGCTGGTTCAGATCTGTGCGGGACCCAGAGAAATCAGTCCAGGTCCTGCCTCCAGAGAAGAGTTCCCAAGGGATGTCAGTGCATGATCAGAATCAGAATCGGAAATACTTCATATTCCCCAGGGGAAATTCTGTTGCTTTATCAATCACAGTGACATGACCTGGGACCAGCCAATAGCAGAGAGTCAGGTCAGTATCTGTTTTTATCACCAGCAGAGATCACACAGACAGGATAGGGGCTGGTGCTGTGAGTGGGTCGCAAGTCCTGACAGTTCTACATGATGATGAGGTTGATGGCAGTAGAGATTATGATGATAATGATGATGATGATGATGATGGTGGTGGCGCAGATGATAATGATAATGATGTTGTCTGAGTGTGTTGTCCTGTGGAGACATCAACATCAACAAACAGGCCTCCGTGTCTGTAATCAGGTCATATGGCTTCTGATGGGGTTTGAATCCTGTTCTAATAAGCTCTCATCTCTCAGCTCTGGGTCCCATTCAGGTCCTGCCGCTCCATGGTATCTCTGATCCAGTTCAGGAAGTTCCCCAATCGGGTATAAACTCCATACTTGCCCTTAGCGGCACATTTCTCCCCCCAGCTGATGACTCCAGTTAGAAACCAGGTCCCTCTGTAATTCACCATAAATGGTCCTCCACTGTCTCCACTACAGGCATCCTTGCCGGTGTCCAGGTAACCAGCACAGAACATGTTGTCTGTGATCACCTGTGTGGGGTTCAGGTTCAGGTTCAGGTTCAGTCAAGTCAAACATTAAAAATGATCAGACCTTATCAGACCAGATCAGGTGAGGTGTGTGTGGCTGCTCTCCAGTGGAACTGCTTACCTGTTCGGTGGAAGCAATACAGTCTTTGTAGCTAACGACTGGGAGTGCCACCTTCCTCAGGAACCTGGAAGATCGACCCATGAACCGGGTGAGTCCCCAGCCCGTCACCACGCCTCGGTTATTCTCCTGAACACACACATCATGGCATCTGCAAGGCTGCTTAATAAATACACACAAGTGATTGTGATGAATAAAGTTACCTTCAGCAGGTACTTGGCCAGGTGCGCGTCGGGCAGACAGGCAGCAATGGCCGTTGGGCCCCTGACGACAGGCCGGGCCAGGTACACAAGAGCAATGTCACTATCGAAGGTGAACGAATGGAAGTAAGGATGAATGAAGACCCTCTGTATCTTTATCAGCTGCTCACCTGGATCAGGGCGCTTCTTATCATAGTCTCCTACATACATACATACACACACACACACACACACACCCAGTATTTGCATCATGTGTTGGCTCTAATTTGAATGTTTTATCATTTTATATTAATATAATGGGTCTATGAACAGTGGCTTTATCACTGTAAAAGCATAAAGGAGCAGAAATTGTAAACTTGCTTGGTTTATGCACACACACACACACAAACACAGTATTTGCATCATGTGTTGGCTCTAATTTGAATGTTTTATCATTTTATATTAATATTGTGGGTCTATGAACAGCGGCTTTATCACTGTAAAAGCATAAAGGAGCAGAAATTGTAAACTTGCTTGGTTTATGCACACGCACGCGCGCGCACGCACACACACACACACACACACACACACACACACACACACACACACACAGGTGCTGTCACCTATAGTAACATGGTCTGCAGACTCATCAAAGCAGTGAGCAGCAGAGACAACCCAGCGATCAGAAACCAGAGTCCCTCCACAGAAACCATAACCATCAGACCTGCGGATCAGAACCTGAACACACACACACACACACAGGAATGTTAATGTATCAGCATCTTGTTATTGATTCTGTCAGTGTTACAGACCTGAAGACTGCAGTCACAGATAACTTTTAATTTGCTCTTTAATGTTAGCACGTGGTTTTATTTTATTTCTTTAATTCTTTCATTCAGGTTTACTTGTACAAAATATCTGACTCCTTGGCAGCTAGATAACAGTGAGGACAGTAAAATCCTATCCAAAACAGAGATGGAAGCTGCTTCTCTTAAATGGAAAATAACAAAACATCTCTTTGACCTGCCATGGACTCCCTCCTTGCTTCTCCAGGACTCCACCCACGATACGAGCATCTACATCCGTGCCTTCCTCTTCTCCCCCTCCATCTTCAAGACCTTGACTCTCCTCCCACATCAGGTCAGTGCCATTCATTTCTCTCTGTCTATATGTGACATTCACTGTCATGTGCTCCTCCACTGTCTCCAATGTTAAATTCAGTTTAGGTTCCCAGCTGTCTGTGATGTTACTGTCCAGCTCCATAGTGACATTGACCCGTTCAAAGAAGTCCAGCAGAGAACGACCTCGGGACAAAATGTGCATCTGCTCTCGACCACATGGGAACAAGACTGGGCAGGGACACAGAGCAAAGACTGACTGAACCAAACATTCCTGTAAGGTTAAGGACTGATCCAGAATATTGCAGTTTTTATTATTATTAATTCACTGTGTTAATTGCAGTAGTTACAGTAACAACTGCAGTAAATACATTCATAACTGTAGTAGTTCAGGTCACAGTCTCCCCTGGAGGTGTGGATTAAAATCCCACTTCTGACAAATGTTTAAAAAAACCAACCAAACAAACAAACAAATAAAGAAACCCACAAACCAGTGGTATTCTTGTGGCGGTCTCAAGCCCGGATAAATAGATAGGGTTGGGTCAGGAAGGGCATCCAGTGTAAAAACTGGCCAAATCAAATCATGCAAGTCACAGAGCTGACTTGCTGTGGCGACCCAAAATAGGGAAAAGGCAGAAAAAAGAAGAGTTATAGAAATAACTGCAGTTCTGAGTGTTACCTGTGGGGGAGCAGCTCTGCCCATCAGGCTCCAGTTTGAATCCCTCACTGCAGCCACACTGAACTCCAGTTTCCCCTGTCAGGTCCCTGCAGTACTGTACACAGCCTCCATTTCTATAGCGACACTGCAACACTTCTGCACACAGGTACAACCAAGAACGAAGTTCTGCGTTAAGAGAAGGCATCCAACTAACATCCCCCTGCTGGACTCTATCTGTGACACAGGTGAACGAAGGGATGTTACCTGAGACTTTGGACTAACTGGGTTAAGATTTCAGGTAATATTTACCTGATTGACAGTTCTTGCCGCTGTACTGAGGAGGGCAAAGACATATGAAGTCTCCTCGATCCAAAGTGCAGATCCCTCCATTCAGACAGGGGTTTATCTGGCAGGGGTTCAGATCTACGCCACACATGACAGACCCTTAAAGGCAGCACGACTCATTCATACAGTTGAAGTGATGTAATCAGATGAACCATGTGATTTAATTCAATTTACAATTAAATCAAAGTTTAAATGGTTTAAAACTGCTGTAATTGAATTTATCTCAACTTAGATTTGAATTTTGATGTGTATCGTTATGTCCCTATCTGCTGATGAAGAACATGTAAGATGTAAGAAGAGTTCCAGTTAGCTAACAGCTCTTGATGTTGGTTAAATAAATCAAATACATTTCAAATTATGCAACCAGCTTTACATTAATTCATATTAGTGAGGTCAAAAATGAACCAGAGGCTTCAGCAGCAGAGGAACCATCTGAACAGCAGCGTCTTGTGACTTCCGTGATCATTGATTATCGATCATGTTGTACTTACTTGTGTATCTGAACCAAAACTCCAGCTGTGAGGCACAAGATATTGAGAGTTAAACATGTGCAGACGTTGGTCCAGGTGAACAAGGATAATGTCAAACAACAACAGGAACTTTTCCACAGTATTTGAAGGAACTAAACATGGAAGGCTGGATTTAACAGATCTTTGATATGAACACCCTCAGATTAGAAGGGTGACTTGCCCCAACCATAGGACCAAGTCAAGATCCTGGTTCGTACCGTCTTCTCCTTGGTCTGGAAGATCTCTGCAGCCTCCTCCTGAGAGCAGTTCTCCTCGTAGCATTCCCTCTCTAGGTCCCCAGGTAACATCTCCTCAAAACGCAAGGAGTTGGCCCGACGCCTTCTGGAGAAGAAAGAGGAGGAGCGAAGGATCTGACCTGCTGACGATGGATCCAGGAACACTGAGGGTGGACAGAGTTAATGACACTGACACCAGGGCATGTACAGAGTAGTGAAGAGGAGACCAAGTGAAATTTTAATAAAATTGTTTCTGCCCCCCAAAAATAAAAAGTGTTTACACATGCCAAATGGGTAATGAACTGAAACTACATGCAGGAAACAAGGAAATGTAGAGACAAGCAAACATGTAAACAGTGAAGTTGACCTTTGATCTTTTTTATTTTTTATTTTGTCCTTTACAGGATAAAGAAACTGAGTCTGAACTCCTAAATTATGACCAAAAACATATTTAGTTAATTCACAGAAGTCTTTGACCTTGACCCTTGTCAGTTCATTCTTCTGTCCAAGTGCATGATTTAGCAAAATCATAAGAGGGTTCCTTGTGAGAAGAGGAATGACTGGACTGGTTGTTTCCAGCAGGTCTTTGTTTACATGCTAACAATGGTGAGGTTATCTGAACCATGTGACAAGGTCAGAGGCCAAACCACAGACGGTCACTAAACCTGGACCTGGAATCTGGGTCTGCTAAGTCAATCCAATGCTGAAGAGCCTTAAACTTACTTCCTTAAACACTGCTCAAAAAAATAAAGGGAACACTGAAATAACACATCCTAGATCTGAATGAATGAAATTTTCTTATTAAATACTTTGTTCTTTACATAGTTGAATGTGCTGACAACATAATTACACACAAAAATTATCAATGGAAATCAAATTTTTTAACCCATGGAGGTCTGGATTTGGAGTCACACTCAAAATTAAAGTGGAAAAACACACTACAGGCTGATCCAACTTTGATGTAATGTCCGTAAAACAAGTCAAAATGAGACTCAGTAGTGTGTGTGGCCTCCACGTGCCCGTATGACCTCCCTACAACGCCTGGGCATGCTCCTGATGAGGTGGCGGATGGTCTCCTGAGGGATCTCCTCCCAGACCTGGACTAAAGCATCTGCCAACTCCTGGACAGTCTGTGGTGCAACGTGGCGTTGGTGGATGGAGCGAGACATGATGTCCCAGATGTGCTCAATTGGATTCAGGTCTGGGGAACGGGCTGGCCAGTCCATAGCATCAATGCCTTCGTCTTGCAGGAACTGCTGACACACTCCAGCCACATGAGGTCTAGCATTGTCTTGCATTAGGAAGAACCCAGGGCCAACTGCACCAGCATATGGTCTCACAATGGGTCTGAGGATCTCATCTCAGTACCTAATGGCAGTCAGGCTACCTCTGGCGAGCACATGGAGGGCTGTGCGGCCCCCCAAAGAAATGCCACCCCACACCATTACTGACCCACTGCCAAACCGGTCATGCTGGAGGATGTTGCAGGCAGCAGAACGTTCTCCACGGTGTCTCCTCACTCTGTCACGTCTGTCACATGTGCTCAGTGCGAACCTGCTTTGATCTGTGAAGAGCACACGGCACCAGTGGTGAATTTGCCAATCTTGGTGTTCTCTGGCAAATGCCAAACGTCCTGCACGGTGCTGGGCTGTAAGCACAACCCCCACCTGTGGACGTCGGGCCCTCATACCACCCTCTTGGAGTCTGTTTCTGACCCTTTGAGCAGACACATGCACATTTGTGGCCTGCTGGAGGTCATTTTGCAGGGCTCTGGCAGTGCTCCTCCTGTTCCTCCTTGCACAAAGGCGGAGGTAGCGGTCCTGCTGCTGGGTTGTTGCCCTCCTACGGCCTCCTCCACGTCTCCTGATGTACTGGCCTGTCTCCTGGTAGCGCCTCCATGCTCTGGACACTACGCTGACAGACACAGCAAACCTTCTTGCCACAGCTTGCATTGATGTGCCATCCTGGATGAGCTGCACTACCTGTGTGGGTTGTAGACTCCGTCTCATGCTACCACTAGAGTGAAAGCACCGCCAGCTTTCAAAAGTGACCAAAACATCAGCCAGAAAGCATAGGAACTGAGAAGTGGTCTGTGGTCACCACCTGCAGAACCACTCCTTTATTGGGGGTGTCTTGCTAATTGCCTATAATTTCCACCTGTTGTATATTCCATTTGCACAACAGCATGTGAAATTGATTGTCAATCTGCGTTGCTTCCTAAGTGGACAGTTTGATTTCACAGAAGTGTGACTGACTTGGAGTTACATTGTGTTGTTTAAGTGTTCCCTTTATTTTTTTGAGCAGTGTATATATATATATATATATATATATATATATATATATATGTATATATACATACATATATATACATATATATATATATATACTCTGTTGTCTCTCTCTTACACAATATCGTAGGTTTAGGTCACTGGTTGGGCTTTTTTTTTTTTTTTGAGAAGTTGAGTCGCTTTTTTTGGGCTTGTTTCATTAGGGCTGGTTGCTCCACAACTTATGTCCGCTTTTTCAGACAGTCTGTGGTGGTGCAGAATGTTACGTTACACTAACTCACATAGCATCTGGTGTGACAAAGTGGTATCTCAAGACAGGACAGGACAGGGCAGTTTACCTGAGCCTGTCTCAGCTGTAGCTTGGATGAGCTCGGAGCTGATCAGCAGGATGCAGACAGTCAGAGTCAGCACTGTGCGTGTCAGCGACATCTTTCTCTGTGGACATACACAATCAGGTTCACTCAGGAACTAGATTCATGTTTATCAGATTCAGGTTCCACACTGAAAGTCAATGAATTCAAAACATCAGCATCTACAGAACATCTGTCCAATGAGCTGGACAGTCCCACATTCACATGTCTCAATATAAAGAAAGTTTTTCATGAAAAATGAAAAATATAATTTTTATAGGGGCACCACAGAAAAAGTTCAGGGAAAGGAAACATGTAAGACAAAATTAAGTGACACTTTGGTTATCAGCCCTTTTTCAAACAGTAAATTAACTTGTGACTTTCACCTTTTAACCTTATCCGTCAAAGGTAGACAAGGTTAAAAAATGAGGAGGAGGGAAAGTTTTTAGTCCATTTCAACTGAATAATTTCAAGAGACAACATTGCAATAAGAATTTTTCCTCCCAAACAAAGTGTAAACATGTTCTACTGACACAGTTCTGCTAGTTTTGCAAAGCCTGGAGGTTCTGAGGTCAACAGGCCTTTGAGCTTCTCACTCTGCTAACTCCTAATGCTAGCTACTCCAATAGCTGCTGGAGGAAAGTCAGACTGAACATCAGTGCTGTGCTAGTGCTGTAATGGTATGTATGTAGATGTTAATCAATACTCAACTGGTCCAGCCTGAGGAGCCCCAGAGAGAGTGTGGGATGTGGATCAGACCAGTATCTAAAGATCCTGGTTTTTCACCCAGTGACATCATCAGGTCACATTCACAGTTCTTCAGCAAAGAAAACCAAGTGATGTCATTATTATGTTATAATATAAAAAATTGTACAAAAAGCAGCAACATGTTAACATGTCGCATGATAAATGTGAACCTGAAACTGAAATTTACACATTACAGTGTGTGTCAGTGAAAATTTTAAATTTGATCAAAAATGCTATGAACCAACCAATTAAAATACATCTACAAGCCAACCAATCAGAACACATTAAGAAGAGATTAAAAAAAAAAAAAAACGGGAGGAAACTTCAACCAGCTAAGACAGATCAGTCATAACATTATGACCACTGAGAGTAAAGCAATAATTATCTGGCTACCATGGATACCTGTCAGTAAGTGGGATATATCCTGTTACTATATACACTTGCCAGCGGGTGGGACAAATCTGGTTGCCATGGATACCCATCAGTGGGTGGGTCTATCAGGCAGCAGGTGAACACTAACTGCTGAAGTTGACATTGAAACAGCAAAACAGTCTGTTTCTTGTCAAAGTCTCTCTGATCCTCACACAAAAGTGTGATGTGAGTCAGAGCTTCTTCAACACCACAGATCGATGGTCCTGATCTCCTGGAGCAGCACCAACCAAAAGGGGTTCAAGGAAGGAGAACCACTTGAAGACAGGGTCAACAATCGAGGTTGTACAAAGTAAGGGCTGGACTGCGCGGCCTGATTGGACAGAAGAGTTACTGTAGTTAAAACTGCTGAAGAATTCATGTTGGCTCTCATACCCCGTGTGTCAGAACTCACGGGGTGTCCATGCTGAGCTATGTCCACCACCAAAAGCTTTTACAGTGGAAATGTGAACTTCAGAACTGGACCAGGGAGCACATGAAGATGGTCTAGGTCACTTTGACACCAACCTAAACCTGGTCCAGACCAAGTCTAGGTCTTCATTGAAACAGTATTCTCTAATGTCAGTGGTCTCTTTCAGCAGGATCATGATCATCACTGCAACAATGGTTCAAAAGGAACAACAACCAATTCAAGGTGTTGACTTGGCTCCAAATCCCCCAGATCTCAATCCAGTCCATCATCTGTGGGATGAGTTGGACCAACAAATCTAAACCATGGAGGCTCCAGTTTACAGCATCCAGGACTATTGCTAATGTCTTGATCCAGATCCCTCAGCTCAATTTCAGAGGTCTAGATTGTCAAAAACATAATATGAGGAAGGTGGTCATAATGTTATGACTAATTGATATATATCTATAAATCAACCAATCATTCTCTTCCTTCTCCACTTTATTTTATCTCCTCCCTCTTCTTTCTTCTCTTCATCTCCTCCTCCTCCTCAAATCACACTGGGACACTGAACCTTCAGGTCAGAACCTGTAAGTCCACCTACCAGCCGTCTCCTATTGTCGCTTGCCGTCTCCTGTCGTCTCCTGTCATCTCCTGTCATCTCCTGTTGGTTCATGTTGCTTCCTGTCGTTTCCTCTTTTCTCTCGTTGTCTCCTGTCATCTCCTGTCGTCTCTTGCTGCCTTTATTTGCTTCTCTTAGTCTTTCTGTTTTCTGATGTCTCCTGTGGTTGACAAAATGGTGCCTATTTAGAGCTAAAACAGCAAAATGGAGGACAGTAATGAAGCTGATCGATTGAACTTTCCCCTGAATTCAAATATTGACACAGAGATGTCCCATTAGCAGCTCAGAGGACACTGTTGACATCATAATGGCAACATCAGAGGTCACTGACCTTCTGAAAATCCCAAAATAGAGCTGATGTTGGAGGAGTTTCCATTAGGTCAGTGGTTAGAATGCTAAGTAACTGAGCTTACTTATTTCTTTACTGTTTACAGAGGACATGCTTTTAAAGGTAAATTTACTCTTTCAGATGGATAATAAAGGACTTCCTCCACACTATGTTAAAGCTGCATCTTGATGTTTGGCAAAAAAGAAAAAGAAGAAAAATGAACCTAACGTGTGATCAGCATCATCGTGGAGTATATTAAAATGACATTAAAAGAGGATACTTCCAGTTGTAACCAAAGAGCACAGACATGTATCTGTGTCTCACCCTAACAATTGACTTTATCATGCTTAATATTCTCATAATTTTAAGGAATGTATTAGAGCTACAGAAATTTTTATGTATGGCAAACCACAACTTTAGGTAAATCTAGGTAAATTAGGTAAAACTAAGGTTTCATGACAGATGCATGACAAAGGAAAAAGTATGGCAGACGGGGAAAGAAACCTTCACTAAATTCATAGAAGCTCTCGAGGAAACGAAGGAAGATTTGAACAAATATACCAACAAGAAAACAACCAACATTCCAAGCAACTTAACTAATAGTGAGTCCTCGCTCTCCACGCTGTTGGAGCAGGTGCAGGTGCAGGAGATGGAGACATGTGGCTACCAATCAGGACAACATTAAAGACATGCATGACAGAGTAGGCAGCATGGAGAACACTATTAAAATTAGTGTCACTACCTGTTAGTTTTTTTTGTTGTTGTTGCTGTTGTCTTTGTTGTTTGTTTGTTTTTTGTTTTTTAAATTTTTTTCCAGGGGACAAAAATTAGGCATTTATTAGAGGGACGCTTGTTTGTGCAAATAGTGAGACAACTGGTTCTTTATAAAAGACCCAGCATCTTTTAGAACAGAGGCCTCTATGAGAGGAAATACTCAAAACCTCATTCGATATATTTAAACTTCAAATTTTCAATTCAATTCAATTCAGTTCAAATAACTTTATTTGTCCCCATGGGGCAATTTAAAAGGCCAAAGCAGTAGCTTAAAACATACAAAACAAGTCGCAGACATACAAAATAAGTCGCATTCCACAGGTTAAAAGTAAACCACAAAAAAGTTGTTAAAAAATAAAAGAAACAAAAAACACATTAAAATCATAAGTAAAACACATAAAAGTTATAATAACTTTAAAGTGCTGGTAATAAAGTGCATTTAGCTTCTGTGCTCAGATTTAAGAGTTAAAAGTTAAAACCTGATTTGAGGAACAGGACAGCCCTGGGGACAAAGGTTGTCCTCCTCCTCTGCGTCCAGCAGCCTGGACAACAGAGTCTGCGTCCCTAGGGGAGCCACTCAAACTCAGGATACAGAATGTGTGAAGCGTCTTTTAAAATACTGCGTGCTGTCTTTGTTGTCTGTTTGTCACAAAGTGCAGTGAGGGTACGAACAGGCTGCACGATGATTTTAGAACAAACTTTCACAGTGTTCAACAATTTGATTCAATATGTTCAGAAATTCATTTTAAATATTCCATAAACTTCATAATATAAATACTTTCTAAAATGGAGGTCAGTTGTTTTTTAGATCCCTTTCAGTTTGCCTATAAGAGTAACAGAAGTACAGATGATGCCATTCTAGCCAGGACTCACTCTGTTAACAGGCACTTAGAAAAGTCTTCCTCATACGCACGCCTTTTATTTGTTGATTTTAGTTCAGCATTTAATACACTGCAGCCACATCTTTTAATTAAGAGGCTGAATGATTTTAGAGTTCGCCCTTTTATTATTAAATGGTTTTATTCTTTTTTAACCAACTGTAGACAGCAGGTCAGAGTGAATGGAACTATGTCTGAATCAAAGACTCTGAACACAGGAGCCCCACAGAGCTGTGTTAGCTCTCCAATACTGTTCACTTTATATACAAACGAGTGCAAAAGTTTTTATCCAGTCAGATCATTAAATTCTCAGACGGCACTGCAATTTCATCCTTATTGAAAAAGGGCTGCAACCTATCCAACTACTTCTCAGAAATTCAAAGGTTTGTGAACTGGTGTGACGACAACCATCTTGTTTTGAATACTAACGAGACAGTAGAGATGGTGTTCGATCCTTGGGAAGTGGGCGACCACAAGCCCGTGGTGATACACAACCAAGTAATAACCCAGGTCCACTCCTATAAATAGCTTGGAGTTTTTATTGATAACTCACTTACATGGAGCACACATAACCTCTGTCGCAGATTACAACGTTTGCATTTTTTACGTTGTCTGAGAATTCATGGGGTTGACACCAACTTTATGTTAATATTTATCAGGCGGTTTTAGAGAGCCTGATCAGATATGGCATCACAATCTGGTTTGGTAACCTTTCTGTGCAGTTAAAGAATAAACTGTTCAGTTTAATTCACACTGCATGGAAGATTATTGGTGTTAAAGAGCACTCATCCCTGCAGAGCATTTATGAACAGGCTATGCTGAGTCAGGCCATTAAGATTTCAAGTGATGCATCCCATGTTCTGTATACAGAGTACGAGCTGCTTCCCTCCGGTAGGCAGTTCAGAGTCCCTCGCTGCAGTTAATGGTGGTGCTGATGAGGATTTGCGTCTTTGCACAGAGCTGTTGCTGGGTGTTTCTTTTTATCAATTGGAGCTGCTACTTAGTTTTTTTTTTTTTTCTCTGTATTGCTCCATGTCTATACCATTGTTGTTTTTATTTATGTCATAATGTTTCCCATGTTCCATGTTGTTTTATTTATTTATTTATTTAATGGCTGCAGTATGGGTGGTTAGCCCAAGACAAATTTCCCACCTGGTGGGACAATAAAGTTTACCTTGACCTTAAATCTACCAAATTTTTGGAACGACTACCTTGCATTCCAGTTCCAAACAATATGAATTTGGCTCTACACAGACCATAGTAAGGCTATATGGGTTAGTGATGGGAATTCCGGCTCTTTTTAGAGAACCGGCTCTTTTGGCTTGGCTCACTAAAAAGACCCGACTCTTTCGGCTCCCAAGCAACTCTTCAGATAGTTTTTTGTTGCTTAAATTAATTTATTACCAACAATAATGTAAAATTATGCGCAAATGAATTACTAATGTAAAAAAAAAAACATGCGTTATGTTTTTATTTATTTATATATGTTTATTAGCGCTACAAAAAATAAATTATAAAATACAAAAACAAACTTTTAATTTATTAATTTATTTACAATTGAACCTTTAACTTTTTTAAACTTTTATCTTTTTTCTACTAAAGAGGTTTAAAGTGAAACAACACAGAATCGCTGCAAAACACACAACACAACAAAATATAACCTCATCTATTGTGTTCTGTCTTGCTGAGGTGACAGACTTCTGTAAAAACTGTCTCATAGAGCTCTGGGTTGTAGGTTTAGGTGGTTGTGGTGGTGTACTGCATGATGCTGTAGACACTGCAGCATCAGCAGCAACAGTAGCAATAGACACATTGGAACCTTCATTAATATCACGTTCATCTGCTTGTGTTTTTTCTTCCCATTGCACTGATGGGTGGACGGTTCTCAAGTGCCTGTGCAGGTTGTTTGTGGAGCCAGCTCGATAAAAAATTTTTTCTTGCAGACTCTACACTCTGCCTTTGTATTATCAGTGAAATTGAAATGGGTCCAGATTTGAATCCTTTTCCTGCTGTCACTCATTTTCTTAACTATACCTTCCGTTCGTGTTGTCTCTCCTTGTGGCCCTTTGCTCTCTTTCTCTCTCGCCTCCCTCCCTCCTCTGTTCTCCTGTTCGTGTGTGCTGTTTGTGTGTAACTGCCGCCCCTCCCACCTCTGTTCAGTGCAGACACAGAGACACCACACATATTGACCAATCACATGTGGCTTGAAGAGAAAAAAATTGAGAGAGAAGGGGAAGAAAAAAAAAAAAGCGTCTCCCAATCAGGAGCCGGCTCCTGTCGTTCACTTCAAAGAGCCGGCTCTAAGAGCCATTTCATTCGCGACCGACACATCACTAATATGGGTGTCAATAGAAAAACGTGAGGTAAAAAATACACCTCTAAAAGTAATACAATTTTACTTTTTTACTTTCAGGGTTAGCTGATGTCCACAGCATCCTGAAAAGGACCAACCACCACAGTATACCAGGATGTGTACTCAAAGGATATGTTGAGCAGTTCAAAGATATGACTGACATATTTGACATCTCCCTGTGTCAAGCCATGGTGCCATCATTTTACAAAACATCAACCATTATTCCCATCCCCAAAAAATCTACAGTTACAATAGCTATCGTCTGGTATCACATACCTCCCTCATTGCAAAGTGCTACAAAAGACTTGTCCTAACTGGGGCTCAACACCCCTGCTACAAAACTGGATTTTGGACTTTCTGAAAGACTGGCCACAATTCGAGAGAGGAGAAAGCCATAGATCAAACACCATCTCACTGTACACGGCATCTCCTAAATGATATGTGCTGAAGGAACTGCTGGACAGAAGGGCTGACTGAAGGGAGAAGATGAGACTCTTTGCAGACTGGTGCAATTAAAGCAAGCTAACTCTAAATGTTAAATATAAAATGTAAAAAAAACCAAAGAACTGGTTATCAAGTTCAGAAAAAAATTACCTGCGACCCAATCTAGATCAATGGAACAGCAGTAGAGATTGTGCAGCACACACATTTCCTGGAGGTGCAGGGGATGGACAACCTGTCCTGGTCTCTGCACATCTCCTCCCTAGTCAAGAGTTCAACAATGGTTGCATTTCCTGCGGAGGATAAAGAGGGTCCATCCCAGTTGGCACAACACTGGCTGTCAGGACACAACACATCATCAGGGACTCCTCCCAACCCTTTGTTGAACAGCCTGTTCCAACTCCTTCCTGTCAGGGTCTGAATGTGATGTTTTGTTTCCTGTTTAAGATTCAGGATTCAAGATTCCAAGTGTTTATTGTCATATGTACAGTAAAGAAACATTTCCCTGTACAATGAAATTCTTTTTTGCTGTCCACAATGAATGCGCGCATATATAGAAATAGATAAATAGAATAAAAAATTTTTTAAAAAAGGTTTAAAAAATATAATAATAGAATAAAATAGGACAATCTCAAGCAGCAATAGAAATATACAATAACAATAAGAGTCAGTGTGCAAACGAAGCAGTCTGTGTTTAATTTTGAAGGTCTGTTGTTCGTCTCCCCATGTCCTGTCAAGCTACCGCTGTTCTGATAGACAGGGAAGATAACAAAAAACAGGTGAAAGAAATCAGACTGAGTGCTTATGGTCAGTGTGTTCCCTTTGTTCCTTGGATTGTCTTTCCCATGTGTGAGTTTTCCAGCATTTTTTCTCCCTGTGTTCTTCTTGTGTGTATGACCGCTTTCTGTATTTTGACCAGTGTGCTTTTGCTTACTGTCTTGGATACCTTTGCTTGAAGCGACTGCCTTTTGTATACTGACCCTATCTGGTTTAAAGACCCAGGTACGGTCCACTATGAAAACTGCACTATGGGGTAACCCAAACCTGTGAAACCATATTCCTGACCGTATATTTTGATGTAGTGTCCCATATCAGAACCAACGTGACAACAGGATGTTTATGGCCCTATAAAACTCTGTGTGAACCTCAACAAGTTGATCTGCTGATGGCATTCCTTACTGGATTTAATCCCCAACATCTGCTTCACCCCTTTTTTCAAAAACACACCTTCAGAAAGAATAAACATTTAAGGTGATTTCAGAAGGTGAGAGCCAAAGTATTACCCCAGGAACCTATTGCATCAAAGACTCAAAAAGCCATTGACATGAAAGAGACGCTTTCCCTGATACCCTGCTTTTACAACACTGGGAACACAAAGAGCAAACATTCCAGCTAAAGACTATTATCCACTGAACTGTTATTTCTTGATGTTATGAAAACTATGTTATTCATTGTTATAAGTATTTTTAAGTTACAAATCCATATGCATTGATAATTGCTGATTACAGAGAATGCTCAATGAATCCTGTAGCATGATATTTGCCAAAGATTCAAGCCTGTAGGTTAATCACATTCCAGTGAAGAGGAGCTGTACAGTGTTCTATTGCCCTCAAATATGCTGGATTTGAGTATTCCTTTCAAGTAATGCAATACCAGGAGTAATTAATTTGGACATTACTTAACAAAAGAAGAAAACCTGTCAACTGTGTAGGAAGTGAATTATGTGTTTTATTCATGTATTCTTTCACTAAATTGATAGTTACCACGCCTACACGACCAGTTAAATTAGACTACACGACTAGTTAAAATCTGTGTGTTAGATTAATAGTGAATCGTTCTTAGTTTATATTTTTCATTGTTCTGTTGCCTAGATCTTCGTTTCTTAATTGTATTCAAATGTAGACTAGGGAAACTATAGTTACGCATGAATGTTTTATTCCAACATTAGTTAGTTAATCCAGATGAGTGGGTGATTTATGATCCAAGAGAAGGATATTTGATTCTCCTCTTGTCCACCTCTTTTAAAACTCCTTTTCCACTCGTTAACAGGAGCGTAGTTCCGCCCAGGCAGGCTCCTACAAAAACTAACACGCTCTCTGAAAAGATGCTTTTGCCTAATTTTTCTTCAGCTCTTTGTATCATTTTTTTTTCTTTTACACCTTTTTCTTCAATAAGTTTGTTTGTTTCTTCACTGTGTTATTGATGGCCGAGTAATAACGTTGTAAGACTGCAGTCTTCTCCGTTTCCTGCTCAGACGCAAACTACTCTTCTTTACTAGTAACTCTGAGTTGTTTCGTTTGGCCAACAAGATTATTATTAGTCACAAAGTGAAGACCAGTGCCAAAGCCTGCCGACACCGGATGAAAACGTCTCGCAGCAGCAGAGAAGAGACTGTCCCAAAGTCTCCCCTTTTTCGGTCACCTAACCAGCCAGAGACTTTCCAGAAGTTTCCAGAGAGAGACCTCACCACCGGAGGGTTGCCTGAACAAAAGCTGCTTTTGTCTACACCAGCCAGCGGCGTAACCAGGAGACTGCTGAAAAGCTGAAGATTTTTCTTTTTCACTCCTGCATATCAGTTGGCGTGGCATTAATCATAGCACACACTACCTCAAACATCCACTGTCAAAACTGACAGTGAACTGCTAATCATCTCAACTTTCACCAAGATTAAATCCCTCACTCATCGTTATAAAGTTCCATGAGGTAAAACCTACACAGCTTGGCTTCATTCAGTTGACTTAGTCTGTCTATTACTACATTTTGTAAATGAACATTTATTCTTAGGTCGTTGTTCAGTCTAATTTGTTAAAAAGTGGTTTTGGCCACTCATCCAAAAGAACTGAAGAATTGTATGAGATTGATGTTTCTTGTTTTTCATTAAAAGCAAATGGTGCCCCTGTTTATAAAATTTTATCACTAAATTTATCGAGGCCTATTATCACTACAGTGAAAACATTCAAATGGAGATGATACATTTGCCAGCTTCAGCATTTAACTCAAGCTTCATATGCAGGACATTGTAAAAGTGGCTACAAATACGACAGTGAGTAAAGAAAACTATGAAGGATTTGTTCCCACATAATCCTTAAGAGACTCCTTTTAATATATGCCTGCTTGATAGACAGCTCATTTTATGTAGAAGTCTTATGTCAATATTTGGTGTAATTGATTTCTGGTTGCAGGCTAAACAGCATGGCAGCATAGTAACTGAGCTCCGGCTATTAGCCTTAAATTCATTAAATTCAATTACCTTTATTTGTTGACACAAATATTTCACTTTGATGATGAATGGGGACAAAGTCAAGAAAAGAGGATATGGATCACGAAACAATGCTGAAAGAGAAGCCGATAGGGAAACTGAAGCTAGCTAAACCACAAGACAAGATGGAAGCCGCAGAGAAATCGAAACTTTGGATTCAATCAGCAAGGTGATGAGTGAAGTTAGGATATTGGGGATGGCAGTGCTCCAGGCTGAATTGAAAAAAGATCTTTCAGACTTCTACACGTGCTTCATGGAGGTAATTAAAAAACAAATGGAAGAATTTGCAACAGAAGTAAACCGGAAAATAGATAAAGTAACTTGACAAATTGAAGGGGCATTGAAACACACAGAACAGATGGAGGAAAGCACGATCAACACGGAATGAGGGGACATCAGAGTCAAGGATACCCTTACCCAGAAGGTGACCGATCTGGTGGGGCCCTCTAAGCACAATAACATCAGGATTTATGGCATCCCAGAGGACGCCGAGGGCACATCTGCAGTGACTTTTATTGTAAATTCTATCAAGGCAAAATTGGGGAGTGACCTCGGCCATGACTTGAGGAAAGAGCACGCACACCGCTCCTTTGCACCAAAACCACCACCAAGTGGTAGTCCGATTCCTCCAATTCTTGGTGAAAGAAAAGATCCTTCACACCACCTGGAGAAAGGAACCCAGTGTCCAAATCAAATGGCTGCATTTCTGTATTTTTACCATTTTCCAAGAGGAATGTTTCAAATGTAAGACTAATGCATTACCAACATTATATTGTCTCTGTCAGTTGTTCCATGACCAGGACGGAACCCGCATTGCTCATCTTCAATCAGAGGTTCGACAGTCAGCCTGACCCTCCTTTCCAGCACCTTGGAGTAAACTTTCCCAGGGAGGCTGAGTAGTGTGATGCCTCTATAGTTGGCACACACCCTCTGGTTCCCCTTTTTAAAAAGTGGGACCACCACCCCGGGTTGCCACTCCTTCAGCACTGCCCCTGACCCCCACGCAATGTTGAAGAGGCGTGTCATCGAGATCTGCCCCTCAACACCCAGCGCCTTCAACATTTCAGGACAGATCTCGTCAATCCCTGGGGCTTTGCTACTGTGGAGTTGTTTGACTACCTCAGTGACTTCCCCCAGGGAAATTGACAATGACCCCCCCTTCATCCTCCAGCTCTGTCTTTGCCCCAGAGGGTAGGTACGTCAGGTTCAGGAGTTCCTTAAAGTGCTCTTTCCACTGCCCGCAAATCTCCTCATTTGAGGTCAGTAGCGTCCCAGCCTTGCTGTACACAGCTTGGATGGTTCCCTGCTTTCCCCGCCTGAGGTGCCGGGGACTCTTCCAGAACAACTATGGTGCCAACAGAAAATCCTTCTCCATGTCCTCTCCAAGCCTCTCCCACACCCGCTGCTTTGCCTCCGCCACTGCTGAGGCCACAGCCCTTCGTGCCCGTCAGTACCCTGCAACTGCCTCCAGAGTCCTCCAGGATAACATACCCCAGAAGGCCTCCTTCTTCAGTTGGACAGCTTCCTTGACCATCGGTGTCCACCACGGTGTCCAAGGGTTGCCGCCCCTTGAGGCACCCAGGACCTTGGGGCCACAGCTCTCCGCTGCAGCTTTGGCAATGGAGGATTTGAACATCAACCACTCAAGCTCGATGCCCCCAGCCTCCACAGGGATGTCGGGAAAAAACTCTGCCGGAGTTGGGAGTTGACGGCCTCCCGGACAGGGGCCTCCTCCAAACGTTCCCAGTTCACCTGCACTATAAGTTTGGGCTTACCAGGTCTGTCCAGAGGCTTCCCCCACCACTTGACCCAACTCACCCCCAGATGGTGATCAGTTGACAGCTCAGCCCCTCTCGTCACCCGAGTGTCCAAAACAAAACAAAAGATCAGATGATACGATAATAAAATCGCTCATCAAACTTTGGCCTAGGGTGCTCTGGTACAAGGTACACTTATGAGCCTCCTTATGCTTGAACATGGCGTTTTCTTATGGACAATCCATGACTAACACAGCCGTCCAATAACAAAGCACCACTCCGGTTCAGATCGGGGAATCCGTTTGTTGTGCCTAGGATTGTGTATATTATTGCCTCTTATCAAATCTCAATCTGGAAGGGATGTTCTCTACTGTGGATTGACTTAAAAAAAATTACTGAAGGAAAGAGTGTAACAAAGTTTTATTAGCTAATAAGTGAGGAATCAAAGACGTGCTAAATAAAAGGGCAGGTCAAAGCATGAACTAAATGAAGCTCGGATATGTGAAGAAACATAACACAATATGACCAAGAAGATTAAGCAGCGGATAACTAAATCTGGAGCTTGGGCGAATGAACGGGAAGTTGTTTAACAAATGCAGGGTGAATCTATCTGAGGAAGGAGAGCTTCTTTTCTTTAAACTAAAATTTGGAACAATGTTGCCTAACAGCCATGCCTCGCACCACTCAGAACAGCCAGCTGGGAGACCATATAAACGCAACCTTACTTTAGGTTGGTGAATCAACTGGCCATGAAAAGGTCAGAGGAGATGTCCGACGAGAGCGGCTGCGTCGAGGTCCTTCGTCGTGGCCTCCCAAGTTAGACTGGTCCTCGGCTAAAGTGGCTGTTGGTCTGTGTCGTCCCTCTTCACCGGCAATGTTGTCCCTTGGGCAGCTGGCTTGGTGATATCCGAATTATTCCTTTCTATTCTGATGAGGGAACAAGCGGGAGCAGCGCGCAGCATCAGTGGCTCTGGTTACCAAGGCAACTTGAGACGCTGGGAACTGGGTGCAGTGCAGCCAAACTTGTTCCGATCACCAGTAGTCTTTGCTTCAAGTCTAAACTTAGCCCTTGTTGCTAAGCGGCTAAGTCTTGACTTCTGATTTTTATTTTTTGTTTTCCCCCCCATCAGAGCATCTGGTTAAGCTCTCCTCTCCAGAACTTTTTCGCCGAATTTCTGCCACTTGTAATGTTTGTATTGACTATTTATTGGAGGCCAACCCACGGGCGTGGTCTGGTTATCGGCACGAGTTTGGTCCAATCAGACTTCTCCCTCTAACTTTAAGGTGTACGAAGGAGGTTTTCCTTTTCTCTTTTCAAGTTACGCCTTTCATACACCCAAGAGTACCCACATATAAAATAAAGGGAAATATGTCATTTTGATGAGTATGGTTTCTCTCTGCTTGCTATGGTTGAGTTGGTGGACATGGGCTTCTCTCCTCCTCCTATCCACTGCAAAACACAATTAAATGGTTATTCTTTACTCCCGCCATCACAGAACACACAAACAGATGAAACAGGGAAAGAACATTTCATGCATATCTTGACTGGCTGTGGGAAATCAGAATTGCATGACTACGGACTGTGTATGAAGTTTCTTTTTTTTTTTTTTTTTTTTTAACAGAACATTTATAAGCAAAACAAACTAAGCACATAGGTTACGGTGCTCAGGCAATGCGCACTCGATTCCGGTGGTTCGCCATTCAGGTGGCGCTGTGGTTCTATAAATGGAATAGTCCATTCTTTTTATCTCCGCCAAATTAGCTCATAGAAAGGTGGTTCAAACAGCTGTGAAGTCCTCTTCTTGCAAGGAAATCAGTTCGGCATGTTTACAGTCTCTTGTTTGATGAGAATAGTCCTTTTTTCTTTTATATCAATCTTGTTCTTACTGGCTTGGATACATTCCATAGCGGCAGTTTATGACCGCCGTCTGCTAGTGTTATCAGTTCATACTGGGGGTAAATTTCACAGAATTGTACCTCTCCGAAGGGAGGTTTTGCAGCTCTTGCTGATTTGTGGTGTGGACTGCAATTTAGTGCCTGGGAAATCAGGGTCTCCTGATACCAAAGTCAGATAGGAGTCTAGGATGGCACTTAGCGGAGACCTGTGAAATCTCTGGTTAGAGCAATAGTCTCTCTGAAAGTTTGAGGAGTGTGGGAGATTGAACTCACCCCCCGGACCTCGCAACACCATTCCTCCCATTCACGCCACTCCAAGTTACTCCATCATTGCCCACATGTGCATTGAAGTCTCCCAGTAGGACTAACAGATGCTACATGAAGCTCATAGAAATTATGCTGTATGAAGTTCATAGAGATATGGGAGCAGCAGGCATTGCAGGAACATGGGATGGTGATGATTCGCCACCTGCAGGATGAGGACAGGGAGAGAGAGGAGAGGAACTGGGAGAGGCACAGACTTTGGGAAACATGGTTAGTTTCGATATAACGGGGGAGACAGTTGCTATCTTTCCGGATTATACAGCAAGAGTCGCCAAAGCCAAAGCCGCATTCACTGAGGTTAGAAAGCTGCTCCACAACTGTCAGTATCCGGTACGGATATAGCAATTTTGACAAGTATCATTCGAGTAATACGAGTCAATATCCGTGCTAGGCTGAAGGAAAATCCTCCTCAGGGAGCTATGTGTGTGTGTGTGTGTCTGCGTCCTGTGATAGGCTAATCACAGACCCCTACCCCCCCCCCCACCCATTGCAGCCACATACAAAACACAGAGCCAGCCTGTCTGTACCAGTATTTTTCTAGATCTTGTAGGTTTTCTTCAGCACGCTCCTAGCACAAAATGGATTACCATAAGAAGCACATCATCCCTGCAGCAGAGTAGCATGAATGAGACTGCTTTTGTGTTTAACCTCAGATTCTATCTATTCTGACAATATCATATTTGTCTTCATCCGTGGAGAGGTAACTAAACTGGCTGTACCCAGCGGACTAATGTGACTGTTGTTACTACTCTGAAGGAGTGTAACAGTGTCACCAGCCTATGCTGTGTGTGGTCAATATTCAAAATGGGCAATGAATGTAAAATGACCACCAAGAGACCCCTTCTCTCTCTATACGGAAGTGTATTAGGGCCAGGCAGGAGAAAAATATTGGAGAGGAAGATTTTTTTTTCCCCATTATGCACTTCAAGAAAAAAGTTGAAATGTCGAGATTAATATTTAAGTACCATTTCAAGAATAAAGTCCAGTGTCCAGTGTTTTATTTCCTCTTTTCTTTTCTTTATCTTATTTGAACACATAGCAGACATTATAATGCTACAATAACAATGCGCTGAATTGGTTTTCATTGAAGCGTTCAATTAAAGCTTGAACAGTTGGTTCTATAGAGTTCCCCAACACAAACATACGTCTGGATTCGTTCTTGAGGGGTATCATGTTTGCTTTGTTTTTCTAGGTTTCAAATTGTGTGGGTGGGGACTATACCAGACTTGTTCATTTCTTGGATTTATTTTTTCTATGTCTTTCTTCCTTTCTACTTGTTCAGCCAGATGTAAATTTCAAATGCATGGCATCTCTTACTCAGTAGGATATGGCCTACAAGAGGGCTGGATCAATTCTCAGTCAAATTTGTGGGTTGGAACATGAAGTCACTTAACCATCCAGTTAAGCGCAAAAAGGTATTTACTAGGGATGAGTGAGTACACCACTATCCGTATCTGTTCAACCATCTACATTATCTGTATCCGTATTCGTACTCGTAAGGGGTGGGACTTAAAGTGGAGGTGGGCGTGGTATATATGAAAGTTGTATTTTTAAGCCTAAAATTTATTTATTTATTGTAAGCCTCAATATATTTTTATTTACACCTTAATTTGTATAACACCAGGATAAGAAGAGCGAGCCTGTCACAGTCTGCACTTGTATCTCACCCCAGATTCAGTATTTTTCCCCATTCACCTGCTCCTGCTTCACTTTGCCTGCCAAGCCAAACCCCCTCACCAGCTTACTCCTCACACCTGTCTTCACGCACCTGATCACACACCTGAAGCCCATCCCCTGAAATCAACCCCAGTATATATTCACCAGCTCCACACTCACTCCTTGCCAGATTTTTCTTTGCCATGCGAGACTTTCCAGCGTTTTTCTGCCCGATTTCCTGGTACCGACCCTACCTGTTCCTGACTCACCTGTTTTGTCTGCCTCCCGGTAAATCATCCCAGCCTTCTGTCCCTGACCACGAGTTCTGCCTATGCCTTCCTGGTTCCTGTTTGCCTGCCTGCTACATTTTGAATAAATCTGAGACTTTTCAACCGATGCTGCATCTCTATGTACTGCATCTGGGTTCATACCACACCCGTTACAGAGCTGACCGGGGGAAAAAAAAAAAAAAAAAAAAAAAACCTGACCCGGTGAAGAAACAGCAAGAATGAGAAATGCAACGCAGGCTGCATGCAGCCGTGTCTCGTCACACAAGCAACGCTTCTGTTACGAATCAAGATTTTTTTAGCCTAACTTTTTAATCGCTATTTGGTTAAATGATGATCTTACTGGGGGACTCCATCAGGTAGTTGTAAATATCGATGTATGTCACCTCCGGCCATTCAGTGGGATCATTTCTCTATAAAAATGAAGGCAAACAGAAGGGACAATGAAAGAGACCCACATATGTGAGTTTTTCCATTGTACGATTTTTTCTCCGGTACAGGTAGTGTGTTAAAATAATTTTGAAATAATGTTTTAAGCTAACTACTGGACTTGTTTTTTTAAATTGTGACGCCGATTGTTGTCGTTTCAGCCGAGTATCCGGCTCAACCCTAGTATTTACACATTTAAAAACAACTTCAAACCGATATTGCATTTCTTCAGGAGATGCACTTGCGTATGACAGACCTTTTCGGAATAAAGAGAGGATGGTCAGGACAAGTCTATCACTCTAAAGTAGACTTGCGTGTTGAAAAAGGCGCTTTTAAATAAAATGTATTATTATTATTATAATTTCCACTCAAAGACTAGGGCGGCAACCATCCTAATTGATGAAAATATACCATTTACAATGACTAATGTTGATTCTGATTCGCAGGGCACTATATTATTGTGACAGGGCAACTTTTTTCATTTATGCACCAAATTGGGACAATCCAGCATTTTTTTTTTTTTTCAAACTTCTTTTCTCGCTTACCAAACATGACATCACGCCATCTCATCCTTGTGGTAGTGTTAAATTGCATACTTTCCCCTGCCTTACCTCGTAGTTCCTCCATAAAGAATAAGCACACGCTATCCAGCTTTTTCTTAAAACAAATGGTGTTGCAGATGTGTGGCGCTTTCGTAATCCCACTTCTAGAGCATACTCCTTTATCTCCCAAGTTCATAAGAGCTATTCTTGTATAGATACTTTTTTCCTGGATTAAAGACTTTTTCTTTCTGTAACCAAGTGTGATTATGAAGCCATAGTCATTTCATGGTCACTTCACCACAAGAATCCGAATTCCTAACACACAGTATGGCTACAGCACTTGGAGACTTAATTCTCTTCTCCTGTCTCCTGTCTTTTACCAATTTTATTTAAGCTGAAATGAAGTTATTTCTTGACACTAATCAAATGCCAGGCATGTCCTGTTCAATTATATGGGAATCTCTAAAAGCATATCTACATGGCCAAGTTATTTCTTAATGTGCGAATAAAAAGAAAACAAATACAGCGTGCCTTAAAGAGTTAACGGATCAGATACTGGAACTAGACACGTTATACAGCCATCAACCACCTGCTCGCATAATAAAAAACGTCTGTCCTTGCAGACCGAATTTGTTATCATAACACGACAGGCTGAAGATCTCCCCTCCAAATCTTGACATGGAGCTATGAACATGGGGAAGAAATTGGACTAATTGGACAAAGAACTGCCAATCAGACTATACCTGCAATCTATGATGAACAAAATCAAAGTCAGTTTTATTTGTATAGCACATTTCCTATGACAAGCATAAACTCAATGTGCCTCAGGATAAAAGCAAGATGGGAATAAATTAAAATGCATATTAAAAAAAAGATAATGTCTTAAAACAAACAAACAAAGAACAAGACTAATTAAAAGCTTGCGAGAACAAATGTTTTGAGAATACATTTAAAGGAAGATATTGTTGGAGATGAGCAGAGTTCCAGAGGCAAAGTCCACAGTGTTGGACCATACTAACTAAAAGCACCTTCAGCTGATTTTTAATGCATACGTGGTATATTGAGGAGAGATTTACAAGAAGATCTAAGTTGTCCATCTGGTGTATACTTGGTAAGCATGTCAGAAAAATAGGGTGGGTCAGCACCATTCAAAGATTTAAAAACAAGTAAAATCTTAAAATCAATTCTGTATTTAACCAATGGAGAGCCTTTAAAACTGGAGTGATGTGCTCGTACCTGTTTGTTTTTGTTAGAACTCTGGCTGCAGCATTTTGAATAAATTGAAGTTTGAGTGCTTGATTTGTTAAGCTGTAAAAAAGAGCATTAGAGTAATCTAAGCGACTAGAAATGAATGCATGAACCAATTTTTCAGAGTCTGATACAGATAAAAGTGATCTAACTTTAGATATCTTCCTTAAATGATAAAAGGCAGTCTTGGAAATAGAGGAAATATGCTTTTCAAAGTTGAGATCCTCGTCAGAAGTCACACCTAGGTTTCTGACATGCTCACTGGGTTTCACAGAGAAGGGAGTCAACAGTGACGAAACCTGATGCCTCAGGGCCTTTGGGCCTACCAACAAAATTCAGTTTTATCCTCATTTAGTAGGAGAAAATTCTCTGTCATCCAGTGTTGGACATTGGCAAGGCACTGGATGAGATCCTCAAGTGGGCTTAAGTGGTTTGCAGAGACAGATATGTATAATTGTGTATCATCAGTATAAGAGTGATATGATATGTTATGTTTTTGAATTATGGAACCAAGTGGGAACATGTGTAAATTAAACAGAGGAGGACCAAGAATGGATCCCTGGGGAACACCACATGGAATGATGACATGATCTGATTTATGGTTACCGAGAGAAACTAAGAACGATCTATTGATGAGGTAGGAGAAAAACAAGTTAAGAGCAGTGCCCCTGAGGCCTATACAGTGCTCAAGGCGATGAAGTAGAATGGTATGGTCAACCATATCAAAGGCGGCACTGAGATCGAGCAGAACCAGGATAGAAACTTTACCGTTGTCGGAATTAATTTTAAGATCATTGAGAACCTGGACAAGAGCAGTTTCTGTGCTGTGACTGATTCTGAAAGCAGACTGATACAAGTCAAATAAATTATGTTGTGACATGATCATGTAATTGCTGATATACTAGCTTTTCTAGAATTTTTCCAAGAAATGGTAAATTTGAGATTGGCCTATAGTCACTGATGATCAATGGATCAAGATTGTTCTTTTTTTAACAGTGGTGTGACTATGGCATGCTTGAGTGAAGTGGGGAAAATTCCAGAGAGCAGAGAGGTATTGACAATCTTAAGAACGTCGTATTCCAGACAATCAAGAGCACCTTTAAAAAACTTGGTAGGCATAACATCGAGAGTGCGGGTTGCAGAATTTAGTTGTTGAACCACTTTTTGTAGCTCATGACTCTGTACGAGATTGAAATTAGAAAAAGTGTTAGCACTGCAGTACACTGGAATAATATAAGAGTCAATAGCAGCAGTAGAACTAGAAAACAATATTGTTCCTAATGTTAGTAACTTTAGATTTAAAATATGAGGCAAATTCATTACAATTTTTTGAGGAATAGAGCTCAGTAGGTAATGGTCTGGAGGGGTTGACCAATCTGTCAATTGTGCTGAACAGAATTCTGGGATTTTTCACATTATTGCTAATAATTTGTGAGAAACAGAGCTGTCTGCATTGTTTGATTACCAAGTTATAATGAATGAATAAACCTTTGTAGTCAGCATAATCAGCCTGCAATTTTGTTTTACACCACTTGAGCTCAGATTTGCGACAAGCTCTTTTGAGTGTCTTCACTCTCTGTATTTTTCCACGGTGCATTAGCTTTACCAGAAGTTGTCTTAGTTTTGTATGGAGCTATATCATCCAGAATTTGTATCACAGATTAATTGAAATTATTGACTAAGTTGTCACACAAAGACAGAAGAGTCCGTATTAGAATTGTAAACAGACTGTTGCCTGGCAGTGTATCTGTTGATAAAAATCATTCAACATGCCGGGTTGTAAGAAGCGCTGTTTGAATGATTTAGATGTTATGAAATCATTGATGATGAAGGTCTTATTAGAGAAAGATCTGACATGAAGAAGTACAAATTTTAAAGTGCTTGTAGAATGACTGGATTTATCAGCAGTGGCAGAGGTAGAGGCAGGCTTGTGTTGGCTAGAGATCTTAAGACACTGATCGCTCACCACAGTGGCAGGACCCAAACTGTTATGATTTAATGCTAGAGTGGGAGGCCCACACATCTGAACAAGGTCATGCTTTTGAGAAGGTCAGAATGAGCTAAAAGCTATGAACTGGATGAAATTAGTTATCATTTGCTTCGTTCGTAGTCTATTTGGATGCACACCGTCATTTTTGTATAGGTATGAATTATACCAAAAGAAATCAAAGTTGGAAATGAAATCATAACCTGCAGCAAGACAGAAGTTTTTTTAGCCAGTGATGGAGACTAAAGAGCCGACTGAAACATTCACATCCTTTGGAGGGAGCTGGGATGGTTCCAGACATAATGCAATGTTTTCCCTCTGAACAGTGTAACACAGGGACTCCAGGTCTGCATATAATTGGCTGGATTTCCTAGACATGATGTCATTCGTGCCTACGTGTGCTATCACAATGTTTACAATTGGGTGATTATCAGTGAGAGCAGGAATGAGTTCAATTAAATCACCAACCTTGCCGCCCAATAGACAGTATGTGACAGCAACAGGTATAGTCAGATGTCTCACTACAGAGTCGCCCATGATTAGAATTTCAGGACTGCTGCCTACCTGGTTGTCGCTGTAGGTAGAAAGCTTTGGTGGAAGCGGCGGGCTAGGTAAGCTAGCATTAGCACCAGTCAGGTGAGGCAGGTGGCGCAATACTCCGGCCAGAGGGGCCAGGACTGCGGGATGGTTGATTAGTAGTAGGGGGACTGGTTGTTGTTGTTGCCGACGATTCACTAGCTGAGACCAGCAGTGCGCCACACCGGTCGGAAGAACCAGGATCATGAGGTGATTGATGAGCAGCTGATGGGCTGGTTGTTGAAAATCCAACAGGACCGCCACAGGGCACAGGCAGAGATGTGCACCGTCGCGGGCGCTTGTCAATAGGAGAGACTGAGCATGGGTTGGTGTCGGGAGACTTGCACCTTTTTGTAACACCTGAGTTTTATCTGCTAGCAGGATTTACATTCAGTGACCGTGGAGGTGACGCAGGCAGAGCAGCAAGAGGGGAGAAGAAGTTAAACAGTTCCAGATCAGCAGCATCGTGCTGGTGTCAAACAGGGGGAGGGACGGTCTCTTTTCCTTTGACCACTGAAGCCCAGGTGGAACAACCAGGGGTCGGTTCAGCTGAATCGCGGAGCTCCAGCAAGGCTAGTTTGGCGCCGAGGTCCGCTTGCCACGGCAGAAGGGCCGAAATGAGTTGCTCAATGGAGGACAGTTCACTCTTGATCTCAGAGATTATGCTTCGGTTCAGCTCAGCCATCCCATGGAGCTCATCTCTTTGAAATCTCATCACTGAAGTCAGAGTCATAGCCCCCACTTCCATGTATCTTCACAAGATTATCCATTAGGTCCTGCTCTTTAGTCTCCAGCAACTTCTTTCCAAATGTTTACAAAACCAGAAACACAACACCCTTAGATGCTGAATATCTATCAGAGTCAATTTATGGTTCAATGTCTTGCTCCCTCGAAACCCCCCTCCCTAGAACACAATCAGCTGGTAATCAGGATTAAAAAGAGCAGTTAGTTGCCCAGATAAACTACAAAAAAATGCTTTAAAAATAATACAGCAAGGTAACAAAATTAAAGACAATAATAGCCTCACTTCAGTCTCTCATAAGCCCCGCCCAGAGCCTGTCGGAGCGCTCGCCTCCGATGGCGGTGTGGAGCCGAGGTGGAGGAGGGGGAGCTGGAATAATGCTGTTGAGAAGACAGCCACGAGGGCAACCCCGTAGCCATTCCAAGTCCAAACAGCCTCCATGCACCGTGATGGAAGCCACTTTAATCGGAGCCGGTATCAACTGCGAAGCAGAAGAAGTGCGCGGTCAGTCGAGAGGTTGACACAAGTGTAACGTGAGGGTTCGATAAGTGGTAAATGGACACTCTTCATAAGAGAAAATAGCAGGATGGAGACAGCTGAAGTTAAAGAAGCACTTTTACTGAAGCTCCCTGCATCAGAATCATAACCACCACTGCACTTCCTCGTCTCTAAGGCACACGTGACTAAACCAACCACTCACAAGCTTGACTAAAGCAGATCTAACTGTAATGAGGTAAAAACCACAGAAGCAGATTCAATACTGTTTTAACCTTCACAGGCTGCTGGTAACTATGTGAACCTGTAAATATGTAAATAATAAAGCACAGCTATATAAATAATTAACTGTGTAAACCTTGTAAATATATATTTTGTGAATTAACTCGAATATATAACTTAAATTCACTTTTAAACCTTACTTTTCCTCCCCCTCTCACAAAAGAAATGTCCCTGTTTCATACAAGGAAACAAAACAAGTAGCTGCTACTAGAGAAAACAAAGCAACAGTCTCACTTCACAACATACTCCATAAGGTATCTGGGAGGTTTAACCTGACTCTTGGGGTGCAGTGAAGAATCAGAGCTCCGACCCTGAGTGGCAGAAGGGGGAGCAGTCAAACACTGAGTACCAGGGGCAAGGAATGGGGGAGAGCAGGGCTGGGGTTGGGGCTGGGGCAGGCAGATCTGAGGGGCCACTGAAGGGGCACTGCTGCAGCCAGGTAAATTGTAGCTCTTTGGTCCTGCAGACCTTGAATTTTTAAAGGGCAAAGCACCTGACAATGCAGTCAAGCAGGGGAGTTAAGGCTGCAATGATGAGTCATAATCAGGTGTCTTTTGTCCATGATCTGGCACAGGAGCATTGTAAGGTCTGAGATGATTGTAATGGACGATCTGAGACTTGTCAGACTGGTCCAGAAGATAATGAATCCTGTATGTCACTCCAGGAGAATCCACATCAGAGCCGAGGCACTGCAATATTTCAAAGGGGCCTTTCCAGTGAGGAGCGAGTTTCTGTTTTGATGTAGTGGGAACACTTAACCACACAAGGTCTCCAGAAACATAGGGAGTGTGTTTGACACTTTTGTCATACTGTTGTTTCTGTTGGTTATGGGCACAGTCTCTGTTCCATGCAGCTACACTGAAAGCTGACCGAAGTTTCTGGGTCAACTGTGCAACATAGTCAGCGGGAGTCCCTGGAGTAGATTAAGATGGTGTGTTGTTAGGCAACAGCAGGTTTGCAGGCATCCTGGCTTCATGACCATGTGTGAGAAAGAATGGAGTGAAACCTGTGGTGGAATGAGGACTGGAGTTGTAAGCCAAAGCGACTTGGTTGAGACAGTCATCCCATTCCCCAACCTGAAGTAGTAGCAACTTGGCTAACTGATCAATGAGTGTTCTATTGAATCTCTCAATCATGCCATTGCACTGAGAATGATGTGGGCTGGTTCGTGTTTTCTGGATGCCCAGCAGTTGACACAGGTGTTTCAACAAGTCGGACTCAAATTGATGTCCTTGATCTGTGTGCAGCATTTCTGGAATACCATGTTCACATATGTAGCTTTCTAACAAGCATTTTGCAACTGTTGTGGAGCGCTGGTCTGGAATGGCATAAAGGTTGACATATTTTGAGAAATAATCTTGAACAACAAGCACATACCTGTTGCCACGGCTTGTGATAGGAAGGTCAAGTATGTCAGCTGCAACCTTTTGGAATGGCTCTGTAGCAACAATTGTCTTCATTTGAGCCCTGTGGTGAGGTGTAGGACTCCGTCTTGCATCACATGGCATACATTGCTGGCACCACATCTTTACATCACCTGACATGAACGGCCAGTAGCACAGTTGCTGAGCACATTTCAGGACTTTATCTGCAGACAGATGACCAGTTACTGGATTTCCATGCAGCAGGTGTAAAACAGTGTCTTTTAAGGCTTGAGGGACGACAACAACTTGTTGCAGCACTGACTTAGTGGACAGGTTGAAAACTTCACGACAGAGCAAGCCATTATGAAAGGTAAGTCTGTGGTACTCTTGCCAAAATGTTCTTTCAGCTGGTGTGCGTTTTTTCATGCACCAGTATGGTGGTTTCTGACCTTTTACTTTCCATTTAATGACCTCTGACAGTATGAAATCTTGTCGCTGTTCCTTTTTAAGTTCTTCAGGGAGCTGCAGCACAAATGTGGAGGAGACAGCTTGTGCAGCACACTGTAAGTCTGGACTACAAGGCTGTGGCATGGTCTCATTACAAGGAACAGGTTTTGGGTCAGTACTGCAAGAGCTATGGTGATGTACAGTACTGATAGGACAAGATGTACTTACAGGGCTTGAGTGTCTCTCCTCAGGATGTGGACTGGGATGAGCGGAGCAGGAGGTGCTCTGCTCTGTAGATCTGGTGTCAGTAGGGCGACGTGACAGTGCATCTGCATTGAGGTGGCTGCGGCCATCCTTGTGAATTACAGTCCACTCAAAAGGATCAAGCTCAAGAGCCCAACGTGCACGACGACCAGTTCTGTCATTGTCAATGGGTATTTTTCTGAGAACCAAGAGAGGTTTGTGGCCTGTGACAATAAAGGGCTGTTTGTAGAGATGGTGGCAAAAATGACGTACAGCCCAGACAATAGCCCAGAGTTCTCTATCATAGGTTGACCATTTCCCTTCTGCTTTGGTTAAAATATGGCTGGCATATGCAATTACTTTCTCTTGATGTCCCTGTCTCTGAGCAAGCACAGCACCAATAGCAGAGCCTGAAGCATCTATATAGAGGGAGAATGTCAACGTGAAATCAGGGAATGCAACCGCTGGAGGGCTTGAAAGAGCATGTTTCAGGTAAGTGAATGCATCCTGACACTGGGAAGTCCATTGGAAGAGTTAATTCTTCTCAGTGAGTGCACGTAGTGGAACACTGATGTGCAAAGTTCCTGATGAACTTGCGGTAATATGAACAAAGTCCCAAGAATGCGCTGACTTCAGTTGCTGAGTGTGGAACAGGCCAGTCCTGAACACTTTTCATATTTCGTTGGTCTGGCTGAATGCCATTTTTGGATACAACATGGCCCAAAAAAGTCACCTGATCTCTGGCAAGACTGCATTTTGATGGATTTAACTTGCGGCCACTTGACTGGAATCTGGAGAGTATTTCTTCCAGGTGCTCGAGATGTTCGCTGAAGGAGCGGCTGTAAATGAGGACATCATCCAAATAGACAAGGCAGGTTTTCCAGGGGAGGCCTCGAAGTACCATCTCCATTAAGCATTGGCATGTGGCTGGAGCATTTGTGAGTCCCATCTGCATAACCTTAAAGTCATAGAATCCACTGCTTTTCGTGAATGCTGTTTTTTCACGGTCTCTCTCTTCCAGCTCAACTTGCCATTATCCATGCTGAAGATCCATTGTGGAGAACCAGGCAGAGCCCGATAGTGCATCCAGTGCGTCGTCGACCCTGGGAAGAGGGTGTGAATCTTTGATTGTCACTGCATTGAATTTCCTATAGTCCAGGCAGAAATGCCATGTGCTGTCTTTCTTGCGCACCAAAACAACTGGCGCAGCCCAGGGACTGTAGCTTTCCTCAATGACATCTGCTTTCAACAAGTTTTCAACTTGAGTCTGTATTTCTGCTCTCTGTTCTGGTGTTACTCTGTAGGCTCGCTGTTTAATTGGTGTGGCCTCGTTAGTGCGAATGTGATGCCTGATTATGCCTGTTTGACCTCTGTCCTCTGAGTGTGTACTGAATACTGCTGAGTACTTGTGAAGCAATAATTTCAGTGACTGAACTTGAGAGGTTGACATCTTTTGTTCACCAATCTGTACAGTTGGAGGAGCTTCATCGTGTACAGGAGATGTTGGACAACATGTCTCTTTCACTGGTACAATGTCAACAGATGAGGCAGAATGAAAGTCACCAAGGTGTTGTCCAGGATGCAGCTCAATATCATCTCTGGAAGGGTTGAGGAGTCGAACCACAGTTGTGCCATTTTGAACTTCACTGAGAGAGTGTGCCACGATGATGGCACAGGATGGGTTGGGCATGAGAACACCACAATAATCAGTTGGCATAGGTGAAGCGGGTGTAGCTGCTGACACATAAGCTGTGATAAGGGTTTCACTCATAGCTGGTAGTTTAGTGGGTGCTAGCACAGACACATTACAGCAAGCGGCCACTTCATGTCCTTTGGGCAATAGGGGAATTTTCATGTCCCATAGTTGCAGTACTTTGTTCTTGAGATCAAGGAGGGCATGGTGTTTTTCCAGAAAATCCCAGCCCAATATGACTGGCTGGTAAGTACCTCTGAGAACTTCAAATCCCACCGCTGCCACCAAATATAACGTGAGGGTTCGATAGGTGGTAAATGGACATTCTTCATAAGAGAAAATATCAGGATGGAGACAGCTGAAGTTTAAGCAGCACTTTTACTGAAGCTCCCCGCATCAGAATCATAACCACAACCGCACTTCCTCGTCTCTAAGGCACACATGTGACTAAACCAACCAATCACAGGCTAGACTGAAGCAGCTCTAACTGTAATGAGGTAAAAACCACAGAGGCAGATTCAATGCTGTTTTAACCTTCACAGGCTGCTAGTGTAACTATGTGAACCTGTAAATAATAAAGCACAGATATATAAATAATTAACTGTGTAAACCTTTTAAATATTAATAACTTAATAACTTTTAAACTTTACACCAGCATTAGCTCACTCACGCTCAATGTGGGTCTCGGAAGGACCGTCCCTTTCAGCGGGGCTAGCGAGCGATGTCTCAGGTGAGGAGAGAAGTCGGGTGGCCTCAGCAATCACGTCCTAGCAGGAGAGTCGCAGCCCAAAACGCCAGCAATCCACTCTACAGCTCCGTCCCGTCACACAGCCGTCCGTCCTTAGCTCCTGTCGCGCCACATCTGCCTCCCTTCACAACCTTCTACTCTCGCAGGGGAGCCTTAATTACCAGATTGGACTCACATGTTGAGAGAAGCACAAACCAAAAAGAAACACGCCCATTCCTGGCACAGTTCCTGCCCCAAATCTCAGTTAAATCCCCCCTCCCGATCACTATTCACACCATTTAAAGTCACAGTTCAATATTTTTCCCCGTTTCAGTCGATTTATTCGCCCATTGGCATAAAGTCCATCTGTGACATAGCCACAGCACCTCCAGGTAGAACACTTGTAAAACACCTGGAGCTAATAAACTAAAGTCTAGCAAAAATAATCCAGTAAACGGCGACATCGACTCTTGACATGAGAGCAGCCCACGTAACGAGTCCACACGTGTGTCGGGTTACACACACATTACCGGTGTGTGTGTGTGCCGGAGGTGCGACAGGTGATGCTGTCACATCACTCAGTACACCCCGACACTTTAGAGGCTTCTGCATCGACGCCGTGTTTTCTTTCTGAAGAAAAAGTGCCCTTTTTTTGGGATTTTTTTTTTTTTTTTTAATAAATGACTTTCTCTCTCTCTTATATAAATATAGATTCCTGTTTTGGCATAGCTTCCCTTTCAAATAAATATAAATTAAAAAAAGAACTCCAAATCGCAGGTCGGGAGATAAAGCTCAATGCGCTGTTAGACGTTCCCCCTCCCCTCTCCCGTATCGCGGCTGCGAACAACACAGAGGCAGAGACAGGCAGCAGCAGACCCCAGCCCTCAGCACAGTTTTGCTTTTGTTTCTAGTTTTTTTTTTTTTTTACTCTTGGAGGTGAGTGGTGATGAAGGAAGTTCTCGAGTTCACAAATGACAAGGCCAAACATAGTTAACGTGTGTCTTGCTAACGTGCACATATTAGTTAAGGCTCTTCCTCATGGGCATACAGGCTTATGTACTGTGACACTACAGGTGAATACAGTTAGGTTTATCTCATTATGTCATGTCTAAAACACCGCAATTATATGTAAATTGTGCGTTAATTAATTAAAATGCGCTAATTTGCATATATTTGCAATTGCCAAGGCATTGCAGGGATAAAAAATGAAGGAAAACAAATCACCACAGTTTTTCAGTTATCAGAGAGAATATCTTCCCCCGACATGTTTAAATATGTAGAGGACAAGGAGTTTGTTTAGTGAATTAAGGAGAAATCTACAGATACAAACAGAGGGCAGTTAAACAAATGCCATCTAAATATGTATTTTTAAGTTTTCTTCTATTCAACAATTATGTGAGTTCAAGGGTACTGAAATAAATAGGTAAGTCAGAGATGTCCTATTATTTATTTATGAATAAATTAAGCTATTTCCCCTAGAGATTAATAAAGTAGTTCTGACTCTGATTCTGAAATTACAAGAAGTGCCCTTTTTCTCACTTGAGCCTCTGCCCCCCAAAATGTCTGTGCATATCCCTGCCATAGCAATGTGTGTTTTATGGTTCAGAAGCATGCGCAAAAAAAAAGGAGAAAAAAAAAGCGGAATCGATAAACAGATGGTCGCTGATTAATCCCAAGCTTTATATAGCCTAATGTAAGAATAGTATGCTCTGACAAGGCACACAATTTGAATACAAAAATTCCAAAAAATCAACATCAACATGATATCCTTATCTTGATTCACACTGTAAGAAGTTGGGACAGGACAAGCCAACTTCAGTAATATTTAAATATATATGATTAGTACAATGAGTGCACAAAATGTGTACGTGTGTATGTGTGTGTATCAGATAGGAGAAATCTAAAAAAAATAAAATCCCAACACCCTCGATGTTCAACTCAAAGTTACACCCTTGATTCGTGAGTCCGAAATATCACTATGAAACAAAGCATGTGCATTCGTGAAAAGTCCCGCAATAGTTAATTCATTATGAGACTGTTCTGACTCCGTAGATATGAGGCTGGAATAAATATGGTTTTCAGGGTATCTGGGGTTGGCCTTAGAGACAGGGTGTGGAGCTGGGAGCCGGGCATGCTCCATTTGAAGTCTTTTTCTGACCTGATGGGCCTCGTGGTATATTCTGAACATGCTGATGAGATTATGGTCTGTAAATGCTTCAGGATCTGCTGTAAGAACTGCAAAATGTTGATAAGATGCAGGTACCATGACACAATGAGATGAGTGGAAGAAAACTGATGAATTGATTTTCAGGGGTCTAGTATTCCATCTCTTTTGGTCTCCATCAGTCCTCAGTTTAATGTGTAACCCTTTTCATATTGAAACATTGAGAGTAAAGACATGAAGGTTCCGGTTGTCTGTGATTTGAGCTGTTTAGAAAACCACATTTTTGGTTTTATTTATGAAGTTTCAGACTAAGTTTAGTAGTGTTGAAATGTATAAAGGCACAGTTTTAGTTTGTGTTGAGGGTCAGCAGTTCAGCACAGAATAAAAATCTAGGTGAAGTTTATCAGTGAAGAGAAGCTAATGAAGACCCAGAGGAGTATGTTCAGACTGGGCCCATCATCTCACTGACCTGGAAGCAGCTGCAGGCATTACTGTCATGTCCAAAGAGCAACATCAGGATGATGTGACTGCACCACCTGATCTCTGAACCAGTTGGTGTGGACTTGATGGTCTTGAATGATAAGCTTGTTCCTGCAGATTAATAAACAACTGAACTTGGATCTTATTTCTAATTAAAGTGAACTGACATACAATTTGGTCCTGATATTAAGTGACTGTAAAGTTTGAGTCTTGGTGGTTGGAGGAATCTTTGTTCTTCTTGAAAGTCTCACACTTTGGTATGAAGGTCCAACTTTGTAACTAATATTGAGAGATGACTCAGTTTCTAAACAGAAGTGGCTCCAGAGTCCTGAGTCCTTTGAGATCCTCATTCATCAACCACAGACCAAGCCAAAACTAGGAACTCACAGAGGCTGAAAAGCTCCACAGAGCTGAGAGAAGAAAAACAAAGTCTGTTGAGTGGAGATATCAACTTTATTTCTTGCACGTTTTTTGCTGTACATGACAGGATGTATTTACATTGACAGCCCTGCAGGGGGCATATGTACAGTTGTGACAGCTACACTATCATTAATGCATAAATTAACTAATAAATACACAGGAAGGGTCAGAGACCACAGGTTCACCGTGGATATTCAATATGAGGGACAAACAACAGAGGATAAACTCCAGCCCTTGAGCAAGGCACTCAATCACTGATCTTTTAACAAAGTGAAGATCGTCTTGTTTGACTCTTTTTAAACTAAAGCAGTTTCTTTCTGAGCTAAAACTTTTTTAGACAGACACTTCACAGGATATAGATCTTTTAGAACAAGAATCTTTATGATGTGTGCTGATGTGAACAATCAACCTGAAAATAATTTGTTTAAGTTTGTGTTTTTTTCCACAAAATTAGGCAAGATTGAAATCCAATGACTTCATTCAGACTTGAACTAAAATGATTGTGATATCTGTTATAAGTGTTTGAAATATTTCTAATAACTGATCAGAGTCTTGTGTCTGTTTTAGAAACACAGTGAGTCCATGATGAGGTCGAGTGACTGAAGGCAGCAGCTGTTCATTAAATATATATATTCTTTTTTTTGCTTCTTGACACTGAGCAGAGTAAAGCTGAGGTCTGTCTGGCAGATTTGTGATCAATGGGACAGTTAAGGCATCGTCTGAGGTTTTGGTTTCATGTCAACAGTGTCAGCTGTTTGTTTCACCTTCACCGACCTAGAAGCAGCTGATCCTTCTCAGATCACCGACCTCACATGCTGATGAAGGTCATTAAAGGGCATTCTGACATTTGAGTTTGTTTAAAAAGCAACAAAAAAAACCCCAACCTGATTCACATCAAAGGAGGGTCACCTCCATTGAAATGAACCTGTGTCTGAGTGGATTGAACAGGGACATGCTGGACTACCACCCTCAACCGACCTTTAGGTGCCAGCACTTTCTGTCAAGTAAAGCATCTGTCAACTCTCGTTTTGTCTGGAGAAAACAAAGGTCAGTCACAGAGTCAGAGAAACCTGGACTGTAAGACCCAGATCACGTTCATCTCACGTTCAAAGTGAAACCTGGAAAAAAGTTTAACTGCAACCAAACACACATAGCTCTGGTCCCCTTGAAAATCTGCACCCTGAAACATCTGGACCGAAAAATCATGCTTTAAAGGTCTGGTTGAGACACAAACTCTGCATCAGAGAGACAGAGAGAAAAAGTTAAACATTATCAGACAAGAAATGCCACTCGTTTCATCAATTGTGCCTGCAGAGCCTCCATCTGACCTGAGGTCCCTCATCAAACTTTTTCTGTCCTACTTTTCAAAGACTGTAAATATCAACTTCACTTACACAAGAAATAAATAGGTATTTTAGTACAGAGGTCAGTCCTTCAGTCTGCTGTGTGTTCCTGCTTCCACCTGGTCAGCAGGATGGACTTGAACTCCAGAAGCCTCAGGGGTCTCAGAGTTGAGACATAAACGGCTCTACTTAAGTTATATCCTTTGAAACTGCTGAGATGCCTAAAGGTTTAAAGGCTCTGGTGAATCCTGATCCAACACATCAGGGTCCAGAGGAGGTTGTTGTTGGGTCAGATCCAGCTCATATTTGGCCCAGATCAGAACAGCCTGGCTGATCTAGGATCAGTGTTTAGTCTCTGTGTGATGTGATAGTCACTGATCCTTTACCATAAATCAAACCAACAATCTCTGGATACGGTTTACTGACATAACGCTACGCTTAATGAAGCAAATAATGAGAAGAGTGACAGTGATATGTCACATGGGGTCGTAAGTCAAGTCAATTCATGTCCCAAAGCAGGTGATACCATGTGGTCCTGATCCAGACCACAACAATCCTCCTCCAGTCTAAGATCAGTTCCTCCACAGCTGAAACTTGTCATCATCATCATGATCATGATCATCACCATCACCATCACGATCACTATCAGGGAGAGAGGTTTGAAATACACTGCTCAAAAAAATAAAGGGAACACTTAAACAACACAATGTAACTCCAAGTCAGTCACACTTCTGTGAAATCAAACTGTCCACTTAGGAAGCAACACTGATTGACAATCAATTTCACATGCTGTTGTGCAAATGGAATAGACAACAGGTGGAAATTATAGGCAATTAGCAGGACACCCCCAATAAAGGAGTGGTTCTGCAGGTGGTGACCACAGACCACTTCTCAGTTCCTATGCTTTCTGGCTGATGTTTTGGTCACTTTTGAATGCTGGCGGTGCTTTCACTCTAGTGGTAGCATGAGACGGAGTCTACAACCCACACAAGTGGCTCAGGTAGTGCAGCTCATCCAGGATGGCACATCAATGCGAGCTGTGGCAAGAAGGTTTGCTGTGCCTGTCAGCGTAGTGTCCAGAGCATGGAGGCGCTACCGGGAGACAGGCCAGTACATCAGGAGACGTGGAGGAGGCCGTAGGAGGGCAACAACCCAGCAGCAGGACCGCTACCTCCGCCTCTGTGCTAGGAGGAACAGGAGGAGCACTGCCAGAGCCCTGCAAAATGACCTCCAGCAGGCCACAAATGTGCATGTGTCTGCTCAAACGGTCAGAAACAGACTCCATGAGGGTGGTATGAGGGCCTGACGTCCACAGGTGGGGGTTGTGCTTACAGCCCAACACCGTGCAGGACGTTTGGCATTTGCCAGAGAACACCAAGATTGGCAAATTCGCCACTGGCGCCCTGTGCTCTTCACAGATGAAAGCAGGTTCACACTGAGCACATGTGACAGACGTGACAGAGTCTGGAGACACCGTGGAGAATGTTCTGCTGCCTGCAACATCCTCCAGCATAACCGGTTTGGCAGTGGGTCAGTAATGGTGTGGGGTGGCATTTCTTTGGGGGGCCGCACAGCCCTCCATGTGCTCGCCAGAGGTAGCCTGACTGCCATTAGGTACTGAGATGAGATCCTCAGACCCATTGTGAGACCATATGCTGGTGCGGTTGGCCCTGGGTTCTTCCTAATGCAAGACAATGCTAGACCTCATGTGGCTGGAGTGTGTCAGCAGTTCCTGCAAGACGAAGGCATTGATGCTATGGACTGGCCAGCCCGTTCCCCAGACCTGAATCCAATTGAGCACATCTGGGACATCATGTCTCGCTCCATCCACCAATGCCACATTGCACCACAGACTGCCCAGGAGTTGGCGGATGCTTTAGTCCAGGTCTGGGAGGAGATCCCTCTGGAGACCATCTGCCACCTCATCAGGAGCATGCCCAGGCGTTGTAGGGAGGTAATACAGGCACGTGGAGGCCACACACACTACTGAGCCTCATTTTGACTTGTTTTAAGGACATTACATCAAAGTTGGATCAGCCTGCAGTGTGTTTTTCCACTTTAATTTTGAGTGTGACTCCAAATCCAGACCTCCACGGGTTAATAAATTTGATTTCCATTGATAATTTTCGTGTGATTTTTGTTGTCAGCACATTCAACTATGTAAAGAACAAAGTATTTAATAAGAATATTTCATTCATTCAGATCTAGGATGTGTTATTTTAGTGTTCCCTTTATTTTTTTTGAGCAGTGTAATTAAACTGAGGAGACTCATGGGTCCAGATCTGATTTAATCTGTCAGCCATGTTGTCTCAGCTCTGGTCCCACACCTTCCACATTTTGCATGCTGATTGGTTGGTGAGTAAGATGCCAAGGCACTAGTGGATCATATGATTGGATATTTCTCACTCTTGGATCTCACTGTTTAGGCAGTGGTTTCTGTCGATTTCTTTCTCCTGGTCCTGGTCCAATCACAGTCATATATACTGTCACACACCCAGTTTGAGATCAGGGATCAGGGGTTAGATCAGGTGGATGAAGTGGCTCATTGCAGCAGAGGTAGGAGGAGAGCAGACAGTGGGCCCTTAAACAGCAACAAGAACTGGATCAGAGAACTGGGACCTGGACAAGAAATGGGTTTGATCCTGATGGACTGGACCCTGAGCTACAGCTTACATTGAGACCAGATACACTGACAGGATACAGAATGAAAAACAACTTCATCAGTGTGAGGCTGCAGATACTTCTCTTGTGTTCAGGTCAACTCTGATACCTAATTCTGTTTCTCTGACACAGATTGAGATGAAAATGATCCTGGTCTTATACTAGCACAGACCAACTGACCTGGCAGAAGTCAGGCCTCGCTGGCACTGCTGTTCCTGTTCAACTCTCTGATGCCCTGCAGGATCCTCTTCATGTGGCCCACTTTCGTCACTCCTAGGTCCTAAGACACACACACACACACACACACCATTAAAGAAGGTAGAACAGGAAATAGACTGAGCTTTCATATGTTCTCCACTCCGACATGCATGAAATGAGTCATCTGTGCAGCACTGAGTTAGCAGATAGCCAGTAAGCCGTTAGCGGCTAGCAGGCGTTTACCTTCAGGTCCCTCCTCTCCAGGTGAATGAGCTCAGCTCCGCGGACGTCATGACCAATAAAAATGTCTTTGTACTCAGTGAGACAGAGGAAGTCCAGCCACGCCCCCACCTCCTCCGTCCCCCACTGGTTAACTGAGACACCAACGGGAAATGGTTCAGATAGACAGGAAACACCGAAGCATAGAAATTGCCAGACACCTTGAGCATTGATGATCCCAGAGAGAGAGAGTTAAGGGGAGAGACCATACCTGGCAGTGAGAGAGTCGCACACATTTCCTTGTTCTTGTTGTTTTTATCTTTCTTAAACTTCGGTACGAGACGAAACTTAGCACTGCGACTGCGCTTTGAGAAGTCTGTGAGAGGACCCTGAGTACAGGAAGACAAAGAGAGAGCGAGACAGGAAGCGAGAGAGAGACATAAGAACCAGTAACAGCAGCCAACCATCGCGGGACAAATCCCTGTGTTTGACACACTGTGCAGCACTGGGAGAGCCAAGGTTTACCTCGTGGTCAGAGGGGTCGATGACGGGACACAACCAGGGAACATCAGCCAACCGCCGGAGCTGCTGAGCCACAGAGTTCAGAGCGGCATTCAACTGCTCTTGCTGAGGAGGATCCAACTGCTACAGACACAGAAACACCACAGTCAGCACTGGGACTTGGACTAGGATCGAGACGGGGACCAGGAATAAACTACTGTAGAGGGAAAAATACTTTCAAATAATCTCACTGTGGTTTCTTTTGAACCCTGCAGATTTAGAATGTACAATAAAGCACAGGGAGTGAAGGCAGCAATTACCATGGACATCTTCCCAGCCAGGAGCAGCTCAGTCTCACTGAGTAAAGCTTTCACATTACTGACCATCTGAACCACCGCACTGCAGCTGAGACCCTGAAAATAGACAGACAAGATCTCCAGCTTCAGAGGAAACAGGACAGTAAAGTTCAGTTAAAGAATAGACAGAAGAGAAGTAAAAAGCAGAATAAAAAGATAAACTGTTAAGGCAGGACTGGACATTAGAGATCATACTCTTGTATCACATACCCCAGAGCTCTTGGAGTTGGCATAGACAATGTCCATGGCCTTTGAGCTGGCATTGACGGCATGAGCCAGTTCCTGTTCCATGCTGTGGTGAGACTGAGCGACCTCACGGATACTGAAATAATTAACATTTAAATTCAGATGATTATATCAACATGTGATCAAGAATCATTAAACAAAATCCTGTGAGTGTTTTAAACAGGCTGAGATACTTTCTCTGCTTGTGGCAGAGATGGGTCCAGGACCAAGACCAGACTGTCCCCAACAAAGTCATAGATATGTTGGACTTATTTTTATATATATACACACACACAGCTCTGGAAAAAAATCAGAGACCATTTATATATACTAGTTATAGGTAAGTGTTTGAGTAAAAATAAAATTTTTGTTTTATTCTATAAACTACTGACAACATTTCTCCCGATTCCAAATAAAAACATTGCATTTATTTGCAGAAAATGACAAATGGTCAAAACAACAAAAAAGATGCAGTGTCTTCAGAGCGAAAATACTGCAGAGAAAACAACTTCACGTGTCTTGGCATGCTCTCCACCAGTCTTTCACATTGCTGTTGGGTGACTTTATGCCACTCCTGGCACAAAAATTCAAGCAGCTCAGCTTTGTTTGATGGCTTGTGACCATCCATCTTCTTCCTGATCATATTCCAGAGATTTTCAATGGGGTTCAGGTCTGGGGATTGGGCTGGCCATGAAAGGGTCTTCATCTCATGGTCCTTCCTCCACACCTTGATTGACCTAATGCCTTGTGTGGCATTGAGTATTGTCCTGCTAGAAAAACAAATCCTCTGAGTTGGGGAATATTATCAGAGGAGAAGGAAGCAAGTCTTCTTCAAGGACAACCTTATACATTTCTTGATTCATGTATCTTCCTCAAAGACAAATCCCGATTCTAGTCTTGCTGAAGCACCCCCAGATCATCACCAATCATCCACCAAATTTCACAGTGGGTGCAAAACACTGTGACTTGTAGGCCTCTCCAAGTCTTCGTCTAACCATTAAATGAGCAGTAGTAACGCAGCTCATAAGAGAAGCTCATGAGAACAGAGGCAACCTTGCTGTGTTGTAGTTGGACCTGGCCAACGCCTATGGATCAATACTGCACAAGCTGGTTGAGCATGCACTGCACTGCCACCATGTTCCCAGTAAGATCAAGGACCTGATCCTGGATTATTACAATAATTTCAGGTTGAGGGTCACTTCTGGGTCAGAAACATCAGGCTGGCATCGCCAAAAAATAACAATAACAGGCTGCGCCATCACTGTTATCCTTTTCGCCCTTGCCATGAACATGGTGGTCAAGTCAGCTGAGGTTGAATGCAGAGGGCCCTTGACCAAGTCAGATGTACGACAGCCAACAATAAGAGCCTACATGGATGACCTCACCATCACTACAACGTCAGTCCCAGGGTGCAGGTGGCTCTTACAAGGTCTTGAGAAACTCATCACCTGGGCCAGGATGAGTTTTAAGCCCTCCAAGTCAAGCTCCGTGGTATTGAGTACTGACAAATTCTGATTCCTAATTTTAGGAACAGTCATTCCATCCATTACAGATCAGTCGGTCAAGAGCTTGGGGAAGATCTTTGACGCAAGCTTGAAAGATACTGCGGCCATCCAGAAGTCCACGCAAGAGCTTGACACTTGGCTCACCAAGGTTGACAGGTTTGGTCTACCCGGTAGATTTAAAGCCTGGATCTACCAGCACTCCATCCTGCCCAGGGTCTTGAGGCCCCTTCTGGTCTACACAGTCCCAAAAACAACAGTTGAGTCCCTCGAAAGGAAGCTAAGTAGCTTTCTCTGGAAGTAGCTGGGCTTTCCATGCAGCCTCACCAGCGCAGCAACACCTTGCAGCTATTTTTCAGTGGACTCAAGGAAGAGTTCATGGTGGCTCAGACATGGGAAGTCCTCCAGTACAGGGACTGCAGGGACACTAAAGTGTCAGCAGCCGGCATTGCGGTCTGGACAGGAAGAAGTGCAGAGCGGAGAAGGCAGTTGAGGTGGCAGAGTCACACCTAAGACAAAAGGCATTGGTGGGCACTGTGGCAATCGACAGAGCGGGTCTGTGCTACTTCCAAAGGACCCAGGTCGGCAAGGCCCAGGGCAAGGAGAAACACTACCTTCTCCAGGAAAAGGTCCGAGCAAGTGTGGCAGAAGAGCGAGTGAGCAGGGCAGTAGGTCTCTGCAAGCAGGGACCGTGGACCAGATGGAAGAGTACTCTGCAGAGCAGGATCACCTGGTAAACATCATGCAGACGGATTTCTGTCGCGTCCGGTTCCTGGTGCAGGCAGTCTACGACACCTTGCCAAACCCAGCAAACCTCCATATCTGGGCAAAGAGCGATATGCCCTCCTGCCCGTTTTGCTCTGAAAGAGGCTCATTAGAACATCTCCTCAGCAGCTACCCCAAAGGCTCTGGCAGATGGCCACTATCAGTGGCAACATGACCAGGTGCTTAAGGCAGTTGCTGAGAGTTTAGCGTCAGCCATTAACACCAGCAAACACCACTGCGCTTCAAAGAAAGCAGTCACTTTCATCAAAGCTGGAGGAAAACCCTAGACTCAGGCAAAATCAATAACAGGCCTCCTCCACACAGCCACTGATTGGCAGCTGCAGGCTGACCTGGGCAAGCAGCTGACATTCCCACAGCCCATTGCAACAACTTCACTCCATCCAGACAATGATCAATGATCAATCATCGTCTCAGAGGCCCCAAAACACCTGATCATACTGGAACTGACAGTGCCCTGGGAAGAGCGCATTGAGGAAGCCAATGAAAGGAAGCTCTCCAAGTACCAGGAACTAGTGGAGGAATGCAGGGGCAGAGGCTGGAAAACATTCTACAAGCCCATAGAAGTTGGCTGTAGAGGATTTGCAGGACATTGTTTCTGCAAGGTCTTCGCATGGTTGGGCATCACAGGAACAGCCAAGAAGAGGGCCATTCAATCTGCCAGTGAGGCCGCAGAAAAAGCCACTAGGTGGCTTTGGTTAAAGAGGGCTGTTCTTACAGTTGCTGACTGGCATTCAGATAAGTTGGCGGTCATCCCAGGAAGTGTAGAGTAATTTTCGCCCTTTGCCGTTCTGTAGCTTTGTTGTCCTCAATGCTGCTTGACCTTGTTTTTATGAACTGCTGTCTTAGAAATTTTAAAGATGGAAGCCACCTGATGCTCACTTAATCCTTCTGCCAGTAAAACAAGAATTGAACCCTTCTTCACTCAAAACGTTTCTTTTCAACTCTTTTGGCATACTCAATAGTTATTTTTTGACTCCAATTACTAGACAAGTTTTTGCCATCCTGCTAGTTCTATTGCAAAAGGATAGTGATGAATACAGCAGCGGTTTTTATTCTTTTCCTTGTTAAATAAGATTTGGTTCAAGGGATCACCTAATTAGTACACACACACACACACACACACACACAGGGAATAACCCTGTGTTTACCTGTGTATGAGCGCTCCTGCTGCCTGGCCAAACACCCTGACCAGTGAGGCCTCTTCCTCAGAGACAATCTCTGGCTGGAAGGCCAGGGGGGGCTGGGGAGGTTGAGAAGGGGGTGTCCGGGGAAATTCACACTTCTGCTTGTCCTCCCACGATTTCAGGGTGCTCTCAAAAGCCTGAGGCACACAAGATTTATCTCAGACTGTGTTGCTTTGTTTTTTAAGGAGTTGAATCAACTGGAGGTTTGCACTCATCATACACATAGGAGTGGACACTCAGATTCAGACAGTATTAGTTTTAGCAGATCCATTGAAAAGATTATGAACCAAACATACACCTTCAGCTGTTAAACTCACTCGGTCTCTGGTCAGGGTCTGGGTTCTGTTCTTGTGGATGATCTGGATGTAACCTGGAGGTTGGATCCACGCCTCCCCATCCACCTGAACAGGGACACCTTCATCTCCCAGAATGGTGATCTTCACTGTCCGACACTAAGATAGAGAAATGGAGGCAGAGACAGTCAGACTCCAGGATGGCCAGGGAGGCAGACAGAAAGACATGAAGGTGGACGGATGGAGCAGACATGCACATACCTGTGCGATACGATGGTGCTGCAGGTTGATGACTCGGGACACTGCCATCTGCATGCTGCCAAACACTGCCACCACCTCAAGGATCTTATCATCGAAGGACGGAGCAGTGAACGTCTGAAAAAAGGGAGAGGGAGAGACGAGTGAGGTCATTACATTACTGGTCACTTGACACTGCTAAGTAAACAAGAAACAGTGATGAAAGACGAAAGGTGGAGGTCTCACATCATCCTCTTTGGTTCCCCCCCAGAAGTTGGTTCCTCCTGCGTAACTTGGGATGTTCAACACTGCAATGCCCTGAAGACTAGGAAGAGGGATTGGACGCCCATCACACTGTGAACAGATAGATGCCTTGAGTGGAATTGGACAGACTACTTATTTGGATACCTTTTTTGGGGGGCCTTTTAACACAGATGGCTATGCAATTTTTAGACAAGTGTAATCTAGGTTTTTTTTCATGGTTAAGTCTACTTCTTTATGATGCCTGTGGAGATGTGCTACCCTATTTGTCAAGTTGCCTGTAGAGTTTGCTGTCCACATGTAAAGAAGGCTTACAAACTCTGGTTTTGTTGTAGGCAATACAAATTTTGTTGAGATATCTCAGGAGGAAAAACTAAAAATATTTCCACACTCTTGATTTCAGTGAAGCAGGAGGGGGCTCCATTTCCCTTATTTTGTCTTCTACATCAGTAATTGCCATGGATTAGCTCTGCATGTTAGCAGATTGTCTGTTGAAGCTAAAATTGGAAGGATTCCTGAACTAGATTTTTCTCCAGATATTTTCATATAAAATAAGATCTGTTTTTTTCTGTAGGAGAATCAACCTGAAACTTCCTAGTGCTTTTGAATATAAGAAGTGCCAAGAAATGTTGAAGTCATTCATAGTTATTGGTCTGAATTGCTCAGTAGTTCAGTCCATTAACTGCTCTTCATTCTGACTCTCACCTCCAGTAAAACTCTTTGCTCCAGGTTCTTGTAGGTTCTGTGTAGGAGCTCTTTGGTTCCCAGAACTCCGTACCACATCATATTCTTAGTACGACTCCTGAAAATATAAAAAAGAACCCATGGGAGATTTATCCATTCATTAAAATCTGGTTGTTTCTTTATTTTTACTATGATGACGTGACAATTCTTTGGTTTGTTGTACCTGCACTTCTCAGGATGTTCATCTCTCTTGTTGTTAAAATCCAAAGAGATTTTAGCGTCCAGTCCGATACCAAAGTAGTTGTTCATGACACATTTCTCAGTGTAGCAGTCCCTACAGACACATACACAGACATACACAGACACACAAAAGATGTATACATCAAAGAAAAACTCTTTTGAGTGAGTGCTGCTCAGTGCTCGATGACATCATCCACAGTGATATAACAGTGATAGACCCAGAAAGACTACAGGGAGACAGGAGAGAACCACCTCTCTCTCTCTCTCTCTCTCCTGCTCTCTCTCTCTCCCTCTCACCCTCTCTCTCTCCCTCTCTCAACCCAACTGGTCGAAGCAGATGGCTGGCCCCCCTGAGCCTGTTTCTGCCCGAGGTTTCTGCCTCTTAAAGGATGTTTTTCCTTGCAAAGTGATTGCTCATTGGGGGATCTGTTGGGTCTCTTTAAATAATTTTATAAAGAGTTTGGTCTAGACTAAACAGACATACAAGTAGACACATACACAAACAAACACAGACAAATATACAGACGCACACACACATACAGACAGACACGCACATGAACACACACAGAGACACATCCACATACACAAACACACACAAGCAGAGACACATATACACAGCTGACTCACACACACGCAGGCACGTTCACAAACAGACACGCACAGAAACACACAGACAAATATACAGACTCCACGCACACAGAGAGACAAAAATACAGACGCACACATACACATATACAGACGCAGACCAACGCGCACACACACACAGATAAATATACAGACACACACATACACATATACAGACACGGACAGACGTACACAAACACACACATAATTGTACAGATACACACATATAGACAAATATACAGACGCAAACAGACACGCAATTACATACACAGACAGACAAACATACACACAGACACACAAATACACACACAGAAACACAAACACACAAACAGACGCAAATAACCATCCAAATTTTCATAGGTTTTTAAATCTTTCCCGTGTCCACATTTCACATCCTAGAAATATCAAAATACACACGTAGCTTCAGACACTTGTTGTGGCGCTCAGTGTCTGCTCAGTTTTCTGATAGGAGTTACCGTTTTGTCACAAATTGAGCCAGAGTTAGAGGCTCGCCTAAATAAATTAAGCTGTTATACAATTGGCTTTCTGAGAAGGATGATGCAATCCAAGCTCAGACACACACCTGCAATCAATGATGTAATCTGCCAATCCAAGCAATGATGTCGTCAGGCAGATGCATACACATACATACAGACACGCATATGCAAACATACACAGACACACACACACACACACACACATACAGACACACAAATACACACACAGAAACACAAAACCACACATAAACAAAGAGACACAAATATACAGACAGACAGCCCTATACATAAGCACATACATACACACAGAAACACATATACAGACATACACAGACACACACACACAAACATATACAGAGAAACACGCACACAAAAACACAGCCAGACACACACATACACACACACACACACACACACATACACACAAAACACAAAAACACAGACAGACACATAGAGAGACACAGTCACACAAACACACAAATACACACACAGAAACACAAATATACAGAAAGACAGCCCTATACAGCCCTATTCATAAGTGCACACATACATACAAAAACACATATACAGACACAACAGACACACATAAACCCAAACAGATACAAAAGCACACACAGCTGACACACACACATAAACACATACAGACACACACAAAAAAAAACATAGAGACACAAACAAACAGCTGAATGACACTGAGTATGGCCATCAGTTTGAATGATTTCTTCTCCGACTCTGACAAATCACTGAGCTCATCCCTGACTCCTCTGATTTGAGAGCAGCTGATCACCCGTTACTACTGACATTTGTGTTAAACTGCAGAACACACATACAGAGACAAATATACAGACACACACACACACACACACACACACACAGAAGGAGACAAATATACAAGCGCACACAGACACACAAATTTACACACAGAAACACACATAAAGAGACAAAAACAGAAGCACTGATGACACACACAGACAAACACATATAAACAGACAAAGACACAGATGCACACGAAGACACACACACACACACACACACAACAGAAAAACAGCACTTGTCAGTTTTTACAATAGTGTCACAGGATGTATGTGTGAAATAGATGTCTGAAATAAATAGATGTATGTCTAAAAACATACCTATGTCTGTGTATATTCTCATTCATACAGGTCATAGTAATATCTGGCCAACAATTGAATCGAAAGCAACTGAACTCAGGACTTAGGTTTTGTCAAAGACATTTTGCCTCTTATCCAAAGGGCTTCATCAATTCGTAACGCTTTGGTCTGAATAGTCTGACGCACGCACTCGCACGCGCAGATATACACGCTTCTCGAATTCCGCCAAGTCGACGTCCTCATCCCGACAGCAGCCCCCCGAGTCACTCTCGAAATTTCTGCCAAGGAATTTTCTAGTTTACAGTTGCTCTGTTGTTCAAACAGGTTTGGAAAATAGATGACAATATTCTTTTCCTGTGTAGAGTGTTCTTTACAACATCACATGATTCATGCTTCAATCAGTCTTGTATATATTACATATAATATGTTACTATGCTCCCTGATGAAGATCTGATGGAGATGTTGCCTTGATAAATGTAATGGCCATTAATGGCTCATAACCAATGATTCAGATCAAACTTACATGTTATCAGGATCACAGCTGAACGGGTCCGCATTCACCAGCAGTCGACTGATCACGGAGCTACTGGACAGAGATCCTGAGATACCGGCTCTGAGACCTGCAGACACACAAAGCATCAGAGACTAATACTGCCTTCCATATCTCCCACTATAAACATACAATCCAACAGAAGCACTTATTAAGCCTGCTCAGCTGTTTGGTCTTACAGACTAACAAACATGTAACACAACAGCAGTTATTTCACTGTTTACCTGACATGACACCAGTGTAGCATCAGAGCTAATCCAGCAGCTGCTCATGTTCTGCTGACTCTGTGGGAACCCAGCATAAGAACATTTTTTTTTTTTTTTTTTACCTCAGAGCTTGTTACCTGGATAAAGGATCTTTGTGTTGAGCATGGGCATATTCTCCCTGCTTCCTGTCTGGACAGGAAGTGACACAGAGCTGCCTAGTGAGAGACTGCCTTTATTGATCAGCTTCTCACAGGGTGTTTTACTGACTGGAGAGACAAACAGACAGGCCAATTGACAGCAATTATATTTATACTTGTTGATACATTATTGATCAATTGATTTGTTAACTACCAGAAAATCAACCTGCAACTATTGTGATACTTAAAAATTTTTTTAAAACCTAAAATCCCCAAATGATTTTCCAGCTTCTGAAATATGAAAAATAATTAACAGATGATCAAATATCACATATACACTACCAGTCAAAGGTTTGGACACACTTTCTCATTCAAATGAATAGGAAAGTGTGTCCAAACTTTTGACTGGTAGTGTATATGATATAACTGCCAACTGTGGCGACAGCCATCATCCACTTTTTCTGTAATTTAAGAAATAAAGAAAGATTAAATCAATTCATCAAGAAAATATTCAACATTAACAAAAATGAAAATAGTGAATTCATATGAAACTATCTGAGTCACGTCGGAGCCCCAGCAACTATGGAGGTATGATATGTGAAAAATTAGGTACCATCTCCACTAATGGAGTTTCTTGATTTTTATTTTATTCTAACTATACTAAAATGTTCACATTCAGCCCAGATTAAAACCCTTTTCATATCATCAGTGAGTGAGACCACTCGCACACACACTCCTAATCAAGTCCAACTTCCTACATTTATTCATTGATTCATCTTCTACCGCTTATTCGTTTCTGGGTCTCAGGGGGTGCTGGAGCCAATCCCAGCTCACATTGAGTGAGGTTGGACTACACCCTGGACAGGTTGCCAGTCCATCGCAGGGCCAACATATAGAGACAAACATTAACAACTACTCACACTCACGGGCAATTTAGAGTCAGCAGTTAACCTTGACATGCATATCTCTGGACGGTGGGAGAAAATTGAAGTACCTCGAAAAAACCCATGCAGGCACGGGGAGAATATGCACACTCCACACAGAAAAGCCCCAGGCCTGGGAATCAAACCCAGGACCTTCCTCCTGTGAAGCAACAGTACTAATTACTATACTGCTGTACATTTTCCTGCATTTTCCTGTCTATACTAATTATTTAATCATTCCAATTCATAGTATATTTTATTGTAATTTCTTTTTTCTTTCTTTATTTTTCTTTGAAATGTATTTTCTATTTATGATTTTAATGTAACCTTATGCTTCTGTAAAGCACTTTGAATTGTCTGGTGTATGAATTGTGCTATACAAATAAATGTGCCTTGCCTTGCCTTACCGCCGTTATGTCCAAGTTCCAATATCGATCTTTAATCACATATGAATAAATCTCACCATGTTTCTCTTGTTTTCCCTCCCTTCCTGAAGGTTATGTTTTTAACCTCTAATCTGTTTGTTCTGCCAGGGTTTTCAATCAGACGGCGACAACCGATTGGAGCAAGCCTGTTTGGGCCTAATGGATGACTGCAGATGCCGGCTTCCTCTTCGACTCATTCCTGGCTGCTAAGCTGCTATGAATTTGGTGTGAAGATCACACTAAACTCTGTCTGTATAAATCTGCGTAGGTTTCCCACCTCTGCATGCATTGCGGTGTTTGGCACTGTACGACGAGTGCAGAGACATCTTATCCTCCTCCAGATCCTCCTCCTCTTCCTCCTCCGCCAGGCCATCCTCCTCCTCAGCCCGACTCAGGGAGAAGACCTGATGCTGTTGAGTCTGTGCGTTTTGTTCGTCCACGGCTGAGAACACATGATAGGTTTAAAGACTCACTCTGTAAAACAGTCTCAAATGTGAAGGTGTGTAAGTCTTTCAGACCTTTCTCTGTGTGTTCAATGATCTGTCTGATGGCTTTCTTCAGACTGTTGGCCCTTAGCATCAGCTGCTCTCTGGGCTTAAAGATGGCAGTTGCAGATGAGGAAGTGGTGCTGGTACGTGGGCAAGTGGTGGAGCTGGGTGTGATGTGTACATGGAGGGGTGGGAGGGGATGATGGATTGGGGGTGCCAGGGTGACTCCCTCGACCTCTTCCTGCTCCTCAGCAATGGTGGGGGGAGGCACTGTAGGGAAAACAGTGGAGGCCTGAGACTCCTCGTTCAAAGTCTTCAATAGAGAATCCAGTTTCTCCTTCAGGACGCCACACTGAGACAGAAACATACGCATCAGACACTAAGACAGGACTAAGTAGAATGAAGACTCTATACATACTGGAACTAGTAGAAACTGAACTCTACCTTCTTGGCCATGGCCTCTGATTCCTCTGAACTCTCTGTGTTCTTCTCATAAGCTTTTCCAACACGAGCCACAAAGTCCTTTACTGTCTCACACAAGACCCTGAATACAGGAATAAACACACACGCAGAGGACCGTTGAAGGACTGGAGTTAACCTTTGGAACTATACAGAGAAGGGAAACGACAACAGCCAGTCATACTTGGCAGAGGAAATGACAACAGAGTGCTGGTCTGAGGTCAGGATTTTGGACAGGTGAGCAGCCACTGAGTCCTCATAAGTCAGGATCTGCTGGACCTGGATCAGAAGACATAAGCAACACAGTCAGTGCAGTAAAAAACATCTTCCATTTTCCACAACCAGACCTTTCACCTCATGTCTTCTTCCGAAAGGTTTGATAAAGTATTGTACAGTCAGACACTGTCTGAGTCTCTGCTAATGAAGCAGAGAAAACCAGATCCATGTTGGTGTCAGAGCATCTGAAGGATAGATCCAAGATCCCAGACCTAGGGGATCTATTGAATATTCAGCAAACTGCTGAGGTCAGACAGGTGTTTTTTCCTGTTACCTCGCAGTCGTCACTGCAGTCCTCGGTGACAGTGGAGGCAGAGTGTTGCCGTGGAAACTTGGTCTCGTAGACCATAATGCTCCATCTGAAGGGGGAAGAAAGAAAAATAGGGGACAGTGAGGCAAACCAAAAAGAAAACACATGGAAGAGGTTCCAAGTCAGTCCCAGTTCTGATTGATGAGACTACAAATCAGTTTGGTTCTTGTCTAAGTCACTCTCATTCTCACACTGGACCTTTTTGCCTGCTTCAACATCAATTTCAGGACTAAATTTGGTAAACAGATATATCCCACCCACTAATAAGGGCCATGGTAACCAGATAATAAAAGTCATTCACACCACCTGTCAGCCGTCATAATGTTATGGCTGATAAGTATAGCTGTAGGTACAGATTACTCTGATGATCCATGTGTTCTGGTGTCAGCATCACTTACTCACAATCTCAGCACAGTTCCCTCTGTTTATTCTCTGTGTTGGGTCTCTACCACTGTCCTGACTGAGCCTGTTCTTCCTGCATGTTTGACAACAGCTGTTTTTTCAGTTTTATGTATGTTCATAACCACCAATCACATGTTTTCATAAGGAATCATTACCTGTCTCTATGATAACATATTTCACCTGCATGTCATCATAATACCTGTCTAACATCTTGGTGCTGGCTCTCTCCAGTTTCTCCAGTATCTGAGGCAGCTGAGTGTCATCATCACAGGCTGAACCCCAGCCCAGAACTCGGGCCAAATCATTCCCAGTCCCTAGAGGAAGAACACCCAGCTGACACTGAAAGAGACACAACAACATAATTAATTATGCGTTTCATTTCATATGCTGCTGTGATATTACGTCACATTTCAAGCAATTGTGTGTGCATGCGTACCTGCTTATGCAGCATTAAGGCATCGATCTCTGAGAGAACCCACCCAACGCTGCCATCTCCTCCACATACCAGGATCCTGAATGTATCAAACTTCTGGAATAGTCGCAGCCTGCGAAAGAGATAGATGTCAGGTGTCCACATAAAACTGGTTCATAAGACTCATTAAACACACATCATTTTTGCATGTGCATGTCTCTCACCCCAGGTGTGGTCCTCCATTCATCAGGTCAAACACCTGAGCTGGATTCAGCAGCTGCTTGAAGCGTCGTAGGAACTTGACGCCCTGATTGTCTCCACTTTTAGAGTTGACAAACACCAGCAGAGGACTGGTGCAGGATGGAGGACAGGACGCCTTCCAGAAACCTGAGGACAGAAAGATCAAAGATCAGTGTCCACCTCGGTCAATGCTGTACCATTGCAGTAGAATCAGACGTCATTCAGAACCCCACCATCAGAGTCGATGCTGTTCAGTGCAGTTGGAGGGATGACAGACACTTTACACTGTCCCAAAGGACACTTGGACGACAACTGCTCCTTACAGCTTGAGTGCACCTGCAGGATGAAGGGACAGCCTGAGAGATAAACCAAAAACCTCTTAACCTCTTAACCTGTAGGTCAAGAAACAGGACTATGACTGAACCATGATCTGATTCCTTAATGTCTCTGTCTCACCATGGCTTTACACCAGAGACACCTCCAGTCCTGCAGACGGAGGACGCTGCCACATGTTTTATCACAGACGTTACATTTGGCAGAGACTGGGAGATTACCCTCTAACCACTGATGAGGCATCGACACCTGAAAAGAGGGCAGAAATCAGGGGTCAGAGGTCAGATGGCAATATTTAACAACAGCTGAATGTCCCTGAGAGTGTGTCCTCACCCCATCCTCGTCCTCGATGATGTCTCTCCCAATGGAAGCCAGTGTGGTCCATTTACAGTTGTTGGTAGCTCTGACTGCACAGCGTTTATGGGCTTTAAATTTGCACACTGTAACACCATAAAACGCTAATATTAGATCTCACCCATGCCATCTTCCTCAGTCTAGCGGAGCATGGCGCAGTATTCATCCACTGCACTGGTGGAAGAAGTTCCTAGCGTGACTCATCTTTACGATACTAATCGACTCAAGTCGAAACAAGGTTTCTCAATAATGCAGGTGTTGCATTGTAAACACAAAACATTGTAGGTCGAGGATGGTGCAAGTCAAGTACTCAGAAATGAAAAACCTGCTGTTCTGTGTCTGAGACATGCCCTATGTCCCTGATGGCCATGTGTGTATGCATGCCTGAGGGTGTTTGCGTGAGTGTCTTTACCTTCACAAGACAGCCCGTGTGATGTCACTCCTGATAGAGCCTCCCTGCAGACGTTACAGTATGTTGGTCTGGCATGAGAACAAGCATACCAGTTGTGCATTCCACTGAAGTGGTCCATGCTGTACTGGGTGGACTTGAAGACACACAAACACGCAATCAGAGTGGTATTGGGGCCTTTAAAGCTGGTCATAATGGTAACACACACACACACACACACACATACACACACCTCATAATTCTGTCTGTTCTGGACACTGCGCAGCGCTGCCATCCACTCCTCCATCTCTTTCCTGTTGTCTGCACACAGAATCAGACGTCTGCAGGGGGTGATAACCTATGAGCACATCCGCATACACACAAACATACACACACAAGTATGCAGACAGAAAAGAGGTAGATTAATCCTCAGTATTCAGTCCTTGTGTTTTTGATATTATAATACTTCTGATGACTGTAGGGGTGTGTGTTTTTGTGTGTTGTGTGTGTGAGTGTGTGTCTGAGTGTTGGGAAGGGTTTGTTTGACGTGAATTTCCACTTCCTATGCAGCTGCTCTCCACCTTTTGTTCCCACAGTGACAGAAATAGACCCACTCCCACACACACACGCACATACACATGTGCATGCACATCGCAAAAACACAGATGTCTCTAATTCCTATGGACACACAGGTACTTTAATGTCCGCACTGAAATTCAGCATGTTAAGGTGAAAAAGTTCCCTTTTTTAATGTGGTAGCAGTTTGTCTGCTTGACAAACTGAGGGAAACACAAGTCCTTCATAAACATCTAGTATAATAACAGTACATATTTCGGGGACATCACAGATTCTGGTCTAGGTCCTGATTGGACCATCCACTGTAAAGAAATTTCTGATGCTGGGTCAGATTCAATGACAGATTCAACTGAGGATCAGATCAAACAACTGAACTATGTGTTCATGCAGTAAAATAAAATGTTACATGAACAATATTTCTGCAGCTGACAGCCACAATAAAATACACTGTGATAACTTCCTTTGATGCAGGTTGTACAGCCCTGAGCAGAGCAGAGTGTCAGATTAACCTTCACGCATTCATCTTTGGACCAGGTTTCATTAAGATGACCCTGTCTGAGACTAAATGAGGCGTCAGCCTCATCAGGAGGCATTTGATTGGACAAGAGTGGTCCTGTAGCAGGACAACACAGTCAGACAGAGCTCTCCTGCGTTTGGTTTGGGCCCAGACACCTGGTTTCACCATCATGGAACCTGTCTGGGATAAAGAGACAGAGACACTGATCATGGTTTCTGACTCCAGGGCTAGAATATATGGACTCTGAATTTGTGTGAGGGATGAGATAGACTTGAAATAGACTTGAGGTCATTCAGCTGAAAAGGCCTGAAGGGGCTGTTCTTTACAGAGGTTCCCTCATTGGTTCTATTGAGTGTGGTCTGACATCTAATTGGCTGAAGGCGGAGCAGAGAGAAACTAATAAGAGTGAAACATTTGATCTGTTTAATCTCAAGACTGAGGATAGAATATCTACCACCATATGTGTTTTTGGACAGAGTTAAGGTGGCATCACCTTTCGCCTGCGGTCCCAAACACTTTAAACCAACACACCAACTGAACTGGTATGACTGAAAATAATGAGCCAATATTAAAAGACGTTAAACTGGGAGACATTACCCCAACATTAACACACTAATACACATCAACACAAGACCAGACTGAGGCATTCACTACAACACACAATGACACAACAACATAGTTTGTTAACACATAAGCACACACACACACAGTTTTTGTGTTTTTCTGCTATGACTCAACTGACTCTGCCCTGTAATTATCTCAGGTCCTTGTGTTCAGTCATATATTCTGTGCTTCTTCTCAAGTATCTGGCATTATTCATTGAATCAATCAGTGGTAGGGCACAAAATCTTCTGCAACTATTTTAAGAATACATTAACCTGTGCAGTAGGGGTGGAAATCTTTTACTATCTCAAGATTCGATTTGATTCAGATTTTTGGGGGTACGATCTGATTCAAAATCGATTTTCGATTCAAAACAATTTGATTCATAATTATTTCTGCTTCAATCTATAGGTGTGCAAAGGATCCTCATGATCTACTCCAGTCTGCTTTGCAAGAAAAAATGACAAATGGAGATATTAAAGTGTCTTTTTCACATTTATTAAGTTTTAAACATTTATCCATGCTTAGATGGAATTGTTGCAACTGTTGCATAAAAGCAATATTACATATTGCTTAAGTAACAAAAATAAAAGTGTCTCTTTATAAAGTCTCTTTGTAGTAAAAAATAGAACAGTTAAACATGGGTTCCTCATTTTGTAAACCTTGCACACTATGAAGCTCATGTCAAACTTAGTCTTCCCGGGCATTCGGTAAATAGGGCCCTATAAAATCTGCGATCACGGAATCATGGAATTAGACATTAAAAACGGAATTCATTATAAACACGGAATAACACGGAACTGGCCGACGTTTCACATAAAAGTTTTTTCTTTTTTTTTTTTCTGGAATAAAAAGGAACGTATCTGTCGGGAAAATGCTCCGCGGGGTCACCAATAATGCACGCCCATGAATGTGGTGACTTGAGCGAAGTGGGCGCGGTTCAATTCCCAGTGGGGGCACCTGAAGATGTCTAGGTTAATTGGTGACTTGATGTAAATGTATGTGGTGACCTGAGCAGTACGGTGGCATAGTGGTTAACCGCACCCTTCTGGACCAGACCAGACCAGAGATCGGACCCCTGCAGAGAGTAGAGACTAGACCAGAGACCGGACCCCTCCAGAGACTAGAGACTAGACCAGACCAGACTGGACCAGAGACGGGACCTCCCCAGAAACTAGACCAGACCAGAACAGAGACCGGACCCCTGCAGAGAGTAGAGACTAGACCAGACTAGACCAGTCTAGACCAGAGAGTAGACCTGACCAGACCAGAGACCGGACCCTTCCAGAGACTAGAGACTAGACCAAGAGACTGGACCTCCCCAGAGACTAGATCAGACCAGACTAGAGACTGGACCCCTTCAGACCCCTTCAGAGTAGAGACTAGACCAGAGATGGGACCCCTCCAGAGACTAGAGACTACACCAGACTAGACCAGAGACGGGACCTCCCCAGAGACTAGACCGGACCCCTGCAGAGAGTAGAGACTAAACCAGATCAGACCAGACTAGACGAGACACCGGACCCCCCAGAGACTAGACCGGACCAGACTAGAGACCGCACCCCTGCAGAGAGTAGAGACTAGACCAGAGACCGGACTACTCCAGAGACTAGAGACTAGACCAGAGACGGGACCTCCCCAGAGACTAGACTAGACCAGACCAGACCAGAGACCGCACCCCTGCAGAGAGTAGAGACTAGACCAGACCAGAGACCGGACCAGATCTCCCCTCTCCCTCTCTCAACCCAATCGGTCGAGGCAGATGGCCGGCCCCCCTGAGCCTGGTTCTGCCCGAGGTTTCTGCCTCTTAAAGGAAGCTTTTCCTTGCCACTGTTGCCAAGTGCTTGCTCATGGGGGGATCTGTTGGTTCTCTTTAAATAATTTTATAAAGAGTTTGGTCTAGACCTGCTCTATATGTAAAGTGCCTTGATGTAAATTTGTTATGATTTGGCGCTATACAAATAAATCAGATTTGATTTGATTTGATTTGATTAGATCAGACCAGAGTAGATGAAACACTGGACCCCCCCTCCAGAGACCGAAGCCCCCAGAGACTACACCAGACCAGACCAGACTAGACTAGACCAGAGACAGAACCTCCTCCAGAGACCCCCCCCCAAAGACTAGAACGGACCCCTCCAGAGACAAGAGACTAGACTAGACCAGACTAGACGAGACGAGAGACTGGACCCATCCACAGAGACCGGACCCTGGTCTTTTTTTCGGAATAAAAAGGAACATATTTGTCGGGAAAATTCTCCGAGGGGGTCACTAATAATGCACGCCCACCACCAGTGAAGTGGCCGTCTGAGTGCTAAGTCAAATGAGAGCCATTCACTGAGCTTAATACAAAGAGGTTGACTATCATGTACTTCAATGGAGATGTCAGTAATCAGTGGAAAACCAAAGAGCATGGGGATAGAAGAAATTAAAAAGTTTACAGTGGATTTGATATTTCCACCAAAGTTGTGGGACGTATGTTTCATTGTTTTATTGTTATGTTTTTGCTTAAATGCGTGAAGCATTAAAGTTTTCAGTTATAACTGAAGAAATTGTCTATATTTCATTACTTAAAACACTGTCTTGGGGTTAAATTTGCATAAAATCTCAAATTCTCAAAAATTAAAAACAAAACAAAAAAAAAAGAATATGGGAAAAATTAAAACGGGTTTTATAGGGCTCTTGGTAAAAACCAAAATGAGTCCAAATCTTTGCCTTCAACGAGGATGGGGCCGGTTGAATCTCTCCATTATTGTAGTTTCCTCCTTGTTTTGGTGCTTACCGCGCGTGTGTATGTTTGAGAACCGGCTACATGGTGACGTTAGGACATCCCGCATACAAAATGGAGGCAGAAAGCCTGCGGATTTGTTTTATTCTTTTTTTATCGACTTTGGAACATTTTAAATCGATTATGAATCGTTGTAAATGAAAATCGCGATTCTTATATGAATCGATTTTTTGGCACACCCTTACTGTGCAGCCCTTTATATATATATATATATATGAGTCTGAGTTTTACATGTTGAGTTAGTCTGTGACAAACCAAATAAACCAACACAATGAACAGCCTGCTGACAGCAAATGATGAAACTGATATTACACTTCCAAACAGACAAACATCAGTCGCCATGTCTGGTTATTAAGTCAATCAACACCAGCCAATCAGGATGAAGAGCTTTAAGCAGCCACCGTGGAAGGAGAGGTCACAATCCCTCCTTCCACACACTGCCTGCAGGGGTGGACATTTAATATCAACACCTCCTGAACTGGAGAAACCCCAACTCCGTCCACCAGATCAGATGAATTTAAGACATGACTCAAACAATCAGTTGTTGTCTACACTGTTTGCTGTTGTTGATAAGCTTGCAAACCCTCCAAAACAGATAAGCACAGAACTCCTCTCCTCTGAGAAATGCTATGAATTTGCCGACTTTTTTTGTGAAAAAATCAAAGCCATAAGACTAAACATTATTCCAACACAGTCAAACAAAGCAACCAATCTGTGTCTAAATCCCAAGAATAACTCAACTGTGATTTCACAATTTTATAAGATTGATTTAAAAATCCTAAATGAAACAGTTCAGCATTGAAATTAACAACATGCACTCGGGACATAATTCCATCTCACTTTTTAAAAACTATTTTTAGCTTAGTAGAAAATTGATCTCCTACAAATAGTAAACATCTCACTGGAATCAGACATTTTTCCTAAGTCACTAAAGATAGCTGTCATTATGCCACTCTTAAATCTAGAGTCATTTAGAGTCCTCTTTTTTAGAGGACTCTAGATGCCTCTATAATGAACAACTATAGACATGTCTCACACCTCTCTTTTAATATCTGAGATTATTGAGAAAGTTTTGTTCACTCAGCTCAAGAACTTTTTAAACAAAAGCAATAATCTTGATAAATTTCAATCAGGCTTTTGACCTCACCACAGCACTGAAATAGCACTGGTCAAGTGATATAAGGCTGAATACTCAGCCTTATATAATTTCATATCATAATCAGTCCTAGTTATACGAGAGCTCAGTGCTGCATTTGACGCTGTAGATCACAGAATCCTGCTGCACTGATTGGAAAATTGGGTTGGCGTTTCTGGAGTGGTCCGTAATTGGTTCAGATCTTATTTAGATGACCGGAGTTATTTTGTTACTATTGGCAGCTATGAATCTGAACAAGTGGCTATGACTTGTGGAATCCCCAAGGGGTCAGTTCTTGGACTCCTTATGCTCAATCTGTGTATGCTCCCTCTGTGTCAAATGTTACATAACTTTAATATAATTTATCACAGTTATGCAGATGACATATAACTTTATGTTTCTCTGTCACTAGACGACTGCCGCCCACAAGACTCACTGTGTCACTGTCTGGAGCTAATAAACAACTGGATGAGCCAAATTTTCTTCAATTAAATAAGGATAAAACTGAGATTATTCTGTTCGGCAACAAAGAAGAGGATCAGCATTAGTAAACATCTTGAGTCTCCATGTCTAAAAACCATGGACCAAGTTTGTAACTGCAGTGTGTTAATTTACTCTGATCTGACTTTCAACAGCCACATCAAAGGTGTCATCAAGACAGCTTTTTACCAACTCAAAAACACCAACAGAATTAAAAGTTTTGTCACCCAAAAAGACCAGGAGAAGCTCATCTATGCCTTCATCTCCAGCAGACTTGATACTGTAATGGTCTTCTGACTGGATTCCCCAAAAGGAGCATTAAACAGCTGCAGCTCATCCAGAATGCTGCTGCTAGTTTTAAGCAGAACAAAGAGATCATTACACCAGTCTTTACACTGGCTCCCAGTTAGTTATAGAATAGGTTTTAAAACCCTGCCAGTAGTCTACAAATCACAGAACGGTTTGGGACCAGAATACATCTTTGATATGTTTGGATAATATAAACCTAGAAGGACTCTTAGATCCATGGACTCAGTTCAGCTAGTCCAGACCAGAGTCATGACTAAACATGGAGAAGCAGCATTTAGCTTTTAGGCTGCAAACAAGTGGAATAAACTGCCAGTTAAATCAGCACCAAATGTCGATACTTTTAAATCCAGGTTAAAAACATTTCTTTTCTCATGCGCTTATGCAATAAACCTGCACTGTACTTCTCTTATCCAAACAGCTGCATATTCTTTTAATCATTTTAATGTAATTATTTGAACATTTAATTACTTTGATTTTATGCATGTCACTGCTCTTACTTCTTCTTTGTATGTTTTCTGTATGCTTGTAAAGCACATTGAATTGCCATTGTGTAGAAATGCGCTATATAAGTAACCTTGTCTTGCCTTGCCTTGCCTTTCATTAAGTAATTTCACCAACCTTTGACCTCCTGACTGCCATGATTGGGGTTAGGGATGATCGTTTCTCTTACCGTGAGCGTCTGAAGTTTGACTCTAGCCCCAATATATCTGTGAATCCTCACACCAGCTCTAGACCGTCACCACTAATCACAAATAATCCACTTCAAAACCCAGTCAAATACACAGAGTCCAAGTAAGGGTCCTGATCCCTAAAAAAACAGGTTCGGGTCTTCATTCTGATGTGATGGTATATCGCTCATCTACTGTTCGGTTACAGCTTCTCCCTCTTTCTGCATTATAGCCCCTCCTACATCCTCTCCATATGATTCAGGCTTCCTCTGCGCTGTCGTCATGTCCATCCCCCCTCCCCCTGTGCGGGTGAGGGGTGGGTTGGGGTAGGGTCATGAGACCAGCGGAGAAGAAGATAAAGGAGAAGATGACGCCCTGAGAGAATGTGCTCTTAAAAGCACGCACAAACACGCACGCACACACACACAGCCCGACCCAACTGTTAAACAGCTCCCAGTTACTATAAATATACAAGTCAACTCTGCAGAATCACTGACAGGAAGTAACATATTACATATAACATATAACACTGATGTTCCATGTGAATATCTACTGTTGAAATGTTTAATCCAACAACCCTAACCCTAACCCATAAAGTACCATTTTTACAAGTACAATGACCAACACAAACTGAGGCTATTCTGACCATCAGTAAGTCATGCTTTTAGGGGAAAGTGTCACTCATATGACGACTGGAAGTTTCACCCTTGTCTTGTGAAAATTAAGTCCCTGTCACCTGGAATCATTATAGCCATCTTACCGACCAAACAGTTAAGAGTCTGAGAGAGAAAACAATCAATTAATGAATGTCTCCATGTTCATAAGTCTGATGATAAAGGAAACACACTCATCCTGTTGGCTGTCTCAGTGACTCAAAATGATTTAGTTTTAGTAGGAAACAGACTATGATTACAGGAAGACTCCACAGGAGTTATAATTAAACTCAAACTTAAACATGTCTACTGTTCTTCAGAATGCTGAAACAACAAGCCCTTTATCACAGGCTGGTTGCTCTGACAGTAATACAGGGAAAATGAAATGAAGCAGTTCAGATCTTCTCTGCTTTGGGCTAAGCTGGACTCACAGTGAAACTGTTGTTGATGTTCTTGGTGCTGGACTCTGCAACGCTGGCATCGGTCAGATCCACTTCGTCAAAGATTATTGACTGGAGACAGAAACAAGAAACAGATAGCTCTGAGCTGAAGACTGAACCCGCACCCGACTGTAAACCACGACAACACATTACAGGCAATATTTAAATCCAACAATTCAACAGTAATTGTACTTCCATCCTTCTTTACAGCTTGTTGTATGAAGTATGTATTATAGCTACAAGACTTAGTTGACTAATTGACTGATTAACCTAATTAACTGTAATAACTCAGATAAAGAATTTTTTGTATTGCTAGGTTTCAACCTCGATACTTTTGTGTGTCACAATAAACAGATACAGATAACAGCCTTTTTTGATGTTTTATTGACCAAACAATTAACTTACAATAATTATTATTGCTCTGACTAAACTGGTATTGGACCAGCTGCACCTGTCCTCTACCTTCTACCTGAGTAGCATACTGAGGGCTGTCACCTTGGCAGTCTGTGCGTAGTATAGAGTCCGTCCCCTCAATTTGAAGTATCTTCTTTTCCAGCGCTGGAACGAGTTGGTCTGCTTCATTAGGTTTCCCTCCTTCAACACAGTCTGAGAGATAAAGAGGATTCACTTTTTTAACCAGCATTAAATCGTTTATAACCAACAGGAACCAGTTTATATCCAACAGAAACCAGTTCATTATTATTATTCTCCCAATTGAGTCCATATTTAAAGCTGTGGTTTCAATGGAACAAGTACATTCCTCGTTGGGGAATCGAATCCTGATCTCCCACATACCAAGCAGGTATGCTTACCACTATACTAACGAGGCATGTATGAAATAAGCAGATAAACCATCACTAAAGGTGGAAGCTCCAAATCCCAACTGGCTGTGTTTTCATGTACAGAAATCATGCATTGGGTGTAATGAATTCATCAAAACTGGCTCTAATATACCTAGAAATAACACCTTTTAAATCTGAGCAGCTTGACCCATATTAGGATTTACATTAAAATTTGTATTTATTTATACAATGTCAAAAAAAAAAAATAATGTCAAAACCATGCAGTGCTTTGACGGACGAATCTGTTTGACAGACTTAGAGCCACAGTCCTGAGAGGAGTAGGTTGGCCTGGCTAACTTGGTTCAGAACTTTCTGGACGGAAAGGCATCAGGTGGAAACTAAATTGCAGTTTTTTTCCAATCATTTCCTGGAAGCAGCTGAAGGCTGAGTGTATAACAGTCCTGTGATGAAGTTTTACACAAAGAGCCATTCACAGATTCCCAGCTCCTGCAAACCTCCCTGATCAGAAACACATTGAATTGAACTGTTGTGGGTCACATAAAATATCTCATATTGATGCCAGTATTTAAAAGTATATCAAACAAATTTACCAGTGAACAGAAGTCCCTATTTCAATGAATACAGTTAATGGTTTTAATTTTCAACCAGATTTTTCCACTGAAATCAAAGGAACAAAACAAACTATCAACTTACAGTAGCTGCACTTTGAACCATTTACAGGAACGTCTACAGGTGACAACATCATCAGGTGCCTGTTCTCAGCTGTTTCCTCTCTGACTGGCCTTTAACAAGCTAAACTTCTTTAACCAACATAAAGATAATGGGCTTATTAACACACCTGCTATACATGAGAGACATGTTTCAGTGATGTAATAACTCAACTATGATGTAACCGTTTAGTATTCATCTAATAGCTGCTTACGGGAACATGGTCATTCAGGTTAAATTTTCCAGATGAGAACAAATTTGAGTCTGTCCCCATTCTGAGCTTCCTGCTCTCTTGAGTGTTTGACTATGAAATCCCCAAACAACAGCTTTAAATAGAAACTTAGTGGCTTGGAGCCAATGTCCCTTCCTGCAACTCTGTATGTCCTCATCAGAGTGAACCAGTTGCTTGCTTTCAGGGCAAGACAGAAATACCAATATCGCTCTACAATAACACTGGAACTGTTGACTCTACAGCTGAAGATGATTTTGTGTTACTGTATTTATTAAAATATTGTGGGGGATTATTTATAGGGGAAGAATGTCAGAGGTTAACCAATAAATTACAAATAATAATAAAATTATATAAATTAATTAATTTATCAAGGAAAATCATTTTTTATTGTTGATACATTCATGTAAAAAGGTCATTTTAACAACTTATTAACAACATTGTGAACTAATGGCTATCTACAGGACTACTGATCTTGGTCTCATTATTAAAACTGAAATTTTTCAATTAACTAATAAGCTGATCAATAGATATTCAATGCTATTTTAACACTTGATTAATTTCAAGTCCCTCATCACACATAGATAATGACATATTTCAGCCTCAAATGAAAGACTACCATGTGACCAAATCATAAAAGTCTCATCTCAACATTCCGCTACTTTGACAAGATGACAACTTTGAGACCTCTTTGCTGCCCCTAAGCCAATCTATTCATCAAATGATAATGCCCTTTGACCACACATCAGACAATGCACATGATTTCCTTAAGATGTTCAAAAACTAAAGAGAAATAAAGTCGCTTTGTTGTACCAGTCTACCTGATGTGATCAGTGGCACAGAAATGAAATGATTCCTGGATCATAATGCAAAGAGGCTTGAGGCTGCTGTGGCTTCATGTTTAAGCTGAATGTAGTACAACAAGGAGCTAACAGTCTGTAGGCTCAGGTGGGCAACCCATGGTAGAGGTGAGCTTTCTTTTATTGAGTGAATTCAATGTGAATTCAATTATTTTAGGTCCACTCAAATTTCATTCATTTTTAATTGCAGCATTATTTAATAGGATTTGTTGAATTCTCATTCAACAAATTCTTATTATTAAATTTTCAGGGTCATTATTATTATTACTGTGCAAGTTGCATATGTGTTTCCTCTGGCAGAGACTGGTCATATATCCACCAGTAGCCGTGACACCAGAACGTAGGAAATTTCCCTTTTTCTGAGGGGAAGTTGGTCTCAGCAGGTTTATGAATTGGATTAGTAGGCGCAGATTTAATCCCAGCTATCTGGGGGTGAGCACAAAGCAGGACTCCATCAAAACATACACAAACAAACAAACACATTCTGTGTGTGGACTCAGGGAAGCATCTGAGGCAACTCACAAACAGAGAGGCCCCCAGTTTCAAACCCAATGCTAACCGCTGGACCACTGTGTGTGTTGCATTGGGATACTGATTGACAATGACAATAATCTTTAGTTGCAGTGATGATTATAAAAATGTTTGATTTGTTGATTGTTTTATGTTCTTGGTCTAAGTCACTCCAGCTGTCATTAAAGTGAGGTGGAAATACACCCTTCAGTGTTAGTCTGTGTGTTCATTTTACTGTTAACACAACAATCTGTCGTAACTGTAAAGTCAGCACAGCTCTGTTTACTACCGGTCCAGTTTACCAACGGTTGTTACCTGTCAGAGACACGTCATTCAACTCCGCCACAGTCGCACTTTTTACCAATAGTTTGCTATAATAGATAGATAACGGTTTAATGTAATGTTAACATTATCGTGTTAGGAACAAACAGTAACACACAAAAACAACACTGAGCTTTTCACCTCTCTCTACCCGACCCGACCTGTTTCCTGCCGTCACCCGCGGACGTAGGCCCCTCTAACGGCGGCCGGCGGTGGGAAATAACGGTGCTTTTCTTCGGGCCCGAGACCCTCAGATATGCGGATCTCAGCCTGGTTCGCCAAGCTTCTAATGGCCCCTATCTTCCGTCCAATTTTCTCGCCTGGCTGTAATTCCTTTATTAAACATACCCGGGTAAGGTTTTGTCCGAAACCAATGACCCGAGCCCACCTCAGACGGCGGACTGATCCTGGCTCTGATTTATCAAGTTAGCCTGGAGCTACACGGTTAAAAACACGGGTCTAAAACCAGAACGTTTAACACTGAATAACGATTCGTCTGTATGATTCAACCTGAACATCAATTTTAATTAACAGTTCGTAAATGCTAATTCATTATATAATGTAATTTACCGGCAGCATAAATGGAGCAACTGTGGCGTTACTCCCAAATGATCATATTAAGGATTGAAGCAAAACCCCGCTGAAGTTGCCCCAGATTTGAAATTACTCTACTCATCAGAAAATAAACACAAGATCCAGACCGGGATGAAAGAAGTTCAAAGTTCAATAACATTCACTCTTGAATTCGGAATAATCCACGGCCACCAAGACGCGGGAATTTCAATTAAAAGGCCCTGACATTAAATGTTTTCGACCACCATCAACCCTTCCTAGCAAAGTGTCGGAAGGTTAATAAAGGAGGAATAGTCACTGCAAAGAAGAAGGTATCTGCTGAAACAGACCCAACAGTCCGGTTGCCAGTCACAATAGCCTGCTCGGCCGAGGAGGAAATAGGAAACTGTGAGGTTATAGCGCCGTTTGCACCGTCCTGTCCGCGGCACAGGTCGGTGTGGCTGCGGACTATGCACGGCCCAGTCCCGCAGAATGGACTCATACAGCGGCCAATGTGCGTGAATGAACGGCGGGATTTGACCCCCCCTCTACCTTGCTGCGGATCTGGCCGGACGTGGAAACTTTTCGGATGAGTTTCTGCGGGGTTCCAGGCTCCTGTTCCGGCTCGCTGTCCGATGACTCCTCCAGGCACCGGGCCGCGACGGACTCCGGTCCCCTAGCCACCGCCATCCTGCCATCAGACCTCCGGTGTAGGACCAGTGGGGGAGCGCCCTCCAGCGCCGGACACCAGGCAGCGCAGAGAGAGCGTTCTGTGCCGCTGACTGGCCTCTGGTGGTCACGACATCATACTACAACAAAGACAGGCAAATTTGAATAAACAAAAATCACGATGCATTTATGAAACATTCATTCATTTATTAATTCCTCTCCTACTGGTTATTAATTTCTGGGTCGCGGGGGGTGCTGGAGCCAATCCCAACTCACATTGGATCAGGGCGGGGTCACCATGGACAGGTCACCAGTCCATCACAGGGCCAACATACAGAAAACATTTTTTTTTTGTAAATATGAAACAATATTTTATTTATTATTCTTTTTTGTTTATTATTCATGTCTCTTTACAGTGTCTACCTGGGTTCCCTGACTCTACACTGGCCATAGTTATGAGGGGTTGTTTGTCCCCAGGTGTTGGTCTTCTGATAGAGAAGTGTTTTGGGTGGACCATACCCTCAGCCCATGTCATCTGGGACCCAGCCCTATGGTGAGCCTGCACAGAGAAGAAGTGAACAGATGTTTCTAGAAGAGGATCACATATCATATATGTCAATGCTGTCCCTGCTAAATCAGTCAGTCTTTTAGTTATTTCCTTTGTGCTGTCCTAAACACATACTACTTGCGTCTTGTTCCACAGTTCCAGGCTTGGGAGTTTTTGTTGTGGGATTTTATCCTATGGTGATTGTAGGGGCTCTGATACTGAATTCAGTAATATGTCTGGGTTTAATGGCAGAATTGGTGTAACTGGGACCGCAGGCTTTGATGTCAGTCTATTCTTTTATTTTGCTTATCATGCCTAATTGATTCCATTTCAATGAACCTAATATCACCTTAACTGTTCAGTCTATGTGCTGTTGTCCTTTATGTGTAAACAGAAACTTGTCTATTTAAATCCTGGTCATGAATTTGACCTTGTACTTCCAATAAGATGTGAATGCTACACATTCAGACTGTGGAGTAGTGGACGCCCAGAGGGTCTCAAAGGGACTCAGATGGTCTCAGGGCTTTTCACAGGAGTCTCAGATATGAATTGAAGGCAGGCTTTTGCTGTGGGATGATGAACAGGAAGGGGATAAATCTCTTGGGAGAACTGCCCTGTTATGCACAGAAAGTGTTCAGAAAGAGGTCAGAAGATGGGATGTAAGTGTCCAGGTTGGTTCCTGTTTACTGGTATCCAGTTTCACTGCCAGAAACCAGAGGAAGTGATACACAAACACATACCTGCTTTGACGCACTAAAGGTACATCTTAACATCTAATTTTATGTAACAGAGGTGTGTTCTGACTGCTGCCAATCTACTGCAATGGCCAACTCACAGCAGGTGAAGGTAGAAGAGTACAAGAGGAAGAGGAGGAGTGTCAAAAAGCCTCATATATGAATATGTTCCTCATTGGGTCTGTCTTATCACTAACTTGGGTGGGGTCCTGCAGTGACCCAGTCAGGAATCACTGACACTGTTGGTGCTTTCTGATCACCTCTGTGCAGTTTCAACTGCATAATCAACATCATCAACTGATGTCTGAGCTGCTCCTGATATGCTAGAAATGCTGAGGTGAATTTGTGTCATTGGACTTTGAGGGTGTGAGATTGAGTTTAAGTCACATTGATCTACAACAATAGACACACACACCTTTTAAACAGCTCCCAGTCACTATAAATATTCATCAAAGTCAACTCAGCAGCCTCACTGACAGGAAGTGACATTGTTTTCTAATAAGACACTCAGGAGGTAATGCTGACGTTCCAATGTGAGTTTAAGTTTTAATTAAATCAGTCTTAAACAGGGCAGCACAGCAACATAGTGGTTTGTGCTGTTGCCCCAAAACATGAAGGTTGCAGCTTCAGTTCCCGGGCCTGGAGCCTTTCTGTGTGAAGTTTTTATGTTCTCCCCATGCTTGCGTGGGTTTACTCTGGGTACGCCAGGGTGTACCCCACCCTCGTCCAATGTGAGCTGGGACTGGCTGCAGCAACCCCCGTGACCCAGAAACACAGTAGAAGATGAATGAATGAATGTCAGGGATCTGTTGGTTCTCTTTAAAATCTCTATAAAGAGTTTGTGCCTTGATTTAACTCTGTTATGATCTGGCCCTGTATAAATAAATTTGATTTCATTTCATTTAGTCTTGATAAGAGTCTGACTCTGGATATGAGAGTGAGTCTGAGACAGGATTGGCTCCAGCAGCCCCCATGACCTGGGAACGGATAAGCGGTAGAAGATGAATGAGTGTATGAAAGAATCAAACTTAAATATGTCTACAGTTCTTCTGAACCTGAAACAAAAAGCCCTTTATCACAGGCTGTTTGCTCTGACAGTAATCCAGGGAACATGAAATGAAGCAGTGCAGCTGTTTTCTGCTTTGGGCTGAGCTGGACTCGCAGTGAAACTGCAACAGTTGATTAATTGACTGGATAATTGATTTATAAATTCATGTCATTCTGTCATTGTGTTGAAGGACTGAAATACCTTGAGGTGGATGTGAGTTCAATATGATCACATCAGCCTATAACCAAACACACACACACATTTGTGTGTCTCACTGTCCTTCTCTTCAGGTCAGTGTCATTGTTTTGTTTATTACTCTTTAAAGTTTCAGCCTCTGGCTGAACATAAAAGTTCAGACAAAGACACAAAAGTCACACTGACACTGAAGCAAACACCTTTCTCAGTTGATTCAGGCTCCGTCTCTTATTCCTTTGATGTCTAATATGTGAAACAACAGAGTTTCAGCCTTGGGACGTGGGGTCTGTTCCTAACTGCAGGTCTGAGTTAAAATACTCAGGTGGATTGCCTGGCTCAGGTGACCTACATGACCATATCACTCCAAAGGTGACACACATAAGTCCTCCCACCCTAATTCCCAGGACTCTGTACTAATTAAGTTGCTCCCATAGACTGTGTGTCTGTGCAGGATCTGGTGACGGTCTTCAGGCGCCCGACCCGTCCTCAGAAGAGGGATCACAGTTACAGATGTGCGTTATGAGGTCTCCTCAGAAGTAATCGGGTGACCTCACACCCGAAAGACACACTGAACAGTGGGAACAAAAATCAGGATCCTTTTCAGTATCATAGGACTCAGGTTATTAAACTGGAAAAGTATTAACTGATACTGACACTGAATTTAATCACTGTCCATCTCAGTCCACTAACTATGGGGAGTTCACCAAAACTAATCTAGACTAGCTCTAGATTCACAACAGGTACACCAGACTGAAAGACTCCCAGACTCCTATCCAGACCCAGAATTAGATGCAAATTCAGTCTGAGTCGCACATCCAGACTCAAAGTCATATAAACGAACCAACTCTGATTTGTATCCTGTCTCAGGCTCACTCTCAGTCGCCAGTCCATCACAGGGTCACATACAGAGAAAGACACAGATGAACAACCACTGACACTCACACTCAGACCTACGGACAATTTAGAGTCACCAGTTAACCTAAACATGACGTCTTTTGACAGTGGGAGGAAAACTACACACGCACAAGGAGAACATCCAAACACCGCACAAAAATTCCCCCAGTCCCGGGAACCAAACCCGCAACCTTCTTGTTGTAGCGCAACAGTGGTAACAACTATGCTGCCATGCTGCCCCAGTTGGTGACATTGGCAAAAACTTCCTTTAAGAGGCTAAAAACCTCAGACAGAACCAGGTTTAGGAAGGTCAGAAGTGATTCTCCTGATGTTGTATAGAGCAAGAAGACATGACCAGACATGCATGCAACATGCCTAGAGAAGATAATTGGTGATTGAAAATGACAACACGTTTCTTTTTTACCTCAGTTGGGATAAAGAAAGAAAAGGAGATGATGTTGGTATCATGGTGAAGATATTGTTTGGTAGAGAGGACTAGGAGTTTTGGAGACTGTTGATCAGTTGCAAATCAATGGAAATTAAAAAATACTGGTATCCAGACTCAGACTACAGACAGGCCATCAGTGTTTCATGGAGAAAAGTGTGTGTGCGCATACATTGTGATGTGACACCTGTGTGTATTATTGTAATGAGGTCAAAATATGTATTCAAAGCAGAGCACAGAAAAACAGGCGTAGTTCTTACTCAACAAAGACACACAACCCCTACCTGTGTGGGAGGGGCAGTAGGTGCTGGGGTGGGTGGAGTCGAGGTGTTTTATTAGCAAGTGTGAGTCTGACAAGTGAGATCATAGATGTCAGTCTGATTGAAGGATCTAACAGTCGGTGAGTAACTGAGACTTGACATATATCATGATCATGAAATTACAAATCTGTGAAATGTGGAGAAATTGAATTGTGAATATGAAAAAGCAACAAACAGAAAAAAACAAGTGAATGTAGAAACAATATATTTAAATTAAATGACACATTTAGTATTTTGTCTTTATTTAAGCAACAGCACTCCCTCTCGTGTGATATTGCTTTTATACAAAATTTCTGCAAGCACATTTTATAGTAACAGTAACAGTAATAGGCAACAAGTGATTATGATTTGTTTGTTTATTTAATCATTTATTTGGCTCCTCCAACACAAATAGTTCCGCAACTGGAAGGGAGACAAGGCTTTTGCCAGGCAACACATAAACATTTCCCACACACAAGCTTACTACTCTGTGTCTGCATATTACCTACCACCTACTTTGTATCATTTACATTTATTTGAATGTTTCCATTTAACTGGATATTTTTGAGATTCAGCCAAGTCTTTTAATTTTTGTTCATTTTTGCTCTTCCCTAATTTCTCGAGGTCGGCTGATGTCGTATCAGCACCGCTGATGTATCCATGCCTCTTTCCTTCCCTTCGTTCTCCTTTGAGTCTGATGACCATTCATAATTCAGATCAAATGTTATTTGTGGAAATATGTCCATATTTGCGGTGCAAAGTTTGCCACAATCTAAAATAGTTAACAACTGATGTAACGTTAATTAACAGTTATTAGAACGCCTGTACAGCGGAGTGATAATGTCTGTAAAAAGTCCCAGTGCTGTTGTACTCTATATCAGCACTCATGGAATGTCTCTTGTCCAATCAAATTACTTGGTCGGAACTAACTGTTGTATAATATTAAATACAAGTCAGAATATATTTCATATATATTTGAACAATAATAATATCAATAATCTCAATTAACTTTGTGGAAAGACTAGAAAGCAGAGAAGTCTGCAGTCTAATTTAATTAATCATCAGTAAAAAATGAGAAAAGCTTCAATGTAAGCAGAATAAATATTTTTAATTGTTTAGACACAAACATCAAACACTGGTTTTCATCAGACTCGGTCGGTAATACACCTACACCTGGTTTACTGTTGGATCTGGTCTCTGAGTTGATTTTAAATCAGGAAAAAAAATGGTGATAATGATGACAAGCAGCAGAGTTAAACCTTTAACACATCTCTGCAGACCAACCATGCAGACCTTTCCTCTTTACTTCCTGTTGATGGTGCTGTCCCTCCCCATTGTTGTGGCGATGCCTGATCCATTGTCCTTGGATCACTGGGAGCACCCCGCTGACCCTCCTCCCAAACTCCCCCACCCACCTATGGATGGCCCTGGGCGTAGTTTTCACCCTGATGGATTCAACATGACAGAACTGCCAGTTGGGGCTTTGGAAACCTACTGCCAGATGCTACTGCAAGGCCTGGTCTCCATGCCCACTGACCAGATCCCCTGGTTCTGTCTCTCTACACAATGCCAGAGCACCCAGGGCCCCAAAGGAGACCGTGGAGACCGGGGATTGCCTGGTAAAAAATTAAACCATACTGAATAAGAGATCCGACATTTATGGACCAGAACTAGAACATGAATGAATTAAATTATAATAGTTATGGTATTGCTTGAATGTACTGAACTCTGATCCTGATCCAGGACTGATGTCCAATGGTAATGAAATCAAGAATCATTTTCAGGGATGCAAGATTAACCTTTTGTACCACCAGGTAGTCCAGGTAGTCCTGGGAGAAGGGGGTTATCAGGGTTCAGAGGTCCTCCAGGTCCTCAGGGCAGACCAGGGATCAAAGGTAAACTGTTTCCCCTAGTTATTCTGTTTTTTACTGCAAATATTAGTCGGACTGTTCCTGCTGCTGATTATTGTTGGTGTGTGTGACCCTCAGGACAGAAAGGAGATGATGGTGAGAAGGGACAGCGAGGTCCCCCAGGACTGGTGGGACCCAAAGGAGAACGAGGTTTCAAAGGTGAGGAGAATACTTACATATTTCTGGCACCTCAGTTCAGGTCCAGTTCCTGACCTGGTTTTTGTTGACCTGCAGGTGACAAAGGTGATCAAGGTCTGGAGGGTCGCCCAGGGGCTCAGGGTCCTAAAGGAGATGATGGAGTCTGTCCAGATCTCTGTGAACACAGCCATAGATTCCCTGGAACCCCAGGTCTACCTGGTCCTGCAGGACCCAGAGGTTTGCCGGGTGCAAAAGGGATGCCAGGACCCAGAGGTCTTAAGGGTAATATGGGTGATCTAGGTCACCCTGGTGGCCCTGGATTGGTTGGTGAGAAGGGAGAACCAGGGCCAAAGGGGGAGTGTAACTGTACAGATGGCTTAGATGGGGATCCAGGGCAGAAGGGGGACAAGGGAAACATGGGGCACCAGGGGGACACAGGGCCTGCAGGTCAAAGGGGCCCACAGGGGGATAAGGGAGACCTGGGGCCTGTTGGGTTAATGGGTCCTCCTGGTCCCTGCATGCCCACTATTCAGTCTGCATTTGCTGCAGGCCTGATGTCCAGTTACCCCCCACCCAACAGCCCCGTGGTCTTCCCCTACGTCCACTACAACATCCAGGGGAGCTACGACCCCAGCAATGGTCTCTACACAGCCCCCATCAACGGCACCTACGTCTTCAGCTATCACTTCACTGTCCATGAGCGGGTCCTCAAAGTCGGCCTCTTTCATAATTTCCTGCCAGTTGTTAAAACCACAGAGCCCAAAGTCTTAGGAACCACCTCCCATTCAATAATCCTTCACCTGGTCCGAGGGGACAGGGTGTGGATACAGGTGAAGGATTCAGTCACTAACGGGCTGTATGCTGGGATTGAAGCCAGCAGCACCTTCTCTGGTTTTTTGCTCCACCCAGACACATGTGACGTGGCCTTACTTAGAGCCCCCATGCCCCCACTGATGGTACCTGAGGGCGGGTACAGCTGGAAAGAAATACCTGAAGCCACCACTGCCCCTGCATCACCTGCTATTGGAAGATCCATAAATGAGCCGTAGTCATCCAGAAGGTGCTAAATAAATGATGTTGGCCACATCAGTGTGATAAAAGAATCACACAACAACAGACGCACAAACTGGGGAGTAGATCAGTCCCAACCACCAACAAATCAACAATGAACTAAACCAAAACAAAATTAATTGTAGCAATACATTACCTGTAACCAGCAAACTTCCCAGAATTTAGACCCCCTTTCCACCTCTATGAACATCCAAGCACTGAACGCAGTTGACTCGCAGTTTGTACCACCTGTCAATAAACTGAATCTAGTCCTGAATGTCCAGAGGACAAGATGCTATTTGAAGTAAATCTTGATAGAAACCACCACGCAAGACTCCAATAACCATTAACTGTCTCATTAAGACCCCACTTTGTTCTAACTTTGTGCTCAGGACTCTTCCTGCTTACAGACTCAGATAAGAAGCTTCCTGTTCCAGAGAGAAGAAAATCTTTGCTACCAACTCACTTTAGTTTAATTGTTTGTTTTTTTGACTTTTAAATCTGTCTCTAATTTTATTTTAGACAGTAGCTTCATCTTGCGCTTCATCATGACAGTACAACCTGTTTGTTTGGTGCACTGGTTCAGTTTGTTTATTACCACTTTACCTCTGCTGTAATAAAACCCTGAGCAGGAATCCCTTATCTCTCATCTCCTCTTTGTCTTTGTAAACTGCAGAGATTTCCTATCTATGTTGGAGCTTTAAAGGCATCAAGTCATCTGATGATTCTTCAGCACTGATCCTATAGCTGCAGTGTAAAGTGATGCACAATTTCAGAAAGGTCCCTCCCCTCTGTGAATTTCCCTGTTGTACAACAATAGAACAAAGAGGAGTCCATCAAGCCCTAATGGAAAGGACTCAGCCATAAACAACTACAAAACATCTGATGTCTCACCTGAGATCTGAGGATGAACTGGAGCTTCCTAAATCACAGAAAGTTGATCATAATCTGATTGCTCATTGTCTGCAGTTGTGAAGTTTCACTCGAGACGTTTTGCATCTTGGGCTATGACTCTGGGCTCGTTTCCCTCAGCAGCTGTAGGTGTGACATGTAAAGCCATGTTCCTCAACAACAAGAGCTGAAATCTGAGAGGAGCCATTGTCTACAGAGGTCTGAGAGGTGTCACTATGAAACAGACTACCATGTTGGTTTAACCCCATTACAATGAGAAACCTCAACCAGCAACAAAGTCTTTGCTCTTGTTTGTGGTGATTTTCCTCTGTTTAAAGATGAAAACAGATTAATGTTGATTCCCTTTTAAAAAATAAATCTTCCATAAAAGTGAAAGAGAAACACTCATATGTTTAGTCTCACTGAAAACATGTTTGAACCAAAAGGTTTCCCTGCTGAGGGACTAATAAAGGATTATCTTACAACTTGACACACACTGTCGGACTCACAGACAGACTTAGATGAACAGTCTGACTAACAGTGGGTCTCCCACACAGATTGAATTACAGCAACATCAAACTCCTCTCCTCAGTGTTTACCAACAACGGAACCATGTTGTTGGTAGACACTGTTTTTATTCTGATGTCCATGCACACCTGGATCACTTGGGACAACATGAAGAGGCTTGAATGAAGAAATGATTTCGCCTCTAGTATATAACCTGGTTTGTTTAATGTTGTACAATGAATAATATTCTCATATTCTTAGCAGAATTTGAAAGTTGAAAGAAGTTGAAAATACAAATTTTCAGCTACTACCTGCTGTTGATGTGGTAAAATTTTATTCTAATTATTAATTCGAGTGGGACATATAAAAGTTTTAAATGAGTCCTTCTTGTTTCCCTGAAGATAATTTGAATTCATCGAAGTAAGCTATTATTTAATCTTCATATTTTGAATATCATGGATATCAGAAAAGCTGATTGATATGATTGTTTAACTGTTGAATACTGACAGTGGTAATGCACTCACCCTCCTTGACCCACTCTGTTTTAGAACACCATTGAAAACACACATTTCTCCCAAACACATTTTGTTTTATTCTCAAACAGGAAGCCCATTATAATAAACTATATACAAATTCTTTTGCTTCTTTGACTGAGTCAGTTTGATTGCTGGCCTGTGACCTCAGACCCCTCTGTAATAAATGTAGACATGATTAAATGGTGGAGTCATCTGTTGAAACTAATGTGCTGTTTTAAGGTCAAACAGAGGTCAGGGCTCGACAGCAGTAAAGGATCTAGACAGTATCTATCTAGCAGTGACTCCTCACTCACATCACTAACATTAGGAGCAATGGCCTTTAGATCTGGAGCGTGAGGGACAATGTCCAATCTGTGAACTTCTCAGGCCTCAGTGGGAGATTCATCGTCGTCTCCGTAAACCACACCTTTCAGGTAGGCCCGTTTAAACTCCTCAAAGACCATGTCGTCTGATTCACTGTGGGATAGGACAGGGGGACAGAAGGACAAAGACAGGGATATTAGTGGAGAGATTGGGGGATGGATACAAAGGGGTGAGGGGCAGAGGGACAAAGACAGAGGAACAGGGGGGCGGCGGGCAGAGGGAAAAAAGTGGGAGAGACAGAGAGGATGGGCAGAGGGACAGAGACAGAAAAATTGTGTGAGCAGCACAGCACAACGGATGAGTTAGGCAAAGCTTCTCTCTCCCATCGTCTGTCTGTCTCTTTCTCTTTTCCTGCCTGTGTCTCTCTCTAATTGTGTCTCTGTCTCTCTCGAATTATCTCTCTGTCTGTCTCTCTCATTATCTCTATGTTTGTCTCTCTCTCTCTGCCTGTCTGTGTCTTTATCTCATTGTGTCTCTGTCTGGCTCTTTCTGTTTGCATCTCTGTTGTGTGTGTTGGCCGTTGCTGGTCTCACCTCTCCTTGGCTGAAGACAGATTAGATGACACAAGGACAAGTGACGGAGAGAAAGAAATGCATTATTGATCCAGATCGGTTACAGAATTTCTTTAAATAAAATGAGACACTGACTCAATAAGCAAAATATGATTATAGGAAAAACATTCATTTCAACTACTATACGTGTGAGTGTTTGTGTGTGTTAAGCTATTTGTTGCCTAACACAAAAAGAATATTCCTGCTAAGCTGCTTAACAATACAAAGTTCAGATTTTGATTGGACACTTTGGACGATGAAAATGACTGATGTGTGTGTGTGTGTTTGTGTATGTATGTGTGTGTGTGTGTGGGGGGAGACCTGCTTCAGGTTTAGGATGCATCAGTCGGAAAGGAACCTCAAGATACACCTCACTGTAATAAACACACACATACAATCAAGTCAGAGACAAACAGACAAAGAAATAGAGACACAGACTCACTGGGACAGGGACAAAGACAATAAAAGTAAGACAGAGAGATACAAAGACAGTGACAGTAAGACAGAGAGACACAGACTCACACAGTGACAGAGAGATAGAGATGGAGTCAGACAGAGTGACACAGAGACAGACGGAGACACAGACAGTGACAGAGCAACAGAGACAGTCATGCAGACAGACAGATAGAGACGCACTGAGATAGAGACCAAGACAGTGACATTAAGACAAAAAGACTGACAGAGACCTGGATCCAATGGTCCTGTTGTTGCATGAGAGAAAACAGACGTTGTTTCAGACTATTTGTTTGAAAAGTTCAGTTCATAAACAGGCAACAAACTTTGAATTAAAATGTTTACACTGTACATGCTGTTCATCTGGTCAGTGACCTCACTGTGATGTCACTGTGATGGTGTTCCAATTCCATTATGTGATGTTGGTTATAAATGTGTTGATGTCTGAACAGAAGTTGTCTGTGACCTCTGACCCAGCTAAGGAAATTGTTTTTCCAGTGACGGACCCACCCAGATGCCATCATCCGAACTACAACTTTATAAGACACCAGGATCCCCTGGACCTCCTTCAGCACCTCCTGCTTCACACTGGGACAGGGACAGAGTGACAGCGAGACAGAAAGAAGAGAAAAAACGCAGGTTTATCACAGTGTATTTCATGTACATTTGTGTATGTGTCTTTATATACAGGTATGAGTCTCACATGGTGGATGAAGCCAGGTTAGTGTCCTCATATTTGAGACGTCCGTCCAGAGCGAGTCCTCTTCGGTCTTTGTTGTGAACCAGCAGAGGATACAGTGTGTAGTCCTTCCTGAGACTGGTCCCCGAGGGGACAGTGTCACTGTAGACACACGTGTACACACACACATATATAAATAAGCATAGGTACACAAAATACTGTGTGTGTGTGTGTGTGTGTCAGACCCACTCTGTCTCCTCTTTGGCCACTGACTTCACGTATTTGTCGTTGGAGTAAAGGATGATGTTTGTCACCTGCTCCACTAAAGACAGAGGCGTGTGAATGTCCTTAGATGTCTCCAACATCACCAAACACACAGTAACAACACACATCGTCACCTTACCTGACACACTAATGTCTTTGATGTTCCTGCTGGAAGAGTTTGTGATCTCAACAGTCACTTTCACTGGTTCACCATGGTAAAATGTCTGAAGACAGGAGAGACAGACAGATGACACAGACAGGAGAGACAGACAGGTGGGACAGAAAGGAGGGACAGATAAGTGAAACAGACAGGAGAGACAGATAGGAGAGACACACAGATGAGACAGGCAGGAGGACAGACAGAAGAGGCAGGAGAGAGAGACAGGTGGGACACACAGAGATAAGTAAGACAAGTAATCTCAGCTGAGACAAATACAGGCAGCTGAGACAGGTAAAGTCGGATGAGGCAGCAACAAATACGAGACAGTTAGAGACTGGTTTGAAAACCCTTCATGTATGCTGTGGGGACGGTGGAGCTGGTTTTGTGTCTTCCAACCTGATTTCATGGGGAGCTTCAGGACAGAAGACTGTCTCACCTCCTTGGGCAGACTTAGTTTGACATGCAGAGGTTTCTCAGACATCAGCAACTCAAAGGTGGTTTCAGCCACTGGAACCACTTTACTGTCCTCTGGGGTGAAATGGATTTTGCGGATGCTGAGACGAACTGAGCTCCTGAAAGGATAGATACAGAGTCACTGACATTACAAGGTCAAATCCACTGGATTTGGTCTGTCTCCGGACTCACTGTTTGTCAATCCTATTGTCCTGGTTTTCTCCACTGAAAGCTTGCACCTCAAACTCCACAGCACATTTCTGCCACACAGAGACAAGAACACCTGAGTTACCTGGAAGACCCAGGACACTGATGTCCACCTTCTGTGTCTGATTGTGACTCAAAAGTTCAACTGAAAAGTTGAATCAAATAAACTTTCACTAAACTTTCAACGTCCATGTGAATGGCAGCAGAGTCACAGAGAGAAACAGGTCTCTGGACATCTGCCTCAAAAGGACATCTGTCTCTACAGAACTATGAGACATCTGTCTGTACAGAACTAGAGGACGTCTGTCTCTACAGAGCTAGAAGACGTCTTTCTACAGAGCAAGAGGATGTCTGAAGAAGAAGATGTAGTGACATAGTGACATGCAGTTAAAACAGCATTCTGTTTTAATAGTTAAACGGAATGCTGTTTTGACTCCCTGAAGACGAGTTACCTTCCCCACGTCTAATGGTCCAGGCTGGAGGCACACTGAACATGGGAGGTTGTCTGGAAACTGAAACAGAAACACCATATCAGTGCAGAGCAGCTCTTTGTCTCTGCAGTGTCTGAGTCTGTTCATGCTCTGAGAAGCAGAAATGTAGGTGGACGGGCCTCTGGTCAGAGTCATCAAGTTTTATCCTTGTTTCATGGAAACATTGAAACATCATAGCAAAGTCTATCCATGCAGTGACTGACTAAGCTTGCCCCCCACTCAATGAGGTCACACGGTTGAGCATGAAGTCGACTAAAACTTAACTCATCGGTGGATCTGTTAAGGTCAGGTCCAGTATCTGAACCGGACTCCCTGCAGTCACCTGGGAGTTCCTCACCTCAAAGAAGAAGGGGAAGGCGTTCTCTCCTAGCTTCCTCAACAGTTTCTGCTGGATCTTAGTGTGAGTCAGTTTCTCCTTGTCCTGCAGCTCGGGGTAAACCTGTCGGGTCACCATGAACAGGTCTCTCCTGAAAGCCACACCCATCACATCCATGTCCTGGTGGCCATACCGGAACGTGCATGACAGCATCACATACACTACAGACACATGAACAGATTGTATTGACAGGAGTGACACACATTCGGAAAGATGCAGTGCCACCAATGACCACCAGAAGACAAGGATTAAATGATGCATTTAAAAATCTTTTATATCTGTCATTTTGTCACGTAATTAAACATTTTGGATTTAAGACAGAAATGTCACATTTCTTTTAAATGAGATAACAGAACAGCACAAGAATCCATCAGGTAAAGTGTTGTTGGAGGTCATTTGTGGAAGATCTCTCCTCCTCCTAATTTGACCAACAGCTCTGACCATAGATCTCTTTCACTTATTAAAGACAGACTGGGTCTTAATGCTAACAAGTTCAGTCATGTCTGTCACTGTCAGTCCCTTTGGGCATAAGTGTCTGACATGAGGCAATTTAATATCCTACATGACACATCGGATACTTTCATTCACTAAGGAAGCTGAGAAAAACCATTCATTCATTCATTCATTCATCTTCTACCGCTTATCCATTTCCGGGTCACAGGGCTGTTGGAGCCAATCCCAGCTCACATTGGGTGAGGGTGGGGTACACCCTGGACAGGTCGCCAGTCCATCACAATGCCAACACAAAGACAGAGGCAAACAACCACTCACACTCAGACCTACAGACAATTTAGAATCACCAATTAACCTAAACATGATGTCTTTAGATGGTAGGAGGAAACCCATGCACAGAACATGCAAACTCCGCACAGAAAGGGTTTTGAACCCACAACCTTCTTGCTGTGAGGAAACAGCGCTAACCACTATGCCGCCGTGCTGCCTGACAAAATCCATAATCACATAATAACTGACATCATTTTACTCCAGTATGAAAATGCAGATAAGGTGAGAAACGGGGAAACCAAATTGACTGTTAATCGAATTTTAACAAAAAATCTGTTTTCAATTCGATCAACTGAAATCCATCCATCCATCCATCTTCTACCGCTTTTCCGTTTCCAGGTCGCGGGGGTGCAGGAGACAATCCCAGCCAACGTTCTGGGCGAGGGTCGGGGTCACCCTGGACAGGTCGCCAGTCCATCACAGGGCCAACACACAAAGACACACAGAGACGAACAACAGTGTTGCCAGGTCCGCTTATTATAAGCGACTTTGGGCTTGTTGTTCTGTAATGTAGCCGCAAGGGGGTACAAGCCAGTGCCTTATTGTGCCGGTCCCAAGCCCGGATAAATACAGAGGGTTGTGTCAGGAAGGGCATCCGACGTAAAACTTTTGCCAAATCAAACATGCGAATCGAATCTATGACTTCGATACCAGATCGGTCGAGGCCCCGGTTAACAACGACCGCCATCGGTGCTGTTCACCTACAGGGTGCTGGTGGAAATTGTACTACTGTTCGTTGAAGAAGGAGAGGAGGAAGGTGTGTTCGTAGGAAGAGAGAGAAAAGGAACGCCAAGAGTCTAGCACTGAGAGTAGGGACTTTGAATGTTGGAACTATGACAGGGAAAGGTAGAGTAAAGGTTGGTTGACATGATGCAGAGGAGGAAGGTAGACATACTGTGTGTCCAGGAGACCAGGTGGAAAGGTAGCAAGGCTAGAAGTTTAGGAGCAGGGTTCAAGTTGTTCTATCATGGTGTAGATAGGAAGAGAAATGGAGTAGGAGTTATCTTGAAGGAGGAGTTTTTTAGGAATGTTCTGGAGGTTAAAAGAGTATCAGATAGAGTAATGAGTCTGAAGCTAGAAATCGAAGGTGTAATGTTCAATGATGTTAGTGGGTATGCTCCACAGGTAGGATGTGAGCTGGAGGAGAAGGAGAAATTCTGGTTGGACCTTGATGAAGTGATGCAGAGCATCCCTAGAAGTGAGAGAGTTGTCATTGGTGCAGACTTCAATGGACACGTTGGTGCAGGAAACAGAGATGATGAGGAGGTGATGGGCAGGTTTGGTATCCAGGAGAGGAACGCAGAAGGACAGATGGTGGTTGACTTTGCAAAAAGGATGGAAATGGCTGTAGTGAATACTGTCTTCCAGAAGAGGCAGGAACATAGGGTGACCTATAAGAGTGGAGGTAGGAGTACACAGGTAGACTACATCTTGTGTAGACGGTGTAATCTGAAGGAGATCAGTGACTGCAAAGTAGTGGTAGGTGAGAGTGTAGCCAGGTAGCATAGGATGGTGGTGTGTAGGATGACTCTGGTGGTGAGGAAGATGAAGAGGGCAAAGACAGAGCAGAGGACTAAATGGTGGAAGCTGAAAAAGGAAGAGTGTTGTATGATTTTTAGGAAGGAGTTGAGACAGGCTCTGGATGGCCAGGAGGTGCTTCCAGTTGACTGGACAACTACAGCTAATGTGATCAGGGAGACAGGTAGGAGAGTATTTGTTGTGTCATCTGGAAGGAAAGTGGATAAGGAGACTTGGTGGTGGAATGAGGAGGTGCAGGAGTGTATACAGAGAAAGAAGTTAGCTAAGAAGAAGTGGGACACTGAGAGGACTGAAGAGAGTAGACAGGAGTACAGGGAGATGCAGCGTAAGGTGAAAGTAGAGGTGGCAAAGGCCAAACAAAGGGCTTACGATGACTTGTATGCTAGGTTGGACAGTAAGGAGGGAGAGACTGATCTATACAGATTGGCAAGGCAGAGAGACAGAGATGGGAAGGATTTGCAGGCGGTTAGGGTGATTAAGGACAGAGATGAAAGTGTATTGACAGATGTCAGTAGTGTGATGGGAAGATGGAAAGAGTACTTTGAAGAGTTGATGAATGAGGAAAATGAGAGAGAACGAAGAGTAGAAGAGGTGACTGTTGTGGACCAGGAAGTAGCAAAGATTAGTAAGGATGAAGTGAGGAGGGCATTGAAGAGGATGAAGAGTGGAAAAGCACTCGGTCCTGATGATATACCTGTGGAGGTCTGGAAGTGACTAGGAGAGGTAGCAGTAGAGTTTCTGACTGGGTCGTTCAACAGGATCTTAGATAGTGAGAAGATGCCTGAGGAATGGAGGAGAAGTGTGCTGGTGCCCATTTTTAAGAACAAGGGAGATGTACAGAGTTGTAGCAACTACAGAGGAATAAAGCTGATGAGCCATACAATGAAGTTATGGGAAAGAGTAGTTGAAGCTAGACTAAGGGCAGAAGTGAGCATTTGTGAGCAGCAGTATGGTTTCATGCCAAAAAAGAGTACTACAGATGCAGTATTTGCTTTGAGGATGTTGATAGAGAAGTACAGAGAAGGTCAGATGGAGCTAGATTGTATCTTTGTAGATCTGGAGAAAGCTTATGACAGGGTGCCCAGAGAGGAACTGTGGTATTGTATGAGGAAGTCTGGAGTGGCAGAGAAGTATGTTAGAGCGGTGCAGGACATGTATGAGGACTGTAAGACAGTAGTGAGGTGTGCTGTAGGTGTGACAGAGGAGTTCAAGGTGGAGGTGGGACTGCATCAGAGATCAGCTCTGAGCCCCTTCTTGTTCACTATGGTGATGGACAGGCTGACAGACGAGGTTAGACAGGAATCTCCATGGACTATGATGTTTGCAGATGACATTGTGATCTGTAGTGAGAGCAAGGAACAGGTGGAGGAGAAGCTAGAGTGGTGGAGGTTTGCCCTGGAAAGGAGAGGAATGAAGGTTAGCCCCAGCAAGACGGAGTATATGTGTGTGAATGAGAGGGACCCAAGTGGAAGAGTGAGGTTACAGGGAGAAGAGATAAAGAAGGTGGAGGATTTTAAGTACTTAGGGTCAACAGTCCAGAACAATGGAGAGTGTGGAAAAGAGGTGAAGAAGCGTGTGCAGGCAGGCTGGAATGGGTGGAGAAAAGTGTCAGGTGTGATGTGTGATAGAAGAGTTTAAGCTAAAATGAAAGGAAAGGTGTACAAAACTGTGGTGAGACCAGCAATGTTGTTTGGTCTAGAGACAGTGTCACTGAGGAAAAGACAGGAGGCGGAGCTGGAGGTAGCAGAGATGAAGATGCTGAGGTTCTCTTTGGGAGTGACCAGGTTGGATAGGGTCAGGAATGAGTACATCAGAGGGACAGCACATGTTAGAGGTTTTGGAGATAAAGTCAGAGAGGCCAGACTGAGATGGTTCGGACATGTCCAGAGGAGAGATAGTGAATGTATTGGTGGAAGGATGCTGAGTTTTGAACATGCCAGGCTGGAAGCCTCGAGGAAGACCAAAGAGGAGGTTTATAGATGTAGTGAAAGAGGACATGAAGGTGGTTGGTGTGAGAGAAGAGGATGCAGAAGACAGGCTTAGATGGAGGCAACTGATTCGCTGTGGCGACCCCTGAAGGGAAAAGCCGAAAGGAGAAGAAGAAGAAGAAGAGGGCTTGTTGTTCTGTAAAGTTGCTTGCAAATATCATCAGTCGCCGTTTGCGGGTTTTTGGGGCTTGTTATTTAAAGTGTGGTTGCTTATTTTGGGCTTGCTTTGCTCCGTGTATGAACCCCTCCTGATTCTCTCCCAGCTCTCCACAACTACAATAAAGCTAAAGTTTGTCCTTTTTCCTTCAAGGATCTGTCCACAAACCGTCCGCCGGGACCCCGCTGGCACTGAAAAGCGCAAAACAAACACAACAAAAAACCCAAAACACCACCAACAACAGCAACCAAAAAAACAAAAAACAAAAAACAAACAAAAAAACTCCACAGCTTTTTCATCTGTGAGGCTTACGGACATCGGTTTGACTTAAAACAAAATGAGCCAAGGCAAACAAGTGAGCTGAAGATAGCAACTTACAGCCTGTCACACATCAGTCAGAGCTGTGAAATAACTGGATCTACCTCGACTAATAAAGAAGTCAAAATGCTAAAACTAGTAACCAGAGTAATGGTGCAACTGACCCATGCAATAGATGAAAGACTTTATATGTATATATATATATATATATATATATATATATATATATATATATATATATACATATACATATACATATAGATATACTGTTATCAAATTGCCTCTCTCTTGCACAGTGTCGTAGGTTTAGGTCACTGGTTGGGCTTGTTTTTTGGGGGGGGAGTCAAGCCCCTTTTTTTGGGCTTGTTTCATTAGAGCTGGTTGCTTGTTTTTCTCGCAAGATCTGGCAACACTGATGAACCACCACTCACATTCGCACTCAGACCTACAGACAATTTAGGCCCAATCCCAATGTTCACCCTACTCACTACCACTAGCCCTTACTCGCTACCCCTAGCCCTCACCCACTACCCCTTAACTCTCGAAAGGAAGCTACAAGGGGTAGGGCTTTGTAATGTTCCCTAGGAATTGGGACACAACTTGCTATGTCACCGCGTAGTTTACGTTCGGGCACACAAGCGACTGCGTAGTCCCAGCAGCAACATGGAAGCTACAGTTCATGTAAATTTAAATTGGCATGATTTTATTTTCATATGTAACGCCCTCACCCTGTTTGTATTCTGTCTGTCAATGTAAATTTTGTCAATATATAAAAAAAAAACAAAAAAAACATGGAGTCTATGGTCGCGATCGGTTGCAATAGTTTTTTTTATCATTCATCATGCTTCGGTTGATAAATAAACCAAGAGGTACACGGAGAAGAATATACAATCGACGTCTGTTGTCTCTTGTGAAATTTTTGTGGTTTTTTTCTCCGACTTCTCCACATCCTCTCACTCTCTGGGGATCGCGGAACTGGCCCTTCCTCGGGAAGTCAGCATCAGAAAACCCTCGCTCTGAAGGCCTAGATTCATAGCCCCTACCCCTCGTTACGCCCCCTACCCCTACATGAAAAAAGGAATTGGGACACCACTACCCTCGCGGGAACGTGCAAAATTTAGGGGTAGAGCTAAAAAGTAGGGGTAGGGGGTGTATTGGGACTAGGCCCCCACGTTAACGTAGTCATGGTGGGAGGTAACCGGAGTACCCGGAAACCCACGCAGACACGGGGAGAACATGCAAACTCCGCATAGAAAGGACCCAGGCTGGGAACCGAACCCGTGACCTTCTTATTAGAATAAGAATGGCACACTAACCTTTCTTTCCTTTGAGCTGCATCGGGTCAATCACGATCACTCCATCTGAGAGAGGAAACAGTCATGTCACCTAAGTCTGGAAGCTGATCTGAGTCTTGTCAGAGGATCTTAGTGAGTTACTGTCCAGTGGAAAAAGTAGTAAAGACACTTGAGTCCAGATCATCTGTCTGCAGCTGGAACCTAATGTTCTCCACCACAAGGTTTAAAGGAACACACTAGCTTAGCACCGAGACTGGGAGCAGGACAAATTGTTAGCCTATTTTTTTCAATAGAGAAAAAAGTCCCATCCAACATCTCCCAGACTGACTGACTGTTGTATTATTAGCTCATGAGCTAATTGCAGATCAATGTAGCAACCAGAATGAAACTGATTTCCAGGTTCAGTTTTGTCAGTCAGGACTCACCAACTGGATCCACAAAGTCACAGTGATCCATAAAGTCCCTCTTGGCCATGTAGACCGCCACCTGAGGAGGGAAACAGGGTCAGAAGGACTGGTACCTGGCTCAGAGGCACTTTGGTAGGAACAGTTCCATCTTATTTACCGAGTATGACCCAAACTCTTAGACCTCACCCAAAGCTGGTAAACATGTAGATGTGTGTAAAATATATAAAATTTTAAATAAATAGATATTATAAAATTTTTCCTGCATGTGCAGAGTGTTTTTCATCCTTTTTGAATATCCATCAATACAAAGTGTCAGTGCATTGCAAAAAAGTTAGTTTAATTCCAAAGGTTAAATTTGCGTAGGCTCTAATTTCTTTCCTGGAGAGTGAAATATTTCAAGTCTTAGGTTACTGGTTTTAATTTGGATAATCAGAATTATACCTCCAGTATCTCAAGTATTTCTGTCAATCAAAAAAGATTTTACATCACAGAGAAGTTACTTTTCTGCAGAGTCAGAGTTTATTTTCTCATTTATCTCTGAGTTTCATCAGTTCGGTTTCAGGCTCCTTAGCAGGAGTGATGTCGTAAGTGTTTGATGGTGTGGAGGATCAGCCGCATCTGTCGTAAAGCCTGATTGCAGTGCTGTCATTAGTATGTAATGGTGTGGAGGATCAGTTGTGTCTCTGCTAAGGCCTGATTGGAGTGGTGTCAGACCAGCTGGCTGGACTGTCTGCACCAGTAACACAGTCATAACAGTTAGCTGGACCATCAGGACCAGTACAACTGTCAGCCCAGTTAGTAGTAGCTGTCTCTCTGCTGTGCTGAGTCCTGCTGAAAGAGGAAATGAGCTGCTCCATAAAGCGGGTCAGCAGATGATGCCTGATGACTCTAAAATCTCCTGGACACGTGCGTTGACTTTACACTTGATTAAACTCAGTGGACCAACAGCAGCAGGTCACAAGAAGCCAAATTATCACCCACTGAGGAAACTTCCCTTTGGACTTTTGTTTGTTGATCTTCTGCTGGCTGCATTCGTCCCTTCTGCTTGTCCACACTTTTCCTTCCAGTCAGCTTTCAGTAAATATCTTGGACACAACTGCCAACACTCAAGAGTTTTCAGCCATGACCTTCAGTGGCTGACCCTCCTCGTGATGGAGTCCATGTTTGTCTTCTGGACAACTATCCAGCCAGCAACAAGCAGACCCAGAGATCCCTGGTATTTATACTGCATGAATGGTCATTTAACCAAACTCCAAATGAATATTCTGATATTCTGAGATACTGTTCATGAGCTGTATCATCCAAATTAAAACTAATTTGACTGAAATATTTCACTGTCCTCAATCTAGAATAAAGTTTCACTTTTTTCCCCACAATATTTTTTTTAGGTGCAGCTGTATGGCCAGAAATAGAAATTAAACCATCATTAGAGCAGTAAACTTATCATGTTGTTGGTTTGCATGAATATTCTGGGACAATAAGATCTTTGTATGCTGAGATACTTGTGGACTTGTAGTCCAGCAGACACCAATGTTTGACCACAGGCTGAGCTGGACTCACCGATTTGTCACGGGAAACCTTCTTGAAGACAACGTGTTTTGGACTCATGGTGATGTCTTCTCAGGACCTGCACCACACGAACAACAAGACATTAACATGGATTCATTCACTTAACAGCTTTGGACGGTTTTGTCTGAAGTGGCGTGTTTAAAGCCACTTCACATTTCACAGTCATTTATTTCACAAAAGAATATTTGAGTCATCTCTCCATTTGCTTTCTCACATTCACTGTGATAATGTTATTTAATTAACTTGTGTAAACAAATTAAACAAAAAGTGACTGTTAAAATAAACTTGATATTATTTTTATTAAAAACATGTTGGAGCTTCACTGTATGTGGGTCTTTAAACAAATTTCAGTTCAGGTAATGATTTGTTAAAGTCAGAATTCAAACCCTCATGTCATCTTCAAAATCTTTCTGACAGCAGTGAAGTCTGAGTGAGCAGGACTCAGGTCTCGAATGTTCCCATGGCAGGAGGAAGCACTGGATCAGGATAAAATTGAAAACAGTGAAAAACAGACACTGACCTGCAACAGCACTGATAATGTGATGGTGATCAGCAGCAGCTTTCAGGTGATCACACTCACTGAGCTGCATTTATAATCTACACACACAGCCTGGTCAGCATGGTGATCATTACTGACTTAAAAAAAAAAAAAAAAACAACACACACAGATAATCCTGCAGATACGCAGCAACATGAACACTCAGACTCCCAGGCTGCAGCAGTTTCAGATATAGAAACTCAATGAGCTGAAAGATATCTGACTCAAAAACTTAATCTGCTATCAGAGCCATTCCCATGGAAAAATGTGGTTACCATGTCCTCTAAAAGGTCTGGGCAGGTAGGGCCTACACCCTGAGGGCCCTAGATGTCACTGATGTTGATTTTATTCATTTATTTATTTTTGAAAACGTAACTGTAATACTTTTCTCATATAAGCCCTGCGATGGACTGGCAGCCTGTCCAAGCTGACTCAATGGATGGGATTGGCTCAAGCCCCCTAGCAACCCTGATGGATATGTGGTAGAAAATGAGAGGGTGATCTGGTGAAGATTTAAAGATTCTGTGGGTTTATTGGCACCACCCACTGAGCCTCAGTTCACCCTGTGTTTCACCTGGAAGTATAAAATCTGGGACTCTTATGTGTCCATCATATTTCATTTTTTGGTGTGTCTTTGGACACATTTTAATGAATTAAGAATTAATGTGAATTACTTTGTTCAATTGACCCCAAACTTTGTGATATTACGCTCAAAAGCCTTAGTGATGCTTCACTGTGAAAACAGGATGTCTACAATGTGGCTCTGGTGGTGCAGTGAGATTTCATGTTTCAACATGAAACAGGAAGTTAGTGCAGCTCAAATACACATTCAATTGAATATATTTACATACTAATATGAAGTCAGTCATAGTGCCACCTATTAACAACAGGAAGGAACTCCTGAGCCGTACCAATGATATTATCAACATGGTCAACACCTGACATACAGACAACAGAAGAGCTGTGCTTTTGTGGTCTCCAGCTCTTCTATCAAAAACTAGAAATGCAGTAAATTCTGTTTGGTGCCCCACAACACCCACTAAGAGGTACAGCTGCACAGAAATGTTCACCTGTCACTGTCCCCTGCTAGCTGAGGGGCTCCTCTTAGAGTCATGGGATCAATAGTAACTAGTTATCTTCCCATTTAAATAAATGCCTGCAGCTGTGGCCTCATGAATTTAAAATATAGACTGCTCTGTTTACAGTTGATGTTTTGAAGGAAGCACTACAGATGCTGCTGATCGTTCATGTGACTTGATTTTACTCCTCAGATCAGTGAAACCATCTCCTCTCAGGTAGTTGATGTTAGTGTGACATGCCCATCTGCAGGAAGAGTCTCTGAGCCGATAAGTTCCCATTAGTCAGACTCAGCAGTCTGTCTGCTGACATCAGCAGCTTACGCACCTAAGCACATGGAGTGGGTGGGGCCTTGGGTTCCCTGAACACAGCAATTATTATAAACTGATTCCCCTGGAAAAAGCTTCCTGTGTTTCAGGTGAAGGAAAAAAGCTGAATTTACAAAAAAGTTAGTGAGAAATAAACAAATGTGGTGCTAAATACACATAGACAAGTGAAGCACAGACATGTCTTTATTTTCTCCTTTTCTACTCTGAATAGCTCAGTGGTTTCTCTTCAAAGTGCTCAGAGAGATTCATTTAACCAATTATCTGATGAATCGTTTGTCTGAGCTGAAGACATCTGCCAACTGCATGTTAGTGTTTTACTGCATCAGACACACGCACACAGAAGAAATGTTTTTCTTAACATCAGCTGCAGACGCTCTGCTCTCCATCAGCTGTTACTGAAGACTTTATTCAAATCCTCCTTCACAATCAAGTCTGTCTCTCCATAAACTGTTTGAGGGCAGCTTTTTTGACAATCAGAGAAGAACATCAACACCATCTGAGCTGAACCAGAGAACCAGTAAACATTTGATTCAGGCTGTTTATATGTTCAACATGAAGGCAGATCAGTGCCTCATTTTCTGATATACATCTGTCCACAGCTGCACAGCTCAACAACCAGCTGTGTCATCATTCAGCTGCTAATAAACTGTTTTCTCACTGGACAGAGTCTCTGTCTCCATTGGTGTCCAGCTGGGAAACAGTTCAGCCAGTCACATGTCAGACCATAAGATGGCCTTACTGCCTTTCTCCACACTGACCACGTAGGCACCTGATGGGGACCAGGACACTGAGTTGATGGCTGAGCTGCAGACAGGATAGAGGGTGAGGTAAGGGTTAGGACATCATCCATCAGTGAACTGATGCTTCAGAGTCAAACCAAAAACCTTTTTATTTAAACTCAGACCCACTGGAGACGCATCAGTGATTGTTTCTCGGTCAGATTGTTTCTTACTTGTGGTTTCGGTCCAAAGTTCTGTCCACTTTCCCCGTCAGGACATTCCAGATGTACAGAGCTCCATCAGCTGATCCTCCAGCCACGTAGCAGCCATCCGGACTGAAAAAAAAAAAAAAAGGAGTAATTTATCACTGAGTTCATCTTCAAACATTATAACATTATGGATTGAGTGTCTAAGGACACAGTGTTGAACCAACCTGAAGGTTACTCTGGTCCAGTCAGCTCCACACTTGAAACCCTGAGCACTGAACATACAAATACAGTTAGTTTACCTGGATCACATCTGGCTCATATGTCATCAGCTTGCTAACCCTTTACAGCCCACAGGAAGTGTCTCCTCCCCCATCATCAGCTGGTCTTTGAACTATTATTATTCCCTGATTCTTCCTGTCTTCTCTCCTTAGACTGAAGAATCAGCTCTTTCTAACAGCCCTGATTTGCCATGTGTGACACTGACTGACTAAAACTGTAATGAAGTTAGTTCAGATTGTGATCAGTCTGACTCTGGAGCTTTGCTTCTTTACTTTTGTGCATTAATCACAGGCGGGGGGGCAGGGTGCTCTCAGTTGCCCCCACTCTCTAGAACTCACTCCACAAATCCCTCCATGACTGCACTGACATTTTCACATTTAAATCACTTCTCAAGACCTACCTTTTTGAATCTGCTGTCAATGTTTGATTGTTTTGATGTTTCTTCTTTTACTTGTTTTGTTTTTATTCTCAGCATTTCTTTTAGTGATGTGATTACATTCAATCTGTATGGTGTTATTATTTTTAATTGATTTTGTTCCTGTAAAGCATCCTTGAGCATTGGTAAAAGCTCTCTATAAATAAAACGTAGTATTAGCTAGATAGACAGATAACTAGAGCATTAGGGACTTCGGAGCTGATTTCATTATTCCTGTGAGCACAACTCCTGATCAGATAAGGAGAAAAAATTCAAATCAGATCTCAAACAACCTATACATGAGTGGAACTTTCTATGTTAAAGTATTGTATAATTATTATGGATTTGAGTTTTTTTATCTAGAAAATGTTACACGTCCAATTTTAATTTTTTCCTGTTTTCTGTAACATCCCCTATTATAGTCAACAGAGTATTGGATAACACATACAATTCCCTGAGGTTGTGCTGATTCTGAATATGTGGAGACTTGGTGACAATTTAAGGTGGATCTAAAAGGCGCTCAAAGGTCCAACCTACTGAAACAAGAGACGTCATGATGAGCTCACCTGAACGTCTGTCTGACTGAGCTGCTGCGCAGGTCGATGATTTTGATTAAGTCATCTCTGGAGCAGGTGAGCAGCTCAGTTCGGTCGTGGTTCAGGTCTAGAGATGTGACTCTGCCCAGCAACTCCAGCTCCCGCACGATACTCTCCGCTCTGGCTCACAACACCACACAGTAACACAAAAACACAGGAGAACACAAACAGTCAAACAAAGAGGATGAGTGTCAGAGGTCAGGAGAGATTTTATAATTACCAACACCCATACTTAAATGTAAAACTAAATTTAATATTTCTTTAGAATAAATATTAATATTTAAAATGGTTTGATATTCATCAATTACTACACTTGGTTCAATATGAATATCTGTCTCAAAAAACAAAAGAAAACAAAACTAAACATTTTTGACATGAACAGACTCCAATCTTATTAAGACCATGAGTTAAAAGCTCTGGAGTAGTAAGTGAAGCTTTAGTGATCTGGTCTGGACTGGAGAGAACCAGGTAGAAAAAAAGCAAGGATGTCCTGATCAGTGTAGTCCTGGTCTCAGCTGCTTCATCTCCAATGGTTTTCACACTAAGGAGGACAAGCTGATTTCTTCATACAAACACTCACCTAATGTCCCAGAATCGAACTTTCTTATCAAAGTGACCACTCATGACGCACTGCTCAGTACAGACAATGTCGTTACAGCTGGACCCAGCAAACACTGTCTTCATACCTGCATAGCAGACAGAGCAGGTGATAGAAATCAACACCAGCCAGTCTGCAGGGGGCATGCCACTGATTTTTGACAATTTCAAAAACAAAACAAACAAACAAACAAAAAAAAAACCCCAATCACATACAGACTTTGCTGCGGAGGTCCCACAGTTTTAGTGTTCGGTCGTAGCTCCCAGAGACGATTCGAGCGTTGTCCAATAGGAAACGCGCCGACAGAACCTTCCCACTGTGACCTGTCAGGGTGTGCTGGAGGACACACACACACTTATGTAATGCCATTGCATTAACAATAGGATTGTGACCAATCACAGCCCTCATCATATCATGTAATATTCTTATTCTTGAGTCTTTGTGAATAAAATAATACGAGTGGAACATGCTAGCTTCAGCCATCTCCCATACACTTCCTCTGTGTCCCTTCCTGCAATATTTACTCTGTAAGTGGTCTACTGACATTATATTGCTACCTATGGGTAGCACCTCTGTTAGCACTTATCATTATACATCAAATAGTATTTTTATAGCACAAAATCATAACAGAGTTACATCAAGGCACTTTACACGTAGAGCAGGTCCAGACCAAACTCTTCATGGAATTGAAGAGACCCAACAAATCCCTCCATTAGCAAGCACTTGGTGACAGTGGAGGAAAAAAAACTTCCTTTACTGGGTTTTCCTGGCTCTAATTGAGGCAGAGGTGGTACCATTCTAATCATATTGCACACATGTGCATGTTTATCATGCCCTCAACTGGTTCAAGCAAACATTACAAACAATGTGTTTTGTATTTTATGGGCTAAAACCCTCAGAAGTAATTTTAATTTACTACCCTTTGGAAGTGGAAATTTTTTTGTATGTCCAGACACAAATTAAGTCTGAATAAAGCTTTATTTACAGCACTTATTTATAATGGATTTCAACTGAGACATATAGAGTAGTAAATTTCAAATCTGACACTGGACAAAAACTAATAATGCAAGAACTCAATGTTGGTTCTAATCATTGACATATATGAGTCTGATACCTTGGAAAGGATAATTTTCATTAAGTATATGGAAAATAACCGCAGCATGGCGGCATAGTGGTTAGCAATGTTGCCTCACAATAAGAAGGTTGTGGGTTCGGTTCCCGGGCCTAGGGCCTTTCTGTGGAGAGTTTGCATGTTCTCCCTGTGCTTGCGTGGGTTTGCTCCGGGTACTCCGGTTTTTTCCCATCGTCCAAAGACATGCATGTCTAGGTTAAGTGGTTGCTCTAAATTGCCCGTAGGTCTGAGTGGTTGTCATCTATGTCTTTCTCTATGTGTTGGCCCTGTGAGGGACTGGCGACCTGTCCAGGGTGTACCCTGTCCTCACCCAATGTGAGCTGAGATTGGCTCCAGTACCCATCGCGACCCGGAAGCAGATAAGCAGTAGAAGATAAATGAATGAATATGGAAAATAACCAATTTTTTGAGTGTTTTTCATTAAAAATCATTGGCATCATGTAAGTTTTAATACATTTTATTCAATATTTGGCAATTTTGATCAGGACTGAAGTTGATAAAAAGATTTAATCCAAAACCCGACTCCAGACCAGGGTACAGAGCTGCAGCTTAACACTCTCCTCTTCCCCTCAGTCAGAGCGGTTGCCTGGCCAGAATAAAATAGAAACAATATCTACAGAAACAGTATCTATGCCCCGACCTCCTACATTTAATGAATCTATTAAACCAAGAGTAAACACAAGAGGAGCTAAAAACAAGAACTTAATTGATGATAAAACTACCAATTCGTATCTATATCTTACAAAAATTAAATGTGGAGTCTTGAATATTAGATCACTATTATCCAAATCCCTGTTAGTTAATGATCTAAATAAATTTACATCCCCCACTCATGTTAACTGTCATACATTTCGTATCATAGGTTGAGGAGGAGGGTTGGCTGCAATATTTCATTCCAACTCAATCAGTCCTAGACCAAAATCTGGTTATAAATTATTTGAAAGCCTCACCCTCAGTCTCTCCCATTCAAACTGGAAAATTTAAAAAACTGTTCTGCTAGTTACAGTATATCATCCAACTGGTCCTTACTCAGAGTTTCAATTAGAGTTATCACTTAGGACAGATAAGGTTATTATAGTGGGTGATTTCAGTATTCATGTAGATGTAGTCAGTGACAGCCTTAATTCTGCATTTAAGTCATTACTGAACTCAACTGGTTTTTCCCAGTGAGTGAATGAATGTACTCACTATTTTAATCCTACCCTTGATCTGGTGTTAACAAATGGGACTGAAATTGACAAATTAATAATATTTCCCCATAACCCTCTTCTCTCCGACCACTACTGAAAACATTTGATTTACAGTAATTCACTGCACAGCATCTGGGAATAAATTCAGCTATAGCAGATGTTTATCTGAAAATGCTAGTGGCAAATTTAAGGAGAATATTCAGTCATCATTTGCTAAACTGGCATGCCTAAATTCAATTGAGGACTTCACCCCTACACAGATTGATGACCTTGTCAATAGCACTATGGCCTCATTGTGTTCAAATCTTGATTCTGCGGCCTGTCTGAAAAAGAAAGTACTGAAACAGAGGAGGCTGGCACCTAGGTGCCAGCCCTCAAATTCGTGCCTTAAAACAGATGTCTTGGAAACTGGAAAGGAAGTGGTGGTCCATTAATGTAGATGAATTCTACTTAGCCTAAAAAAGAAAGCTTAAAAACATAAAAAAGCTCTTTGCAGTTCCAGAAGCTCCTACTGTTCATCGTTGATAGAAGAAAACAAGAACAATCCCAGGTTTCTCTTCAGTACTGTAGACAGGCTGACAGTGGAACCATTGATTTCTCCAACTCTTAGCAGTGATGATTTTATGGGCTTTTTACTAATAAAATCATAACAATCAGAGCCAAAATTCCACAGGTTTTACCTACAATTGGCAGTAGTCCACTATCAATAGCTTCTCAATTAACAGGAGGGCCTGCTTTGTATTTGGAATCTTTTTTACCTTTAAATCTCTCTGAGCCTTCTATAGTCTCATCATCAAAACCATGAACTTGTCTTTTAGACCTGGTACCTACCAGGCTATTTAAAGATGTTTTTCTACTAATTATCATGTACATTTTGGATTTGATCAATGTGGCTTTTTCTCTTGAGTATGTACCACAGCCTTTCAAGATTGCTGTTATTAAAACTCTCCTCCAAAAACAAAACAAAAAAACCCCACCTCATCTTGATCCATAAGTTTTGGCTAATTATAGACCCAAATCTAACCTTTCATTTCCAAAGTTCTTGAAAAAGCAGTTACAAGCCTATGATGTGAACATAGGAATAGGAATAGCTTATTTGAAGAGTTTCAGTCAGCTTTTAGAGTACATCATAACACAGAAACAGCACTGGTTAAAGTTACAAATGACATTCAAATGGTTTCAGACAATTGTCCTGAAGTGAACATAATGTGTTGGACTGTATTAAGTAGTTCTTGGGATGGGCATTTGCTCTGGTGTATCGCTGAGAATACGGGTGACAGGACCCCAGTATCAATTTCCACACTTTATTGCTCATAGACACAGCAAGCAAAGGGCAACTTAGCAATTGTTTCTACAGCATTAAAGAACAAGAGTGGAGAAATAAGATGCACTTGTCATTTGCTGGCTGATTACTATTTGGACAACATTGTGCATATTAGATGTCTAGCTTTAATAAACCAAATATTACAACAGGAATGAAACTGAAACTTACTTGGTCATGGACGCAAAAATACAAAATTAAGTCCAGACAGGATGATTTATACACGTTAAGTCCACATAGGACAGGCAATACTGAACTCATGCAGAAGTTCAACAGAGTTCTGTACGTGGACCAATCCTTTTCACCCTATATATGCTTCCCTTAGGCAATATTATCAAAAAGCAAAGCATCAATCTTCAATGTTATGCAGAGGTTAGAAAGTTAAATGAAGTCCATGCATTCATTACTTCTAGACTGGACTACTGTAACTCATTACTATCTGGATGTCCAAACAAATCTCTGAAAGGCCGTCAGTTGAATCTAAATGCTGCTGCACTAATATTAACATCACATCTCTACTGTTTTAGCTTCTCTTCATTGGCTGCTGGTTAAAATTCAGAATAGAATTTAAATTCCTTCTGTTAACGGATAAAGCTCTTAATGACCAAGCTCCATCATATCTCAGAGAGCTCATAGTTCCTTACTGTCCTAGTAGGCCACTATGCTCTCTAGATGAAGGTTTTACTTGTGGTTCCTGGAGTCTCCAAGAGTAAATCGGGAGGCAGATCTTTCAGTTATCAGGCTCCTCTTCTGTGGCAGTGTTTTTCAACCTTTTTTGAGCCAAGGTACATTTTTTTCCATTGAAAAAAATCACGAGGCACACCACCAACCAAAAATGTAAAAAAAAAAAAAATACTCTGTTGGCTATATTAACAAATAGTCATTCTTATCAAAGTGTCTTGAATATGAATCAAATAAACACAAAGAAAAAAGTACTTTATCATCTATTTCTTCTTTCAAATAAAACGTGCAATTTAATTAACAATATAGCTAATCTCATCAAAGTGTCTTGAATAGGAATCAAATTTACACAAAAAAGTATTTTATCATCCTTTATATTTCTTCTTTCAAATAAAAAGTGCACTTAACATGTCCACTTCAAAAATACAGCTTGAACATGAGATACCATAACAATGTGGTCTTAAAACTAAAGAGGTAGTAGAAAACTTCAAAGTGTTTTGCAAACTCTAATTCTGTCCAAAAGCATTCTGTTAGCAGGAATACAGAAATATAGTGCTTTTTCTGACAGAAACAAAAATATTTGGGAAAGATTTCACTGTTCCACACTGAGAAATATGAAAACTTGCATGTACAAAATGTCAATCTCAGTGTATTTTACTCACTCAGTGTGATACCTGTGCCTGTTTGGATGAACACAGAGCTGATATCCTGGCGGGAATTGACATAAGTAAGACACACGAAGCTCTTCCTCAACAGCTCTCAGTCTCTCTCTGTTTTTAGTTTTTATAGGAGTCAGGCTTGAGAAGCTCACTTCACAGAGATAAGTCGTGGAAAATGAGATGTCAAAAATGTCAGGTAACTCTCGCTGTATTGCCTCGAGCTCACCGTCTTTGCCTTCTTTTGACCTCCACTCATACTAGTACGTTCATTTGGGTCAAAATTTTGTCCAGGGCCAATTTCGCAGTTAGTATTTTTCCTTTTGAAAAACTTCTCTATCACTGTCATCGCGGTCTGGCTAGCCACAATGCTGTCACCGCTACCTGTCGCATTCATGCATCACTAATTCTCTTGTCTCAACGTACAATGCAATTCACTACCTGCTGCCATCTAGTGATAAGGAAGAGTATTACACGATTACGCTGCCAGTCACTACTACAGCACAAACACTCGACAATGGCATATGATGGCATAGATAATTAATTTGTTTTAAAAAAATGTTTTTAGATCAATTAAGTGAAATTGGATAATTTCCCACGGCACAACTGACGATCTCTCACGGCACAGTGGTTGAAAAACACTGTTCTATGGAACCAACTTCCAGTATCGATCTGGGGGTGGACTCTAGCAATTTCCAAGACCAGGCTTAAAACTCTTCTGTATGACAGAGCTTATAGTAAAAAAGTCAAAGCTCACTTACTCCTTAGCTATGCTGCTATAAGCTTACTCTGCTGGGGGAAGCACTGAGCACCTCTTCCCCACCTGCATGCGCCGACATACCACTAACCATGTTTCTCCCAGTTCTAACCATGTGTAACTATTTACTAACCATGTTTTCCTCGAAGTCTCTGTCTCCCAGTTCCTCTCCTCTATCTCCCTGTCCTCATTCTGTAGGTGGTGAATCACCACTACCCCATGTTCCTGCAATGCCTGCTACTCCCATATTTCTATGAACTTCATACAGTATCATATGTTCCTGCTTGCACCTGTGTTGAAAATCCCCTCCTGCTCTCATTCTCTCTCTACTCTACCCAACTTTGCCTCCCCCCTTGATGTAACTTTGTTATGATTTGGCGCTATATAAATAAATCTGGTTTGATTTGATTTAAGTTTAGCATTTTGCTCTGGATCAAGTGTTTCTCAGTGTGACAGTATGGGTTTGTTACTTGTCTGCCAACAGCATACATTCAGTCACTTTCTCTGGTCTCAGCAGCAGAGTGAGATCATCTCTCAGACCACCCCCCCTCTGCCTTATACTTCAATCTATTGGTTCTGTCGGATGTAAGACATCATACTGAGCCTATAGGATCTGTGTACAGACTCGCTTTGATGTCACTTCCTGTCTGGCAGCAGCTCCTGTGACCACCACTGCACCACTATAGCATGATGGAAGCAAAAAGCAGGGGGCTGCTGGGAGGTAAAATGGCAGCTGAGGGAGGAGCTGAGATTCAGACCTTTTACATCACATCACTGACCAGCAGGCAAGAGCTGAACAGATATCAATAAGATAATTTACAAATCTGAGGGATATTCCATCAACATTGTTAATTAAAGCACAGCTAATCTGACAAAGGGCCAATCCCAATGTTCGCCCTACTCACTACCCCTTCACCCTCGAAAGGAAGCCACAAGGAGTAGGGCTTTGTAATCTTCCCTAGGAATTGGGACACACTTGCTACATCACTGCGTAGTTTACGTTCGGGCACGCAAGCAACTGCGTAGTTACGTTTGCACATAGGTCACACCATAACAGGAAACCCAGCAGCAACATGGAGTCTAGGGTTGCGATCGTTTTTTTTCGCATTCATCAACAAAGAGGTAAACGGAGAAGAATACACCATCAACGTCTGTTGTCTCTTGTAAATTTTCTGGAGGTATCTAACGTTAACGTTTTCATATTCACAAGCTTTTCGCCAGTATATTTTAGCCTAGCTAGCCTAATTAGCCTGGCTAACGTTACAAACTAACGTGTAATCTGTTAACTTAACATTTGTGGTTTTTCTTCTCCGACTTCTCTACATCCTCTCGCTCTCTGGGGGTCGCCATCGTTGTTTGATTCAGTATGCAAATGATGACGTAAAGCATTCTTGGAAATTTTCCCTGGCCCTCCCTCGGCGAGTCAGCATCTGAATTCCCTCGCTCTAAAGGGCTAGATTCATAACCCCTACCCCTCGATATGCCAACTACCCCTATATGAAAAAAGTAATTGGGACACCATTAACCTCACGGGAACGCGCAAAATGTAGGGGTAGGGCTCAAAAGTAGGGCGAGGGGGTGTCTTGGGACTGGCCCAAAGCCAGGCTTAAACTAGCAAAATCTCCGAATTAAGCCTCAAGTCGTTCCACTACTGCAACCCTATTCACACTCACCCGCAGTCTGTAGTCATCCACAGTCCAGATCCGACTGGCAAAGTCATTAGAGGCAGCAAGCAGGTATGAACCCTGAAGATACCACAAGATATCACAGTAGGAGCAGACCGTAACTAAAACAACCAATGGTCCAATTAAAAAAAACACAAGTCCACTGAACACTGAAACCAGTGCAAGAGCAGATCCAAACTTACAGCACTGTCGAAGTCTATGCTGGTGATTCCTGCATTACTGCCAGTCAGAGCTCCTTTCAGCTCACAGTGACCTGAAAGGGAAGATACATACAGATGGTTTGATTCAGTAAAATATTCGGATCATAAACAATGAACAATTGGAGCAAAATAATCCTGAACCAGGAGAAGATGACAGCCATAGAAACATCAGCGGTTCAGCATCTACATGTTTATGTTCCTCTGAATGTATGTCATGTAAGACTATTCTGCATTTATTTCTAAAATGAGTATAATGCATTTAAACTAGGAGATGAGTTTATGGGTCAGCTGATCATGCGCACACAGAGTTTCTAACCTTGTAAAGACATATAAGCTAAACAGATCGACAGATCAACTCGTAGTGAAATATGAACACACGAGTCAGCTGGCTCCAGATGACTGGATCCATCGAGCTCAAACAGACAGGAGTAATCCATGGAAATGAGGTCAACCACTATCTCGTATCAACATTATGGGAACAGAAAATATGGATCAGTCTGACCCTGAGTTAGTGGAAAATTACTGTTTCAATACTGTGTGTTAAGACATCACTATTCATTGATTGCTATCTGCTGTCTTTGCTACAGTCACATCTCTACTTCAGACTCTGCAGTCACAAAAATTCTGAGTGTCTCAATGATAAGCCTGGCTGTCAGCTTCTTGTATAGCCAAAATAGGATCGGTAAATCCTGAGTGTTGTGTTTAAGAATGACAGCATGGAGACATCACCTGACACAACCTCCCACAGCTTCACCCTCCGGTCCATCCCCCCTGTAGCCAGGAGACGAGAGCCGGGACTAAACCTCACCGCATTCACCTCCCCATCGTGGGCTTCCTGAACACAAGAACACACACACACACACACACACACACACACACAGAGGATTTAACAATGAGGCAGCATTAAAAAATCTCTCGCAATATTTTCTCTCGGTCTCAGGTTGAAAACTTAAGATCAGCTCCCTCCTTCTTCCTTCTCAGCCTGACACTCCTTGCTCATCGGTTGTCAGGTACCACAAAGAACCTATACGATCTCTGTACAGGCTTTTGATGTGATGTCACTTCCTGTCAGCCGCCCCTCAGACTACCAATGCACACCTAGAGCATGGTAGGGACAGAGAGCAGAGGCTGCTGGGAGCCAGAGGGCTGCAGAAGAGGATTGTGGGTAATCAGACCTTTTACTATTCATCACCGACCTTTGGTCTAAGCGAAGTTCCTGTTCTAAAGCTGGGAAAAAGCACATACAAACTTTAAATAATTTAATGATCAGCAGAACAAACGAGAGAGGCAATTGAGGTTGTGTGGAGGTGTGGTCAGTTACAGGTGTTGTTGCAGAAGCAGGTAGAGACCATTTACTTGAGGCGTGTTGAAATTTAATGACGACACCACTGACAGCCCAAAAGTCATGTGGCATTTCCCAGCTGGCCATTCTCAACTTGTCCAACTAACAGTCAAACTATCATACCTGTTGGTGAAGAATCTGAGATACTTACAAACACATGCAGAGCTGTGGACGGGACTCGAACTTCTGCACACCCTCCTGAGGGAGCCTCTGTGTTCTCAGGTGAGCTGCTGAAAGAGTTGGTGGTTCGGCGTCTGCTGGGAGAAAGACTTCTGTCAGTTTAAAGAAATCATGAAGTCACTTGACAGCCCTCTGAAAACATAAGCAACAGCAGATGTCACATCTGTATGAATGAAGAAGGAGTTCTAGTTTGAGGACAGACTGGTCATAAGTCAATAAATGTGTGTGTCTGACTCATCATTTGTCTTTGTAGATGATTCCATTCTCTTGCCAATTCTTAATTACATATTATCATCAAATTTATAATAAAAAACGGGGGAAAAAAAGCAACATTTTAATTACACATCATACAGACATTCAAAGTGTAGGACAGAAACGTGTGAATTCTTGTGACTAATGACTGGAATAGAATCTAGTTAGAGTCAGAAGTTAGCACATGTTGCTACAGTTTGAACCACTTCCAAAAAAAAAAAAAAAAAGCAACATTTTAATTACACATCATACAGACATTCAAAGTGTTGGATAGAAACGTGTGAATTCTAGTGACTAATGACTGGAATAGAATCTAACTAGAGTCAGGAATTAGCACACGTTGCTACAGTTTGAACCACTTCAACCCTCCAACATTTACAGTATGATGTTCACAAGAAACATTTGCTGACGACCAATGCCTTGCAATAAGAGCAGCTAGAAGACCAACCATGCAGAAGCTAAAAGGACCACATCTATGCCACTGTAGTAAACTGATATTTCAACAAATGAGCAGTACAGCTCCACTTAGCTCCGCAGTAAGGACGCGTATCTTTACAAAAAGATGATCCCGTATGTAGATATGTACCTTTGGGATTCCCAACTTTGGGTAGCTGGCTGTAGTAAGAGTTTGATGCCCTGAACGTAATAATATATATGCTCACTATATCATGGGCACATATTTGGACTTAATTACACATCATGGTTTAATAAGCATGCAGCTGCTAACACATGTAAGGGTTTAATGGCCTGACTATAAATACTGAATGCTAAACAGCCAATCAGGCAGCTTCTTCCCCTCCCGGTCTGTGACTGGCTGGCGTTTCATTTCATTTCCATACCCTGGGCCAAAAGAGTTGAGCACACGTGAAATGCTGAGCGAACAGATAAGCTGTGAGGGAGTGCGTTGGGTGTCTGTCTTTGTAAATATAAGTTTTAGGCCCAATTCCAGTGTTCACCCTACTCACTACCACTAGCCCTTACTCATTACCCCTGGCTCTCACCCACTACCCCTTAACCCTCGAAAGGAAGCTACAAGGGGAAGGGCTTTGTAATCTTCCCTAGGAATTGGGACACCACTTGCTACGTCACCGCGTAGTTTACGTTTGGGCACGCAAGCGACTGCGTAGTCCCAGCAGCAACATGGAGGCTACGGTTCATGTAAATTTCAATCGGCATGATTTTAATTTTCGTATGTAACGCCCTCACCCTGTTTGTACTCTGTCTGTCAATGTAAATTTTGTCAATATATATAAAAAACAACAACAACAACAAAAAAACAAAAACATGGAGTCTACGGTCGTGATCTTTTTTTTTTTTTAGCATTCATCATGCTTTCTCCGTAAACCAAGAGGTACACGGAGAGGAATACACCATCGACATCGTGAATTTTTTGTGGTGTTTTCTCCGACTACTCCACATCCTCTCGCTCTCTGGGGATCGCGGAACTGGCCCAGCATCGGAAAACCCTCGCTCTGAAGGGCTAGATTCATAGCCCCTACCCCTCGTTATGCCCCTACTTGAAAAAAGGAATTGGGACACCACTACCCTCGTGGGAACGCGCAAAATGTAGGGGTAGGGGGTGTATTGGGACTGGGCCTTACTGTGTGCTCACTAATGACAGCACAAAAATAATGCCATAGTTTGCGTGACAACTGTTTGGGCAGCGTGAGGACGTGAGATTGAGAGTGAAATCACGTGCCAGACGCATTTTAAAACGGAAAGATTCAGTTTGGTTCGATGGGCTGTGATACAGTTCCTTGTTCAACATAGACAATCATTTTACATCGCCTGTGTTTTAATCAAATCCCAAAAGCCCTTATTATCCACAACAGTATGTGGCGTAAGGCCTTTATCAGTGAACCGGGCTATTGAAGCGGTTGTTACCTTGGCTCCTTTGGAGTTGTGGTTGAGTTTTGGCTGGAAGAAGTCCTGAATATCCGTCTTTGTGCTAGCTGTACTAGCCTCTTCATCTAAAGTTTCTCCATGTCGCCTCACTAATGCAGTGTTGAGGTTTGTGGTACTTCCCGTGACTGTCATGCAGTTTTGCAGTCTTTTTAAAATTACAAGGGTTTTAATCCAGCGTTTTTTTTTTCTTAGAAAATCCAAACTTCTTCAAAACTTTAGACTTCAGACTTAACGGTGTGTTGGACATTTTGTCTTTCCAGCACAAACAGAGCGCCACGCAGTGTTGCCAGATCTCACTAGAGAAACAAGCACCAGCTCTAAGGAAACAAGCCCAAAAAAGCGACTCGACTTCTCAAATAAATAAAAAAACCTAAACCTACCACACTGTGTAGGGGAGAGACCACTATGCATACTGTATGCATACATACAGTCATGGAAAAAATTATTACACCACCCTCGTTTTCGTCAATTTCTTGTTTATTTTAATGCCTGGTATCACTAAAGGTATATTACCTGAAAAATACAATGAACACGACTAAAATGCAGCTGATTACAAAATATTTTATGTCCTATTTGAAATGCTTAAGGTGAATTCTATTCCCAGGGTATATAAGTGGCCATTTCATGTCATCAGCAGCATTGCACATGCAAAGGCCTGGAGTGGTTTCCTGCTTACATTCAAGCTGTGGCACAACTCAGAAGTTGTCAGCTCTCACATAATGCCTAAAACAAAAGAATTATGTGAAGCCACAAAGGCAGCCATCTTGGCACTGCTGGAAATTGGCATGAGTGAGAGACAGGTAGCCAAAAAACTGAAGATCTCCAAGACAGCCGTTCATTACACCAAGAAAAAACATGCCGAACATGGTACTACCAAATTGCTAGCTGGTCGAGGCAGGAAACATCTTTCTACCCCACGAGATGACCGTGCACTCATCCGTTCCTGTGTCAGGAATCGTCGTCAGACCTCCAGGGACCTTAAAAATGAGTGGGTACTGTCAAGACATGTGGCTTGTTCGGCAAGGACAGTTCGAAACCGACTTCTTGAAGCTGGTCTGAAGTCACATAGGGCACGGAAGAAGCCCTACATCAATGAAAGGCAGCAGAAGGCCCAGTTACTCTTTGCTAGGGATCACAAGGATTGGACCGTTGATGACTGGGCTAAGGTTCTCTTCAGTGATTAATCCAATTTTGAGTTGATGCCCACTCCAGCCAACTTACTGGTTAGGAGGAAGCCTGGAGAAGCCTACAAACCAGACTGTCTTGCCCCTACAGTAAAATATGGGGGTGGATCAGTGATGATCTGGGGTTGTTTCAGTATGGGTGGCACAGGGGAAATGCAATTGTGTGAAGGGCGAATGAACCAGGTCATGTACAGGGCTACTCTTGAAAACAGTCTTCTTCCATCAGCTGGAAAACTCTTTCCTGCCTCGAACGACTGGATTTTCCAACAAGACAATGCCCCTTGCCACACAGCAAGGTCAGTTAAAGCCTGGATGGAGAACCAGAACATTCGAACCATGCCTTGGCCTGCTCAATCACCAGATCTGAATCCAATGGAAAACCTGTGGAAAAATCATCAAACTCAAAATGGAGAACCACAAGCCCAAAAACAAAGCAAATTTGTTTGAATTTGTGCAACAGGAATGGGCTGCTGTGACAGCAGAACAATGTCAGAAGCTGGTGGAGAGCATGCCAAGACGCATGGCTGCAGTCATCTAAAACAATGGTTATGCAATCAAGTACTAACTCCTGTGTGTATCATGTGACTAAAAGAAGCAGAAAAGAAAACATAGAATGCCTAAAAGTACTGTGTTTGGCAGTACAATGCCATAGCTATTGATGCTAGAACTTAAGTGATTTTGGTTATTATCAAGAAAACATGGGAAATGGCTAGATATCAGCTCTTAAATTAAACTCTTATGAGCTATTTTTGTTGTTATCATTATATTTGTCCAAAAAAATGTACCTTTAGTTGTAACAGGCATTAAAATGAACAAGAAATTGAAGAAAACAAGGGTGGTCTAATAATTTTTTTCATGACTGTACGTATGTGTGTATATATGTGAGATTTGTATATATATATATACACACATACATATACATATATACACACACACACACACACACATCTCCACTGGGTTGTGGACAAATCCTTCCTGGAAAAGGACAAACTACCCCAATGCTTTATTATGGAGAGCTGGGAGATAATAAGGAGGGGTTCATACAGGGGGCAAAGCAAGCCCAAATAAGCAACCACACTTTAAAAAACAAGCCCAAACACCCGTAACCCGCGACTGGCGATATTTTTAAGAGAGTTTATAAAACAACAAGCCCAAAGTCACTTCTAACAAATGGACCTGGCAACACTAAGTGCTGGTTAACGACAAGTTTTGGGAGAGTTTTATGGGTGCTTGTTTGAGAGTGCGCGAGAGAGAGACTGCTACAGACTAGTGATGGGAAACTCGAATCCTTTCAATGACTCCAGTCTATGTGAATCACTCACCAAAGATAATCAGTCATTTTAGTCACTGAGTCAGTGGATATACAAGCTCCACCAAGTCCTGGTCCCAGTCCCTAATGATTTCATACTGTTAAAACCACTGATTTGAAACGGGAAGATGATTAACTTAAAGGACATTTCTTTATTTAGCATACTAATTTCCTTTGTGAGACAAACATAACGTCCTGTTTTTAGTGTCTCTATGTGCGAATGGATATGTGTGGATACTTGTTTTCTTTTCTTGTTTATTTTTATTTTTTAATGTGTAAAGCACTTTTTGCAACATTGTTCTTTGTTTAAAAAGTGATATATTAAAAAAGTTTGATTGGTTGATTGGTGGGCAGCACGGTTGCCAATTGGAATTCTGACCTGATCACACTTGTTCGGATCAAAATTTCCTTCTGATTGAGATGGGTGGGTTATGCTAATTGTTGAACCGATTGGCCATGTAAACACTTTGAGTAGAAATGATCTTAACTGCGTATGTCTGTTATGCCAGCCATATGTCGACGTAACGCATTTCTGCCTTTATTACAGCTAGGAGAAGACATCACAGGAGTTAAACAGAACTGGTTTGTATCAGACACAAATACGTTACTGGAAATATTAAAAGTTATGAAAATTATTATTATTATTTTTGACCTGTTCTGTTCATCAGCTGGGGCAGGCAGTATGAATGCTCCTTGTGCCTTGTTGTGCTGAAACAGTTTTACTCTGCGAAGGAGGAGTCTGACATACTCCTCCTGTCGCCCTCTGCGTTTAACTTTATTGGCAATGGTATTGGTTTGATGGTAAAGCTACTGGGCTGAGGCTCAGGAGTGGATAGAAAGAGAGAACAGAAACAGGATAGGGAAGGGGGGGTACAAAGACAACAACAACAACAACAACAGCAGCAACACTATTAACATGGGGGAGACGGGGGGGGGCATACAGAGACGACGACAACGGCAACAACAATATCAACATAAACAGTCAGAGCATTGGTGGCAGGATTTTCCATGCAATCTGAGTTGTGCACCTTGTATGAGTGCGAGCGTGTTAATGTGTGTGTGTACGTATGCTATGGTTTGTCATTGGATACTGTGGGTAGCTGACTGAAATAGCAGGCAGGTCAGGACCGAGCCACTAGGGCACCCAGCAACCCCCAGAACATAGGGAGCCCCGGGCCACCCCCCAGAGACAGCCCCAGGTCCAACTCATGCAAGGACACAGAGCTGCCCCCAGCAAGGGCCCCACCACACACTGGTGAGGCTGACGCCCGCCCCCACCCCACACCCGGACAGGGGGAGCTGCAGCCCACCACAGCGACATGGCCCATTGTCGGTGGGCTAAGCTGCCCTTCCACTCCCCCATCCATCCCGCCCCCCACAAAAAAAGACTGCCAGCCTGGGGCTCACCGCACAAGGCAAGGCCCGCGACCAACCCCAGCCCAACCGCCATGTTGGGAGGCAGATTGCCCCCCCCCCCCCCCCCCCCATCCGCCAGGCCTCAGAGCCCTGAGCCAGGGAAGGCAGCCCTCATTACCCCACCCCACCCCGCACAGGCGAGATCCAAAGCAGCCCCAGGAGGCAGCGACACGGGGCCCGCCAGCCCAGGGAGTCCCTGGGCACCCAAGTAAGCCAGAATCCAAAGGCACCCACCCTGGGGGCCAGGGCCACAAGGGCCATGAGGGCCATGAGGGCCAGCCCCCCCCCCCATCAAGACTACGTGATGGATTTAATTATCAGGGACCAGATCTGATCAAACTCTGCCGATCGATTTTTTTCCCAAGCAGACATTCTCTCCATGGAAATGTGGTCTAATAAAAGTTTTCTATATTGGGTAGTGCTTAGGTTCTTCTTGGATTTCCAATTAAAAAGTTAGGATCTAGGTTGATCAACAGATCTTTCTCCCATTTGGAGGTAGGAACTGATATTGTTAGATCTGTTGGAGACAGTATCAAGTTAATTTTAGACAGTAGTTTAGGCGGTGAAAGCTGTAGAAAATCTGTTATTCTGGGTGGAAGCGCTAAGTCCAATTGGCTAAGGTCAAACCGTGCCTGAATTATAGATTGGAGCTGAAGATATTCCAGAAATTTGTTTTTATTAATACCATATTTTGCTGTTTATTTAGTACATTTATTTAATTATTGAAACAGAAGCAAAAGTACAGCCTGAAGAACACAGTGCAGATCCCCCCCCCAAAAAAAATGTATTTCAAAATGAGACATGAAGCGATGTTTACATTGAAAGTGAAAATATGAAATATATGAAATATGAAATGCATGTAAACACACGTCATGATCGGATTTATTTATTTATTTATTTATTTATTTATTTATTGGGGTTTACTTGTAAACATTAAAGTTCTAATTTAATGTAATCAGATTGATTTTGCGCATGTAAACATAGCTAGTGGCAGGGATGAGTCAATGAACGAGTTAACAAAGATGAGGAATTACGAGATACAAGTCAGATGACTCTCGATCAGCCATCAACATCCACCACTGGCATCTCACACCCCATACCCCATCTCCCATCCACCGGACAAGCCGGAGGCAACCCACCGACCGAAGAGACCCACCTGGGAGCCCCAGCAATGCCCCCGCACGCGGACACCAGCAATGTGCCCAAAGGTGGAAGGGCTGCAGGGGTGGGGGGCCATGGTCCCGTACCCGGACCCCCAACGCACATGAACCAAGGAGACTGCAGAAGGAGGAAACCTCCCAAGCACAGGGAGGAGCCCTCGACCCCTGACAGAAGGAAGAGAGGAAGCAGCGAGCCATCACACACCGGCTAGCGTCGGACCGACAGAGGCCACCAGGGAGCCGCCATGGACCCATCACCACACAGTACCAGGAGACAAAGCCCAGCCATGAGGACACAGAAGAGCCTGGGTACCCAACTGAATCGTCCGCCGTAGGGCCCCCAGGCTCCCGGCCCCATGCGCCACCCAACCACAGAGGACCAGGCCACCTCAAGCCATGCCATGACTAATGAAAGTGAAAGTGTTGCTTTTCCTGTATTCTTCTATCCCCGTCAAGGAAGCATTGCCCTGCTCCGCGACCCTATGACCCTATGACCCTGGATGTGATGTGAGGCATTAAGATTGGGGGAAAGGAGGAAGGTTGGGGGAGGTCAGAGGACTGCAGCACAACTCTGTCCAGCAGCCTGCCCTGACGGAGTGCCCCCTGAACCCGCCCTGGTCCACATCCCAAGGTGTGGTGCATTAAAATCTTGTGTAGGGTGTATGTGGTGGGTGAAGCGTGATACAAGTGCAATTTAGGAGGCAGGCAAGTGAAGGCCTGGACCCCAGCCGGAAGGCCGCAGGTGCGGCGGCCCAGGGGACTCACAGGCGGGACGGGGGGCACCAGGGAATCCGGAAGTCCCCCAACCAGACCCCGCCCCCCAGCGTGGCACAGCAACAAGGGTACGACAGCCACCCCGGCAGCAACCACGAAGCAACACCGGCCAGCCATAAAAGGGCACCGCCAGCATCCCCCATCCACTGAGAGGCCTTACATCTTTTAAATAAAAAAACAATTTTCCAATTCAAGCAGTTACTTTCCATGTTTGGCACATTACTTTAACAAAGTAATTAGTTATCGTTACTGTTTACTTCTCTTAAATGACTGTGTTAGTATTTAAGTTACAGCATTATAAAAATAACTAGTAAACAGGGAAAATAACTATTTCTTTACATTTTTTAAAAATTTACAAGTACTAAAAAATCCCTTTAATAGATTTTTAAAATCTACAGTTTTAGATTAGTATTAGATTATTTATAAGAAAAACTGATTATACATTTTTAAGTGAATGACATCACCCCCCGCCAAAAACAACAACAAAAAAGAAAAAACAAACTAACAAACAAAAGAACCCGGCGTTATGGGCATTGTAACAATGGAAACAAGTAGTCTGAATACCCGCTACTAAAAAAAGTAATACCATTTTTCCAATGATTGCTTATTTGTTACATCCCGGTAATTAGAACCATGGTTTAATTGTGTTCTGCCTTATGACTGTATAGCCATTGAACCTGATTGTCTCAGTGAAGCGATCAGGTTACTTTATCAAAAATACTCCTCATATCTTGATGACCTTGTGATTAGCACTATGGCCACACTGTGTTCAAATCTTGATGATGCTGCCCCTCTCAAAAAGAAAGTAATAAAACAGAGGAGGCTGGATCCGTGGTATAATTCTCAAATTCGTGCCTTAAAGCAGACGTCAACTCAGAAGAGTCTCACCGAGCCTGGAAAGAAAGCTTAAAAACATATAAAAAAGCTCTCCGCAGTGCTAGAAGCTCATATTACTCAGCACTAATAGAAAAAAACAAGAACAACCCCAGGTTTCTCTTCAGCACTCTAGCCAGGTTGACAGAGAGTCATAGTTCAATTGAACCATTGATCCCCTTAGCTCTCAGCAGTGATGATTTTATGGGCTTTTTTACAGATAAAATTATAACAATCAGACACAGAATTCATCAGCTCTTACCTACATTAGACAATAATCTTCTACTGAGTTCAGCAACTCCTGAATCAACTGCAACGCCGATTTTACACCTGGAGTCATTCTCATCTCTGAATCTCTCAGAGTTAGCTTCTACAGTTTCATCATCTAAACCGTCAGCCTGTCTATTAGACCCAGTACCAACTAGCCTCTTTAAAGAGATTTTCTACTTAACTGAGCCATTTATTTTATATCTGATTGATTTGACGTTATCTTTGGGTTATGTACCTCAGACTCTTAAGACCACAGTCATTAAAACCCCAACTTAAAAAGCCGAATCTTGACCCAGATGTTTTGGCCAATTATAGATCCATGGCAAACCTTCCCTTCATTTCTAAAATAATTGAAAAAGCAGTAGCCAACCAATTACATGACCATCTGCATAGGAATGGCTTGCTCAAAGAGTTTCAATCAGGATTTAGAGCTCACCACAGCACAGAAACGGCGCTGGTTAAAGTCTCCAATGATATTCTAATGGCTTCAGACAATGGATCAGCCTCCATACTTCTCTTAGATCTCAGTGCTGCATTTGACACCATTGACCATTACACCATGACCATAATATTTTATTACAGAGACTGGAACATGAAACTGGCATTAAAGGAACTCCACTAAGGTGGTTCAAATCCTATTTATCAGATAGTTTCAGAGTATCAGATATCAGTTTGTTCATGTTAACAATAGCTCCTCCTCACGCCCTATAGCCAGTTATGGAGTCCCACAGGGTTCGGTACTTGGACCAAAGGCAACATTATCAGGAAACAGCATCAATTTCCACTGTTATGCAGACGATACTCAGGTGTATTTATCAATGAATCCAAATGAAATTAGTCAGATAGTCAGACTGCAGACATTTCTTGAAGACATAAAAGTCTGGATGACCCATAATTTTCTACTTCTAAATTCTGACAAAACTGAAGTTATTGTACTCGGCCCTAAGCACCTCAGAGAAACCCTATCTAATCATCTAATCAGTCTGGATTGCATTACTATGGCTTCGAGCTCCACTGTAAGAAATCTGGGAGTAACTTTTGACCAGGACATGTCCTTTGTCCCTCACATAAAACAAGTCTGTAGGGCACCTTTCTTCCACCTGAGAAACATTAGGAAAATCAGAAACATCCTGTCTCAAGAGGATGCAGAAAAGCTAGTCCATGCATTCGTAACTTCTAGGCTGGACTACTGTAACTCATTATCTGGATGTCCAAACAAATCTCTAATGGCCAAGCTCCATCATATCTCAGAGAGCTCAGAGTTCCTTGTTGTCCTAGTAGGCCACTCCGCTCTCTAAATGGAGGTTTACTTGTGGTTCCTAGAGTCTCCAAGAGTAAATCAGGAGACAGATCTTTCAGTTATCAGGCTCCTCTTCTATGGAACCAACTTCCAATATCGGTCCGGGGGGCAGACTCTTTAGCAATTTTCAAGACCAGGCTTAAAACTTTTCTGTATGACAGAGCTTATAGCTAAAAAGTTAAAGTTCATTTACTCTTTAGCTATGCTGCTATAGGCCTAGACTGCTGGGGAAAGCACTGAGCACCCCTCTCTTCCCCCCCGCATACGCTGACATATCAATAACCATGCTTCTCCGAAATCCCTGTTTCTCCCAGTTCCAAGAATGTGTACTGTATTTACTAACCATGTGTTCCTGAAGTCTCGGTCTCTCCCAGTTCCTCTCCTCTCTCCCTGTCCTCAACCTGCAGGTGATGAATCATCCCTACCCCATGTTCCTGCAATGCCTGCTGCTCCCATATCTTCATGAATTCCATACAGCATCATTTCTATGAACTTCATGCAGCATCATGTTCCTGCCTACACCTGTTTTGAATATCCCCTCCTCCTGCTCTCATCTTTCCCCACTCTACCCAACTTTGCCCCTGCCCCCCCTGAGCCTGGTTCTGCCTGAGGTTTCTGCCTCTTAAAGGAAGTTTATCTTTGCCACTGTCACCAAGTGCTTGCTCATCGGGGGATCTGTTGTGTCTCTTTAAATAATTTTATAAAGAGTTTGGTCTAGACCTGCTCTATATGTAAAGTGCCTTGACATAACTTTGTTATGATTTGGCGCTATACAAATAAATCTGATTTGATTTGATTTGATATCTGACACACACACTTCAATCTTGTTAACTTAACTTCTTTACTCAGTGATCTGACTTTTGACAGCCTAATAACTGGGAGCCATATCACAGGGAAATACAACAAACCTCCACTAGCGCTTCAATAGAAATAAAACTAAACTTCAATTCAAACCACAATTGCAATATGTTGGAAAAATTTCCGTTAGATATTTTCCCCGAATCACCCAGCCCTGCTGTGACCCATAATAACTAAAGAAAACTTCAGCAGAGAAAGTTACACATAAGCTTTGGTTGTTCTAGAGCTGATTGAAAGTTTTTATTTTGATCTACCTGATCATGAGTTCTGCTCATTGTATTGAGCAGGAATCATGAAAAATTTGCAAAATATTACTATCCACATCTCTGTTTTTATTCTGTTACTACGATAAACTCAGACTAACTACTCTTCACTCTGAGAATAAACAAATAAATACAATAATAATAATAATACAGGAATCATCCCAGAAACTTTGAATATAAAAGCAGCTGACAGATAGGCCTCTGAATGAGACACTACCTGGCTGCGACATCACCAATAGGAGTGGATAGGATTTCAGACATAACCCATGTAAAAACGCAAACACACAGACTGGCACTCGGTCGCTCTCTCGCATGCACACTCGCACGCACAGTCTTTCACCTGGAGTGTGGTGAGACGAGTCCAGGCTGAACACATTCAGACACTCTGCAGACAGACAGGAAGATAGACAGATTTTCAATCACAACATGGACAATGAAGACCCTCCAGAGACCAAAGTAGAGACAGACCAGATGCTTAAGAAGTACATACCCAAAGATGTTGGAGATGGAGTCGAGTAAACCACCAGGAGGCGGCTGGGAAATTTTCTTACTGCAGAAACAGAAAGATAAATTGGGTCAAGATCCATCTATCCATTGTCTATACTGCTTATGGGTCCGGGGATAGAGGAGTGGGGGGTTGGAGGCAACCCCTGCAGACATTTGGCGAAGACAAGGATCCTCATCCAGTCTATTAAATGACATATATATAAACAAACAACCAGTCACACTTTGTGCAAAATGTGTGTCTTTGGACTGCGCGAAGAAGCTAAGGTACCTAGAAGGAACCTACACAGGCAGAGGGAGAACTTGCAAACTCCACCAAGAGAGAGCAACAACCTCAGATAACCTGTGATGGGAAGCAAGAGAGAGAACCTGACATAACTTGAGAAAGCAACAAAGGACACAACCTGAGAGAGATGTTGTCTCTGTAGGTGAACAGAGAGAAAACAGGCAGAAAGACAGCCTGTGGCATGTGAGGACCCGTAACATAAAGACAAAGGCATTAAGCTGGATGTAAACGTTGCTGATGATGCAAAATACACTGGGTCAGATATAGGAAATAAAAACGTTGCCATTTTGACCCCTAGGGGAAATTTTGTTTAAATCCCAGATGGAAAAACAAAAACAAAATATAAGCAAAAATTGTTTTGAATATTTACTTTGTCATTCTTAGTTAGTTTTTTTAAGAAGAAAAACAAACCATGATTAAAATCGCAAATCGAGTTTGGTGTGAAAAAATTTATAAATCAGGGATTTTACCTTAGATTTTTTGTTTATGACAATGTCACAATCAGGGGTGGTCGTATCACCCAGCCCTGATTATGACATTATTGTATTGTGAGTTTTTGGTATCATTACATCCCAAGTCACAGCCAATCATTGGTTAAGCGCTACTGCCAATCGTACTCATTTATAATAGAAATTTGCCTTTTGGTTGCAAAGGCTTTATATACCAAATTTGTTGTAAAAATAATAATACTAACACTAAAAATAATCATCAGCAGCATTACAATAATTATACTAACCAAGAATAATAGAGTTCTACAGGGTGTCCATAAAGTCTCTTTACAATTAAATTAAAAAAAATATTATATCTTAATATCTTAATCAGATTTGTTGTATATACTCAGTGGTTATTTAAGTTTTTAAATCACATTGCATTTGTGTATTTCAAGTACCCTGTTGATGAAATAGGTAGTGGTAAAACCCTAACCCTAACACTTGGAAGGGACAGCCCGATTCCCTGGCCACCTTGTTCACCAGATATCGCTCCCCTGGACTTCTTTCTGTGGGGTCATGTTAAAGATATCGTGTATTGAACAAAGATACGGGACATCACTGCACGTGCAACTAATGGTGCCCATGTAGACTCCTCACCTGGGGGTTCTGCTGAGTGTTTTGCTTGGTGAGGTCTCTCCTGCCCCTTTTCCTCCATCTTCAGCCAGAACCTCGATGTCGTCTTCCCTGAGGAAACAAATAACAAATCAGTACCAACTCAGCTGGCACAGGATAAATGAAACAGAAGTTAGAGGATTAATCTACTGACGGATCAATGGGCAGAGGTTCTTTGGCAGCATCAGCCAGCTCTTTCTGCAGTTTGGCCTGTCTGCGTCTGAAACGTCAGATATGAGTCAGGAGCTAATCAGTCAGAATATCAGAGACCTCTTCCTCTTCAAAGTGTACCTGCTGTCCTTCTCATTCTCAGCATTAAGCCTATTGGCCTCCAGAGCTTTCTCTGCCATCCATCGAGACACCAGCTCCTGGTTGTCCTCTGTGGTCTTCCTTAGCTTCTCTTCCAGAGCAGAGAAGGTGATCTGCAGGGCATCATACTCATCCTTTAGGGTCTGGTTCGCCCTCTCCAGGTCCTGCAGGGACACAAAAACAACAGTCATTATTTTGGGTTCCTGAAGACTTTCACAGGCCATCATACATTTCACCATGAAAATATACTGTAAACATCTGATGGCCTCTGGTTTGGCCTGACTCTCTGAGCTGGTCTGGACTAAACTGTCTCTTGTTCTCTGATCCAAGGTCTCAGGTTGAAAACTTGAGATCAGTTCCTTCCTTCTCCTCCTCATGCTGATCAGTCCTGGTTGATATCAGTTATCACACCGAGCCTATAGGATCATGGATGAACAGACTACACTGCACCACTAGGGCATGATGGGACCAGAATGCAGGAGCTCCTGGAAGCCATAGGATCATCTCGAGAGGATTATGAGTAATCAGAGCTTTTACTGTTCGTCAACCTTCATCACTGACCATCAAATCTCTAAAACTGACCCTCATTGTAGACTAGAACAGGATCTGATCCAGATGAGGTTCATATCATATTAATATGAAGTTGTGTGTAATTTAGCAAAAACAAAGTCAGACCGTAATTTTTTCTGGACCCCAGCCCAATCTGAAGTGATGACATGTTCAGCCACAATGTCATCATTCAAGGTGTCAAGGTGGTGTCCAGAAAACAATGTGGGCTACATTCAAAACTGGAGGACTTTCTGGTGGGAGATCTGGGGACTGTACCATGAAGCAGAATTTGGAGCTATCAAGGTAGTTCAGGTTAAATCCTAGGTTTTCTGTCCTACAAAGCTGCATCACTTCTTACTACCCAAAGACATGTTAGTTATCACTGCTCACTGGGCTTGTTAGATATAGTTATCTTTAGGGCACGTAGGGCAGGTCGCAAGGTTGTTTAGGGAGTTAGTCACTGAGTCTGGTCCATTTTTTGTAGCACAAGTTTCTTGTGTTTACTCTGAACTGGGATATATCACAACGGTGAAGAGGCCTAAACAAGAACACTGCAGTTCATCCACGCAGTGACAGATAATGGAGGGGTTTGTGGTTTCCCAAGACACTTGACATCTCAGGCAGAGAGCTTTATGATACATCAGGAAATTAGATATCAGATTCAGAAATGCTTTATTAATTCCTTGGGAAATTCAGTTCTTTACTCTGGTATAAAAGTAAAGAGCAAGATCAAAATATCACAAGAATATGTACACATAAGTTATAATATAGATAGATAAATGTATCAAAAATAAATAGGTCTAATAACATTACATACAGAGTGAGATATAATGAAGGTGAGTGGGCCATGAAGTAAATAAGTGGAAATATTAACAAATAATTCAGTATATACTGCTGAGTGTCAAGTGAATGAATATGCAGCAGTGATGCATTGTGTTGCACAATCATTCACAATCCCAGTGGTGATGATCAGAGTGGGATTATCATTAACCCGTGTGACAACTTCGACATGTACCATGAATTTAGGGGAATAAACAGATGTGATTATTGTTTGACACTGGTCTAAATGATGGGCCAGTCAGATATCAGAAACTTCTACATCATATATTACATATAACTTATTCATTTACAATTTCTTTTCGTCAGCAGTCTTTCTGTCCTGCACTCAGTAAAAGCTGAAAGTAACACTGATGTACAAACCTTTACAATGTTCTTAAAATTATCAAACTTGTTGATAACTAGAAAATTCCTTTGGAGAAATTTCGAGAGTGCCTCGGGGGGCTGCTGCCGGGATGAGTACATTGATTTCTTGAAATCGGAGAAGAAATCATTAAAACTGACGGCCATAACGTTAACGGATCATATCATTGAGCTATCCAGGACACGCGTGCTGCGGTGTGTCGCCATTGTGTTCTCGTACAGCCGGCATTCAGCTCCATTGCACCAGCCTCGGGACGCTTCCTCCTGAAACGGTCTGTAGGGAACATTGCCATGAATATGGCTTGTTAAAACGGCATCTTGTTAGTTTACGTTCATATGCGTATTTATATGTGCTCCCCCCCCCCCAATGTTAAACTCATTCTTACGCCCTTGTGTCATTAAAAAGTAGAGTAAGCCCCGCCCTCACCAGAGCCAATCACCGGTGCTGCTGTTCAGTGGACAGGTGCAGCTAATCAAGAGAATCAACAGGTGGACCCCAACCACAGGAGGGAAGAGCAGACCCACAAAGCACACACACGCACACGCACACCCTGTGACACCATTCGAAAATCTGAGAAGGGCTGTCTGTATATTTGTGTGTGTGTGTGTTCTGGAGTTTAACAGAAATGTCAGTAGTAACAGTTGATCAGCTGCTCTCATATCAGAGGAGTCTGATGACATCATTGCTTGGAGTGCCTGATTACATCATTGATCGCAGCTGTGCATCTCCCCTGAAGCTCAGGGGTTGTTGGATTGGATTGCATCCTCCTCCTCTGAATGTACAGGCTTTAGTCACTGGGAACCTCTCACTCTGGGGCAATTTGTGACAAAATGGCAACTCCTATCAGAAAACTGAGCAAACTCTGAGTGCCACAACAGGTTCCTGAAGCTGTGTGTGTATTTTGGTGCTTCTAGGATGTAAAATGTGGACATGGGAACGATTTAAAAGCATATGAAAAATATGGACAGCTCTAGAATATATGGCAACCAAACGCCTTTTCAAGGGGAAACTTGGCATATACATCCAGGGTGGGATCAGTTTTTATTTATTTGCAGTCTGGACGCTAATGAAGAGGTGAGGATCTCCTCTCTGCTCTGACCGCCCTTGGGAAGGGGCTGCTGTGAGGGCTTTGGGAGGCCTAAGAACAGCACCCGCTGCCGCTGCTGGGCAATGTGTGGTTTCACCTCAGTCTACACCAGAAACACTTGCTAAATGCAGCAACAAAGACACTACGTTGGCACCACTAGTGACGATAACAACAACTGAACAACTGATGTTACGGCTTCAGCTGGCGTCTCCACTATGGCATCGGTCGCTAATGTAACTTTCTGCTAATGTCCCAAACCACCACTGATTTCTCAGAATCGGAAAAAAAAAAGATTAAAAATGGGGTGAAGGGGGATGCAGCGACGTTTTAAGCAGGCTGCTGGACCTACTAGTGTGTTTAGTGGGGCCCTCCTAGTCCATATATTTAGGACAGACGTGTGACAATCAGTGTTGCCAGATCCTCAGTAAGGAAAGTCAATCAATCACCATCAATCAATTTGCGTAATATATTGACCATAGTCGTTTCTTCTTTTTTGCCATTGAAACAAGCCATCACTTATCAGAATAACTGACTGATATTAATGCTTTGTCAAGAGCTATTTTACATGGGAAAAATCTATTTTGTCCCGTATTGTTTATTGTTAGAATAATGTAGCCGCAAGGGGGTACAAGCCAGTGCCTTATTGCGCCGGTCCCAAGCCCGGATAAATACAGAAGGTTGTGTCAGGAAGGGCATCCGACATAAAAATTTTGCCAAATCAAACATGCGAATCGAATCTATGACTTCCATACCAGATCGGTCGAGGCCCGGGTTAACAACGACCGCCATCGGTGCTGTTCACGTACAGGGTGCCAGTGGAAATTGGACTACTGTTCGTCGAAGAAGGAAAGGAGGAAGGTGTGTTCGTAGGAAGAGAGAGAAAAGGAACGGCAAGAGTCTAGGACTGAGAGTAGGGACTTTGAATGTTGGAACTATGACAGGGAAAGGTAGAGAGTTGGTTGACATGATGCAGAGGAGGAAGGTAGACATACTGTGTGTCCAGGAGACCAGGTGGAAAGGTAGCAAGGCTAGAAGTTTAGGAGCAGGGTTCAAGTTGTTCTATCATGGTGTAGATAGGAAGAGAAATGGAGTAGGAGTTATCTTGAAGGAGGAGTTTGTCAGGAATGTTCTGGAGGTTAAAAGAGTATCAGATAGAGTAATGAGTCTGAAGCTAGAAATCGAAGGTGTGATGTTCAATGTTGTTAGTGGGTATGCTCCACAGGTAGGATGTGAGCTGGAGGAGAAGGAGAAATTCTGGTTGGACCTTGAGGAAGTGATGCAGAGCATCCCTAGAAGTGAGAGAGTTGTCATTGGTGCAGACTTCAATGGACACGTTGGTGCAGGAAACAAAGATGATGAGGAGGTGATGGGCAGGTTTGGTATCCAGGAGAGGAACGCAGAAGGACAGATAGTGGTTGACTTTGCAAAAAGGATGGAAACGGCTGTAGTGAATACTTTCTTCCAGAAGAGGCAGGAACATAGGGTGACCTATAAGAGTGGATATAGGAGTACACAGGTAGACTACATCTTGTGTAGACGGTGTAATCTGAAGGAGATCAGTGACTGCAAAGTAGTGGTAGGTGAGAGTGTAGCCAGACAGCATAGGATGGTAGTGTGTAGGATGACTCTGGCGGTGAGGAAAATGAAGAGGGCAAAGACAGAGCAGAGGACTAAATGGTGGAAGCTGAAAAAGGAAGAGTGTTGTATGATTTTTAGGAAGGAGTTGAGACAGGCTCTGGATGGCCAGGAGGTGCTTCCAGTTGACTGGACAACTACAGCTAATGTGATCAGGGAGACAGGTAGGAGAGTATTTGTTGTGTCATCTGGAAGGAAAGTGGATAAGGAGACTTGGTGGTGGAATGAGGAGGTGCAGGAGTGTATACAGAGAAAGAAGTTAGCTAAGAAGAAGTGGGACACTGAGAAGACTGAAGAGAGTAGACAGGAGTACAAGGAGATGCAGCGAGTAGAAGAGGTGACTGTTGTGGACCAGGAAGTAGCAAAGATTAGTAAGGATGAAGTGAGGAGGGCATTAAAGAGGATGAAGAGTGGAAAAGCACTCGGTCCTGATGATATACCTGTGGAGGTCTGGAAGTGTCTAGGAGAGGTAGCAGTAGAGTTTCTGACTGGGTTGTTCAAAAGGATCTTAGATAGTGAGAAGATGCCTGAGGAATGGAGGAGAAGTGTGCTGGTGCCCATTTTTAAGAACAAGGGAGATGTACAGAGTTGTAGCAACTACAGAGGAATAAAGCTGATGAGCCATACAATGAACTTATGGGAAAGAGTAGTTGAAGCTAGACTAAGGGCAGAAGTGAGCATTTGTGAGCAGCAGTATGGTTTCATGCCAAAAAAGAGTACTACAGATGCACTATTTGCTTTGAGGATGTTGATAGAGAAGTACAGAGAAGGTCAGATGGAGCTGCATTGTATCTTTGTAGATCGGGAGAAAGCTTATGATAGGGTGCCCAGAGAGGAACTGTGGTATTGTATGAGGAAGTCTGGAGTGGCAGAGAAGTATGTTAGAGTGGTGCAGGACATGTATGAGGACTGTAAGACAGTGGTGAGGTGTGCTGTAGGTGTGACAGAGGAGTTCAAGGTGGAGGTGGGACTGCATCAGGGATCAGCTCTGAGCCCCTTCTTGTTCGGTGATGGACAGGCTGACAGACGAGGTTAGACAGGAATCTCCATGGACTATGATGTTTACAGATGACATTGTGATCTGTATTGAAAGGCAAGGAACAGGTGGAGGAGAAGCTAGAGTGGTGGAGGTTTGCCCTGGAAAGGAGAGGAATGAAGGTTAGCCGCAGCAAGACGTAGTATATACGTAGTATATGTGTGTGAATGAGAGGGACCCAAGTGGAAGAGTGAGGTTACAGGGAGAAGAGATAAAGAAGGTGGAGGATTTTAAGTACTTAGGGTCAACAGTCCAGAACAATGGAGAGTGTGGAAAAGAGGTGAAGAAGCGTGTGCAGGCAGGCTGGAATGGGTGGAGAAAAGTGTCAGGTGTGATGTGTGATAGAAGAGTTTAAGCTAAAATGAAAGGAAAGGTGTACAAAACTGTGGTGAGACCAGCAATGTTGTTTGGTCTAGAGACAGTGTCACTGAGGAAAAGACAGGAGGCGGAGCTGGAGGTAGCAGAGATGAAGATGCTGAGGTTCTCTCTGGGAGTGACCAGGTTGGATAGGGTCAGGAATGAGTACATCAGAGGGACAGCACATGTTAGAGGTTTTGGAGATAAAGTCAGAGAGGCCAGACTGAGATGGTTCGGACATGTCCAGAGGAGAGATAGTGAATGTATTGGTAGAAAGATGCTGAGTTTTGAACTGCCAGGCAGGAGGCCTAGAGGAAGACCTAAGAGGAGGTTTATAGATGTAGTGAAAGAGGACATGAAGGTGGTTGGTGTGAGAGAAGAGGATGCAGAAGACAGGCTTAGATGGAGGCAACTGATTCGCTGTGGCGACCCCTGAAGGGAAAAGCCGAAAGGAGAAGAAGAAGATTGTTTATTGTTACAATATAGGGCAACCAAACGTCTTTTCACGGGGAAACTTTGCAATTACATCCAGGGTGGGATTAGCTTTTATTTATTTGCAGTCTGGATGCTAATGGAGGGGTGAGGATCTCCTCTCTGCTCTGACTGCCTTTGGGAAGAGGCCGCTGTGAGGGCTTTGGGACAGGGCTCAGAACAGCACCCACTGCAGCTGCTGGTTGAGAGCTGCAGAGCGATGTGTGCTTTCACCTCAGTCTACACCAGAAATACTCGCTAAATGTAGCAACAAAGACACTATGTTGGCAATACTAGTGACAATAACGCCGATTGAATAGCTCATGTTACGTTTTCAGCTGGCGTTCAGTATGGCATCGGTCGCTAATGTAACCTTCTGCTAATGTCCAAAACGACCACTGATTTCTCAGAATCAGAGAAGAAATTATTAAAACTGGGGTTGGTGGGGGGGGGGGGGGGTGCAGTGTCGTTTTAAGCAGGCTGCTGGACCTACTAGTATGTTTAGTAGGGCCCTACTAGCCCACATATTTGGGACAGACCTGTGACGATTACGCAGATTGAACAGCTGATTTTACGGCTTCAGCTGGCATCTTCACTATGGCAACGGTTGCTAATGTAGCCTTCTGCTAACGTCCCAAACCACCATCGATTTCTTAGAATGAGAATAAGAATTTATTAAAACTGATAGGCCATGACGTTAACCGATCATATTGTTGAGCTATCCAGGACACTTTCGTGTTTATGCCTGAGAAATGTTAACAATGTCATTAAAATTGACAGTAAGGAAAACGCTTATAGGCAGCTGGATCCTCTCTGGTCTGCCCCGACTGGCCTGATGAAATTAAAATAAAGAAATAAAAACAACAGGATGCAGAAAAACTAGTCCATGTATTCGTTACTTCTAGGCTGGACTACTGTAACTCATTACTATCTGGGTGTCCAAACAAATCTCTGAAAGGCCTTCAGTTCAGAATGCTGCTGCACGAATATTAACAGGAACTAGAAAAAGGGATCACATCCCTCCTGTGTTAGCTGCTCTTCATTTGGCTGCCGGTAAAATTCAGAATAGAATTTAAAATCCTTCTTTTAACATATAAAGCTCTTAATGGCCAAGCTCCATCATATCTCAGAGAGCTGGACAGTCAGGCGCGCACGCGCTAATGCAACCTGACTTGTACCAAAAACCCATGGGACATAAGGGCTTATTGTTCCATGCAGGGCGTACCGAACGGTTCGGTATTTTACCGAGTACCGTTGCATCCCTACTGAGCATCTCTCTCCCTCTCCCTCCCTCTGTCTCTCTCTCTCTGTCTCCCTCTCTCCCTCCCTCCCTCTCTCTTTCCCTCTCCCTCTCCCTCTCTCAAGATGGCCGCCCCCCCGACACTGGTTCTGCCTGAGGTTTCTGCCTCTTAAAGGAAGTTTCTCCTTGCCACTGTCGCCAAGTGCTTGCTCATCTGAGAATCTGTTGTTGTCTCTGTAAATAATTTTATAACGTGTTTGGTCTAGACCTGCTCTATATGTAAAGTGCCTTGATGTAACTTTGTTATGATTTGGCACTATATAAATAAATCTGATTTGATTTAAAACTGTGACATTCCCAAATGGAGACCAGGACACAGAGCTATTTAAAACTCTTCGCTGCACCTCAGTCAGAGCAGTTACCTGCCCAGATTAGAACAGAAACTATGTATGTATAAAAACTGTCTTTGTTCTGATCTAGTAAACCAAAAGTAAAGAGAAGAGTAGCTAAAAATGAAAACTTAATTTGGGGGAAAAAAAACAAACAAACAAACAAACACCAATTTAGATCCCAAAAAAATACAGCAATTAAAATCTGAATGATTGTATATTACATCACAATTATCCAAATCTCAGCTAGTTAATGATCTGATAACTGATCATCATATTTATTTATTCTGTATAAATGAAACCTGGCTGCAGCAGGATGAGTATGTTAATATAAATATATCTAAAGCCCCCACTCATATTAACTTTCATATTCCTTGTACAATAAGTCGAGGAGAAGGGATAGCTGCGATAATTCACTCCACCCTATCAAACAGCCATAGACCAAAATCTGGCTTTAGGTCTTTCGAAAGCCTTATTCTCAGTATTTCACAGTCAAAACTGAAAAACCAGTTCTGCTAGTTACAGTATATCATCCACCTAGTCCTTACTCAGTGTTTCTATCAGAGTTCCCTGAGTTTTTAATCAGTTAGTCCTTAGTAAAGATAAAATCATTATAGTGGGTGATTTCAATATTCATGTTGATATTGACATCGACAGAGTCTTAGTTCTGCGTTTAATTATTAGATTCAAACCCTTTCAAACCCTATAGTCAAACAACTAGGAACAAATTTGGCTATAGCAAATGTTTATCTGAAAATACTATCACTAAATTTAGGGTGAATATTCAGTCATTATTTGTTAATGTGTTGAAATTCAACAGAGGACTTCTCCCTTACACAGGTTTATGACCTAACCCTATCTCAGAGAGCTCATAGTTCGTTATTGTCCTAATAGGTCCTTCGCTCTCTGGATGGAGATTTACATGTGGTTCCTAGAGTTTCCTAGAGTAAATCAGGAGGCAGATCTTTCGGCTACCAGGCTCCTCTTCTATGAAACCAACTCCCAGTATCAGCCTGGGGGGTGGACTGTCTCACAGCTTTCAGGCTTAAAACCTCTCTCTGTAAAAAAGCCTACAGTTAAAGCTATAGTTTGATTACGCTTTCTTCAGGTATGCTGCCATAGGCCTCGACTGCTGGGGTATGCACTGAGCACCTCCCCCATTTATGGATATCATTCCATGTCATTAACTTTTTTTCTTCCTGTAGTTTGTGTTTTTTCCTCCTTTACTCGTCCAGCAGGTGGTGAATCCTCTCTGCTCCATGTTCCTGCTGCTGCAATCATTACTATAAGTTATCAATAAAAATACTATTAATCGACTTCCGGTGGCACCATGTTGGGTGAGACAGCTTAAAAGTTAGCTCTGAGATAACCAATTTCGTTATTAAGTTATTAAGTTATTAGAAAGCGGGCAAAAGTCAAGGAAACTTGACAGCGAAAGTTAACCAATTAAAAAAAAATGGAGACAAGGTCTTACAGAAAGAAAAATGCAAATATTGAAGGAACGGGCTCAACGAGGGGAGCCACGCCGGATAAGTGACCCGTTGGAGGGGAACAGGAATCGGTAATATTGGCGGAGCTACGCAAATTAAGACAAGAGCACACTGAAGCGGCCAACGACAACAAGAATGCTCTGGTGAGACTAGAAACTAATTTAAAAGAACTTTTGGAGAGAACTGCGTCGCTGGAGCAACAAACAGTGGTCATGGAAGATAGGCTGGGGGAGACTGAAGACAGGACAGCGTGGCTCGAAAGATCAGTCGCCTTTCTCCTCCACCAAGAGGCGATGCTAGCGGCAAAATGTGACGACTTGGAATCAAGAGCGAAACGGAACAAGATACGAATACACGGCATCCCTGAGGGCTCTTAGAAAAAAGGCACCATAGGATTCGTGACTAATTTCATCCGCTCATCGCTACAAATCTCAGAGGCCGTGGACATCCGCTTCGAAAGAGCGCACCGCAAGCTGATTGCCAAACCGAAAGAGAGTGCGGCGAGCCATCATTGCCTGCTTCATAGATCACCAGGTGAAAGACCACGTCATACAGCAAGAATGGAAACAAAAAATAACATACGAGGGACGGACCATCTACTTCAATCAAGACTACACCACCGAGATACAGAAGAAGAGAAAACAAGTGCGGGACGTAATAAAAAAACTGAAGGAAAAAAACATAAGGCACAATCTCCATACCCCGCACAACTGAAGGTGTTTCTGGAAACAGGGACAAGGACATTCACTACGCTGAGGGAGGCTGCACCCATGCTGAAAGACAGAGAGTGAGGATGCAGGGCAGCTGGACCGTGGTGACAGGACAGAAGGGGAAGAGGAGACAGCCACGCGTCACAGAGGCAGACCTACAAGCCCTCATTAAGTGAACTCTGAGGTTCACAGTGGTAAGGATTAGACAGCCTGGGACTAAAGGTGAAAATAAATGTAAATCCTGAAGTATGATGCGGACAACATCTGTTTATCATAATGCTCAAAGAGTTTAATAGGAGCTAGTTACAGGATTTAAATACTACAGATGAATATCAAAATTGGTTGAATGAGTGAGACTGGAGCTCAATTTGAGCAAGTAGCAACTTAATAACAGCTGGGAAGTTGCAGGTGCACACTGTGCTATTTCCCCAGAGAGACTTCACCACATCTCTCTGTGGATGGGACTTTTGGGAGTCATATGTTATTGTTGTATATAAGTTCTGAGGGAGATGTGTATCGTTTGCTTGTTTTTTCACTGTGCACAGTTTTGCACAGTCGTTTTGATTTACAGGAGGAACGGAGTTGATGGCGTGCATTTTAAAATATCATGAATAGGTTGAGCCTTGTTTCTTACAATGTGCACGGTTTAAATCATCCCACTAAGAGGAAGAAAATATTGAGTCAGCTAAAGAAACTACAATGCGCAATTGCACTAATACAAGAAACCCACCTGAGTGAGAATGAACATAAAAAACTGAAAAGGGAATGGGTAAACCAAGTATTTCATGCTTCATATGGGAAGAAAAGGGGGGTGGCCATACTAATTAATAAATCTCTGCCATTTTCTGCAGAGAATGTGATTAAAGATGATAAGGGAAGATATATCATGGTGGTTGGCACAGTAGGAGATATGACTATTTCAATTTCAAACATTTATGCCCTAAATGGGGGGGGGGGGGGGGGGGGGGGGATTTTAATACCATACAGAATGGTAAATTAGATAGATTGCCATCAGAGAGGGGAACAAAAACAAAAAAATCTAAAGTACTAAATAATGTTATAAAAGAATTAGGTCTTATCGACCCATAGAATTAATAATAACCCCAAAGGAAGGGATTTTACCTTTTATTCTAACCCACATGGTAGCTATTCGAGAATAGACTTTTTTGTGTTTCAAAGCAACAGATACAAAGTCAGGAACTGGAGCATAGAGTCTATAACTATAAGCGACTACGCCCCTGTCATACTATCTCTCGAGCTGGGCAGGGAATCCTTCTTTAAGTACTGGAGACTCAACGTGTCAGTCCTATCAGATGAAAAGGTTGTCCAAGAACTAAAGAAAAATTTAAAGGAATATTTTCAAATAAACGATAATGGCGAGGTCTCACCAGCTATTCTGTGGGAGGGAGGAAAAGCAGTCATAAGAGGGAAAATAATAGAAATAACATCCAGACTGAAAAAAGCTCAGTTGAAACAGCAAAGAAAGTTAGAAAGCAAAATCAAAGAGTTAGGGTTAGAACATAAAAGAACATCCAACAACTCTACGTTCCTTGAGTTAAAAAAAAACTAGGCGTGAGTTAGATGATCTTTTAACATATAAAGCAGAAGGAGGTCTTCGCTTTATAAATCAAAGATACTATGAGATGGTCAACACAGGGCCAGCCGGTTATTGGCATTCCAACTGCGAAAAGCGCAAACAAATAGAATAGTTACAAAAATAAGACATCCCAGTTTCAATTTAATCATGGCTAAGCCAGCTGAGATAGCTGAGGCCTTCGCAGAATATTATAAAAACTTACAGACAGCGACTCAGAGTCTGATCTCATGGAGTCCAAAAGACAAGAATTCTTTGAAAAACTAAGCTTACCAGTATTAACAGCAAAAGAAGCATCTGAAATGATAAAACCAATTTCATCACAAGAAATAGCCAACACTATAAAAACCCTGAAAAATAACAAATCCCCAGGTACAGATGGCTTCCCAGGGGAATTTTATAAATGTTTTGCAAAAGAGATAACACCAGTATTATGTAAAGTATTTAACTATGCCCTGTCAACAGGAAACCCCCCAGATACTTGGTCAGAAGCCATAATTTCCATGCTACATAAGGAGGGCAAAGACCCGACTGTATGTGAAGGATATAGACCTGTCAGCTTGCTCTGTAATGATTTAAAAATATTAACAGACATACTAGCACAGAGAATGAAACAGCATATAAGTAAATTAATCAAACCAGATCAAACGGGGTTTATCCTGGGGAGACAGGGGGGCCAACAATATCAGGAGAACATTAAATCTTATATCATGTGCTAAAAACAGCCCCCACCCTTCCATGCTACTTAGCTTAGATGCACAAAAAGCATTTGACCGCATGAAGTGGAACTTCTTGTATCGAACATTGGAGGTTTTTGGGTTTCATTCAGTGTTTATAGACTGGGTAAAAATGGTTTATAAAAATCCCAAATCATGGATCAGAGTCAATGGCTGTTGCTCAGACTTCTACCTCAAAAGAGGAGTCAGACAAGGAGATTGCCTGAGTCCGTTGCTGTTTGCTGCAAACATCGAACCATTAGCTGAGTCAATAAGACAAAATGAAAACATAAAAGGAATAAAAGATGAAGGAGGCATAGAACACAAAACATCATTATTTGCGGATGAGTTATTAACATATGTAACCGAGCTCTCCACATCTATACCAGCGCTATTAGACAATCTGAAAGAATATGGTGAAATATCAGGATACTTAACAAATGAATCCAAATCGATAGCTATGATGCTCTCAGGAGATTGCCCAGTGGAGCTTAAAGAAAAGGTCCACTTTAGATGGACCAAAAAAAGGTTTAGATACCTGGGTATAATTATCACTCCTAATACGGCACAGCTATTTGAAACCAACTATGGGAAACTGATAACAGAGATAAAGAAGGATTTGACAAGGTGGGAGATTTTACCATTGAACCTGGTGGGTAGAGTAGAAACAGTAAGAATGACCATACTGCCAAGATTGTTGTTTTTGTTCCAGTCATTGCCTATTATGATTTCTAGAGCCTTTCTGAAAAAATTGGACAAAATTATATCTAAATTCCTATGGCAAAATAAAAAAGCTAGAATTAAATATAAGACGCTTCTTAGCAAAAAGGAGAAAGGGGGGCTGAAACTACCCAATTTAAGTAATTATTATTGGGCAGCACAACTCAGAGCGTTAATTATGTGGATCACTAAAGAGAAAGATTCGGTGTGGGTGGAGATGGAGCAAAATGCATGTCAAAATATATCTTTAGAATCACTTCCATTTTTAAACGAGAAGACTCGGAAGAGACTCAGGATGGGCAATGAATGGGTCAAGGGAACATTAAAAATTTGGTCAGCAGTACAAAAGAAGTTGAAACTGTCAAAGTCTATAAGAAGGGCTACCAAGATCGCAAAGAACCCAGACTTTGTACCATCTACCATGGACGCAGGATTTAACAGATGGGCTAATAAGGGGATAATATATATTGATCAAATGTTTCAGGGACAAACAATGAAATCATTCACACAACTCCAAAAGGAATTTCATTTACCAGCTCAAGACTTTGATAAATTCTTACAGCTAAGAGATGATCTGCAGAAACACCAGGAATGGGAAAACATCTGTAAGACACCATCTAAATTAGAGGACGTGTTATGGTCATTCTCAGAGGAGAAGTCAAAAAAAGGAGTGATATCAAAAATCTACAAAGCACTACAACAAGAATCTAAGGATAACAACTTGGATATCAAAGAAAAGTGGGAGCTGGAGGCGAATATCATAATATCAGAAGAAGAGTGGGAGGAAACATTTAAAGAGGGTCATAAAATAACTAACAGCCCAACTTGGAGGAAATTTGATTGGAAAGTGAAAATGCGTTACTTTTACACTCCAGTCATCACATCGAAATACAGCAACACGACTAATTTATGCTGGAGGGAGTGTGGGGCAGTAGGTGACTCCACCCATATATTCTGGGATTGCCCAAAACTACAGAAATTCTGGAATAATATTCAAAAAGAGATCAAACAGATTATGGGTATTAATTTACCTTTGGAACCAGCAATTTACATTTTGGGTATAATACCTGACAGTATGACAGTTAAGAACTCTAAATATATACTGAAAATCCTGCTACTGATAGCAAAGAAGACAATAACAGCTTCCTGGTTGAAGCCACAGCCTCCAAACATAATGCAATGGAGAGACAGGGTAAAAAATTTGTTCATCATGGAGAGAAAAAAAAAAAAAAAAAAAAAAAATCACAGCAAGACTTCAGCTGAAATCAGACTTGTTTGATAGAATATGGTCATTACTAGTACAGGCAATGCCAGGACTCCAGTAACCTCCAACCCCCCCTTTTTTTTCCTTTTTTTTTCTCCTTTTCTTCTTTACTTATATTACAGGAGAGAATGTCCCCCCTTTTTTGTACTGTTGTTATTCTCACTTGCAAGGGACTCGTATTCTGTATTATTGTTTTTCTCACTTGAAGGATACAGATACTTTGTATTGTAATTTTTTGCATTTGAAAAGTACTCATTATCACCGAGTGTTGCCCAGGACTAATGGATCAAAGATGAGGATTGGCTAGCAGAGGCACGATGTATAATTGAGTGGTGATGGATATTTTCAGAGATACAGTAAACAAAAGGGGGAGGGAGGAAGGTAGTAAAAGAAAGAAAAGATTTTTAAAGGACTTAGTTTCTATATATTATGCATCTCCTTGGTGTGTGTTTGTTGAGTTTGTATGTATGTATATTTGTCAAATAAAAAATAAGTAAAAAAAAATACTATTAATAATTTCCATTATCACCTGTAGTTTTTGCTAATATTTAATAATTAATAATGTTAATTTAGTGGCACGAGGCTTTATTCTTATCTACATCTTTATGTTATAGCTTGTATTGTGATTGTATTATCTCTCCTCCTGCTTTAAATCCCCTTACCCCATCCACTCGTCTTTCCCTTCATTCCCTCTGTCCCCGTGATGGATGCTATATAAATACATTTGATTTGATTTCGGTGAACTTAATGACCCTGGCCTCATCCACTTCCACTGTCATTAAAGTAAAATTTCTGTACTCTTGCTTTTCCTAGAATGCTTTGCGCAACCTCAGATGGGTGGATGTGTCCCATTTTTACAGTCCTACCTGCAGGTAGCTCCTCAGCTCCCGACAATCTTCCTCCAGGTTGGAAATCTGCTGCTGATAATCGAGCATTCTGAAAAAACATAATCAAGTTTATGTTCCTCAGAGAGGTCACCCTCTGCTGGCAATCCAGCCTCCTTTCAGGTGACACACACACACGCGCGCACACACACACACACACACACACACACACACACACACACACACACACACACACACAAAAAAAGGTACTGACTTGGCCTCATTGCTCTGGATTTCTTTGTCCTTCTGTTGAATCTGGTTGTTGAGTTCGATCACACTCTGAGCCAGCTGCAGGATACAAACAAAAACAGACAAGGATACAAATGTTTCCAGGACCAAAAGCCAGCACTTCAATGACCTGAAACTTCTCCAAATAAGACATGTGGAGATCCTAAACTTTTTTTTTTATTGGGGAACATCATAAATGTCAAAAAACTAATTCACACATCGAATGAAAATTTCCTCTGGCTGAATGTATCACAGCAGTGACATAGGAATTTCATTCCTCTTTGTGTATAATGCTTTAATTGGCATTGTTAGCAGGCAGCTCACATCTTAAAACTGGTGCAAAGGCTGATGATGTGTTTCTCTGCAAAACACACACACAAACACACACACAAAAACAAAAAAACCCCAAAACAAACAAACCAAAAAACAAACAAAAACAAAAAAACAACACTGCTTATTTGAAGAAGACAGGCCTCATTGATGACATGTTTCAGTATGATGGATGTTGACAAGTATTGATAACATGAAGGTTACTCACCTCTCCTCTCTTCTTATGCAGTTCAGTCAGCTCCTCCTGGTGTTTAATTCTCATCTGAGCCATTTCCTGCTGCAGAGCATCACTACGACTTGAGTCTGCACTCGAACTGAAAGACAGGACAGTTGAGGGCAGGAAGGATAGGAAGTACAAAACATAATTATTGCATATATAATGTAAATGAAACTACAGCCATATATGCATGTTTTTCTACTACATTGCAATATAGAATAATATGTGAATCTCCTGTTTTGATGAACCCATCATTTACATAGGATTCTTGGTATTTTCTTTTAAATGTATATTTCTTTTTTGGCAGTCTCATCATAAGTAAGTATTAGCAGTAGGGGAGAAGAAGCAGTTACAAGAGGAAGTGAGTAGTAGTGTGTAATTTTAACTAAAAGTAACTCTTGCAGCAGCAAGTGCTGAGTGGAAACATGGAGCAGAAATGATTTAGCACCTGTAGGACAGGGACAGAAAGAGATAGGACAGGAGGGACAAAATACATACTATGGGAAGGAACAAAGACAGAGACATGTTGTAATGTACATGCATTGGGGGGAGAGAGAAAGGGAGAGAGAAAGAGAGAGAGAGCAAGTGCCACAGAGAGGGAGGAAGAGGAGGGGGAGAGGGAGGGAGAGAGAGAGAGAGAGAGAGAAAGAGAGGTTGCTCAGTGCAACCTCCAGCAGTCTAGGCCTATAGCAGCCCAACTAAAAGAGTAATTAAACCTCAGTGTTCTGAATCAACTGAAGGCTTTTCAAAGAATTGTTGGGATATCCTGATAGTAATGAATTAGTCTAGTCTAAAAGGTAACAAATACATGGACTAGTTGGTCTGCATCCTCTTGAGACAGGATGTTTCTAATCTTTGCAATATTGTGTAGGTGAAAGAAGGCTGTCCTCGAGACTTGTTTTATATGAGGGACAAAGGACATGTCCTGATCAAAAATGACTTCAAGATTCCTAGCAGTGGAACTGGGGGCCAAGCAAATGCAATCTAGAGTGTGAATCCCCATCAGGTTAAAAAGGTCGCACTTGGGAGGAGCACTGAGTGGACACAGGTTAACAGTTCAACACCTGCCTATATCTCACCTGGCCTCGTATCCTCTCTGGACATCATATTTGTCAGTCTGGTATCTCTCTGACAGGACAGCCTGCAGGTCTGACTTCTCGAGCAAGCGGTTATCTGAAACAAACAAATCTCAGTCATTTATCACTCTCGCTGGAGCTGGACCACAGCCTTGTCACCAACAGGCTGAAGAGCAGCGCAAGCATGACTCATCAATTTTAGACATTTTTCAATCTCTCCCTGACAGCATCTACAACAGGAACTCTCTTAATTCACCTGCCTGCCAACTATTAATGACTTTGCTCCTAATGTGTACATTAAGATGATGTTAAGTAATATAGAATTAATGTCTCCACAGCCCCTTTGTCCATCAACACCTTTACAGAAACAGCTCCATGTTAGCTGGAGACTGCAGTCAATGGCTCTAAATACAAACTGAAATGGGTGAAGCTAGAATGATGTTGTTGAAATGTTTGCTAATTTATATGCGACTGTCCATCTGAGTAAGGTGTGATAGACCCACATTGATGGATGACCTCCTCAAATGCTTGTCTCTGCACTCGGTCTCTGAGCTTCAACTGCTCTGAGATATGTTTCTTCCACGTACACTCCACCCGCCACTCCGCCATCACCACCTAAAACACAAAACACACACATTAGAAAACTGACAGGAGGATTTGATACAGAGCCTTGGACTTGACTGAATAAGCCTGGTGGACTTGGAACGAACTGACTGCAGTTTTCAGACAAAGCAGAACTAAATAATTGTAGATACTAACTTCCTGTCAGCTTCTGAGATGAGAAACAGATTTTTTTTTTTTTTTTTAAACTTATGTCACCGTCCAGTTTCCAATAAGAATAGAACAATTAAATTGGTCAGCTTAACCGAGTCAGAAATGCACAAACTGATGAAACTTCTTGGATGAGAGGCAAAACGTCTTCAAGGATATATAACCAAGTCAAGTCACACTCGACTCCATTTTCTTTGGATGTGGTCTGAATGTGTGTTTTTGCTGTCTGGTACTACACCACTCCTATTTTGCTGTTAGTGCTCATGCTGTTGTGCTGCTAATCCAATGCTGAATTTATCTTTTTTTTTCTATAACTTATCTATTGTTATTTTTTTTATATTTATGTATGGAGAGTTTTGTTGAACTTTTAGAATGATAATAAGGTCTATTCTGAATCACGGAAACCTTTCTTCCGTCTCAGTCTTGAATGCAGTATGTCTTTCATCCAATGGAACCACCTCTCGACATTGTGACTTTGCTGTTACTGTTTTACACAGACTGACCTGTTTAAACAGGCACTGGTAGAAAAGACAAGCTACATCCCTAGATTGTGTTTTAACAGATATGGCCCATCTGCCTCTTCAGTGTTCAGATCAATTGTCAACCCATCACCAGTTTGTAATTTGTTCTAATTCTTGGTTTTTTGAAACAGGAAGGGGTTATAAATCAATCAATATCTATCTATCTATCTATCTATCTATCTACATCATGCCCACTCACCATGGGCATGAATGTCATAATAATTTTGTTCTTTTAATGATGTATTTAAATCATTCTTTTCCAGGGCATAATGATTAATACATTGTACATTTTCAATGATTTTTATAAACAAGAACTGGGTGCACAAGTTTGAATTTATTTTGGATTTTCTCTAATCAACGCAAGGTCAAAATTATACATACAGGCTCAAATATATACATACATTCACCGAAATCTTTAAATAAGGTGGTGGTGCTAAAGTCTGTATAATGTTTTTTAACTTGACAAGGCCAAGCCATATTAACTTCTCTTCTTCTTTAGTAATCATGATTGACGGCAGCTGGTAGTTTCTCTTTGCCAGCATAAAAAGAATTTGTGTAATAGCACTCATTGGACTGACCTATACTCAGAACAATGGTAGAGTCCAAGAAACTCTAAGGAGAACAGTAGATTTACACAAGTTGGAAAGTCTTTTGCAGCCATTTCTAAACAACTGCAGATTCCAAAATCACCAGTTCAAACAATTGTACCCAAGTATAAGTCATGTGGATGCATCACCACTTTGCCAAGGTCTGGAAGAAGACCCAAACTGTCACCCTCAGATGAAAGTGACACTTTCACTTTACAACTGAAGTCGAAGTTTAGAGGGACTTTGACCTCAGTCTGAGAACCAGAAGGGTCCAATTCATACCTTTTTCTGGTATCTAAAATGAAACACCTGGCCGAAATAACTCAATACAGACCAATGACCTTCAGTGGTGCACTTTAGAATAACGAGGTCTACACGTGCACAGTGTACTGGGCTAATCCCTCAAAATGCCATCTAACAGATGGTGCAAAGATGGCTGTATTTTCTGAGGAAGCTTATATCCTTTGATGTGTGCAGTGAAATTGGATGCGATTTATCAGGCAGAGGTGGCACATGCCCTGTTTTATTGATGGTGATTGCTGAGGCGGCAGCATGTCATACAAGATCAAAAGGAGAATGCACAAGTTGCTTAAAAAGGTTGGCTCTATGTTTGATACCAGTCTCACTCAGGACTGTTGTGGAGAATTAACTGTACTGTAGGATGCAGAACATTCTGGCAGGATAGAGAAATAACTTCACCTACAGCCAACGCCTCATTTTGCGTTGCTGCAAGACAGAATCCACAGATCCTTTGTCCATACTTCCATCAGGCTGAATGACACCTTAGCCAGGCCAGGGGGCATGACACAGACCATCTTAGCACCATGCCTTAGTAACCCTAATCAACAAACAGTAAATCAATAATAAATAACCAGTAAAACAAGTAAACACAAGAAAGGGAAAAGAGAGGGCCAGTTGCCTGGTACCTGACTGCAAAGTAATACATGTGCACTAGACAAGCAGATAATACAAAACAAAAAAAAAACAACCAGCCTCATCTCAATTATTATCGTCATTTTAATAAAAACAGCTGAGGAATTCTGGTGGTTGAGCATGTGCCATGTAATCGCAGCATCCCCAGTTCGAATCTGGCCAGGGACCGATGCTCCATTCTGTTCCGCCCTCTCACTGTCCCTGTCAGCCTCTCTACCAACTACTAACTAGCTTTCCATTGATTTTTGATTATATAAATCAAATCAAACTTTAGTTATATAGCACTTTTCATACAGATCAGCAACACAAAGTGCTTCACAGGTTAAAAGGGAAGAAGAAAACAGAAAGAGAAAAAAAACCAGGGAACCAGAGAAAAAGGACAAAGCATACAACATACAGTTACACACTCGTAAAAATGACAGGGCACTGAGGAACCAGGTGATGAAACACTCTTAGGGAGCCCTCAACAGCAAGAGGCGCCACAGCCCACAACTACAGATGGTGCCACCCATGCCATGGCAATAAAGCTGTAGTGCAGGGCCCCCTGCCAAGTAGGCCAGAACGGCCCCCAGGACGACATCCCTGCAGGTGGACCAGACACAGTGTGCAGGGCTCCCATGAGGAAAACACTAAGGTTGACAGAACTAAAGGTGAAAATTATAAGCGAGTAAGAGCTCATGAGTTAAGAATTTATATAAAATATAGAATTGCATAAAAACCAAAATATAGTAATTTTTTTTTTTAAAGAACAATTAAGAAGTGTAAGAAGTGATCAAAACAAAGTTAAGAAATTAAGAGAAAAGATTATTTAAAAGCTAAATTAAAAGGATGGGTCTTGAGTCTGCTTAGAAAACTTCCGACTGTCTCTGCGGCCCGGAGGCCCTCCAGCAGGCTGTTCCAGAGATAAGGGACATAGAATTGAAATGACGCTTCACCATAGGTTTTCGTTTTTACCTTTGGAACAACTAAAATGCCAGTACTGGATGACCTCAGGGGTGGACTCTGGCTATGTTTGTTGTTATCAGGGTTCGAATTACACAGTGGCCCTTGGGGGAGCCCTATTTTACAGTGTGCACCACGACTTTTCAACCATATGCGCATGCGCATATCACTATCCAAGTGCCGCCAGTAACAGAGTTACTGAGAAAAGACACGCTCAGACTGTCTGCCAATTAAGGAAAGCAGATGCTGTCTTTCCTGAAGCAAGGAGTTGCCCTTTCAGCAAGCAGCAGAGTTTGTGCGTTCACATTGAGTGTTTGAGCAAGTTTAAGCATGGTTCCTCAAAAATCCAAACTGTCCAAGACATGGCTGTTTTCTTTTCCAATATAATTTGAGGATAATCCAAATATCATACCATTCATTCAATTTCAAATATACCGGCAAAAATGACCCAGGTCAACCCATTTACTAATGAGGAGTTCAGGTGCGGCTACGTAAATCTAGCAATTCTACTCCAGCGCCACCATGGCCACAGCAGGAATATATGGAATTGTGTTAATTAGTTGAGATAAATGTTTAGAAATATTCAAGATTAATTTCAGGAACCTCAATGTAGGGAGAAAAAAAATATAGCTTAAAGTGCACAATTTTTTTAGAGCTCCCCCTGAATGTCTCAGGGCAGGCTTTCAGGGGAGCTCGTGTCCCTCTCAGGGGAGCTGAACTCTCCTTAGCTCCCCAGTAATTCGAACCATGGTTGTTATATTCATGATATGTGGAATAAAATCAAGCTAGGAGTCAATAGGACCACCCAGATTTTTAATGCATTGCAATGTTTTAAAATCTTGAAATTTTGGCACAAGTTTCAGTTTTAAAAAATCTGTTTTATCCTGGTTGAGTTGCAGGAAATTGTTTACCATCCATAACTGTATATCTGAAATACAATTTAAAAGAGCATCAATTGGACCTGTGTCATCAGCATAGGAATTAAAACATATGCCGTGCCTCCTGATGACATCCCCAAGTGGAAGCATATATATATATAAAAAAAGGTTTGGCCCTAAAATGGAACTTTGAAGGACCCCAAACTTTATTTTATAGGTTCCTTGAGGAGCATGTATCCATACTTATAAAGAATCTACAATTGGAGAGATAGGAATAAAACCTGTTAAGAATAGCACATGAGAGGCCCACCAGGTTTCTAAGCCTGTCTAACAGAATGTTACAAAAAGCAGTGCTTACTTTCAGTAGCAGCAGAACTGAAAGTGTCTGTAAGTCCATGTTACATCTGATATCATAAAAAAAAAAAAAAAAAAACTTAAATGGGCTGTCTCAGTGCTGTGATATGTCCTAAAACCTGATTGATATGTCTCCGAAATACAGTTTAATTAAAAAAACATTTAGTTGAATAATAAACACTTTTTCTAGGATTTTACTAAGAAATGGTAAATTGGATACAGGTCGGTTACTAAGAATATCAGGTTCTGAATTGCTCTTCTTCAGAAGGGGCCTCACCACCGCTGTTTTGCAGGAACAGGGAAGACACATCTGAAGAGAGCAATTGACAATATTGACCCCCCCCCCCACCACCACCCCCAAAAAACCCCTCAAACGCTTAATTAAAAAAATAATAATAATAAAATTGTTTTAAAAGTGATGAGGGAGAATTGAATCTAAGAGGCAGATGCTTTGGTTTACTTGGGAGAAAACTCGACCAAGCGTCTTTGCATCAACCAGGACAGAACTCTCCAGTGTTTCCTCGGGTAAAAGCAATGAATCAGATGTGTTAAGAGCAAAATTTTGTAGGATTGAAAGACTGGATCTAGTCGAGTCAATTTTACTTCTTAAGTGGTCTGCAAAGTCCTCACACAGAGTGTCTATAGGCGCTGGGGGATTTAAAATTGCTATTTATTACCAACTGCATTACTGTAAATTTTGAGTTTTTCATGGAGTATCTCATAATGAACAATAAGTTTGGTTTACCCCCCCCCCCCCCCCCATTTCCTCTCTGCACTCCTGCAATTATTTTCAGTTTTTTGATTTCATAATTTCCCCACGGGGGTGTATGTTTAGTTTTTTATCTTTTTGACTAAAAGTGGAGCCACTTAAGATAATTGTATTTATTAGATTTAGACCTCGACACTGAGTCAACGGGCAATTACGTTACAGTTCTTCCGGTGAGTAACCCAGGGCAGGTAAAGCATGAAACCAGTGAAACATCATTACTTTCAGTTATGTCCATATCAGTTAGCGTTAGCAGTTAAAGCACCGGCGACACAAGCAGACGACCGCTAGCTGATGGTAATGGAATGAGGAACACTCTGAATTCCATCTCGTCTCTGTCTGAATTATGTCGGGAACATATGAATCGTCATGTTGGTCGCCCTATGTCTCCATTCCGTATCTCTGTTGAGGTTTTGCCGGACTGTGTCCCGGGACACAAACACCCGTGACTCGACATGTTAGTATGCTAACTGAATGGCTAGCCGTGGTGCTTAAATTAGATAATAACGGAACTTACACCACCGAGCGGGGTTCCAGGCTGTGGCTCGTTTTCGCTGACCCCTTTTCGTAAACGTCTGTGCTGTTGCTTCAGTGCTGTCAACTTTCAACGGATTAGTTTGTGCAATTAACCGCCATCGGCTTCTTCCGCTAACTTGCGCCAACTAAGCGCCATCTTGGCTCCTGCTGCTCACTTCCGGTAGGCTTACTCGAAAATATGGTCGGGTGGAAAAAGGAGTGAGTAATTTATATTGTCAGAAAGGAAACCAGATATTTTAAGAAGTTTGTATTTTGATGTGAAATTGGACATCTCTTTTGGTATACCCCGCATGAATCGCAACTGAGTTTTTTTCTTATGTCATTATTGAAGGTTTTGTCTGTGTTGCTTATAGTTAAAAACGCCTTTTCTTTTACAAATCGGTGGGGGTGGAATCTGTGAAATCAATATTTTGATACTCACAAGCTACTCATTTGATGTAGATTTTTTTTAGAAAATATCTATACCTGCAAAACATGAGAGGCTGCATCCCTATCAGGCGTGGTAAGACGTTATAATTCCTTTCATAACTGCGAAAAATAGACGCAACATATTTAGCGAGTCTGTCACATGATCGTGGAACCCTATGTGACACAAGAGCAGTGTTGCCAGATTTTGCGAGAAAAACAAGCAATCAGCTCTAATAAACAAGCCCAAAAAAGCGACTCGACTTATCAAATAGTGGTGGGAATTCCGGCTTTTTTTAGAGAACCGGCTCGTTTGTCTCGGCTCACTAAAAAGAGCCGGCTCTTTCGGCTCCCAAGCAACTCTTCAGATTGTTTTTTGTTGCTTAAATTAATTTATTACCAACAATAATGTAAAATTATGTGCAAATGAATTACTCATGTAAAAAAAAAACGTGTTATGTTTTTATTTATTTAGATATGTTTATTAGTGCTACAAAAAATAAATTATAAAATACAAAAACAAACTTGTAATTTATTAATTTACTTACAATTGAACCTTTAACTTTTTTAAACTTTTAACTTTTTTCTACTAAAGAAGTTTAAAGTGAAACAACACAGAATCGCTGCAAAACACAAAACACAACAAAATATAACTTCATCAATTGTGTTCTGTCTTGCTGGGGTCACAGACTTCTGCAAAAACTGTCTCATAGAGCTCTGGGTTGTAGGTTTAGGTGGTTGTGGTGGTGTACAGCATGATGCTGTAGACACTGCAGCATCAGCAGCAACAGTAGCAGTAGACACACTGGAACTTTCATTAATATCACGTTCATCTGCTTGTGTTTTTTCTTCCCATTGCACTGATGGGTGGACAGTGCCTGTGCAGGTTGTTTGTGGATCCAGCTCGATAAAATTTCTTTTCTTGCAGACTCTACACTCTGCCTTTGTATTATCAGTGAAATTGAAATGGGTCCAGATTTGACTCCTTTTCCTGCTGTCACTCATTTTCTTAACTATACTTTCCGTTCGTGTTGTCTCTCCTTGTGGCCCTTTGCTCTCTTTCTCTCTCGCCTCCCTCCTCTGTTCTCCTGTTCGTGTGTGCTGTGTGTGTGTAACTGCCGCCCCTCCCCCCTCTGTTCAGTGCAGACACAGAGACGACACCACACATATTTACAAATCACGTGCAGCTTGAAGAGAAAAAAAGTGAGAGAGAAAAGGGGAAGGAAAAAAAAGCGGCTCCCAATCAGGAGCCAGCTCCTGTCGTTCACTTCAAAGAGCTGGCTCTAAGAGCCGTTTCATTCGCAACCAACACATCACTATTATCAAAAAAAAAAAAAGCCCAACCAGTGACCTAAACCTACGACATTGTGTAAGAGAGAGGCAATATATATATATATATAAACAGTAAATATCTTTTGCATAGGTCAGTTGCACCATTACTCTGGTTACTGGTTTTAGCATTTTGACTTCTTTATCAGTCGAGGTATATCCAGTTAGTTCACAGCTCTGACTGATGTGTGACAGGCTGTAAGTGGCTATCTTCAGCTCACTTGTGGCTCATTTTGTTTTAAGTCAAACCGATGTCCATACGCCTCACAGATGAAGCTGTGGAGTTTTTATGTTGTTGCTGTTGTTGTTGGTGTTTTGGGTTTTTTGTTGTTGTTGTTTTGCGCGTTTCAGTGCCAGCACGGTCCCGGCGCACGGTTTGTGGACAGATCATTGAAGGAAAAAGGACAAACTTTAGCTTTATTGTAGTTGTGGAGAGCTGGGAGAGAATCAGGAGGGGTTCATACACGGAGCAAGCCCAAAATAAGCAATCACACTTTAAATAACAAGCCCAAAAAACCTGCAACCCACGATTGACGATATTTTCAAGCGACTTTACAGAACAACAAGCCCAAAGTCACTTATAGTAAGCGGACCTGGCAACACTGCACAAGAGCCCAGCAAACATGCACTGCACAGCTGCCACCACTAATTGTGTATCCTTGTGTGACTGTTGTCTGTCAACTCAATTTGAGTGTCAACAGATATAACTTGAGACGACTAAAGAATGTGAAAATGCAGACTACACTAGCAATACACACGCACCAATACTGAGAAGGGTCAAATCGTCTTTAGAAAGTGCAATTCATTATTCAAAACATTAACTTTCATGAAACTTAAATGTTTCACTGTGTCAGTGGAAGTTACCATGAACTGTGAAAATTTAACATTAATATTACATTATGTTGACTACCATTTAATCATAATATTATGTATTTGTATTTTTGCTATTTTGTTCAATGCAATGTTGATCTCTTTTGCAATAAATTTGTTATTTATGGCCATTATGGGTTATGTGATCTGTCTTCAAATATAAGTGTAACTTTTTGTTTGTTTTTCTAAAAGACCCCTTTCACTGACTTGAGTTTATATGAATCACTTACCAAAGTGAATCGGTCATTTGAGTTATTTGAATCACTGAATTAGTGCACACACAAACTCTACCCAGTCCTAGTACTCACTGATTTCATACTGTTGAATCTGCTGATTTGAAACGGGAACATCATCAACTTCAAGGACATTTATTATTTAATTACCTTTGCTAGACAATAAGAATGTTTCAATCTGATTGTCTCTTTGTGTGAGTCGATGTGTGTGTGGATGGTGATGTGGCCTGGGTGGGGGATATTGTCTTATTTATTTTTATTTTTCATTGTGTAAAGCACTTTGTAAAACATTATTCTTTGTTTGAAAAGCTACTTATTAAAAAAAATTGATTGGTTGATTGGGTTGCTTGGGCTGATTGGTTGGGCTGCTGCAACTGGGAGTGAGAGACTCTGAACAGGTTACCGCGAGAGGAGTCATAAATCACGAGTTCAACGAGTTTGACTCCTCTCGCGACAGGACGAGAGAAACAGATTACCGCAAAAGGAGTCTACAGTATGTCCTGTGTGGGGGACCAGGCTTCCATGATGGGCAAGTGGCAGCTCATAGCGGGGAGGGAAACTGAGTGAAACAACAAACCAGAGCTGCTGCTTTCCCGACAGGGCTAAAATATTGATTAATTTCAGTCCCTGCAGTAGAGATGGAATTTATGGCTCTTTAAATGGAGTGGGATTCTTTCATGTAGCCGCAAGGGGGTACAAGCCAGTGCCTTATTGTGCCGGTCCCAAGCCCGGATAAATACAGAGGGTTGTGTCAGGAAGGGCATCCGACGTAAAACTTTTGCCAAATCAAACATGCGAATCGAATCAATGACTTCCATACCGGATCGGTCAAGGCCCGGGTTAACAACGACCGCCATCGGTGCTGTTCACGTACAGGGTACCGGTGGAAATTGGACTACTGTTCGTCGAAGAAGTCGAAGAAGGAGAGGAGGAAGGTGTGTTCGTAGGAAGAGAGAGAAAAGGAACGGCAAGAGTCTAGGACTGAGAGTAGGGACTTTGAATGCTGGAACTATGACAGGGAAAGGTAGAGAGTTGGTTGACATGATGCAGAGGAGGAAGGTAGACATACTGTGTGTCCAGGAGACCAGGTGGAAAGGTAGCAAGGCTAGAAGTTTAGGAGCAGGGTTCAAGTTGTTCTATCATGGTGTAGATAGGAAGAGAAATGGAGTAGGAGTTATCTTGAAGGAGGAGTTTGTTAGGAATGTTCTGGAGGTTAAAAGAGTATCAGATAGAGTAATGAGTCTGAAGCTAGAAATCGAAGGTGTAATGTTCAATGTTGTTAGTGGGTATGCTCCACAGGTAGGATGTGAGCTGGAGGAGAAGGAGAAATTCTGGTTGGACCTTGATGAAGTGATGCAGAGCATCCCTAGAAGTGAGAGAGTTGTCATTGGTGCAGACTTCAATGGACACGTTGGTGCAGGAAACAGAGATGATGAGGAGGTGATGGGCAGGTTTGGTATCCAGGAGAGGAACGCAGAAGGACAGATGGTGGTTGACTTTGCAAAAAGGATGGAAATGGTTGTAGTGAATACTTTCTTCCAGAAGAGGCAGGAACATAGGGTGACCTATAAGAGTGGAGGTAGGAGTACACAGGTAGACTACATCTTGTGTAGACGGTGTAACCTGAAGGAGATCAGTGACTGCAAAGTAGTGGTAGGTGAGAGTGTAGCCAGACAGCATAGGATGGTGGTGTGTAGGATGACTCTGTTGGTGAGTAAGATGAAGAGGGCAAAGACAGAGCAGAGGACTAAATGGTGGAAGCTGAAAAAGGAAGAGTGTTGTATGATTTTTAGGAAGGAGTTGAGACAGGCTCTGGATGGCCAGGAAGTGCTTCCAGTTGACTGGACAACTACAGCTAATGTGATCAGGGAGACAGGTAGGAGAGTATTTGGTGTGTCATCTGGAAGGAAAGTGGATAAGGAGACTTGGTGGTGGAATGAGGAGGTGCAGGAGTGTATTCAGAGAAAGAGGTTAGCTAAGAAGAAGTGGGACACTGAGAGGACTGAAGAGAGTAGACAGGAATACAGGGAGATGCAGCGTAAGGTGAAAGTAGAGGTGGCAAAGGCCAAACAAAGGGCTTACGATGACTTGTATGCTAGGTTGGACAGTAAGGAAGGAGAGACTGATCTATACAGGTTGGCAAGGCAGAGAGACAGAGATGGGAAGGACGTGCAGGCGGTTAGGGTGATTAAGGATAGAGATGAAAGTGTATTGACAGATGCCAATAGTGTGATGGGAAGATGGAAAGAGTACTTTGAAGAACTAATGAATGAGGAAAATGAGAGAGAACGAAGAGTAGAAGAGGTGACTGTTGTGGACCAGGAAGTAGCAAAGATTAGTAAGGATGAAGTGAGGAGGGCACTGAAGAGGATGAAGAGTGGAAAAGCACTCGGTCCTGATGATATACCTGTGGAGGTCTGGAAGTGTCTAGGAGAGGTAGCAGTAGAGTTTCTGACTGGGTTGTTCAACAGGATCTTAGATAGTGAGAAGATGCCTGAGGAATGGAGGAGAAGTGTGCTGGTGCCCATTTTTAAGAACAAGGGAGATGTACAGAGTTGTAGCAACTACAGAGGAATAAAGCTGATGAGCCATACAATGAAGTTATGGGAAAGAGTAGTTGAAGCTAGACTAAGGGCAGAAGTGAGCATTTGTGAGCAGCAGTATGGTTTCATGCCAAAAAAGAGTACTACAGATGCAGTATTTGCTTTGAGGATGTTGATAGAGAAGTACAGAGAAGGTCAGATGGAGCTAGATTGTATCTTTGTAGATCTGGAGAAAGCTTATGACAGGGTGCCCAGAGAGGAACTGTGGTATTGTATGAGGAAGTCTGGAGTGGCAGAGAAGTATGTTAGAGCGGTGCAGGACATGTATGAGGACTGTAAGACAGTGGTGAGGTGTGCTGTAGGTGTGACAGAGGAGTTCAAGGTGGAGGTGGGACTGCATCAGGGATCAGCTCTGAGCCCCTTCTTGTTCGCTATGGTGATGGACAGGCTGACAGACGAGGTTAGACAGGAATCTCCATGGACTATGATGTTTGCAGATGACATTGTGATCTGTAGTGAGAGCAGGGAACAGGTGGAGGAGAAGCTAGAGTGGTGGAGGTTTGCCCTGGAAAGGAGAGCAATGAAGGTTAGCCGCAGCAAGACGGAGTATATGTGTGTGAATGAGAGGGACCCAAGTGGAAGAGTGAGGTTACAGGGAGAAGAGATAAAGAAGGTGCAAGATTTTAAGTACTTAGGGTCAACAGTCCAGAGCAATGGAGAGTGTGGAAAAGAGGTGAAGAAGCGTGTGCAGGCAGGCTGGAACGGGTGGAGAAAAGTGTCAGGTGTGATGTGTGATAGGAGAGTTTCAGCTAAGATGAAAGGAAAGGTGTACAAAACTGTGGTGAGACCAGCGATGTTGTTTGGTCTAGAGACAGTGTCACTGAGGAAAAGACAGGAGGCAGAGCTGGAGGTAGCAGAGATGAAGATGCTGAGGTTCTCTTTGGGAGTGACCAGGTTGGATAGGGTCAGGAATGAGTACATCAGAGGGACAGCACATGTTAGAGGTTTTGGAGATAAAGTCAGAGAGGCCAGACTGAGATGGTTCGGACATGTCCAGAGGAGAGATAGTGAATATATTGGTAGAAGGATGCTGAGTTTTGAACTGCCAGGCAGGAGGCCTAGAGGAAGACCTAAGAGGAGGTTTATTGATGTAGTGAAAGAGGACATGAAGGTGGTTGGCGTGAGAGAAGAGGATGCAGAAGACAGGCTTAGATGGAGGCAACTGATTCGCTGTGGCGACCCCTGAAGGGAAAAGCCGAAAGGAGAAGAAGAAGAAATGGAGTGGGATTCTTTCAACCCGTTTGTTTCAAAAAGTCGTTCAAAAGACTGGCTCCTTTTATATTTATTTATTTTTAAGAAGCCAGCGTGGGTGTAATTAATTTTATCTGGTAAATATTCACTGGGAGAATGATAGGATAAGATTTGGATCAGAAGATTTGGCGGGGAGGGGCAGGCAGCAAAAGTCGCCAGCTGGATCTGAACCCAGGACACTGTCTCTCCACGGCACGCAATTTAGGGTCTAGACTTCTACTTGAATGACAAATCTGGTGGATATGGTGGAAATAACTGATAGAAGTGCAAAAAATTCGAGATGGGAAAGTTTATTGAGAAAACAGAGTCAATAGAGGAGACAGCTTTACTTAAAAATCCAGGTACAAAACACAGCCCAGAATGTAACACCAGAAGTACTCACTGTATCATTGATTAATCACATTAAATTCAAAGTGACAAATTTCCTTAATTGTGTGTACATTTATAAACTTTAGTTAAAAAAAAAGCAATAGAAGAAAAACCATCTTAATGTTTCATATTTATTCCCAGAAAACAACTGAATAAATTAAAATAATAAAAATCACAAAAGAAACTTTTCAATGAGTTCTACATTTCTTTGCTGTCATCACTTGATTATAACTGATTTTCAATCATTTCATAATTAGTCATTTTTGATCCAGTTTCAAAAAAGTTTGTTGTTGTTATCAGCAACATAAAGTTAATACAGTTCAATCAGGGGTGCGAGAGTTCACATCTGTCCCTGACACTCTTACAAAATTAGTGTCCCCTGTCTCCTATATATATATATATATATATATATATATATATATATGTGTGTGTGTGTGTGTGTTTCACCTTGCAATCAATAAAAACAGTTCTTACCTGTTAACACAGCTGAAAACACTGACAAATCACCTGAACATGTAAGCTAAGCTTGCCTGCCGACAACCTTGTGAAACTCAATATGAACAATGTCAGGGAAAGAAGTTCACCTTCTGCAGGACAGATAAGGAGAAGTCGCAAAACTATTATGTAGAGTTAGAGAAGGTGAAAGTGAGCTCATCTGAGGATCAGTCAAACTTAATTTCTGTCATACTATCACAGGAATACACTCTCCCCCCACTTCCCAGACCCTCGGCAAACTGTGGGTCCAGGCTCTCGCCTCAGGCCTTGTCAGGTTTGGGACTTTCTGGGGCAGTCAGAGACTCCACAGAGGATTGTTCATCTAGATCTGGAAGGAGCTCCTCCTTATCACTGAAGACCAAACAAGCAGTAGAAACACATAATTAAAAATATTAGTTATGGTTTCATTGTGTCTCTTATTCAGCAGCTGTCATCTGCGACACTAGGGTAGCACAGGTTAATCTTACCTAACAGAAGACAGACGGCGGGACAGACGGCGACGTCTCAGCGAGATGAGGACGAGTGTCACCAGCAGCAGAGCTGACAGGGCTGCCAGGGTGACTGCAGGAGAAAAAATTAAGATCAGAGCACTTCGTCATACATGAGGCTCCTATTATGAAAAGCCTGTGTGAAAGACGATTTTGAAACCCAGAGCTGGACATTGACTATGGTTTTATTAATTGGTGTCTGAATTTAAATGTAACAGTAAATTAAAGATGTTTTATTTGATAGTAGAAGAACAGGTCCTCTACAGGACAATCAGTTCATCTGCAACCCACCTGAAAACCAGATGTTACGAGTTTTACCATGACTTTCAAAGGAACCTGGAGGAGAAGAACTACATCAGGGCAGTTGTTCAATTGGGGTAAACTTGCTACTAGAAATCAAACAAAAGTTTTCTGTTTACCGCCTTTGCTGCAGCGGTTCATACAGTCCTCCAACGTGTCATAACGGTTTTGGTTTCCTTGGCAACCACCAAACACAAACATCTGGCAAGTGTCTGTGTCGTGGTTGTAAAAGAATTTGGTGAAGGCAGCACGACAAGGACCAGGGTCAGGGGTCACCATGCACTGATCTGAAACCGAGGGACAATGACGCAAAGAGACAGACAATAGAGTCAGAGGGGAACATCATTAGTTTGTTAGAACTTCAAATCTATTAATATTTTTGTGTTGAACAGTTTCTCACATTTGTATTCATCATCATCAGCTGAGGACCTCTTAGAGGAAGGTAGAATTGACACTAAAAAACGGTGAAAGACATCTGTAGTTAGTACTTAACCCCTGACTGTAAAGGGACAGACAGATGTGTCTCACCTGTACAGGCACAGACCAATGTATTAGTTACCTGAACATGTTTCCATGCAGCTCTCTTTGCTGATGTAGTTATTTTTATTTCCCCTGCAGCCTCCAAAAGTGAAAGACTCACAGGTCTTGGTCTTACTGTTGTAGTACCAGTGTTGAAATGCTGCCTTGCAGGGGCCTACCTGAGGCTCCACTTCACAGCTCTCTAATTGGACAGGAGGGCATAGAAAGATGTGTTAAATTTGTCCTCATAGTTTCTTTAATTCACTAGGTCTGTATGTTTTCATGCAGTTGCTGAACATCTGGACTGTGTCCTGTTTTTTTTTGTTTTTTTAAAGACAGAAAAAACATTTACAGTTTTGTGATGAGCCAAAAACCAAGTAAATTTTTATGCAAATATGCACATCCTCACAGCAACACAGATACAGAGAGACAGAGATATTAGCTCTGACATCAGGTGTGATGATGAGAACTTAGGTTTAAGTCTGGATCTGTTTGTTTCTCTTCCTAAAAACTGCAGTAACAGTAGATGATGTTTGAAGATAAAACTGAAACCTACCAGCATATTGATCAGCAGACATCACTGTAGGAGAGAGAGAGAGGGAGAAAGTTAGTGTGAACACATGTGAACAAGTTGTTGTTGTTGTCAGGATAAACTTCCTGATGCTTCAGCGGTTTCTTTTTCTCTCTAGCAAGCTGAGGTCAGCAGGTATATATTAGACCGCCTACTGACCAATCAGTTCTCTTGGAAAATGGCCTGCCCATTCTCAGACCAACCCATTGATGTGGGCGATAGAACTGTGAGGAGCTTTCAAACAGGGAAGATTTCATGACCAACTTAAAACGTTTGATTTCCCAGACGAGGTTAACAGGCTTGCTTCCAAATTCGCTTTGCTCCACTGGGGAAGGAAATGAAATAATGAGGTTAAAATCGTCAAACAAACGAGAAGGGAAAAAAAAAAAAAAACCAAACAAACACACAAATTTACGGAACATACATAAGGTTAATGTTCCAGATACGGGGGGGATTTAATATTATAATCCTGGGAATTTAAGCAATGACAGAGTCAGCGATTTTTTTGCCAGCATTTTTTGTGTCTTCTGGTAGCTGCACCTGCGTTATTTTTGAAGGAATCATTGATTTATAGTCTTCATATCTTTTTAATATCATAGTTTGCTCCTCCATATTGTGAAATATGCAGCTTTTTGCATCTTCTCCATGGTCTGATTGGTCGTATGCAGCAAACCCTTATGTGCAAACATGCACAGATCTAGATGGGAAAACCCCTTGGCTCAGTTAGCGATTTTTTTTAAACAGGGTTTGTGAGATGCTTATCAGCATTGCGGATTTCTAGGTAAGTGAAGCCCAATAACGAAAAGAGATCCTGGCCATGTTAATGCAGCATCATGATACAGGCCCCTTGACCAGCAGAGGGACAGGAAATGATGACATTAAATAAAGATACAGTGGCATTGAAATGCTAGGGGAATAACTGGTTAATTAATCTGTGTAATCAATAACTGGTAAAATCGATAATAAGATGAGAGATTCTTACTTGGATTGAAAGACTGATCCTGGGGAGGAGTAGGAGTGGACTCATCAGGAAGAACTGAACCTACACACAAAGACCCACCCACAGTTTAACACATTTAGAAAAAACATAACAGATTGACACTGACACAGTTGGACCCAGCGCCACGAATATGTCCCCCAATTAAATAATACAAAGATGCATGCAGGTATTGAGTGTTCAGTGCATTTGCGCTGGGTCATCTAATGATTTTTGAGGGGTCAGCATGCTACTAGATAACAAATGGGGAAAGCTTCTCGTTTACCACCTTTGCTGCAGCGGTTCATACACTGTTCCGCCGTGTCATAACGGTTCTGGTTTCCTCTGCAACCACCAAACACAAATGTCTGGCAAGTGTCTGTGTCGTGGTCGTAAAAAAACTTGGTAAAGGCAGCACGACAGGGACCAGGGTCAGGGGTCACCATGCACTGATCTGATACAGAGACACAAAGATACAGATATACAGAGACATTCGCTGTGACATCAGGGTTGATGATGAAAACTAAGGCTTAAGTCTGAATCTGTTTGTCCCTGTTCCTGAAAACTGCAGTGGACGATGTAAAAAGTTAAAACTGAAATCTGCCAGCATATTGATCAGAAAACATTCCTGTAGGAGAGTGAGGTGGTTAGTGTGAACAATCGTGAACATGGTGTGTTCAGGACAAACTTCCTCATGCTTCAGCACTTTCTTTTTCCTCTCTATCAAGATGATCATTTGTGGAACATAATTTAATATTGATCTGTATCATGGGTTAATTTCACATATACAGGCAGACAAATAATTGCTTTTGTGAGTAAATGCATGTTCTTATGTAGTGCAGGAAGAGAAAACTTTTATTATGAAGGCCCAAGAAATGGTGGACGTGTTAAGGGATGCTGGTTGCTGATATTTGGAGTGAAAAGCATTTACGCTATTTGCCAAAAGTTAGGGCTATTCTGCCTTTCAGTGCAATTTCAGAATGCACCTAAAATGCACTACAACCTTTACAGGTGAATTTAATTTGACCTTCTCTAAACTATTGAATGCATATATCCCAACTGTTCAATGTTTCAATACTTATTCCATAGCATGCTGTTCTCTAACAAGGTAATTAACTGCAAAAATCACAAGTGTCTGATCATGAATCATCAAATAAATATCTGGTTGAATGAAATGTATTTAAACAGTCCTCTACTTCATGCTGTTTACATTTTGACATAGTGAGACCAAGATGACATCTAACAATTGAGCTTTGAGTATTAAAGTGTGTCGTCAGCAGGTTGCAATCGAGACACAGAGTCTAGGTGAGTCACAGAAAGGCATAGAAGCAGGAGTCCTTTGGCAACATCCCATGCTGATGACTGGTTCATTGTGATCAGTGCCCTGCAGAACCAGATTATGATTGCCACTGAAATCCAGGCCCATTTAAAGGAGGTGAGAGGCACCTGAATGTCATGTCAGACCATTTGAAATCTGCATGGTTTGTGTGGTAGATGGCCATCAAGGGGACCACACCACCAAGCACAGGCGTTATCGTCTTGCATAGGCCAGGGAACATTTGCACTGAATGAGGAACCAGACGAACCATGCTGAAGAACATTGCAAGTAATTGAGACATTGACACTACACATTGACCACACAGCATACAAATTGTTTGAGAAGAAGAAATAACCATATACATGTCAAATAACCCTAACTTTTTGTGAGTAGTGTATCTATGTATCTGTGATTGCTGAAGCTGTGACTTATTCTGTTAAGGTGGGATATCACCTTTCTTTTGAAGCCAGACAGACCCTGCGGCAGCAACAAATCCTTTAGCATCTTTAGACACATCTGGATCAGCAGAGAGACAGGAAGTGATGACATCAAGTAAAGATACAGTAGTGTTGATGTGCTAGGGCAATAACTGGTTAATTCATCTGTGTAGACAATAACTGAACAGATCAATAAAGATCAATAATAAACTGAAATGTTTACTTGTATTGAAGGACTGATTCTGTGGAGGAGCAGGAGTGGACTCATCAGGAAGAACTGAACCTACACACACACACACACACACACACACAGTTTAACACATTTAGAAAAAACACAACAGATGGCACAATGACATAGTTGCCCCCCCCCACACACACACAAATATGCCCCCCAATAAAATGATACACAGATGCAGTAAGGAAATATTGAATGTTCAGTGCATTCACGTTGAGTCCAGTCTGGGTCCTCTTGTGATTTTTGAGGGGACAACATGCTACTAAATATCAAATATGGGAAAGTTCTTTGTTTACCGCCTTTGCTGCAGCGGCTCATACACTGTTACGCCGTGTCATAACGGTTCTGGTTTCCTCTGCAACCACCAAACACAAATGTCTGACAAGTGTCCGTGTCGTGGTCGTAAAAAAACTTGGTGAGGGCAGCATGACAGGCTGTCATAACGGTTACACACAACAGACAAATACTGACAGAGTTGACTCCGAGTTGTGGTGCTTTTCTAAATTTAAAATAAACAGCCGATGAAGCTGATCATTAACACCGCCCATACAACACACACAATGTCCTGGGTTTGTGTATTTGTGTTACATCCAGCAGTGGCTCTCACATTCACGTGAAAGAACTCATTCAACACAAAAGCAGGGCCGTCATTAGACAATAATGTCGCACACAGACGCATGCTGTCTTGGATTATTGAGTGTGCTGGTGTGAACTAGAAAAAAAAAATGGTTGGGCTTATTAAAATGACGATATCAGTATTGTGTCTTCTGCCAGACAAACATTTTCCCTTAGTCCTACAGATATAAACAGTAGAGCAGACTGTCTCTGTAGCCCTAGGACATTTATGGTCAATATATTTGGAGTAACTATACAGTTGAAAACACACTGACACACAACAGATTGTGTGTGTGTGTGTGTGTGTGTGTGTACGTGTGTGGTGTCAAATTACTGTTGTCATACTGGTTCTGTCAACTTTGATCCTCAAGATTCAAAACAAGCTTCTACTGATATTTATCAGCTCAGAACTTCCCTTATTTTACAGCTTGAAATTGCAGCTTTCTGAAGAAGACTAGTGTTTTTGTAGGAGAAGAATGAAGTTTATTGGAAAAGAGGAATATGACTTGAGTTGATCTAAAAGAAGACTGATGTTTTTCCACGATCTGACTGTGCAGGCCATTTTATTTGTGATCCACTGTTTGTGTCAGTTTTAATAAAACCTAACAGTTGACAGAGAATCATAAAACAACCTTTAAAGAAAGGAGGGTCACAGATCAGGTCTGTTACCTGTGACTCCATTGCATGCGGCCTCACACGCTTCCTGAGATTCAAAGTTGTTTGCATTGGCTTCACAGCCGCCATAGATGAAGCTGCGGCAACTCTGATTGGTCACATCATAGTAGAACTTTGGAAATGCTGCCCGACAGGATCCAATCTTCATCGGCAAACGACAGCGAACTGAGGACACAGATGGAGAAATAGTGAACACAGCATTTTGGACCAGAGCGGGTCCACGCCCTGATTGCTCTGATGTCATCAAAAACTAGAATAATGTGGTTACATAAATATACACACTCCTAAACTATTACTTTGTTGAAGCACCTTTTGATTATATTACAGCTTTTACTCTTTTTGGGTAGAGTTTATCAGCATGGCACATTTTGACTTCAGATTATTTGCCCACTCTTCTTAGCAAAAACGCTCCAAAACTTTCAGATTCAGATCTCCTTTACACAGCCCTCTTCAGCTCCCCCCACAAATTTTCAGATTCAGGCCTCGGCTCTGGCTGGGCATTTCCAAAACTATAATCTTCTGGTGAAGCCATTCTTTTGTTGATTTTGGTGTATGCTTTGGGTCGTTGTTTTGCTGAAAAATAAGGTTCCTCTTTATCTTTCTAGCAGAACCATTAAGGTTTCATGCCAACATTGACTGGTATATGGAACTTTTCATAATTCCCTCCACCTTGACTAAGGCCCCAGTTCCAGCTGAATAAAAACCACCCCAAAGTATGACGCTGCCACCACCATGCTTCAGGTTGCATTTGGTGTTCTTTTGGTGATCTGTAGTGTGGTTTTTGTGCCAAAATGTTAAACCTTGGTTTCATCAGACCATAAATACATTGTCCCATCTGCTTTGGATGTTTTTCTTCATAGGGCTTCCATCTTGCCAACCTACCCCATAACCAAGACATATGAAGAATATGGGAGACTGTTGTCTCATGTACTAGACAGCCAATACTCGCCAAAAATTCCTGCAGCTCCTTTAAGGTTGCTGTAGGCCTCCTGGCAGCCCCCCTGACCAGTTTTCTTATATTTTTCATCAATTTTGGAGGGACACACAGTTCTTGGTAATGTTACAGTTGTGCCATATTTTCTCAAGTTGATGATGACTGGCTTCACTGTGTTCCATGGTATATCTAATACCTTAGAAATTCTTTTGTACACTTCTCATGGCTGATACCTTTTGAAAATGAGAACCCACTGATGCTTGGGAATCTCCCTGCGAACTAGTGCTGTGCGATATGGACAAAGATTTATATCCTGGTATAGGTAATTTTATAATTTAATATCCAGATACAGTACGTTTTTCCTAAAATGATGTATACATTCATATATATATATACACACACACACACACACGAAATGAATGCCATTTTCTCTTATCTTTTCGCCTTTTATTTATAAAACATATTCCTTTGGAGTGTTGGGGTAACGAGTTACAAAGTAACTAATTACATTAACGATATTACTTTTTTGAGTAACGAAGTAAAGTAACGCATTAAACTAAAAATATCGGTAACTACACTACTTTACTAGACTATAGAACGCGCTTTCCTGCGTCATCCCAGCTGTGTTTGCGTGTTTGGAGAGTTCTGTGTAAGTTGTGCCTGTGTGCGTGCTACTTGCCTAAGCACATCGCCATAGAGATCGATTTGAGTCGAGTGACGTTGCTGCTGGTGCAAAGGACAGAGATAATGGAGACAGAGGGTTTAGGGCAGTGGCGATATTCTCGTTACTTTAAGTTTATAGCTCGAAAGGCCAAAAATATTCGAGTGAAATGCACTCTATGCCCAGGCGACAGGTGTCTTTCAACTGCTGCCAAGTCAATGAGCAACCTGTCCAAGCATTTGTCAGCCCAGCATGGCAATACAAAACGTACGGCGAAAGATCCTACTCACCGGTCATCTGAAGGAGTCGATGAGCAGCCGACCCCGCCTAAACAGGCAAAGCTTTTTTCAAGTGTTGGAGCATTTATATGTTTATATGCCATTTTGTATGCATTTATACAATAAACGTTGAGGGATGATAGGGCTATGATGTTTGCCCATGTATCTACACAGTAAATTAAGAAACGGAAAAGTAAAGTAATAAGTAGTGACGGTACTTTTCAAATGCAGAGACTAGTAATCTCATAGTATAGTAACATTAGCCTAGGTAACCCAGTAGCCCACACGTTAAAATTATAATATAATATAAATTCAAATTCAATAGAGAATTATATCGTGCGGTAGATGTTTTTATATTCGACTACAATTTATATTGTGATGTCACACAGCACTACTGCGAACCATGGCTTTTGCTGTTAGATGCAACTCAGAAAATGTTGAGAAAAGTCTACTATAACAGCTGAACTTCATTTGGGGTTAATCAGAGGTACTTCAAATTATGGCAGGTGTGCACTGACTCCTATTTAACACAAGTATGAATGCAATTGGTTAATTTTGAACACAGCCACATTCCCAATTAAAAGAGGTTGGGCACACTTATGCAACCACATTTTATATGCTCTTTTTTTTCCTTAAACCCCCCCCCCAAAAAAAGTTTGTCTTTTAACTAAGGTGTGCAGGTTACAGGTCACATTATAGGTGAAAAAAGTTATGAAATTATTTATCTTGGTCTCATTTTTTACATCACAATAACTTAGCATTTTAACTTTTTATATAGCACTGTATAAACCACACTGACAGTTACGGTCACTATTTTATGTGAGCAATGTTAGGGAGAAGTCCTGATCAACAAACTGGACTTTTCACATCACTGATCAATACACCGATCATGAATTAAATTTATTTTTACTGTATCTATTTCTATGCAGGAGCAACTTTCCAGTTGTCAGTGAACTCCAGTGTTGGGTTTTCAGGTGTTGTCATGTTTCCCTCACAGGTGTTCACAGATAAAAACCAGAGCGACTGGTCTGACCTGAAGATCCAACCCTGGAGTTACCCTATAAATTCCTGAGAGAGGTGCATTTCTTCCTTCCTGACATGACTCAGGATCCACCTGGATGGGTACAAAGGTACATTCACTTATATTATCCTTTATGTTGACAGTTATTGATTCGTAATCAGAAGCACAACTGTCATCACAAAGCTCAGCACTTCTGTATGCGTTTCATATTAAAAGCCTTCACAGTGATATGTTTGACACTAAAAAACATTCAAATAAAAAGGACAGCCCGCATTCCTAGAACTCAAGGAAAACCTGGTTGTAATCAGAGCTAATGAAATATTGTACCAAATGTGTGGGGCATAGACTGAGAGGGTCTAATGCTCCAAACATGGTTCTGGTTCTCAGGTGTAAGGAGGAAGTGGACTGTAGGTCTTTTTCCTGTTCAGGTAAGAACAGCAAAGGCTGAACAATCTTAATCTTTTCTCAAACCTCTGGAAGATCCGGATCTGACAAGGATCATGTTATATAATAAAAGACACTTGATAAGACTTGATCCATTTTCTGTTACACTATGATTCATCTGTAATGGAGATTCACGTAAAACATATGTGCTAAGACTTAAATCAAATTTATTTATATAGTGCCAAATTAAACCAAAGCTACCTCATGAGCATGAAACTATTGTGGCTATTACACATCATCAATTGTTGATTATTAAGGTTTGGACAGCTGTTTAAATGAACTTAAGTTTTTTAAATTGCAGGTTGTGAATCTGGACACTGACATGTACTGTGGGGCCTGGGCCCAAACCTACAGAAAACCTGAAAAGTTCTTGAAATAAAATATCTTATCTGAAATAAGATTATTTTATGAAAACCTGATGTGACTCCTCCATAGTCAGAGTCAAAGCTGTGAACAACAGCAGACGCTAAAGCTGAAATAACTTTATTCTTAGTGAAAACAGGACAGATTGAAACCCTGATTCAGAGCTCAGACCTTCATCTCCTGAGCTAAGACTCAGCCCTGATCAGTCAGAACCAGAGTGGTTTCTGTCTAGTAACATTGATTGATTGATCAATGGATTCATTGATAACACTGTATAACACTTTTTGTAAAATAAAAAGTAAATTCCCTCCACCAATCAGGTCATCTTCTTCTCACTTGACTCATCACTGACTGCCCATGTATGATGAATGATCAACCTGTGTTGCCAGGTCCGCTTACTATAAGCGAATTTGGGCTTGTTGTTCTGTAAAGTCGCTTGCAAATATCGTCAGTCGCGGGTTGCGGGTTTTTTGGGCTTGCTTTGCTCCGTGTATGAACCCCTCCTGATTGTCTCCCAGCTCTCCACAACTACAATAAAGCTAAAGTTTGTCCTTTTTCCTTAAAGGATCTGTTCACAAACCGTCCACTGGAACCGCGCTGGCACCGAAAAGCGCAAAGCAAACAACAAAAAACCCAAAACACCACCAACAACAGCAACAACAACAACACAAAAAAAAAACAAACAAACTCCACAGCTTTTTCATCTGTGAGGCTTACGGACATCGGTTTGACTGTCTTAAAACAAAATGAGCCAAAGCAAACAAGTGAGCTGAAGATAGCCACTTACAGCCTGTCACACATCAGTCAGAGCTGTGAAATAACTGGACCTACCTCGACTGATAAAGAAGTCAAAATGCTAAAACCAGTAACCAGAGTAATGGTGCAACTGACCCATGCATGTTCAAAGACCTGATGAGTTATTGGGTGGGTGCCCAGTATTCCCTTGTAATAGATGAAAGATATTTACAGTTTTTTATTTATATATATATATATATATATATATATATATATATATATATATATATAATATATAATATATACTGTTATCAAATTGCCTCTCTCTTACACAGTGTCGTAGGTTTAGGTCAGATTGGTTAGGTTGGCTTTTTTTTTTTTTTTTTTTGAGAAGTTGAGTCGCTTTTTTTGGGCTTGTTTCATTAGAGCTGGTTGCTTGATTTTCTCGCAAGATCTGGCAACACTGTGATCAACCCCACAGACTGATTGATTCCACGAATGGTGTACATCTTACTGTTGTTTTTCTCGTTGCTCGGCGGCTCCTGGAGATTCTTCAGCAGAGTGATGTGCGGCTTTGCATCGGCCGCCTCCCTCCTCACGGTCTTCCGATAAACCTTGAACTGGGAGCTAGGCTGGAGGACGCACGCATCCTGCCCCGGGTCCCCGCAGCTCACCAGCTGGCACTGCGGCCTTCCGTCTGCCGGGTAACCCACCAGGGCTAGGCCACAACCCGGCTGGCCGCAACACGCCGCCAGGCAGCTCTCCAGGGTCGTCACCCCGTCCGGCACATCAAGTTGGAGCACTTCGACGCCCTTAGAGCCCAGGTCCACACCCTGCTCTGGATCAATGCTTTGGTCCCAGTCACACTCAACAGCCAGGCTGGACCAGACCAGGACACAGAGCACCAAAAAACCCACTCTGAAATATCTGCTCATTTTACCCCTTGAACTGGATCTGGATCTCGATGTAGATTTAATCCAAGTGTTGGATTGTGCTGCTTAAAATTTAACTCGTTGATCGGCTTCTTGATCGGGAACAATGAACCACTTCCGTGTTCAGTGGATTTTTGTTGTCGCAGATAAAATTACCTGAGCTACAGGTGCAGCCACGCCCACCTGACACGTTACATCTCACACAGGAAAAGTTGAGAAAAAATTAGCACCGAAGTCGAACGAGATAATTGGATCATCGGTCGTTTTAATTATATCAATAAACTGATATTTGGTGTTGTTTTCATAGTCTGTATTCAGAGATGAGTCAGCGGTGTATGTTACGTTACTTCACAATTGCGTAACTTTTTTATGTACCAATTTTTAAAAAGTCTTGACCGTTTTCCCTTTAATGGGACTTTAATTTCAACAGTTTGTTTCAATTATTTTTATTAATCCTGAATATTATATCCATCCATCCATCCATCTTCTACCGCTTTTCCGTTTCCGGGTCGCGGGGCTGCTGGAGCCAATGCCAGCTTACTCTGGGCGAGGGCGGGGTCACCCTGGACAGGTCTCCAGTCCATTACAGGGCAAACACACAGAAACGAACAACCACTCAGACCCACGGGCAATATAGAGTCACCAGTTAACCCAAATATGATGGCTTTGGACAGTGGGAGGCAAACCGGAGTAACCGGAGTACCCGGAGGAAACCCACGCAGACACGGGGAGAACATGAAAACTCCGCACAGAAAGGACCCATGCCGGAAACCGAACCCGCGACCTTATTATTGTGGGGCAACAGATCTAACCACTATGCTTCCATGCTGCCCAATTTACTACTTATTTGAAATAAAAAATCAAAAAATTAAAGAATGATATTATTACCTAGATGTTACTGTATATCATCATATATATATATATTTTTTTTTACCTCTAGGGTTCTTCTGGAATAGAAAGACTGACAGACCCCCTGAATATTATATCTTTAAAATAAATCAAATGGACACCTAACACAATAAATCAAAAACAGAAAAAAATGTAATGTCTGTACTTCCAATTTGTAATCGCTACCTTTGAATTGTTTTGCCTCGCAATATTGCATTTGTCCCGGTCATTTGTTTGTGTTTCTGTGTGTCAGTGCTGCCAGATCTCGAAAGAGAAATAAGCAGCCAGCTCTTTGGAAACAAACCCCGAAAAGCGATTTAGCCTCTCAAATAAATAAATTAAAGCCCAAGCGGTGACCTAAAACTACCACATTGTGTAAGAGAGAGGCCACTTAATAACATTATATACATTATTTTTTCTTTGCATAGGCAGCAGTGAATTGTATGGAGGATCAAGGGGGGCAGAATGAAATACATAAATAAATCTTTAAATAATTACGTAAATGTGTCATTAATTCATTAAAATACCAGTTCGTTTAATGTAAAAGTATATATAATTATTTCACAATTTAATTATTTCATGGTTTGTTGCAGTGCTTCATTAATTTATTTTATTTGTCAAACTCACCCATCAAAGTCAGTGGGCAGGGTTAACCTGCGTGAAGCTGGCTCACCACCCCATGCGAAATTTCGGGGAAGTAGTCTGTTTCGTTTGTGCCGTAAAAATTTTGGTTTGTGCTGCTACGGTTTTTCAGTTATTAAAGATTATTTTTTAGGTCATCCAGAGTTCACCCAGGCCCCCATCTACTCCGAATGGACCCGAAATGGTACCGTTCGTTTGTGCTGTAAAAACGTTTGTTTGTGCTGCTACGGTTTTATAGATATTACACACTTTAATTTCTGGTGATGACGTCATCCAGCCCCCCCCATCTACTCCGAATGGACCCAAAATACTACCGTTCGTTTGTGCTGTAAAAACTTTCGTTTGTGCTGCTACGGTTTTATAGATATTACACACTTTAATTTCTGGCGATTACGTCATCACCCGAAATGCTTTCGTGCTGGTGTTAGCCTCTTCATTTGTTTTGGATGCGGTCAAACAAGGTTCGTCTCGTGCTACCACGCTAAGTGAGTCGCTCATTTTGTTTTTAATTCCATGTAGTTTTGTATGTTTCTGCGCATTTGTCATTCTTCAAGCTCCTGGAATGCCACTGTTGCAGGACGAACTTCAGGTAAACATGTTACACTGTTGTGGCTTTTTTTGCTAGCCTACAGAAAAACTTTCTTGTTACCGTTTTCACTGTTGTAAATGACCTTTAGTATGAGCATAATATTTCTTTAAATGTGTTGTTCCCATGTTTATTCATTTATTTTCTCAGCATTCATTAAGCCCATGTAATTATTTCAATTAATACATGTATGTGGAGTTGACAGCATGAAGAAGAAACTTTAGGTTGTAACAATGACTTTATGTGCCAAATGGAACCTCATCAAAATTAATGCATTGCAACAACTAAGCAATCACTGCTTTGTATAGAACACAGCATATGGGCAGATCTTTGTGTTATCTGATGCTGCTTTCACTCCTCTTCCCAGGTCATCGTACATCTCCCAGACACATGCAGCCCTCCTGCAGTATGCCACATAATGTCCAAGAGCATCCTGCGTCAAGCCTCTTTGAAATGCCATGACTGCCCTCAAAGTAAAGGTCTTCTCTTGGATTACCAGACTGGAGGGAAATTCAGGCAAGGCAACTTCTGTACAACTGCTGCCAAAGTCAGTGTCAATCCACACAACCTCTCCCAGACTGTAGCTGTGGGTAACATTCCCTGAACACAGAGCCTTTCCTGTACTGTTGTCCTGCTTTTAGAATGCAGAGGGACACTGAGATGGACTTTGGATTGGTCTGAGGCAGGGAGAGTCAAGAAGGCTGAGTCCCACTTTAGCCGCAGTCTCAAGATGAGCCATGCCACAGTTCTGCAGAACAGCAATGTTGGTACACACAAGTGGAACTTCCCTTGCTACTTGTTTGCTTAGGCTGCAGTACTATGAGGAACATTGTTTTATCAAATAAACACTTGGAAGATTCCTCATGGTTCTCTCAATCACAGTAGAGATGTGGCATTGTGCATCATTTTGAAGAGCACCAGAGGTCAGGTGGACTGGTTTGAAGATTTCCCTCAGCAGTTCTGCCCTCTGTGAGTACACCTGTTAGGTCACACCTTGTGTAGTTATTGTTTTCACCAGCTTGAGGAATTGGTTGTCACATTCGTTGCTGCTAACAACCTTTTCAAATGAAAAGCTGTCACAAAAACAACAAAATAAGCTCTGAAAAACACCATCAAATGCATAAGTGTTGAGCACAGAGACTTTCGATTTGCCAAGTTTAACAGGCTGTTGATGGTTCCCGTTTTTTAACAATTGCACCTTGACTTTTTTCCGGCCCACAGATGGATCTACATGCAGCCATTCAGGACAAGGAGAGAGATAAGAACTCATCTTCCTTTTTTTAGGTGGAACTACTAAGCCTCTCTAGTTTTCAACTGCATTCTCATCCGTTGGAGGACTGTTTGGAGCTTCATCAGCCTCCTCACCAGGGTGAGCATCAATTTTTCTGTTGTTTTTTTCACTCTGGGAAGTAGTGGAGACAGGGTCAGGTCCTATGACAGTCCTTGCATCAGCTACATCATCCTTTTCACTTTTTTGTTTTGCAGAACAAATCCACGTTTCCCTCAATGAAGGAAAGATGACGAGCAATGAACCGGTTGACACGAATGGTTAGGTTTTCACGCTTGAAAAGCCAATTTTCTCTCTGCTTCAACAGCAGAGGAACTTGCAGTGATGCTGGTGCTTCGGAAGAGAGGAACCATTATTCCTGCCCAGAGTGTTAAGTAACTTCCAAGTCTTATTATGTGAGGAATAATCTCAGGGAGGAAGTGGATGTTATCTCTATCCCCATCAGCCATGGCAAGTGACCTGCTCTCCTCACATATTTCTGTCACCCACTGTCTGGCGTTAGTCTGGATCTGCTGATTATATGCATCCACTGGTTCTTGTCCCTCAACCTCTTCATCCAGAATGCTGACTATTTCTTCTGCAATTTGAGCTTTCAGGTATTTCTTGCACCTTTCTGATGGGAGAGTGGCTCCAGAACTGTCATTACCCTCTGATTCACTTAGTGCCACAAGAGTGATGGCACGTAGAAGTTGTTTTGCATGTTCCACAGATTGTGACTTAAGAAGCTGTGCTATTGACCTCACGAAGAAATCTTTAACATGATGTGTTTTATTTTTCAGGCAGTCCCACTGGCAGATCATCCTGATGCAGTGTGCAACATCTACCCTGACAAAACATGGGGGCAGTTTTGCGGGGTGATTCCCAAGCAAGACCTTAAAGCATTCATTCATGTAGGTATTCAGATCAGGATGAGGGGTAAAAGCCTTGACCAGAGGTCCAAGAATGGCCAGAGAAAAATCACTTACAGCTTCTTTTGGAACAGGTGCACCTGCATGAATCCATTCTTTCAGCCACTGTGTGATAGCACTAACATCATGTTTCTCTGACAGCATTTGCACCGCTGGGACCCTAGAGCTGTTATGCCCTGTCACAACACCCTGATATAAGAAGATATGGCCAGACGAGCCATTCGGTCTCACCAGTTTTTTAACTACTGAGCCAGTTGCATCAAAACATACTGTTGGGTGAGATTTCTTGGATAGGGTTTTGTACACATGCATTTGTGTTTGACTCCAGTAGTGACAGAAAAACTTGTCCAGTCCAATGTCTTTAATGCTACCACTGTGAGGTGCACTGTACTTCAATAGCTGCAATGAAAAAATGGGTTCTTTGTCACCTAATGCCATATCTTTTCTCTCTTGTTTTGCTTTGCACAGGGTTGCCAAATTTGGTAGATGGCTTGGCTCAGGATCTCCAAAGTCCATCAGCTTCTCTGCCTGTGATGCCCGCCATACTTGTGGTTCCATCCTGCCCTCACAGAGTTCTTATGCAATCTGCATATGCAACTGTCGAGACATGAATTGCTTTGAGTTGCCAGTGTGCAGGGAGTCATCACTGTTTTTAATATAACAGTTGAGCACCATTGGGCTGTTAATTTTGGGCTCTCTGTCACAATTAATGTCAAAAAGGCCATGACACTCCTTACAGTATCCTCTGATTTCAATATAATTATTTGTGACTGATGGATGGACCTTGGCTCTTATAAAAACAAATGTGCAAGGAATTTTAACTGCTTTCCAGATTTGCTCATTTATAATGTGGGTCCAGGTGCCAGGCTTCAAAATTGTATATTTCCTTTTTTGGGTTTGATTATACTTAGCTTTGTATTCAGCCTTTTCTGGAATAAATTCCCTCCATTTGTCAAAAGGAACTTGAAGCTGAAATGACTGTTCAGGGAAAAGGGGACCTGATTCAGAGCCTGTGTCATCGCTAGTTTCAGGATCAGTTTCATGATGACTGAATCCCAAAGCTGACCAGATGTTGTGTCTGTTTGTTTTGACAAAGGTGTACAGAGCCTTTGCAGACATTTTGTTTCACAACTGTTTACTCAGACTTGTCCACACACTGGCATTTGGAGTAGCTATGTAGCCAGTTTGGAGTTTGGCCTCTTTCGATGAGCAGAGAACTGCAAAAGTCGAATCTCTGTATACTGCTGGTTGTTTGGGCATCTAGTGTAAGGACAAATGAATATAATTAGGATTCACTGCTTGAATAAATTTGGCCTTTGCTACCAATCATAATATACTCTGTGCTATACTTCATATGCTTGGCTTTAAAACAAATATCTAGGAAACTGGTCTAGGTCAGGAGTTAGCAACCATTACAATGCGAAGAGGTGTTTTTAGAGAAAAATAATAATAATTTTAATTTAATCAAGATGATGTATTATTTTAGTAATTTTTTGGGAAATTCAAATTCCCCTTCTACGTCTTTTGTGCAGTTGCTAAATTACATGTCTAATGTGAAAATGTTAGCTAACTAGCTAGCAAAGATGAAGATTTTAGGTCATTTTGCACTGTAGACATTGTTCACAGACTATTGGTGAGGTCTTTCATTCTATATTGTATTAACTCAGATTTTACTTACGTTGGCCAAAAGTTTGATTTTGCAGAGGGGTCGTGAAATCTGTGCTCTCAAAGTGCTTGTTGAGGTAATTTTTTTAATCCACAGTAGCATGAGTGCACCCTAATGGCAAATAAGGTGCAGGGCATGATCTTTCTTTCACATAAAGAACAAAGCGCTGGCTGTGGATTGCAATCTTTTATTGGCATTTCAGACATGTTTTTGGTTGACAGGACTGTTGAAGCAGGTAATCACCTGACGTCATCTCCGGAAATTAAAATTTTAAGTTTTGACGGCACAAACTGGCTAAAACGAATCGTACCATCGGGTCCATTCGGAGAAGATGGGCTGGCTGACATCACCAGAAATTAAAGTGTGTAATATCTATAAAACCGTAGCAACACAAACGAAGGTTTTTACAGCACAAACGAACGGTACCATTTCGGGTCCATTCGGAGTAGATGGGGGGCTGCAACAGGTGTGCGTTTTCCAGGTAATATTACGGCCACGATGTATAATGCAGAATGAGCCAATCGTTATGGAGAAATAATCCCAGGTAGAATGAACATTATACGTCATGGCCCTATTCTTACCTGGAACACGCTAACCTCTTGCAAAAAAAAAAACAACCCAAAACATTAACAACGAGTAATGTTAGACTACGCGTAATATCCAGATGAGACCAGCAATTCATAAACTGAAAACTCATGCATTTAGTGTAAATACCTTAGACAGCTTTGTTAAAATGTCTATCACCAACTCCCGAGAAAGTTGAAGCACATCCTGCGTAGCCGCAATGCTTTGAAAGACTTCCAGGCACTGACGCCCCCCCTAAAAAAGTCTTATCCCCCCCAAGCAAAAATAAAAATACTGTAAGCAGCATCCACAATCAACTGCTGCGTTGCTATGCCGTTGCTTGGAGAGCTGTCAAAGCTGCAACATATGTATCAAACCAATCAAATCACACATTACGAAAAAGTTTCTTACGAGGCAATCTGAACTGATTTGATTGGCTGGCTGACCTGACCTCGTCTGCAACAACTGGTAGCAAGAGTGTTGCTTGCCAAAAGTTACAAGAGGACTAAAGAACTGGATGTTGATGCAGTGATCGAGCACTTTGCTGTGAACCACATGAACAGGCGCATCATTCTGCAGTGACATGGTGAGTAGGCTATGAGTTTTTATTGACATGAGATGTAGGCATACTGTTGTCTATATGTTTGTCTAGCGATCCTACCGACAGCATTTAGCCTGTGTGTGAATGTGGGAGAGAGCTCAGTGTTTTGCGAATAGGTGGATGGATTCTACTAGCCTATATTTTATAACTGTAGTAGGCCTACACTGTAAAAAAAAAAAGTCCGTGAAATTAACAGGGAAATGCTGTAAAATCACGACATAAAAAAACTGTAATTAGAAAAACAATGACGCAGTGTTTAATTCACAGTTATATTTTGTAAAATGCTTAACCAAGCATAACTGTTATTTTTAAAATAAGAATATGTTAAAAGAATCATATTTCTTGGTATAATTCACAGATTACCGTAGTTTAAAGACAGAAAACCTGTAATATAGAAAGCAATAAAATACAGTTAAAATTACAACATGTTAGTGTTAAAATAATGTTTTTGTCCGGTATATTTTTTTTTAGACAGAAATAAACCGTATTTTAGAAATTTGTATGTTATACTTTACAGATAAGAATATGTACAAATACAGTAAAATTATGTTAACATGAAGGGTAAAAAACATGTGATGTGTCTGTTTAAAATTTAGTAGGTCTATATTCAACAATATATATGAATAGGCTAGTAGTAAAACTATAATAGGATACATACCAATTATTTTTATATCCTCCTGATAAAAGAACTCATGAGCGTGCGTAGCTAGTAGCCAATGGATTTTAAAACATTTGAGTGGTACTTTGAATGATGCGTAAAACCTTTTTATTCCTATTTATGTTCACAAACAAAATAAAATGTGCTTGGCCCAGCTAAGTATAGGTAATTGCAGTGAACATTTATTAATATTGTGAATAGATGGACAGATTTACAGTTAGGTCCATAAATATTAGGACATTGGCAAAAAGTTATTTTGCCTGCCTGTCACACCATACTGAAATTGAAAGAAAATCATTATCATTTTCTATGTGTAGATTTTCAAGTTTCAATTTTTATTTGAAAATATTTGCATGTGAATGCTAATGGGAGTGATAAAATGTAAATGATAAAACGAAAAGTTTCAGTTTTTTTCATTCGAGAAGGTCATTTAGTGAAATCTATAGTGCCTTAAGACCATGTCAAACAGAAACAGTAATGGTTTTCAATGTAAGTTTTACATGCCGGGAAAACAAACGTCTGTATTTGAATTTCAAAATAGATAAACTCTGCACATAGGCTCTGTCTCGTCAATTGACAGATCAGTAGATGTTTCTGTTCTTTCATTGGACTAATGAATTATCGCGGGAGGAGCCAGCTGCTCGTGGCTTGTGTGCCGTGTGCCCAACTTGCCTTTGCCTGGAGCTGTCTTTACGTGGTGGCATCATGGACACAGGTATGTAAACGTTTCATTTTCTCTAAACTTGAAATACATAACATGACGGTTTGTTGTCCGAAAAATATTAGCCTCTTTTTGCGACCGAAGGTATTCTTTGCAGAAGTAACACCGACTGACGGGGTTAATTAGTGCGGTGGGTTTCATGCTAAAAGCTAACTTCGTTCGTTTTCAGTTAGTTTTTTTTTCCATGCTGTTGTGGATAGCTGTTGCTGTTTTTTTCAGCGTCGTCGTAAGAGGGTAAAAAACGTTTGGTTTGTTGTCTGTTAGCTTGCAAAAATGATTACCTGCCGTTTTTGCAGCAAAACACTAGATACTTTGAGGGGTTATGTGCTGCATTGTAGAATTCACAGGAACGAACCTCGTTGTTTTTTTAAATGTGTTGGCGCCGACTGCAAGCGCACGTTTTGTACTTATGCAGCTTTCAAAGCTCACTTCTATCATGTTCACAATTTGCTGGCACCCCCTGCTACTGCTAGTGCTGTTGTTACAGATCTTAAGTGTGCAATTTCGCTGTGTTCGCGCCAATTTCACACAGTGAAAGAACTTATAGCCCACTTGAAAGATCATATATAGGAGGGGCGACCTGTGGCATGTCCAGTAACTGGCTGTAAAAACACGTTCACTGTAAAATCATCATTTACTGCACATATGTTCAGGAAACATAAAGCATGTTCCGCAGATAGCATAAGTGACATGTATAGGGAAACTATTTCTCAGTCTTCTCATGTGAATATGCTACTCAAAGCTTACATGATGCAACTACAACAAATGAAAGCATTGATTTGCTGCAGAATTTCAATGACACCTTTCTTAGAAATGTATGTTTATTCTACCTAAAACTGCAAGGGCAGCTCTTTCTTCCAGCTTCAACAATACAGACAATTGTTGAAGAGATACAAAATGTGCACAATTTGGGACAGGATTACACTTTAAGTAAATTTCGTTCACTTCTAAAAGATGGCATGGATCTAACAGATGATGCTATTGCTAAAATCTGTGATTGTGTGAAGGATTCAGATCTGTTCTCTGTCTGTTATCAGGGACAGCTGAGAACAACATATTCAAGAACTCAGGCCTTCCAAAAAATGTTCAAATACATAGAGCCTAAAAAAGTAACATTGGGAAATGATGAAAATATGACACAAAGGTTTGCTTGCTACATACCTGTGAAACAAACAATGAATAGCTTTTTAGAATCTGAATTGTGGAAGAATTCAGTGTCACAAAAGTCTTGTGAAACAGACTCAGATGTTTTGGGTGACATAAGTGATGGACAAAACTTTAAGTCCAACCAATTCTTCATTGAAAATCCAGGATGCCTGAAGCTAATTCTGTACCAGGATGCTTTTGAAGTAGTCAATCCCCTTGGCTCTTCTAAGAAAAAACACAAAGTTGTTGCAGTTTATCTTTCTGTGGCAAATTTACCAGCTCATGTGCGTTCCAGTACTGATCACATGTCCCTTGTCCTGTTGTGTGGAGAAAATGACCTGAAAAAATTTGGATGTGCTAAGGTTTTCTCACAGATATTAGTGGATTTAATTAGTGGATCTAGAGGAAAATGGGATAACTGTAGGTGGTGAAACTGTAAAAGGGGCTCTGTATTGTATTGCTGGTGATAATTTGGGTTCACATGGCATTGGTGGGTTTACTGAAAATTTTAGTCGTTCTCATTACTTTTGTAGGTACTGTGAAATCACGCAAAGTGAATTTGAGAGTGATGATCCAAATGTATGTGATCCACAGCGCACCCCTGAAAGTTATGATTCTGCTGTTGCTGATCTCCAAGCTCAAGACAGTCAAGACATCAGAGGCATAAAGGTAAACTCTGTTTTCAATGCTCTGAAATCTTTTCATGTTTGCCAGCCTGGTCTTCCACCTTGTTTAGGCCATGACATATTTGAGGGTGTCTTATCCTATGATGTTGCACTGTACTTGAAGTATTTCATTAAGAAAAAGAAATGGCTTATTCACATATTCACTTTTGAACGGGTGCATCACGCAGTTTAAGTTCAAAGGATCTGATGCCCTGACAAAGCCATGTGCTGTTAACTCTGAGGCATCCAAGCTTTCGGGTCAAGCCATTCAGAACTGGAATTTCCTAAGGTTGCTGCCTATATTAATTGGTGACAAAGTGCATGATCCAGGAGATGATGTGTGGCAGTTAACTCTACAGCTTAAAGATATTGTTGATATGATTTGTGCGCAAAAGATTTCATTGTCACAGGTAGCCAATCTTGATATTATAATCCAAGAATACTTGGAATCAAGAAAGTGTTTATTTCCTGAGAGTCCACTAAAACCAAAACACCATTTCTTGCGGCACTATGCATTACTAATTTTGAAATTCGGCCCCTTGATCAGAGTATGGACAATGCGTTTTGAAAGTAAACACAGCTACTTCAAGAGATGTGTCAGGCATTTGAAAAACATCTGCCTGACTTTATCTGAAAGACATCAGATGTTTCAGGCATATCTTTCAGCTGGGCCAGGATACAGTCAGTTTCTGCAAGTCAAAGACAGTTGTACTTTTTATCCCAACCTTTACAGTGACTTAATTAAACATGCAGTGAGACAGTTTGGCTTTTCAGAACACAATACTAGTGTTTCCACAGACATACAGTATAAAAGGTACAACATAAAAAAGGGTATTTCCTTGTGTCAAAAAATGATGAGGTCATGGAGTTTGGAGAACTTCTCATGATTTTAATTCAAAATAATACAGCTGTGTATTTGGTGATGGAGATACATAAAGCTGACTATCATTCTGAATACCATCTGTACTCAGTGACAAAACAGAGTACAAGCTTGCAATGTCTTAACATTGACGACTTGGTAGATTTTTATCCGTTGCCATCATACATTGTTAATGGGCACCAAGTCACTCCACTGAAACACAGTGTGTTGTCAAAGTAAACATGATCATGGTCACTTTGGTGGAGAAACCATGCTAAAAACGCAAATATAGGCACAGAAAAGTGATACAACACTATTTAAAAAAATATAAAAGTGACATTAGTGATTTGTTTTTACGTGCAGTGTTATTAGACTAAATGTCTAATTACTTTTGTCTTCTTTCATTTGTAATCTTAAAAACTGGTGTCAGTCTTCCGTGATTCTAGAAATGATGGACTTGGAGCAAACATTTCTTCGCACCGCTATCACTGAGGTCTTACCTGACCTTCCAGAGATGACGAAAGATATTCTAGAGGAGACCTTACAATCCCTAGGGGTGGAGACATATGATGATTTCCAGTTCATTGAGGAAGCTGATTTGCTGTCAGTGTTAAGACCAGTTCAAGCCAGAAAAGTCCTTGCTGCTTGGAAGCAGAGATGTAAGTATTGCAGTACATGCAACCAGTGCCCAAAGTAGCCTGCAAGAGGATCACATTTTGTTCATTATAAGTATTTTGGGGTGTGTGTTTTTGCAGGCCTGACTCCTGAAACCAGCAGCTCCTCTATTGGTGCCTCACCAGGGCCTCCTGCATCCTTGCCATCTCTGTCACCCAGAAGTTCACCCTCAACTTCTTCCAACAGCTGCCAGAGCCCTGAAATAGACTGGGTGGACACCTTTATGATACCGTGGGAAAAGTTTCCAGAGGAACTGATGCAGTCATTGGAGAGAGGAAAACGTCCAAGTCCACGACTGAGAAGGGAGATGGTCCGGATTGTGGTTCGTGAGATGATGCAAAACAGTTCTTGCATTTAGAGTAAACACAAATTTGTGCTACAAAAAGGAGGTGGAGATAAGGATACAGACCCTGGTTTGGGTAGGGGTAATGAAAAGTATAGAGGGTGCAGGAGGTGGAGGTCAAGATAAACAAGATACACACAACAAGCTACACTAGCAGATTCAGCAAACAGATTCACCTAAATTGTCCTGTAATCAAAGAAAGACACAAGCCAAGTCAAACCAATACAAACAAACTCACCTGGACTAACCACATGGTGTCAAAGAGGCTCATACAGGCCACACCTTCCACTTAAGTACACTTCCTCTTCCTGCATTTCTTCCTTGCTTCTCTCAAGAGTCTGTCTATCCTAAGTGCTCCCCCTGCTGGGCCCCCAGCTACTATTACTTCTTCTAATCCAAATCCACTGACTGGATCTTACTGCCTCATCTGACATTTCCTTCACTATTTTCCTCACACTCTGTCCCTTTCCTCCTATCTCCCTCAACAAAGAGACACCATAAGTAAAAGGAACTCTACTGAAGTTGCCAAAAAGATATTGGCAAAATATCCAAAATCTTTCCAAGACGTAATAGAGGGAGACATGATTGGGCCAGGGTATCACTCTCTAGTCAAGCAATAGCAAAATAGGATAGAGAATGTGAGGCGATCTACGACCCCAAAGATAAGAAAACGGAAGCATCAAACTGGTGAGTCTGACACAGAAGAAGTCCCTCCAGAACGAAGAGCAGCAGTCCAGGACAATTATGGGTGCATTAAATGGGACTTAAAATTCCTGCCCCTTGGAGAGACCCCAGAGACCCAGCAGGAGAAGAAAGAAAAACTAAAGATGATGTCTCAGCAAAGTGATGCAAATCGAGAGGAAGTCAAACATCTGATGAAGTTGACTTTCTACACACAGCGTAAACAAGTCAACCAGGGGAAAAATCTAAAATACCTCTTGGAAGAGTGGCCATTTTGCTTCAGTGAACTTGGGATGGCAGTCCACTTCAAGGAACTCACCGGAATTGGGCTACAGGAAACTTTCACACGGAATGTGGATCTGAAAGGGAAACGACTCCTGGACTACATGACCACTGTTTGTGTCAACAAGAACAAAGTTTTGACAGGCTCTAACAAAGCTTAAAGTGATGAGGGGAGAATTGAATGGTGTCTCTGAAGATGTCAAAGAGATGGTGCTGCTTCTGCTGTCCTACTTTGAGGAGAAGGAAGATGCGATGTTCTGTTATGTGGAGGACACATGCCTGGCAGGGGAAGTACAGATGGACCAAATTCACCTAACTCCCACCATTGTTGTGCGTGGTAAGTTTCTTTCTTTTTCTCTTTTGGTCTTTCTTTCATTTTCTCTTATGTATGTCTTTATCCTTTCTTCATCTTTTTCTCTTTTCTGTCAATTTAGACACAAACATGTTACACAATGTTTGTTGTTACTGTAAGCCATTAAAGTTAGTCAAATGACCCTAAAAAGCCTTAAAATTATCTCCCTGTACATAAACTGATTTCTGTATTGATGGGAAGCAACATAACTGACCCTTTAAAAATTGAACAACATAAATGCTCAATTTTTTGTGAAATATTTCAGGTACACAAGTCTTTTTTAATTTAGTTTGAATCATGTTTTTGTTGTTTTTTCTTTTCAGAACGATCCTGCTATTCAAGACAGTTCATGCTGAGTGTGGATCGAAACATTGTCCATGATAACATCCCTTCCTTCATTTCAGCCCTGTGCATGATGTTTGGGAGCTATTATTGCTTTAACATCCATTACCCATCAGAGCTGGCATCAACCCTGGAGTTTCTACTGAGGTGTGTCTTTTTGGGTTGACTTTATGCAACATTTTAACCTTATAGAACTGAAACAAATCTAAAGTAGCTGCTGAAGTGATTTGGTGGATGGGGGACTTGCCATTTTACCTTTTTACTATTGTAAGTGGCTTTAAAATAATAGCTTGATTTAAAAAATTATGGAAAGGGTAAAAATTTTGTTGTTAATGAATCTATCTTGTTATTAATACAGTCATCTGTTATTCTTCTATTTTCCAAGGTGTTTTTTCTCCATCAACCCAGAGAGGGGCACTAAAGTGGAGAAGACAAGCACATTCCGTCTTCATGTGAACCCTCGAGTCCTTACCTTGATTCAGGAACTTTCAGATCACGAATGGCGTGATGTCTGAACATGGACTAAACTTAGTAAGATTTATGGCTTGTGAGAATGAGCACCACTCACAGTTTGAAGGTGTGTTTCAGCTCATTATCTGCTCAGTTCTTAAAATGTTAAAGAAGCAAGTGAAAGTTTCAGACAAATTTGATAAGGAGTTTTAATGCAGTTGTTACTGATTTGTATTGCTGTTTTATTTTATTATCTGCATGCCTGCACTGTCATGATCTGTTCTTGTTTTATTTTGTTAGTCCACTTCCTGTTTTATTTTGGTAGTCTGTGTTTTGTTATGTCTCCGTCCACTTTGCTTCCTGCTTTTGTTCTCTTTCCCGCCTGTGTGATTGCCTTCTTTGCCCTAATGTGTTTCACCTGTGTCATTAGTTCAGTTGGTATTTAAGTCTTGTTTTCTGTCCAGTCCTGGTCGGATCCTTTGTCCTCTGATCTCAGTTGTTCTTTCGTGTTCTCTGGTTCCCTGTTGGTCTCTTGTCCTCTTTGTCTCCTTCTCATGTTGCCACAGCCCTTGTCCTCTCTTGTATTCCTGATCTCTTGTTCTCGCTTGTCCTTTCATGTTCTCTTGTCCTCTCTTGTCCTCCTGACCTCTTGTCCTCTCTTGCCCTCTCAGTTCTCCACAGTTTTGCCTCACAGTTAGAGTTTTGTTTCCCTCCTTTGGAGTGGTTTTTTGTTATCCCTTGTTATCCTTTGTTCTCCTGTTCACCTGTTTTCATTAAAATACTTACCTGCACCTCGCCCTACTGCCTCCGGCTCCTGCTTTTGGGTCCTCCCCCCAACCCAGACGTGACATGTACCTCATTTTGAAGAGCTTGTTTGAATATACTGGTCCATTTGTTCTATTTTTCATAATGAAGAAATCAGTACAGTAATACAAGAATCCAAAGGATGTTAAATTCTTACATTTATTCATAAAAAATAACCCTTTAATTGTCCTTAAAACATTTTCAGGAGGAAAGTCTTTTCTTTCTTTCTTTCATTCATTCTTTTTTTCTCTCATTTTTGTTTCTCTCCCTCCATCTTTCCTCTTTCAGTTCCAGTAAGATTAGCACTAATATGCGCATGCTCTATAGTATAATGTTTGTAAGTACATGTTATGAGTACATTCATTGGGAACAGATATGTTATTGTTAAATGGTATCAGGTTAGCTTTTGGAAATACAAATTAGTAAAGGTTTTTTTTTTTTTTTCTTTTTAATCATATAGCACAGTAACTCTTAAGGTATTACGAGCTTTGCTTTTCAAATGCAATCCAAGAGGGCAGTGCAGTTTAAATTAAATCATCTAAAGGTATACCTGTAATGTAGAGAAACGGTTTCTGTTTTTCACTGAGGAACAGGTGATTACTTTTAGACAGTTTTACAGTTTATATTTGAGATTGATATTAAATAAGAGTCATAGAAATAGGATTTTATGCCTTTATGATTTATTTATGATTCAATTTTACGGAAAACTCAAAAAATAAAAAATAACCTCATAATTGTCCCTAACCCTATAATGGTCCTGTATTTTTAGGAGGAAAGTCTTTTCCCTCTTTTCTTTCTTGCCCTATCTTTTGCTCATCTTTGTTTCTCTCCCTCCATCTTTCCTCATTCAATTCCAATAACATGATCACTAATCTGTCACAGGCTCTCCCTTGTAATGTTTGTAAAGCACATATTACAAATAAGTATCCTAAGAAAGGACAGGCTGTTATTTTTCACTGCTTTAAGGTAAATACATTTCTGGAAAAGTAAGTTATTATTGGATTTTTTTTTTTTTATCTTTCAGTAAAATAACACTTTAGCTATATCTAGCTCTAGTTTTCAAATTTCAAATATTTGATCTGTGTACACTGGGTTTAATTTTTCACATTTCTGGTAAGAAGCCAGTGGATTTTAAATGAAATAGTCGAAGATAGAAGTGCCCAATATGCATGTAAAGTAGCAAAACAGTTTCTGTTTTTCACTGAGTAATAATTATCAGGCAATGAAAATTACTTTTAGACAGTTCATCAGTTTACGTTTGAGATTGAGTCAGGATTATACGCCTTAGAGGTTGTAATGAATGAATTTTACAGAAAATTCAGTTTTAAGATAATGCTTTTACGTGAAATTCTTGTCATTAATACTGCAAAAGACACTACTATATAAACATCTTTTAAGTAAAATTTGCAGGAAAATTCAGTTAAATTACAGTCTTATAATGAGGCTTTTACAGTTAAACTATGTTTTTTTAGGGTAATTATTAGTAAAATTGAATGGGATTCAGTGTATAATAAACGACAACTGCATGTAAATGTTACTGAAAGAATCCGTTTAATAACAGTATGGCCATGCTAATTTAGCAGAAAAGTGCCGTTGGATTTACTGGTTTTAAATGTAATTTTATTGCAATTAAAACAGTTTTAAACTAAAATTTACAGGTTGTTCAGTAAAGTTAAAATTTTAACTGTATTTTTTACGGAATTGTTCTGGCAACCCAGCTGCCAGTGTTTTTCCGTAAAAACAACGGAATTTTTTTTTTACAGTGTACTTCGGCGAGTTAAAGTTGTTAATGTTGCAGTGTGTGCGCAATTGTCTTGTGTTGAACTGCGGTTCATTTACTCTGATATAAGTTGTTTCATTGTATTCAGGTTTTTGTCTCTGAGAGTAAGCTATGGAATTTTATTTCACTCCACTCATGCTGTGTGTGGGTGCGAGGCCCTGCTCTTTGACATGGATGCGTAACTGCGCATGGATAACACGGACACAGCTATTCTGGTTCTACTGCACGCATAATCCCACTGCAATACGTTTTTATAAAGTAGAATAATACAGCATAATCATACACTTAGGGCCTGATTTACTAAGATCACACGTAAATGGTACTAAATTGTGTGCACAGTGCAATAGACTGTGTTTTGCGGGTGATCTACTAAGAATAAGTGTAAATCAAAACAGGTGCAACAGGTGGAGACAGCAGTATTCAAATATTTAAATTAGGGTTTTGTGTCTTAGTGGAGAGTTGGACGAGCAGAAAGCTGTAACCAGAATGCTCTGACAGCTCATCCGCAGACAGCCCAACCCTCCCGCAAGAGCGCAGAGTGGCTGTGTGCGTGTGTGATTGATCATGTGCGCATACGAGAGAGCTAGCGTGCGTGTGTCTATGTGTGACCGACAGACAGTTAAAATTCGTAAGCCCCCCCAATGAAAAATCCAGCCCCCCCTTGCTCCCCCAATTAAGAATTTCTGGCGTCGTTACTGCTTCCAGGCTTCACCAAAGCAATCGATTAGACTTGATTCGCGCTAGCCCCGCCCACTGACTTTGATGGGTGAGTTTGACAGATTGTGTGTAAGTGGGGGCCCCGACAGATTCCTTCATTGTATACAGGGGGCAAAACTAATTTGTTGTGTGTTGTTACAGGTTGCCACCTGCTGCTATTTAGTCTCCCACCTCATATACTAGTCTTAGTTTGCTGATTTATAAATATTGGCTTCCTGGGCCAACTGGTTTTATTGTTTAATCTTGTTTCTAGTTCTGTTTTTTTGATTTAGTGGAGCTGCGAGCCAGTCCGCTGGGGGAAGCTAGTCACCCTGAGTGAGGTCCCTTCACCGTTTGCTGTGTTTAATGCACTGGGACGCACATTGTTTTCACCATTTGCCGTGAGTGTGTTTAGGTTGCTGTGACTGCACTGGTGAGTATATGGTGGCACCCGTAGACACACCTGAGTAGTCTGCCACCCCACCTTGGTGGTGACGTCACACAGGAGACGCATGAGATCTGCATTTTGGGGTTGACTGGATGTTTCTGTTGTGGCCGAATGTCCGACCCGTTACTGGACGTGCTTCGGTGTCCGTGTGGATATGAATTATCCCGACAGCACGTGAATGCAGCAGCACGATCCCTGCCCAGAGTCCCGTCAGGATTCAGTCTCGCTGTTTCTGCCTTTACACCTATATCCCGGCGTCAGTGGATTCTTTAATTTTTTATTTAAAAAAAGGATTAACAGTTTTTGGTTTGTGTGTTTTTTTGTTTTTTTTTTAATCGTCTATTACTATTATCGCCAGCGGTGTTTCTCTCTGAGCGGAACAAATTTCCTTTTTCCTCCTGATGTATTTGGTTTTTATTAAAAAACTGATTTAATATCACGGGATTTTTGTCTTTCCGGGTCGTGGTCTGCTCGGTCCACATGGCGGCGAACCGAGTGGGGCGGCGGGTCAATAAGGCGTGTAGTGATCAGTCACCGAGCCGCGCCGGCGGAGGGCGGGATCCGGGTCTGCAGCGTCGTCAGGCCCGGGTCACCGTCAAATATAATCGCAAAGAGCTGCAAAGGAGGCTGGACGTGGAGAAGTGGATTGACTGTGGACTGGGCGAGCTCTACAGAGGCCGGGTGAGTCCGGATCCAGGACCACAGTTTTTCTTAATTGCAAGCACACCAACATATGAAATGACCAGAGATCAAACTGTAAGGGAGCGGGATTCAGGATCAGGGTCCAGCGAAAAAATCAGGATCAAGCTGTGGAATCAGACTTATTAGCCCGCAAACGAATACCAATCAGGGTCGGCCCACAGAGTCAGGGCAGATAGGTTGAAGGACCCCACCCTTCTTACTTTGTGACCCCCATCCTCCCCACCCCCACCAACGTTAAAGAATAATAATATTGTAATTGCTATTTAAAATGTTGTGAAAATCTGAAAAATTTGATTGTGACTGTCAGCAAATGGGACTCGTTTTAAGGATATTTGTTTGGATACCCAGTTTAAAATATAAGCATCATGTTGTAAACTGCTGTTAGCTGAAGGTTGACATCCCATAGTAAATCAAATTTTAGCTAAAAATTAGCACCCTGCAGTAAACTGAAAATTATGGTGCATTAAATTGAACTCAGGGTTACTGCACAGTAATTAGTCAGCAGACTTGTAAATACACAAACAATCAGATCATCTGCTGTGAAAACATTTAAAGACATTTTAATACCCTGAACAGAAACAGCACATGACTGATGCATCTAAACACATAATATATTACTATTATATTTTTGTCATCTTTTGTCAGAAGCTCTTCAATAACTGTAGTAAATATATCAATTCAAATCAAATTTTATTTATATAGCACCAACTGTTGACATGTTGCACCAACTTGACATATAAAGGAAGTGTAGGCCAAACTGCGTTAAGAATTATCAGAGACCTAACAAAAGGATCTTGTTGGGTTAAGACAGATTGGGTTAGGGTTAGTGGGAGTGAAAGTGGGATGATTTTAAATTTAATTCTGAATTTTTCTGGGAGCCAATGAAGTAAAGCAAACTCAGGAGAAATTTGATTTCTTTTTCTAGTTCCTGTTAATACTCATGCAGCGGCATTCTGAATCAACTCAAGGCTTTTCAGAGAATTGTTGGGACATCCTGATAGTAATGAATTACAGTCTAGTCTACTCTAGTCTAGAAGTAGCAAATGCATGCACTAGTTTTTCTGCACCCTCTTGAGACAGGATGTTTCTGATCTTCACAATATTATGCAGGTGAAAGAAGGCTGTCCTAGAGACTTGTTTTATGTGAGGAACAAAGGACATGTCCTGATCAAAAATTACTCCAAGATTCCTGAAAGTGGAACTGGAGGCCAAAATAATGCCAACCAGAGTGATCACATGAAGACAGCACTCCAATTGTTTTATGCCTTGTCACCTGCATTTGTTATAGTAAAAGTAAAAGTAGTGTAATCGATGACTTATTACTCCAATAATAATCAACATCTCATTATCTGTACCGCTTATCTGTCAGGGTCATGGGGGAGATAAAACAGTAACGTGGAGGATCAGAGCCAACATGACAAGGTCTGACAGTGTGAGCACTGCTTCAGTGGAATGCGTGTTTGTCTGTCTGGCTGTGTGCGTGTATCTGTGTATGTCTATCTGTGTGTGTGTCCCTATGCTGTGGTATCTGTGTCTGCATGTACAAGAATCAGTTGCTTATACGAACATGGACTTATGAATGTCTGACTTGTTGTTTTCTGTCTTTGTCATAGGGGTTGTGGTTTTCTATTAGATTTTTGTTTAATGATGATTGTGATAATATGAGACTGATGCTGTTTCAGTTTTAACACACTTAAGTAATTAGAGATACACAACCGTGTTTGTGTGTTTCAAAGGTCAAACATGAGCAACTGAACTGAACAGTCAACTATTCAGTAGCAACTGAACAATCACTATACACAAATCAGCCAAAGTTATGACCACGTGCATAATACTGTCTTGGTCCCTTTTGCTGCCAAAACAACTCTGACCCCGGAGGTCCGGACTCCTCTAGACCTCTGAAGGTCAGCTGTGGTATCTGGACCAAGATTTTAGCAACAGATCCTTTAAGTCCTGTAAGTTGTTAGGTGGAGCCCTCATGGATTTGGACTTGCTTGTCCAGTTCATCTCCAAGATGACTGTGACTGTAACTGTAACCAGGGAACAGAGCAGGATGGACCCTTCATCCCTCCATCAACCTGCACCCTTTCATTGATCCTTCCATCTCCAGAAGGGTCTCTAAACCTGCTGAGTGCACTTTATCAGCCTGAACCTCCAAGATGGGAGGAGTTATTGAATTTGGAGACACTGAATGCAGAAAATGGTGGGGGTTTAGAGTGATGCAGGGGGGAGGAGCTGGTTCAGCTTTGTTCTTAGGTTTCTCGCTCTCTCTCCCACACACATACATACACACACACACACACACTTACCAGCCTGCAAAATGTTCTTATATTTAATTTTAACTTGATGCCAGGTCCTTTTCTGGCTAGACAAGTTTGTTCTTTATGAAGGATAGATAAATAAAATAGACAAAAAACATAATATATGGCGCTGGTTAGTGATGGGTAGATGAAGCATCATGAAGCGTTTCGACACATTGCCAAACTGTATTGATACTGTGTCGATACTGTGTCACTGAATACTGACACCTGCTGGACCTTAAAAATCCCTACAGGCAACCTAGTTGACGGACTCAACTGACACTGATTTGATGACCTAGTATATACAATAATATAATTTAAGTCATTGTGTTTTATATTATAGTATTTCATATCTTCATTCAAATTTAAAATATCTTTGATACTTTTAGATACAGTCAATAAATAATGTGAACATGTATCATAACGTGAAAATCTAAGTGAACGTGTTGTGAATGAGGATGCTTGTGGACTGGGATTTTTTTATACAAATTTTTATTCAAAAAAATAAATTTTTCCAACGTTTTGAAATTGAGTCTGTTACGCTTTTTTGATACAACTTCCCCAGCTGTAGAAAACACCCGCTCACACGGCACAGATGAGGCTGGAGTGCAAAGAAATTGTAAGGAAAGCCAGAAAAGGTTTGGATAGATTGTCTTTTGGTTGTCCCAGTATCTCATAGGATCCTGGGACCTGGCAATATTGCCCTCTGCCAGGTATCTCTGAACCTCCTGGATGGCATCAGCACTTTTGGTCTGCCTGCCTACTTCAATGTCGAGATGTTGCCAAAGGTTATCTAAAAAACAACAAATTGGCATTTTAGTACATGATTTCCAAACAACAAACAAATATGAATAACATGCCTGAAGTGGGTGCAGACAGCTGTTGTGAAGACGGTCCCGGCTGGGGCTCATTTGTGCGTCCGATTACAGACGCACATTGTCTGTGACTCGACGCTTCAGGTGTTCATGTAGGTGTATGGCTGCCTGTGTGTGCAAGGTTGAAGCATTATACTCTAGTGCAAGATAGAGCATTTTCATCATCGGGATGACCTTTGACCCTGGAACTCGCCTCTCTTCAGACAACTCCACTGTAGTTTGATGGAAAGGAGCAAGCACAAGAAGTGTTTCTCCTATGATGGTATACTCATCAGCTGTAAGTGGAGTCAAATCTGTTTTTAGAGTGGCCAGAGTAACCCACACTGGTTCCCTCTCATCATGTAGCCTTGACAGCATTTCATATGTTCTGTTCCAGCGTGTTGGCACCTCATTGATAAGTTTCAGGGTTGGTCGTCCCATCTGTTGCTGCACTTGAGCAAGCTTCTCCTTGGCTGTAGTGTTTGATCTGAAGTATGTGACAATGTGCCTAGCTTTGTGTCTGATGGATGTAAGTGTGTGGATCTGATCACATGATTTTCTAACTAATAAACTGAGACTACGTGCAATGCAAATTGAGTACCGAATTTGGAACCGTCTAGTGGATGCAATCATGTTTGGTGCTGCGTCGGTCACAGGACACTTTATTGGTTATGGCCCAGTCCTCCATCATGCCCCTTTTGACTTGGGCCAAATTGTCAGCAGTGTGACTTTGTGGAAAGTATTGCACTCCCAACAAAGATGTACACAACTGCAAATTCTCATTAATGTAGTGACAGGTAAGAGCCAAGTAAGCCTCCATGTTCACAGATGTCCACATGTCAGCTGTTATACTCACTGCCACAGCTTTCTGTACTTCCATTTTCACTCGTTCCCGTTCCTCCTCGTACTTTTTGGCCACCATTTGTTTGATGGTCTGAAAATTACACCAAGTCAAACCAAACGCAAATCAATATATTTAAATTAAAGATTAAACAAATTGGATATATCAACTACTACTTTAGATAATTTCCGCACAAACCTTTCTGGTTGGCAAAACATATGAGGGCTGAAGGACCTGAACCAGTTCCCTGAACCCTTCACTCTCCACAATGCTGAGGGGCTGGCAGTCCTTCAGGATGAAATTCAGCAGAGCCTCATCCAGCATCTGCTTCCTGGAAGCTTGATGGTTAAAAATGAAGTAAAGAATAAATTAATAGGAATTAATTATCAATAAAGCAACTGTGAGTAAGTTGTAGAATGGCTGTATACCTGAGTTTATCCTGGGTGTATCTGGGACTTCATTCTCATGCCTGGCCCTATAATGCCTCAGCACTGAGGAGGTGGTTTTGTATAAATAGGAAAGTTCTGTCGAACTAATGCGACATTTAACCTGCAGAAAATAATATGAATAGTAAACTAAGAGTCACTTTGAAATGAATTTGAATTCAGATAGATCAAGTGGAAACTCTGAGAGGAACAGGATGAAACAGCAAGGAAATTAAAACAAATACCTTATTTTCCAATATGAGATCAAAATGGTCCCACACGGCGGAAACCTTTCTTTTGGCTTGAGGCTGCTCCATAATTCTTGATGAATTTGACGATGAACCGCAAAAGATCAGAGATTCTTTTGGCAGATGCATCCCGTTGACAGATGCGCTTCCTTATAAACACAGTTTGGCGCGTCAGTGTCAGTTCGAAACAGTTCCTGTATCGGTCACGTGACTTTCTTAAAGCGATACGCGCACCGACACGGGGTTTTGCTCTATGAGCTCGATGCATACGCCGACGCATCGGTGTTGCCGAACCCATCACTAGTGCTGGTATTGCCTTTTTTGTTATGATGTCTTTGATGTCGTCATAGAATTCCATCAGGAGCTGTTTTTCAGCGGCCATGAAGTATGAAGCATGAGTCTTGTCCATTTTCCCATTGGTGATTCTGTGATCGATCCCGTGGTTTATTTAAGAATGCTGTGAATGCGCATTTATCCCAGCTATCTACAACTGGCTTGACTTTTCATCCTGGGGGGTATTGCACAAAAGTAGAATAAAGAAATCCAGGATAACTGAGCAAGCGTGGCTTGATATAGTCTGGTTGGCGTATCCTAGCTTACTTGGCTGCACGTACGCCGGGCCAGGATGAAAAGGCGTGATGTCATGATTGACAGCAGAACTACTAGAGGAATCACTAGGATTAATCTTAGCCTGGTTGTTAGCCTGGTCTGGAGCAGGCTAGCTGCAGAAAATAAATCACCATAGTAACTTGACCGGGTTAGATTTAACCTACTTTCATGCAACCAATTTGAGGCTAAGTTCAGTCAGGATAACCAACATATCCCAGCTTAATCCCTTATCCTACTTTTGTGCAATACCCCCCTGGCTCGGCAAAGAAAGATAAGATGCGCTGACCAGACTAGATCAAGCCACGCTTGCTATGTTATCCTGGATTTCTTTATTCTACTTTTGTGCAATAGCCCTTTGGTGTCATGGCTCCTGGTCCTGAGCTAACTGATCCACTCCTGAGGGGTTTGCTGAGCCAGGATGAAAAGGCGCAGCTATGTCAAGCCAGGTGTAGATAGCTGGGAAAAGTGCGTGTTCACAACATTCTTAAATCTTGTAAAACTCCTGCTTGATGTGGATGGGTCTTCTGTGGCCATCATCATTAGCATGGCAATATAACACTAGGCCTGACAGTAATAATACCACATGAATGAAAAGACTGTTGCAATTACAAACAGTCGACAGACTTCTATGAAATGACAGATGACAATATATCTGTAATGTTTTAATGCAGGATAAAAAAAACACATTAATTTCTCACTGGACTGACCGCAGAACCACCAGATGAATCACTAGGATTAATTTTAGCCTGGTTGTTAGCCTGGTCTGGAGCAGGCTAGCTGCAGAAAATAAATCACCATAGTAACTTTACCGGGATGAGTTTGACCTACTTTCATGCAACTGACTTGAGGCTAAGTTCAGTCAGGATAACCAACATATCCCGGCTTAATCCCTTATCTCGGTTTTGTGCAATACCCCCCCGATCACAATTTTGGTCATAACACCAAGGCTCACTGGTAGAATATTTGAGGTAAACTGTGAAAAATGGGGATTCGTGGGAGATTATGTTCATCACAGCTTTCTTTTTTATGTAACAAAAAGCACATGAACTCCCCCATTTTGAATGAACAGGTATCCAAGAACATTATAATGTTACAATAATATTAGGGATGTCCGATACTAACTTTTTGCCAATATCCAATATGCCGATATTGTTCAAACAACATTTTTAGGTCACATCACATATCTCCTGTCGTGGAATTAACACATTACCTAATTTTATTGTGATGCCCCACTAGAGGCATTCCACAGATTAACATTGTCTGTACAAAATAAGAATGCTACTTCAATTTAAGTTATGGAAAAGTGCCATATTTATTTTTAACATTTTGTCTCAAACAACAGCTCTTCCTGAGATCATCCCAACAATGCCCATTATAACTAGGACAAATCTGACTTCTTCACAAATTGTAATTGTACCTGTCCTGTACAACTTTGTGAAGCATTTAAAGTAAACAAAAATAACATGTAGTGTAGGACAGCCTAATATATTGAAAACTGCTCATTTCTATTAGGTACAAACAACACTTTAGGAATGAGGTAATGTGCAAACAAAGAAAACAAAAGTGCACAGATATAGACAGACTCAGTCCTGATCCCATTACATGGGCTAATACAGTCACTTAAAATATAAACTGGGCTCAATCAGCCCTGCTAACGCTCCGTGTACCTCGGGATGGTTCTTCCTGATGTTAGCGATTAAATTTGAAGTGTTGAAGGACGAAGTCTTGTCTCCCCCTCACTTGAAAAGCGCCTTGCATTCATTGCAAATTGCATTTTTTTTTTTTTTATCCGCAGGTGAAAGTTGAAAAATTTCAGACCATGGACATTTTGTGTAGCAACAAGTGAGCAAGCCACACAGTGGTGTTATTTTGCCTCCAGGTGTGGTTTGATGAGGCCATCAATCGCGCGCTGGTAAACGTCTCAGGACCCCACAAGCGATTCCAGGGTATTTGGCAAAACTCAGGCATTGCGTTATCGGGTTTTTATTATCGGAGGAAAAATGGATAACAATTCTCACAGATATTACATAATTATGCTAATATCGGTCGGCCGAAAATAATATATAAGAATATAATTTCACAGCTAAATTTTAAGGTATAAGTGGATTTTTAGACGAAATTTGATCCTTTTACGCTGCCAGTTCTCACTTTGTGGCTCCAGTTCAGTCTGTCATTGAGTCTCAGTCAAGCAGGATCATGCTGCAAGTGACCAGTGAGTGTCTGTGTTCTGAGACATTACAACAGGCAAAGAGATGAGCATTAGTTGGTTCAATCTGATTTGTGTTCACATTAGGGCTGATTGGAGCAGAAGTTAATAAATACCTTTTTACTGCAAAGTCACTTGACCAACATTTCTTTTTTTGACAAGAGGAAAAAGGGATTTAATGGGACCTGACACCAAAGATGCAATGCTTTCTACTGAATGAATCAAATTTTTGGCTTCAACATGCTCTAAAACTCACAAAACCTTGCACAAAATGGCTTGTTAACCCCCTGGTTTCACCTACATGCACAAACATTGGTAGACACAGAAAATATTACACAAAAAAGTTTCTGCACCAAACATCTAAATTCAACAGGAACTCTGCCATTTTGTTATTTCAGAGTCACTTACTTTAACGAAGTCCCAAAGAATAAGTCGGATTGACATTATAGGTGATCAGTCGACGCTTGAGTTTTATAAAACACTTGACTTTTTTTTTTCGGTCAGAGACCAATTTTAGGGTCTCATAATGTGAAAGGAAGTAATTATTGACCCCACATTCTCTGAATCTAGTGAACATCAGAAAATGTGTCAGACTCTGTGCAAAACAGATCAAACACAGGATTTGAGCGAAGGTGTGACAAGGTGTACAAAATAGCACCCCTGTAGATGAAAAGCCCAGAGGAATCTGAAGTTGTTTGATGTTCTTCAGGAGGAGGAGATGCCAGAGGAGGTGAACATTGATGACCTGCTGGACCTGAAGACAGATGAGGAGCGGACACATAGGCTGCAGGTGAATATCATAGTGATGAATCAGCAAGTCTGTCATCCTCACTGTTACTCATGTGTTTTTCTCTGTTTTCCCAGCTCATCCTTCATTCCTGTAACAACAGCACCCAGGTAATAAACAGCTGCAGCTTCTGCAGTCTGCATGCAGGGTCGAAAGTGGAGATGTTCTCCAGTTGCTTAGGAAACTTGAGTGAGAACATGTGCAGATTTGTTCTTTCTGTGCTCAATATCCAATCACACACACTGTACTGCTGCTCCAAATACTCAAAAAACAAAACAAACAAAAAAAAAAAAACAGTGGCAGATTAATCCACTGCTGAAAATAGTTCCTATCAAAGTCATAATTTCTCTCTGTTTGATAAAAACTGGTTTAGTTAATTATTGAGCACAAAACTAAACCATGTCTTTGTGAGGTGATTTGTATCTCCAGTAGTACCCAAAGGGTTTGCAGCTGAGAGACGCAGACAGACATTAAGTGTAAACACTAAGACCTTGTGAGGAAACATGAGCTGTTTTAATAATAACAAAAAAGCTGAGGCATGTAAACACCTCGTCCTGTTTACAGACTCCATCTGATCTTTTTATCTGAGCCCGGATCTGTCTGTAGAGTTTTTAGTCTGTAACAACTGTAATGCTGTTCATCAACGTAATGCAGTCGTGTTTATCACATAGTGAGGAAATGATCCAGTAATTTAGCTCCTATAAATCTGAAACTTATCCAAACACATAGAAGTTAGTTGAATTGTGAAGCTGTTCTCAGATTTAAACCTGTGAATTTGAGCAACATAATTTTTCTTTGTCATGTATTTTATTGATTTGAAATGGTAAAGATAAAGAAACTTGATGTAACAAGGAGTTTTTAATGGATGACTGATCAGAGAGAGGAGTAAAAGAAAAATACAAATATTTAACTTATTGAGTCTTCATATTCAGTTCAATATGCAGTTTCAGGTAGCTCCTGCAGGCAGCACTGGGCCATCAGGATGTGAAAGTTTAAAGTTTCTGGCAAGCCCGTTGTGACTGTGCAGGCTGCATTGGACACTAATACACTGTCTCCAACTGTCAGGTGTTCATCCGTGAGCTGGTGTTCAAACTTAAGGGTCTGCAGAAACAGGAGGAACTGCATAATGACGGCATTGACCTCCCTCAGCTCCACATCTACCCCGCTCAGTCCAGATCCACCAACAAGGAGGTGCTGCACTGAGACAACAAGCACATACAGTCCCGACCACAAATCTTGTCACACCAGGATCAGGAGGAGCTGGACTTAAAAACATAACCCAACAGTCCCGTGTACATCCAACACGTTACTTCACCCACATATATCCACAGACACATTCCTAGTCCAGTCAACATCACAGTAAAGTGAAACAAGCCAAGGTCTGCGTCCACCTGAACTATCCTGGTTGCATCTAAAACCCAAAAGGCAAAGAGACGAGTGATAATTAATCAAATGTTTGACTTAATTCAAACTGATGGGATGAATTTGCTTTCTGATGAGTTTGTGGTCAGTTACAGTCACGATTAATCCTGGTTCTCCCTCTCTCCTGTTTTCTTGCTTTGTACATTTGTAGCTACCATTTTAATGTCCTTTATTCTTTGTACATGGCTTGAAATAAATCACAGCCTTTGGAATTGTGTGTCCTGAACGAAAATTACTATTTACATTTCAGCAAACACAAAAAAATATACACTGATCAGCCATAACATTATGACCACTGGTGACATGATTGACATTGATTATCTGTCACGACCCCTGTCGGGGTGGGATATATCTAGTTACCACACTGTGACAAGGTGCGACCAGGTACAATATAGAAACAACAGGGAACCCCTGGAAATAATTTAGATTAATTTAGAAATTTTAATAAACCCCACAGGTTCATTCACACCACTGGGGTATAGATGGTTTACCATGAAAATATAATATAGTTTAATAAAGAGTTAAATGTGTCATATTTTTGGATTTTTTCATTTACTGCGTGCTCACTGTTGGTAACTCTGAACGCAGCTCTGGATCATTCGCTCTCCAGTCAATCACACACCTGCTCCACTGCAATCAAGCCCAAATGGCGCTGCATGTTTTCCTCATTATATAAACAGATTGAATCCCCCCCGCCCCCTTCCTTCCAGTTCGAGCAACTGACAGCGGGCTGAGCTCAATCAGTAATTAGCGCACTGATTGCGCGGCTAGAGTGCCTTTAGAGACTGAGTGGCGACAATTCCATTCACAGCAATGGCGGCGTACGGAGACTCTCGAAAGTTCCCGGACGTTAGCATAAGCTAACCGTTGCTCAATGTATATCAATGGAGCAGATTGTCGGAGCCACACTTTTTCAAGGTAAAATGTTCAAATAATCGTATTTCCATATCAGTTGTGCATCGAAATCAAATTGACACGAGTAATTAAGTATTGGGACGTATTGTCACCGTCATGACTAGTAGATTTAGTGAATATAAACCGATAAAAGTTTAGGCTAGCACACTTGATAATGGTGGTATATTGACGAGACGGACACGCCCGTTGCGTTTACTCTTTACTCGGCCATCTTGCACCATATAGACTTCTGCGCATGCGCGCACAACAGCAGACTCAAGGTACAGAGATCAGTGAGGTTTTTACCAAACAATACCAATAGGTGGCTGTAATACACCACAATAATGATAGCAACAGATGCCACAGGCTGATAAATGCAAATTCTGTGCTTAAATATAACTTAATCCAACGTTGTTGATAGCGAGGTTAATTTGTAGGGAGAGCTATTGTAGTTAAACTTTTATTTAATTTTAATTTATTATTGAGGATACGGAATAATGGGCAAAGCACATGATAGGAAAATATTGATATTGATTTTCCTGTCTTTTTTTTTTCTGCATTTTGCAACCTCAGCCTTATACATCTCCTTTTGAGACAAACAACTTCCCTTGGCTTTTGTGTTATTTTCTCTGTTCTGTTTTTAATTAAAAAAATATTAAACTTCCCTATGGTATAGTCTTTGAAAATATGCAATGCATTGTTTGAATATGATTACCTCACATATTTTTTTTGTTTTCACAATCTATGAAGGTGGTCATATTTTTCCTGCTGACTTTAGCCATCCATATTTTCCTCCTGTCCCTGTCTTTGGGGAAGCCATTAGGGATGGGGCCGATCCAATCCAGTATCGGTATCGGAACCCGATACCGACCTAATTCACGGATTGGAAATTTCCCATCCACCTCCTGAAATTTTCCGATCTACAAGCTGTGTCTGAGTTTGGTGCTTTCACGTTGTCTGCTGGAATGACTCCACAAGTGATTCCTGCCTGCTAGTCTGCTATCTGGCTGCAAAATGTGGAATGGATTTTCTGAACGGAGGTGCCACTCAATGAGATAGAGTTATGAGATACGCCTCCGTTCAGGAAATCCATTCCACAGTTTGCACCCGGCTCGCAGACTAGCATTTTAGCGGCACTGTGGCTGGCAAACTTTTCCACACCATTCCGCTGTTTGGAGATATTTCACTCTTGAAACACCGCAAAGCAAAACAGCAACGTGCAATGTTTGCAAAGCCGTTATTCCGAGAGGTGGAACTTCCACGGGAAGTTAAGTACATTAAGTTAAGTACATTCTGGCTGCTACACGAGCCAGAATGTACTTCATTTGTGCTGATTAGATGCACATTGTTTTATTGCACTTTCATTTTTAAATATGACATTTGAAAACATTGATTTGTTGATGCTGCAAGAGCCAGTGTACTTTGCAGCCCTTTGTGTTTTATTGGAGAGGGGTTTACACTTTATGTATACTACTTTTTGTTTTTTGATAGTGTATATTGCACTAGTGGTTTTACACTATAACCCTGGAATTTAATAAATATTTCCTGCTTTTCTGACCATTACTTACCTCAAGTTGCCTTTTGGGACATACATGCATACATACGTACATATGCTTGCCTGTAGAGAGGAATTTATTACAGCCTCATATAAAATCAGCAATAATGATAATAATACTATTAAAGCAAACAGAGCTCTGGTATTGGCAGATATCCTAATTCAGGTATCGGGATCGGATCGGAAGTGAAAAAATGTGGATCGGTGCATCCCTAGAAGCCATACATGCGCACGCCTTTCTCTGAACGATTGGAGCATCCCCATGCAGCACAGCATACCATGTTGAGGACTGTATTCAAGGACAGGATAGAAAACAAATGGGTAGGCATGCTGATCTATTGGAGTTCTATGCTGTTGTAAAGGAATTAATTTTGTTAAGTGCGTTTGGAAAAACAGATATTTTGTGTGTGTGTGTGTGACTTATTACGTATAATATGTAGAGAGTAAGTTCGGGATAGTTAACAGTGATAGAAATCCATATTTTCCATGTTTGCCATGAATGAAATCAAAATTTTATTTATTTGCCATGGATTTCCTGTAAGAACTCATTATATTCTAAGTCCAGACTTGTGTAGTTACTTGGAAAATCATAAGTCTACCTCAGTCAAAATGAAAACAAACATAAAACTGAAAATATTTATATTTTATTACTGTCAATGACTGTAAAGGTTTAGTGAAGGTAACAGACTTAAAAGCAAGAGTAAGTAAAAGTAGTTAACAAAATGATAGAAGTCCATTTATTTGCTATGAATAGAAATCAAAATTTTATTTATTGGACATGGATTTCCTTTAAAAACAGTTATCATTACGTTGTCAGTCCAGACTTATTGTGTAGTCAGTTGGAAAATCATTGTTCGTCACCTGTTAGTCTGCCTCAGTGAAATCTGAAAGATAAAAGTAAAAAAAAAGAAAATATTACGATTTACATTGCTGTACACGACCATACAGGTTTAGTAAACTTAACATAGTTAAAATCAATTAACACAACTATAAAAAAGATTGCACAGCAAAACATTTATTGATCATTATTTACCAATTATCATAGTTTTCCTATTGTTTTCTATTGCCCGTCAAGCACTTCCCGGAACTTTTGTGGGCTACATACACCACGTGATCGGCGAGCGTTTTGATCCTCCGGTGGTGCCACTCCGTCTCTAAAGGCACTCTAGCTGTGGCCACCTCGCGCTGAGTCTTGGCCACCCTATTGGCCACCCCAGCAAAACGTCACAGCTGTCAATGGTATCCCACGTGCGGACCTTCCTGCACTGGCGCAGCATTCCAAGCTGGACATTTAAGCTGCACGCCGCACAGTTTAAATGTCGTTCAAGTGTCGGTTAAGTGTCGCGCACAGTTCACCAAGAAGAAGAGGATTTGAGCGGCTGTTTTATTATATTAAAGTGGAGATTGCATTTTAACACTTTTAATCACGTTAGTCCCATGACTGCATCTATTTAGCAAAGTTTAGAGCCCTAGCGCGTTCACTAGGAGGGAAAACATTGCTAACAGCATTAGCTAACTTTTTCTGCATTGTGAAAAGCAACCTACCAATGGTGAATGTATCCTCCAAGAGTAACGTAACTCTTCAGTGAGTTAACGATAACTGATACATAACAACACCTTCACACGATGTATAATTAATATTGTTATATTAAATATTAATCTTTTATATTAAATATATATTTTTAATAAAGCTCTACCCCCCATTTACCATGTGTATTGTTTCACTGATGAGAGGAGATACAAATGAGATAGCCTGTTAACGCCTAAATGCATTTTAATCTAATTTATAAAGTAATTAACACGTGTGTATGTGTTTTCTATCTCTCGTACATTAAACACAGTTTTAAAGTGCTAAACGATACAGTCGTATTTTTATTTATTTATGAATCTGTCTTGGCTTCATAAGTTTAACAGGCAATTTATTATATGTATATATGTATTATAGAATGGAACAGAATGCCTTATCACAGCTGAAATTCTGTGTAACTTCCCAATAGCAGGTCCTACATACAACATATATACAACAGTAAGCAACAATCAATCAACTCTACACAGAACTTAAAAACAAGTATGAATATAAAAATAGAATAATAAATAATCTGTTAATTAAAAGAGTCGCAGTGCATTTGTAAATTTGTATAGTGTAAGCATATAGTGCCGTATTTTCAACTTTTTTTTTAAATGTTTGTGCAATAGTGATTTCTATGCCACCCCCAAATTATTTCAGGCTCCATCCTGGCCACCTCACTGAAAATTTTCTGGCTCCGCCACTACGGGGCGGTCTGGCGTCTGTGCGTGTGTGTGTGTGTGTGTGTGTGTGTGTGCGTGTGTGTGTGTGTGTGTGTGGTGTGGTGTGCCATCCGTGGCTTTTTGTAGTGTGGCTGCTTCTCTCTCCCCCTTTGGTGGTGAATACAGTTTCCTGCTCCGAGTTCTGCTTTATTCGACTTGGTGCCGTGAGTTGGTGGAGTGCGCAACGGCCGTGCATCTTCGTCTCTCCGTCACACTGTCTGAAAACTGTTCGCTGCTGGGTGGTCTGGCTGTGTGCCACGGTTCAGTGCCTCATCCTTTGAGCCGTCCGCCGCCTCAGGTGGGCCTCCTGGTGGTGGAGTCGTCCTCCTCACTCATCCTATTGTTGCTGTGTTTTGTTTTGATTTGTTTTTTTTTTTTTGTTTAGTTAAACCTCACGGGAGGTGTGTCTTTGTATTTTCTGTTGGACCCGTCCCTGTTCCCTTTTTTGGTCCGTCCTCCATGGTAAGCTCCTCCTCCGCTTTGCTCCTTAGGTCCTTAAGCACAGTAGACGTTCTGATCATAGTCGCTTGAACATTTCACAACGGAGAATTGTTTTTAATATATACATATTGTGGTCAATAAACTTTTGTACGTGTATTTTGGATTCCTGTCTCTGTCAATGTGTTAGCAGACCTGTGAGCCTTATTCTTGGTGTCCCTGGTAAGGGTTAATCACTACTTTCCTGGGGGTGACATTCCCCTAGGTGGCGTTGTCGACAATTCATTACCATTTCTTGTTATTTTGCCCGAAGCCTCAACTTGCCACACAAGGCTCTCCTGCACCCTTTACTGGATTTATTCATCATGGCCAACCTTGCCTGTTCTTGACCCTTGCCTCTCACCTTCCCCTTGAGATTTTAACTTGTATTTTTCTCTGTCTCTGATTAAGAAGAGAATTGTAGTCAGGACATCTGTTCTCTCTTTTTCTGTGTTAAAGAAGTGAAGTCCTAGTCCTGGGGTCCATTTCACAAAGCAGGTTCAGTGGAAACTCTGAGTCTGTTAACCTTGAAATGAGGGAAACTGAGATTTCCGTTTCACAAGGGGAGGTAACTCAAACAGGAGAAAGAGGGGTAACTCTAGCCTGTTTCCCAGAGAGAGGTAACTTAAGCTCTCGGTCAGTTACCGTAGTAACATACTCTATGAACCTAACCTGGCTGGGACCAGGTTTTTCCTCAATAAACCTCGAGTTTCTCTCTGACTCCGCCCTCTTTCAGCCACACACGGTATTTGATTTCCTCATGCATTCAGTCAGCAGGCGAGTTTCGGTGTAGCATAGTTCTGCCGTCTGTTATTTAAAAAAAAAAAAAATCAGTCAGTAGGCCTATATTAGAAGTCCATTAGGCGACTGTTTTCACTAACATGGCATGTCCTTTTGATAATGATCCCGTGGATGAAGGTGCAGCATTACTGCGCAGAGAATTAAATATTCGTCGGGAGATGGTTATCAGACCGCGCACACTGAGCGGTACCTTTTCACGGCACAGTCCATCATCTACATACACAACCTAATCCATCCTTACATTTGCAACATTGCCAACCGTAGTCATGCTCTCACATCCCAGCAGAAATTGTGTGTTGTGCTGCGTTTCTTTGCAAATGGGAGTTTTTGTACAATGTCAGAGACACATAGCACTTGAGTAAGGAAACTGTATGTCATTTTCCCTGGATATAAACCTGTCAGAGCCATTCTTTGTCGGGTTTTGGGCTGGGTTTTTTTTTTGTTTTTTTTTTCAGCCGGTGAATTTTGTAAATCTCTTTTACTGGTAACTGGGAATACATAAGGAGGACATTAAATTCTACAGTTGCACATTGAATTCCACAGAATGAACCTCTGATGTTTACTGAACATCCATCTCACTGTGTCAATCTGTGCAGTGGAAGTTGAGGGACCCTCCTGCTTCTGCCCAGCCATGCCCTGTTAAAAAGGATGAGAATGTGTTAATACTTAAGTATAGGCTAAATGTCACACAATGTTAAGAAATGTGAATGGGAAGAGAACTATCAATAACATATCAAGATGTTACCTCTATAGGCCTTTCTGGATCCCCCTCTGTAAAGGCAGCAGACACAGCTTCGTCGTGCTCTTCATCCTAGAGTGAGTGATATGTTTCAGTATACTTAAACTAACATTTGGCAAAATCTTTGGTGTATTGCCTACTTACAGTTACATGGTCTGTTGTGGCGTGAGGGGGCTCCACAAGGCAGATAGCACCATTAGAATCTGTTGGGACAAAAGAAAAAAAAAAGACATGAAAGGGAAATAAATATTTTTATGAATAGGCTTAAAAAAGATATATAGGCCTAGGCATATTACATTTTATAAAGGCACTTGTGTCTTGGGGGGTGGGCTCAGAGGATGAGCTCCCTCCTGGGATTCCCTCAGCCACTGGCCTTCCTAAATTCTGGCTTAGGGCCAGATCCTCTGCCTCCGTTAGAGGTGGTAGTGCTGGGCCACCACCCGTTTTACGGGCATCTTGTTACAGCGAGTGAAGTGGACCCAAGCGCAGACACAGACAGATGGTATAGTAATGAATCAGGTTTAGAGTAGGAAGTAATGGTACGGAAGTGGACCAAAGTGAGTAGTAGAGTGAGGTGCTGACAGGAAGGCGGGCAGGCAGGCAGGGATGCAGGCGAGTGGTTGTCCAAGGGTTCATGCACACTGGAAGACAAGAACAGTAGTTAGCGTACGCCAACCTAGAGAGAAGTCACAGAATGTTCGAACGGCCTGAAGTGTCTTCTACCACTGAAGTGGATTCAATGATCTGGCGATGAGCAGATGGAGAGCTGGGGTTGAAATACCCTGCAGGCTGATGACTTGATGAGAGGCAGGTGAGCAGAGGTATGTTCGGGCCACGCCCACAAGAAAATAAACAGAGACACAGACAGACAGACAGACAGGCAGGAGGAGCTGTAGAGGTGGCATTACACATCTGCTTTCTTTTTGTTGGCTGAGTAGTAGTCTGTGTTAGTTTAAATAGGCTTAATTATTTAACAGAACATGATATAGATGAGAAGACATTTATGTATGAAAACAACATTATGTTGGAGATAAAACAACTGCACAGTCAAACAGCCACTTAATATTTACTTTCCAATGTAAAACATGATCAAAATGAGGTACCCCCATGAGATTATGCCGAGGTCTTACCAGTTTAAACAAAGTTTTTATATTTCATCTTAAGCTGGTACCAAGTGCGCCTCTCCCCTGCGGAATTACACCTAAATGAAATAAATTAATAAGCTACCATTCAAGCAGTTTTCCCCTGTAATATTATTGTGATTGCAAAGGACTACATTTAAATTTACGCATTGACCCGAGCAGCAATGTTCTCCCACGCCGTCTCCCTCTCTTTTGCAGCTGCAGCGGTGTTGCACTTCTTTCTAAAAAAATGTTCAAACTCGCCGTATGAGCGCATTAAAATGTCCAATTCTAGTGGGGTGAAAAACGCAACCCTTCTCTTCCCCGTTGCCATGGTGACTCGTTGAATCGGGGCTCCATTGATGCTGTCTTTTTATAGTTGTGGTGCACGTGCTTAACTCCAGGTGAAACTACTCCGAGTTGATCAAACTAACTCAAATCTGCTGTTCTGGAACCGAAAACTCGGAGTTTACTATCTCAGAGTAGATCAACTCAGGGTTAGACTCAGAGTTGTTGTTGTTTTTTTGTTTGTCCCCCCCGTGCCCTATTAACAAGAGGATCAATAGTCCAGGGGCCTGTAGCACGAAGCAGGATTAACATGCCCGCAATCTCTTTTCGTTATCTGGCTTCATTTAACCAGACATCTGTAATCCGGATAGTCTGTGCCAGGAAGTTATCAACTGGCTAATTGAACCCAGACGTTTTCCTATCTAGATCAGTGCATGTTCACATAAAAGGGCAGGCTTTGCTGTATCCAATCAATTGCAGCATGAAGAAGACACAAAGAGCAGCGTATTCACAATGGATGAGCAAAGTGTGATATACCGAAAATTACAGGAGTACAAATCCATTACTCAAGCAAAGACAGCTACAGTAGAAAGATGCAGCAAAGAAGGCTGGGAAAAAAAATCAGCGACTCTATCAATGCGTAAAATACTGGGATTACAATATTAATTTTCCACCACATGAGATTACTGTATGTTCCCCATAAATGTATGCTTTTGCTTTTTATTTTTTAGCGCTAATTTGACAATTTGAACCTCATTATTTCAGTTACAACCCCGGTGGAGCATAAAGGATTTGGGATCAAATGAACAAAAATAGTTTAAAGTGGTCAGTAGTTCTACTATAATATCTTATAAACTGTCTATATATCCATGTTGTGGGCTATAACCCACCGGGTATAAAGCTTTACTTTTTTAAACTGTATCTTTGATTTAGGATCATCACATTGGTAATGATTTGATATTTTTTGCAGCCCACAGGAAAAAATGTGAGAGGAAAAAGACGGGGGGGGTTGGCTCCTACTTCGGATAACACTCCTGCAGAGGAGCTTGTCCTTTAAAATAATGAGGATCCCCTGACCCTGGTGGAGGTGGCAGCTCACAAAGCACCACATTTGTACATGGTATGTTTCAGTGAGTCAGTGTTAAAACACTGGGCTGCAAAAACACAATTATCCATTTACTGTGAAAGATGTATTTTCTGCACAATGGATAGTGAGACAGTCACAGTGAGCCTGCTACCCCTACTCACAAAAATGGTGTCCTCCAGAGAAGTAACAGTAAATTCATTATACATTTACATACAAACAATTGTTGCTGATTGTACAATTGAAGGAAAAATATGACACTGTCACAAGATGTAAATAACTTCATTTCATAAAAATAGTCAGTGGTGACATTGGAATTATTTTAAAGTGAACCACACAAAAGACTAACTTATTATGCTAGAGGCACTGTATTATGTATTTAATCTGTTTCAGGTGGGTGCTTACTAGGGATGAGCGAGTATACTACTATCCGTATTTGTATCCGTGTCTGTTCAACCATCTACATTGTCTGTAATTGTATCCGTACTCATGGGGCGGGACTTAAACCAGAAGTGGGCATGGTTTATACCGAAAGTTGTATTTTTAAGTCTGAAATTGATATGGGTTGATCAGAAGTTGCTATATACATTGTAAGCCTCAATATATTTTTATTTACAGCTTAATTTGTATTACACCAACGTAAAAAGAGCGAGCCGACCGGGAAAAAACCTGACCCAGTGAAGAAACTGTGAAAATGAGAAACGTGACGTGGTTTGCATGCAGCCCTGTCTCGTCACACAAGCACCGCTTCTGTTACGAATCAAGTTTTCTGTGAGGAGCCTACCACAGGACGCAGACACACACACACACACACACATAGCTCCCTGAGGAGGATTTTCCTTCAGCCCAAGCACGGCTATTGACTCGTATTACTCGTATGATACTCATACTCATCAAAATTGCTATATCCATACCAAATACTTGTTTCAGCCGAGTATCCGGCTCAACCCTAGTGCTTACACTGTGGGAGCACTTTACAAAAAGATTGGAGTTTGACATAGAGTTTGACATAGAGTATAAAAAATTAAAGATAAAAAAATTAAACTTGATGTGGAAAAACTAAAGCATGAGAAACAGGTAATTTGGTCATTTATTTTCTCAGGTATCGCAAATGATGCAGCTAAAATTTTATTTTTTTCACAGGAACTGGAGATATTAAATTGAAACAGTGAAATAAAAAAGAAAAAAAACCTTTTTTTTGTGCTTATATATGCACTTATTAAAGTTGTAAAACACTTCTTGATTTAGAGGACCAGTGATTTTCCCATTTGTTGTGTTTGAAAGATGTGATTACTGGGCTTATTACTAGTCATGCTACTGAAGTCAGCCAGGCTGTAATATCAGGGGGTGAGGTTGTTACACTGACACCAACACCGTCTTCACCCATCACAGTAGCACAGCAGAGTAACACAGAGAGCAAGTCAGCTGACACACTTACAATCAAGTCTGCAGATCCACAATTGGCACAATTGAATTCTAATGGCTAACTATGAGGCTTTGGGTAAAAAGTTAACAGAGTTTAAGAAAGCACCCATCCAACATGCGCCTACCTCCATTGCCACATAACTGCCACATTTGAGAGCAGGAAGTCAGGCCAATAGCTACCTTACAACAGATTCAGCACACAGCAAACCTGATAACATGGTTCCCTTAAGAGACTTGTCATTTCTGCAGTGCAGAGAATTCAAAGTTCACAGGGGTCAGGTTGGGGACAATACATCAGACATCAGCTATCATGGACTATGTAAGCAGATTGATGAGGGACTGATGGCAAAGTATATAGAGAGTGAGATCGTCCAAGGTGTGCTACGCATCATCAAACCAGGGCAGTTTAAGGACATGCTGATTAACAAGGATGACTTAACCCTCAGTGAACTCAGAAGCTTCATGCATTCACCTGAGTGAAAAGAGTGGAAGTGAGTTATTTCAGGAGTTAATGAGCACAAGCAACATGAGCATGAGAGTCCCCAACAGTTGCTCTACAGGATGATTGGACTGAAGCAGAAAGTCATGTTTACTTCCAGACAAGACAACATTCAGAGTAAACACAAATTTGTGCTACAAAAAGGACCAGACTGGGTGACTAACTCCCTAGCCTTAACAGCGACCTTGCGACCTGCCCTATGTGCCCTAAAGATAACTATATCTAACTAGCCCAGTGAGCAGTGATAACTAACATGTCTTTGGGGTCATCAGGTGGGAACTTCCTTTCACCGGTGTTTCGTCTAGTTGGTCCCACGACACCTCCAGGAGGCTAGACAGTGATCACTGGCGTCCCAGAGTCACTCCCTTAATGCCAGCTATCACTGCTCCTCACACCAAGACAACTATCTGAAACAGCACTACCGTCAACTACACCAACCTCTCACCAACTGCACCAGTAAAAGCGGGGTGGGGACATGGACATTGAATGTTAGTCCCGTACAGTCCAGAATGTGTTTCTGCGTACTATTCATCAGGGTCTCCTCCCCAAGTACAGTGACATTTGTAACGAACTCAAGCCTCTTGTCTCTGACTGCTAACTAAGCTTAAAAACTTATAAAAAAGCTCTCCGCAGTGCCAGAAGCTCATATTACTCAGCACTAATGGAAAAAAACAAGAACAACCCCAGGTTCCTGTTCAGCACTGTAGCCAGGCTGACAGAGTGTCATAGCTCAGTTGAACCAGTGATCCCCTTAGCTCTCAGCAGTGATGATTTTATAGGCTTTTTTACAGATAAAATTATAACAATCAGAGACAGAATTCATCAGCTCTTACCTACATTAGACAATAATCTTCTACTGAATACAGCAACTCCTGAATCAACTGCAACGCCTATTTTACATCTGGAGTCATTCTCATCTCTGAATCTCTCAGAGCTAGCTTCTATAGTTTCATCATCTAAACCATCAACCTATTAGACCCAGTACCAACTAGCCTCTTTAAAGAGATTTTCTACTTAATTGAGCCATTCATTCTAGATCTGATGAATTTGACGTTATCTTTGGGTTATGTACCTCAGACTCTTAAGACCGCGGTCATCAAACCCCAACTTAAAAAGCCGAATCTTGATCCAGATGTTTTGGCCAATTATAGACGCATATTGAACCTTCCCTTCATTTCTAAAATCATTGAAAAAGCAGTAGCAAACCAATTACATGACCATCTGCATAAGAACGGTTTGCTCAAAGAGCTTCAGTCAGGATTTAGAACGCATCACAGCACAGAAACAGCGTTGGTTAAAGTCTCCAATGATATTCTAATGGCTTCAGACAATGGATCAGCCTCCATACTTCTCCTCTTAGATCTCAGTGCTGCATTTGACACCACTGACCATAATATTTTAATACAGAGACTGGAACATGAAACTGGCATTAAAGGAACTGCACTAAGATGGTTCAAATCCTATTTATCAGATAGATATCAGTTTGTACATGTTAACAATAGCTCCTCCTCACGCACTATAGCCAATTATGGAGTCCCACAGGGCTCGGTACTGGGACCAATCCTCTTCACTCTATATCTGCTTCCTTTAGGCACCATTATCAGGAAACACAGCATCAAATTTCACTGTTATGCAGACAACACTCAGCTGTATTTATCAATGAAGCCAAATGAAGTTAGTCAGATAGTCAAACTGCAGACATGTCTTGAGGACATAAAAGTCTGGATGACCCATAATTTTCTACTTCTAAATTCTAACAAAACTGAAGATATTGTACTCGGCCCTAAGCACCTCAGAGAAACCCTATCTAATCATCTAATCAGTCTGGATTGCATTACTTTGGCTTCCAGCTCCACTGTAAGAAATCTTGGAGTAACTTTTGACCAGGACATGTCCTTTGTCCCTCACATAAAACAAGTCAGTAGGGCAGCTTTCTTCCACCTGAGAAACATTAGGAAAATCAGAAATATCCTCTCTTAAGAGGACGCAGAAAAACTAGTCTGCATTTGTTACTTCTAGGCTGGACTACTGTAACTCATTATTATCTGGATGCCCAAACAAATCTCTGAAAGGCCTTCAGTTGATTCAGAATGCTGCTGCATGAATATTAACAGGAACTAGGAGAAGGGATCACATCTCTCCTGTTTTAGCTTCTCTTCATTGGCTGCCGGTAAAATTCAGAATAGAATTTAAAATCCTTCTGTTAACATATAAAGTTCTTAATGGCCAAGCTCCATCATATCTCAGAGAGCTCATAGTTCTTTACTGTCCTAGTAGGCCCCTCTGCTCTCTAGATGGAGGTTTACTTGTGGTTCCTAGAGTCTCTAAGAGTAAATCGGGAGACAGATCTTTCAGTTATCAGGCTCCTCTTCTATGGAACCAACTTCCAATATCGGTCCGGGGGGCAGACTCTTTAGCAAATTTCAAGACCAGGCTTAAAACCTTAAAAGGTTAAAAAGTTAAAGTTCATTTACTCTTTAGCTATGCTGCTATAGGCCTAGACTGCTGGGGGAAGGACTGAGCACTCCCTCCCCCCTTGCATGCCAGCAACCATGCTTCTCCGAAATTCCTGTTTCTCCCAGTTCTAAACATGTGTACTGTATTTACTAACCATGTTTCCCGAAGTCTCTGTCTCTCCCAGTTCCTCTCCTCTCTCTCCCTGTCTTCATCCTGCAGGTGGTGAATCATCCCTACCTCATGTTGCTGCAATGCCTGCTGCTCCCATATCTCAATGAACTTCATACAGCATCATTTCTATGAACTTCATACAGCATCATATGTTCCTGCCTGCACTTGTTTTGAATATCCCCTCCTCCTGCTCTCATTCTCTCCCTACTCTACCCAACATTGCCCCCCATGTCTCTCTCTCTCTCTCTCTCGCTCTCTCCCTCTCACCCTCTCTCGCAACCCAACCGGTTAAGGCAGATGGCCGCCCCCGCGACCCTGGTTCTGCCCAAGGTTTCTGCCTCTTAAAGGAAGTTTTTCCTTGACACTGTCGCCAAGTGCTTGCTCATCGGGGGATCTGTTGGGTCTCTTTAAATAATTTTATGAAAGGTTTGGACTAGACCTGCTCTATGTATAAAGTGCCTTGATGTAACTTTGTTATGATTTGGCACTATATAAATTAATCTGATTTGATTTGATTTGATTTGACTGCTCGGTTTCGGATGAAGTGCTGATACGACAGGTGAATAAAGTATCCAGTGAGGAGAGTGAGTGACAGCAAAGGCTCGGATATTCTTCCCACCAAAAGGTAACCCATGCCCACAGTGCTCAACTTGAAACTGATAAAGACACTGAAAAACCACCAGACTCCAAAAACAAAGAATAAAAATAAAGAGATAGAATAACTAAGTTCAAAAGTTGATGCTCTGACCAGAATGGTGGGAGCTCTCACAGCCACTAAGCCTGCAGAACAACCCTGTCAGTGTCCAAACCCAACCAAAACACAGACAGACAGCAAAGAGCTCCGGTTATCCTAAGTGTGTTGAATAGGGCACAGACTCATGTAACCACTGCTTCATTTGTGGAGATGCAGGTCACAGAGCAGCTGGATGTCTTAAGAGGTGGCAAGCAAAGAACTCAAGCCAGCCCTCCGCTGATGTACATGCACTAAGCAATATCGAGTGCCAGTGCACCACATAGATAGAGCTACAACTGGAAAACCAGACCGATGTACAAACCAACTGTGTCACTTGTCCACTCACCAACCAAGAGGCTGAAACACAGGTAAAGGTGGCTCAGTTAGAAGGAAGGAAATGTAAGATCAAGTGCTACACTGACAGTTATAAGGTGGACTGCTGAATGGACACTGGTGCCCAAGTGAGCATCCTCGATCCCAAGTGAGTAAAGACCTACCTCCCCGACCACAAGTTGCGCCCATTGGCTGAACTGATAGGTCAGAAGAATCTCAACGTGCTGGCTGCCAATTGTACCATCTTGCCATATGATGGTTGGGTGGGAGCGATGGTGAGCCTCCCAAACAGCAGCGACCCAAACATGGTAATACAAGTGCCCTTCTTGGTGAGTAGTGTGTCCTTGGGCCGCCCCCTGATTGGTTTCAATGTGGTCGAGCAACTAATCCTGGAATCAGAGGATGATGCTAATCTCATCCCCACCCTTGTGAGCCTCATTTGTAGTGCAATGAACCTGCAGAAAGACAAAGCCACTGCACTAGTCAACCTCATACAGACAAAACATACCAATGAGGATGACCTCGGTCAGAGAGTGTTGAAGGCGGGACCACCTGATGTGGTTATTCCAGCTGGCCAGGTCAGGCATGTTAAGTGTAAAGTACTATCCACGTTTGACACATCAAAGCCACTCATAGGCCCAGTCCCAATACACGCCCTACCCCTACTTTTTAGCCCTACCCCTAAATTTTGCATGTTCCCGCGAGGGTAGTGATGTCCCAATTCCTTTTTTCACGTAGGGGTAGGAGGCATAACGAGGGGTAGGGGCTATGAATCTAGCCCTTCAGAGCGAAGGTTTTCCGATGCTGACTTCCTGAGGAAGGGCCAGTTCCGCAATCCCCAGAGAGCGAGAGGATGTGGAGAAGTCGGAGAAAAAAAACTAAAAATTCACAACAGACAACAGACGTTGATGGTGTATTCTTCTCCGTGTACCTCTTGGTTTATTTATCAACCGAAGCATGATGAATGCTAAAAGAAACGATCGCAACCGATCGCGACCATAGACTCCATGTTTTTGGTTTTATATATATATATATATAGACAACATTTACATTGACAGACAGAGTACAAACAGGGTGAGGGCGTTACATACGAAAATAAAATCATGCTGATTGAAATTTGCATGAACTGTAGCCTCCATGTTGCTGCTGGGACTACGCAGTCACTTGCGTGCCCGAACGTAAACTACGCGGTGACGTAGCAAGTGGTGTCCCAATTCCTAGGGAAGATTACAAAGCCCTACCCCTTGTGGCTTCCTTTCGAGGGTTAAGGGGTAGTGGGTGAGGGCTAGGGGTAGTGAGTAAGGGCTAGTGGTAGTGAGTAGGGTGAACATTGGGATTGGGCCATACCCTTTGAACCCAGTGAGATCAACCCTCAGTTGCTGGACGTTGGTGACAGCCTCATAGAGATTAGCCAGGCAAAAGTCCCCTATGTGCAAGTCCCCATCGGTAACCACATGAAACATGATGTGACCCTGCCCAGTAAAACTGCACTGGGGAGCACTGAGCCAGTTGTCAAAGTGGTGCAAACTGATGAGCTAGACCCAGCCACACCAAGTGTCACTCAGGTAGCTGATGGTGATGGGTCCCCCAGAGCTCATCTGGACAAGGATGACAAGAGAGGCAGTGTGGTGGAACAATGGGACCCACCAGTCAACATTAGCCACTTAAGTGAGGACCTGCAGAAAATGGTGAAGGAGATGTTGCGAGGGGAGTCAGAATCAGAATCAGAATCTGTTTATTGTCATTGTAGCGAGTACAATGAAATTGAGGTAGCTCAATTTCGTTGAGTGCAACAGGGCAAACAATAAATATTGGTAAAAAAAAAAAGAAAAGGGCACAGTATTTACAATAAAGTATTACAAACTAAGAGTATTTGTAAAAATAAGCTGTGGGTAGTGCAAATGACGTGAGAAATAAATATTTTGGGATGAGTAGTGTGAAAGTAAAATAATAAGTGAGAGACTGTAAACATTGGCAAGATGTTGTACATGTTATAGAATGTAATGGGATTATTCCAGGAGCATTCGCATGAGACGACAATGATATGGGATCTACAACAGGCTTAGAAATGTCTCTCACACTCAATGACAACACTCCTATTCAGAAATCATATGCCTCCATCCCAAAACCTCTTTACAAGGATGTAAAGGAGTATATTGAGGACCTTCTGGCAAGAGGGTGGATTGTGAAGTCTAAATCCCCTTACTCAGCACCAGTCGTCTGCGTGCGTAAGAAAGACGGGACGTTCAGACTCTGTATCGCTTACCATCTCCTGAACCAGCGCACAGTTCCAGACCTCCACCCCTTGCCGAGAATCCAAGATCTCACAGACAAGCTGGGTGGGTATAGTTGGTTTTCCATTCTAGACCAGTGATTCTCAAAGTGGGGTATGCGGGCTCCCTCTAGTGGTACACAAAAGAATCACTGAACTAAATATAAATAAAATAAAATAAATTTAAAACATGAAATACTATCAAACATATTAGAATGGATGAAAATATATCATCAACCGATGGCAAGAAAATGAAAGGAGATACAAATTAAGTCAAGACATAAAAAGATGCAAGTGCTTCTGGATGGCCACGGTGTTACAGTTTAACTGGTGACCGTCTTAACTGGTGACTGTAGCTGTTCTCTTTAAAGTCCTTTGTAGTTTAATCCTTTTTAAGATACATACTCATCTGTCTTTACTATGTAAGTTACGATAAGCATTTATGTAAGTTAAGTACAATGTTTATTTAACTTTTATGTGCAATGCATTTTAACTGAATCGTTATTTAAGTACAGTTTTTTTATTTTCCTATATTTAAGCGCAGTGTTATTGTTCAAATTGTGTAAAATGTTACAGTGGCTGACAATATCAAATATTAAGGTTGAGCTGGATACTCGGTTGAAACAAGTATCTGGTACGGATATAGCAATTTTGACGAGTACGAGTATCATACGAGTAATACAAGTCAATATCCGTGCTTGGGCTGAAGGAAAATCCTCCTCAGGGAGCTATGTGTGTGTTTGTGTGTGTGTGTCAATTCAGAGTCACCAATTAACTTAAACATGTGTTTAGATCTTGTAGGTTTTCTTCAGCATGCTCCTACCTTGAAAGTTACTCCGTGAAAAAAACTTGATTTGTAACAGAACCAGTGCTTGTGTGACCAGACAGACCTGCATGCAGCCCGGGTCGCGTTTCTCATTCTCACTGTTTCTTCACGAGGTCAAGTTTTTTTCCAGTCAGCTCGCTCTTCTTACCTTGGTGTAATACAAATTAAGCTGTAAATAAAAACATATTGAGGCTTACAATGTATATAGCAACTTCTGACCAACCCATATCAATTTCAGGCTTAAAAATACAACTTTCTGTATAAACCACACCCATTTCCGGTTTAAGTCCCGCCCCATCCAAGTACGGATACGGATACAGATAATGTAGGTGGTTCAACAGATACGGATGGTGGTGTACTCGCTCATCCCTATTAAATATACAGTACTTCTGAGGAATGAAACCTCTGCCTTGTTTTTGTTGAATACGAAGACCTACTACGCTACTGTGATTTAGTGTTGGTCATTATGGTGGTACTTGGTGAGCCAAGTATTTTCTGAGGTGGTACTTGGTGTAAAAAGTTTGAGAACCACTGTCCTAGACCAAGGGAAGGTGTACCACCAGGGGTTCATAGCAGAAGTGTCACGCCACCTGACTGCATTTATTACCCCCTGGGGTCTTTGTGAGTGGGTGCGTATACCTTTCGGACTGACAAACGCACCTGCTGCATTTCAACACAGCATGGAAGAAATGCTCTCTCCCCTGCGAGATGAGTGTTGCATTCCATATTTGGATGGCATTCTGTGTTATGCTTGCACATTCGAGGAACATGTGGAAGGGCTGAGAAAGGTCCTGAGATGCTAACCCCAACCCTAAGGACTAAGACGGCCAAAGCCTACAACACAGACACACACCACACCCCCCTTTCACCGCCACAACTCATACCATTTGTCTCTACCTTCTCCCACCAAATCATCGGCCTACATCGCACCATCAAACACAACATTTCCATACTGCAGTCCCAACACCTGGCCTTCCATAACCACCGAATCATTTCAGCTTACAGAAAACACAAGAGCCTTCAATCCATTCTCACCAGATCAAAATTCACCGACCATAGACCTACACCCCCACTTCAACACAGCCACCACTGTAAAAATAGAAAATTTATCCATAACCCATACAATAACACCGTATTCCCCACCCTTGGTTCCCTATATATCACCACCACAAACACAGTCTACATTATTACATGCACATTTTGCAATAAACATTACATAGGAGAAACCAAACACTCTATCTACACCCACCTTTCACAACACTTATACAGCATTAGGGAAGGTCGACTCACCACCCCGCTAGTACAGCATTTTCAATTACACCCCCTCACCCACCTTATCATAACAGGTCTACAAAACAATGACCGCTGGACCTGCAGGCAGAGGAAGAGAGCGGAGAAGATCTGGATTCACAGGCTTGGGATCACCGTGCCGGGATGCCTCAATGACCACTGAAGGACAACTCCATCCATTGCCCCCTGGCGTGGTCTCCCCCAGCCTGTGCCTGCACTTTTGGACCGCTTGGATCCTACAAAATTTTAACCCAAATACACAGCGGCGGGGAATTGAACCCCGGTCTGCCGTACGGCAGACCAGGGCTCTATCCCCCGCCAGGACGGGAGGTCTCTTAAAGGTTGTTTCCCTTCTGTCTTTTAAGCAATTTTAGACCTTTAGACAACAGGAGCAGGAGACCTTCTTTTTCTTTTACTAAGCCGTTTGTATGCTTTTTCATTAATTTTAATATCTTATAGCACTTATTTTTTTATCTTTTAATATTTATTTATAATGCATGCTTTTTAATCAATTTGGATATTTTATAGCACTTATTTTTATTTTTTAATACTTATTTATGACTTACCTCTCCTGCTCCGGTTTTTAGATTCAAACATGTATTTCCTCATTTCATTTTATTTTATTTTCTTACTATTCATTATTTATTATTATTATTTATATTAAAAAAACAGAGGATGAGATGTTGCAATCCTTTGTGCAAGCACTTACCATAGATTGATGAATGGTGACATGTAGGCTTGGTGTAGATTAGAATTTTGGGACGCATCCTAGTGCTCCTCTGGTTCATGGAGTGTTTCGGCCTTTCGCACTATACACCCTCACCAGGAGCAGCCAGCTATAGGGTGATTAGGCCTAAGCTTGCGTCCCGTGCCCAATTAGTCATGAGAGTCTTCTTGCTATCAGGTGATGGACATCTCATGGGACTATGCATGGCAGGGGTGTCCCATTCCCTGAGTAAAGCCTAGACTGACCGCATACCTCCTGGCTTGTTTCTCGGGGGCCCAGCAGGGGTCGTTCCTCTTGAACCAGAGCCACTGGCTACTTCTCTCTGCTGCCTCTGATGCAGCTTTGATGGCTGTGCGCTGGCTCTGTCCCCTGATTCCCAGGTCATCTCTCAACATCTACCACCAGTTTTGTGGTAGATGCATCCAACCTCCACTGGGCGAACTTCCGTGTTCCAGCCACGATGTTTTGCTTCAGCTGCTAACTCAGCGTAGCACCGATGTTTTCGCTTGTATGCCTCGTCCACAGAATCATCCCAGGGTATGGTGAGCTCAATGATGTAAACCTTCCTTAAAAAAGGGGACCAGAGCACCAGATCATGTCTCAAGGTAGTGGTAGCAATCTCTGGAGGAAACACCAGCTATTGGCCAATATCCACCAGAAGTTTCCAGTCGCATGCTAAGCCCAGCTGGCCTCTCTCCGATGGTGTGGAGTTGCTCCTGGTAACTGTAGCCCCTTCATGGACAAAGGCAGTCGTCCATGGGGGGTCAGATATTGGCGGAGGTAGGGTGTTGATGCTTGATCGTTTCTCCTCCATTGTGGACGCAAGGCTCTTTAGGACCTGGTTGTGGCGCCAAGTGTACTGCCCTTGGGTGAGACTGGTCTTACACCCTGTGAGTATGTGCCGAAGGGAGAAAGGCCTAGAGCAAAGGGCACACCCTGGATCTTCACAAACCCACTGATGGAGATTGGTTGGTGTTGGCAGGACGTCATAAGTGGCATGTCAGCATGTCTGAGAGCAGATGTTGCCTCCTTCACTGCTGTTGCTGGTCTGATGATGATCTCCATCGCCATGGTGAACGCCAAGGGAGAGACTGTGCATCCAGCCATAATTCCTACTTCCAAGCACTGCCATGAGATGGTAAATTCAGGAGTTGAGAAGCAGAACTGCAAGTCCTGAAAGTAGGCTTTAACCACAGTTATAATGGTGTCTGGGATGTTAAAGAAGCTGAAAGCAGTCCAAAGGAGCTCATGGGGTACAGTGCCAAAGGCATTAGCGAGATCCAGGAAGACTACATGGAGATCCCTTTTCTCCCGCTTTGCCATTTGGATTTGGTGCCAGATCATGCTCTAGGCACCCAGAGAAGCCCGAAATCCCCGCCTTCTTTACAGATGTGTACTCCATTTGGCCCTGGGGCTGATGCTCTTCTCCCCCGATGGACTATTTCCTCCACCTCTTTCCAAGTTGGAGGCCCCGTCACAAATTGATGTACTGGGTGGAATGTCTGAGGGGATGGTCAGGTGTTCATAGCGCCTTGGATCCGAGTGCGTTGATCTCAAGTGCTCCTCCAGGTCGTTCTTTGTTGTTTTTAGAACTCCGTTTTTTTCCTTGATGAAGAGAGTCTTTAGAATTTTGAAGGGATCTTTGTAGAACCGAGTTCTTGTTTGTTCTTTCTTCCTTCTTCGTTTCCGTAGATGCTCTGCTCTGCGGAGGGATGCCAGACAGATTTTAATGTCAGCCTTGAGGGAGCTTATGCCCTCCTTTTCCACTCCAGAGGCCTTCTTCCAAAGTTTCTTGAGTTGTCTCCTTTCTTGAACGAGGCGTTTGATCTCCTGTTGTCTCCTGGAAACTGGTAGGGTTGGAGCCTGCTTAGCACCTTATGGCTCTTGTATTCCAAAACGTTCTGCCCCGTACTGATAAATTGATGTCTCCCATTCTCTCCAACTTCTTATCCATTGTGTCGCGAAGTTGCTCAAGGGTCAGGGTCAGGTCAGAATTTACCATTTGCCACAGCTTTTTATCAGCAGCACCGGGCCACCTCACATGCAGTCTGTGCCCTGGAAGTCTCCGCTCGACTGCAGGTCTGGGAGTTTGGGTGGGCTCCACAGCCGATATTTGTTCCACCGTTAATTCTGTGCTTGAGTTTACGTCCTCCATGACATGCTGATGCACTGCAAACTATGGTTTGTATGCAGTTGCTGTCTTTCACTCGACTGATTTGACCCCTTTCGCAGAAGGTAATCAATGCGAGGCCCGTGTCTCTCTTCCCTCAAGCACCTTTTCTTTGCCTGGTGGATCCTCAACCCCCGGTGAGATGTTACTTTCCTCCATCCACAGGTACATATCTGCAGTTTGTGGTCTGCTGTTGTGGCAGTAGGTGTGCCGATTGCTGTGGTGTACTCTTGCACTGTGCTGTCTTTACTCATAGTCGTTTCCGGTCCAGTCATTACCATAATGTCAGCTGATTAGTCTTCTTCCACCCCCGCTCTCACAGACACTGGGGGTCTTTCCCTCTTTAACTTTTCGTTGCTACGGCAGGTGTCTCCAATATGCTGGAAAGCAGGAGAGACTACAGACATGGGCAGCTAACCCATGACTGTCCCGGTGGGGTCTATCCCTCCTGCCAGCTGTTTCTCCATGCTGTCACAAGGACTTTCCCCTGTCGTCAGCTGATCTTTTTCAGCAGTCACTGGACAGGTCCAGATGGTCACATTAAAAAAAACACAGGATGAGATGTTGTTGCAATCCTTTGTGCAAGCACGTACCATAGATTGATGAATGGTGACTTGTACACTCTGAGAAGTTTGGTGTAAATTAGAATTCAGGACGCATCATCAGTAGATATATTTATATATTATTTATTTGTCCAAATCTGTTTATGTTTATCACACCTAATTTTAGACAAATATACCCCTTTTAACCCTCTTAGATGAATATATTATTATATATTATATATTATTATATTATCTATTTACTTGTTCTCATAACATTTAGCATAATTTATTATTATTATCTCTTAGAAATTTAATTTTATCACCAAATCAGGCAGATCTCCCACTGAGGATCCCTGCGGCCTCTTGTTTGATCATACTCCAGCAGGCCCCTCTCTTCGCTCTGCCCTAACCCTATCCTTGCTCTGCCTGGGGATCGAACCCTGGTCCCCGGAAGCAGACCACGTTTCGATCCCCAGTCAGAAACTGACTACTTCCACACCACGGCACCCATCATTGCAGTTCAGTAGGCCAGTGCACAATAATTTAACCCAAACCCCTAACCCTAACTCTAACCGACTACTTCCACACCACGCCACCTATCATTGCAGTTCAGTAGGCCAGCGCACAATACTTTAACCCAAACCCATAACCCCAACCCCAATCCTAACTGATTGTGGATCTGAATCATAGAGTAGCAGAATTCATCGATCACTACATTAACCCTTTATCTCAAAGACATGACATGTTAAGGACACTTACAACTTTGTAGCAAAACTTAAAGCAATAAGAGCACCTCCAGAGGCCTTCCTTTTTTCCATTGACATCTCCTCCTTGTATACAAACATAGACACTGAATTAGGATTAAAAGCAGTACAAAAAGCCTTCAACACGTACCCAGACTCTACCCGTCCAAACCAGGCCCTTCTACAATTATTGAAACTCAGCCTCACTCACAATGACTTTGAATTCAATGGAAAGTTTTATTTACAGATACATGGCACAGCCATGGGCAACAAATTTGCCCCCTCCATATGCCAACTTATATATGTGCCTCTGGGAAGAAACTGCCTTTCTTAAGTGTAAAACTTTACCTCTACTGTACTTAAGATATCTAGATGACATATTTGGCATCTGGGGAGGTTCCAGGGATGACTTCCAGACCTTCCTGGGTATCCTCAACACACACCATTCTGCCATCAAAATCACACATAACATACAAAATGAAAAGCTAGAGTTTTTGGACACAGGTATTTTTTTTATTTCAGACATAACAGAGGGGAAAACACTGGGAACATGAGTATGGTTTAAGGACACTGACAGACATGCTCTTTTACATAAGACCAGCTTTCACCCCAAGCATACTTTCAGGGGCATTATTAAATCACAACTGATCCGTTTTTACAGGATCTGTACTTTTCAAAATGATGTAGATAGGCCCATACACACACTCTTCACAGCACTGGCACTTCGGGGTTACACCAAGAGATTCTTGAGGTACATTAGAAATGAGATCAGAGAACTGTTTTCCAGGTCATGCACTTACCAGAAGGGATGATAAATCTTCGATATCCTTTGTATCCATCTACTCACAGGCCACCGGGAAACTGGGCACCCAACTTAAGGCCCATTTACAACAGGCCCAGGAGGAAAACACAGCCCTAAGAGATTTTAAGATCATCTCAGCATAAAGGAGAAATAAAAATCTCCAAGATATCTAGGTACATTCAAAGATGAAGAGTGAAGCCCCTCCCAGAATGGAATATCTCACCCACCTTAAATTCCTCACCAATCCTCTGACAGGTAAGAGTGCCCCAATTTGGCAAACCATCAACCTAAAAACCACAAATGTGGTCTATGGCATAAAATGCAGATGGTGCCAAAAACTTTATATTGGGGTAACCTAAAATACATTGGAGATGAGATTAAAGCAACATCTATACAAAATCAGGAAAGGAAGTAAGGAATGCCTCCTTTATGCACATTTCCAATTACATTCAATTGATAATGTACAAGCCTTCGGTCAGGAGAGCAGGAGAGATTGGCCAACCGTTCAAAGAAAGAGAACAAAAAGGAAATGGATCAATATTTTTAATTCCATCGATCCGCTAGGTCTCAATATGAAACAACGGACCCACCTCTACCTCGGACAAGCTCCATCCTGTCCAGTACACGCCCCCGATCACTGAACAAGGAACCGCTTTTCTCAAATAACTTATTACTAACATATTTTACTATTTTTTTATTCTGTGTGTTGTACATATAGTTATATATTATTCATTGTAAATGTGTTATGGCACTTATTTTACTAATACTTAATGAACCCTTACTTGATATAGAAGACGTATTTCCTTGCGATCCGGCGAGGCTAACAGTTAGCCGTACGTTACCCGTTGACCTACTCCTTATTTTAGCTGAAAAATCATTCATCCTCCTTTTAATCCATGATCCAAGGCTTTTACAATTTTATCTTCAACATACAGGCTTACCAGTTTTGTCCCGGGAATGGTTTTGTATCATTTTTATTATTGGGGAGAAGAAACGGAACCACCATGGAGCTCGGACTACGGGAAAAACAAGGTATTGACGTCACAGTAACTTCCGGGTCACATTTTGCCCGAGTGACGTCAACAACCGGCTAGATTCCGATAAATATAAAAATATAATATAATATATTTTATCATTTAATAAAGATCTTTCACCTCCCCCTCCTTTTTTATTTCCACCAAGAATTCCATTCCCACGACAGTTTTTTCAACCAGAAGAAAAAGAGGATATATATGGTCCCTTTTCTTCCTTTTATAATAAAACCGATACATGGATTTTCTTTTTATCCCCTTAATTTTATGTACATTTTATTTCTTACCTTCCTTTTAATGTTTCTTTAAAAAATAAATATATGTAAATAAGATATAAGATAAGAATTCATATTGAACTTTTTATTATCTTCTTATTGGATGAGATTTTAACCTTTCAGGGGGACCTTATAAAGATTACATTTAATACTTGATTTTACTTTGCATGGTAGTTGTACCCCCCCCCCCCTTTTTTTTAACACTACATTTTATGCATGAACATGATATGGTGTGATTCCCTTGTTTTATATTATTATATAAGCACTTATTAAGATATTTATTTAGACTCTTATTTATTGTTCTTGTCTTATTTTTTACTATTTTCTTATTTCTCTAAACCTCTTTTATCCATGTATCACATATATTTCCTTGAAGAAATACTGACCTTTTATCTGAGGGATCTGATGGGACCTGGTATTGCCTGATAGTGTTTTAAACAGGGGAAAGGTATAATAGTTTTACTTGTATAGTCTTTGTCTTAGTTTTTTTTCTTTTTTTCTCTCTTTTCTGTTTCTTTCTCCCTTAACCTCTAACCCTGACCCTAACCTCAACCTTTATCCTTAACCTCCACCCTCCCCCCCTCCCCGCCCTCTCATAATTTCTAACCTTAACCCTAATCCTAACCCTAACCCCAACCTTCTCCCTTCCCCTTCTCTTCTTCACTTTCATAATTCCTTACCCCAACCCCAAAAAAACCCCCCCTTCCTTTCTTTTTTTTTCTTAAAGGAAATAGCATATTCTTGAGGACAGTATGCCACCTGCGCCAGTGCTGCTCACTATACGCAGTGAGCTTCTTGTCCGCCAACCTAACTGACTACTTCCACACCACGCCACCCATCATTGCAGTTCAGTAGGCCAGCCCACAATAATAGCCCAAACCCATAACCCCAACCCTAACCCACTTTAGCCTGAAGAAGACCTAATCGGGTCGAAACGTCGCAGCGGTGCGTGGAAGGCCTAGTTTCATTTAATTTTCTTGGGGAATCAGTTGTTTTCCATTATGTTTTCGATTATTTAATTTAAGTTTAAATAAATAATGTTTAAAAACTATTTTTCAGGGTGCAGGGACCAGGGGCGACCTGACGATGGCCCGTGCATCGCCATCCCCTTAGGGGATGGCAAAACACCCTTCCCCCTAACCTAATAACCCTAATGGGTTTTAACCCAAACCCCATTTTGGACGGGGGATTTTGGCCTGTCTTGACCCGGGCATGTTGTTGGCCAGTGCATTGATCCCCGTGCCGCTTCACAGCCAGGGATCTAAAAATCCCAAACCCCTAACCTTTCTGGAAGGCAATGCAAAAAACTGGCCAGATACTACCCTGCTAGTTCTCCAAAACCACTATATGGACTTTATGGACACTGAAATAAACAAACTCACCAGCTTCCAGTACTGATTGGCAGGGTCCCTTTCTTGTGGCTTCTTCCTGGGTCAGGAGGAGATTTCGTAAGAGGCTTGACTCTGAGACCCTACAACAGACTGAGGCTGTCATTATAACTCAGCTGGCAGACCTCCAACAATCTACCCAGACTACAGTCCCAGCCCAAACACAACAAGGGACTCCCCCTGCAGCACAGGCCCTCCCACCGGGGCCCCCTCCAGTCAATAGACCGTCTGGGCAGTGTCCCACCCACCCCCCACTGATGCCATACCTGCAATCTCCACTCCACTGCCATCATCCATCAGCACCAGCTGACCCCCCCCCCAAATGCCCCTTCCACTTACCTGCCAGTCCTGCATCTCACCCGCAACTGGGCCACCCTCCTACTTCCCCTTCTTCCTCATCCGGTACTCACTCCTCCTTCTCCCTCTCAACCGACCATGGTCCTGAAACCACCGACCACCACACCGGGCCCCTAATCACAGAGGAGAATCCAAGTTAACAGCATGTGACACACACCTACCCCCAGTACTGTTGCTTCCAGCCGAGAGTTTTGTCTGATTCCCAGACGAGTCCAGACACACAATCCCTGGGTCCTCCTCAACGATGGAAACATCACCTCCCTCACTCCTGAGAACTGGGGCACTCCACCTGACACTGCACCATCTCCTCTTCCCTCACAACCAGGCTTCTCCTCTGCTCTCACCAACAAGAATCTGCCACAGCCAGGCCCCAGCCCCATAAGTGCAGCACCTGGAAGCTCCACTCCCACACGCAGACCCACACATCACATTAATACACTGAGAAAAATTAAAGACTGGGGTCTAAATGTGAGGAATAAATTTCTCATTCTGGGAGACTCCAACCTGGCCAGGTGCCCACCCTTCCAGCATCCAGAGGTCCAGGTCGACAGCTACCCAGGCGCCAACCTCAGGCACACAGCGGCCATCCTCAGCAAAGCCAACTGCTCCATCCCGCCAACCCAAATCATCCTGGCCTTTGGACTGAATCACCGCTCCCAAAACATTCAGGCCACAGCAGTGAAAGAGCTTCAGGATGCAATCAGAGCAGCGAAGCAGCGCTTCTCCATGGCCAAGGTGATGATACCAGTCATTGACTTCTCTCCACCTCTCCCCCAGAGGAGAGATTCAACCTGAATGCCCTGAACAGGTACATTTATGAAAATTGTGAGTAAATTCCTGAGTTGTCCAATGTCAGGGTTCAGCACAGAACAGGACCGGATACATTGGTCCAGGCTGACTGCTGCTGCCATGTTGGAGCACTGGGTGAAGCATTTAAACTGAGTGTCCCCTCAAACCTGTCCACTCAGGAGGGGTTTAAGAATGTTTTGATCCTATGTAATAAAGTTTCTCTGTCCACCCCACAGCTTGCTTTTCTTAACATGGTGATGATGGTGATTCTACACCACCACCACCATTCACTCCCACATCTACTTGGGCACCTCCTGAAGCACAATTACTGCCCCAAATTGTTGAATTAATCAGGAAGGATATAAATTATTTTGATACACATTATAAAACCCGACATGTCAAACATAATATATTGCAGGAAGAGAATCAAGCCTTAAAAGAACTAATCCAGAATAAAGATATTATCGTCAAACCAGCCGATAAGGGCAGTGCTGTGGTAAATATGGATCGGGAACAGTACTTATGGGAAGGATACAGACAATTACATAAGACACAGTATTATTCCAAATTACAGAAACCAGTTTACCTGGACACCATCCCATTAGTAAATCTCATGAGAAGAAAACCTAGACCTAGACGTTTTTACATGTTGCCTAAGATACACAAGGACCCTGCTAAGTGGAGCAAGCCTTTTGAGATCCCCCCCGGTCAACCTATAGTCTCTGATTGCAGCAGTGAGACCTACAGGACAGCAGAGTACTTGGACTTTTACCTGAACCCACTGTCCACCATACACCAGAGTCATATTAAGGATACATATGATTTCATAGATAAGGTTAAAAGGTTACACATTCCGGCAGATTTTATCCTCTTCACTAAAGAGGGCATCCAATCAGTGAAAGACATTTTTTCCAAAAACTATGACAAAAAAAGACTGGAGAAGGAATTATTACAACTCTTAGAGATTAATTTAACTAGGAATGATTTTGAATTCGATGGTAAGTACTTTTTACAAATTAAGGGCACAGCAGTGGGTAAGAAATTTGCACTCGCTTATGCCAACATTTTTATGGCAGACTGGGAGACAGGTGCCCTCCAACAATGTGGAAAAAAGCCCATCGATTATTACAGATATTTAGATGACATCTTGGGCTTATTGAGAGGATGATTTTAAGCTCTTCCTGAATACCCTCAATAACTGCAATCCGTTGATCAGGCTAAAATCAACTATTAATCATAATTCAATTGATTACCTGGACACAACAACATTTAAAGGACCCAAAATCAATGAAACCAATAGATTAGATATTAAAGTATTCTTCAAAGAGACGGATAGACACGCATTACTCCACAAGACCAGCTTTCATTCCAAACATACATTTGCAGGCCTGGTCAAATCACAATTATTAAGGTTCCACAGGATCTGCACTCGAATTGAGGATTTCAAACAGGCCTCTCGGGTACTCTTCTCCACACTGGCCAGCAGAGGGTACTGTAGAACCTTTCTTAGACACATTTCAAAAAGTTCCTTCAAATTAAACCCATTCAGGTGTCCAGCATCATTCCTTTTCGCACCACCTATTAGACCTCCACAGTACAGCTGGTCAGAGAAATCAGGAATAACTGTGAACTCTCCAAGAGAAGAAGGAAACTCTTCTACAACCATAGGATCATTGCTGCATTCAGAAGGAATAAAAACCTCAAGGATTACCTGGTGAAAGCCCAAATTAAACCATTGGCTCCTCGTAAGACTAGACACATTACTGATTTCTTTAAACAACGAGCCTGGGTGTCTAATAACAGAACCAAAAATGTATATAAAATTCAGTATCAGGGAAATATTTTATCCAAAAACTGCATTTATGTAATAATTTGTAAACAATGTGGCCTACAATACAGGTGAAACTCAAAAAATTAGAATATCGTGCAAAAGTTCATTCAAGTCAGCAATTCAACTTCAAATGTGAAACTAACATGTGATATAAACTCAGTACATGCAAAGTGAGATATGTCAAGGCTTTATTTGTTATAATCTTGATGATCATGGCTTACAGTTTTTGAAAATCCCAAATTCCAAATCTCAGAAAATTAGAATATTTGGAAAAGGTTGAATAATAGGCTCAAAGTGTCACACGCTCATCAGCTAATTAATCCAAAACACCTGTAAAGGGTTCCTGAGTCTTTAAATGGTCTCTCAGTCTGGTTCAGTAGAATTCACAATCATGGGGAAGACTGCTGACCTGACAGTTGTGGAGAAAACCATCATTGACACCCTCCACAAGGAGGGAAAGCCTCAAAAGGTAATTGCAAAAGAAGTTGGATGTTCTCAAAGTGCTGTATCAAAGCACATTAATAGAAAGTTAGCTGGAAGGGAAAAGTGTGGAAGAAAAAGGTGCACAAGCTGCAGGGATGACTGCAGTCTGGAGAGGACTGTCAGGAAAAGGCCATTCAAAAGTGTGGGGGAACTTCACAAGGAGTGGACCGAGCCTGGAGTTAGTACATCAAGAGCCACCACACACAGACAGATCCTGCAAATGGGCTTCAAATGTTGTATTCCTCTTATCAAGCCGCTCCTGAACAACAAACAACGTCAGAAGCGTCTTACCTGGGCTAAAGACAAAAAGAACTGGTCTGTTGCTCAGTGGTCCAAAGTCCTCTTTTCCGATGAGAGCAAATTTTGCATTTCATTTGGAAACCAAGGTCCCAGAGTCTGGAGGAAGAATGGAGATGCACACAATCCAAGATGCATGAAGTCCAGTGTGAAGTTTCCTCAGTCTGTGTTGGTTTGGGGAGCAACATCATCTGCTGGTGTTGGTCCACTGTGCTTTATTGAGTCCAGAGTCAACGCAGCTGTCTATCAGGAGATTTTAGAACACTTCATGGTTCCTTCAGCAGACAAGCTTTATGGAGATGCTGACTTCATTTTCCACAGGATATGGCACCTGCCCACACTGCCAAAAGTACCAAAACCTGGTTAAATAACCATCAGATAACGGTGCTTGATTGGCCAGCAAACTCGCCAGACCTTAACCCCATAGAGAATTTATGGGGTCATTGCCAAGAGAAAGATGACAGACGAACAATGCAGCAGAGCTGAAGGCCGCTAATCAAAGCATTCTGGTCTTCCATAACACCTGAGCAGTGCCACAGGCTGATAGCATCCATGCCACGTGGCATTGAGGCAGTAATTCATGCAAAAGGGGCCCAAACCAAGTACTAAGTACATATGCAAGATAAAACCTTTCCGGGGGGCAATATTTCTGTTTAAAATCCCCCTTTCTATTAATTGTATGTGATATTCAAATTTTTTGAGATTTTCAATTGGAGGTTTTCATAAGTTGTAAGCCAAAATAATCAAAATTATATCAAATGAAGGCTTGAAATATCTTGAGTTGCATGTTATGAACCTATGTCATACATTAGTTTCACCTTGTAAATCTAATTGCTGGAATAAACGAACCTTTGCACGATATACTAATTTTTTGAGTTTCACTCGTATATTGGTGAGACTGGTAACACCATCTGTACCAGATTCACACAACATAGATATAATGTTTTAAGGAGGGAAGACATCCACACTCCGTTGGTTAAACATTTCATAGAGCACAGCTGGAACTTTGTGCAGGCCTCTGTCTTAGAAAGTAATCCCAATTGGTCGAGAGCCCAATGACAGAGCCGAGAGGGCCCTAATTGCGAAATTGAGCACCAAATATCCACAGGGCCTCGATGAGGACTTAGAGGGATGTTTAGCAGGACTGGGTGGAGTGTGGACGGACTGTGCTGTTGCTTTAATTATCTTCCCCCTATCTAAAAATCCCAAACCCCTACCCCCAGTAAGACAAGATAAAAGGTATAAAATAAATGAAGTACAGACAATAAAATGTAATTAAAACATGTAGCCAAAATCATACAAAAGAAGCCTGATTAAAAGGAATAAAGAAATAACAGAAATCAATTAAAAGCCTGATTGAGAAGGTGGGTCTTGAGCCTCTTTTTAAAAACATCAACAGTCTCTGCAGCCCTGAGGTTCTCTGGCAGGCTGTTCCACAATCAGGGGCCATAATAACTGAATGTTGCCTCCCTGTGTGTTTTGGATCTGACTTTTGGAATGGTTAAAGGCCAGTGCCGGAGGACCTCTGGGTCCGCGAGGGTGATATGGTAAAAGTAGGTCAGATTAATAAAAGGGCCCAAGACCATTAAGACATCTAAAAACTAATAAAATAACCTTAAAATTGATGCTGAAGCGTACAGGGAGCCAATGCAGCAATTTTAAAACTGGTGTAATATGCTCCTGCCCTCTGGTCCTCGTCAGCACGCGTGCTGCTGAATTCTGTAGTAACTGAAGATTAGAGATGCTCTTTTTCGGAAGACCAGAGGGCAGGGCATTACAATAATCTAAACCACAAGAGACAAAACCATGCATTAGCACCTCCGTGCTGACCTGAGAGAGAAACGGGCGGACTCTGGCTAAATTCTTAAAGTAGTAAAAACCTATCTTTGTTATGTTTTTGATGTATGGAATAAAACTAAGCTCAGAGTCAAAAATCACAGCCAGATTTTTTACAGACTGTGATGGTTTAAAATCCTGCAACTTTGGTAAAAGTTTCTCTCTCTGGCCTCCAGGACCAATGACTAAAACCTCTGTTTTGTCCTGGTTGAGCTGTAGGAAATTTGCTGCCATCCATGACTTCATATCTAAAATGCAGTTAAAAAGGGCATCAGTAGGCCCGGTGTCATCAGTAGACATGGCGATGTACTGTTGTGTATCATCAGCATAACTATGAAAGCTGATGACGTCCCTAAGGGGAAGCATGTAAAGATGAAAAAGAGTTGGACCTAAAATTGACCTTTGGGGAAACCCACACTTCATCTCATGGGTTCCTGAGGAACATGTATCCATACTTACAAAGAAACTTCAATTGGTAAGGTAAGAGAAACCAGTTAAGAACAGTACCAGAGAGGCCGACCAGGTTCCTCAGTCTATTTAATAAAATGCAATGGTCTACTGTATTGAAGGCAGCAGTTTGATCCAGTAGTACCAAGACTGTGCGTTTATGGTTATCTATATTTTTTCAAAAACAAAAAATAGATCTATTGTTTATTATTCGACAAGTAACTCTCATTGAATTGAAATGGAATCATATGATCTACAACTACCTCTTCCCTTATTCATGTCTTCAGACACTGTGAAAAAACATCAGAAACAAAGTAAAAAAAACAATTGTACAACATATAAAAATGGTATGGTATGTCAAAAATATTGTTAGGACTCACAATCACTATGACAATATAGACCCGTCTGGGGCATCAATCCTTTGCAACAGGAAGACCAGATGATGCATTCAAAGTATGGGCCTCAAAAAGACTTTATTCTATTCATGACCTTTATGTGTCAAACTCTAATATCATGATCTTCTTTGAACAGCTCAGGTTTAACCTTGATAGAAAACATTTCTTCAAAGTTTTCAGATTACAAAGTTTGTTAGAAAAATCTGAATCATACATTTACCAGACCCAACCAGGAAAAGTAAAGCCTAGGCCTAAGTTATTATGCTATTATATCAGAGTTTCACAATATATTGACATCTTGCTCACTGGAAAACTCACAGTACAAACTGACTGCTTGGAAGGAGAAACTTCAAATTAATGTCTAAAGTTAAGATTGGAAAATAATCAATACGTGTAGAACATCAATAAATGCAAGACTAAATTGATACACTGTAAGTGGTTAATGCAGATATACATTACGCCAATGGACCTGCATCATTATAATATAATATAATAATAATAATATAAGAATCAGACATATGAACAAAATGCACCGCAGGAACATTTTTCACTGGATTTGGAAATGTGGAGCCATTAAAACCTTCTGGAGAGGGGGTAAGAGTTACAACTGAAAAAAAATACCTCAAAACAAATTTTATATCCATAGGAACACAATTACAATAAAAAATAAACAAGCTTTCATAGATCTCACCCTGCCTCACACAGAAAACCCCTTGTATTGGATTGGAAGAACATTCACAAACCAACCATAACACAGTGGACAAGACAGACAGGCATGCCATTAGAAAGATAACTGGAATAAATGCTGATTCCAATTAAGGAAAGATCTTTTTGTCTACATTCTAGTTAACTTGAATACTTCTTATACTTTACACATATTGCAAGTACCTAATTTAAGCTTGTAATGATTACCATTAGATAGGAGGACCACTCTTGTTCCAAGTTATTTTTGTATGAGTGTTTGCTTTTTGATTTTTTGTGGTAAATTGGTACAAAATGTATGAGTATGCAATCTTACAGTAACTAATTTTCTACATGATGGTGTAATAAACTACATCTAAAAACCTGCATTGTTCATGTGAAGTGTTGAATAAAAACTTTATGGCAAAAAAACAAAACAGTTTCAGCTTTCCAGGAAGGACAGGTTTTTAGTGAGGGTGGAGCTGTGCAGTGACCTCTGACCTCTCTGTGACCCATCAATTTAGTTAGTCAATTAAGTTGTGGATGTATGTGAACACAGCAGGACTTGGGGTCTGCCTGTTGTCATGTTATCCAGGTGTTGGACTATTTCACCCCTAAGACACTGTGATTGTGACATTTCAACCCACTGAAGTGACAACTGTGACCAGCTGAGTGGACAGGAGGCTTTTATTCTGAAAGGAACACTGTTAAAAGCTTTAACATCTGTACAGATGTTGCACAGCAACAGGGTTCAATGGGCTGCTTCATATTTAATCTAACATTCACACATTTGCCTTTCTCTCTCTCTCCCTCTCTCTCTCACACACACACACACACACACACACACAAACATAAGCTCCTCCCATTGTCCTCAGGTGAAGGTGAACAGAAGAAATTTAAAACATTTAAGGATTTTGGGGCGGAGCCTGTCAGCCATGCTGCACCCCTACTGTCCAATCTGGAGTTCCTCCAGTTCCTTCAGCAGCTGGTCCTCCTTTTGGATCTTCTCCAGCTACAGAAAACACAGTACAGGTCAGTCGAGGCTCACACAGCTGCAACAGCCAGACCATGTCACATTCTGATCACACAATCAGTTATGATAATATAGTAAATTAGTGTGAATTCAATGTGAAGATTTTCTTTATTAAGTCACTGATGGTGGAGGTGAAGGTGGAGCTGAGTGAAGCTTCATCCTCACCTGTAATGACACATTATCATCAATTTAATGGTTAGTATTAAAAATTGTGTATCACTGATAATAGGGAGGACTACTCTCTCTGTAGAATCAAATCAGCTCCAGCTAATTAAAGTCACATGTTTTTTATGAAATTATTCCTCTTTAACCATCATTATGTCAGATATAGAAAAGAGACAGAGCCGAGGAGAGTGATTAGAGATCAGAGGACAAAGATTAGAGATCAGAGAGCAAAAGACAGAGGACAGGTTCAAGGGCAGAGGAAAGACATCAAAAGCTCAGCAGATCACTGTTACCTGGTTCTTCTGCAGGACTTTTCCAGACAGCTGCTGCTCCCTCAGTTCCTCAATGGCCTTGAGTTTCTGAAACACACAAACACGATGACTAATCACAACCAGTCACGTACACACTCAGTCATTAACAGCTACAGGTCATGGGACCTGTCCCTCTCCACCTTCTTTAAATTCTTTATCTTCTTGTCTGTCTCTGGATCACCACTCATTGGCTCTGATTGGCTGTTGGTAATGGTGGCAGGCTCCAACGGATGTCCAGGTTCAGGCTTTAGGTCCTGCAGAGAGATAGGTATGGTAAGTGGGCCTGGGCTGTGTTCTGACCAAGATCCTCCAGATTTATCTGGGCACAGACTTCTGTCCTCTCAAGAGACAGGAGGATGAAGAAGACGTGACTGTGGGTCAGAAAAATCTGACTTTTGACTCAAAGTTAAAATGTGTTATCATTTAGGTAATTTATCTCCTGTTTTCCCTGTCCTGTCAGAGATGACAATCTGAAACATTTCAGTGTTCATGAGCAGGACGAGCAAGTTCAAGAATAATTCAGGTTAAAGTACAATGGAACCAGCTTGGTTTCACTATGGCCAGTTATTTAATCAGATTTATGAGACGTTCACTCAACCCAGAGGATGGCGAGTGAACAGGTGAGTGAACAGTAGAGTTAAGACAACAGGTGGGAATATCACCTGTTTTGCTGCCTTCTTAGCTTCTCGTTTCCGCTGATTCTTCAGAGCTGATTTAGAAAGACTCTTCTCCCCTAAAACACCTGGACGCATGTTCTGAGGTGGCTCCTCCTCATGCTGACAGACAGGTAACATGTCAGAGACAGATGGAAACAAAGTATTAATCTTTCATCCTTTTACTTTTGCTTTTTATCCTATCTTCTGCCTTACTTGCACTTGTTTTTGGTATCTCTTTCTGCTCTCTGCCTTGCCCTGTGTATTAATGGGGACTTAGCATGCTTCCTCTAAAACTTTGAAATAATTTTGTGTGAATGGTTGTATGTGGTTGGTGGACTGTAGTACTGAATTGACCTTTGGGGATACATAGTTATCTGTATCAGAAACCCATCAGAGAGATAGACAGGAAAATGTCCGAGAGACAGACAGGTACCATATCATAGAAACAGATGGGTACCATGTCATAGAACCAAATAAGTACCATGTCCAAATGGCAGACAGGTACAAGTCAGAGACACAGTTGACCCGTTTCCCTCATGAGACTAGAATCATTGGTCTAACCCAGTAACAGCCCCTCACCCGGTTCTTTCCTCACCAGTTTGCTGCTGGCTGTAGCTGGTAGGTGTCTCAGGGCAGGTGGGCGGTAGGCTTGTGTGGGCAAAGCCTGCGTGGTGCCCAGCTCACTGGGTGTGGCCTGGTACTTTACAGGCCGCTCGGGGAAGCAGCTGTCTGGGAATGGCTGCCATAAAACCTCCCACAGCTCTGAACCGGACGCCACCTCCCATTTATGCAGCACCGAGCCGGTATAATGCCAGATCTTATAACCGTTACTGACCCGTAGCCGGGGGGAACAGGTTGCTGTGACAACATGCTCGCCATCAGGAGACCAGGAGAAGTGTGTGGCATCTGGAGCCTGAGGTTTGGCTACCTGTGAAGATGGGGGGACAAGGGGGTTAGCTGGTCTAAACCTCTGTAGTGATTTTTACAGCTGAAGACTGAACTAACCTCCTCCTCCTCCTCCTCACCTGTTTGTATTTTTTGACATCCCAGACCTCCATTTGACCCCGCAGGTTCCCGAAGCCAGCCAGGACCAGTATGTGGCCCTGAGGACTGGAGACAGGCAAGAAGATACAGTCAGACTGGCCATTATCCAACAGGGCGGCCTGAGCTACATGAAGAAGCTCAATGAATCAACTGAAAGCTAAATCTGATCCTATGATAGGAGAGAAGCATCATCTAAAGGACGAGTCCTCAGCAGGTAATATGACTGTCTCAGTCTCTCACCTGTAGTAGGCGGCATTTCTTGGTCCAGTTCCAAAGTCGAACACAGGGTCACATTTGAGATTGAAGATGGTGGCTTTGGCTGGCATAAAGCCATAGACCACACAGAACTCAGATGAGTTTGGACTCCAGACCACATCATAGATCGGCCCATTCTTTGCTGAAAGATGCAGATGCAAAGATGCAAAAAGAGTTTATCTAGTTCTAGTCTGAGTAATAAAAAAAAAAACCAAGTCCTGCTGGGTTCTGGACTGCTGGCCTCCCTCTCTATGCTGAGCCTGCAGCATGAAGAATTCATCTCCTGACTTCAAAACAGAACAGCACAAAGCCAGTGGGGGTAACAGAACAGGAAGTGGTCATGCAGGACTGGTTTTAATGGGCCATGTCCAGTGCAGTACTTACGCAGCTGAACCAGAGCGGTCTCCCCGTTAACAGCCAGGTAGTGCAGTGTCTGCTCTCCATAATAAGAAGCTCCGGTCTTATCCACCTCAGTACTTGCCGTCACCAGCACCGCTGAGGCTGAGGCAGAATGAAGGGAACAGGGCCTGGTTAAGGTCTGGCCTTACCGCACAAAGGCTTCAGACTGAGACTCTCTGAGCTTTAACCTTTCTTGTTCCACTGCATGGTGACTTTGTCAGCCTTGAAGAAGCTCTTGTTGGCGAGAGCTGCACTCGCCCCCCCAAACACTGGGTACTGGTACAAGCGTACAAATGATGGGGCTCCCTTACTTCCTGGGACATAGACAGCTACCTGGAGGGGACAAACAAGACAGGAACATGAGCGAATCGTCAGATCAGGTCAGACAGGGCGTGTTGATAAAGTCTGTGGGTCCTCACCTTGCTAGGTTGACCTCCAGGTGACAATGCAAAGTTTGAAACTTTCTGCATGTGGAGCTTGTTGGCAATGGTGTCTGAAAAAAAATTTCTGGTTTTACAACTTGCCGTCTGAAGACAGAGACAACTGTGGTCTGATGTACCCTTCTTCAAAGAGCTGACAGCAAATATGAGGGTCCATGCAGGAGACCAGTTAGAGACCTGACTGAGTGAAATAATCAAAGAACCTTAACCCGATTCTTAGCACCACCCTGAGGTCATTTGGTGTCACTTTGAGCATCTGAGTGGGTTGAATCTGAAACCCACTTGCCAGTTTTCAGTGTTTTAGGTCTTAGCTGAAAAAATCTGATGTAATGAGGAAAACATAAGAACACGGGACCCTGATCCTATGGACAGATTTCGTTAGCCCTTGGATTTGGGATCCATCATATAGTTTTGACATCAACAGTACAAACAATATTGTCTGGTTGTTTGGTATGTGGAAGGGTCCTAGGGTCTGATGAAAGTAATTAATGGACAGGTGAGTTTTCCCCAGCAAATTCAGGGTTTGAGTATCAGAGTTCTTCCCATGCAGGTGTTAGCCTCAGACATGTGTTAATGAGGGTCTGAGTCTCCAATAGATCTGGTCTCTTACTGAAGTCGTTGTTCTCATAGAAATGCAATTCATTGTTGACACTTCTCACAGATATCTTCTCATCTTCAGACCACCTGGGACACCTGCAGATGCAGACACACACCCCTTTAGTATCAGCATTACCATCACCTGCAGACACAAACACCTGCTGCAGAACTTAATCCATGTCTCTTTAGCAGCACTCTGCTATGGAGCTCTGTCAGTGAGAGTGGACATGTCCGGGGTCTGTTGGTTCACAGGCTGACCTCAACACTGATGGGGTCAACATAAGCTCTTAAGTGGAGTGGTATCAACAACCAAACCCTCATTTACTTGAAAAGCAAGACTTCAACACTGTCACGAATGAAAACTGACCAGGAGTCGACCTTCTTCTGATACAGAGCCTTGATCAGCTGACAGCTCTGCAACTCCCAAAGCTGGAGGTTTGCATCACCCTGACTGCTGTCCTGACTCTCTGAAACACAAACGTTACACTGTAGGAGTTGATGTGACATCACATCCTTTTCCATCAACAGTTTGATCTAATCTGCAATCGGTTCGTCAGTCAGTAACTCTTTCTTGAGTTTTCATGGTCTTACTGTTGTATGGTTGCCAGGTGATCAGGATGGTGTTGAGAGGAGAAAACTCCAGCAGACACGTCTTAGGGAGGTCAAAGGTTGATACGATGGAACCATCTGAAGATCTCACCACGGAGACACTGAGAGTGAGAGAGAGAGAGGGAGACAATACATCCGGATAGGACTGAGCCATGTGTCTTTAATCTCTCAGATTAACAAAGTTTCTCCTTAGAAAACGAACACTGAGTTACTCTGAACCAACCAGTAACAAGATCTGGGGGTCATCTTTACCTGTGTCCATTACACCAGCCAAAAAACGTCCCATCTCTGCTGAAAGTGACACATCTGCTAAGCCGAGGATCCCTATGCACTCGAACAAGCGCACGCACACACACACACACACACACACACAATGTTGGTCTGTTTGCTGGTTCACAAGATAGCTGTGGTCACATTGGGGGTTGCTGAGGTGTCTTACCTGGTGAAGGCTGCATGCTGCTCACATTCAGGTGGACCACGCAGCAGAGACGTTCCATCTGATCCACGCACTGAAAACAAGCACACAGATTTGATACTTTCAACACTCATCAGAGAAGAAAACACAACCACAGTAACATTTACACACTCATCCGCAGCTGGAACATCAGCAGGATGGTGCCAGTGCTGTAATAAAAACACTGGAGAACTTAGACCAGATGTCCAAGAGATAATGAGGTCTGAGCCTACACACTGAATCAGATTGTTTTCAGAGACACAGTTGAAACACAGAGTACTGGAGGTGATGAGATCTGCAACAGATCTGCTGGTTTAGTTTACATCCACAGTCAAACGAGAACCAGGTAATCGAACACAGGCCAGCAATAAATCGGACTGGGGAAACTGGGCCCACTTCAGTTCACTTGAATTGAGGAGGGGCTGAGCTGTCTGACCACAGGTCACATTGAAAAATATTGAATCTGTCTGCGTGATGAAGATGATGGAATTAAAGGATACCAGGTAAAGTCATTGTAGTTGGGTTCCAACCTTTTCGATTCAGCAAAACACAACTAGTCTCAAACTGTTAATGACTGGCTGATTAGTTATTTTCATGTGTCTGCTATAGGACATGTTGTGGGTTTTATTTCAATCTGTTACTTTGATGATGTATGTCAGACACTATAAACAAATATTTTCATTTAAGTAAAGTGTGTCAGCTGAGAAATCAGTACCAGGAGAGGAAGAATTGTTATCAGGTGTCAGAAAAAGATTTGTCTTATTGAATTATTACTTATTAGTTATATTTATTATTGAAGCTGAACGAATCCAGAGTTTTTGACCAAAACTTGTCAGATTATTTCAGCACGTAAACATTATCAGCATAGAAACCCCAACAGCCACTCATTGTTTTACATTTAGTCTGTCTTCATGTTGATAAGATTGCTAGAACCGCCTACAATTTAGCTGAGCTGAAGTCTTTTCAACGACCGATCTAGGCCAAATTTATTTTAGAAATCTATTGATTTTAGATATCCACGTTTACCGGCCGAGAAGTTGGTTACTCATAGATATACTGTGAATATTTACCGTACCAGAGTTCGACTCTTTATTTCGGCATACACGTTATATCACCAACGGTCAAAAATTGGGCAATTTACACTGTTTATATCCAGCCAATCACTTATACCCACTGTGTTCAGTCAGTGACGGGGGCTCGAACAGCATCGTCACGTTTTATCACGTTATTGTCTCATTGAATTGTTAATTCTGGATTATATTTTGCCGAATATATCAGAGGGCGCTAGTAACTGCAAATCAGGTCATATGGTTTTATTTTCGGAAGGATGGCTTTGACAAAACCAAATTATCTATTATTTGCTTTGCTTTTACGATGAGTTTGGCGTAATATTTATTCTCGCTCTAAGAACGAGGGAAATCGTGGTCGCTCACGATGAAATGGCGGATGTTTTCCGGCCAGGCGAGGGCCGTAGATGTCCGGTAACATGTCGCTGTAATGTGTGAAACAGAGACAAATACAGGGTTGGATGAAAGCTGAAATTACCCACCTGCTAACATAGGGACTGGGGACGCCATTTTGGTGTGCCGGAAGAAGAAAAACCGTGTCCCGGAAAAACGTAATCGTAAAAGCAGGCGGGTGTCCCAGTGCCACATCAGCATACAATCAGCTATTTCTTCAAAACACGTCGGATAAAAGTTACATTTGAATGTAAAAACAAGTATGTAAGTCTTTGTATCACATTTGAGATTACGTGTTTTCAATAAAAAAATAAAGCCTAGTTTTCGAAAATATTTTACATTTAAAAATATTTAAAGTTGTTGTAAAATTACTGACGGTGCCCCAACTTCCGTTTTCAAAATAATGGAAACATAAACGTTTTAAGGTAGAAAAATAGGGATAGAATTAAAATAATGTGAGAAATAAAATTCTACTTAAACTCCTGATAGCCTGATTACAATTCGAGCAATTCCTCAAATTTTCAACTAAACCACTTTCATTTACTTGGTCCACATATGAAAGTTTCTGCCAAGTCATGTTGACTATCAGGCAGATTTGGGCTGAAGAAACGGGCATTTGAAATACAACAAGAGGACTAATATTCTCAAGAATTATTATGCTGACTGTAATAACCCCATAAAGAGTTTGGTCTAGACCTGCTCTATATGTAAAGTGCCTTGATGAAACTCGTTTATGATTTGGCGCTATATTCATAACTTTGCTTTGCTTTGTTGTGCTTTCAAAGGAGAAATATTGAAATAAATTGAAAAGACTTTCGTCAATTTAAGATAGTTTTTTCAATTCATTCATGACCAAAGTAATCTAATCTTTCGGATGGAGAAAAAATGAGGTTTCAACAACCATATAGTTCAAAAGGTCGTCGTGAATTTACTTTGAAAGACCAGAAGGGATACGTTAGTTTGCCCGGCAGTAACTTAATGTGGGAGTGAATGGCTCCTACGGGCGATAGGGGCGGGGACAGGGGCGGGTCTTCAGGTTTTTGAGTACGTAGACAAGTTTAAGGATCTCCCAGTCTGTCCTAATCGGAGGAAAGACCATCGACTGAAAGAGCGGGCGTTGGAAACAGCCACCGAGGAAAAACAACCGAAAAACGAAAAACAGCCGAGAAAAAGATACGATGGTGGCCAAGCAGAGGATCCGCATGGCGAACGAGAAACACAGCAAGAACATCACTCAACGAGGAAATGTGTCTAGGTCAACGGTGAGTTTAACAACGGCTGCCCAGCGGCGGCTCGTTCACTTGGGAAAACTGGGAAAATGACATGGAAGATAACATGTTTTAACGACAACGTCGATCGAGTAAAACCAGTTAAGTGTCAGGTCAACTTAGTTTACACTGAGGCTCAGAGTGAAATGAGGAAGTGGTTAAAAAGTTTTTATGTGTTTAAATATCCTGTAATTATCAAAAAGTCCTTAAGAGCACAAGCTGTTGAACTGGTTTGTTTGGATGAATGAATGTGGCTCAGTTACCATATGGATCAATACAGACCTCAAACTGATTATGTCCTTTGTTGATTAGTTTTATTCAATAAATTGTCTGAATGTATCTACTAATCTTTTCACCCGAAAGTTGTTCAGCAGCTGAAATCAAAACGCTCGACGTTCACACCCTGTCAGTTAGTCCAACACACTAACAAACATCTACACACAGATTAAAGTATCGGGGAAAAAAACTGATAATGACGAGCATCCTGTCAATAGGTAAAATGAATTATCTCCTACAAACACATAGCCACCTCAGTCTGGGTACACAAGAATACAAAAAAACGAAAACGTAATGTCACACACGCAAAAAATTAAGACTGCATATAAGTTTGAATGAATTTCAGCTGTTGATCTGTAGTTTGTACTGACTGTATGTGTGCACTTGTGTGTGTTCAGAGGACCTTGGGTGAGGACAAAGGTGTGGGTCCCTGGCTCCTCGCTCTCTTCATCTTCGTAGTCTGCGGATCAGGTATGTCCTTCTCATCTTTACAATTTTAAAGGCATTTGACTTTTCTCAATAAAATAAAATAAGTTGCCAAATGCATTCACAGCCCCACAGCAGTTTCACATTAATGTAGATGTAATGTAACAGCTCTTGCTGTGATGTTTCTGATACTGACATCAACAAATATCATCAACACCACTCTCACTAAAAAATAAATTTCTCCACTTGATAAATGTATAAAAAGTCCTAATTTTGATTCAGCTACTCATACACAAAATTAATATTCTCTTATTTAAGCATTTAATCCTGTCTTTTCTGGTTAAAGGAGGATTTGTCCTACACATGTTTTCAATAAAGTCAGATACCTTTCCTACATCCTTATGACCTTTCCTTCACATGCTTCCCTCACTTCAGGCATTCTCTATTGAAAGCACAAGAGGAAATAAGTTTGACTTTTCAACCGCAGCCTGAATGTAACAAGGTTGCATGACACAGGTGGGAGGTGAATTAGTCTCTACCTCCATTTTTTTCATGAACATCTCCACCCACCTTCCCATTGACCATCAGGTCAGTCAGAGTTACAAACAAACACACTTGAAAGTAGTGTTTGTTGAAAGTCACTATGACTTTAAAACACATGGCCAGATTTTGTGTGTGTGCGCACATGTGTGTCTTGGCAGCATCATAAGAGATAAAGTTAGATTTATCTGTGAATGCTCAAATGTGACAGGTGGTTAGTGAACAGAGGTCTTACTGCATGTGAAAGAGCTTAACCTCAATGATCAAACAAATATCAAAGTCCATGGTTCAGCGCTGAGTAAGCATAGGAAATTGTCCAATGTGTTACTTCTTCTCTTTCTGTTTGTTTGCAGCTATTTTCCAGATCATTCAAAGTATCAGGATGGGCATGTAGACGAAGATGCCAGCTGGAGGAGGGGCTGAGGATGGCGATGATGATCAAGGAACTGTGACTGCAAGAATCATCAGACTGTTGTGCTCCTGCCCTTGAATAACTCTGCCAAAACATTCTTGAAGTCTGACTTCCATCTGTAGGTCTTCCTTCACAGAAGCAACTAAACAGGCCCCTAAAATAAATCCTGATCCCTAATAGCAGCTCCTGTGCTTTGACCAAAAAAACAGGCCCTTAAGACCAGCATTTATTTGCATTATCTGTTCATTTCATATGTTGCTGCTGTGACCTTCTCACAGTGTCATGTGCCTGTCTTTGTTTACATGTGCATTAACCCCACCCACTCTGATTCCACCTTATCAGTACAAACGGGGGTCACAGTCCAACTTGCTCAGTAAATTTCGTTAGTGTTTTACCCCTGACCAAAACAAATTAATCTGTTTGTATTGTATCATATATTGTCACATTCCACATGATCTCTTGTTTTCTTTGTACTCCTTTTCTTTTTTCTCTTATTCCTTGCCTTCCTTGTCCCCTGCTCAGTGGAAAAGAGATGAAGGTCTTTTGAATCAGAAGTTTTGGAGGTGTGGGCAGGTGTGTCTGCACTGTGTGCAGTCTCACCTGAACAGTTGTTGACAGAATAAAGTTTCATGTTGAAGCTGGTGTGTGTGTCAGTTGAGACTTCTGGGTTAAAACATGAGGCCTGTATCACGAAGCTGGATTAACATGGCCGGGATCTCTTTCCGTTACCTGGCTTCACTTACCCAGACATTTGCTATCCGGATAAACGGTCTCACGAAGCCGGGTGCAACTCTCTTACTGAATTTAGGGTTCACTCATCTAGATTTGTGCGCATTCACGCAAAAGGGATGGGGGCATTGCTGCAAAAGAGCAATCAGACTATAGATCAATAATTCAAGGAAAAAGTAACGCAGTTGCGAGAAGCCGCAAAGAATGTTGGCAAAAAAATCAATTTAATCCTCATTTCAGTTCCAACCGCCGTGGAGCAAAGCAGTCTTCGAACCAAGTCTATTTACCTGGATTGGAAAATTGGAAAATCAAATGGGTTAACTCAGTCACAAACTTCTCTCTGTCTCTCCTTAGAGCTCCTCTCACACTTTTAGTTCCCACATCAGTGGACTAGTCTGGGAATGGGCAGGTCAGTTTCCAAGAGAACTGATTGGTTAGTAGATGGTTTAATATACCTGCTGAGCTCTTCTCCTGAACTTAACCCGCTACAGGGCAGGTTAGGCATTACGCATAAGTTAGCATGGCAACTTACCCCGATAGAAAGTCAACCTCCCTCATGAGACTGAAACCAGGGTTAACCCTGAAGTTACCCCGCTGAACTGAAATCCCACTTCGTGATACGGGCGTCAGGACTCAGCCGACCTCATGGTTTACATTTTCATTCAGGACTTGTCATTACTGTGCCTGGTTGTGGTTCCTCCTCAGTCCAACACTGGATTCAGAGACCTGACTGTTTTTTGTTTTTTTTGTTTTTTCATCTGAGGGGTGTACTACGAAAGAAGCTCAACAGAGCCGGGCTTTCTTTGGGTGAGCTGGCTCGACAAAGCCGAAAGCTCCAACCACAGATAATGAGCATCACGACGGTGGTTATCAACTTGATTTGTCGACCCAGGCTTGACCCATCAATCTCTGTGCGCGTTCACATAAAAAGGGGCGTTTAGGCGTCATTTGACGCTATTTCCGCAGAAAATTGGACCGATTACGTGCTGCATATTTCAGCCATAGGAGCAGATTATGATAATGGAGGGCTATGAAGAGTTCAGATCAATAATAACAGCTAAAAGCAACACTGTTGCTCCAAACAAGACAAGAGAGGAAGTCTGGAAAAAAAAAAATGCAGATCGTGTAAATGCGTAAGTTAATATAGCCTATGTAATATCATATAATATCTTTTTCTTCTCCTTTCGGCTTTTCCCTTCAGGGGTCGCCACAGCGAATCAGTTGCCTCCATCTAAGCCTGTCTTCTGCATCCTCTTCTCTCACGCCAACCACCTTCATGTCCTCTTTCACTACATCTATAAACCTCCTCTTAGGTCTTCCTCTAGGCCTCCTGCCTGGCAGTTCAAAACTCAGAATCCTTCTACCAATATATTCACTATCTCTCCTCTGGACATGTCCGAACCATCTCAGTCTGGCCTCTCTGACTTTATCTCAAAAAACCTCTAACATGTGCTGTCCCTCTGATGTACTCATTCCTGACCCTATCCAACCTGGTCACTCCCAAAGAGAACCTCAGCATCTTCATCTCTGCTACCTCCAGCTCTGCCTCCTGTCTTTTCCTCAGTGACACTGTCTCTAGACCAAACAACATTGCTGGTCTCACCACAGTTTTGTACACCTTTCCTTTCATCTTAGCTGAAACTCTCCTATCACACATCACACCTGACACTTTTCTCCACCCGTTCCAGCCTGCCTGCACACGCTTCTTCACCTCTTTTCCACACTCTCCATTGCTCTGGACTGTTGACCCTAAGTACTTAAAATCCTCCACCTTCTTTATCTCTTCTCCCTGTAACCTCACTCTTCCACTTGGGTCCCTCTCATTCACACACATATACTCCGTCTTGCTGCGGCTAACCTTCATTCCTCTCCTTTCCAGGGCAAACCTCCACCACTCTAGCTTCTCCTCCACCTGTTCCCTGCTCTCACTACAGATCACAATGTCATCTGCAAACATCATAGTCCATGGAGATTCCTGTCTAACCTCGTCTGTCAGCCTGTCCATCACCATAGCAAACAAGAAGGGGCTCAGAGCTGATCCCTGATGCAGTCCCACCACCACCTTAAACTCCTCTGTCACACCTACAGCACACCTCACCACTGTCTTACAGTCCTCATACATGTCCTGCACCGCTCTAACATACTTCTCTGCCACTCCAGACTTCCTCATACAATACCACAGTTCCTCTCTGGGCACCCTGTCATAAGCTTTCTCCAGATCTACAAAGACACAATGCAGCTCCCTCTGACCTTCTCTGTACTTCTCTATCAACATCCTCAAAGCAAATACTGCATCTGTAGTACTCTTTTTTGGCATGAAACCATACTGCTGCTCACAAATGCTCACTTCTGCCCTTAGTCTAGCTTCAACTACTCTTTCCCATAACTTCATTGTATGGCTCATCAGCTTTATTCCTCTGTAGTTGCTACAACTCTGTACATCTCCCTTGTTCTTAAAAATGGGCACCAGCACACTTCTCCTCCATTCCTCAGGCATCTTCTCACTATCTAAGATCCTGTTGAACAACCCAGTCAGAAACTCTACTGCTACCTCTCCTAGACACTTCCAGACCTCCACAGGTATATCATCAGGACCGAGTGCTTTTCCACTCTTCATCCTCTTCAGTGCCCTCCTCACTTCATCCTTACTAATCTTTGCTACTTCCTGGTCCACAACAGTCACCTCTTCTACTCTTCGTTCTCTCTCATTTTCCTCATTCATTAGTTCTTCAAAGTACTCTTTCCATCTTCCCATCACACTATTGGCATCTGTCAATACACTTTCATCTCTATCCTTAATCATCCTAACCGCCTGCACGTCCTTCCCATCTCTGTCTCTCTGCCTTGCCAACCTGTATAGATCAGTCTCTCCCTCCTTACTGTCCAACCTAGCATACAAGTCATCGTAAGACCTTTGTTTGGCCTTTGCCACCTCTACTTTCACCTTATGCTGCATCTCCCTGTATTCCTGTCTACTCTCTTCAGTCCTCTCAGTGTCCCACTTCTTCTTAGCTAACCTCTTTCTCTGTATACACTCCTGCACCTCCTCATTCCACCACCAAGTCTCCTTATCCACTTTCCTTCCAGATGACACACCAAATACTCTCCTACCTGTCTCCCTGATCACATTAGCTGTAGTTGTCCAGTCAACTGGAAGCACTTCCTGGCCATCCAGAGCCTGTCTCAACTCCTTCCTAAAAATCATACAACACTCTTCCTTTTTCAGCTTCCACCATTTAGTCCTCTGCTCTGTCTTTGCCCTCTTCATCTTACTCACCAACAGAGTCATCCTACACACCACCATCCTATGCTGTCTGGCTACACTCTCACCTACCACTACTTTGCAGTCACTGATCTCCTTCAGATTACACCGTCTACACAAGATGTAGTCTACCTGTGTACTCCTACCTCCACTCTTATAAGTCACCCTATGTTCCTGCCTCTTCTGGAAGAAAGTATTCACTACAGCCATTTCCATCCTTTTTGCAAAGTCAACCACCATCTGTCCTTCTGCATTCCTCTCCTGGATACCAAACCTGCCCATCACCTCCTCATCATCTCTGTTTCCTGCACCAACGTGTCCATTGAAGTCTGCACCAATGACAACTCTCTCACTTCTAGGGATGCTCTGCATCACTTCATCAAGGTCCAACCAGAATTTCTCCTTCTCCTCCAGCTCACATCCTACCTGTGGAGCATACCCACTAACAACATTGAACATTACACCTTCGATTTCTAGCTTCAGACTCATTACTCTATCTGATACTCTTTTAACCTCCAGAACATTCCTAACAAACTCCTCCTTCAAGATAACTCCTACTCCATTTCTCTTCCTATCTACACCATGATAGAACAACTTGAACCCTGCTCCTAAACTTCTAGCCTTGCTACCTTTCCACCTGGTCTCCTGGACACACAGTATGTCTACCTTCCTCCTCTGCATCATGTCAACCAACTCTCTACCTTTCCCTGTCATAGTTCCAGCATTCAAAGTCCCTACTCTCAGTCCTAGACTCTTGCCGTTCCTTTTCTCTCTCTTCCTACGAACACACCTTCCTCCTCTCCTTCTTCGACTTCTTCGACGAACAGTAGTCCAATTTCCACCGGTACCCTGTACGTGAACAGCACCGATGGCGGTCGTTGTTAACCCGGGCCTCGACCGATCCGGTATGGAAGTCATTGATTCGATTCGCATGTTTGATTTGGCAAAAGTTTTACGTCGGATGCCCTTCCTGACACAACCCTCTGTATTTATCCGGGCTTGGGACCGGCACAATAAGGCACTGGCTTGTACCCCCTTGCGGCTACATTATGTAATATCATATAATATAATATTATATATCACTATATAACTTTAATTCCCTCCCTGACATTGTTTCACAATGAAGGATACTTGGAAACCACTCAGATTAGGGCCAAATCAAAGTGAAATTCATTTGAGTTGTCCAATTTTCTAATTGGTGTTCTATTAGTTGTAGTGCCAGCAGTGCAAAACGGTCTTGGCAGCAAATCCGGACCAAGCACAAAAATATAATCCAAAGTAGTATTTGCTGTGCATTCATCACTCTTTTAGTGTAATGTGGATGATACACTGCGTAACATATTAAGTGTTAAAATTATCAGAAGGAAACAACAAGAAAAATGAGAGGAGAAAGATTTAAGGAGGCCCCGCTCCAGCAGATTACACAGCCTCAGAGGAGCTGGCCCTTGCAAAAGATGAAGGGCAGCCGTTCATGGAGGGGGTACAAGGGGGTATTCCATCAGACCTGCTGCTGGCAGCTCCCAGCAGCAATTCTTTGTCCAGGGTATGTATAAGTGCTTCGGTGGTAAAATACTAAATGCATATTTGTTGTTTATCAGATGAGAAAAGTTTTAATCTAGTTTACAGTTGAAGGAGACACTGTAGTTTTGCTCAAGCTGCCAACACACACCCTTGCTGGTCCCCACACAGAGGTAACTGTCAAAGTTGTCATGTACTCTTATCTTTGTTTGCTGTATTGAATCCACTTTATTAATTTCTCTTAAACTATTCCACAGGTGGAGATCAGTGATGAGGAGACACTTTCAGTGTATTCAGAGGTACCTTTGGGGGTAGATATCTTAATAATCTAAATAAGAATTTAATTTAAAATTTAAATTCATCTTTTTAAATTAGAAATAATTAACTTTCTTGCTCATTAATGTCACAGGGAGAGGACATTGTGCAACCCTCCCCTCAGCCTGTGGCCTCCACCTCTAGGGCCACAAAAAAACAAGGGGTAAGGGTTTCATAATTTCTGGCAGTCCTATGTTTTAGTTTCTTGAGCTGGAAATCAAGAAACTAAAACTGGAGTATGAGAAAAAGGTACTGCAGTAAATGGTACTTTAAGTTTTTTTGTTAAGCATGATTGACATTGTATACAGAACTTCAATAAATAATAAAACACATCCTGTGATTGGTGTTTTGTTTTGTTTTTTTATTGGGTGAAAAGGTGCTGCTGATGGCTGCGTTACTGTAAGTGCATGGATTCGTTTGGTTGCATTACTTATATGGTTCAACAAGATCGCATATGTAACGTATTCCCTCAGCTGAGAATCTGTATCACTCAGAGAATATCGTCAGAAAACGCCATCAGATCACTCCGGTCTGGTAAAACTCTCTCCCTCCGAAGAACACCTCTAATAATTCGGGTACCTAAATCCACTGGATTTTCCAGAAACGGTGAGGCCATGTTCAAGGAAGATGATCAATGAAAGGGCGGCACTTTTTATAGCCGACTTTTAGCTGAAAGTCAGAACAAAAACTGGTCCGGACCAGGTTATGTTCGCAGTATAAGTTACCACGGTGATAGAGCCAGCTTTAAAGAGAGCGACCTTCGTGACACGGAAAAGTCTGGCTTTAGGCTCAACATACCTCGCTAACGTACTAATCTCGCTTCGTAGTACAGCCCTCTGGTGTTGTTCAGGATGGCGTTGTGGAAACGTCTGTTTCTGCCTATCACAGGCGAGCTGAGTGAATCCGTCTGAGACCTCAATACAGGAGCTGGATTCTGCAGATCTGAGCCTGTCCTCACTGGCTGCAGTGTTTGTGTGTGTCCACTTGGTGGAGCTGTTGCACAGAACCTTTGTGGTAGTTCACCAAGAGATGCTCAATGTAACCTACAGGGCATCACTGCTTGACTTCAGCCCAGCGATCCGTTTCGGAAAGCAGGTTTTGTGAAAACTCTGAATTAGTTGACTCAGAGTTGAAGGAAACTCATGGTTATCGGTTTCAGAAAACCGGTTCAGCTTGACGCTCAGTCAGTTACCATGGCAACATACTCTGTGACACTAACCTGCTGGCTGGCAGATTTTCTTCAACAAACCCTGAGTTTCTCCTGCTCTTAAATTGAGGCCTGCAGACTAATGGCGGTGCCGACATCGCTACCTAGCAACATTGATTCTCCTGAGCTCCTGCACAAAATTAAAATGAAGTGTGGGTGATACTGCAATTTTGGTAATGATCCAATGCCAAGTAAATACAGAGCCAGTATTGCAGATACTGATAATTTTTACTTGAAATTTCAAGGATTCAGGAAGCTTTATTGTCATACCAACAACATATGCATGCACATGTGTTACGACCCTTAAGCTGTTTAGGGGATGAAGCACTGACGGCGGGAGGGGGGGCAAGAGGGGTCTTAAGCCCCCCCTCAAAAAGTCTTAGCCCCCCCTAAACCCCCCCACGCAAAAATAAAAATTCTGTAAGCAGCATCCACAATCAGACAGTTAAAATTCGTAAGCCCCCCCCAATGAAAAATCCAGCCCCCCCAGTTCCCCCAATTAAGAATTTCTGGTGGCGTTACTGGGAGGAGGGGAGGTAACAATAATAATAAACCCACGAAGAATAACGGTAGGGAAACAAAGGATGATTATAGAACAAATATTTATTCAAAAGGTCTCAACAAAATGCCAATAATCAAGGGCAAAGAAGGATTAAACAACAATCAAGGAAAATAAATAACAAACTAAGTCACACAAATCTCTACCGGCCACCGCCACTGGAAAACCGGGGGGAAAAAAAGTCCAACACGCAAGATGAGGCACCACAACCGAGCTCACACACCACCTCGCCGCAATGGCAACTGTTCACTCGTCGTCTTCGTAGTGAGAGAGGGCATCAGCGCAAGAGCGCAGCGCCCTACTGCTTTATATACTCCCACTCCATAATTGAACGATCAGGGAAACCTGCCACACTTAGGCTGCAGAGGGAGTCACCTGAAAGGAGAGAGAGGGAAAAAGCAGAAAAAAGGCAGCACACATACATAGAGATGTAACAACATGAGAACGTGCGAAATTAAGAACTGAGGCTCAGTCAAGCCAAGAACAAATTTAAAACATACAATATAAATTTAAATATATAAAAATATGTCTTAGTAATAAAAGGTACTGTATTTACATAAATAAATGTATTTACATTAAATATAGTACGCATAATAGTCTGGTTGGCTAATTTAGCCAATATTGCACATGTCCATGGTGAGGGGGCAGGTGTGTGTGTTGTTGGGATCTCTATCCATGTGCTCTGAAAAGAACAATAGAGACATGTTCTTCCAAAAGCCTGAGCCAGAGTGGGCTGACTGTTGGAAACGGCCCCACGACCCCCATGATTCACACCTAGATGTGAATCTGAGTTTGAACAAAAACTCAGCGCGGACATTGGCTGAAACCACGCACATTCAGCAGGGGTCCCCAGCGCCATCACTCAGGTAATAAAGACGCCGCCGCAACCCCCTCTGCTGCTTTTTTCCAGTGCACCAGGTACAGTAGAGAGCTACTCCAAGCTTCACAATCTGGCCGTCGAAGGGAGCACTATTTCAAATGTTTGACTTCTACCACATTAAAGCCTAGGTCACATTCTTCAACTTGCAGGACGAGCACACGGACTGTTGTTGTTTTTCCCCTTTTTTTTCGTCGGACCAGGCGTAGATCGCTGTGCTATCAGCTGATCGTATGCTCTGTGAAAAGGAGTGAGTCAACTTTGTTAAAGACGTAGTACAATGCCGCCGAGGAACTCATCACATCGCCTAACCCTAACCCAACCCTACCCTGCAATTAGAAGGCTTCTTATTTGAGACACATGAAGACCATTCTCAATATTCATACACAAAATGACTGAATGTTCTCTTTCTCTCCATGTATTCCTTAAACTATAGTATCCTGGAATGTGCATGGCATTCGCCCGCAGGCAAAAAAAAAAAAGGGACTATATCTGCAAGTTAAAAGCAGATATCTTCCTCATTCAAGAAACCCACTTACAAAATTCACAAGAAAAATCTCTTATACATCCAAATTTTAACCAAATCTTTTCCTCCTGTCGGGGCCGGATCTGGGCATGGGCACGGGGGGGCAATGCCCCCCTAAATGCCCTGACTGCCCCACCAAACATGATGGCATGAAAAAAAAATCAAATACATTTAAAAGTGTTTGAAATGTTATGCTGCAACTGTCGCACCACCAAACCATCATCATTTCATCATCAAAAATAAATAAATAAATAAATAAAATGAAATAAATCGCTCTCCCTCTCTACACCTCAGAGACCAGATTCATGTGTCACAATGTGTCAAAATAATTCCCCGCCTCGATTTGCCATTGGTGTGTAGCGAGGAGCGAGCAAGCATCAGTCAGTGTCTCTCTCTTGTTGACACAGAGCACAGACATACCGCTGCTGGTTGCCAACTCCCGTCTTTCTTTAGCGAATTTATTTTGGATTAAAACGTTATTCAGACAATCGAGGGAAGGAACATTTTGTTTTTAGTGGTTCACTTTCATTTCTGTTCTCTCTCTCGGACGGTCGGATCGTCTCGGTCAATATGCGCCGATGTCTGGTTGCTAAACGTCGCAGCGCCAGTGGCAGTGCCACTATAGATAGATGTGTGCCTCTGTGACCCTGGGGGCTATACCAGCAGGGGTCACACCCCTGGCAGGTTCAACCAAGCTGGTCAGGTGTCAGGGTAGAAGTCAGACCAAAGGCAACAGATACGCCATCAAGTGTGATGCAGTAGCTTGATGCGGGTGTAAGACCCGTTCTTTGTATTGTGTTATAGTTATAGGTGTGACAAAATGCATCGATTTCTATGCATTTTTGGGGGTTTTGGGGGATTTGACCCCCCCAAAACTTTTCACTGGAAGCCGCCCCTCTGTCATTTTCTCCTGCCCCACCTAGTAGTAAAGGCTAAATCCGGGGCTGCCTCCTGTTAGAATAGTAGACAAAGAGGAGTTTCCATTTTGGCCCATAAGAGACTACTATTTACTTTTAATAGTATGGTAACTGACACAGAAGGCCGATACATCATTATTCAGGCATCAATCTTTAATAAATTATACACAATTGTGAATATCTATGCTCCTAATAACGATGATCCAGTTTTCTCTCACAATGTTTTTTTTTCACTTTTATCCGACATATCACTTACCCCAACTACGATCATACGAGGGGACTTTAACATAGTCCTGAATCCTTCTATAGATCGTTCTCATAATTCAGCATTAGTGAGGGGGCAGATCGTTACCTGCACGTCGCCCATTTTGGTATCGACTATGCCATTAACGTATCGACTACTAATTAATAAATGTGAAATAAAAGCGCATGTGTCAATTTCCAATATTTTTTAGGTGACTTATGACTCCAATGTTTTGTGCCGAAACACCCACCTCCCCCCAGCCCGCAGCATAGTGAACTGGTCCATCCAAGTCACGTGACCAGAAGAGCCGCGAGTTGTGTGTTTACATCCTGCTAGCAACAACACGGCGAGGAGCATGTGTGTTTCTGAAAGTTTCTGATGGAGCGGAGAAAATGAAGAAATGGCCGACAGAAAGAGAAGCCAACTCTTTTTTTGAGAAATGTTCTTTCTGTACAAAAGTTTATACTTACATTTCTGTTAGGACCAAATTTGACAAAGTAAAAGTTCAAATGTGTACTTTTTTGTTTTTTACAATTTAATTTCATTCATATTTTTCATATTTATTATTTATTGTATTGTACTGGTGGTAAATGTATTGATTTACATTTCTGTCAGGATCATTTCATTGTTTTGAAAATAATACTGCTCAGAAAAAGTTCAAAGAAACCTCAACAGTGTTTTGTTTTATTTAATTCATATCTATGTTAATTATTGAATATTTTATGCAAAAAGTGATTGGTATCGTATTGAATCTTAAAAGTGTGGTATTGCCCATCACTACTCAGCATACACAAAAAAAATCGCAATCAGGCACAGTCCTTAGGGAATATATGGATGACTTTGGACTTGGCAATGGCTGCAGACTCAAAAATCCTCCAAAGAGGGAATACACCTTCTTCTCCTCAGTGCACCACTCTTTTTCAAGAATTGACTTTTTCCTCTCAAACGACTCTATTGCACATAAAATCAACACCAGTATAAGATAATATAAGATAAGAGTACTTTATTTATCCCACGTATGGGAAATCCAGTGACAACAGGATGTGGTGAGGTGGACCAGGCACAGACACAGAGCTGAAGCACGCTGAAGTTCACAGATTTATTTGAGGGGCAAACTGCTGAATTTGGGGGAAGGAGAGAGCCACGGAGAATGAGGCAGCTGCAGAGCTGGAGCCAGGCAGCAGGCCAGTGGAGCAGAGGTGGGTATGGGTGGCGATGGCAGGTGGAGGGTAGCTGGGAGGGCAGGGAGGCAGCATTTGAGCAGGCAAGCCATTAGGTTCTTGAGACTCAGAGACACGGGTAAGGCCTGGTTTATGGTCCTGCGTTACATCAATGCCATACCTACGCCGTTGGCGTGACGCCGTCGTGAACTCTTCGAACTTGTCCGTCACTCCATCGCAGTGCAGTTCACCGCCACAGCGGAAGGGGGCTGTGCTCCTTTCCTGAATGGTTATCGTCCCCTCTAGTTGATTCTTTGTTTAGCTTCCAGCTTGAGGAGTTGTAAAGGTGCTCATATTTTCTGACTTCCTCAATGAGTCACTCCTTGACTAGATCCATGCTCCGTCCGTGTACAACAACAAGGTGTTTAAAAATGGCAGGGATGGCGCAATCTGGAAATGCGTTGCTACCAAGCAAACCAATCACAGCCCTCTAGGTCTGCGTTGCCTCAACGTGTAGTTACATTTTTTGGGAGGTGCATGTCAGGCTACGCCGGGGGCTACAGCGAGCCTCTCTACCCTACGATGTAGGTACGGTTGATTTAACGCAGCACCATAAGCCAGGCTTAAGTACAAGGAAACGCACAGGGTCAAACATGCTGAAAACACTAAAATTTGATGTCGGCCTGACGTAAATACCACAAGGATAACTGCAGCGATCTGGCGATGAGTGACTGGGAAACTGAAGTATTTGAGCAGAGGGTTGATGAGCTGATCAGCATCAGGTGTGTGACCCACCTCCTCAATAGAGTCCAGGGAGCAGTCCAGGACAGATCCAGCTCTTCTGACCAGCTTGTTGAGCCTCTTCCTGTCCCTCTCTGAACTTTCTCTGCTCCAGCAAACCACTGCAGAAAAGATGGCAGAGGCCACCACAGAGTCATACAAAGTCCTTAGCAGAGGCCTGCACACTCCAAAGGACCTCAGTCTTCTCAATAGGTGGAGATGACTCTGGCCCTTTCTGTATATTGCCTCAGTGTTTAGTGACCAGTCCAGTTTGTCGTTGAGGTGAACACCCAGGTATTTGTACTCCTCCACGATCTCTATGTCCAGACCCCGGATTTTCACTAGCACAGTATGGTGTGGCTTCCTGCTGAGGTCAATCACAACCTCCTTTGTCTTACTGACTTTGATATGCAGGTGGTTCCGTTCACACCAGTTGACAAAGTTGGCAATGACCTCCCTGTACTCCAGATCGTTCCCCTGAGATACCTGTCCAACAATGGGTGTATCTTCAGAGAACCTCTGGAGGTGGCAGCTGTCTGTGTTGTGTCTGAAGTCTGATGTGTACAGGGTGAAGAGGAGGGGCAATAGCACTGTCCCCTGTGGAGCCCCAGTGCTGCAGAGTAGCACATCAGACACACAGTCATGAAGCCTCACATACTGTGGTCTGTTGGTGAGGTAGTTGGTGGTCCATGCAGCTAGGTTACAGCTCACTCCAGCTCCTTCCAGCTTCTCCCTGAGCAGTGATGGCTGGATGGTGCTGAAAGCACTGGAGAAGTCAAAAAACATGACCCTCAACGTGCCCCCAGTGGTCTTCAGGTGTGACTGATATCTGTGCAGCAGGTAGATGACAGCATCTTCCACACCAATGCCGGGTCTGTAAGCAAACTGTAGAGGGTCCATCTCACTGTGCACCAGGAGTCTGAGGTGGTTCAGGCTGATCCTCTCCATGGTCTTCATCAAGTGAGAGGTGAGAGGTGACTACTGGCCTGAAGTCTTTTGGCTCCCTGGGATGCTTGGTCTTAGGAACTGGGACCACACAGGAGGTCTTCCACAGGAGCTAAACCAGCTAAACCACTGAAAGCAGTCATTCTGTAGGCTATGATGATGAGCACTTTATGTGCTTTGGCCTATAAATATAACCTAGCCTCTCACTGGTAAATGATCTGATATAGGCAAAATCATTTATAAAAACGAAACAAACCAAAACCTAATATCTATTTCAAGATGCAAGCCATTTCATAGGGTCTATGCTTTGAGGCTGTATGGTGGTAAATGTTAATAGAATTTAGAATAGTTTAAAGAAAAACAGTTTATAGATGAAGGGCGTCATGTGTATATACAACACATACAGTGGCTGGGCATCATACCTTACCTAGATTAGCCCCAAACAGCAAAACGGTACTAGGCTTTTGTCCATAAAACCTCCGTCAAATAGACCATTATCTTTGAGGTCAGTCAATAGGACTATCCAGAACTCTGTGCACTGCTTTCGTAGAGATCCCCACCAAGATTCAATACATTGGTTGGCTGTGCTAGCCCCCTCCAGGTAACTTCTTTCATCGTGGCCGGGCCGAAGAAGACGCTGAAAGTCCTGTACATGTCCATTTTCTGTGCCAAGGTTTCCTCTCACTATTTGTGGGCATCCTTTCAGGTGCTCAACCGCCTCAACATAATACCCTCCAATTACCTTAGGGTCACTGCTGGTAGTATAAGCGTTGAGCCAGATAATTCTTCTTGAAAATCCATCAATGCAGCTGTTTACACAAATTCCAAAAGGCTTCAATTTATTATAAGAATCAACATGCCAGATGAAATTTGGTCCCTTAGAAAAGTAATTCCGCCTCTGAAGTCGTCTCCTTTTTTGTCAGTGAAACCCCTCTGGGATCCAGCTCTGTCAGGATCGTGCTGACATCCTCTTTTCTTACCCACAGACCAGACTCTCTACATTTGGCATACATCCACCTGTACCCGTGCAGCTGTACCGAGTAGAGTAACTGGTCACGGATGAAATCGACGACATCCTGCAGATTACCATAATGCCTTCTTCTGGAGAGACCTTGTGATTTGAGGATTCGTTTAAGTTTGCTTTTACTGATAACATAACCATGCCGGTTGAGCAGTATTACTATATCAGTATAGTAAATTTCAGTGAGTATAGGAAAATTCAGTGAGATGATTTAGATTATCCATAATACAGCCAGTGTTACACTGGGGGCAGTTGAGCGGACACGCAAATGGCGCATTAGGATATAATGGGGGAAATCATATTGTGAGGGAACGCAAAGATCATTCCAAGAAAAATTTTCTCCACTTGACCTCTAAAGGGCTCTGTAATAACTCCTGTTTATGGCAATGTTTTTATTATCCTCCACATCCAGGATCACTACGGCAGATCCCTGGACCACAGCACCTTGAGCATGCATTAGGGGTGTTCCTCTCCTCCTCACCCCTGGGTTGACTCCTGGCTCTGAGGGGTCTGCCCGGCTGACCTCCCTCCCCTTCACGTGGGGGTATGCTCTGGCGCCCTGCCCAGAGTACCCCATGGCTCCGGGGCCTGTTTGCTGTCCCGGGGTCTGGGCATGGTGCTTGCCGGCTCCTCCTGGGTCGCCCTGCAGGGCTCAGCGGTGTGGGCCAGTGGGCTCTCCAGCTTCTCCTCTCCTCTCGTCCGATGCTCCCTCCTCTCCCCGACCCGCTCCCTCGCCTGCCTCCTCCCTCCCCAGGGGGGCCGGGCTCTCTCTGGCCTTGTTCCCTGGGGTTGACTCTTCAACAGCATTCCCTGTGTGCTGCCGTCGGCTGTGGGAGTGGAGGTGGCCATTCCTCCTTTCAGGTGTCGCCATGGCCGTGTCCTGTGTCTCTGGCACACTAGGGCCGTGGGGGGGGGGGTCATGCAGTGAGCAGGGCTCAGGCCCTCCCAGGGGGGTTGGCGGTGCCTTTTGATGGCTGGCCTGTGGTTCCTAGTGGTTGCAGGGGCAGCAGGTGTGCCCCTGTTGCTGCACTGTGCTGGGGGGCGGGGTATGGTAAGGGGCCTGCCAGATTCCCTGGGGCCCCTGCCCCACCTGTGGGACCCTTGTACCGCCGCACCAGCCGCCCTCTGGCTGGGGACTGGGCCCTCACTTGCCTGCCTCCTAAATTGCACCTACATCTCTCTTCACTGACACTTTGCACTATATAATTTCTCACAGGCACATTTAGGTACACAACATACATCTAAGATAAGATTTTAATGCCCAACACCTTGGGGGACGGACGGGAGCGAGTTAAGGGGGCACTCAGTTGGGGAAGGCTGCAGGACAGCAGTGTGCTGCAGTCCTTTGACATGCCCCTACCCTCCTCTCCTTTCCCCCAATCTTAATGCATTATACCACATCCAGGGTCACTTCTTCACGGTGCAGGGCAATGCTTTCTCAACAGGGACTGAGAAAGCAAAGGAAAGGGGACACTCACTTTCAGTTAGTAATGGCATGGCTCGGGGGGCCCGGTCCTCCACGGTTGGTTGGTGTGTGGGGCTAACATTTACCTTACGGTGGATGGTTCAGTTGCGTGCCCGGGCTCTTCTGGGGCCTCATGGCTGGGCTTTGTCTCCTGGTGCTGCGTGGTGATGGGTCCAAAGGAATTCTGTTCGCCGGTGGCCTCTTTGGGTCCGACACTGTCTAGTGTGTTGTGGTTTGCCACCTTCTCTCTCCCTTCTTGGGGGGGTCGGGGGCTTCTCCCGGTGCATGGAAGATTTCCCTCTCCTGCAGTCTCCTCAGTCAGTGAGTCGGGGGCACTGGTCTGGCACCCCAGGGCACCACAGCCCCCCATCCCTGCAGCCCTTCCACCTGCTGGGTGCTTCGCCAATGTGCACCCGCAGAGGCATTGCTGGGGCTCCAGGGTGGTCCAGTGGGTGGGGGATGGGGTTCAAGGTGTGACATGTTGGTATGGATGGCTAGGTGGTGGACAGGGGGCCCTCCTGTCCTGCTCCGACATTCGCTTGCTTGGGCGGTTCAGTAGTGCCTCCCTGGAACACTGGGGCCTGCGGCCTGCATGGCTCTCCGGGTTCTGTGTCTCTTGTGCTCCCGCACACAGGATAGTGGAACTGGGGAGCCTGGGCCCCTGACCCAACTCTGGACCCTGGTGATGGTCTTACTTATATTTAGGGAATGCCCACGTGTGGTGTCACTTGCCAGCTCATTTTGGGTCACATCATGAAGAATTGATGAATCCTGCCTAAAATGGGCTGAGCTGTTCTTTCATTCCATCACTATGTACCCTATCCTTGACTTGGCTCCTCTATTGAGACACCTTCACCTACCTGAACTCCCATCTCTCTAGAGATTTACACAGAAATCCTCTGGACTCTCTTAATCCTGTGTGAGGTAACAGGAAATGAACAGCATCCTTCCCCACACTAGTTCCTACCAGCACCACCTGCTTCCCTTCCCCTGTCCATCTTTCCACATCTTCTCTGTCCTTTATTCCCCCCTATATTCACTGAGGTGTAGCTCTGCCCTCCCTGCCACACAAACGTCATTTCACTCAATAAAGATCAACAAGCTACCTTCCAGGGAGGGCTGGTGATGGTCACATACATGCACTGAAATAATAAAATATTTAGCTGCAAGACTAAAACTGCATCAATCTCATTTAAAGTTGTGGTGTTAAACTATGAGGACAAATGCAGACAAAAGACATGGACAGAACAAATTAAATAATGATGAAATGAAACAGTATTTCTGGCTCTGAAAGGGGGAGGAGTCAGGGGAAACTTAACGTTTATGCTCCCAACGAGGTTAGGTTCACAGACTGACTCAGCGTTTAAGTTTACCTGTCTTCTTGGAACGGAAAATGAAAAGAGTTTAACTCAGTTCAGGATTAACAAACTCAGAGTTTTTAGTTAACCTCTGTTCTGAAATGGGCCCCAGCAGTATAACAATAAGAATAGCAGGTGAGTCTTTGTAGGGGAAAGACAGGGTCCAGAGACCTTGTCTCTGTTTATGCGTCAATATGAGAGTCAGGTCATCAGGACCTGCGCCTAACAAGTCGCCTAACAAGTCAAAACAATAAGTAGAAGACATCTGGGGTGCCAGGAAAGAGAACTACACCACACACACACACATAGTGTTTATTACAGGCACAAGAGATGATGATGATGTGAACTGTCTCATGTATTCAAAGTGTATCCAGATGAATGTTATCATTATCACGGTAATGTTGGACTTATTCAAGATCCAGTATGTCATATCATTTTTATAATTCGGTATCAATTTTCAGTTTCAATTTTATGATTCAGTATATCATATCATTTTGTGTTTTAGTTTTGCAATGTTATTTTATCGATCATTTATAATCAACACATTTATTTTAAATCACTATAGTGATTTCAGGGGGGATATGTAGGGGAAAGACAGGGTCCAGAGGCCTTGTCTCTGTTCATGCGTCAATATGAGAGTCAGGTCATCAGGACCTGCTCTGGCGCCTAACAAGTCAAAACAATAAGTAGAAGACATCTGGGGTGCCAGGAAAGAGAACTACACCACACACACACACATAGTGCTGCACAATCACCATGGTTGAAGTTCAAGATAAGGGTGAAGGCTATCCACACAACACACACACGTAACCTGTCTTAGGTATAAGAAGCATGTCACATGTTTTTCTGGTGGTTCTGTCTCTGACTACGTTGTTAGTAGGGCTGATGTGAATAAAGAGATTCCCCATCTGACACCCGTGTCCAGACAACCTGATTTCCCTTTTTCCATCTCTTTCCGCCACAACATAATTGGTGACCCCGACGTGATCGAGTTTGGATCCTGGGCTGAGAGGGAGGCCACTGCATCCTGCACTGAGATCGCAGAACAAAGCTGCAGCACAAGGTAGGTTAAATTAAACCTACAGCAGTGCACTCGTTGCAGGGGGTGACGGCTAAAGTCTCAGCTATTGTGGATGCACTCGAAATGAATGGTTGATTTAAAGAGACCGTTTGCTATACCCCTGATTTGAGGCTATTGGAGCAAAAACATTGTTGAAGCATTGTTGAAGGAAAGAGTGGTGGAGGATCAGAGGGGGACACAGGTCCTAGGTGAAACCTGCACGTGGAGGTTCTGCCAGCAAATTCTGTAAAAGTGTGTGTTGTGTTATTATGGTTATGTATTTATGAGAAGCACGGAAGGTGCTCTGTGACAGCTTGATCAACGTAGGTGTAAATTCCATTTTGGCTGATTGGACATATCTGGCAGTGCGACTGGCCAGCCATAGTGCTTGGATAGGCTGAGAGAAAGGAGGGACGAGTTGGGTCCCTGTTGTATGTTAGAAAAGTTAAGCTGTCCAACCACAGAACGGAGCCGGAGATGCTCGAGCGGTGTGCTGTGGAAATAAGAGTTTTGTGAAGCGCTGTATGATAGTGAAGAGCCGGCGCCAGGAGCGATGAGATGGGAAGCGCACCGTGAGCTATGCTGTAAATCGGTGGGGCTATGGTGAAGTCTTTGGGCGGCAATACTCTTAACTGGGAAACCCTAACCCAAATTGTACTCACCTATTAATAAATATATATGTGGAGGAGTATCACACCTCATCCACTTGTCAAGGAACGAGCTGAACTTAACAAATGCATTTCAGTAGCAGTGCAAAAGAAAAGAAAAAGAAGCAGCTAAGCTGCTTCAATTTCAATTTCGTCCAAGAAAATCAGTCAGATCCTCAGCCCTGGATTGGGGCAATTTATAATTAAATAAGTTATAATTATAATACCTGTGTATAACTCCTAGCTAAGAGTGAATTTCAGACCTCTCTAATTTCCAACTTACAAAAGTTCAAACAGGAGAAAAATTTGAGGTCATAACAGGGGGGAACTGGTGTGGCCAGCCAGTTCTCCCACTCCCATTAAATTAGTTGGTTAAAGATAAAATCTAGTTCCATAAATCTCCTGAACAACCAAGTGGGTTAAAAACCCCAAAAATTAGGACATAAAATAAATCATAAACAAATGCGTGTAGGTAATTTCCCCTGACAAAGACAACTAACCAGACGTGACTTGGACTGACAGTGTGTGGTGGTGCTTCTGAAAAAAAAAAAAAGGGAAAGAGAGTGAATAAAGTGTGAGAGAGAGAAGCGCTGGGTGAAGGTATTACATTGAATGCTGCTCAAAACTTGATGGGTCCAGTGGACTTTTCAACAGAACAAAGCAAAGCTGTCTGTGCTGACATGCTGTGTCACTGAATATACTGTAGCAACTCTGAATTCTGAAAGCATTTTGTATGAACAATACTCCATCCCAAGGTTTTTATAATGCAAGCTGTCTTATTTTGGTAAATCTGCAATGTGTGGTTGTTTTGAAAAAATGCATAAATGTATGTTGATCTGCAAGGCTGGACGTAAGTGAATGGATGAGAGAGAAGTGTTGTATGGTTGAGGGGAGACCGTTGGAAGTGAACAAATAGAGTGAAGTGTTTAGACCAGGTTGTGGCGCAGAGAGGAAGTTGTGAAGTCAGAATCGAAGGAGTTAAAGTAAAGTTAAAGAATTAGAGGAAAAGGGTGAATGACCGAAGAGGAACGCCCCCGGGCTCCTCCTAGTCAAGTGTGATTGGTATGAGTGGCCAGTGGGAAGTGAAGAAGGCGTGTGTGGGTGTGGTAGTACAGTCGACTCACAGTTGGCAACTGGCCCAGGAAAGTACACAGACACAGAAAGCTAAAAATAGTCCCCCCTCCCTTGTGCTTTTCGCAAGTCCTGTACAAAGAGATTGAACTTTTTTTTTTTTTTTCTTCTCCTCTCTTCTTTATACATCAGTTGACATCAGCTTAAAAAGTGCTAATAGCAAGATGAGTATTGTGCCAACAGCCCTGATCGGGGCTAAGTATCCAGAATTCTTGAAACAAATTACTAAAATTTCTAAAACATGGGAGAAGCGAACGAAAGGAATGACCTCTGCATGGCCCAAGGATGGCATTTTTGATGTGTCAGTGTGTGAGGACACGGAAAGGCGAATCAAAGATCATAAAATAAAAGACAAAAGTAAGAAAAGACGAGATAAAAGAGACTTGAAAATAAAAATTTTAAACATGTTTAAAAAAGAAGAAGAAAACTACAGGAATTTCCTGAAGGAAGGTTTGACTGAATTAAAAGAAAAACAAAATAATCATTACAAAAACCCCAAGCAGGAACCAGCAGGGGTGTACCCATCCCTGGCTGGAGTGGTCAACTTTTCAGGTGATTTTGACTTGTTACCGCAGGCTGTATTGGGCCAGCGTGACCTGAATGATAGCTCAAGAAAACAAGGAAACTCTCAGATGAGAAATGATAATGCTAATGGTAATGCAGTCCTGGACAATAATGCAGGCAACCAGGAGAACTCTAAGATAAACAGAAGACAGTCAACAGGGATGAACAGAACAGCAAGCCAAGCTCAGAGTCAAACACCACAGAGTGGCATAACCATGCCCCCAATATACTGTAGCACTGAAAGAAAACAACCAAGAGTGCTAGACTGTTAATCAAAACATAATGAGTGTGCGGGGGGGTCGTCGTACTGGCTAGAACTTGACCAAACAGGAATAGACTTGCAAAGAGAAAAAAATTGCACAGTGATTCAAGAAATTGAGGAAGAGATAGACAGCTTACATAATAAGAAATGTAACCTGGAGGAAGCACAGGTAGACAGTAACGTGAACAAACCTTCTAAAAAAATCAACAGAAGGACAACATGGGGGTCAAACATAATACTTTAGGCTAAGACCAAATCTAAAAAAACCTGACTGCTAAACAGATGGCCAATACCCAATACTAATTAAAGGAACTGAAGGACATTATGTACCATGGCAAACACTCGACCTCGCTGGGCTGGTTAGCCAGCTGCCTGATATCCATGAAGGTGCAAACAAATGGATCAGAGCTTTTGAGGAAGAAACTGTGGGCAAACTGCTGGCCCTGGGGGACATTAAAGCCATATGGGCACAGTGTTGTGGAGCCCCTGTTATGGAAAACATACTAAAAGCCAACAAAAATGACTGGATATTGAACCCCAGAGCAGATGGAACTGAGTTCAATGCATATCGATCCATACTATACTGGAAGGCACTGCGTGATGAATATCCAACAAAAATAGATCCAAAAGTGTTAAAACGGGAGCCCCTATCAGAGACTGAAAATGCTGCAGCCTACATAACACATCAAATGAGGAGGTGGAAACGAGACAGAGGAAGAAATAGACAAGAGCTTGGTGTTGACCACATTGTTTTGCAATGCCATAGTGGAAGCACTGCCAGCCCCTGTCCGAAGCAGGTTGGATGATGTTGTGGGATTGACATCCATGCCACATGAACAGTTTCGTTATCATGTGGTGCACACTGTTGACAAACACAAGAAGGATGAAAGACGAATGCATGAGCATGACAAAAACATGCAAAGAAAAATTGCACTTTTGCAACTGGATGAGCTGCAAGGAAAAAGCAAGGCAAAGTCACAGGCTGCAGTCGTGGCGACCGAGGGCACTCAAGCAGTAACAGTGCAGCCGAGTGAACTCACTGCACCGGTCCTGGCGGTGGGGGCACAGAATGTTATGCCACCCCAGCCACCGACACAACCACCAGCTTTTGGAGCTCCCCAAGCTCAGCCACCACCAGTGGTCAATGTCTATCAGTAACCACCTGACATGCAACATCCTGGCAATCATTATCAGGGGTCATATCGACTCAGAGGATGTATAGAGGAGGTGGACGTTGTGAGGTCGGGGTTAGGGGAAACACTGTGGTGAGGGCCCAAATGCAGGAGCTGACGCAGTACAGCGAAGGTGCAGGTAGAACTTTAATTAAACTCAGGTGAACATAAGGATAACAAAGGTAACTACGGAGAACAAGAGAACAACTGGGAACCGGAGAACAACAGGGAACCGGAGAACAACGAGAGAACAGGGGAACAGGAGAGAACCATGGAAAACAACCAACAACAGAGGACAAGGAGTACAAGGGAGAACAACCGAGAACCAGAGAACAACAGGGAACCGGAGAAAACGAGAGATCAGAGGAACAACGGAGATCAGGGGAGAACAGAGGACAAAGGACAAAGGATCCGCCCAGGACTGGACAGAAAACAAGACATAAGTAGAAACTGAACTAATGACACAGGTGAAACACATTAGGGCAAGGAAGGCAATCACACAGGCGGGAAAGAGAACAAAAGCAGGAAGCAAAGTGGACAGAGACAGACTACCAAAATAAAACAGGAAGTGAACTAACAAAATAAAAACAAGAACGGATCATGACAGACGTGGTGGTGGTCGCAAAAAGGGGTGTTGGAATTGTGGTGAATATGGACATATTGCTGATCGGTGCCAACACCCTCGAACTGGTGGGGACTTTCAGTATGGCTGTGGCCGGCCTCAGCAAGGTGGAGCTGGAGGCCCGGTAAACCCATGGGCAGGGCCCAATCTCGGCTACTAGGGCTGCCCAGAGAATCCTAAAGGGGAGGGTCAGTTCCCAACTGTTATCATAGGGACTGATGAAGAACCAATGCTGCAGGTTCAAATAGAAGGCAAGCAGACACCCATGTTGGTAGACACTGGAGCAACTTACACCTGTGTAAGTCCAAAGTATGCCACTCACCTCCCCATGTCTGAAAAATTTGTTGAGACTGTAGGATTCTTGGGAATAAAGCAGCTAATTCCAATGATCGCTCCAGTGAAAATTGCCACTAATAAGTCTGAAATCAAAATTCCAATATTAGTGTCTAGCCAAACTCCAATCAATTTATTAGGAACAGATGCGTTGTATAAATTAAAAATTAAAATTTGGTGCTCTCCTTTGGGAGTTTATGTTGACAAAGACGGCCTGGACTATCAGATGTTGATGAGAAAACAAACTGAAAGGGCTAAAGTTTATTGGCTGGGGGAAATCTCTACACCAGTAACACAGTTGTTAGAGAAGTGGAGAAAGTACATCCAGGCCCAAATCCCAACAGCCTCTAAGCAATTGTTTGACTATCATTGTACAATGTTCTATGATGAAAAGAAAAGTGAGAAATTTGAAGAGGAATGGGACAAAATGACAAAAGGAATCAAAGTTGAGCTGATCTCCCAGTACATTGTAATTGGGCAAGAAGGAGCAGCATTACAGGTAGAATGTAACCCATTCCTCACAAAATGGTTTAATGTGCCAAATGAAAAAAACTAAAAAACAAAAATTTCAAAGATAAAGACTTGGGACCAAGGATGGAAACTGCCTCTACACTCCAGTGGGACAAAACTGATAACCCACTGATTTTTCAGTCCCCAGAGGCGAACATGATAAAGATCCTGTGTGGCACATCAATGTTGACAAAACCCCAAGAGGTGATACTGATGCCAACTCAAGCTGTTCTAATAACCAATGAAACAGAACAGACAAATGTGGAGTTGAAGGAGGACATGCTAGGACATGTTCCAGAAGTGTTGTGGTCAAAGCACGATACTGACGTTGGCCTCGTGAAATCTGCCAACCCCGTACAGGTAGAGCTAAAACCAGGCGTGTGACTCCCTTGCCGCGCTCAATACCCACTGAAACCAGAACCAGAAGAAGGAGTAAGTAAAACAATTACAGGGTTAATCGAAGCAGGAGTACTGGTTGAAACATGTAGTGTATGCAATACCCCTATTTTTCCTGTGTTAAAATCAGACAAATTAAGACACAGGTTGGTTCATGACCTGAGAATGATAAATGAAATAGTGGAAGAGTTACCAGCAGAAGTGCCCAACCCTCACACACTACTCGCGAACGTGCCACCTGAAGCAAAATTTTTCACAGTAATTGATTTGTGCTCTGCATTTTTCAGTATACCACTGTCAGAAGAGTCCCGTTATCTGTTTGTGTTCACATACAGAGGTAAACAGTACACCTATACTCGCCTCCCACAAGGGTTTGCATGGTCACCACATATGTTTAACCTAATGTTAAAAAATGATCTTGAAGGTCTGGCACTAAACAGCACCACAACTAAGAGGTCCTCATAAGGGACCATTGCTTGAGTTGCAAGATGAGCTAAAAGCATACACAAAACAACTAACTGCTATCCATAGATCTATATACTTGCAGGAAAAAGCCCGAGAGGTAAACCAGGACCAGGATCCAGCCCGACCAGTGGTGCCAGGAGATCAGGTGTATGTGAAAGTCTTCCGACAAAAGTGGCATGAGCCTAGGCGCGAAGGACCTTACAAAGTTGTAAGAGCAACGCCAACGGCTGTCCAGGTGGAAGGAAGCAAGACATGGTATCACCTGAATCACTGCACCAAAAAGGTTCCGAAAGACAAAAAGGGCAGTATAAAACTGACAGAGAACGATGAGGAGAATGACTGTGTGGTGCAAACTAGTGACAAGCACTCTCCTGTTGATGTCACTAGGCAATCTGGGACAGATGAAGCCAGTACCAACCAGCCCCTGCCAGGCTTAAGAAGATCTAAGCGACTCCAGGACGCCGGAAGGAAAGCACCAGACCATGAAAAGAGAAACTCCCAATGATTCAGATGAGTACGATGCAAAAACAAACACATCCATCCAGACAGTGCTAGGGCCCATACCAGATTTCCTACACCAGGTTCACGGCACACCAACCGTTACAAGTAAAAAACATGCTGAGACACAAGTTAGACGAGACAAGTACACTGCATTGGAATGGGTGACACCCCAGACCATACCAAGTGATGTTAAGTCAGATGAAGCAACTACAGTTACGACTACAGTAAAAGCCAATAAGACAATGACCCCTGTGACCATAGTAACAACAGAACCAATAGTTATGACTGAGAAAATAGTAACTACTGTCCGTCCAGTTACCACTAAGCCAACAGTTAAAAGTATTAAGGTTGAAGAAATCACTCCAACCCCAGATAAGAAAAAGGAGTTTTTGGATGTGTGGGGAAGATGTGTTGCGTAATGTTCTCTCATCAAGGTGGATAGGATTATGTGCTTTAGTTAGACTGCGAATTCCAATGGTAGTTATGTATGAAGGAATGAATGAAATAGTCAAGCAGGAAATGGAGTCAGATCAACCTCGAAGGTCAAAGCGACATTTCATTCTGGACGAAGGAATACAGTTAGATGCGATAGGACTGCCAACAGGAAATCCCGATGAATTTAAGGCACAAAATGAGGTGAAAGCAGGATTAGAGTCCATATTGCCCTGGATTACAATTAATAAAAATGTGGCCTGGATAAATTACATTTACTACAATCAACACAGGTACACTAACCACAGCAGTGAATTGTTTAGAGTGTTGGGGGAACAGTTGCATGCGACTACCTCAGTAGCATGGCAGAATTGACAGGTGTTGGAATGGATGACAGCAGAACGAGGAGGTGTGTGTCAAATGTTCGGAAAATACTGTTGTACTTACATCCCAAATAACACAAATGCTGATGGATCATTCACAAAGGCCATGACTAATTTACTAAAGTTAAAAGAAGAAATAAGGGGGAATGCTGGTAGGGGAGGTAGCCTGTTTTTGGATTGGCTGGACCTAAATTTAGGAAAATGGGGAGCCGTTTTGGCCAAGGCAGCCATGAGTGCTGCCATAGTTCTAACTCTGGTTTCTTTTTTGACATGTTGCACCGTTCCCATGCTGAGGAGACAGTGCTTGCGAGCAATTGACAGACACACGAACATGATGATGGGCCTGCAGGGAGCTCGGATGGTAAATAATCTGGCAAATGGACAAATGACTCACATGCATCCAGTGGTCCAAGGACTACTGGACTACCAATTATGTTGTGGTGGAAAGAGGTGGAAAAGAGGAAATCAGGTTGTCCGGACACATGTGACATGCTTCTTCTACCTAAGACAGGTTATGTGTGTGTGTTGTGTGGATAGCCTTCACCCTTATCTTGAACTTCAACCATGGTGATTGTGCAGCACTATGTAATGTGTTGTAGTTCTCTTTCCTGGCACCCCAGATGTCTTCTACTTATTGTTTTGACTTGTTATGCGCCAGAGCAGGTCCTGATGACCTGACTCTCATATTGACGCATGAACAGAGACAAGGCCTCTGGACCCTGTCTTTCCCCTACATATCCCCCCTGAAATCACTATAGTGATTTAAACTAAATGTGTTGATTATAAATGATCGATAAAATAACATTGCAAAACTAAAACACAAAATGATATGATATACTGAATCATAAAATTGAAACTGAAAATTGATACCGAATTATAAAAATGATATGACATACTGGATCTTGAATAAGTCCAACATTACCGTGATAATGATAACATTCATCTGGATACACTTTGAATACATGAGACAGTTCACATCATCATCATCTCTTGTGCCTGTAATAAACTCTTTATATTCTGTTTTAGCTTCAGACTCCTAATTTTCATTCATTCATTCATTTATCTTGTACCGCGTATCTGTTTCCAGGTCTCTGATTGGTTTTATGCTAGAATATTTAATAAAATGACTTTGTCTTCATGATAAGGTCCACTAAAATGTTCCTGACCAAGAAACACCCTCATCCCACTTTATTTTTTAACCCATATCTCTGCAGACCCTACTGCGTCATTGAATGTGAATCTAGAATAAAATGTCTGTTCAATTTTGTTTGTGTTACTGCAGTCACTTTGTCTCCAGTCTTGTTTTCATGAGGCAGATGAACTGGATTTGGTGTGCCTGTGTGCACAGAGCCACAATGACCCAAATCAAGATGCAATCAGACAGAAAAAAGCAGATCTGGGTCAGACAGGGTTAAAACCAGACAACCTTTATTCCCATGTGTGAGGTGGATTTTAAAGACACGTCTGTCCTGCTAGTTCATTCACAGCCCCCTATTTCATGTTTTTTCAGTTTTTGTATCTTTCCGATTTTGTTTTCTTATACCTTATTCATTTATTGTTGAAATTGATACAAAACACACAGTATATGTATGTTTTGTAGCAATTCCCCTTTTAAAGTGTAGAGATGTTGGCTGCTTTTGAACTTTATCCTTGCAGATCCCTGCAGATTCAAGGGACAATCCAGGGAAATGATCATTGTTTTGTGACTGAATTTAGATTAGTAGTGTAGTGTAGATTTAGATCATTATGAAAGGAACAGAGTCAGATTCTAACCCTGACTTCAGTTGTCTTAGACTAAGACAAAAGGTGATGTGAGGTTCCTGTTTCAATAGTTTTACTAATGAACTGTAATAAAAGCCAAAATGATACTTACATTTACTGCTTTCTAGAGCTGAAAACAGACTCAAATAAATCACAGTGTTTATCAAGACCAGGTCTAAACCAAAACCTGATATCAACATAAATCATGCACCATCATTTACCCTATTATCAGTCCAGTATCAGCTGGTTTCAGTTCAGCATAAGCTGATTTCAGTCTAGTATCAACTGGTTTCAGTCCAGTGTCACCTGTTTTACATCTAGTCTCAGCTGGTTTCAATAGAAGCAGTTTGTACCGCTAGCATCAATGCATCAGATTCACTCACAGTTGGGCCTCCATTGTGGTGCAGCTGATCTATTATTTGTTTATGCAACAGAGGCAATATTCAAAAATATATGGCGCATAATGACGGAGCAATTTAACATCAAGGAGTCAGAAATGTGTCCCAGCTGTGCAGAGAGTGAACACATGGATCTGAACACTGGCTTTGTTTTCTTGTGTTTGGATGGTGATGCCTCTGTCTTTAATATCAGTTGATCACAGTTAAAACTGTGTCTTGTTAACAAACTATTAGCTGCACATTAAAATTGTGATGGTTTCATTAAATGAATTTGACTTCCCCAAAGTTCTTTTTTCTCCCAGTTCCTCTCCTTTCTCTCCCTGTCCTCATCCTGCAGGTGGTGAATCGTCACTACCCCATGTTCCTGCAACGCCTGCTGCTCCTATATTTCTATGTACTTAATACATTTACATACAGTATGTTTCTGCTTGCATCTGTGTTAGAGTATCCCCTCTTCCTGCTTTCATTCTCTCCCTACTCAATGTAAAGAGCCTTGATGTAACTTTGTTATGATTTGGTGCTATATAAATAAATCTGATTTGAATTAACATGGAATTTTGAAAAAGAAAAACCAGCTGTCAGGATTTTTTATTGAAGACAAGTAAAGGATAGAATGAAAAATGAGTCAAGCACAGGACAAATCTATAAAAGCAAAGATGGTCAATGCCTCGTTTTTTAACAAATGTTTTCTACAGTATCTACACACAGTGATCAGGGAAACGTGGTTACGGCTAATTAACCTCTAGTATGTAAACCAGTCATGTTATTATCCAGCTCTTGATATAAAGGGACCAGACATAAATCATGAGTCATTCAATATGGATGTACATGACGCTTAGTATCCTCCTGGTAACTCGGTTCATCTCACCAAATGAGAGCATCGTGGGGAAGTTCTTTTTTATGTTAATTGATACAAAAATTTTAATTTCTGGTTTCCTAAGGTAAATCAAAAAATATTTACAGCACAGAAATGTTACAGTTCTTAACGGTTCAACAATTTTTTAACAATTTTTGTTCAGGTTCCTTTAGCAGGAGTGATGTCATCAGTGCAGGGACCAACAACAAATCACATCAACCCAACCGGTCGAGGCAGATGGCCGCCCCCCCTGAGCCTGGTTCTGCCCGAGGTTTCTGCCTCTTAAAGGAAGATTTTCCTTGCCACTGTGACCGAGTGCTTGCTCATCGGGGGATCTGTTGGGTCTCTTTAAATAATTTTATAAAGAGTTTGGTCTAGACCTGCTCTATATGTAAAGTGCCTTGATGTGACTTTGTTATGATTTGGCGCTATACAAATAAATCTGATTTGATTTGATTTGATTTGATGATCCCAAATTATCACTGAGAAAACTTACCTCTGGACTTTTGTTTGATGATTTTCTGCAGGCTGCATTCGTCCCTGCTGCTTGTCCACACTTTTCCTTCCAGTCAGCTTTCTGTGAATATCTTGGACAAAGCTGCCAACAGTCAGAGTTTGAAGTTTTCAAACTGTCCAGTCAGCAACATGCAGACCCAGAGATCCCTGGTATTTATACTGTATGAATTGTCATTTTACCAAACTCCAAATGAATATTCTGATATTTTGAGTTATTGGACTTTTGATTTTCATGAGCTTTGAATATATGAAAGTTTTGCTTTTTTGATTTAATTACAAAAAACAAACTCCTCAATGACATTCTAAGTTTCTTATACATACTGGTACAAGTTTGACTTCAGTTTATGATGATTTAGTACTACAAATAATGCGATTGGCTCATCTTTGGCTAAACATAATAAATTATCACCTGAAAGCTTTCTAGAATCCATCTTGCTAATAAAACTTAACACTTTGTACTGGTTCATATATTCACAGAGGTAACAGAGTTATGAAAATGGCCATAACAAAGTTGTTCCATCAGTCCATCAAGGTATGACAGGGAGACAGGAATCAGATGTATCAGATCAGATTCTCATCTGAGTCTGTTTCTGTTTAAATGTGGTTGATGTAAATAAGAATGATGTCAGCACGAATGCTGCTTCACAGAATGGAGTCTCATTCATCAATGAAGGTTCACAGTCTTCTCCTGCTAAGCAGTTTGACACTCTGACAGGGCTGTGTGCACCTGTGCAGCATAAATAAAACTTAGTGCCCTATTGAGACATTTTTGCCTTTGCACTATGCTCAACCAGGCGTCTACCTGAGGCTTTTTGGGATGTGTAAATGACATGCTTTCAGGCAGTTATGCAGTTGATCCTGTCGAGATGATGATAGGGACATTGGTGCTTGACATCATGTGGTAAGGATAAAAGATATAAATTGTTCTACAGCATTACAGGCACATAACTCTTCACAGAGAGGGAGAGAAGACATGAATCATGACCAGAACGACACGGCATAAGGACTTCATGATGCCCTGCAGGATTACAACGATTTGATATTCAATTCAGATGATTATTAGGACAATCTGAAATGCTAATGCAAAATAATGACATGCCACAACAAGGACATCACCTCATGTTAAGAATGCTATGCTACGACATACAGGATTGGGAGGGACTGATATACCATCATCAATATTACAAAGATATGATACCCTGTGGAGACAAAGGAATGGATTATGAGTACGTGACATCACCATTGTTGAGCAAATTTCACAGATTGTTGCTTTTTAAAGTGATGCTGCTGCAGTGATTACATTAATATCTTTGTAGAGAATTTGGTAAATCACACCAGGATCATAGAGCTGCTCATCATCTGCCCCCAGAGCTCTTTAATGGAGTCTTTGAATAAGTCCATCTTATAGAACAGTCCAAATGCAAAATTGTGACCTTTGAGAGTGTGGCCCACTCTCAAATTGCTGTTGTGGTTTTGTCCTCATGTTGACATCCTCAGCTGTTGGACGGTGGCTCTGGTTTCAGTCGGATGGCCCAGGAGTTGGCAGATACAATGTCTCCTCGTCGATGGATGCGACAGGTATAAACACCCTCATTGAACTCATTGGCAACGATGCGAAGGTCTCTGTCCTTCATGACAATGTAACCAGGAATGGAAGTTAGGATCTGCTCGCCGTCTTTGAACCAGCTGCAGAAAACAGCAGAGATGAACATCAGAGTTTTGCATGATTATATCTTTGGATGTCGGGCGGAAGGATTCCACAGTTACTGATTATTAATGGGATTAATGGGATCCATATAACACATTTAATACTCGCACAATAATAAGACCAAGTTTCAACCTGCTACAAAATCACCCATCAGTTGTTTGTCCATCCATCCATCTTCTACAGCTTTTCCTTTTCCGGGTCGCAGGAGGCGCTGGAGCCAATCCCAGCTTACTCTGGGCGAGGGCGGGGTACACCCTGGACAGGTCGCCAGTCCATTGCAGGGCCAACAACAGACAGAGACGAACAACCACTCACACTCACATTCAGACCGCTGCCGTGCACAGTGACATAGTGGCTAGCTCTGTTGCACCACAATAAGAAGGTTGCGGGTTCGGTTCCCAGGCCTGTGGCCTTTCTGTACGGAGTTTGCATGTTCTGCCTGCGTGGGTTTCCTCCAGGTACTCTGGTTTCCTCCCACCATGCAAAGACATCATGTTTGGGTTCACTGAACCCGTTGAACTAAAATGTCCGTAGGTCTGAGTGTGAGCTTGAGTGGTTGTTGGTCTCTGTCTGTCTCTCTGTGTTGGCTCTCGCCAATGTGAGTTGGGATTGCTCCTGCACCCCCTGTGACCCAGAAATGGATAAGCGGTTGATGAATGAATGAATGAAAGGAGTCCCCCCCCTTGAAGATTATTACGTAGAATACAGGATTAAGGTCCTTAAGCAGTGGCTTCACTTTACAGACCCAGAGTTATAAAGACTCTGTGAACAGGACTGAGTAAGAACGAGTAACTGTCAGATGAGGAAGATGAAAATATCTCATGTTAATTATTCATCAGCTGACCTGACTTTGGGCGGAGAGTGGGAATTTTTGATTCCGCAGCGGAAACCCACCACCTTTCCCCGCGGAACCATCTTGATCTTGATGTTTGCTGGAGGCGGTGTTGGTGTGGTTACTTCTTCGAGAGGCTCTGTGGCAGGAACCAGAAATAGGAAATGATTTTCATACCAGGGACGGTTCAACAAACAGTCAACCCTCAGAGAGGATCAGGTTCCTGTTCATCCAGCTGCAGCAGCAGAGTTATTCGGTACCAACCCCACATTTAGGCTTTATTCCAATTCAGGTTCTGAATCCTTCTTGTCAGGTTGTTCATAACCAACCAAGCCAGAATGAGACAGTCTGATCTATAAATGGTTTTTGCTTTGTGTCACTAGCTTTTGTCATCCTAACCTCTGTGTCCCAAATATTGGCTGCTTTTCCTAGCAACCTAGAAAACTCTTTTGTTTTTTTTTCCACAATAACCAGAGGTTTTAAGGTCTCTGCATTAATAGTTGTACCATTAACTAAAACCATGGGCTGCGATGGCCCCACCCTTGTAGCCTTTCTTTTCTGAGAAAAATGGGAACTGATTTGTACATTGAATCTAATTTATTTAAAGAGCGCCATATCATAACAGAGTTACCTCAAGGCTCTTTACATATAGAGCAGGTTTACACTCAGCTCATTATGGAGTTGTTAAAGAGACCCAACACATCCTTCCAAGAGCAAGTATTTGACGACAGTGGCAAAGGAAAAACTTCCTTTAAGAGGCAGAAACATCAGATAGAACCAGGCCCAGGGAGGGCAGAGCCATCTGGTTGGGCTGAGAGAGAGAGATGAGAAGAGAGGGAGAGAGGCAGAGGGTGTGTTAGAGTGTGAAGAGGAAAGGCGATGAGATGGAGAAAACAAAAGAGCAGTAGGAGAGAAGATGGCTTAAAAATGCAAACAAAACATACAGATGTAAATAGTATGTTTTGTTTGAAGCCCGGTAACACTAAATGTTCACTAGCTAATATTAGCAGTAGGTGAAAATGGGGTGTTTAGCAAAGAAGTAACAAGGGGAAATGAGTAGTAGAGTGTAATGATAACTAAAGGTAAGTCTTGCAGCAGCAGGTATTGAGCAGGATTAATGGAGCAGAGATGATTCAGCACCTGTGGGACGGGGACAGGAAGAGAGAGGACAGGAGAGACAAAGTTAGTGACATGTAATGTGATGTATATCCATGGGGGAGAGAGTGAGAGAGGGACAGATAGACTGACACAGGGGGAGAAGGAGAGGGAGGGGGAGAGAAAGAAAGAGGGGTGCATTGAATGATGCCTATGAAATGGGACAGTCTAATCGTACTGTGATGCAATCAGTCCTAAAAGTTAGGATAAGACTCTGAACTGGGACACAGCTTTGATGATATGTTCTCAAGGGGTCAGAGTAATGATCCAGACTCACCGTAGCAGAGGTCACAGCGCTGAGGACAATTTTTTTTCATGAAGTTCTTCCTCCATTCACAGAAGCCAAGTCGAGCCCAGGGATCACAGACTCGCTTCTTATCCAGGCAACCTGCAAAGACCAGAAAGAATCAGGCTGATTTATTAACAGCAAAATGACAATATTATTACCAATGTTTTAATGATGCAGCTACAGGTTGTCATATCTTCATGTTTAACTTTTTGTGAGTTCATAAAAGTAATTGCAGGTTGGTGGTGAAAACAAAAGTCACTTCAGGTGTCAGATAAATGCTCGTGACGTGTCTCCTGAGTCTCCGTAACTACAGTACTTGAATAAATGTAAACTTAAATCTACACTTACTTTCACCACTGCAGCCAACAGTTTTAATAAGTTGAACCAAACGTCGCATTTGTTGTTGTATTTAGTATGAGGACGTTTATGTTGATGAAGATCTGATGAATTGAAAATGTAAATTCATTGATGCTAACAGAACCCCAGGATGGAAGGTCCATCTATTGATATTATGATTACTTGTTTCAATTTAATGAAAATTATGTATTAATAAGTTTTATTGTGAAAGAATTACACACAGTCTTACACCCCTTGCAGAAGATTGATGGACAATGAACCACAACAGACCAGTTCTTGTCCAGCCTATCATTTTGTATGAAATAGATTGTAGACATAGTAGTCAACATGAGGGAGAGAGGCTCAGAAAACAAGGAGGACCTGGTTCAGTATCTGGACAACACCGGTTGAGTGTTACCGTAGAGTCTCTGGATGCCCCAAATGTCATCCTGAGCAATGTTCCTCTGTCCTGTGTAGGTGGCATTGGGATGCATCAGAGCCTGTGGGTCCCTGGAGTGCCACAGGCCCAGAGCGTGGCCAATCTCATGAGCTGCAACCTGGACCAGGTCATTCAGCCACACTCCTGCAGAACCACACTTAGTTAAGCTACATGACTACAAAGAGTAGACCACAATTATTCTCCTGTTCATCCAAACAGAGAAACTGAACTGTGATCTAAAGCTTCATGCTCACAGGTGGAAACAGACTTGATTCAACAACTATTTTAAGCTCCTTTGGCTCCAATAACTTTAAACAAGCTTTTCAACGGCTGTTAATGTTCAGGAGGAAGTTGGTAGAGAGTTGCTTCAGCTCAGACACAGTCTCGGGATTCTGTTCTGGGCCCTGATCAGACCACTCCAGAAATTGGATTTGAATTGGATTTACAGATGGAGTCATCCTGACATTATCCTTGAAGACACCTTGATGAACGTGCCTTTGGACCTGTCCAGGGGCAAGAAACATCATACAAACCACTGACCTGAAACTTCAGAGCCTAAAGTTTGATCCAGTCTCTTCCAGTACTATAAAAAGGCTTTCTTCACCTCATTGTGCCTTGTTTTTTTGGACGTCAGTTCTATGACAACAATGTTTCATTATATTTTAGTGTTTCAGATGTCACCTGCCTCCTTCTATGGTGGTTAGACATACATTGCATCTGATTCACAGTAATATAACTAAAACTACACTCTGTTGTATGTCTGTACAGCTGCTGTATATAAAAAAAGCTATCTGCAACATTGCTTTCTGTAGCACTGCCTCTTTAAAACTACTGTCTGTAGCACTGCGGTCTGTAGCACTGTGGTTTGTAACACTGCAGTCTGTAGCACTACTGTCTGTAGCACTGCTGTCTGTAGCACTGCGGTCTGTAACACTGCAGTCTGTAGCACTGCTGTCTGTTGCACTGTGGTCTGTAACACTGCTGTCTATAGAACTGTGGTCTGTAACACTGCCGCTTCTGGCAATATTGTCTGTGGTACTGCCGCCTGTGGTTCTTCTCTCTAAGGCACTGCTGTCAGTGTACAAGTTGGAAACAAGTACCTTGTTTCCAGCTGAACCTGGACTTTCCGAGGATCCAGAATTCGTGGTTGTCAAAGTGGATTTCCCCTCGCGGTGGCAAGAAGGCATGAGCCAGCTCACCATTCAGCCCATCAAAACACGGGTGGAGTGGAGACCACCAGCAGTCTGTGTGGTTAAAGGTGTAGAAACCTAACACACACAAACAGTATGAACAGTCAGTGACTATGGAGTCAGAACCAAAAACGCGTCACTTTTCCCACTCACTACCGATGGTGATGTCAACAGTGGTGTTGCTGTCGATAACCTCGGTGAAGGTCAACGGCGATACATCACTCCACTTGGTGAAAGCAATGTTGATGGCTTTCCTGGTGTCCTCCATATTCAGAGTGTTGGGGAACTTGATGATCCTGAGATGAAGACAGAGAGAAGGCTGAGGGAACATTTTTTGATTGCTGAAGAAACTTGCACACATAACTCAGGCTCAAACAACCTCATTAGCAGGCACATTGACCAAGAGCCACACTAGTCCATATTGGGAGATGTGGTTCTTTGCATGGCCATTGGTGGAATGGAGATTTCCTCCACGTACACCTCTCATGTACTGTTACAGCCTCTATTTGCGGCTCAGAAGGGGAAATGAGAAGCACGCAACAAAACCAGATGTATTTGGTAAATCAAAGTTTTAATTGAAATGAATTGTTCTTTTTCTTTATACAAACAAAAAGCAGTGAGGCAACACTACAAACAAAAAGGTGGGTGCTTACTTTCAGATTCAGATTTATTTATATAGTGCCAAATCATAGCTGATACTTCAAAATAACAAACCAAGGGAAACCAAAATAGACTCTAACCTGGAGCTATACTTCAGAATAGAAAACAAAAGGACAACCAACAAAAGTCCTCACGATTATCACTATCATATACAATATTTAACCAAAAGAAGAAAACACCCCTAAACCTATTATCACTAAGCCTTCGTCTAGGGATTCTAATTTAAATCCCTAGCCGAATGAACCTAGTAGTGGTTGCACACACACACTTCACCCAATAGTCCAACAATACAACAGAAAAACAAGCTCCAGTGGCGAGTTGCTAGTCAACTGCCAGGAGTGGCAGGCTGACACAGGCTTTAGGTGGCAGATGCTGATTTGGTGGCCCAACGATCCCGCTGCACCAGTCAGGGAGAGACAGGTAGAGAGAGGCGGAGACCAATGATAGGTAACCGGGGACCCCCACCTCCGACATGGGCCCAACCTGACACACAGGGGAAACACACATACAAGCCGCTTACGGCGGCAGACGTAACATGTACTGAGGAACTGTCCAGTCTGTTGACATCACACTGGTATTGCACTTATGACATTATCATGCTGAGACTTGTACTCCACTGATATATGAGTATTATATTAAGGCAACAGCTCAAAACAAGCCCTGGAGTGGACTTATTATATCACAGGTAAGGGGCATCATCCGACCCCCTTATCAAATCAGATTTATTTATATAGTGCCAAATCATAACAAAGTTATATCAAGGCACTTTACATATAGAGCAGTTCTAGACCAAACTCTTTATAAAATTATTTAAAGAGACCCAACAGATCCCCCCGTGAGCAAGCACTTGGCGACAGTTGCAAGGAAAAACTTCCTTTAAGAGGCAGAAACCTCAGGCAGAACCAGGCTCAGGGGGGGTGGCCATCTGCCTCGACCGGTTGGGTTGAGAGAGAGAGAGAGAGAGAGAGAGAGAGAGAGAGAGAGAGGGAGAGAGAGGGAGAGAGGGGGGGGGGGGCAAAGTTGGGTAGAGTAGGGAGAAAATGAGAGCAGGAGGAGGGGATATTCAACACAGGTGCAGGCTTATTATTATTATTATTATTATTATTTCATGGACTGAAGTGAACCTTTGCTTTTATAAAAACAGCTGTAAGGTATGGCAAAAAAGTTAGGTTAATAGACACACCAATAGATTTTTTTTTCATCAATATACATTTTTTATTAAATACAAAAAAAGTAGATCCTCCTAGCTGCCTGCACTTACTGTGTCGCAGTTGCCATTCAACAGACAAACAAGCTACATGTCATTGCTTCATTTTTTCCCCATTTGTCTTCCTTCTTTTTGTTAGTTTCACATGTCATTTCTACTGTCTTATTTTAGCTTATGTCTCTATTGTTTTTAAATAATCGGTGGCTATCCTGTTTTTTTTCTTTCTATGTTACTTGTCAGTCGCAGAGTGACACAAGTCTGAAAAGTAATTTGACTTCATAGCTGTAGATTGTGCTAATTATATGAATCAATTAGATTGCTCAATTTGAGCTACTAATTCATAAAAGATAACTGACAGGATAGATTTTGAATAATCAGCACATTTGCTTTTTAATGCTTCTGGAGTTTGGAATGCAGGACTTTTCTTTTGAAAGGATGCATAATATTAGTGTTTTACTGGCATATTTATCACTACTATTATTTCTTCGTCTGTTATTCTTAATAACTGCTGATATTCACTAATGCAATTTTATTGGTATCAGTTGTAAGTCCTCTTTATATCTGTACGTTATTCTTGTTTTTCCATTGTGTTCTCTTTCATCCTGTTCTTGTTCTCTCTCTATCCCTCCATTACACCTTCCATCCTTGCCTCTCTCTCCTTTCTCATTCTCTCAACCCAACTAGTTGAAACAGATGGCTCCACCCACTTTGAGATTTCTGTCTCTTAAAGGATGTCTTTCCCTCCACTGTCACCGGGTACTTGCTAAAGGATTTGTTGGGTCTCATTAAATAACTCTATGAAGAGTATGGTCTAGACCTGCTCTATGTCAATGTGTAATTCATGTAACTTTGTTATATGTAAACACTATATAAATATATTTGATTTGACTTGATAATGTGGTAGAGCTCAGTCCTTCCTCGACCACTGACACTGTGAAGCCACTGCAGAAAGCTGAGTGTCACCGAGTGTGTCACCGTGGTTCACCTGTGTCCTCACCTGTACGTAATGTTATGGTGAGTCCATTTGTGTCCCAGTGGGTTGATGGCGTAGCGTTTGTTTCTCATTGCTCCTTGCTGCAGGCGGTCAGGAGGAGTGACACTCACTCTGTTGCTGCCTGACATCTATAAACACAATAGAATTAGAAGCATTAAGTAATCAACCGCCTAATTTGAGCTACACTTTCTCTGACATCCACCAGGGGCTGCTATGACCAAGCCAAAGGAGGAACCCCAGACAGTCTGTAGAGGTGCAGAGTCAGAGTTCAGGTCTCAGGAGGTCCCTCCTGTCTCAGCACTGAGAGTCCTCTTTGCATTTGTTCAGTCTCAATGTAGATGTGTGTAGACGTGGCAGCAAACTGATTCCATACACATGTGAAACTCGTGAGACATCTGTCATCCATATGTGAACTGTAGTCTAAACTGGATCTCTAACAGTATGCAGTCCCCCCCTCCTTTTCCAACATGGTCTTATCCTGGTTTTGTTCTGTTAATGTGAACCCTTAACCAACTCAGAGGACTCCCTGTCGTCCTGATCCAGGCTCTCATGAGGAGCAAGATGACGAAGGATCAGGACAGATCTGCAGGTTCCCCTGGTCCTTGTGTCTGTCTCCGAGACAGAAAAAAAGGACCCGAAGAACCTCAAAGTCCAACTTTCTGTCTCAATATCTGACTTCAACATGGTGACTTTATCCAAATGTTTTGAGTCAGACAGAGACAACATCACAAATATACACAAGAAAATGAAATACACATGACACAAATACTGACAATTCACACAACACAAACTCAATACACAAAACATCAAATGCACAATAAACACACAACATATACAATAAACACAAATAACACACATACAAAATACACATCAAACACTACAAAACCAAAGCAAACAACCATACAAACAGATACCAAAACACATCTCCATGGCAGTGTCATTCATTTTCAGTGTGAAAATGTGATGATGTCGTTTCCTGTTGACACATGGCATCAACAACAGGTAGGAGTGGCCCAGGACCTGATGTTCTGGACCTTCAGAGTCATCAGAAGGACCAGCAGACAGGCCTGGGGATCCTCACTGAGAGCCAAGGGCCACTCACAGAGGAAAAGGAGCCATTAACAGATAACTAGAGCTCTTCACAGTGAACCAGAGGCCACTCACAGAGTACTAGGGGTCACTCACAGAGAGAAAGGAGCCACTCATATAGAACCATAGGTACTCACCAGGGGCCACTCATATTGAGCTGTCAAACCTTGTGTGCAGCTGTTGTGTTTATTTCAATTTCAATAGTTCAGATTAATCTGATTATTTCATTTATTGATCATCAGTTCGATTAATCACGTGACCGTGAGCAGGTTTTTGATCAGTGAACGATCATCAGAGTCTCAGCTGAGGCTCCTGGTTTCAGAGTCACATTCAGACCTTCAATAAAGAACCGATCAGTTAACAAACCAATCAATTAACTGGTTCACTCACCTTCATCATCACCATCACCATCACCAAAAGCAGCTGAAGCGCCTCCATGATGAGAACTGGATTCAGGGATCAGACCGTGCGGCACATGACCCGTCTGCCAAACAACCAATTAATCAATCAATGATCAATATGTTCAGGTGACGTCATGAGAAAAAATTCACCTCCAAAGAAAAACTGGAGTATCAGGTTTCCCCTGGACCAGAGAACCTAAACCAAAACGCAAAAAACCAGGTCCTGCTCTTAGCGAAAAAAAAAGAAGACCCGAACCCGACACGTACCGAACCGTCCCGAATTAGTCCCACTCGTGTCTGGGCTGCTCTTCCGGTCTCTCTCTGTCCCTGTCCCTGTGTCTGAGGACCAGATAACCTGGGCCGATCCGCTCTGGAACCAACGTCTCCTGCTCGGCCCAAGAACAAACTGACGGAACTTCCCGGACAGTGCGCTCGCTGCAGCAGTGGGGCTGGTCCGGAGAGGCGGGGTCAGGTGTGCGTACGGTGTCCATTTACACATTCGGGATAAATATGAACTTTAAACCTTTTACTGCAGTTACTGAAGGTTCCCGTTCTTTATCTCTGATGATCCACATGAAATAGTCAAAAATTTATTCTGCTCAAACGCTGCGATGAGATGTGTCTCTGGAAGAAAGCAACAGACAAACATTTAGATCTTGTTTTTGCTGTTGTATCTGGGGACCTCTGAGGCTCCCCGAGGTTTAGGGCCACAGGTAGGACCACCCTGAGGTGTTTTCCCCACAGCAGCAGTCCAGATGTATAGCATTTGTCTTGACTTTTCGCCAAACATCTGTCAAAACAGCCACTCCTGCTGCAGACCCTCGAACATCAGCTTCCTGTTGATGAGAACAAGACCACATGAAAGCCAGAGGAACTCACCAAACCTCTGGAATCCAGTTCACATAGACCCTGTACAATGACAAGTTTTTAAACAATAAAGGCAACACATATTTTTGTTGTTGGTTTGGATCATTTTCTTCCAATGAGTAACACTTAGACCCATAATTCTTAGCCAACTCTGTTCAAGATGGTTCTGATGGTGTGTGGTTTGGTGGTTAGATGGGCTTTGTTCTGGTATGGCTTGTGGTCTGATGGTCTGTGATCTAGTAGTCTGTGGTTTGTTGGTCTTTGGTCTGGTGGATGCATGCAAGACTTTGCAGCATTCTCTCTCATATTGATCTCCTGGTTTCCACCCAGTCCACGTCTGCCCCAGTAGATACACTCACCTTCTGAACCTGAGCTCATTGTCTGCCTCCTCCTCATCTCTTCCCATTCAGCTTGTTCTCCCTTCACAGAGATTTTCTGCTTCTCAGAGCTGTTATCCTGGTTCTGATATCTGTTCTGACACCAAATCATCGATCATTCTGATCCATGAATCAGCTCTCCTGTCAGGTGAGTTCTGGACCTCTGGACCTCTATTGTTTTGAAGGTCTGGACTTTTGTGTATTTGCCTGTTTGCAAGTGTGATCTGTCACGAGCATAAGGAATACAGACTTTTGTTTCCAACACTTACTTCAGCTAGCATGCTCCATCAAAGACTGGATCATTGAACTGTTCATATTCTTCTGCCTTGTCCCCTGTATTGCCTGAACTAGTTTCTTGTAAAAGATTGAAATTGATCATATTTCTGCATCTTACTACTATGGGTCCTCTTTTTATTTGTAAAAGTACTATAAACACAGCAAATAATATAATATAATACAAACACATCATCAGAAATTTTTTTTAAACATAAAAACTAAAGTTTTAAGCACAATACATTGAATTACTGTCACTGTCACTACTGCTGACATCAGGCAGACAGACTATGTGTTGTGACCAGAGCTGGGGACGTTGCTTTAACTAAGTAATTAGTTATAGTTACTTCTCTCAAAAGTTGAGGGTAATTGAGGGATTGAGTTAAAGCATTATGAAAGTATCTAGTTACCAAGGAAAGTAACTATTGTGTTAAGTTTGCTGGTGTTCATGATTTTACACCATGAAATGTACCATTAAATTTTACTCTACCTTATCCAATCATCACCTCTTAGGTTCAGAGAGTCGGTCTTGACAACAGTTCAGTAAACTCAATTATAGTAATGCGTCCCATGCAATTAACTTTAACAACGTTGTAACGAAGGGAGTGATTAGTTTTATCACCCGCTACTGAAATAGTAATGCTGTTAGTAACGTTGTTTAGTTTGCTGTTGTTATCCCCATCACTGGTTATGGCCAAGTGTGTAAAAGAGAAAATAATTTTTGTGTCATTTGCAAGAAATATTTATGCATTTTAGCATTTTGAGTTGCTTTTCAAAAGTTGCTAAATGTGCCAAATAAATTTTGAAAGTAGCTAAATTTGTTGCTAGGTGTTTTTTGTAAAAAATGCCAGGGTACCGTGAAAAGTTCCTAAATTTAGCAACAAAATTGCTGAGTTGGGATCCCATCCTTCTGCTTGCCTGTTCATCACTTGCTTAGATGCTGCTGCAAGACCCACAGCTGCCTCTTTGCCTCCTGCCAGCCCTTAGCCTCCTCAAATCTGAGCACCTACTGTAGGGACACCAGAAATGTATTATGGGGACCCTGTCACCTGTAACACTTTCCTGTCCAATTGCTCCATCATCTTTCTCTCGAGCCACTTGCCCTCCACTCGATGGTGTAGGCTGTGAAGGTGGTCTACACCATCAACCACCATATTTACCCTTATAATTTCCTCAAAATGGCATGTATTTTTTGACCATTGAAAGTTGCTTTGTTTTAGTTGTTTGTTTTGTTTTAAGCCAAATACTAAGTAAAATTGTAAAAAGATATCCTAATTTATTATTTGTTATGAAAAAATAATCCAGCCAATCATCGTCACACGGCCTGTGCGAAAATAACCAATTGAAATGGCATTGAAGATCCTGTGTTTAAATTTGTACTGCATCAGATGTTCTCTGAGCCAACACCCAGCCAGCTTTTTCACTGACACTGGCCAGGAGCTCCTGGACCTCCACCAGAGGAATTACTTTGTGACAGTTTATGCTGTAGACTTTCACACCAAGGCTCTTCTTTGTGACGAGAATCCAGCTGCCCTACATCATGTTTTCATGAGAGTGGTGGCTGGTGACATTAAGAATGAACTGGCAGCTCATGCCCCCCCCCCCCACCACCATGCTCAAGGATGCTCATTGTACTGGCTAATCATAAAGACTTTGCATTCAAGCCCCTCATGGAGAGAGATGGTCTTAGACTCTGCCATGTCTTTCCCGTCTTTGCCAGTGTAGTCCTTCCAACAGCCGAAATTCTGTACATTCCTACGCTAACTGCCTGTCACATCCAAGGAACGAAAGCAGGAGCAGATGAAACTGAGCCACACTGGTCTCACTCCAGTAGAAAGAAAGAACTGATAAAGACTTAATTTGTGCATGTACCACATCTTTGAAAATTGATAGATCTGAGGTTCTTTATAGGCAGCACGGCGGCAACCTGCTGTTTCACCACAATAAGAAGGTCACGGGTTCGGTCCCCGGGCCTGGGGCCTTTCCTTGCGGAGTTTCCGTGTTCTCCCCGTGCCTGCATGGGTTTCCTCTGGGTACTCTGGTTTCCTCCCACCATCCAAAGTCATGTATGTTTGGGTTAACTGGTGACCCTAAATTGTCCGTAGGTCTGAGTGTGAGCGTGACTGGTTGTTGGTCTCTGTCTGTCTCTGTGTGTTGGCCCTGCAATGGACTGGCAACCTGTCCAGGGTGACCCCGCCCTCGCTCAGAGTGGGCTGGGATTGGCTCCAACAACCCCCGCGACTCGGAAATGGATAAGCGATTGAAGATGAATGAATGAATGAATGAATGAGGTTCTTTATTGTTATTTCCACATGAAAAATATGGTGTGCTGTCCAAAAGTCTCACAGCATCTGATGGCAGGGAGGCTGCAGCCACAGATTCTTTGAGCCAGTTTCACAACCCAATGCAGAGCTTTCCTGTTTGCTGCCAAACGTTTGCCTGCTTCAGCTTGCACAGTAGAGACACTAGTGTGCCATCTTGACCATGGTGGTGGTGTTATAGGTCCACTTCAGGTTGTTTGTGATGTTTACCCCCAGGTGTTTGATCAGGTGAGGACCTCCACTGTGTTTCCATTGATGTTGAGGGGAGGGGGGAGGATATGGTTACTGCAAAATTAAACAATCATCTCCTTTGTTTTCCTGGTGTTGATGTGAAGGTTGTTTGCTTTGCACCATGCCTCTAGTTCCTCCACTTCTCTCCTGTAGGCTGACTCTTCATTGTTGTCCTACTACCACTGTGTCATCTTCAAACTTTACAATATGATTAATCACATAGTTAACAGTACAGTCATAGGTTAGCAGCATGTACAGGAGTGGGCTCAGGACACACCCTTGGGGGGAACTTGTGCTTAACGTTATAGGGGAGGAGGGGATGTTCCGGATTCTGAGAGTTTGGGGTCTGTTTGTCAAGAAGCCTGAGATCAAATTGCATAATGTGGATTTTAGTCCCAGCAGTGACAGTTTGTGGAATGATGGTGTTAAGGCAGAGCTAAAGTCCAGGAAAAATACCCTAATGTAGGAGTCCTTTTTCTCCAGGTGAGTGAGGGTGAGGTGTAGCACTATCAAGATGGCATCTGCTGTAGAGCGGTTCCTCCTGTACGCAAACTGGTCGAGGTCCACTGTTACATCAGTGTTCCTTTTAATTTCTGCCATTATCAGCCTTTCAAGGGCAGCACAAAAGCGTAGTGGTTAGTGCTATCGCCACACAATAAGAAGGTCACAGATTCAGTTCCCAGCCCAGGGCCTTTCTGTGTGGAGCTCGCATCTTCTCCTTGTGCTTGCATGGATTTCCTCCGGGTACTCTGGTTTCTTCCCACAGTCCAAAGTCACGCATGTCTAGGTTAATTAGTGTTTCTAAATTGGTTTGAGTATGACTGTGAGTGGTTGTTTGTCTCTGTCTGTCTCTGTGTGTTGGCCCTGCAATGGACTGGCGATCTGTCCAGGGTGTACCCCACCCTCGCACAATGTGAGCTGGGATTGGCTCCAGCACCCCCTGCAACCCGGAAATGGATACGTGGTAGAAGTTGAATGAATCAGCCTTTCAAAGCACTTCATGATTGTAGAGTTGACTGCCGGCTAACAATCGTTCAGACATGACACAGTGGAGCACTTCAGTATAGGGATGATGATGTTAGTTGTAAGACAAAGAGATTTTGAATATATCTGTCAGCATCCCCATTCATCATCTTCCATCCACCTCACTGTGCCCTCTGCCCACCTCAGCACCATGGGGAGCAGAGCAGCTGAAAGCTCTACTCCTCAGCTCTGGAACTCTCTGCCACCACACGCCGAGTTGCAAATCTCTCCCTATTCACAACCCACCTGTTTAAGATTGCCTACTCACTGTAATTGCAACTACACTATCCACCATTTCTTGTATTGTATGTTGATTTTATTTATTGATGCCTTGATTGTTGAATGTATGGTGTCCGTCTTTGAGTGTCCTGAAAGGTGTTTATAAATAAAATGTGTTATTATTATTATTATTATTATCATTCTGCTGCTGTAAGATCATCATGTGATTTTCTGTGTTGGCTTCCTGGACTTCAGGACACATCTATAGGCAGGATGAAGCATGATTGAGATGTGGTTAGAGGGGCCAAGGTGTGAGTGGGGGACATTCTTCTATGTTCCATTCCTGTTTATATAAACATGATCCAGGATGTTCTCACCTCTGGTGGCCCTCTTATTTTGCCATCCAGCCATCATTCTACCATCCCTGCTCTGACTACCTGACTGACAGACTGAGAAGTGACTGAATAATTTATTTATTATTTTTTGTAGGAAGCAACAAGCGCCAAACACTATCAACACTTCTTTTTCTCCTTCCTTAAGTTTAATATCAGCAGCAACTTACGCACTTTGTTGCTTTTAAGGAGATCAGGGAAAAAGGAGAACCAAGTTATGGTTGAGTGCGAGGGGACCATAGGGCACCCACCCATTTTAACCCTTGCTCATGTCCCAGTGTCTCAGTCTCAGTCTTAATCGGTCCATTTTGTTTTTTGAGGCAAATACATTGGCCAGGAAAAGGGATGGTATGGTAAGTAATGGCCAGTCTGTTAGCATTAGCTTTTAGCTTAGCCAGCAGCCTGACCTTATTTTCCCTGTTTCGCCTCCTTGTGCACCACTTCCTCTTACCCCTGGGAGGCTGTAACCTACTATGTATCTCCAATGCTGTAGTCTGCCGAGTGTTGTCTTAAACCTCAGTGTAAGGAGGATCATTGTTAGCCTGTTGCTGAGGGTCAGAAGTTTGACATGACTGTACTTTATACACTGGTCTGTGTTTGTGGAACACCACATTAAATCCAGGGCTATGTACACTATATAGTATATACACTAGAAAAACAGCCAGAAAAGCTGCTGCGCACTGCCATCTTGTTAGTCTTCAGGCCAGTTGCAATTGTCAGAGGGGTCACACACCATCCACATCCACTCTGGGGCAGACAGTAATTTCATAGATGAGTCTCTCACCAAGCAGTGGGGTCTCGAACGTCTGCCACTCCAGAGACTGGTGTCTGCCTGTACCCTTGAAGGACATGTTAATAATATCAACCCCTGCACCATTTGGGAAGGCATCAAGGAAATGAAAGACAATAAACCAAAAAACTGGAAGTTCAGTGAAGATGTTGAACCAAACCACTTCTTTGCCAACTGCTGACATAGAAAGAGAGAAGCCTGCGCAACTCACCCTGCCACCTGCTGGAGAGGCAACACTGGTACTACTTGCAAGAGGATTAAACACAACTGGCCAACAAATCCTGTTCAAATCAAATCAGATTTATTTATACAGTGCCAAATCATAACAAAGTTATATCAAGGCACTTTACATATAGAGCAGGTCTAGACCAGACTGTTTATAAAATGATTTAAAGAGACCCAACAGATCCCCCCATGAGCAAGCACTTGGTGACAGTGGCAAGGAAAAACTTCCTTTAAGAGGCAGAAACCTCGGGCAGAACCAGGCTCGGGGGGGGGGGGCGGCCATCTGCCTTGACCAATTGGGTTGAGAGAGAGAGAGGGAAAGTGAGAGACAGAGAGAGGGAGAGAGGGAGAGAGAGACACACACACAGGGGGCAAAGTTGGGTAGAGTAGGGAGAGAATGAGAGCAGGAGGAGGGTCTATTCAATACAGGTGCAGGCATGAACATATGATGGTGCATGAAGTTCAAAGAAATGATGCTGTATGGAGTTCATGAAGGTATGGGAGCAGCAGGTGTTGCAGGAACATGGGGTAGCGATGATTCACCACCTACAGGATGAGGACAGGGAGAGAGAGGAGAGGAACTGGGAGAGACAGAGACTTCAGAGAAACATGCTTAGTAAATACAGTACGCATGCTTAGAACTGGGAGAAACAGGGATTTCGGAGAAGCATGGTTATTGACATGTCGGCGTATGCAGGGGGGGAAGATGCTCAGTGCTTCCCCCAGCACTCAAGGCCTGTAGCAGCATAGCTAAAGAGTAGATGGACTTTAACTTTTTAACTATAAGCTCTGTCATAGAGAAAAGTTTTAAGCCTGGTCTTGAAAATTGCTAAAGAGTCTGCCCCCCGGACCGATACTGGAAGTTGGTTCCATAGAAGAGGAGCCTGATAATTGAAAGATCTGCTTCCCAATTTACTCTTGGAGACTCTAGGAACCACAAATAAACCTCCATCTAGAGTGCGAAGTGGCCTACTAGGACAGTAAGGAACTATGAACTCTTTGAGATATGATGGAGCTTGGCCATTAAGAGCTTTATATGTTAGGAGAAGGATTTTAAATTCTATTCTGAATTTTACCGGCAGCCAATGAAGAGCAGCTAAGACAGGAGGGATGTGATCCCTTTTCCTAAGTCTTGTTAGTATTCGTGCAGCAGCATCCTGAATCAACTGAAGGCCTTTCAGAGATTTGTTTGGACATCCAGATAATAATGAGTTACAGTAGTCCAGCCTAGAAGTTACGAATGCATGGACTAGTTTTTCTGCATCCTCTTGAGACAGGCTGTTTCTGATTTTCCTAATGTTTCTCAGGTGTAAGAAAGCTGCCTTACATGCTTGTTTTATGTGAGGGACAAAGGACATGTCCTGGTCAAAAGTTACTCCAAGGTTTCTTACAGTGGAGTTGGAAGCCAAAGTAACGCCATTCAGAATGATTAGATGATTAGATAGGGTTTCTCTGAGGTGCTTAGGGCCGAGTACAATAACTTCAGTTTTGTCTGAATTTAGAAGTAGAAAATTATGGGTCATCCAGACTTTTATGTCTTCAAGACATGTCTGCAGTCTGATTATCTGAGTAGCTTCATTTGGCTTCATTGATAAATACAGCTGAGTATCGTCTGCAGTGAAAATTGATGCTGTGTTTCCTGATAATGTTGCGTAAAGGAAGCAGATATAGAGTGAAGTTGATTGGTCCAAGTACCAAGCCCTGTGGGACTCCATAATTGGCTATAGTGTGCGAGGAGGAGCTATTGTTTTTTTGTTTTTTTTGTGATCAAATTTTTATTTTATTTTGCAGAAAAATATAGATAGGTATATGCCAAAGTTACAAAAATAGATCAGAAGATACATATTCATATGTACACATACCTATACATATGTACGGATACATATAAACAACTAAAATAAAATAATAAAAATAAAATGAATAAGTGAAATAAGAAAAAAATAAACAATAATAATTATTGACTTCAAAGTAAACACAAGAAACTTGTGCTACAAAAAATGGGCCAGACTCAGTGACTAACTCCCTAAACTTAACAACAACCTTGCGACCTGCCCTACGTGCCCTAAAGATAACTATATCTAACCAGCACAGTGAGCAGTGATAACTAACATGTCTTTGGAGTCATCAGGTGGGAACCTCCTTTCACCAGTGTTTCATCTAGTTGTTCCCACGACACCTCCAGGAGGCTAGACAGTGATCACTGGCATCCCAGAGTCACCCCCCTAATGCCAGCTATCACTGCTCCTCACACCAAGACAATTATCTCAAACAACACTATCATCAACTACTCTGACCTCTCACCAACTGCACCAGTAAAAGCGGAGTCGGGATACAAACCCTGGTTCAGGTAGGGGGTAATGAAAGTATAAAATATATATGTACATAAACATAAACATGTATACACATAAAGTCAGAGCAAAAATCACTACCCCAAACATAACCCACCTGGATCCAGGTGGATCCAGACTCCATACCTCAATCACATATTACACTTGAAACCCGTGGAGGACAGTCAGGAGCGAGTACCAGGCCTTTATTGCAGATTCTTTGGCTCCGTGGACTCTAGCTGTCGACAGCTACAAATACACAATGTCCAAGTATGTTAAAATCCAAGCTCGGAAGGATAGTGAGTGTGGAGGTTCCCAGTGTGTGGCAACTAGCTTTTGCAGCTGTAAGTCCCTCCAGCAATGCTCTTCTCTTGTCCAGTGTCAAACCCAGCCTTGACAGATCATTTAAAATTAATGTGGCAGGGCAACCCGATCTTGAACAACTTAGAGAGGTTCAAGGCAACCATTTTCCAAAATTTCACCACTGGGGTACACTCCCAGAACATATGAAAATAACTGCCAATTGCTTTTGAAGTGCATAAAGTACATGTAGGATAGTTGATAACTTTCATCAAATGAAGCTTCCTAGGAGTTAAATAAACTCTATGCAGATAATTGTAATGTATTTGTTGATGGTCAGGATTTCTTGATGCCAAGCTCATACTAACCCACACTCTATCTTAGTCAAAGGTAGGTTCAAGATCTGAAATATCTCTCCTCCATATTGTGTTTAATGCCAGAGGTCTGTAAGAATGTTGCAATAAGAACCAATAAAATCTCGAAACAAAGCCATTTGTTCCTCTAGCAGAGTTGAACAGTTTACAAATTGGATGTGGTCTGAGAGGGCTCCACAACCAGATACCATTGTCTTTTAAAGCAGATCTCAGTTGCAAGTAAAAGAAAAAGGAGGTACATATTACATCATATTTAGTACATATGTTCTGAAAAGTGAGTAACACCCTCTCTCCATAAATATCGCCAAGGGTACGAATGTTTTTTTTTCCCAATCAGGAAAAAAAATGGGATGACCATCAATCAATAATCTATTATGGTTAAATATTGGAGAATTTGGGCCCCACCCAGAAGAGCAACAAGCTAATTTCTCCATCCTCCTCCATACAAGTAACAAATATGAAATCATAAGATCAAATCTCAAACGACATTGGTGGACTGAGATATCAGAATGCAAAATGTTAGCAAACGAATACGGAGCTAACATCCGCTCCTCCAGAGCTTGCCATGATACCTGAGTGTCAGATTGAAACCAAGTTAATAAAGGTCAAAGTGTGAAGGCCCATTTATAAAATTTAAAGTTCGGGAGAGACAGACCACCAGCACTGCCTTTCTGGCTGCATTGTGGTGAGCTTAATGTGAGGTCGTTTACCACGCCAAAGAAATTTTGTTATAGCTGATTGTAATTTTGCACCAATATTGAAGGGGCGGGGGAAGGGGGAGCATCGAGCTAACAAAAATTACTCTGGGCAGAATATTAATTTTAATTATAGCTACCCTGCCATGAAGTGAATTTGGCAGACTAGACCACCTGTCCAGATCCGCAGTGACTTTGTTAAGTGTATTACAAAAATTGTTTTTAGTTATTGTCTGTATGGAAGAATAAATATTTATTCCCAGATAAATAAAGTTTTTCGAGACTGGAATGGATGCCGGGATGGGAGCATTACACATGGCCTGATTCAAAGGTAGCAAAGCTGATTTCTGCCAATTTATTTTAAAACTGGGCAAAAACGGAAAGCTTGCCGTAATGTTCAAAGGTTGACAAAACGTGGGATACATTGCACTGGGTTATTTAAATACAACAAAACATCATCAGCATACGAGATGTGATGGTGTGTTCCTCTGATGGAAATTGGAGAGATTGTGGGTGAGCTGTGAATGGCCTGTGCCAGTGGTTCAAGAGAAAGGGGGAATAACAGAGGGCTGAGAGGAAAGCCCTGCCTTGATCCTATCGAAATAGCAAAGGGAGGGGAGTTTGTTTTGCTTGTGAGCACCATGGCTGTTGGGTTTTTATACAGCACCTTAATGAAGGGCATGCTGAACCCCATAAACTCAAGCACTGATCACAAAAAAGGCCATTCCAGGCAGTCAGAGGCCTTCATTGCATCTAGTGAAAGGACAGCAGCAGGACAACTTAAGTTTTGAGCACCATTTATAACGTACAATAATGTTCTAACATTATCTGTTGCCAATCTAGACTTTATGAACCCTGTCTGGTCACTATGAACCAACTCTGTCATATAGCCTTGGCCGTCGGGCTAGTAATTTCGCAAAAATCTTTAAATCTGCAATTAAAAGTGAAAGAGGCCTGTAGCTGGAGCACTCACCCGGATCCTTTCCCCTTTTGAGAAGGAGTGAAATTAAAGCCCAATTTACATCCCTAGAAAATGATCCCACTTTGATTGAATATTGGATCATGTCCACTAACAGTGGACTGATCAAAGGCCATGAAGTAAGATAAAATTCAGGTGGAATTCTGTGTGGCCCCGGTGATCTACCTTTACACATGTCTCTAACAGCTGCCTCATACTCCTGTAATGTAGCAGGGTCATCTAGTTTGACATAGTCATCATTACTAAGGTGAGACAGATTAATGTCGTTTAAGAAATTATTGCAGACATGTTTATCAAAATTCCTTTCTGAATAGGAGGAGCTATTGTTAACATAACCAAACTGATGTCTATCTGATAAATAGGATTTGAACCATTTTAGTGCAGTTCCTTTTATCCTAATTTCATGTTCCAGTCTCTGTAATAAAATATTATGGTCAATGGTGTCAGGAGAGAGGAAGTGAGGATTGGCTCAAGGCCAAGATAGAGAAGTTTTGAGCTGAGTTCAGCTCATCAACCACCCACTCTTGATCGTCAGTGAAAGTGTGACCAAAATACTTGAGTGCGAATATTAGTACAACCGAAAATTAGGTAGTACCATGCCTCCATTGTGTTTAGACTTGCAGATGAGTTTTGTTAAGATGAGGTCATGGTTTTATCCTCCTACATCCGGAGGGGTACGAGTCCAAGGTATCGAAGAAAGATTTATGGATAAAACCTGGTATTGATTGAAATAGATATGAAAATTTATGAAGGATGGTAATTTTAACAGAATTAATTTGGCCCACAAGGGACATAGACAAAGGTGACCACTGTGTTAAACATTGTTTCACATGATTTAGCAGGGGGAGAAAGTTTTCTTTAAAAAGGTATTTATGTTTACTTGTTACTGTAATACCAAGATAGGTGAACTTGTTTTCAACTATGTTAAAAGGTAGGTCTGCTAGTTCTGCTGTAAGGGCCATTCCATTCACTGGAAAGAGTTCACTTTTGTGTAAGTTCAATTTGTATCCTGAAAAGTGTCCGAATTGGGTTAGTGACAGTGTGTGAGGTAGAGAAATGGCCGGGCTTGAAATAAAAACCAGAAGGTCATCTGTGTAAAGCAACACTTTATGTTCGATAACCCTCCTGCAGATGTGTGAGATGTCTGGGGAGCTACACAGCGCAATCGCAAGTGGCTCAAAGATGAGGTTGAAAAGAAGTGGGCTCAGGAGACACTCTTGAGGATTTCCCCATTGGAGGTTGAATGGTTGTGATTTTTGGGTGTGAGTAAGAACTGAAGCAGTACAGTTTGAATTTATAAATTTTATCCAACTGATAAAGCATGGTCCAAAATCAAATTTTTGTAGGACTGTAAACAAATATGTCCCCTCTGTGTGGTCAAATGCTTTTTCTACATCTAAAGAGTGGACACACTCAGGTACTGTATCAGAGGAAGAATATATGATATTGAAAAGTTGGCGTATGTTACCATAGGATTGGTGATTCGCAGAAAAAATAAAAGGAAAGATGCTCTCTACTCTGTGGGCCAGACCTTTAGCCAAGATCTTAGTGTCCATGTTCAAAAGAGAGACTGGCCTGTAGGAAGCGCACTGTAATGGATCCTTGCCTTTTTTGCGATACGTGTAATATAGGCTTCATTAGACAATGATGGAAGTTTACCCTGATTTAGCAAGTCTGATAACACTGAACTTAGTTGAGGAGCAAGTGATGAAGAGAATGATTTACAAAACTCTGCAGAAAAGCTGTCGGGCCCTGGGGATATCCCACATTGCAACAAGGAGCTGGAGCTGGCTGCTGCCATCTCCTCCTGTGATATTAATTGATCTAATTTTACTTTAATATCAGGAAAGACTGTGGGTATATTTACACCGTTGGAATAAATTATTTACCAGTGTATTACCATTTGGAGATTCTGAAGTGTAAAGATGGGAGTAAAAATTTCCTCAATTATGTCACTGATTTTGGAGTAATCCGAGGTGACACTCCCATCTCCAGTGCACATTTTTTTCAAGTGATTTCACATAAACAAACAACGAGGCATACAGCTAAGATACAGCAAAACTGCAAAACAAAAATACACTTAGTAACATACATAAATTGCACATCATCCAACATACAAAAAATTTACAATGGGTCTATAATGAGAAGAGGAAATGAGAGAGAAAATAAAAGCATTCTATGACTGATTGGCAATCTTTCCTGAACTACCTTCCTGGTGATCTTGTTGACTTGCTGCAGAAAGGGCGACCATATTTTGCCTTCACCAGACACTATAAAAAAAACCGTCAGTGCCCTTTAACGTAGCAATGAGGTGTTCCATAGGAAAAACCTTGAATGTTTCCTTGTACCACTGTGTGACCAACAGGGTTTTTTCTTTAATCCATTGAAATAGAACGCACATCCTCGCCAAAAGGAGAAGTTTACCAATTAATGTAAGATGTCCTGCAGATAATAAGAGCTGCCTCACAGGTATATTCAGAAGAAATAAGACTGGTTCCAGCTTTACTGTTTTGTGGGAGATTGAGCTGATTAGCAATATTTTTCTAATATCTGGCTATCAAGGGGCACTGCCAAATACAATGATAGTATGTGGGTTTCCTCTGGGTACTCTGGTTTCCTCCCACCGTCCAAAGACATGCATGTTTGGGTTCATTGGTGACTCTAAATTGTCCGTAGGTCTGAGTGTGAGTGTGAGTGGTTGTTGGTCTCTGTCTGTCTCTGTGTGTTGGCCCTGCAATGGACTGGTGACCTGTCCAGGGTGACCCAGCCCTCGCTCACTGTGAGCTGGGATTGGCTCCAACACCCTCCACGACCCGGAAATGGAAAAGCGGTAGAAGATGGTTGGATGGGAAGGGCCTGACCCTCCTTATTTATTGGTAATTGTAGAGTCTACATTTCTATAAAATTTAAGAGAAATCTTTCAATAGTTAGTTCTCCTAGTAATCTTAAGTGGCAACATTGCATTGGGTATAGTATTCTAGGGAGCACATTCATCTTTATTAGGCTAATCCTACCCATCCATGACAGAGGGAGATCGAACCATCTATTAAAATCAATTTTAACTGCTGCCAGGGTTGGTGTAAAGTTTTGTTTATACATCCATCCAGCTTCTACCGTTTTTCCGTTTCCCCGGTCACGGGGGTTGCTGGAATCAATCCCAGCCAACGTTTCGGGTGAGGGGAGGGGTCACCCTGGACAGGTCGCCAGTCCATCACAGGGCCAGCACACAAAGACAAACAGAGACGAACAACCACTCACACTCGTATTCAGACCTACAGACAATTAACCCCCAAATTCCACTGGATGCGGAATGGCTGCGGCTCCGCTCCGGCACGGTGGCGGAGCCGATACGTTTCAATTCTAGTCGATGTGTGTGCTTCCACCGGTTGCAGCTCCACTGCGTCACGGCTCCAGGACAGCTCCGGCATCCGGAAGCCCTCCTCAACACATACGCAGAGCTCTAATTTTGCTGGATGCCGGAGCACGGCGCATAAATTAACCACAGTGCAGATCGCGCGAGACGGAAAATCGTGCGCAGACACAAAATAAAACATTCGGTTTATTTTCAAAATAAAATACTCTGTGTTCACGGCAGATCGTCTTTCACACCTTGAAGATGTCATAATGGGCGGGTACAGACCTGATGTCAACAAGTCAGAGATTTCCGGCATCATTTCACCCCGTTGACGTCATGGATCAGGAGATGCTGATTCTGGAGGTCCAAAATCATAGAATAATCTATGATCCGTCACATCCTTTTTATGAAGACACCCATAAGAAGGATGCGGTGTGGAATACCATTGCAGGAGTAATTGGAGTGGATGGTAAATGACTAATTTAGTCCAATAATTGTCCTCTGGATGGACACAATAAACCGTTTAAATGGTTTTGTGGTTCTCTTTATGGAGACTACAACTGGCTACCCAGATAGCAGCTGACTCCGCGACGGATCCGCCTCCAAACCGGCAGATCCGCGCAACAGTCACATCCGCGTTACTGCCGCGACACAGACACCGTTCCGGGCTCAGGGTTCCAGGAGCGGGATTTATGTTGGGAGCAGTCTGTCAGCGGAGTCCAGCCGGATGCGGCACGGAACTAGAGGGACGAGCGCGCGAATTCTTTCTCTTGCTTTTCCATAACTGAAGGCTCCACACGTACATTTCTTCTATAAGGTAAGTCACACAATGTGATGGAACTACTTCATAATTAACGTTACTATTGATTTATTTTGAGATTTAGTGTTAAAGCTCTTAAAATGTTTGAACTTAGTTAGGCTATGCAGCTTTTTTTGCCTGTAACTTCATCGGTAAGGCAAACGAAAAGTCGTAGCTAGCAAGTGTCAGTTAGCAGGTGAATAGTTTCAGTTATGAGTGAAATTACGGTTTTTTAATCGCATAATCAATCTGGTTTTTCTTTTTCGGATGCCGTTGCAAGAACTATAAAGTGGAAAGGGGTTAATGGCAAAAAGGCATTCAAAGATATGCAGATAAGAACTCTGCTGATCAGTAAGCATTATATAATACTCTGGCCTGTGAGTTCTTGCAGGCCTTTTCACTAATCCTTCAGATGAGAGAAAGAGTACGAAAGTAGACTGCTGAGTAATATCTGATTTATTTGTTTAATTATCTGCACATGAATGTAATCAAAAATACTACATATAAAACAGCAATGAACAATTTCTGATATTGCCAAAGAACAACAATTGACAGCTAAGACAATAAATGAAGTCTTTACTTCTATTGTTTTCTTTCAACAGGAGCTGTGAGGAAGAATGCCGCTGCAACCACAGCAGCAGACACTGAAATTAACAGCCACGCCATCCGGTGGTTCAACCTGGCCACTGACCGTGGGGGTGGCCGGAGAGACCGGGAACGGGCAAAAGCTACAATGATTGAGATAGTGTCTTTGCAGTTTGTGTTTTTGCTTTAAAGGAGCTGTATGTAAGAACATGGTATTGTGAACAGTTTTACAGGCTTCTCTTTAACTTTTGCGGCCTATGGGAAAAATGCTTTTTGAGGGGATTTTTTGTTGCAATACCACGGGTGGCCACAGGGAAAAATCGGCATGCCTGACCTTCAGTCATACAGGCATTTCAGGAGGAATTTGCCCATGCCTGATCTAAAGAGACTCCCATGATTTAAAATATCAATATGGAAAAATGAAAATTAAATCACAAGGTTTAAGAAATTTGTCTTACATTTAACTTAAAAAAATATTATAACTGCTGAAACCCTAGTTATTTTTGCATCCCACTTGATTTGGTAGCCTAATACTGACAAATTACTTAACGGATAAAAGGATAGTTTTTGTTGTTGTTTATTTTTTTGTATTATTTTCACTACTTTGGCGTTACTGATAACTTTCCTCTTGGTCTTTTGTTTGCAGATACCTCCTGGGAATTATATTGATTGTTGTTATGATGGTTTGTTTGTTTGTTTTGTTTTTAAAAAGTGTTATTAAAAAGAACAAAAAAAGTCCGTAAGTGGCAGTTTTTTATATTTGAACAGGCTGGTTCGTTTTGGCGTGATATCTTAAAAATTATAAAAAATTAAATGGTTATTCCAAACAAACAATTCTGAGTATTTACTGTCATAATCTGACTGATAAAGCATGGATGACTTCATGCTAACCTATAGGATGTCTCAGTTTTCCCTCTTGGCTAAATGCTGTAGATAATTTACCTCAGATACAGGTAAATGTATGAGACCTGCCAACATTTTGGCAGCTTTCATACATTTGGTTCTGATTACTCAGAGACTTATTTGGGCTTCGGAGACCATTGTTTTGATTTTAAATTGGGGATTGCTGATCCCTAACATTCAGAGGGCCTGGGCATAAGGGAAACCCAGAATAGCAAAATTCACAGTCCAGCTCTATCAGTCCTGCATTAACAAGAACATCTGCAAATGTGATAATATGTTTAGGGGTTTTTTTTTGTAAAATCAACAGCAATTTTTTTCTCATGAAAAAAATGTTGGACGTTCTACTGTAAAATTACCAAAAATGGTGTTCTCTGGTTACAAATACTCTTATTTATTTTGTATATTTCCATTCTCAGAGGGAATAAGTGTTAAAGTGTGCAATATTATTTTAATGTAAGACAGTAGCCTGTTAGCCACAGAGTTATGGTATTTTCACTTTCACTAAAACAAACTAAAAGGTTAATCACAGTAAAGTAATTAAGGGACACCAGCCCGAGTCCCTCTGAAAGCTGGCTGAGCTGCAGCAGTATTGCCAGTATTGCCAGAAGACACCGACCCGAGTCCGTTTGGGAGCTGGCCCAGCTGCGGCCCAGATGAAAGAAAACGGATCTGCACCAGTACTGGACCAGTTGTGCCAAAAGACACTGGCCCAAGTCCGGTTAGGAGCCGGCCCAGTTGCGGCCCAGATGAAAAAAACGTATCTGAACCGGTATTGGCCCGTTGTGCTAAAGGACACCGGCCTGAGTCCGTTATGCGGATCCGGCTCAGAACTTATGAAGGGTCTGGGCCAGATCTGGGCAAAATAAATTTTGCTATCTGGGTATATCGTGCGATTATGCGTGAATTTGCAAGATCTCGTGAGTCTTCGCAACTCCCGCTGTCTGGCAGAGCCGTAACAGTGCGAATCACAGACGGATCCGGTGGGTGTTGACGGATGGTGGAGTACGGAGCCATTCTGGAGCGGAGACATTCTGCATCCACTGGAATCCTGGGGTTAGAGTCACCAGTTAACCTAAACATGCATGTCTTTGGACAGTTGGAGGAAACTGGAGTACCTGGAGGAAACCCATGCAAGCAAGGGGAGAACATCCAAACTCCGCACAGAAAGGACCCAGGCCGGGAACCAAAACCGCGACCTTCTTATTGTAGGGTGACAGCGCTAACCACTACGCAGCCATCTGAAAGGGAAATTAACCAAGGTTGTCCAGTCACCTAGTGGCAAGGCCTCCAACTTGCTATAATTAATTTTGCACCCTGAAATCTGACCAAACTGGTGGCTCCTAATGGTTTCGGCCAATGGCTCTAGTGCCAGTGCAAATAATAGTGGTGACAGGGGAAAGATATCAGACAGACTGAGCATGCTGTTACTCCCCTATCTATCAAGGCTTGACAAACTCTGTGGAAGGCGCAATGTTTCTCTCGAACCGCAGGAGACAGATCCTGATGAATGAAGACCCGCTGTCCTTCATATTCCAAGTTAGCTTTCCCCCTTACTGCTGCCATTAGCCTTGGTTTGTCCCTGGAGTTGTGGAGTTAAATAACCACCGGTTGGGGATGTGCTGGGTCACTTTTAATATGGCTTTTAATCTCGGGGCTCGCTGCCAGGCCAAGTACATTAGGTAGGCAGGATTCAAAAAACTGAATTGGACGTTTTCCCTCCATGCCCTCTTCCAGAGTAAGGACACGGATATTGTCCTGTCTGCTTCGGTTCTCCATATCATCCATGCCATCAGCCATTTGCTTAATTTTCTTTTCTGCTTCGGCAAGCCTGGTCTCCAGGTCAGCCACTACGTCCTCCACATCCGAGACTCCCTGCTCTGTGGCAGAGATGCATTTGGACTGGCTCTCTAAAGTTGTGCAAATTTTTTCCAGCATCACAGAAAACCTCAAAAGTTTCTCCTCCATAACATCGCTGAAACTTTGAATTACCTCGTGAATCAGAGCTGAGGTTTCCATAGTCAGTGAAGCCTTCTCATCTTGTAGTGGAGAGTTTGTTGCTTGGCTAGCATTAGCAGCTGCAACGTTTTTTTCATGAGAGAATTTTCATTTTTTTCAACATTGCAAATTATCAAAACATCACTTTTCTTCCTGTCACTAGATCTTTCAACACTGTATTGGTGTGTTAAGTCAAGAAGGGGGCACTAACATGCAGATAAATTAAATAAAATCATGTGGGAGCGGGAGCTCAGTGAGAACACATCTTCAGTCAGCCATGATCATGTTTTATTTTATTTTATTTTATTTTTGTTATGAACTATTTTGCTTTAAGTCCTCTCAGCTGATTAGTTAACAGTTTTCCTGATTCGTTTCCATGGCTATAAAACAAGCTTTTACTCATCAGTAGTTGTTCCACCTGATGTGTTGAGAGGTGGTTGAATTTAGCCTGAAGTTCAATACGCTGTTTATAGAGTTTTGGGTCTTTAACTTGAGCATATTGCTGGTCTATCACTTTGATATGATTGGCTAGATCTCATCTTGCTTTGTTGGCCTTGTTTTTCACATTAACAGTGTAGGAAATAATTTGCCCCCTGAAGTAGACTTTTTAAAGCATCCCAGCCAACCAAGCTGGAGGTTTCAGGTGACATGTTTGTGCGAAAAAAAAACCCCCAGATTTTGTTCCTCCATAAAGTTCAAAGTCGTCATCTGAAAGTAGAGTCAGATGGAAATGCCAATATCTTTTTGTTGTGGGGAGGCTAGGAGGGGCCATAGATAGTACAACGCGGGTATGGTCTGAAATAACTATACTCTGATACTGCAACAGCCAGTCATCAATAAGAAAATAATCAATTCTTGAAAATTTATGGTGTGTGAGAGAGAAAAAAGAATTTTCTCTCATGTTTGGGTGGAGACAGTGCCAAACATTTGAGATAGCAGTCCCTGTGTGTATCATATCCACGTGTGTATTGTGCACATCATCTCCCTGTGTGTGTACTGTGTGTGTCATATTCCTGTGTGTGCTGTGTGAATCATGTTTTTTGCGCATCTTGTTGGTCTCTCCTCCCATAGTGGGCGGTGGCGGCAGCGGCGTCCAGCTCTGTGACCTTCAGCCTGATCAGAAGCTGCATGTTAATCAGACGCTGCTGTTTAAAGCTGCGTTGTGAGTAGACCAGGTCTGAATGTTGGCAGCTGAGCTGCCTGGCAGACTCACATGATGCACTGCAACAATGCAATGCAACAACCACTGACTCTGTGAGCTGGCAGCAAACCTCAGATCAATACAGCAAGTGAAATCTGAGACCAGGACCATCTCCACCCGGACCATCTGAGAACAGGACTATCCGGGACAAGAACTATCTCAGATCAGGACCCTCTGAACTCACAGACCTGTAAAACTACACACTCAGTTACTTTATGTTGAAGTAAGGAGGAAATGAGAACAAAGAAAATATTTCTGAATAAAAGCTGAACTATTTTATTTTTTTTCATCCTCAACTTGACAGTTTCCTACGAACACTGAACCAGCTTTCACCAGGAGTCGGGGCTCAGGTGTGAGGAGTTAAGAGTTAGGACTCAGGTATCAGGAGTCAAAACTCAGGGTTTAGCAATCAGCTTCAGGGAGTCATTTCTTACTGGCATTAAAAGTCCAATCAGTCATATCAGTCTGGGTCCATGGATGGAGCTTGGATTCTCCTCAGGTTCACATGCATTAAAATCTCACCTGACCTTGTTTTGACCACATCCTGACAGATCTTCAGTAAACCACTGCAAATACTGCAGAAACACAGTATCAGATGACATCACTGTTTCCAGGAAACAATAGAAAACTAAGAAAAAAACTAAACTAGGAAATCAGACACATCAGTGATACTTCATCAAACATGAGAACAAACAAAATTCATTTCGCTCTGGTCAAGGCCGACGGTTTCAGTCTGAGGTTTCTGCAACTTGAAGGAAGTGTCTCCCTTCACTGTCACTGTGAATTACTTCCCCATGGAGGGAGTCTCTTTAATAACCCCATAAAATGTTTGGTCTAGACCTGCTCTGTATGTCAGGTGCCTTCGTGTAACTCTGTTATGATTTGGTGCTATATTAATACATTTCATTTGATTCAAAAAACAAGCAAACAAATATACCCCAGTGTGAATCTGTTTCTCCCCTGACTCCATATTTTCAACACAGTGACTCGAACTTCAACACCCTTAGAAGATGTAACCTGTCATTCTGCAGGAGTATCCTATGGCAGGCCTCTGGGGGCTTGCTGAGGGCCCCTGGGGCAGTCAAGCAGCCAACCCAGAGACTTGAACATTTGGGAATTGGCGGTCTCTTTTAGCAGGACAGCGTAGGAGACAGACTTTCAGCCAAAGCTGAAGGACGAGGATTCAATTACACCTCTTTTCATTCATCTGTCTATCCACACACTGAACACACACACACTCTCTAACCACACAATGGTCAGTTAGCAGTATGTTCCCACAACTCAGTCACCTCATATTGTTCTTAAACGCTTATATTATCGTCATGGCAACGAGCCTGTTGTCCAGGTCAATGCTGATGCCTCAAACATGTAGGCTGCCTCTTTCTATCTGTGAGGGGGTGATTTGGTCTGGGACATTCATGAAGACAAAACAGTAACTAAGTCAAAGAAAACCCAGTTTCAGGTCTCAGCATTTTCATCAAATATGATCCATCATCACTGTTTCATTTACAACAGGGAACAAAGGATGGAAATAAAAAGTAAAAAAAAAAAAAAAATCTCAGTGTCATCAGGGTGACATCCCATTCTCCATATATTTTCAGAGCCAAAATCTCAATGTCAACTCAACTTTTTGTCACTGCTCCATAAATGAATATGATGATTTCTGCTGCCACATGAGTCCATGGATCCATTCTGGACACTGAGCCGGACTCCGAGCTGGACTAGGGCCCCAACCAGTGTCATGTGATCGAGGTGAAGTGGAACCTGGGCAAATTAACATTCAGGAAATCATCAGGAAACAGAGGCCATGTTGTCCCATCACCAAACTGGAGAGGCGAACAACAGAATGATGACGTCCGCAGAGGAAGGAGGGAGAGAGGGGAGAAAGGAGAGACAGTGAGGAAGTGAGGGAAGGAGAAGAGGGAGAGAAGGAGGGGGATCACGATAATAGGAAAAGTTCAACCCCTGAGCAGAGAAAGAGGCTGTTTTCTGTAGTAATGTAGCCATGGGTCAGAGTGTGAAAGTTTTCATGGAGACAAACAGCAGCTGATCAGCTCTCAGTTTATTATCATATACATTCAGACAAGTGTCACTTTTTAACTTGGAAAGTGAAGGAAACTTAAAAACAGGATTCTAAGAAGCTCTGCAGCCTGAAGCTTTATTCTGGAGGGACATCAAAGATCATACTATCCTCATGAAGTGAGGTCATTAGATCGACATATGTTTCAGGTCTACTCTCACGTATGCACAGACAAACATAGAGTATAAGCCTGATTACCCTGAACAACAGCACTGCTGGTGAGGTCACTGAGGTCATGTCCTGATCTCAAAGTTCATGGAAGTCCCAGGTCAAGTCTCGTTACGGTTGTTTGCCAGCAGCAGCTGCATCACCAGGTTACAAAAAGATATACCTGGTGAAAAGACAGAGCCCCCACCCGGTCTGAGCTGCTGATGTAATGCAGAGGTGATGAACTGACAGAGCCGTTGATGTTGGTGCTGATGCTGCAGAGCTGGACTCTGTGTAATCACCTACCTCAGAGGATGAACGATCCATCATAGAGGCAACAACCCTCAGAGACACACAACAAAACAATTATGATTTAGGTTGGCTCATAGGTATCAGTGAGGGTCAAAGCACACACAACAGAAATGAACTCGGTTTTCATATTGACCATGGACCATCACATGTCATCTTGTAGTGTAGGGGTCCCCTAATTCAAAAGTTGTTCACCAGACAGAGAACAATACAAAATAAAGCCCATCATCTTGCAGGGAAATACGTAAATTAAACAAATATGTATATTTTAAAACCTGATTAAAGACCAGCTACCCCAACTCCCTAGCAGCAAAGAATATGGCCAGGGTGCAATTGAACGTGAAGGTGTTAAGTTGAATTCATGAAATTGTCCCAGTGAAGGTGCATGTAAGAGGGTTGTCTTTGTCTAAGAGGCAGGGAGCAAGGTGAGGTGTGTGCTGGTTGGAAGAGGGATGATCAAAGTAAAAGGGGGAGAGAGAAGAAGCCTGGAGAGTTAAAAGCAGCCTGTAACGGGTATAGGTTGGACCCAACCCAGCACAAAACACACCAGTATGGTTTTACAGTCTTTAATGAGCTCAATAATCCAAACAGCGGCAGCACAGACAGAAAAACACAGTTCAGGGTATGGGTCCACGGGGAATTGCACCCTGCTCCTCTTTTTCCCGGACAAACACGCAACCCACAAGGCTACAGCAGTAGCAACAGTCCAAAAGTCCAGATCTCCACTAAACCCAATAGTATGTTCAGAGAGAGGGCTACTGGATAGGGTAGAAAAGGGAAACTCCCTGTTGGAAGGCTGTAGAGTGGGTACTGTGAACTGGGTTGCGTCGGCAGCAGGAAACCCAGCAGCAGAGCAGACACAACCTGAGTAGATGGCTGATCCAGAGTCGGCGGGGAGCCACTCAGCCACAAGCAGACGAAGATCCAAAAACAGGCAGGCAGAACTCAGAGTCAGGGACAGAAGGCGGGTAGGTTTACTGGGGCTGAGACAAAGAGCGTTGGTCAGGGACGAGCCGATTAGAAACCAGGAGGACAGTCCGCTGAAGAGTGCTGGAAAGTCAGGCATAACACGAGAACAATCTAGCAAGGAGTGTCTGCAGAAGGGTGCTTATATCCGGGGTTGATTGCTGATGAGGAACAGGTGAGGAAGGTGGAGCAGACAGGTGAGTGGAGGTGAGTGGAAAAAGCTGGCAGGATACCGGAATGGATCGTGACACAGCCCAGTCAGAAATCAAAATCAAATCAGATTTATTTATATAGCGCCAAATCATAATAAAGTTACATCAAGGCACTTACATATA